>CP142453.1:96901666-98145833 GCA_038049695.1 Cinnamomum chago | reverse complement strand
CAAGACGTGACTCTTCAGCCCGTCTCTTCGTTTTTCATTGGGTATAGGACCTTCCCTTGGTCCTTTTCCTCTAAAAAACTGAAGTTCAAGCCAAGCCAAAGAATCAAAGCATCAAGCGTTCTCTTTTGAAGGACAATGGCGAAGTCCATACATGACTTGCGACCGTCGATCTGAACTGGTCCCCACGATCTCCTGAGAAGTCAGATTCTCTTTCTTACTTTTCTATTGTACTCTGTTTTTTTTAAGAGAAAAAAAATCGCAATTTTTGTCTTTCATTTTGATAAGATTTGTAAATCGCCTTTCACGGCACAAAATCACCTCCTACGGCAAAAAATCGCCTTTCACGGCACAAAATCGCCTTTCATGACAAACTCGCCTTCCACGGCAAACAAAAATGAAATCGCCTCTAATGGCATTAAAAGACTGTCTCTTTTCTTAAATATATGTGCAATTTGGAAAGTTAGAAAAAATGATTGATTTCCTTTCTACTTGCGAAGGTGGATCTCCGGATCACCATTTCTAAATTCCAAGTAGAATAAAAAATTTGGCATACCCTTACAAAATATAAGATGCCCTTTTTTTCTCCCCCTTTCCTCCCTCCACCTCGATTTTTCCTCTCCGCGACCCCGGGGACGGATGGGAGAAGAGAGGAGAGAAAAAAATCTGGTCCATCAAACTGGCATACCTCGGTGGGACCAGTTCATTAGAGAACGCGATGCTTGAATTCTTAGGCTCCTTTCAAGTTGGTGGCTAATGTTGGATCTTGCATCAAAAAAAAAAAAATGAGATGGGATTTTTGGAAAATTTCTACCTTTGAACTTATTTCCTTTCTTTCTCATTTAAAAAAAAAAAGGAAAAAATTTCAAAAATCTAAAAAAGAAAATGATTTCGTTTTGTATTCAATTTTGAGAAACTTTGATCCTCTCCCCTTTGAACTTGATAGCTCACAGAAATGTTCGCAGCTTTGATGAGTCCGATAAGGATTTCAAAAAAAAAAAAAAAAAGCTCTTCAAAAAAAAAAAAACTCCTTCAAATTTTTTTTCTTTTGGAATCAAATTTAAGAAAGTTTAGTCCCCTCCTTTTCGGATTTAGCACTCGCAGAAATGTTTGAGCCCTTATTCGGATTGGAACACCGCTCGTTCTCTTTGATGAATCCATAAAAAAATGAATTTTCAAAATCAACTAAAGTTGCACCAATTGCGTTCTTTGACCAAAGTGGATCTAAGAGAAGCCTTGTCCAGAGTGTGGAGACAGCTAGACTGTTCGAGTCAAGGGTCCTCCAAACAGGTTCATTAAGTAATCCTAGCCTTACCTGGGGGTTGATCTATCTACTAAGGTTTCACAAGATCGAATTGAAAACTTTTGTGGTCCTTTAAAAAAAAAAAACTTAAAAAAAAAACTTCCGTCACTTTTGGGTTCACATTCGAGAAATTTTGGTTCACTCCTTTTCGAATTTAGCGTTCGCAGAAATGTTTGAGCCCTTAATCGGATTGGAACACAATTTGCTCTTTTTTATGAAACCGATTTTGACCTTTCAAAAATCCCGTCTCGTGTCCATTCCAATGATGCGATTTGCAACATTTGTGCCTAGCGGTGCTAGTACGCCCTTCCGGGTCTACTGTATTCGCGATCGATACATTTGTTTCTCCAACCTTATATCATCTTACCTCGAGTGAGCTTCCCTTCTCGGTAATTTGAATTAAGGTCCACAATTGCTTCTAGCAGTCACTTAAATGCTCACTCTGAATCTCCTGTACTTGTGTTAAGAACAATTGTATCCTCTATGGCTTTTTGCCTTCTTCACCTTGCTTGGATTGGGCCATGTTCCCTTGAGCTATTTGAAAAGACAAAACCATAGTTCTTTCCCATTTATGATCACTATATTCTTGTGGTTACTAATGGACGTGGTCTTGTTTCAAAAGTTTTCCAAAAACTAACAATGACAACTTCATTAACCATCACATTTGATGAGAAAAAGTACCAGCTCATGCTCTAGGAGAAGCAGCGCACTCATAAGCGCCCTGCTAGTTGCCGAAGCGTCACCTCCCTCGGCAAATCTTAGAACATCGGGCCGACCTCTACTCCCCGAACCATCATCTTTGGGTCGTTGTGACCATTCCCATTTCCCGTAGAGGAAATCGCACCTGCCAAGAAGCAGAAGATCCCCCCGCAACGTGTCACTGCCATGACACCAAGGGCGATCGCGAAGAAGCCTGAAACCCGTGGCAACCCTACGAAGCCTCAACCCGCAGAGAACCAGGTCTACCCTAAGACTTGGTCCCCAAGACCTTCACCAAAGCAAAGGAGGTCCCAAGCATCCACAAGGCCAGCATACTTGGCCCCTCTCAAAGAAAACCGGTTATGTCATCTTGCATACATGAAGGAGGAGAAACCAGCCTCTTGCTTGACAAAGAAGACAACCCATCACGAGTCGGCTTGCTCTTACAAGCCAAAAATCAAATCATACATCACCAGGCCGCTGCAAGAAACTGCCAAGGCTTGCACTCCTGCAGTTTAACCCTTTGTCTCAACAGGGCTGAACTCGCAAAATTCAAAGCTTCGCTACGACAGTCGAATGACCGAGTCTAAATCCTGTCTATGCCCAGCTTCGAGGAAGATAGGCTCGGCTGTTGCGCTCGAGGGAGTACATCCTTCATTGCTAAAGCCCAGCCGGAGCTGACAGAAGCTCAAATTGCCCGTCGCATACATAGCCGCATGTCGTATCGACAAAAGAGACTAGAGAGGCAAAGGACCCAGTATCCTACCCTCCAAGTCTCTAGAAAATGGGTCGAAAAAGAAAGGCCCGATCAAGTTGCTGCTATCTATATGGTTGGCAAAACCAGAAGACGCCAGAAGTCGGCAACCAAAATTCATGTCCGGCGACCGGTGACTCACAGCGTCTCCCGGACACGAAGACGCCTAGAAGAATCTTCTGCTCCTTCAAGCCAAGGACAACGGAGTAATCATTCCTCAAGCTCTTCAAGAATGAGCCCCAGCTCAGTCACCAGGACAATCTCCTCATTCGAATCACAGGGGATGAACGTCTTGGCTACAAACTCTGAACAACCGCGTAATCCACCTCCGGATGAAACGGCCGCACGCATCCAGCAATTGGAGCAAGGTCAGCAGAGGACTGAGGCTCTCATGGAAAATCTTCTTCTCACTTTTCAGTGTCAAGAAAAAAACCAATCTCTTCCAGATAACGAGGAGAATGCGAAAAACAGTGAGTCACGCGCCCTTACCAAAAAGGACGTTGACGACATCCTCGCCAGAGCAAAAGAAGAGGATACACTGAAGGAACATGGGATCAAGCCCCATATCCCTTATGGATGGACTCGGTCCCGTTCCGTGCAAAGTTCAAGTAACCTACTCTCCAAACATATACGGGGAAATGTTCAGCCAGACAGCACGTCATCCACTTCAAAATATTGACGGGAGCTATTGTGGATCAAGATGCCCTCAAGATCCGTCTCTTTGTAAGTACCCTAAAAGGTACGGCCTTCGATTGGTACTCCACTTTGCCAGAGGACTCCATCCAAAATTGGGCCATGCTAGAGACACGCTTCCTGACCCACTTCAAAGGTGAGGATCATCCTGTTACTATGACATAACTTTGCAGCCTAAAATAGGGAGAGAATGAGTCAACTTACGACTTTCATTCACAAGTGCTCAGATGTGCTGCCACAAGCGTCGCTCGTCGACATCTGCCGTAACAACATGAGAGCGAGAATCCGTTCCATGATCATCGACAACAAATCCAAGAACCTCCTAGAAGCTTCCATGGAGGCTGAAACGGTGATCAAAGACCTTCAGCAGTCCTCAAAGAAAGAGTCGGCTACCATTACGACCTCAAAGCCAAAGAAAAAGGAGGTTCTTAATGTGCAAACCAAGTCAGCTCCTCAGCAGCCAAAGAAAGCTGAAAATAAAGCTGCAGGTAAGAAACCTGAACTCTCTGATCCCTTCAGAGAACGAGTAAAGAAAAAATACCCGTTCGATGAAGATGTTGAAGAAATCTTCGAGGCTCTCATGGCAAATGATAAACTCACCTTGCTTGAGCCCAAAAGACCGGGAGATGTTGGCAAAACCAATGATCATCGGTATTGTCCATACCATCAAATGATCTCGCACCCTCTCAATCAATGTTTCGTTGTGAGAGAGAAGATCAACGAGATGTGGAAAAATGGAGTCATCACCTTTGACAAAACTATGGGCCTGCCTCCGTCAACATGGTGTCGTATGGACAAACTTCAAAATCACCAAAAGAGAAGATCACCACTTCCTTCAAGGTGATAAAAATGACCCAAACGTCCCAAGAGTTGGTTCCTTACCCAACATCAGATGGACAACCTATATGGGTACATCCCGATCTCCTAGAAGATGAAAATTGGGAGATCGTCAAAACAAAGCCTACCGCTCGACAGCGAAGGGAAGCCAAGAGACAACTCTGCAAGCTCAAGCAGCAGGAGAAAGCCCAATCAAAGCAAGAAGTCCTGGAAAAGGTAGAGACCTCTTCCACTGCTTCGCTAGGGGCAACAGAAGAATCCACGGCTTCAAAGGTGGAAAGAAAATTCACCCTAGGTGATTTCATGCCACCTCAATTCAGAAATGAAACTGTGCGGGGGGCATCATACTCTTGCAATTTAGTAATTGGATTCTCCATGGATGGATATGAGTCCAGTGACACTGACGAGTGGGAGGAATCCCTTGAAATAGGAGAATACCTCTCCGATGAAGAATGGGTTCCAGAATCTCACCTTATGCCGGTAATCTGGTATAACTTAAATGGGCAACAGGGATCCTGGTCCAATGATGAAGGAGACCAAGAGCCTGTTCAAGAAAATGCTGATGACTCAGCACTTGTCAACGCTCCAGCGGAACTCAATCATGTTGAACCACAAGGGGCAGATGGAGAAGAAGATTTGGCTCCCATGCCTGATCCTGAAGAGTATGCGCGGATCTTGTAGCGCCTTGCCATAGAACAAGAGCTAGATCTTCGCGATTAAAATCTGGAACCGGAAGTCCTTGAAAATCAACCGGTGCCTCCTCCTTCAACTCCTGAAAATGGAGAAAATTGCTAGATAGATGATCCTCTCTCATCCGATGATGAGTCCGACTCCCAACAGTCCACTCTGGAGGGATCTCCTATCAGAGCAACTTGCAATGCAATAGCTCAGGATGATAGCGCCTCTGAAGCATAATCTACTGAAGACACATACTCTCCAGCTACACCTGATAGTATATCTTTCGGAGCTACATTTTCTCAGGTGACTTCCACTGAGATAACATCTTCTCAGCCTTCGTCCCCTAACACCGTGACGTCGCAACTCATAGCTCTTCCGA
This sequence comes from Cinnamomum chago, assembly GCA_038049695.1. Classification (NCBI taxonomy): domain Eukaryota; kingdom Viridiplantae; phylum Streptophyta; class Magnoliopsida; order Laurales; family Lauraceae; genus Cinnamomum; species Cinnamomum chago. The sequence continues at coordinate 98,140,493 of CP142453.1, read as the reverse complement.
CCGATCATCCTGAAGAAACTTCAGCCGATGGAGACCTGGCCAGTTGGTCCCAGATACTTGACCTCATAGGAGATGTCTGGACCGACAAATTACTCAATGAAGGAGAAAAGTTGCTGGATGCTGTTTAGGACTTGTTCCCGGAAAACGCTCCATGTAACACAATCACTGAGGATGGTGATTCTGCTGTAGACACATCTTCAGTAAATGAGAAGGATCAACCCTTAGATCCCAAGGACGATCTTCCAAATGAAGACCCTTCTCAAGAAGCTCTTGAAGTTGGTAGAGGTACCCGTTCTGGCCGGGATTACCACAAGAACTACAACCAACCTTCTTCTTCTTTTTATGTAAATCCTTCGGGAACACAAAATGTATACGCCCCAAGTGGCAACAATAATGAACAATGAACATGCAGGCTCAAAGGAGGCTTTCAAGTACTACTTGATTGAGCACTTCAAACACATACCTGTACGACTGCACATCCTGGACTTATTACAAATGTCTCCACAAACTCGTGACAGTCTCATTTCAGAACTACAAAGACTGAATGCGGATGTTGACAAACATGCCCCACAAGTCCTATAAATTGAAATGGACTATAGGGTCAAAAAAATCAAATACTTCCTCAAAGGGAGAAAATAAGAAAATTGAGGGATCAGGCACCAAATGCCTCTCGAAAAAGAAGAAAACTGAGGGATCAGGCACCGAATGTCTCTCGGTACAGGAAGCAACAAATGCAACCATCGCCTTCGGTAAGGATGACCTCCTGCTAGGCGAGACAAAGTACAACCGACCCTTGTACTTCACAGGTACATCAAAGAAATGCCGAGACACAGAGTCCAGATCGAGCTTGGGTCTGCGCTCAACCTCATCTCTACTTCTGCGCTCTAAGAGCTGGGCATCCCACCTAACAAGCTGAGTCACACGTCTGTATCCATCTTTGGGTACGATGGGAGCGCTCAAAGGCCTATCGGCAAAATCAGGTTCAAGTTGCAAATCGGTGACCTTATCTCTGAAGTCACTGTGTATGCAATAAGAACCCCCTCATGCTACAATATCCTTCTTGGATGTCCCTGGATACACGAGAATGGTGTCGTCCCTTCAACTCTACTTCATTGCATCAAGTTCGTTGACAGCGACGGCTCGATACATCGAGTGTTTGCAGACAAAAAACCCTTCAAAGGCAAAGAGGTCCATTTTGCAGATGCTCAAATGTACAAAGATGAAAAAGAAAAGGAGGAAGAAATAACACCCTTTGTCGAAAATCTCCGGAAAGATAAAGGCAAGGCTCCTCAGCAATATTCAGAAGAAAACAAACCTTCCGGTAAATCCGAAGAGAGAGATCCATCTCCCTTCGTTGTTTCTCTCAAATCTTCCAAGCCTTTGGTCATAACAACCGAAGCAAAAAAGACAAAGCAAAAGTCTGGGGGTAAGTTCGTCGTCTCCTTCGTGTCTATCATGCAAGACACGGATTCGGAGTCAGAGCCAGAAGACGACACACCGTCAAGCCAAGCTGACACTCGACAAGTTCAGCCTGCTCTACCTCCAATAGAGACACCTGCTGACGTAGAAGATCCTACGTCTGCTTCCTTTGTTGTTCCAGCAACATCAGCAGAAGAGAAGCCAATCTTCTTCCATAGATCAAAAGCTTCCTCATCAAATTCCATGCTTGAACCTTTCCAAAACGAACGCTTGCCCCAAAGATGAGTTCCCGCTCCCTATACCAGAGGTGATGATTGACAACACCTGTGTGTTTGAGCGAATGACATTCATGGATGGATTCTCTGGTTACAATCAGATAAAGATGCATCCTGAAGACGAAAAACACACATCATTTCGGACCCCATTTGGCGTGTATTGCTACACAGTCATGCCATTTGGTCTGAAAAATACTGGTGCCACATATCAGAGGGTTATGATGAAGATATTCCAAGATATGCAGCACAAGATGGTAGAATGTTATGTTGATGACATCGCCATCAAAAGCAAAAGAAAAGAAGAACATCTTAAAGATCTTCGAGAAGTCTTCCTCCGACTTCGCAAACACAAACTACGGATGAATCCACTAAAATGCTTCTTCGGTGTCTCATCGGATAAGTTTCTCGAATTCATAGTTCGGAAAGGCGGGATAGAGCTTGACCCCATCAAAGTCATGGCTATCCTAGAAATGCCATCTCCAAGAACCCTAAGACAACTAAAAGGGCTTCAAGGGAGGTTGGCATACATCCGACGGTTCATCTCCAATCTGTCAGGGAAGTGCCGTCCCTTTTCCCGCCTAATGAAGAAAGGTGTGAACTTTGTTTGGGATGCTGAATGTGAAGTAACATTTCAAGATATCAAGTCATACCTAACTAAACCTCCAGTGCTGGCCGCCCCTACCACTGGAAAACCATTCATCTTGTACACAAGAGCTCTCGACCATTCCTTGGGCACCCTGCTTGCACAGGAGAATGACGAAGGAAAAGAAGCTGCTCTATCCTACCTCAGTCGTATGCTGGTAAGCGCGGAGCATCGCTATTCTCTAGTCGAGAAAGAATGTCTTGCAGTGATGTTTGCCGTACAAAAGCTACGTCACTACCTTCTTTCGAACATAGTCTACCTGATTTCGAGGATCAACCTCTTCAAGGTCCTTGTCACAAAAGCAGGTTCTCTCAATGCCCGACCTGCAAAATGGTCCATCCTCCTATCACAATTTGATATCATGTATGTACCACAAAAGGCAATCAAAGGCCAAGCTCTAGCAGATTTTCTCGTAGAGCATCTGTTGCCAAAAGATTCCCCACTCAGAGACGATCTCCCAGACGAACCTGTCTACAACGTGGAGATTTTCTCACCAAATGCCTCCTGGGACATGTACTTTGACGGTGCAACCAGGACAAATGAAAAAAGAAAGCTAATCTCGGGAGTTGACATCCTCTTTGTTAGCCCTAACAAGCACATGATTCCACATGCTTTCTCGCTACTGGAACCATGCTCAAATAATGCAGCTGAATACCAAGCTCTCATCGTGGGACTGGAACTGGCCCTCGAATCCGGCATCACCATGTTGGAAGTCTTTGGAGACTCTCAACTGATCGTCAACAAGATGAATCAAAAATTCGAGGTCAGGAAGCCTGATCTGTTACCTTACTACAACAAGGCGCAATCGCTTCGCCAAAGGTTTGGCATTTGTCACATCACCCATATCCTCAGAGGTGAGAACATCCGTGCAGATGCCCTAGCCAGACTTGCAGCATCCATGGCAATCCAGGAAGGGGAAAACATGCAAATTACAGTGTGTCAAAGGAGGATTCTCCCTCCTCTTAACACACACCAGGCAGTTGCTGAATGCCACCAATTGGCCGGAAGTCGGATCTCCATCCTCAATCCTCTGATCGGCGACTGGAGAGATCCGTTCATTGATTACATCATGTTCGGAATCCTCCCTGAAGATCCAAAAGAACGGGTAAGCATTCAAAGACGAGCCCCAAACTTTCATTTGGATATACCTTAAAAAATGTTTTGCAGAAAATCCTTCGACGGAGTACTTCTGCGCTGCTTGTCACAACAAGAGGCTGAGGAAACCCTCAAAGAAGTTTATGCTGGTCTTTGTGGAGCTCATTAGGCTGGGCCCAAGCTTTACGATCAGATAAAAAGGTTAGGATATTATTGGCCTACCATGGTAGCTGACGCCATGCAATTTGCTAAACGCTGCCGCCAATGCCAAGTTCATGGAGACTATGTCCATATGCCTCCAGAATGACTACATCCTACAGCAATCTCATGGCCTTTCGAAGCCTAGTGTATGGACATCATAGGTCCTATCTCTCCCCCGTCAAGCAAAGGTCGTCGCTTCATCTTCGCCGTTACCGATTATTTCTCCAAGTGGTCAGAAGCATTTGCGCTCAGCGAAATAAAGACATCATCAGTCCTTCAATTCTTGCGCATCAACATTATTTGTCGCTTCGGCATACCTAAAAGATCCGTCCATGATCACGGACCGCAATTCTGGGATCACCGGTTCTACAGGTTTTATGACAAATACAAAATCCAAAGTTGTCCTTCGACTCTGTACATTTTGGCAGCAAACGGACTAGTAGAAGCCTTCAACAAGACGCTCTGCAAAATCCTCAAGAAAATTGTGAGGCCCCACCCCTTATGGGTCCTCAATTAGAGAATTTTGAATATTATTTAATAGAGTATATTGCTATGTATACTAATTAATGGGTTAGTAAGGGTAGTTATATACTTTCCTAAGTTTTAGTTAGATTAGTCAAGTTGTGTTAGTGATAGAATTAATAGGGGCCTTTTGCAATTTCTAGGGTTAGTTAGTGAGTGGAGGCCCTAGCTAGATATTAGTAATTACTATAGCGGTATCCACTAGAGAATCTTCTAGAACCTTATCCCAAAGACCAAAATGCCCTCTACCCTAACCCTAATCCTATACAAACTAAAAGGGTATTTTAGTCTCTAGCCCCAAATCCAACTTATAAATACTACACATTTCCCAACCACACATTACCTACTTTTCATCCTCTCCATTTCCCCTCTCTCTCTTCTAGACCTGAGTTCTGGGTTGGTTATGTGATTGGGAAGACCTTAGGAGCTGAGATTTCCTTATTGGCTTGGTTCTCTCTCCTTTCTCTTTACAACCTTTCATTTCAATCAAGGCAAGTGCAATATACATATTTAACATAAAATGTATGCTTCTATTTCCTTTGATTCTGCAATTTCAATTCAATTAATGTGTATGTGTTAGATCTACCCTGGAGCTTAGTATTGATGAATTTTGGGCATTGATGGTTGAGATTCTCTCATTTGGAAGATCAATGGCCCGTTTGGTGTGGGATGGTAGTACATTGAAGTGTTTTTATGATTTATATTGCTCTTGTGATGTTTGGACGAGATTGGAGGAGCTTTAATGGAAAAATGGGTTGAAGGAGAAGAAACCCTGAAATCTGGTTTTTCTGCAGTCTGCGTGTACCCGGTCGACCGACCTATAGTCCGGTCGACCGAGCACACTGAAATTTAGAAAATCCAACTCTCAGTTATTTTTCCTGCAGATTTAACGATTCAGTGTACTCGGTCGACCGAGCCTTATGCCAGGTCGACCGAGCACATAGGTCCTGCAGAAAATAACTGGGAGCTAGAATTCTCCCTCAAACCCGACATCCAGTGTGCGCGGTCGTCCGAGCCCTGCTCCGGGTCGACTGAGCGCATAGGGTTAGTAGTGGAAATGCCTGAGAGTTGGGACATCCTTTTTCCAGGTTCTCTGTGTATGCGGTGGACCTCCCAGGCCAGCAGGTCGACCGGACACATAGGAAATTCCCTGAGAATAGATCATGTTTGCCAAGTGCCTGACCCAATTTTCCCAGTGCACTCGGTCGACCGACCAAGCCAGGAGGTCGACCGAGCACACTGCACACTGGGTCGACCTGGGGGGTCAACACCCTGACAAATCCAGTGTATTCGGTCGACCGAGCCCTGTGCCAGGTCGACCGAGCACACTGAATTATGTGATTTTTTCAGTTTTCACATTCTTAGGTTGTGATCGTTTGTAGGGCCCATTGACCATCCAAATGGACTTCTATTGATGTGCCAAGCCCGAGTCAATGGTGTGGCTCAACCTTGACTCGTGGGGACCACCAAGTAGGGTTTTGGTCGTATAATCTACGATGATTCGATCTTTAAATATTGTCAATGATGCTCGTAACTTCAGGAGCGCCAAACACAGTATCCATTGGCATCTGAGACTCTATTTAGAGATCAAATTACCTGAGATGGACCTGGACCTGAATGTGGTCCATTACCTAGGTTGACTTATTGTTATTTCCTCTACTGATTCTCATACTTGAAGTTCATACTTCACTTATCTTATTACTGTCATTCTTATGTCCTTATTATAGCTCATAACTGTTAATTAAATGAAAATGGATGACCTGAACCTAGGATATCTTAGAGGAGACCTGTGAGGTGATTGGGTGAACACTGACCCGTGTCTGTGGTTAGGCGGACCCTTTTATGGCCTAAGGATTGATGTGTTATACCCTTAGAATGAAGAGGTGGATTGTATTAGACTTACGACTCATTGTGGAAGAGAATGGGCTGTTTATCAGTAGAAATGGACTTGTTACCTCGTTTGGACTGTTTTAGATCAAGCCATGTGTTTGATGGGCCTTGGTATGGATCCAACGAGTGGACTTGGACTTGGATTGTATTCCATGGACCGAATTGATATTTGAACCTCTTAGAGACATTGTTAGGACCTTGTTCACGCAGGGCAAAGCCTAGACAGACACAGACCTTTAGAGTTTCCTTGAGTTGGTATAGACATTCACTCAGTTGATTTAAGCTCAGCCTTTGGACTGGTCATCACTGGTAGGAGCTATTTATGAGTGTGAGTGAGCTATCATGATGAGCTATGTTAGACGGACGGTGTGATACCGAGTCCAGTCTCCCCGAGTGATGAGTGTGGTGAGACTGATGAGTGTGACTGTTTGCGAGGTTAGTTATCCCCAGCACTGGTGAGATTCTCCGCCGCAACTGTGTTCAGTATGGTAGGGCCGCGGCATAATATCCCGCGGTATCCAGCTCGTGTGAATGTACCATTTCATATTAGACTAGATGCTATAATTATCATGATTCTATATGTTTATCTTGCTCAACTGCCTAGATCATTTATCTTGATATTCCTTAATTTATATAACTGTCTCTACTCTTTTGATACATATTGTCCTATGTTACTTGTATACTTTGACTTGCCAGATCTTTTAGATTTGACCAATTTTGGTGCTTAGGTCTCGACCCCGCGTACGAGGATGATGTGCTTGCGCTCATCGAGGCGCCCGTAGCTAGAGATACGGTTGGGGACCGGCCGACCCAGATGTCGAGCCGGAGGTTGGAGAGCCAGTACATGGGCCTTGAGTGTTTATCTTGTTTGGGTTTTGAGCGATTTTGTAGTGAGCTGGGTAGCAGTCAAATATGTAACTAATCTTTGTTCTTATCAATTGATACTTTCAAACTGGACCACAATCCGACTCATATTTGATATATCATGATACCTATTGCTTTCGCTACACTTCTTATGCTTTCGAAAATTTAACCATTGTTATTATATTGTTCAAATGTTTTAAATTGAACCTCACTACGGACCTACGATCTTGGAAGTTCTTGGATTTTCCGGGAAGTAGCGCACCAACTTCGGGTATTCTGACTACTTTCTCGGTATCCGGAATTGGTGCGTTACAAAACTGGTCTCTAGCTTTGTGGGCTTTTCGAACCATCGTTTGAGGGCAAACCCATAGCACACCATTCTCTTTGGTCTATGGATGCGAAGCTGTTGTCCCATTGGAAGTACAAATTCCTTCCTTAAGGGTATCTTTGCAAAATGACATGACGCAAGAAAGCAATGTCAAACTGAGACTCCAAGAATAGGACAATCTCGATGAAAGACGGCTCGAAGCCTAACAAAGCATTGAGCTGTACCAAGCACGCATGGCAAGGATCTTTCGACAAAAGGGTCTGGCAACACACCTATTAAAAGGGTGATTTGGTTCTTGCAGTAAAAAGGCCAATGGTTTTTGCTCACAAATCCAAAGGCAAGCTCGAACCAAAATGAGAGGGGCCCTTCGTCATCAACAAAGTCTTTTCCAACGGCGCATACGCACGTCTAAACATGGAAGGCGAGAAATGTATGATGCCCATCAATGACAAGTTCTTGAAGCAATACTACCCTTGAAGACTTACGCCATTGGGTTAGAGCAGTGCCTGCGCGGCCAAAGCCTATTTTCAGGTACTCGCTCGTCAAACCCGTTTCTTTTGGATTTTTCATCCTTATGTTTGATTTCTAAAAATTCAAAACAATGCTTACTTTCGTAATTTCATTGTTCAAAAAAAAAAATCCAAAAATCCAAGTTTAGGAGCCTCTTCCCAGACTTGACCAAATTTTCAACCCTTGAACCCAAAATTTATGGTTTGAAAAAAAATTAGGACTCAGGAATTCCCACCCTAGTCCACCGTGACTTTTACAACCAAAAATGGTTTTAAGTCAAAATTTACGACCCTCGTGTATTTAAAAAAAATGGTTTTTCAAAAAAAAAAAAAAAAAAACCCGCGGGGGAGCGACTCTTAGTCGATACTCGCAAAACCCAAAATCGGTAGGACGTAAACCCCATTCGATACTTCCAAAATTTCAAAATCACAGGGAAGCGACACTTTGTCGATACTTGTAAAATTTCAAAAATCGTGGAGACCAACATTCTAGTTGATATCCACAGACCCAAAATTCAAACAAAAATCGAGGTAAAATAAAAAAGGGACCTCAAATTTCAAAAATCGTGCGGAAGTGACATTCCATCGATACCCACAAAACCAAAATTTTTGAGAAAAAAGCAAGGAAGCGACGTTTAGTCGATACTTGTGCCCAAATTCACGAGGAGGCGACATTCCATTTATACTCGCAACCGAATGAGCAAGGAAGCGACATTTCATCGATACTTGCAAGACCATTTAGCAGGGAGGCGACTTTTAGTCGATACTTGCATTTTTGAAAACAAAAAATCGGCTATAAATGCCACACAAAATCGGCTATAAATGCCAAATCCCGGCTCTCATGCCAAAAATCGACTATAAATGCCAGAAACTCGGCTCTCACGCCAAAAATCGGCTATAAATGCCAAAACCCGGCTCTCACACCAAAAATCGGCTATAAATGCCACAACACCTGGCTTTCACGGCAACAAAACAAAACTTAGTTTTCAAAAAAAAAAAAAAATCGGCTATAAATGCCACAAAAAATCGGCTCTCATGCCACAAAATCGGCTATAAACGCCATAAAAAAATCGGCTATAAATGCCACAAATTCGGCTATAAACGCCACAAAAAATCTGCTATCAACGGCAAAAACAAAATTTCGAATATCAATGCCACAAACAAATTTCGGCTTCTATACCAAAATTTTTTTTCGGCTTCCATGCCATCCCAAACTTTGGCTCCCATGCCACAAACAAAACCTGGCTCTCATGCCATTTCAAAAATTGGCTTTCACGCCATCTCTAAATTTTGGCTCCTATGCCACAAAACCTGGCTCTTATACCATTTCAAAAATCAGCTTTCATGCCATTTCAAAAACTTGGCTCCCATGCCATGAACAAAATTTGGCTTCCATGCCATGCCAAGTTTTGGCTTTTACGCCTCAAAACTCCGGCTCCCATGCCATCCCAAATTTTGGCTTTTACGCCTCAAAACTCTGGCTCCCATGCCGACCCTAATTTTGGCTTCCATGCCATCTCAAAATTCGGTTTTCACGCCAAAATAACCATTTGATAAAAGGTTTTTCACAAAATGATAAACTTTTGATTAAATTTCCAAACAAATATTCCCATTTAACTATTGCTTGAATTTATCACAAAAGAATTTGAGTGAAAGGAGGGAATACAAAAAAAGAAGTGCTAAAAAAAATGTCCACAAGCACTACAAAAGACAGAGTACAAAAAAAAATATGTGTGTATACACGGGTACAAAAAAAAGAAGAAAAAAAGGGTTTGTTACAAAAGTCAGGAGCTTACATGGTCTTCAACCAAAGACTCAACTCCTCAAGCAGACTCTTGGCCTTAGCCTCTAAGGCTTCCAGGCCACGCTTCTTTAAGATCTTCCCGTAGAATGCGGTAGAACGCTGTGATCCGTCTACAGCACGGGGAAGCTCTTCCCAAAGAATCTGCCATTGCTCATACTCTTCAGTCTTCCTCCGAAAATTGCTCTCAGCTTCCTCGACTTGGCGAATTAGAGACCCTTCTCTGGCACGAGCTTTCACAATTGCATCCCATTTCGCAGCAGATTGTTCCTCTAATAGCTCAAGACGCTGCCTGGTCTCAATGACCTCCCCATCAATACGGCGCAGATCCTCTATCAGCCCGATGATAGCCAACTCGGTAACGTTCCTCTCCCGAACGAATTGCTTCCGAGTCCGCGAGATTTCATCCAGCTCAGACTTGACCTCGCCAGAAAGGTTCAAAAACATCTCATTGAAGAAGTCACCACTTGGGAAGCTCTTACTTTCATTCCACTTGCCCCCTAAAGCTATGACTTCATCAACGAAAGCCTTTGCATTTGCAATGTCCAGGCCGACTTCTTCGCTATCAGCAGGATGTCCTGTACGTGCTTTGACCATGCCAAAGCCAGCTTCTAAATGGCCAGAAGAAAGAGTCTCGATCCACAAGCTCAAAACGCTCTTCAGCACTTTCTTCGGATACTCAAGAGATGGCTCGAATGAAGGCTCGCCCCTCTCCATTGGTCGACTGCCCGTGTCATGTCCTGCTGAAGGAGTGATCATTAAACTCTTTCTAACCAGAGACACTGGCGAAGGAATCTGCTCAGAAGATTTCGTTTATGCCGCATTAAAACTAGAAGAAGAAGTCCCTGCTTCTGGTTCAACTGCAGGCATCCCCTGCTTTGGCACTAAGAAAGACGGAGGAACTTCTTCTGTCGCCTCACAGTTTGCCAGCAAAAAAAAAAAAGAGGTATGAATATGATCCTATTGAAAAAATCATTATGGTAAGGGTTATTGCTACAAATACCTTCTTCGACGATTGGCGGAATACTTTCTTCCTCCATGAGTTCATTCGAAGTGTCGTCAAAGGTCGCGTCCATGGATGGCTCGAAATCGTCGAAATCCTGTGGCAAGTTAGCTGGCAAGAAAATAAGCAACATGTTAGCATATGACAGCATAGACAAAGAAAAAAAAACAAAGAAGTCATGCCAGGTGAAGATTCTGGAATCACTTCAGAGTCCCTCGGTCCTTCTTCGGATGTTGCAACCAGATCCGTCACTGCCTCATCAGTCAGAACCTCAGGCATCACCAAGTCCTCATCTTCCACTAAAAAAAAAAGGAGGGAAGGCAAATCAAAACAAGAAAATCTCAAAGAAAAGAAATGGAAGGAGAAAGAGGAGGAATCATACCTTCATCAACGGTTTCTTCCTCTCGGCTCCTCTTTTCCGTAGGCTCATCAGCATCCCCTGACATCTCTTCAGCAGCGGCGAGGGGGACTTCTAAATCAGGAGAGTCATCATGTTGTCTCTTGTTGCGACGATGTCCTCTCTTCCTCTTGCTTCTATGAGAAGGTTTACTTAAAGTACCCGCCCCACCGTCAAAGTCAGGATCTCTGCCTGACCCCATGAAAGTCTTCTTCAATTCCGCTTGCATTCAAGCGTCGATCTCGGCCTCCTCCTCTTCGAGCTGATCCAAGACCTCACTAGGTATCTCTTGTACAACTCCTAGTCTAATGATGTCCTGCTCATTAAGAAAGCCGATCTTGTGCTTCTCTCCGGAAAGGAAAGCCAGGACTTCCTCTCGACGGACTCCATCTGATCTGCGGAGACCCTTCCCAGGAGATTGCTTGACATCAAGCTCGTTCTTGGAAAGCCTCCGATACACTGAAAAGCTTTCCGCGAACCATTTCGTGTAGCCAGCAGTCCGGAAGGTGGGCAACTCAGGATAGGAAATCATGGCGGTAGTGTCCTCCGCACTGTAAAAGGTCCATGCATTCCTTCCATCCTGTAAACCTCCAAAACGCTTCACCATGCTCGAAGGCGCTCCAACAACGCCTTGAGAGAAGCCCAACTGCAGCGTGAAACACGAGGGAACATACGGCTGGATGTCAACAAAAAGATGTCTCCGGTACACCATCGTACCAACACATATGTTAAAAAGCCACCCCTTTTCTGCATTGGTCAAGGAGTGTCTTCCCGACCCTGCCTTAGCGGAATCACGAGAGACTCCAAAATCAAAAGCCTTCTTCCGCAAACCTGGGGAAAACTTCACTGAAGATTGCCGGATCTCAACGTCCCTGAACCGTCGGATCCTCAAACGGGCAGACAAAAGAAATTCGTTAACGGCTGTCCCTCTAGCCAACCAAATCATGAAAGGGTCATTATCATGTACAACTCCTAAGCGGTGGAAGCCAGGACAGTGGTACACATACCACGAATAGAAAATATGGGCTGAAAATACCCTGTTCATAAGGAGCCCAAGCCGAATCAAGAAAGCAGCAGCATGCAGTTCGGTACACAAGTAGGAGTAGAAAGCTGGCACCAAAGCCAACTGCTCTCCGAACGCCATCTGACAAGCCAAAAAAATACAATGCGGCCTGATGTGTGTTCCATCTCCTCCAGTAAAAACAGCCTCACCCAACCAGTAAGTGAGGTAAACAACGAGATCTCTTTGCAGTGTGATGTCAGAACAAATGGCGTCCGCACTCTCGAAGAAGTTCTTCAAATCATCTTGCATAACGGAGATCTTCTTCGACCCTGGGTTCTTGGCCCTAGCGTCTTGGGCCACACCTCCAGAAGTCTCTCCACCGTCAAAGAAGTTGGAGCTACAATTCTTCCAACTGCTGCACCGGACTTTCGAGCCCTCCTTCTCCTTAAAAAAATCATAGAATGTGACGAGTTGAAAGTACAGGAGCCTGAACTCCTCAGACTGCTTTTCAAGAACGCTATCGATAGGCATAAACTCCTCATAGATTTTGCCAAGGATAGGCAGCCCGGTGATGATGCTTAGTTCCTTCAAAGTAAAACTAATCTCACCATTCGTTACAATGAAGGTGTTGGTTTGTGGAAAGAATAAGTCTAGCATGGCCATGAAGGCCGCATAGGAGAAAACCACGGTCTTCCGAAAAGCGCGAACCGCATCGAAGATCCTGACCTCCTTCAAAATGGCTCCACTAACTTGCAGGGTGTGATCAGTCCATGATTTCGCAGCTCGAATCAGCACTGAAACGGCCACGAAGTCGAAAAGGCTTCACTCAACTGCTGCCGTCACCCCGAAAAATACCAAGGCCAGCCGGTCTCAAATTGACCGACGGATGGTCGGAACCTTGGTAGTCACTGGAAGGCATCAGCTTGTCCATACGGACATGCGACTTCTCCGCATATCCGGAAGGCCCTCCAATAAAAACCCCGGTCTTTATCACATTGGTCCTCTTCACCCAGCTTGAAGGATCCTCCCTGTTGGGGCACGTGGGAGAAAGACTCATGATCGAGACAGTCCGATCAAAGGTCGACCAGGTAGAAATAGATCTCTCCTCACCATCAGCTGTGTAAGAGAACTGAAAACACCTTCTTTGGTACGTCAAGTCGTCAGGGACTGCATCGCCAAAGAAGAAGGTAGGCTTGGGCACAACGCTCTGATCGTCCATGACCCAAGGACGGTTGCTTACCATAATTATGTAGAATTCCTCATCCTTAAGAGCGATTAATCGCTGCCTCATCTCATCGCGGTTGAGGGAATCACACTCTTCCAGGTTTCTCTCCACAAACTGGACCTTCTCCCAGGCCTGCTGTATGACCACATTAGGAGACCTGGTAGACTGACGAGGTGCATCAGTAGCAGGCTCTTTGCCCTTGTTCGTTCTAGAGGAACTACCTGCAAAGGATGAAAAAGAAAAAAAAAACAATCATCAAAGTGACAGAATTTTGCTAAAAAAAAAATTTTAGCAAAATTTTGGCATGATTCCAGGATAACTCCGAAGAAAAGGGAAACATCCCGAAGAAGATAGGAAGTAAGAAGATGAGCTCAACACTGCTGCAAGCTCAATGAAGCATCCTCAAAGAAGGTTTAAACTCAAACATCGCTGCAAGATCAAACCAATCTCATCAAATCTCCACAAGCCTGAAGAAGGGTTCAACATTGCTGCGAGCTCCAAACTTCGAAACCTGTAAAGCTCCTCAAAATCCGGCAAGATCAGGAAAGGGCTCAACATTACTGCGAGCTCCAAATCTCAAAACTTGCAAAAGATTTCTAGGTATGCATCTTCATGCTCCCAATCAATTTACTAAAAAACATGCATAAAAAAATCATCATGCATTAGATGCTAAGAAAACTTTAACCAAAGTTTGACCAATTCCAACCCAACTTGGTCAAAACCAATCAAACTTTGTCAAAGTCAAAATTCATGTTGACTTGACCTAGAGATTCTAACCTCTTATCTTGATGCATCCAAAAAAGAAAAGAAAGAAACAAATGTGCATGAACATCTTGAAATGCATAAAATCTCATCATCATGGTGCATAAACTTCATTATCATGGTGAGCAAAAAAAGAGAAGCAAAAAAAAAAAAAAAAGAGAGAGAGAAGTTTAAAAAAAAAAAATTGGGCAGCAGGCCGTGGCCCACTGCCACGTGGCAGTACGGCCAGGTTCGTACGGACATGTCCGTACAGCTAAGGAAAAAGAAAAAAATAAGAAGAAGAAGAAAAAAACGTCAAAAAAAAAACAACTTGTGAAAAAAAAAAAAGAAAAAAGAAAACATGTGGAAAAAAAGAGAAGAAAAAGATAAGAAAGAAAAAAAGAGAAAAGAAAAAAAAAGAAGAAGAAGAAAAGAAAAGAAAAGAAAAGGAAAGGATTCTACTTCTACAATGGAAGTTTCTTGAAAAAAAAAACTTACTTGAAGCCATTGATGGGGAAGAAGAAAATCTTGAAGATCTTTGAAGAAGAAGAACTCTTGATCTTGGAGCACTCTGGGAGATTCTTACAAAGAAAGAAAGCAAAGAAGCAAAGATCCAACCACTCCTTGCTTTTATAGAAGAGAGCAAACCGAAAGAGGAAACAAGGAGAAAAGAAAGGAGGTAAATGCTACAAATTAGCAACCTTCCCAAAAAGAAAGGAGATTTGAGATACTCTCTCCCAAAGAGAAGATTCTTTGAGAAATTTTCTCCAAAAAAGGAATGAGAAATATTCTCTCCCAAAGAGAGATACTTTGAGAAAATCTCTCCCAAAAGAAAGGAAACTTGAGAGATTCTCTCCAAGTAAGAATATTTTTAGATATTCTCTATCCAAGAGAGATATTTTTAGATATTCTTTACAAAATGACATCATGTGAGATCTAAGCCGTCTTTAAAAGCTTAAGGTCCCATGGGCTAGCCCACATGAGCCAGGTTTGACCACCTAGGCACTAAAAGGGGCTTCCTTTCAAAAAAATTCTTTTACCAAGAGCATACAAAATGGTTTCATGCCTCTTTTGAGTCAATTGAACCATTCAAAAAAAAAAAGGAAGAGAAAAGAAAGCCTCATGAGTTCCCAAAAAACCAAACCATCCAACCTCATGAACCAAATTAAGCAAAAATCTTGAAATTGACAACCCACAAAAACCACACACTGGTCTCCTAACTTGCCACATAAAGCTTGTTAGGTCACAAGGTCAAAACCAAAAAATCCCCGACCCCTTGGCTCACCACATACAGCTTGTTAGGTTACAAGGTCAAAACCAAAGTCCGACTGCCCAATTTGCCACATACAGCTTGTTGGGTCACAAGGTCAAACTCCAAAAGTCAAACCCCGACCTCCTAACCTACCACATACAACTTGTTAGGTCACAAGGTCAAAAACCAAAAATCCTTCTTGATCGCCTGATGCACCACATAAAGCCCTTAAGTTCACAAGATCAAAAGGAAAACCCAAAATCCAACTCCCTCATGTCATTTTTGTTAGGTTTTGTTTGTTGCAATTTTGATGGATGCACATTCACTTTCACTATCAAACGATCACACACTCATGCTATTAGTTTTTTACTTTGGAATCTTGGATTCTACTTGCATTTGCATATATTTTTTCAAATGTTTTATTCATGCATGTTTTAGAATCCAAATACTTTTGAAAACCTAATTCTTCATTCATTATTTTGGAAAATCAAATTGAGAATTTAGATTTGTGATTTGCATACATTCACTATTTTTAGAATCATTTTTGTATGCATGAATCACACTGGCCTTGAGTTCCAAGTGTCACCTTTGGAATTTTGAAAATCCTTCAAGAACTCATCCCAGGCCAGTTTGGTCGGTCGACCGACCCTTGTGCCCGGTCGACCGGCCCAACTGACCTGCTGGAAAACAGCCAGTGTACCCGGTCGACCGAGCCAGGCCCAGGTCGACCGGGCAACTAGCCGTTGGGCCAAGTCGACCCGGGGGTCATGGGGTCGACCGGGCTAACTAGCCGTTGGACTGTTTTTTGCTTTAAAGTCCATTATATTCCCTTCTTTTGTGAGGCTTGTTGGATGAACTTTTTGAACCATTTTGGAGCCTAAGAAAGGGGAATGAGTTGATAAGGCTAGAAGGCTATTGGAAATCAAATGTTTGAGTTTTTAAAAGGTATATCTTACTTGTTATTTTGATTTCCATTCCAATTAAAATCAATGCATGTTTAAATCTTTGTATTTTCATATATGCATTGATTTCTAGCTTTTAAAGAGATGTTCTGCAAACACATTATCATCTTTGGAATATTAGAATGGTTTGCAAACATCCTTGTCTAAATCACATGTGCTCTTATTAGTTAATATTCATACAACTTGTTTAGTTCTTTTCTTCAAGTTGCTTGAATCATTCATGTGATTAGCATCTATCTTCAATCATCATTTTCTGAGCTTAGATTTTAAAAATGCATCAAGCATTCATTTAAGAGCTTCATTTTAGAACTTGATTGAAGTAAAACACTCATACACTTTGTTCACACACTTTAGTAAATTGTTGTGTATGTTTGTACATTGATTTACACTTTAATATCAGCCTATTTAAGAGGCATTTTAATTGTGCTTAAATTGTATCTCTTAGAGTGTTCTTGTAGAGATACATTCTTAGAGAAATTCTTCATTTGTAAAGGTTATTGCTTAGCCTAAGAAAAGCACATTGTAAAGGTTATTGCTTAGCCTTGGAAAAGCATCTTGTAAAGGTTGTTGTTGAGCCTAGAAAAGCAACATTGTAAAGGTTATTGCTTAGCCTAGTAAAAAGCATAATTAGTGGAAATCCGGTGGGGTGATTGGATCACATGCCGGTAGTGGACGTTATTCAAACCGTTATTTTTCGCAGGAGTGGTTATGTTTGAGTGCTTTATCTTAACCTCCCTCTACTCTTGGTCTTGCCTCCTGGCTTACAGTGAACCTCCCCTACATTTATTGTGCTATATGTGTTCTTGGATATTGATCCTAATGTAACTTATAATTGAAGTATGGTTATGTTGTGAATGTTGTCAATTTGAAACTCTAAACTTAGGAGATGTGCAGGCAATTTAAGTAAATGTATATAGGATGTTGATTGATTGATTGAATGCCAATTGAATGCATAAAATGTTTTTGTTTGTATTTAAAATGTTGTATTTGAATCACATAGGGGCCTTTTGATGTAAATGTATTGGTCCCCTTCCTTAGGGTTTTTTCTTTCCAAATTTATATATCGTCATCACTGATGCTGTATCACTTATTTTAGACTACTATGGTCATCACCAACCTTGACTTAGAATCTTTTTCAGAGAATGCCTGAAAAAAGTTACAACTTTTGGTCAAAAAAAGAAGAAACCCGCGTCGATGATTACCTTATTTTACACTGCTAAGGTCATCACCGACCCTGACTTAGAATTTTTTTTTCAAAAATGCCTAAAAAAAGTTACAACTTTTGGTCAAAAAAATAGAAAATCTGCGTCGGTGATGACCTAATTTTACACTGCTAAGGTCATCACCGACCCAGTTAAATCCACTAGATTTTATAAAATATAAAATATGAAATCAAAATTAAAATTTTTATTTATGTCATAAAATTAAATGATGTTTTTTGTATGACTTTTAAAACCCGTGCTAACAAACGAAACAGGATGCTTATAGAATTATTGAGTCGACTAACTGGGAAGAGCCTCACATCTCACAGCTACCATGACCCGTTCGACTCAATAGATTTGGTAATTTATCAAGCCGAGTAACTTGGGTGTCTGAGTACCCTAACTCATTTAACTCATTCAATTTGGGGTTGATGCTCGTCGGCTGAGAAAGTCTTCTGAGTCAAGTAACTCAAATACCCCGACCTATTACTACGACTCGTTTGACTCAATTAATTATGTGATCTATCGAGTTGAGTCAACTTGCCTCCTAAAATGGCTTCATACACATCCTATGCCAAAGACCAAATTGTGGCTGAGAGTGGATATGCTCTCTCTCTCTCTCTCTCTCTCTCTCTCTCTCATCAAATGGTCTTCATGGGCTCATCTTAATTTTCGGTTATAACTTACAGGATTAGTAACCGTCTACTTCTTGATTTCTCCTATAAATTCTTTGATTTTAACTTATCAACATCTAAGGAAAGTGCTAAAAGGGAGCTTTTGATCCCCAAGGTCTGTTTTTGTTTGCATTTTCTTTGGTCTATTCTATTTGCTGATTTTCTTTGCCATGCATCTCAATTTCTCTTTTTCTTTTTTCCTTTTAAAGTTAGGCATGTTCATATGAAGTTTGCAAAATACACATATAAGATATTGGTACCATAGCCAATTCAACCATTATATCATGGGATCACTAATGCAGGTCAGTGATTTAAAAATGAAATAGGCTGTGATGGACTGTTATTTTATATTTTTAGGAAAAACTAAAATCACACACATATGGTTACATTCAAAGTGAGTATCAATTTTCATCAGATTGATGCTGGATATGATACCAATACATGAACTACAAATCCTTCTTTTGTTTTTGCTTGTAACAGAGTATAATTTTTGGGTTTAAGTTGGAAGAGCTTACTTTTCACATTAGCATTGGAAAAGATGATTGGGACAAATATATAATAATTATACCATGATAGAGGGTGTAAATAGGCCTTTAATTCCTCAATATAATTGAATAATCAAGTAAGAATTTGCAACCTACTCAACTAAGAAAACAACGGCACACAAGATTAAAATTTGAAAAGATGAAAAAACCAAAAGGATAATGTCTAATCCAAACACTAATCAACCCTTATCAAACTATTAATCAAAGTTTCAATTGAAATCAATAATTAACACCATTATTCAACCCAATCCAAACTTAAATCAAATTCCCAACTCAAAGACCTGATCAAGGACCTGAAAACCAAATGGTACTCTGCATGGGAGCACAATGGAAGCAACATCCCCTCCTGCACTCAACAACCATATAACACAAATGTTGGAGAGAGAAATGGAGAGTGTTAAAAGAAAACTCAATTAGCAGTGAACAAGATTACAAAAAAAAAAGGTAAAAAGAAAAAAGAAAAAGAGAGAGAGAAAAAGAAAAAAAAAATAAAGAGCTAAATTACCAAAACTATAAGTATAGCCTTTAGATGAATTTGTACAAACAGAGCACCCCAAATGTTACAGCCATGGAGTTTATGGGCCAAGGTCCAACTCATCATGACATGGGAGGACAAGGTATTGACGGACAAGATTTATTGCGGGAAGGTGATGTTGGCTGTTTATTTTTATTTTTATTGTAAGATTGCGGCTTGATTTTATTTTGGAATATATATATATATATATATAATTGATTTTGATGACATTAGTTCATATCCATGATTGCTGAGCTTCTTTAAGTATATTTTTATTAGATTGGTTTGAATCCATAACCTTAAGGTTGCAATAGTAAATCCTTCGAGTATATCACATCCTCTTATCCTTCTTATGAATATTTATTTGCATGTAGGAAAGAGAAGAAAAGAAAAGAGAAAAAAAAAACCCTCTTTAGTCATTATACACGTCCAAATGGGGGACACAGTGGAATCAACTAAAAAGGAAGAACACGAGAAGGAAGGGAAACATGAAGACAAAGAGAAAGAAAAAGAAGAGAAGAAAAAGAAAAAGGAGAAGAAGAAGGATGGAGAGAATCATGAAGATAATGAAAATGGCGGGGAGGAGAAGAAGATAAAGAAGAAAAAGGACAAGAATGTTGAAGGCAAAGAAAAGACTACAGACCCGGAAAAGCTGAGAGTTAAGTTAGAGAAGATTCAAGTAAAAATGGATGCCTTGGAAGTGAAGAAAGTAGAGGTTTTGAACTTACTCAAGGAAGCTGAGGAAAAAGCCACGAATGCAGCCGTAAGTAAAGAGAATGAAGAAGCTCATATGGAATAGGGGAAAAGAAGAGCCTTCCTTAGTATCTTATGATTTAAATTTTTTTGAATTTCGCACAATCTTGAGTCTTGTATTTTGGCACATAATTACCATTTATTCGGTTTCTTTTGACTTGTACGTAATTTGGACTTGTTTCTCCTCTAGAGAGCATCTATTGGTGACTATCGCATTTATTAAGAGTTATTCATATATTTATTTTGTTTTTATATGTGAATTCTATAACAAAATTCATGTATCCAATTCAATGTAGTTGGGACAAAGGCTTTGATGGTGATGATATGAAATCTATCTACCCTGAGAAGAGAAAGAAGATAATATAAACAATAAAGCAATGAAATTAAGAATAAAATTAAAGCTAAGAATGTTTTCTATTTTGTTCTAATATATAATAGCCAATACTCTCTAATAGCAGATTCTTCTAGCAATGAATTCGCCACCTTCAAAAACATCCAAGCATTATTCCATCTATATATCTTGGTTGGCGTAGTACAAGTACCCACCAAGTATGTTCCCAAACATTTCAATGAAAACTATCTTGCATCTAATCAAAAGGACTTGAATGATGTATAAGAGAATTGGGATCAAAAGTTCGTCATGTTCCAAATAATTGAATCTTTATGACTTAATTTAATTTTGCAAATGAAAATATAACACAAAAAGCTTTTGATTACGTATGGATGCCAATTCATGGCTAATATACGTAGGCCATGCTAGAATCTCTTGTTCTTGGAAATGACCATATGACACCAAAATGCTGGTATATAGAGGAATAGTTATAACACTCTGATTTTCAAATGACGTAACAAATTAACCAATCCCAGTTAAATCAGAGATAGAACCAGATTACTGGTGCAACAAACATGCCCACCAAGGTAAGGTTCTAAACAGAGAAGGCATGCAAAGAAATACCTTAGCTTCTTAGAAATCTTGATTAGGCAACTTAATGTGAGGAATGAAGCCCGGTCTGAGATCAATGTAGGATAAAAAAGCAGCCATATGATCTTGGCCCAAACTTCAGTCCAGACATTCTAGCTATCATCATCACCATCCGATGTTTAAGACACTACAACAATCTGCACTTTTAGCGACGCTTTTCCAAATTCGTCGGTAAAGATTAGACTTTTACCGGCATTTTATAGAAAACGTCGGTAAAAGTCTATTCTTTACCGACGTTTTATGAAAAAACGTCGGTAAAATCATGGTCTTCACCGACATTTTTCAAAAATACGTCGGCAAAAGTTGAAATTTTTTATCATTCACATATATTAGCGAAAAAAAAAATTTGGACTTTTACCGACGAAATATAAACGTCGCTAAAGGTTACTAGTATCGAGACATCATGGACTTTTACAGACGAAAAAAAACGTCGGTAAAAGTGTTTTTATAATTTTTTTATTTTTATTTATCATTTTACCGACGAAAATTTACCGATGAAAAAAACGTCGGTAAAAGTATTTTTATAATTTTTTAAAATTTATTTATAGTCTTTTACCGACGAAAAAAAACGTCGGTAAAAGTATTTTTATAATTTTTTTATAGTTTTTTACCGACGAAAAAAAAAGTCGGTAAAAGCATTTTTATAATTTTGTTAAATTTATTTATCATTTTTCCGACGAAAAGAAAATATTTTACCGACGAAAAAAAACGTCGATAAAAATATTATATTTTTTATTTTTACTTTAGCGACGAAAAAAACGCCGGTAAATATATTTTGATATTATTTATTTTATTTCTTATTTTTCCGACGAAAAAAACGTCGGTACAACTCCCACTTATGTTTTTCCCCCTCCCGCCTCCAAAACCCTATTTTCGCTCCCACCGACTCTCTCCCTCCAGAAGCCCTCTTTCCTCTGTTCTCTTCTGTCATTCTCGCTCTGCTGTTATCTCACTCTCGCTCTATGCTCTATGCTCTTCTCTCACTCTCGCTCTATCTTCCCTCAAAAGCCCTTTTTTCCCTCTTTTCTCTCTTTCATCTGTCTCTCTGTCTCTCTCTCTCTCTCGATCGGCGCACTCTCTGCTGTCTCTCCCGCCACTCCTCCAAAAGTTCTCTTTTCTCTCTTTCGTCTCTCTCTCTCGATCGACGCTCTCTCTACTGTCTCTCTCTCTCCACGCTCTCTCTGCTCATCTCTCTCTCTCTCTATCGATCTCGATATGCTTTTCTCTCTCTCTCTCTCTCTCTCTCTCTCACTCTCTCTCGATCTCGATCTCGATCTCGATCTGCTCTTCTCTCTCTCTCTGCTCTTTTCCCTCATCTCCCTCACGATCTCCATCTCCATTCCCTCATCGGCTCGGCATCACCTCCATCACCACTCACGCAGACCTCACCCTCTCCATCAACGCACGCAGATCCCTCCCAGCATGAGGAATAATCTGAGGCAGTTCAGAGCCTATGACTGTAAACAACTGCTGCTGCTTTTTTTTTTTTTTTATAATCTCTGAAATGAAAGTGGGAAAGGGTCTCTAATTTGATTTGGGTTTAGGAAACCATGAAGAGATTGAGTAGCTCTGATTCCTTGGCTGCTGTGATTTCTATCCGTCCACCGTCTACAGGTAACTTTTGAATGCCCCATCAAATGCTATTCTTTCATCAGATTAGGAAACTGGTAAAGAGAGGAAGTGATGGTAATAAGCCTTATCTTCTTCTTCTTCCTTTGATTCCCACAAAAGAAGGCCTTCAAATCAAAGATCCCAGCTTCACTTTCTCATGGATTTCATGTAAAATAACTCAATTTCTCTGTTTTCTTTACAAATTCCACATCTCTAATTCGTTCTTTCATTTGAATTCTGTTTAGGGTTTTAATCCAATAGCCTTTTTCATTTCCTTCATCAATCCTCATGAACAATCGATAAAGTTCCCCCTTTTTGCTGAAATTTGTATTTGAAGTCGGATAAGGATGAGATCAGCTGCTTCGAAGTTGTTGTTGTTCTTGTTTGCAATCGTGTTTTTGGTGTTTGGGGGGAGTCAGAATCGAGTTTTGGGATCTGGGTCGGAGGCGTATGTGACTCTGCTTTATGGGGGCGAATTTCTTCTAGGAGTTCGGGTTTTGGGCAAGTCGATTCGGGATACAGGATTGACGAAAGATATGGTCGTTCTCGTCTCGGATGGGGTGTTTGATTATGCGAAGAAGCTGCTTCAGGTAATTGGGTTTCACTTTGTTCAAAAATGGAATTTAGGGTTTAGTGTGTCTTGTATGGATGATTTGCAGGGGATGAGCTGCTGTTAAAATTCTTGCTGCTCCATGTTATCCAATTTGAAAGATATGTAGTTAGCTTACTTTGTTTTTTTAGACAGTGGGTCACATCAATCATCTTCATATTCAGCTTAGCCTTATCTTATTGATTTGGGGTTGGGTTAATGAGTTCTACTTATGTGAAATTAAAGAAGAAAACAAACTTTTATTTGTTTTCAAATTAACTACATGTCTAGGATATTGTCTTCACTGAATTCTGTTTTGGGTAGTCTCGTTTGGTATTACTATGGGTGGTAATATGTGTCTTTTAGAGCCCTCTTTGGGTGACATTAAGAAAACCCTCTGATTTTACTCCAGTCTTGGTCAAGTTCACCCTCTACTGTTAATTCTCCAATTTGAAAGCGACTGATTTTTTTACTAAAGCTGGTGTGTTCTCCATTGATTTGAGTTGAAATGAGTTGTGGAAGGGGTAGTCTTGACTCTTGACCCTTACCAACAGTGTTAGCTTCTTTAGACATGTCTACTTCAGTTTATGAAAATATATTGTAGATATCTCATCTGCTGCTACCATTTGGTTGCCCTTGACTATTATAAAAAAAAATGCCCTCAAAATAGGCTTGATTCTTTTCATATGGATTTGTTCTTGATTGGCTGGCAGTGGTTAAAATTTGACATCTGCAATGGAATTTTTCATTTTTCTATTACAAGTCGTCACCATTTTAGTTCTTTGATTTGTGCCTTGAACTAATCCAGTTTTTTAAGCCACATTTAACAAAACCAATGCTTTCACACTAAATTTTACACTATTCCAGACATTATCCACTGTTAGATTTTGTTAAAAGAAAAGACATTTAGCCATAAACTTTGGGACTTAAAACTAAAGCCTTGAATCATTTGATCGGTCTAGTATCACATATTCCCTCTTTTCCACTTCCAAACCTTTTCATCGCGGTGCCTACTTTGATTGTCATGCATCAATGTGGGCTCCACTTGGAGGGAGACTACGTAGCTTTTTATAGTCACGCTTATGTATGTGTGTATATGATCCTACTATTCATAATGCAAATTTGGTGCTGAATATGATTATAAGGAGACATTGCTTGAAGTTTTCAAAACAACAAAGGAAAAGGAGACATTGCTCGAAATGGATAAAAAGTTCAAATGTTTTATTTATTTTAAGGAGATCCATGGTGGTTGTCATTTTCTCTCTTTCAATTATCTACTTGTCTTGTACACTTATTTGTGTTTTGAACAATTAGTTTAATGAGAAATTTTGGTATGGATATTTTTCCATTATAATAGAAAGGCATTTACTATTATTGTTTGCATTTACTACTATTTGACACTTGCTGTTATTTAACCTGAATAACCCATAAGTTACGTCCTTGGAAATCATTTTAAAGGGATTACTTGCTTTCAATTTTATCTTCTAGTTAAAACTATCTCAGGTGCTTTCCTGTAGAATTTTTGTTTTGAGTTTTTCTCATGCACCTGATAATGGAATGCAATTTTTTGAAAAAAGAGGCATGGTCAGATGAATAGGTTTTTCTAGTCTTGGAAGATTATATGGACTGCATGGTTGTGACTTTTGGTCCGTTGCGGCTGAAATGGCCCAATAGTTTTGGTTTGGACAATGGTCTAGACCGAACAGGCCCCCTTGGAAATGGTCCGAATTTTGGACTTATTTGGCTGAAGTTTTGGATTTCGTTCAAAACTGCTTTTTTTTTTGTCCTGAGTGGAAATTCTCAACTATTTTGTACAAAGTTCCCCATTTATTATTGGGATTATCAAACTAGTGGTCTAGAGTCTCTAGACCAACCACACTGTTCTGCCCGGTGATGTTTGCCTGCACAGATCAATGAAAGTTAGATTTGGGATTAAAAGAAAAAAAATGGTAGTTTTGATGATGGTGCACTTTTTCTGATGATGCTTAAAAGGACTTGCCGGGATCTGAAGAGGTTCCTTTTGTGTGCCTTTTTTTTTTCCGAATGCTTGTCAATTTATTATCTCTCTGACTGCACATCAGGGTAACGTATGGTTGGTTTAATCTTCTTTCCTACTTTATTTCCTTATCTCATTCAGAAAGTCTTGAGCTTACATGTCTCGAGTTTTGCAGGTCCAGGTATCCCTGCTTCTCAGGATCGGGCCTTGTAATTTTATGCAAGCTTACTTGATAATTTGTGAACAGGTTGCCTGCGGTGTTTGCCCAACGAGTTTAAAGGATTAGCAGGAAAAATGGGAGTGAAGGAGAGTCATGATGCTTTCCAAGCCAAAGCTCAGGTTATGCTTCTGTGCATATGCACTTTCCATTATTATTATGTTTTGTGTTCTTATTGTAGGGGTTGGAGCATATGGAGCTTTTATATTCTATCAGACATTTACAACTGCTTAAAGTGTTTGAGATTAGCCTATGAATGGTGTTATATTGGCTTTTTCAAGAATGTTTTGTGTAGTTTACCTTGTGGTTTACTGGTGTTACCACATGGACGTTTGCCATGTGATTTTGACCACTGCTTCTTATCCCATTGGTATAAATGTTATATATATGGAAATATTGAAGAAGTGGCAAGTATCTCTGAACAGTCCCTGTCCATTGGGCAATATTCGGACTTGGAAGTATTAGGAACGGTTAATGTCTAATAGCACAGTTAATGGCTGCATGATTAAAAGGTCCTAAAAAATGTCTCATCTTACTCAATTTTGAACGGTTAAACTCCACTCCAGTTTTTTAATACAGTGTGTGTATGTATAAGGCTTATGTTTTTTCTTTTTATTTTTTCCCTTGATGATGCTGCCATGGTATGTGCAGGTGGGTTTGGTTTTCTACAGGGAACCTGAAGAGGCCAAGGAATAGGAAGAGGAGGTTATTGCCGCCCCTGACTATGGAGTTACTGACTATTCAACACCTGCATCTTCTGCTTATCAGGTCCTTCTCTTCTTTCTTTCTTCCTTTTTTACATCCATCATTCATTAAAATATACATGTATTGATAAGTTCATAGGTTCTCTGATTTACAATCAGAGGCCAATTGTGGTTTTTTCTTCAAAATGTCAACAATTAAATTGTTAGCCTTATCCATTGTCTTCTTCAATTCATCTTCTGACGTTTGATACTTGTTCCAAAAAGATGCAATATGGATCAACCTGCAAATACCACCATCCGAAAGAGAGGCATGTGCCAGTGGCTGCTGGCACTCTCAGCTCACAAAGACTTCCTCTTTGTACAGTTGCAGATTTGTCAGAATTCTTTGACATAGGTTTGCACATTGAAACAGTTCCTTCCAAGGTGACGACCAAGTTGCTTAATCCATCATGAATGATCCCACCAATCTCTGCATTCTTGTTAAACAGGTTAGTGCATCAAAATTAGGCTTAAGGGTGGTAGTCACAGACATGGGTTCCTATGTTCCATCGGAATTGAGTGTGACTGATAGGTTAATTCCTGAACATTTAGGCTCCTTTTGCTCTGCCTTTTTGTTCCAATTGTTGCTGCCTTGAGCTCTGTTCCCATGTTATCCTCCAGGCTACTCTCCTCTCTCGGCATCCTCTTTGGTTCAGCTCAGTCCAGCAGTTGTTATTCTCTTCCCTGGGAACAACTCAGCTGCCTTGGCCTCTTCTGTTCAGTCCTGCTCTGGTATTGGTGGCCTCTCATTTCTGCTGCTCTGTTCAGCTAGGGGACCTTCCCTGTCCAGCGAGCGAATGTAATGCTGCAGCTGGTCTCAGTTGCTACAGTAGTGCCTCATGGAGCAGAGCTTTTTTCTTCTTCTTTCATTTTTTGATTTCCTGTTCTTCCTTTCCTGGTTCCAGCTATTTTGTTTCCAGATGGGTTTAGCCTTTCCGTTTTTAGTGGTGGCCTTTTGTTCTGTTTGCTGGTTGTATTTTTTCTCCTCTCTCTAATACAAGTTTACCATCCAGCAAAAAAAAGAAGTCATTGTAGCAAAAAGGCATATACGTTGATTTTGTCTTTAAGGTCCATAACCAATGGCTGAAGGAACTTTTTATGCTTGGGCTAGTAATGGTTGCCTGGTAATGGCCAGAGGGTATCTAGTTATTCAATATAACAGCCATACCAAGTAGTTTCAGAAGAACCTGTACAGTCTCCTCTAGTCCTTTTATGTAATGCCTTTTGTTTTAATAAATTTATCCTGTCAGCCATCAAATAATATATGGTGCACTACAGTCATAGCGAATTTGGTTGGCTGTGCAGTGCAGTGTGCTGGTTGTGAAGTGTGCTGAGTGGCTGTGAGGGGATTTTCTTTAATCGAGCGGAGTCGCTCGTCACGGTGTTTGCTGCTGCCGCGTCCGATCGCCTCGGGAATATTAGTTTTCATAAGGTATTTGAGATGGGCTTTCGGTTTTTCAGCTAAATTTTGCTGCTTTTGGACTTTGATCTGAGTAATGTTATGAAAATTTATGTTGAATTCCCGTTTTGATTTGCTTGTTATTGATCTGATTGATTTGGAGTTCAATGGTGATTTGAAGTAGATTGATTTGTTTAGATGTGGAATGAAGTAAAATTTTCATAGATTTAAAATAATGCGCCTCTTTTGTTCCTTGAGAGGACATTAGTGCTGGAGATGTTTTGTACTTTGTAGTATATGGAATATGAACTGTGGACATTAGTTGTGGCACAATTGTATTAGGTTCTTCTTGGAGTGGTTGTATCCTATCTTGGTGTGCATTGCTCTGGCTGAATCAAATTAAATGCTTGTTACATCCCTTTTGATCATATGTGGCTACTGCACCAGGTTGACAAAGGTGAGCCTGCAAGTTTTTCCACTAGTTTTGATATTTTATTCACTTTTTTTTTTTAAATTATTGTGAAAGAAGCTATGGATATTTTTTCCTGATCTGGTGGTACTGTTAGTTTTCAGATATTTGAAACTGAAAAGAGTTTTCTTTTTGTTGGGCAAACAAATCTCCTAGTACCTATTGGTTGTCTTTAGCTCATTGGTCCATACTATTTTCTGGTAGTTAGTGATTTATATCTTTTTATTGGTAAGAAACAAATGATTTTATTGAAACAAAAGATACAACATGACAAGCATATATACAAAGCTGCCAGCAAGTTGTTGGTCATAAACAAATTTATGTGAAGAAACTTATGATGCCTGGCTATGGATTCGAGTATTGACATGGGGTTTGGGGATACAATTCTGCACTTTGAAATCTAGAACACCGATAAGGTCATGGCTCTCCTAAATCCTAATATTTTCTTTAGAACGTTTCTAGATTAATGAAATTATCGTTGTGTACATTTTTTTTAATGTTGAATAATAGTGAAACGTAGTGTAGTAGGATATGCTAAACACTTGCATCCTAGAGATATTGGTTGACTATCCGATACCAGTACGGGCTTCCATGGAAATTGTTATTATATCAACTGAGAATGCATTTTATTGTATTATAACTATTAAAAGTTACTGTAACTGACTTTGATTCATAGATCATTGTACTGATTGTGGTAAATGTCCACTCATTTATCTATTTATTTCTTTTTGCAGCTTGCAGAGATTGTAAATCAAGGCAAATTGGTTTCAGATGAAATTATAATAAGTCTACTGTCTAAACGTCTTGAAAGTGGAGGAGCTAAGGGTGAATCGGGGTTCATTCTTACAGCAGGCATTTCTTACCATTATATGACTTCCACAAGAGGCCGTAGGCCTGTAGCTTCTATAAAGCTACTATGATGTTGATCATCCTAAAAAAACCTGTAGATTTTGTTTTTGTTTCTGATCCTAGACACAACATTACATGAAAACAATGCTTTTACCCTATAAATTGTTTCCTTTCTCATCCTAAAAAAACCTGTAGATTTTGTTTTTGTTTCTGATCCTAGACACAACATTACATGAAAACAATGCTTTTACCCTATAAATTGTTTCCTTTCTCATTTCAAATGGCTTTCTTCAGCATTGGATTGCTTTGTTTATGTAGTGCCAGTCTGTCGAGGAGTTCTATCGCAGTCGAGGAAATCTATTGGAGTTTGATTTACCTGGAGGAATCCCAGAGTCATGGCTGAAGCTGCTGCACGCACTGAATCTTGAGGACCATGATAAAAATAATTTTTTTTTATTCTTTTCAAAATACTTTTACCGACGTTTTTTTTCGTCGGTAAAAGTATCTTAAAAACAAATATATTTAAAAAAAAAATACTTTTGCCGAAGAAAAAAAACGTCGGTAAAAGTATTTATTTATTTTTATTTTTTTAAAAATACTTTTACCGACGTTTTTTCGTCGGCGAAAGTATTTTATTTATTTTTATTTTTTTAAAAATATTTTTACCGACGTTTTTTTTCTTCGGCAAAAGAATTTTATTTATTTTTATTTTTTTAAAAATACTTTTACTGACGTTTTCTTTCGTCGGTAAAAGTATTTTATTTATTTTCATTTTTTAAAAATACTTTTACCGACGTCTTATTTCGTCGGTAAAAGTATATTGAAAAACAAATTTATTAAATCTAATGTGATATTCATAAAAAATAACACGGGCACTAGATAACCGAGAATTACACCTGAATGTATGGTTTTGAATTATGAATGTCTTGAATATAGGAAGTGAATTTAATAGAGTTTATCGAATTAATTCTTGAGTCTAGCACTACATAGTAATTTCCTAAGCTCACTTTTGAGTTGAAATGAACTGAATTAATGAAATGAAATGAATAATTAATGAACAATCCTGTTGCAGTAGATGGATTGGAGTGTTCCGGAGCTCTGTGGTGATGCCAGTGATCTTTGATCAAGACAATGGTAGATCCTACACATTATAGACTGAAAAGTCACTATTTGATAAGCCACCTAATAAGAGTATTCAATGTAACCAATGAAATGAATGAATATGAATGAATGAACTTGAATGAATGCTTCCTGTTTGAAGAACTAAAATGAATTGATACTATTGTGGTGGCCAATCTATTACTTATTATTATTTGATTCTAGTTGTACAATTTATTGTTTGAATAGAATTGTCTAGGATTAATAAGTTGATTATATAACCGTTTAATTGTTAAAGTAAGCAAAAAGTATTATGAAAAAATAGCATGTACTATCACAGATTGTGTATACATTATTGAACCGTCGTGTTCACAGTGTTATTAATGACATTGCAGGCCCAGTTGCCCGTGCCGGTCCAGCAGAGGTTGTGTTGCCTGAGGAGGAGGCCAATCTGATACCTCCAGGAGGTCTAATCGAATGAACATGATCTGGAGTGCGATATTGGATTGGAACATTTTGAGAAAAATTAGAATGAACTTTAGTCATAAGTAATGGGAAACATTTTGGAAGTACTTTTGTATATTATTTTGGAATGTGAATAGTGTCACCTGCATTGTATTTGAAAATGCAGTGGTTGACTTCTAGTAAACTGTAATGTGTATATTGACCTTACTTTTGAGTAAAGAGCTTGTACGGTTTTAATAGTTGTCAATGCATATATACATTCCGCAAAATATACATTTGACAGGTATTGATGTATGGTTATTCCTTGTGGATTCCGTTTTAACTTTGGTTAATTCGAAGTTTACGGGAGTAAGTATGGAGAGCGCGACCCGGGGTTTTTCCAGACTGATCGGATCTCGGGCCCGGGTTGTGACACTTGTAGTTGTTAGTGAGAACTCCAATACACCCATCCAAATGAAAACCTCCATATGGACCCATGGAGAGAGTTTTTTCACTCAAGAGTTCAAGTCCAACTAAAATTTCCGCTTTAACTCAAGGCAGGTAAGGGTTTGGGGGAATATGGGCCACCCAGCAACAACTAAAAACTCATAATAATTTTTATGCTCCATTTTGAAAGTCACCTAGACAAAGCATATTATCTTCTAGATTCCTGCTAGCACAAGGATGGTACGTTGCTCATTTCAGTGGAGGCATGTCGGATGAAGCTGTGGGGGAAAAAAACATTTGTTAAATTAGCAATTTATAAACACATCACTCATCAAATATTATTAGTTATCAGATCAAACAAAATAAGCTGACCACAAATCTTGTGCCAGTGAATGGATCAAATATTGTGTAATGTCCCAAATATTGAGTAAGGTCTCGACTATTAATAGTGTAATTACTGTTAGTTAATTGAATTTTAGTCAACTAAGCTCGATTAGAAGCTAAGAAAGTCTGGTTTGCTATTAGGATCATATGTGCGGAGTCTCATCGAGATCCGAGTTCGTTTGGGTACAATAGGGGGTAGTTTTCAATTTTAGGAAAGTTTGGAGGGCTTTTCCGTAATTTCTGATTTTTGAGGTTTTGGACTCGTTGGGTAGATGACTTAATTTCCCAGACTTTATCTTTCTAGCGTGTTTCGATCCGATGCATCGAAAGCCTTCAAAATCTAACTCGAAGTCCACTAGGGACTAAACTATAATTCCCCAAAACCTGATCCCAACCCTTTTGAACGATTGACTCTTCATTTCATTTCACTTTACTCTGTAAGTTTTCCCCTCTTCTTCTCTTTTTCCCTCTCTTTTAATCTCTTTGCTCAAGTGTAGTTCCAAGGCCCCACAAGCAACATTCATCATCTTCTCCGCCCACCTCAAGCCTTCCTCATCCTGAGCATAACATCTTTTAGGATTTTCTCAATCTCCTTTAACCATAGGTGAGTGCTTTCCCTTGTATGGAGTTAGGGTTTTGGTGGTTTCTTAGCTTAAAAATGTGATTTCTTAGCTTGTTAGTGTTTTTTCTTTTGATTTGTGTAAGAAATTGGATTTGAGCTGGTGGTTTTCCAAGGGTTTGGGTTTTAGGGTTTGTTTCTTTTTTAGCTTCTTTACACCCAAAGAAAGTGGATAAACATAAATGTAGCGTGATATGCATGCTTCTATTGTTTAATTCTGGCATTAATTTAATTCTAGTTACCTTTGAGCTCAATTGTTGTAAAAATGGAGTTTCAAATGCAAGATTAGGGTTTTAATTGATTGGAATGGAGTTAGATGGATTAAAGAGTTGTTTATTGTGTTTTGGAGGTGGCTAGGCCCTATGTAATTAATGTTCATTAGCTATAATGGAATGAGGGGTGATTTTCCCTTGTTTCTACTTGAAATAGTATTCTGACTTCAGTTTTTGAAGCCTCGTGTTGACCGCGATAGGTATCGCAATCGACCATGGAACCCCAATTGAGGTTTTCTCTGGGAAGATAACTGAGCCCCTTTTACTTTTCACATTCTACTTTTGGGGCTCAGTAGACCTCCCCGTCGACCGTGGGTTAACCATATAATTGAGAAGAATTGAGTCTAGGTTCCATCTCAGAGAGTGACTGAGGATTCTGATTTTTAAGGTTCTACTTTGGAACCCCGGTTGACTCCACAGTTCACCGTGAAGTCCACTGTAGTGTACCGCGATCGACTGAGGATAACCCATGATCAATCATGGAAAGGCCAGTCCCTTTTTGGAGGGGGCTTTCTCTTAGTTCTTTTGGGCTTAGCTTTGGGACCCTTGATACCCACTAATGAAGACCAATTGGTGGACCATTAGTGAGGTATGTTATAAGCCAATATACCCTTATGAATTGTTGGGCAATGTACAGTGTACAATCTACATCGGATCGGGATGAAGTGAGCCAAAGGGATATCCCACAATGGATGGTGCACCAAGGTAAATTAACAAGATATCAATAACCTTATTTCTTCCTTAGACTGCGTAGTGACATATCGTACAGGGAAGGCAACGATTGAACTAGGATTGGATCGTTTGTCTTCCTTGACTATTAATAATCACATTGAATTGCATTTTTTAGATATTGATATTAGAGAGGACTATTATTGTTGTCATTGGAAGTGATTGAAGAGATCGTATTGATTGATTAATTTATTGAACAATCGATGGAAAGATAGTCCTTCAGGGATGAACTTAGGTACAGGGTTTGGGGGTTGAAAGCCCCACTATACACGAAAAGTGAAAGATTTTTAAAAAGCCCTTGCAAATTCTAAGAATTATTATGTATTTTTCTTTGACATTTGCCCCTTCCCCCAATATTTTCTTTACATGGAGCCCCTCCAAGTAGAGTTTCCTAGGTCCGCCCTTGGTCCTTCTCATGTTTGATGGATCATGTTCACGCAAGATAAGCCCAGCCCTTCACTAATTGTCTTGGACTCTTGTAGTGGGCACCACTCGATTGTTAACGTTGGACACAAAGGGGAACCTCTGTGAGAGGACTGTAGATTGATGGTTGCGACCGCAAATCAATATTGGATGGAGCTACACCATTGGGCACCCGCAAAAGCAGAGGAGCCGATGTCTGGTACCTCGGGTGCCACCCCATTGATTGTCTCGGGCAAACCACCCAATGTATTGATTAGCTGGACTATTTTCCTATCGCATATTCTCTACCACACTCGGTTCGAAAAAGGGAGTGCAGTGAGAATATCTCATAGTGTATTGACCCATGTGGACCCTCTATATTATTAGATTATTGTGATAGGACATTGTCTTTATTGGTCATTGTATGTTATTATTTAACCTTGTGCTTAGATTCTTATCATTGTACATCTCATGATCACACTGTCTTTACTTCGCTTCGATATGTATATTCATTGTTAATATGTATATCTACCTGTCGTCTATGCCTAGTCAGATGATACTGTGCTTGGTGAATAGGTACCAAGTTCCTCTATATCGAGGAAGAGAAGGTGGAAGCATCGTTTCAGACAGATCAGCCTGATGACTAGCACGAGTGGTGTGCTGACGACATAATCTGAGTTGTCACATCCAGCATATGAGAGCCTTCACTACTTTTGGATAGTATTTGTATATTCAGTTTTGTTGGTTTTTTTATTTTTATTTTTAGAGAGACCATGTAATTAAACTACTTTTGTTGTCTTTTGGTAAACTTTAACTATAGTTATGAATAATGTGCTTACTTTGAAATGTTTAATTGTACCATCTGGTTATTATGAAGCTTCCGCTAGTTTTATGGTTAACCAAGAAAATATTTAAACCTTACACTGGTTATCTGTAGGACCATAATTGGGGGTTATGTTGGGTGATTTACTAAGAAAAACCTTAATTGGCCTCTAATCTGATGCATAATCCTCGTGCTCATTTACTTGGCCGTGACATATTGCCCAAGATCATTTTTACATGTAGTTACTCGGCCTCTTCTATATAAGTTACAACTACTTGGCTATATCTCCAACCCACATATTTCGTTTTTCACCAACTTTACAATATTGAAAGAAGTACACTGTTATACTCACATTTTTCTTTAGGGCAAATTAATTGAGAGGGTGTTGACCAAAAAGCATTTGCAAATGTCCCCCTCTTCCAAACATGGGTGGCGCCATGTTGTTCATAGTGGGGTCAATTGACCCCACTGAGATCTGAAAACATATTCATAAAAGTTTTGTGAACCTCTCAGTGGGAAGCTTTTGACCCACTGAGATCTTAAAAAAAAAAAACATCTATGGGAAGTTTTGACCCCACTGAAATCTAAAAACAATCTTATTGGAAGATTTTGAACCAACTTAATTTAAGAGTTTGACCTGAAGGAGAGAAAATGGATTGTAAATTTTTGACCCTTTTGTAATCCAATTAAGATAAACCGTGTACTTTTGTGTCATGGGCAGCCCAAAAATTTTAAATGGCTTATAAATTTAAATGGATATGCCTTAACTCATAGGAAGCTCAAATAGTATTTTTATCTCAGGTCCTTTTATTTTTATCATTTTCGCTCATTTTTCTAATACTAAATATTTGAAGGTAGGGTAAGGGCCTAAAAATTACAAGCCCCCCTTGTGAAAGTCGAAGGTTTTTGCTTGGTTAAGCCCAGTCTGCAAATGAGAGGGTAGGATAAGAGCTTAACCTTAGCCGGGCCTGGGTCCGACCCTTTGATAGCCCTAGTGGCAGGGTTGCGGAAGATAAGTATTTTTTGACCTCACTGACTTGAATTCCTTGAGCAGCCCCAGTTTCCAAAGCTACTTTTTTGGGAGATATAGCACAAACCCGTTTATAAAACCTCATTTTTATCTCCAAATATCCTCTTCCAAAACTGCTTTTCTGTGAGACATCCTGTAACGCCCCAATTCCGGATACCGATATACTCGTTAGAATACCCGAAATTGGCGCGCTACTTCCCGAAAAATCCGAGAACTTCCAAGATCGTAGGCCGCAGTGAGGTCCAATTTAAAACTTTTTGACCGATATAGTTATAACATTTAAATTGCGGAAGCGTAACGAGTAAATAAAGCGGAAGCAATAGGTATCGATATATATTAAGTATGAGCAAAACTACAGTCTACTTAAAATGGTTCAGTGTTAATTAAAGTTAATACATTTGAGTTCTACCCAACTCACTACAAAATTGTTCTCTCAAAATCCAAATAAAAGAGTCCCTCAAAACCCATGTAGATACTCCTCGCCCTCCGGCTCGACATCCGTGTCGGCCGGGCCCCATGCGTACTCTCCTGCAACAGGTGCCTCCACTACAGCTAGTGCATCGTCTGGGATCTCGGGATCAAAGCCTAAGCACCAATGAATGGGTCAGATC
The DNA here is from genome assembly GCA_038049695.1 of Cinnamomum chago. NCBI lineage: Eukaryota > Viridiplantae > Streptophyta > Magnoliopsida > Laurales > Lauraceae > Cinnamomum > Cinnamomum chago. The sequence continues at coordinate 98,104,961 of CP142453.1, read as the reverse complement.
TAAACGATCTGGCAAGTTACAGCATACTACTAACATAGAACATATATATCAAAGGAAATAGAGACAAGTACAGAAATTAAATGAATAGCAAGGGAAAAGAACTAGGCAGTTGTGCATTTAAATCATAAGGAATCAGTATAAATGAAATCATCTAAACTACTACAACAAGGTGGCACATTCACACGAGCTGCGCGGGATATTATGCCGCGGCCCTCCCATACTGAACACAGTTGCGGTGGGGAAATCTCACCAGTGCTGGGAATAACTAATCCCACATATCACTCATCAACTCATCATCTCAACACTCCAGACCGGCACGGTATCACACCGTTTGTCTCAACCACACAGCTCATCATGATAGCTTCACAATACTCAACTAGCTCCTACCGGGGATGATCAGTCCACAGGCTGAGCTTAAATCAACCGAGTGAATGTTCATGCCGACTCGAGAATAACTCTAAGGTCTGTGTCTGTCTAGGCTTTGCCTTGCGTGAACAAGGTCCTAACAATATCTCTAAGAGGTCTACACATCTCAATACAGTCTCTGGATCTCATTCAAGGTCCAGGCCCACTCGTTGGATCCATACCAAGGCCCATCAGTACATGGCCTGGTCTAAAACCGTCCAAACGAGGCAACTAATCCACTTATACTGATAAACAGTTCCATTTTAATCCATAAAACCTAACAGTCCAATAGAAACTACCTCTTCAAGCTAAATGGTTCACATCTCCACACTTAGGCCCAATAAGGGCCCGCCTAGACACAGACACGGGTCAATGATCTCCGAAATCACACTATCGGGTCACCTCTAGATACCCTAGGTTCAAGTCTTCCAATTATGTTTAATTAATAGTAAACAACCAATCTAAAGATCTAAGAATGACAGAATATAAATAAAGAGAAGCATAAACTTCAATGAAGGAATCAACAGGGAAATCCAATGGTCCAATCCTAGGTAAATGGGCCACGTTAGGTTCAGGTCCATCTCCGGTAATTTGATCTCTAAACGAAGTCATTGATGCCATAAGATACTGTATTTGGTGCTTAGGAAAAGTACGGGCACCATTAACAACTTTTAGAGGTCAAATCATCTTAGATTAATAACCAAAACCCTAATCGGTGGTCCCCACGAGTCAAGGTCGAGCCACGCCATTGACTCGTGCTTGGCACATTGATGGAAGTTCATTAGGATGGTTAATGGGTCCCACAATCGATTAATCATACGACAATGCTAAACTCACACCCTAGAGTTCACAGAGTGGCAGGTCGACCTGGCAAGGGTCGGGTCGATCTGCTCCACTGGAATCAAAGTTGGGACTTGGTTTGGATTCTGGAATTTCCAGTGTACCCGATTGACCAGGTGGCCAGCCGGTCGATCTGGTACACGGGTGTACCTGAGTCAACAGACTCCAGGCCAAATCTCAACTTTTACACTAAGGTCTGGGTCTGATGGAAATATCCAAGTCATACACAAACTATTCGAATTCGGTTCGTAAAATACCCAGGGCTTAATCAAATTATAAAAACTAATGATATTTATAAAAGTGTAAAACTAAAGGGGTCCAGATTAATTTAAATTAATTTAAAGACTAAAGGGTCTGGAAATATTAATTTAAGGGTAACAAGTTAATTTATTCTAATAGGGTTCCATAATACATTAGAAACTAAATGTCTTATTTAATTAATAAAGCTAATAGGTTATGGAAATAGTGGGCCCCACTGGGCCCAGCTCCGATTTGGTCCAATAAAAATAAGGGGTCTATATTTCTAATCTAAGAAAATTAATGGTGCTAATAGAATATATTAAAAACTAAGGGATTATTTTAATTAGTAAAGTAACTAGTGGGCTATAGATAGGTGGGCCCCACTAGGCCCAAAGCCCTCCATCAAAACCTAAGTCCACTACATATCTATATATATATAGTAAATACCCCTTTTCAATCCCATACTTCACCACTCATATCCACCCACGTGACATCATCCCTCACCCACTCAACAGGTCATCCCTCACCTTTCTCTCTTCTAACCCACTCAACAGGTCATCCCTCACCTACCCCTTACTCTTTTTTTTTTCACTCTTCCTAATCCACTCATCTTTTCCTCTTACATTTAAACTCGTCAGGTGCTATCAACACAGAACCAGCGTCTGGAATGGGCTGGGGCGACGGCGTCGCACTGGAAGGCTTGGATGGTGGGCCCCCCCCCACTGGAGGGAACTCAGATCAGACTATACCACTAATGTCGCCCAAGGACTCTCTACAAGAGGCCCGGGTTTGATCTGCAATCAATGGCCCACCTGGGCCCCAGAACCGGATCAAATCAGATAAAAACCACTCCTTACGCCCGATACAAAGAGAAGCAATGATCGTGGGCCCCACTGATCAAGGGCCCACGATCAGCCCTCATCCCCTGGGTCGCCCAAGATGACCCTACACGATATGGGGTCCGGATCTCCAAGGTGGCCCTCCTGGGCCCACTGATCTCAACCCAACAAAACACTCTGTTTTCATAACAGTGACTGTAACAGTCACTCTTCTCCGCTCGTTTCTAATCAGATTGCTTCTTAAACTAACCCATTAATCAATTTAACAATTACAACTTGTAGAAACACTACAATGCCCATCCATCAATGTCCATTTCATCCAATCAACCCAACTAGGCTCAGGTAGAATTCTAAAACTCAATAATCACAATTCATGAGATGAAACCATAGAAATCAAAGGAAACACATACATTCTATGTTAATCAGTAGGTGCACTTGCCTTTGGGATTGAGAAATGATTTGTAGAGAGAAAGAAATCAATAGAAGAGAACCCCGTTCCCAGCTGAAATGCAGAGGAAGAAGAAGAAGATGATGACACAGCAGCTGCAGTAGTGGTTTCAAGGGATTCCAGCACAGCCGTAGCTCCCAACACCTCAGTCCACACTTAGCAGTGAAGAAGAAGAATAGGAAGAAGAAGCACAGCAGTGACTGAGAGGTTGTTCCAGCAGAGAACCACAACAGCAACTTGGAAAATGAAATGAGAAGGGAAGATGGGGTAATAACAGCAGCTCTTGGAAAAATTCCAGCAGAGTAACAGTTGCAGAGAAATGAAGAGAGGAAGGTGGGGTAGTGGCTGCTAGAGAGGAGGAGTTCCAAGATGAGGTTCCAGCTGAACAGTAGCACCCAGGTGGATTTCCAGCAACAGATTCAGTGGCTTGGAGGAGATGAAATATGAAAGGAAGAAGATGGTGAATCGGCTGCAGCAATAGTCTTCAAGATGGAAATTCTAGCAACAGTGACTATTGCAAACTCTTAGCTCAAACGTAGGGGGAGGAATTGAGAGAAGAAATAGTTGGGCTGGGGTAGTTTTCTTGGGATGGGGGCTGAGCTTAGGGATTAGGGTTTATCTTGGGATAAGAGATGGTTTTATAGGTTTAAGGGAGGGTGACTAATGACTAGATTAGCCTTAGGGTTTACATGGGATTAGGGTTAGGGTTAGGGTAGGTTAGGTCTTTTGGTTAGGAAGCTTCTAGAAGAGGGCACCTTTTGCACTAACCCAACCTTAATTACTTAATTAGACTCACTAACTAAGCCTACCCCACTCTAATAGCCTAGGATTAACACAACACCTCAACTAATTAAAAACACTAACCCACTAAGCTAATCTAACTAACTTAGGAAAATCTAACTAATCTCTCTATCAACTCCTAATTAGCCCAATTAAATAATAATTATCCAAGATTAGCAAGGATTAGCCATAATTAGTAATAATTAGCAAAGAATAGTATAATTAACCAATAATTAACATAAATTAGGATTAATTAGCCTATAAAATAGCAATTAGAGGGCCCACTAAGGGTGGGACCTCACATCATTCCCTCCTTTTTAAAACATTTGTCCCCAAATGTAAAAACAAGATTAGAACATACCTGAGGTAGAAGATGTGGATAGTCCTTCTCCACCTGGTCGCGTAGCTCCCACGTAGCCTCCTCCGGAGTGTGATGCTCCCACTGAACCTTCACCCAATGAATGGTTCGGGTCCGGAGCACCTGCTCATTGGTGTCGATGATCGCAACTGGCCTGGCGACGTACGAAGCATCTGGCTGGATGTTGAGTGGCTCGTGATAAAGAATGTGAGTCGGGTCCTCCACATACTTCTTCAGCATGGAGACGTGGAACACATCGTGCACTCCTGAAAGCTCTGGCGGTAGCTGAAGCTTGTAAGCAACATCTCCAACTCTCGATCTGATCTCGAAGGGTCCAACATATCTCCGCGCTAGCTTACCCTTCTCACCAAACCTCAGGGTACCTCTAGCTGGAGAAACCTTCAGGAAAACTCTGTCTCCCTTCTCGAACTCGAGAGGTCTGCGTCGGTTGTCTGCATAGCTCTTCTGTCGGCTGCGGCTGACCTTCAGGTTCTCAACTATCTGTCGAACCTTCTCGCTGGTGTCGCTGACTATTGATGGACCATGGAAACTCCTGACACCAACTTCTTCCCAGCAGACTGGGGTCTTGCATCTCCTCCCGTACAAGGCCTCGAACGGTGCCATCTTGATGCTCGCATGGTAGCTATTGTTGTAGGCGAACTCGCAAAGCGGCAAGGAATCCTCCCAGTTCTCCTTGAAGTCCAAGACACAGGCTCTCAACATGTCCTCTAGTGTCTGGTTGGTGCGCTCTGTCTGTCCATCTGTCTGAGGATGATAGGCTGTGCTGAAGCTCAACTTGGTGCCCAAGGCCTGCTGAAGACTCTCCCAGAAGTGCGAAGTGAATCGAGGGTCTCTGTCTGAAACAATCGAAGCTGGAACTCCGTGCAACGAGACAATCCGGTCCACATACAGCTTAGCAAGGACGTCAAGTCCTGCTCTCATCGACATTGGCAAGAAATGAGCTGACTTAGTCAGCCGATCCACAATCACCCAAATGCCGTCGTGGCGCCTCCTGGTGGCTGGAAGTCCTGCGATGAAGTCCATGGTGATGTGCTCCCACTTCCACTGCGGGATCTCGAGCTGATGAAGTAGTCCTGGCGGCTTCTGGTGTTCGACCTTGATCTGCTGGCACGTCAAACACCTGGAGACATAGCGAGCTATCTCCTTCTTCATGTTGTTCCACCAGTAATAGTTCCTCAGGTTCTGGTACATCTTGGTGCTGCCGGGGTGAATCGAGTATCTGCTATGGTGTGCATCTGCAAGAATCTCATCCTTCAGCTCCTGAAAGCTGTTCTCGCAAGCATCGGACCAAATGAACGGTACATCCTTCCGTGTCAGCTTGGTCAACGGTGCTGAGATCGTGGAGAAACTCTTGACGAATCTGCGGTAGTAGCCTGCTAAATCGAAAAAACTCCTGATCTCTGACTCGCAGCTGATGGTACCCCGATCTCAGGTCTATCTTTGAAAAGAACTGCGCACCCTGAAGCTGGTCGAAGAGCTCGTCGATCCGGGGAAGAGGATACTTGTTCTTCATTGTTGCCTGGTTCAGCTGCCGGTAGTCGATGCACATCCTCATCGATCCGTCCTTCTAAAATGACGTCGAAGTCATGCATGGGTAGCATGATCAGATCTGCAAGCAAAATGCACTCCCCGATTTGCACTCGGCATCTGGGGTGGTAAGTCCAAAACCTAAGACTACACTGACTCTACCCAATCCATCGTCCTCACACGTATCCCATCACTCGAATCCTCACTACGTCCTATGGTTTCTAGTGTATTTTATTTCCTAGAGACCAGCTCGCTCTGATACCAATAAATGTAACGCCCCAATTCCGGATACTGATATACTCGTTCGAATACCCGAAATTGGCGCGCTACTTCCCGAAAAATCCGAGAACTTCCAAGATCGTAGGCCGCAGTGAGGTCCAATTTAAAACTTTTTGACCGATATAGTTATAACATTTAAATTGCGGAAGCGTAACGAGTAAATAAAGCGGAAGCAATAGGTATCGATATATATTAAGTATGAGCAAAACTACAGTCTACTTAAAATGGTTCAGTGTTAATTAAAGTTAATACATTTGAGTTCTACCCAACTCACTACAAAATTGTTCTCTCAAAATCCAAATAAAAGAGTCCCTCAAAACCCATGTAGATACTCCTCGCCCTCCGGCTCGACATCCGTGTCGGCCGGGCCCCATGCGTACTCTCCTGCAACAGGTGCCTCCACTACAGCTAGTGCATCGTCTGGGATCTCGGGATCAAAGCCTAAGCACCAATGAATGGGTCAGATCTAAACGATCTGGCAAGTTACAGCATACTACTAACATAGAACATATATATCAAAGGAAATAGAGACAAGTACATAAATTAAATGAATAGCAAGGGAAAAGAACTAGGCAGTTGTGCATTTAAATCATAAGGAATCAGTATAAATGAAATCATCTAAACTACTACAACAAGGTGGCACATTCACACGAGCTGGAATACCGCGGGATATTATGCCGCGGCCCTCCCATACTGAACACAGTTGCGGTGGGGAAATCTCATCAACTCATCATCTCAACACTCCAGACCGGCACGGTATCACACCGTCCGTCTCAACCACACAGCTCATCATGATAGCTTCACAATACTCAACTAGCTCCTACCGGGGATGATCAGTCCACAGGCTGAGCTTAAATCAACCGAGTGAATGTTCATGCCGACTCGAGAATAACTCTAAGGTCTGTGTCTGTCTAGGCTTTGCCTTGCGTGAACAAGGTCCTAACAATATCTCTAAGAGGTCTACACATCTCAATACAGTCTCTGGATCTCATTCAAGGTCCAGGCCCACTCGTTGGATCCATACCAAGGCCCATCAGTACATGGCCTGGTCTAAAACCGTCCAAACGAGGCAACTAATCCACTTATACTGATAAACAGTTCCATTTTAATCCATAAAACCTAACAGTCCAATAGAAACTACCTCTTCAAGCTAAATGGTTCACATCTCCACACTTAGGCCCAATAAGGGCCCGCCTAGACACAGACACGGGTCAATGATCTCCGAAATCACACTATCGGGTCACCTCTAGATACCCTAGGTTCAAGTCTTCCAATTATGTTTAATTAATAGTAAACAACTAATCTAAAGATCTAAGAATGACAGAATATAAATAAAGAGAAGCATAAACTTCAATGAAGGAATCAACAGGGAAATCCAACGGTCCAATCCTAGGTAAATGGGCCACGTTAGGTTCAGGTTCATCTCCGGTAATTTGATCTCTAAACGAAGTCATTGATGCCATAAGATACTGTATTTGGTGCTTAGGAAAAGTACGGGCACCATTAACAACTTTTAGAGGTCAAATCATCTTAGATTAATAACCAAAACCCTAATCGGTGGTCCCCACGAGTCAAGGTCGAGCCACGCCATTGACTCGTGCTTGGCACATTGATGGAAGTTCATTAGGATGGTTAATGGGTCCCACAATCGATTAATCATACGACAATGCTAAACTCACACCCTAGAGTTCACAGAGTGGCAGGTCGACCTGGCAAGGGTCGGGTCGATCTGCTCCAATGGAATCAAAGTTGGGACTTGGTTTGGATTCTGGAATTTCCAGTGTACCCGATTGACCAGGTGGCCAGCCGGTCGATCTGGTACACGGGTGTACCTGAGTCAACAGACTCCAGGCCAAATCTCAACTTTTACACTAAGGTCTGGGTCTGATGGAAATATCCAAGTCATACACAAACTATTCGAATTCGGTTCGTAAAATACCCAGGGCTTAATCAAATTATAAAAACTAATGATATTTATAAAAGTGTAAAACTAAAGGGGTCCAGATTAATTTAAATTAATTTAAAGACTAAAGGGTCTGGAAATATTAATTTAAGGGTAACAAGTTAATTTATTCTAATAGGGTTCCATAATACATTAGAAACTAAATGTCTTATTTAATTAATAAAGCTAATAGGTTATGGAAATAGTGGGCCCCACTGGGCCCAGCTCCGATTTGGTCCAATAAAAATAAGGGGTCTATATTTCTAATCTAAGAAAATTAATGGTGCTAATAGAATATATTAAAAACTAAGGGATTATTTTAATTAGTAAAGTAACTAGTGGGCTATAGATAGGTGGGCCCCACTAGGCCCAAAGCCCTCCATCAAAACCTAAGTCCACTACATATCTATATATATATAGTAAATACCCCTTTTCAATCCCATACTTCACCACTCATATCCACCCACGTGACATCATCCCTCACCCACTCAACAGGTCATCCCTCACCTTTCTCTCTTCTAACCCACTCAACAGGTCATCCCTCACCTACCCCTTACTCTTTTTTTTTTCACTCTTCCTAATCCACTCATCTTTTCCTCTTACATTTAAACTCGTCAGGTGCTATCAACACAGAACCAGCGTCTGGAATGGGCTGGGGCGACGGCGTCGCACTGGAAGGCTTGGATGGTGGGCCCCCCCCCACTGGAGGGAACTCAGATCAGACTATACCACTAATGTCGCCCAAGGACTCTCTACAAGAGGCCCGGGTTTGATCTGCAATCAATGGCCCACCTGGGCCCCAGAACCGGATCAAATCAGATAAAAACCACTCCTTACGCCCGATACAAAGAGAAGCAATGATCGTGGGCCCCACTGATCAAGGGCCCACGATCAGCCCTCATCCCCTGGGTCGCCCAAGATGACCCTACACGATATGGGGTCCGGATCTCCAAGGTGGCCCTCCTGGGCCCACTGATCTCAACCCAACAAAACACTCTGTTTTCATAACAGTGACTGTAACAGTCACTCTTCTCCGCTCGTTTCTAATCAGATTGCTTCTTAAACTAACCCATTAATCAATTTAACAATTACAACTTGTAGAAACACTACAATGCCCATCCATCAATGTCCATTTCATCCAATCAACCCAACTAGGCTCAGGTAGAATTCTAAAACTCAATAATCACAATTCATGAGATGAAACCATAGAAATCAAAGGAAACACATACATTATATGTTAATCAGTAGGTGCACTTGCCTTTGGGATTGAGAAATGATTTGTAGAGAGAAAGAAATCAATAGAAGAGAACCCCGTTCCCAGCTGAAATGCAGAGGAAGAAGAAGAAGATGATGACACAGCAGCTGCAGTAGTGGTTTCAAGGGATTCCAGCACAGCCGTAGCTCCCAACACCTCAGTCCACACTTAGCAGTGAAGAAGAAGAATAGGAAGAAGAAGCACAGCAGTGACTGAGAGGTTGTTCCAGCAGAGAACCACAACAGCAACTTGGAAAATGAAATGAGAAGGGAAGATGGGGTAATAATAGCAGCTCTTGGAAAAATTCCAGCAGAGTAACAGTTGCAGAGAAATGAAGAGAGGAAGGTGGGGTAGTGGCTGCTAGAGAGGAGGAGTTCCAAGATGAGGTTCCAGCTGAACAGTAGCACCCAGGTGGATTTCCAGCAACAGATTCAGTGGCTTGGAGGAGATGAAATATGAAAGGAAGAAGATGGTGAATCGGCTGCAGCAATAGTCTTCAAGATGGAAATTCTAGCAACAGTGACTGTTGCAAACTCTTAGCTCAAACGTAGGGGGAGGAATTGAGAGAAGAAATAGTTGGGCTGGGGTAGTTTTCTTGGGATGGGGGCTGAGCTTAGAGATTAGGGTTTATCTTGGGATAAGAGATGGTTTTATAGGTTTAAGGGAGGGTGACTAATGACTAGATTAGCCTTAGGGTTTACATGGGATTAGGGTTAGGGTTAGGGTAGGTTAGGTCTTTTGGTTAGGAAGCTTCTAGAAGAGGGCACCTTTTGCACTAACCCAACCTTAATTACTTAATTAGACTCACTAACTAAGCCTACCCCACTCTAATAGCCTAGGATTAACACAACACCTCAACTAATTATAAACACTAACCCACTAAGCTAATCTAACTAACTTAGGAAAATCTAACTAATCTCTCTATCAACTCCTAATTAGCCCAATTAAATAATAATTATCCAAGATTAGCAAGGATTAGCCATAATTAGTAATAATTAGCAAAGATTAGTATAATTAACCAATAATTAACATAAATTAGGATTAATTAGCCTATAAAATAGCAATTAGAGGGCCCACTAAGGGTGGGACCTCACACATCCCACTGCCCAATTTACTAAAACCTCATCTCTATCTCCAATCTTTATTTCTGCAACCAATTTTCCATGTTCCCAAAACCCGACTCTGTTGCAGAAATAATCTCCTTAATCCAGCCATTTACCGCACATTAAAGAGGACCTTACTAATCCTTCCTTTTAAAGACATTGTCTTTTGTTTTCCTTCTTTTGTAGAATTTCTGAAGTTATCCTTCAGTTGTTCTCCTCTCGTATGGAAAAAATGTCCCTAAATGTTTCTTTTATTTTTTTAATAAAACCTAATCCCGAGGGGTAGCTCAGTTGGCCTATGACCAACGGTTTGCACCAGGAGGTTGTGGATTCGAAACTACACTACCACACTGAGGCCACAGGGGAATTTCACCCGGCTTTCTCTCCAGGGCCCGCAGGGATTATTCTGGCCCAAAAGGCTGGGAACCTGCGTTATAAAAAATAATAATAATAATAAATCCAAACCATTTAAGGTGTATTGATGCATTTTTTTGTGTGCTAAACTTGTGTTAATTTTTACGGTGAATATTAAGTGATCCTTGTATGTAGTCAGTTTGTCATTCTTGTGTGCTCCCTATTTATATTCCAACCACTCTATTCACTGAACTGATAAACCCCAAAATAGATCTAGTTTTTTGCAGGTCTATGGACCCTAACTCATGATCAATACCATTAGAAAGGCCTCACTACCTATCATAAACCAAATGGGCGGGCCATAAGGGACCACACCTAAAAAGAATGGAGATCAAATCAATTAAACAAATTACCTTAGATTGAGAGCTCCAAAACTGACTTGATCATCTGAACTCTTGTGGAATCTTTTGGGAAAATCGACTTGATCAACAAGAGGAGGAGGGCTCATGAGCAGCTGGTGGAGGCCTTGGGTGCGTAGCAGAGAGTGGAGACACTGGGAGAGTGAGAGTGGAGCTTAAATGTTGTAAAAATAAGAGTGGGGGAGTTCAATTCATAGGAAATGGAGATCCAAATGTTTCGTAGAATCAGAAAGATATTGTTTCATCCAATCCGCATTCGCCAACCGTATAAATTCTTATGCTAGCTAATGCACCCTCTCAAAAATATATATATATTTTTTTTTAACAAAGTTCGCGAATGGATGAAAGTCGCTGTGGTAAATTCAATCACAGCTCGTTGCGATTTTTGCTTGATTCTCGCCACCCGCGCATTTGACTACTAAGCCTTAGGGGTCTAAAATAGATGAGTGCCACATGGATTTTGGAGGTTGCAACAACCTCTTGATTTGAAGAAGGGTGTGAAAAGACATACGATAGTGAGTGACCGAGTGATTTAAATCCAAGGGTTGCTATAAATCTGTGAAGCCCAATTATGGTTTGTCTGGACTAAATGGTGAAATTGACATCAAATGGGCTGGAATTAAGCCCAAATTTCGAGGGATGGTTCCTATCATCATGATGAAGATGATCATAGGCGAAATGGGCTAAAAGCTTTGGGTTTCTGGCCCAATTTGGCTAAATTGGCCTAAACGGTCCCAATTATGGAATTTGTCCGAAATCACATTAGATTGAGCCCAAATGTGGCATGGAGAGTCTTATTGGAGCAACTAAGTTACCTAAACTTTGGAGGCTAAACTCTAAGGTTTGAGACTTCAAACTGACAAAATCATTTTTTGAATGTCCGGGAGCCCATTCCCAAAAACCTATGAATGAAGTGGGTCACATTTTGATCAAACGAGCTTAGAATGGTCCCAAAATTGGAGGGAGGGCCCATCTATTGTCATAATGAAGGGGATCATGGATCAAGTGGGCCTCACAATATGAGTTTCAGGAGCAATGGGCTTACTAAGACTTATAAGGGTCAATGCCCAAAAGGTCTGAACTAGTATCAAAATGACCTGGAATTGAGTAGGGTTTTAGTATAGACATAATTTGACATTAGCAAGCTAGTTGGGCCATTTTTGGACAATCTTGATTGGGGCAGTCATTTTTAATTTCAGGCTAACTATTGGTTGGTCCCGAAATGTGCCAAAAAGGGCTCAAAATCAAGGCAGGCCATGGATAGTCATTTCTGACATTTTTTTTAAAAAGAACCTAGGGGCATTTTTGTAATTTTCTGTGCACGGTTTTTTTTCATCATTTTTCCTGAAAAAACAACTTGGGTCATTCTAGCCCAATGAACTGTGCAGATGATGATACCACAGTCCATGTGAGTAGAAAATCCCTCGGATCCCTCTTTTCAGAGTGTTCTAGTGACCCAGGGGACCCACATTTCAGGCATTATATATTTTTCATGCCAACAAATAGTTCAGAAATTTAGAGACTGAAAACAAGGCTCAAGCCTAATTTCTAAAGTGAGAATTTAACCATTCACCAAAGGTGATCAGGGGGTGAATACTCTGGGTCATATTTTGGATCCAAAACTTTTATGGATTTGCAAGCAAAAGATTGTACTCAAACTCAGCCTCAAGTGAATTGGCTAGTGCTTTCAGGTTATCATGATAAACATGAATTGTAAGGCATTTCTTTTTAAATCTTGGAACTTTGTTCTAAAGTTGAAATATATGTAAATGAGATTAAATAGCATAGAGTTGTTTATGAAGTATCCATATTAGGTTAGTTATTGAAAAGCCTCGAATGTGAGGACTTGTTAAGTCAATGCGGCATTGATCTTGAGTTGAATGATCAAGTCCTTCTGGTTCCATTCTTAATATGCTTGATTTAGGAGTGGAACTAGAGTGGGGTTGGGGTTGGCCATATGCCCCCCTAGAAACTTCTAAAAACCCCTTCTATATTATTGAGTTTTTATGTAATTCTTAAGTTGGCCCCTTCAAAGATTATATATATAGTTTTTACATAGTGGCTCTCCTTAGTAAATTAATCTCTTCCGCCATTGGTTGGATTGATATTTTAGGTTATTTTTGTTGACATATAATGCATAGGAATACCAACCATAAGTTGTTAGAAATGAAGATCCAAGGTTAATATGCAAAAATAACCATCAAATGACCTCTCTTTTAATAAAAAGTGGACAATGGAAGATAGGAAATGATACTCATCCATTAGCATAGCAAGTCAAATCATTGGAAAGTCCAATATGCATAGCTACCATTTATCTTGACCCCTCATCTCATATCATTCACACTTCTCTTTAATGCTCCTTCAGTGGAACTCATTTGAACATATATTCCTATTTATTTTAATGCAAATGACGGGCCTTAGCAATTATGTTCTTACTATCTTGAAGATACATCTTCCCAACATAAATAAGTTCGATTGACATATCCGAGAAGCTTGTTTGTCTGCAGGATTGGAACAATCTAGCTATGACCGAGTAGAACTTTATCTCAGTAAAGTTTCATAGATGAGATTTGTACATGTTAGGTATCAAAATAAAGGAATTATATATGGGTGGAAGTACCGTTATAAGAGAAAAGACGAAGAAGACATTGAAGAGGACATTGAGCTTATTTAAATTGGAGGATCACAATAATCAAAATAAAGCAAGAGGAATGCTTTTTAGGACACAATGGTGTGAATGAAATTGAATACATAGGAATTCATACTCAAATGAGCTCCAACAAAGATTATTAAAAAGGAGAGGAAGGAAATATCTAAGGTAAATGGATATTTAAATGGAACCCCGACTTTACTAGGATTTGGATTATGAGAGATGGGTGTTAATTTGTTTTCCATCTCCCATTGATTCAATCTCCATTCCAAAAGACATTATTTGATGGTCAGTTTTTGGATATTCACCTTTGCTTCTTCATTTTTAATCACTTATAGAAATGCAAGAATTAGAACTCCTAAGAATCCAATTACATGAAACAAACAAGCCCGGGATGCTCGGGTACCATAAGATTTATGTAATAATTTTGAAAGATTCTCCTTTTCCTAGGTAAAAATAAGAGGCTATGTGTTGTTTACATGGCTATACACCTTAGCAAATATACATGTTTACAAGTATTTAACATCAAGATGTTATTTTAGGTACGAACACAAAGCTCATCTTGATTTAAATACAAATCTTCATCTTAACTAATAGACAAATCTCTTCTTAGTTTTAATGTAAATTTCATCTTGATATGATTTCAATGTCTTCTTGATTTGATGGATTGTATATCATAAGATGGATTGGCATTAGAACAGGTAATAATTTCAAAGAGGTCGTCGATCTCTTTTATAGGTAGTTGGGACCTCTTTGCTGGAAATGAACTCAACCTCAAATTCTTCACATCCTAACAGGATTAGGACTCCTAGCCATGCTTTGGCTAAATCACAAAAAATAACTTGATACGTTAAAACAGTTTGGACACTTGTGAATTAGGGTTAATGAGACTTGTAGCCACAAGTCTTACATTCCACAAGTGAAAGAAGTATCCACAGCTTAGATAATAAATGTAAATGTACTTTGAGCTATAATGAATCAATCAAACATCCGGTAATGCCATAAATTGCGATCATGATTTTAAAAATCAATAAGCTGAAAATTAACTTATCATTTGATAGAATTGCAATCTAAAAGATTTACTTTGTCCATTGAGAGCTCAAACTCGAACTATCATACATGTGAACTTAACAATAATAGTAATAATGATGATTACGACAATAACGATTATGGAATTATTGTTTTTAATATTCTACTATGATAATCAAGAAAATCTCCTAGAAAATTTAAAAGTCACTTTGAAAAAGTCCAAAGGTCATCTAGGAATGTTAAACATAATCATGGGACTTTATTGTTGTCTTGCTACAGTCATGTCTTTTGGCAGGCTATATAAGGTTGTGTTGTATTTGTTTTGTAGAGTGTGAAGAAAATGTGTCTGGAAGATATTCAAGTGTTCTGTGTACGTACTTTACAAAAAAAAAAAAAAAAGTTTTGGTGATCTTATTATTGTGAGGTTAATAAGAATATACATACGTTCAGTGGTGGACCTAGGATTTTTGTTTGTGAGGGACTAAACCTTCGCTCGGTTTGTTAACTTTTTTTTTTTCACGTGAATAGTACCAAAAGAGCAAATTTATTGCATTTAAATAGAAATAAAACTTTTTTCATGCTTAGATTTTCTGTCCAATTTAAGGGTCTTCCCATTACCTCTCCCAAATTAAGGTTATCATCGATTCATTATCATCAAATAAGCCTAAGATAACATTTTCTTTAATCCTAGGCGTTTGAATGCCATGCCAAGGTAATTTGGGTGACCAAGGCCAATTACCCAATTTAGGTTCCCAAATAGGTTTTATTTGGATCTAAAGAATTTGGTTGTATGAACTTACCTTAGCTGTAAAAATAATTTCCTATAGTTGGTTATGGGATCATGACAAAAAAGAAAGCTGCCACTAAAATGTAACTCAAATTATTCACACATGAACTCTAAGACCCTAGTTTTGTATGAATTGAAGATTAAAGTATGCCCAATGGTGATTTAGTCATCTTGTAGATATGCTCAGACTTAGTAATTTAAGCGTAGGTTTGGATTAGGATTTGAAAATATGATTTGGAGATTAAGGGTTCAAATTTAGGTATAGAGTGATTAGAATTTTGCTATATTTGAGGAGGGAGGGAGATTGCTATATTTAGGGTTATTTGGTGTGAGAAAGACTAACCATGAGAGGATTGACGACGAAAATTTCGATCGCTGTGAAAAGGATCTCACACTCTCAATAGAAAGAAAATGTTGAAAGAGAACGGTGCGAAGAGGATCCAGTACTCTCGACATAAAGAAAATGTCAAAAGACAGGAGTATTTTTACCAAGGTTTTGTGACGAAGGGCGATCACACGGTTTAGACGAGGGGCGATTATTCATTAATTATAAGTGGGACATGTCGAGCCCATTCAGTTTTCTAAGATTTTCAAAATAGACTTGGTCATATGCATGTAGGCCCGCCCATGCATACGTTGTTATTGGTTTGCTCATTTTATTCGTAGTAAGGGATCTGTACGACCCTTCGGTCGTACAAACCTCCCCCCCCCCCTCCCCCCAAGTGCACACATTACACACCTTTATTGATCGTCAGCCCCAAGTGCAAGGCCGCGATGTAGTAATAACTCTATGAAGTCTGAGGTCGATTCATAGGGAGTAATTAATCGCACAAACTTATACTATTGGAAAAAAACTAATTCTAACAAAAAAAAAAAAACTATACAAATCAAATGTCCTACTTTAATTAAAAATTAATTACAAGTTTGAAAAACTAATTAGAACCAAAGAAAAATAAAATCCTAATCTAGAAACCTAATCTAACTACTGCATTCACCATAAGATTTGTCAGTCCAACCAATTGCAATAATTTTTAAGATGCATAAAAATAAAAATAAAATAGAATAAAATCAGAGAATAAAAAAAATGGATTTTCATTCTAAAATATTGCAATTAATAGTTATTTTGCTTGATGCCATCAAGAAAAATCAAGAACACCGTACCAAGTGCGCAATGTCACTGCGCACAAAAATTCGATGTTGACCCATCGGTGAAGACCAAGACCCCGTAAACCTGATTTATTAATGAAAGACCCGTTACAAGGAAATAACCGATACAAAAGTATTTGAATCAAAATAAAGTGCATCCAACCTTACCCTAAACACATGAAACACTAAATGGAGGAGAAGGACTCATGGTCTTGAACGACGATCCAACTGGCTCTTGTTTCGCGATATGAAATCCAAGTAAGGGAAGATGATGAATGGCTGGTCCAATGGTGGAGCGACGGTAGCAACGGCGGCGTTTCGGCGGTGGCGTAGAAATCTAAGTGGTGGTGTGCCTTAGGGCCTGTTTGGGCACCTTACTTGTAAAGTCAAGTAAGGTGAAGCCCCATTCTCAAGAAAAAATCCCACCAAAAGCACTTTACATTAAATTTCACACCATACTTTTTCCAAAAGGGTAAAAAAAGTAACCTCATTTACTTATTAAAAGACAAAAAAAACTCCACTTTCCAATAAAAAAGTCAATTAAAAACAACTAAAAACAAAATATCATCATTATCCACTTATATTTTATTATTTCTTCAAAATAACATTTACACCACTCAACTCTACAAGTAAAGCCCCCAAACATGCCCTAAGGAAAGGCCTTGGATGAAGTAGTGATGGGAGGAGGAGACGGAGAAAAATTAACGGAAAAGGGGGGAATTTTTGTTGCTGGTCGTCCAAGAGGAATGGGGAGATGGATTCACACGCAGCCCCTTTTTGGCTTCTTTTATGTATTTTTGATGACTTGGCTTGCAAGGTTTTGATTTGGGCAAGGATTGGTAGTGTGGGGCCCAAGTTGGATTAGGATTAAGAGGGTTTTGAGGGAGTCTCAAGGGATTGGCCCACATTCCTAGTGAAAATAGGATTCTTATTATCTTATGCAACTTCTCTTGGGCCCACTTTGGCTAAGAATCAATTCAAATATGAAATTTCAGATTTGAAACAAATCTTGAGATGCATGTGGTCCCCAATCTTGGACATGTGAATGCTTTGGATAGAGGTGTTACGTGTGAAATCTTGGGATGGAGGTGTTGGACGTTTGACACTTTCTTTGGAAAAATCTTGGGTTGGAAACTTTCAAATCTTGAGGCCTATCTTTTTGGAGCTAAGTTTAACAACTATGTGCTAAAATCTTGGACTCTTTGAATTTGTTTCCAACTTGGATTGCTTAGCAAGATCTTCCATTTCTTTAGAACTCTTCATGGTTTGAAGAATCTACTTAGATGGGCCCACTTTCTCTCTTGAAAAGATCGCCTCAAATCTGAAATTAATTTCATTGCAATCAAGGAAGTAGGCCCCACTATAGTGCACACAACATGGAACGTCCAATGCATGGACGTCCCTATCTTTTTGCACTCTTTTTTTTATTTTCTTTATCTTCTTTCTTATCTTGTTTTGAATCTTGGCCATCCATCTTGACATGTAAGCAATATTTGATGGAGAGTAGATTGAATACCTCATCATCACATGGCCCACAAATCTGGAACTTATCTTCAAGAGATTAAATCTGATTTTTTTTTTGAATATGAGAGCGGACTCTACCATGGCCGCCCCTACCTTAGAATTCATGCCAAAAGTAGATGGGTCCCATGGTGCATTTGCTTCATCAATTCTCTTCCGCGGGCCCCAAGAAATTGGACTTTCCTACAAAAATACAAATAATATAATCAATGATCAAAGAATTATCTACTTATGTAGGAAAAGAATATTGCAAGATGCGGGCCTCAATTCACACTAAATAGATGCATAAGATTTCACCATTTTATCAAGTTTTCTTTAATTAAATTAATGGTGCAGTGAAAGTACATCATTTTTTGTGTGAACAAAAAGTTATGAGAAATTTGTGACTTCCAATGCCAAGAAATAGAGAAATTCATGATTTTATGTGAAAATGCAATTTTTCAATGAATTTTGACTCGAATTCAAACTTTGATGCCCACAAACAAGGAATCATGATCTTTTACTAAAATGGTGCATGATTTGATGATTAAGTCCTTAATTACTCTAAAATGAAGAGGAAATTATGCATTTTTAAGGACTTATCATACCCCCCACCCAGCATTTTGCTAGTCTCGAGCAAAATATGCGAACTAGGGTATGTCTTCTAGCCTAATCTAATATAATCTAAATGCAAAGACAAAAATAAAATACCACTTTCGCTGGCACTCTCGGCTGCTTTAGCGTATGCAGCAAGCCCTTAAACCCCTAGGTTACCCCTAATGGACGAGTTGTGCCTTGTGTGGGTTTGTAGTAGATATGCGCACAAAATTCATTTACCTTAAAATAAAAGAAAGTCAACGGAAGGTTTTTCAAAAGACGATTGAGTCAGATCGGATGCCTTGAATCCTCGAATAATCAAAATTTCAGACTTTTCAAAATCTGCTTCATGTTTTTGTTTTCAAATCTTTTCAAAAATTATACCAAAACTTTGGGTGCCTTGTGCAAGTGTATACATCAAATCAAGAATTCTCTCTCAGAATTTCCAACTTTCCTAAAGATTCGGGGAAAATACAAGTCTCTTCTCAAGGTTACTATATTGGCCTTCGCACTACTATTATTTTCAAAGGCCGCGATATGCATCTCTCTTGTTCTTTTTTTTTTCTATTTTTTATTATTAAACACACACATGTGACTGTGCAATGCCTAGGTCCCTTAAGTTTTCTAATTAACCCATATAAGAGCGTTAGGCTAATGACTCCCAAAACAGATGTCTTTAGGGCACTAGATATATAAATACCCCTATGGGCTTACTGGCTCGGGTTAAAAAGGCTACGAACCCAAACTAGTCACACAACTTTTTATTCTTTTCAAGACTTCTAACTAAACATTTTTTTTAAACACGTATTTGTGCATCCCTTATCATTTTTTTTAAACGGTCCCCAACAATAAGTAGCGCTTCTTAATTCGCTCGAATTAAATCACTAGTTTTGGTTGGCCTAACCTTACCGATGAACCCGGAGAACTCATATGGCCAAATTTCAAAAAGTCGTTTCTTTTTCTCTCTTGCAAGAACTCTGAAAATGACACTTATATCTTTTTATCCAAGACTCTTGAAACGATGTACACGTGTTACAGTGAAAAACAAAGTTTAATATTATTTTTATCCTTCAAAAAATTGTGAACCTTCATTTTACTTCCTTTCAAAAATTCAAAAATTCTAGATTTATAGACATTTTCAATCGTCAAAATCTTTCAAAAAATCTTTTTTTTTGTTTGTTTGTTTTTTTTTTTGAAGAAAAACTACTCAAAAAGGAAAAAAAATTGTCTAAAATTGGACAAGTGTGCTTGTTCCCACCCCCCAACCTAAACTAGACAACGTCCTTGATGTCATACATGGAATGCGAAATGGAATGTACCATGAGGTAAAAATGTAAAAGGAGGAAAAGAGTAGAAAGCACCTGGAGTAATGAAGCTTTCGCGTAGAAACCTGTCCAATGTGAGACAAAGAAAAGAAAACGGCATGAAAAAAATATGCATAATGTACAAAGGTGTGGGCCACTGTCATAGCCAGTGCCCGTCAATCCTGATAGACAAGATTGATCAGAGGAATTTCATTTTCCTCTAGAGGATCGGTCTCCAAGAATGGTTTTAAACGTTGTCCATTAACTTTAAAAGAGGTACCATTCGATGGATCAATGAGGGACACTGCCCCATATGGAAATACTTCTTGAACAATGCAAGGGCTTGTCCAACGAGATCTTAACTTTCCAGGGACACGATGAAGTAGAGAATTGTACACGAGGACTTTTTGAGACGGATGAAAAGACTTCCTCAATATCCGTTTATCTTGAAAGGCCTTTGTTCTATCTTTGTAAATTCTTGAGTTCATTTAAGCCTTGTTTCTCGATTCTTCTAATTCACTTAGATCAATAGCTCTTTTCTCCCCAGCCTTGTCTATGTCAAAGTTCAGTTGTTTTATGGCCCAATAAGCTTTATGTTCTAGCTCCACTGGAAGGTGGCGTGATTTCCCACATATAAGCCGATATGGAGACATCCCAATTGGGGTCTTATACGCAGTTCGATAAGCCCACAAAGCATCATTTAACCGCATTGACCAATCCTTACGATTTGGTTTTACCGTGGTCTCCAAAATTCTTTTGATTTCCCTATTTGAGACCTCTATCTGCCCACTTGTTTGAGGGTGATAGGGGGTAGCCACTTTATGTGTAACACCGTAATTTTTAAACAAACTCTCAATGATGCTGTTACAAAAGTGAGTGCCCCCATCACTAATGATGGCACGAGGAGTTCCACAACGGGAAAAGATATTGTCCATGATAAGCTTTTTGACCGTTTTAGCATCATTATTCCTACATGGGATTGCTTCAATCCATTTGGACACATAATTGACGGCAATGAGGATATAATGAAAACCAAAGCTCGGGGGAAAAGGTCCCATTAAGTCTATAACCCAGACATCGAATAACTCGACGATAAAAAATATTGGGTTTGAAGGCATCATATTCCTTTGGGAAATGGAACACAATTTTTTGCACCGCTCACATACCTTACAAAAATCATGTGCATCTTTAAATAAAGTGGGCCAGTAAAATCTAGATTGTAAAATTTTGTGTGCAGTCCTTTTAGCAGAAAAATGGCCACCATAAGCATGAGAGTGGCAAAATGATATTACACTGTTTATTTCATGGTTAGGAATGCATCTCCTAATGATTGGTGATGAGTGTTAAATATTGCATATTGTACCCATCATTAGTCCTAATTTTATCGGCATCTCATATGCATATCATTTGCCTTACACAGAGATTTTATCATTCTATCACATTAACGGATTATCGGATTATCATGTATAAATTCGATTATTTGTAGCGCATTTTAATGTAATTTCCCTTGTGTAGGTGGACCCCGCAACTATCCCAACATTCCGGCTAGTGTTCCAGGCCTTCAAAAAGAGATTTCAATAAAGAAATTACATGAAGAAATCTTAGGAAGTGTTGAAGAATTCCAAAATAAGAGGAGACGACTTTATGGATAAAAGAAGTCATTTTCTAACACAAAGGATTGGTTGGTGTATTGGTTGGAGCTTGGATTGGTATGGAATAGGTTATGGGTTCAAATCCTAACAATTGCATATTATTATTCTTCCATCCAACTCACCTCACCATGTGCAAGGATATGAGCCAATCAAAGCTTGCCATAACACAAATCCATGTGAAAAGATATGAGCCAATCAAAAGCCTCTAAGTTGAAACAAATCCATGTGAAAAGATATGAGCCAATCAAAAGCCTCCAAGTTGAAGGACCACAAGCCTCCAAGTTGAAGGACCACATAAAACCACAAGCCTCCAAGTTGAAGGACCACATAAAGCACAAGGCACATATGCTTTTGGAAGGAAAGTTTGTTGCAACCAATCAAATTGAAGTTATCCATGTGAAAACAAAAGAGCCATGAAAAGCTTGCCTCCAAATCAAATTCAAGCAATCCATGTGAAAGCAAATAAGTCAATCAAAAGCCTTCAAGTTGCAACTAATCAAATGAAATGAGCCTATCAAATGTCTTCAATGTTCCTATAAATTAGAATGTTTTTGTAGAGTGAAGGGAGATCTTTTGACAAGTTAGTCTTTTTGCAATTTTATTTTTACTTTTAGATTGTAATTAGGAGCTTCTTTGTAACTAATCTAGAGAGAGTGTGTAATTGAAGATCATTAATGAAGATTTGGAGCTCGTTCTTGATGTTTAGTGGCTAAGGTTCTTGGATTAGGCTCTCCTTTTGAAGCCAAGTAATGTGATTAGTTCAATTTCATGCATGTTTTAGTTTAAATTCCCTACTGGTGCCTTAATTGATTAGTAGATTTTAGATCTAATTGTGCTAATCTTTCTCATTTCTTATGCTCTATCTCTACACTTGATGCTTTGATAATCTCAATTAATGCTTTGTAGTTGGATTAAGTTCTAGAGCCCTTATCTTTAATCTTTTGTAGCTTGATTTTGATGATTAATTGTTAGGGTAGTTAGGTTATGATTTAGAATCTTAGCTTTTTTATTTTCTTTACTTTGATCTTCATTACTATATCATCCAATCTAATTAGGCAAGAGATTGCTAATTGGATTGTAGATTTGGGAATTGAATTAGAACATGCATTGTTTGAATTAAGTACATACTTAGTGGATTTTGGATTGCCTAATCTCTTCTTTTTATTGTTGTTAATTTAAATCCTTGTTTTATTTGTTATTTTCACTTTTAGATTGTTAGATCCACATTTCAAATCACTTGTTTTAAAACCCTACACATTTCACACCACATCTTCATATTAAATCTTCCATTTCCACCACCACTCATCCACTAGTTTAGTGTAATTTGTTAGATCTCATTAATTTTATATTTTAGATTGTTAGTTAGAGTAGTTTAGTTGTTATTTTAGTTTTGTTTCACATTCAAATTAGTTTAATTCCATTTTTCACTCAAAGTTTATTAGTTTTAATTGTTCACTTCAATTGTTTACATTAGCTACATCTTAGTTCAATTCTACATTAATTGGATTCATTCCTTGTTCCATCCACTCCTCGTGGGATCGATAACCCGAACTCTTTAGTCCTTTACTACTTGACGACACCGTAGTCTTGTGGTTAAGCGTTACACATCTAAGTGTCGATCAATTTGGTCTGGGCAGTATTTAAAAAGGTATGGTTCATAAAAAAAAAACTGCTTTACTTCAGTGAAAAACTTGTTTTATCGTGCCGCGTCCATTCTTTTGGAATTTCACCCGAAGCTAGATAATTAGCAATGTCAGCATACCATGGAGAATGGGAAAATGTGACAAACAATTGTTCATCAGGGAAAGTTTCCTGGATTGATAAGGGTTCTAAAGTTTTGGAAAGGACAAGCCTAGAAAGATGATCAACCACCACGTTTTCTACTCCTTTCTTATCCTTGATTTCAATATTGAACTGTTGAAGTAAAAGGATCCATTTGATTAGTCAGGGCTTAGCATGTTTCTTGGAAAGAAGGTAATTCAGCGCAGAATGGTCAGTAAAGATCACAATTTTGGATCTAATCAAGTAGGAACGAAATTTATCCAGTGCACTGACCACAACCAATAATTCTTTCTCTGTTGTAGAATAATTGATTTGTACACTGTTTAAAGTCCTACTAGCATAGTAAATCACATATGGTTTTTTGTCCCTATGTTGCCCAAGAATTGCCCCAACCGCATAATCATTAGCATCGCACATGATTTCAAAGGACAGGCTCCAATCTGGAGGTTGCATAATTGGAGCAGTCGTCAACATGTCCTTAAGCTTGGTAAAAGCCGCTTGACATGCCTCTGTCCACTCAAATTTTGCTTCCTTTAGCAGAAGGTTGCATAATGGTCTAGAAATGACACTGAAATCTTTTATGAACCTTCTGTAGAATCCGGAATGCCCTGAGAAAGATCTTATATCTCTAACAATTTTTGGGTGAGCAAATTGGAAATTAAGTCTATTTCAGCTTGGTCCACTTCCAATCCTCTAGATGATACAATGTGGCCAAGGACAATCCCTTATCGTACCATAAAATGACATTTTTCCCAATTTAGTACTAAGTTATTTTCTTCACACCTAGAGATGACCTTAGTTAAGTTGCTCAAACAATCTTGGAATGAATCTCCAAAAACTGAAAAATCGTCCATAAAGACTTTGAGAAAACGTTCCACCATTTCACTAAAATATACTCAGCATGCACCTTTGAAAGGTTGCAGGAGCATTGCACAGCCCAAAGGGCATCCGTCGGTAAGCAAAGGTGCCAAAGGGGCATGTAAAAGTTATTTTCTCTTGGTCTTCCGGGGCGATCTCTATCTGATTGTATCCAGAATATCCATCTAAGAAACAATAATACTCGTGGCCAGCTGCCTGTTCTAAAATTTGGTCCAAGAAGGGTAGGGGGAAATGATTCTTTCGTGTGACAGCATTTAACTTTCTGTAGTCGATACAAACTCGCCAACCTGTGGGTACGCGGGTTGGGACGAGCTCATCATTAGCATTACCGACTACAGTGACGCCGGCCTTTTTAGGTACAACTTGGGTAGGGCTGACCCATTGGCTATCCGAAATTGGATAGATGATACCCACATCTAAAATTTTCAAAACTTCAGCCCTAACCACTTCCTCCATGGTGGGGCTTAACCGGCGTTGCATCTGACATGAGGGTTTTGCATTCTCTTCCAAATAGATATGATGTGTACACACGAGGGGATTGATTCCCTTAATGCCAGCCATGGTCCAAGCAATTGCACCATTATGCAGTTTGAGCACTTCTAAGAGTTGGACTTCTTGGTCCTTGTTAGGGTGTGCAGAAATGACTATAGGAAATATTTCATTTTCTCCAATGTATGCATATTTCTGGTGAGAGGGCAAGGATTTCAACTCAGATTTGGGCGGCCTCACCTGAGATGGAAGAGATGGAGTACCAATTGGTACTAGCTCTTTAAAAGAGGGTTTGCCTACAATGTTGACCATTTCAACAGTGCTATCATGTGTTCCTTCACAGAGGGTCAGGTCCTCAATTGACTTAATGGAATCGGAGACTGATTTTTCAAAAGTTTCTGCTGTAAGAACACCGATCAAATCTACTTCTTTAAGGTCAATGTTATCATCCCGTGGTTGTTTGCAAAGGTAAAAAACGTTTAGCTCTAATGTCATGTTACCAAAAGATAACGTCATTTTTCCATTTTGGCAATTGATTAATGCATTGGATGTGGCTAGGAATGGTCTCCCCAAAATTATCGGAAACTGAGCATGAGGATCTGCCATAGGATGAGTGTCTAGCACAATAAAGTCTACTGAAAAGTAGAACTTGTCAACCTGCACAAGCACATCCTCTACTATCCCTCTCCGTCTTTTGATTGATCGATCTGCGAGCTGCAGAGTAACCTGGGTGGGTTTGAGTTCACCCAGCCCCAATTTTACATAGACCGAGTAAGGTAGTAAGTTGACACTCGCCCCAAGATCAAGCAATGCTTGTTCAATTTGATAATTTCTAATAATGCACGAAATTGTGGGGCATCCTGGGTCTTTGAATTTAGGGGGAGTGTTGTGCTTTAGAATTGCACTAGCTTGCTCAGTGAGAAACACTTTTTTTTGCACATGTATCTTACGTACGGGTGTAAAAAAAAACTAAGAAACCGTCTAACCGAACCGCGATTAATAACCGTGTTTCACAGTTCGATTATGGTTATTGAAATCCGAAAACCATGATTCACTGTTCGGTTACAGTTTTTGTCTCGACTTACGGTTATTAACCAAACTGAACCATTAACCGTGGTTCGGTTAACCGTGTTCCCAAAATATACGGTTAATCGAACCGTTTCTCTAATAAGAATAAAACCTAAGGGTTTGAATGAAAATTACTTTTTTTTTTACCGTAACATATTATGCCATTCTCCAATTATAGTTTTTTTTTCATAGTAAGTTTTATTGGTAAATGGAAAAGTTTTCACAAATTTTTTTAGTGATAATTAACCGTAACCAAACCGTTAACCGCGGTTAGGTTTTTAATGGTTTTTCATGGTTTAGTTACGATTATGGTTTTTAAAAACAAAAAACCGTGAAATACGATTCGGTTAATGGTTTTCCCAAAACGAACAGTTAACTGAACCGTTACACCCCTAATCTTACGCTTCAACGTGCACAATTCCTTAAGAAACTTTACGTAAGATGGGACTTGTTTGATTGCGTCTAACAACGGGATGTTAATTTTGACCATCCAATTTTTCCGGGTTCTGTATAGATGGCTTGGGAGGAGCTAATCGATCGGTTGGGAAAAGGAGGTAAGCGCTTGAGTCATGGAGGAATTGGGCTTTTCTCCTTGATAGGAGGGACTTCATTTTCTTTTTCCTTCCTGATATGAGGGTTCAGGTTGTTTATCTTTTTCCAGATTAAGTTTTTCAATCTCTTTACCACTACATAGAGTAGTAACAGCTTGAACCAGCTCCTTTGAATTTGACGGACCACCTTAATGAACCTCGTATTGCCCTTTTGGATTGGGCTAAGGTTGGGCTGAAAAAGCCCCCTTATTTTGTGCTTCAATCAATTTGCAGAGGTTCTGCATGGTGTTCTGTAAATTCTCAAAGTTCCTATCATGTTTCTTATTTATGGACTCTTGATTCACCATAAACTTAGCCACAAGTTCATCCCAAGGTGTTTTTTAAGTTGTACGGGGTACCATTGCTATGCGTTTTGAGCATATGTACCAGAAGTACCCCCAAATTGATTTGACATTTGGTTGAAATTGGGCGGAGTAGCATTTAGGCCATTCCTCCAGCTAAAGTTGGGGTGATTCCTCCAATTAGGGTTGTACGTGTTACCCAAAGAATTGTTGAACTGCCGGTTGTATGTGTTAGCGTCATTTGCTTGTTCGTAAAACACTTCTTGGAAAGCAGGGAGTGTTGGACACTCGAAAGAAATGTGTTTATCACTAGCGCAGATGCCACAAACTATAGCATGTTCCTTATTCTTCACAAATTTCAAGAACTCAACATCTCTTGTAAGATAGGCAATTCTTGCTTGAAGATCATCATTTTCTTTTAATACATATAACCCCACTCCTTTGGCCTGATTCGATTGCTTTACGGGGTCTATACCTTCAGATGTGTCCCAATTTTGTGCACTATCTGCCAAAAACTGAAGGTAGGTCCATGCTTGATTTGAGTTCTTCGCCATGAACTCCCCATTACACATCATCTCCATGAATTCACGTGTTTCTAAACTAAGTCCATCATAGAAGTGACCAATTGTATTGTGCAATTCAAATCCATAGTGGGGACATGCAAGGAGTAGTTCATTAAAGCATTCCCAACACTTATAATAAGACTCCTTGTCTTTTTGTTTAAAATTCATAATATTCCTCTGTAATGTGTTGGTCTTATGTAATGGGAAGAATTTCTTTAAAAATTCCTGGATCATGTTAGACCATAGAGAAATCGAATTGGGCTGTAAGGAGTGAAGCCATGTAGCCTTATCTTTGAGGGGAAATGGAATTAAACGAGATTTTATAAGGTCTTCCCTCACATTATTGAAGTGTAGTGTTGCACATACTTCTTCAAACTCTTTTATGTGCAAATATGTACCCTCTGATTCAAGTCCATGAAATTTGGGGAGAAGTTGGATTACTCCCCACAATGGTGTGGCTTGTCATGTAGGGTGAAGGTAATCACGTAGTGTCCTAAGAGGTTGATTCACTTCCCCATTATTATTGGCTCCATTCCCATTACCGTTCACATTTTCGTTTTCATTCCTCATCTCATCATTATCACTATGCTCATCAGCCATATTGGAAATCCTAAGAGAACTAGGAGATCTAGATTCGTAGAATTTAATCAAGCTCTTGACAGGTGATTCCTTCTTTTCTAACCGATTTGAGGTGTCCCTTTGCTAAGAAGGTGAGGGTCTTTCTTTCTTTTTTGGAATTTTGGAATTTTTTTTAGAAATAAAAAAACTATCTAAGGTCCGTTTTTTAGATTTAAAAGAAGATTCCCAAAATTCTCAAAGTCTTAATCTTAAAGAGTTTGATCTCTCTAAGGAAAGTTTCCAAATTCAAGTCTATGAAACTCGCCCGACCAGGTAAGCCCCCAGATTAGTGGTGGGGTCGCGATGCGTTGCAAGGGTCCCACTTAAAAACCACCTTCTAGAACAAGATACTTGTCTCCCTTATCTAATGGGACAAGACTTGCCTAGACATCGAACCAATCAAGAAAGGTAGTTTGTTTGGCTTTCCAAAAAAAAAATAACTAACCTTCTTAGAAAAAAATTCCAACAAATTTTTAAGAGTCCTGTTAAATTTAAAAACAACTAAAACAACTGAGTTTCAAATGAAACCTGTGAAATTTTCAGATTTTGGCAAGTTTGGTGGCCAAAACGCCGAATTTACGCGATCTAAGACTTGCCTTTTTGAGGGAAAGTTTCAGAATTTTTTTGGAAACTATAAAAACCTAAAAATATGAAAAAAATAACTGATTTTAACTCACCTTAATTAATCCTAACCGGCAACTAGAAAAAAGGGACCTAAACTAGTCCAAATTAGAACAAGTAAACTAGGCAATTTTTCGAAATTAATGTGATTTTTGAAAAATCAGAAAAAAATAAATTTTCAGATCTGAAATAGTTTCAGTTTTATAAAAAAAATCAGAGATTAGAAATACACTTTTTAATGCAATAGGGCTGGTCCAAATATTCAATGCATGCTATCCTTAGATCTAGAATGATTGCGGAATAGTAAAGGCACACCCACAAATCAATAAAAAAGATAAGTTGGAAAAATTACGTCAAGCACCAAAAACTTGATCGTCAGCCCCAAGTGCAGGGCCGCGATGTAGTAATAACTCGGTGAAGTCCGAGGTCGATCCACAGGAAGTAATTAATAGCGCAAACTTGTCCTATTGGAAAAATAAACTAATTCTAGCCTAAAAAACCTATACAAATCAAATGTCTTACTTTAATTAAAAATTAATTACAAGTCTGAAAAATTAATTACAACCAAAGAAAAATAAAATCCTAATCTAGAAACCTATTCTAACTATTGCTTTCACCATAAGATTTGTCAGTCCAACCAATTGCAATAATTTTAAAGATGCATAAAAATAAAAATAAAATAGAATAAAATCAGAGAATAAAAAAATGGATTTTAATTCTAAAATATTGCAATGATTACTTTGCTTGATGCCATCAAGAAAAATCAAGAACATCGCACCAAGTGCACACTGTCACTACGCATAAAAATTCGATGTCGACCCATTGGGGAAGACCAAGACCCCATAAACTTGATTTATTAATGAAAGACCCATTACAAGAAAATAGTCATTACAAAATTATTTGAATAAAAATAAAGTACATCCAACCTTACCCTAGACACATGAAACACTAAATGGAGGAGAAGGACTCGCGGTCTTGAACGGCGATCAAACTGGCGCTCGTTTCGATTTCTGAAATCCAAGCAAGGGAAGATGATGAATGGCTGATCCAATGGTGGAGCGATGGTAGCAACGGCAGCGGCGCGACGGTGACGTGGAAATCCAAGTGGTGTTGTGCTTTAGGAAAGGCCTTGGATGAAGTAGTGATGGAAGGAGGAGATGGAGAAAAATTAATGGAAAAGGGGAGAATTTCGTTGCTGGTCTTCCAAGAGGAATGGGGAGATGGATTCATGTGCAGCCCTTTTTTGGCTCCTTTTATGTATTTTTGATGACTTGGCTTGCAAGGTTTTGATTTGGGTAAGGATTAGTAGTGTGAGGCCCAAGTTGGATTAAGATTAGGAGGGTTTTGAGAGAGTTTCAAGGGATTGGCCCACATTCCTAGTGAAAATAGGATTCTTATTATCTTATGCAACTTCTCTTGGGCCCACTTTGGCTAAGAATCAATTCAAATATGAAATTTCAGATTTGAAACAAATCTTGAGATGCATGTGGTCCCCAATCTTGGACATGTGAATGCTTTGGATAGAGGTGTTGGACGTGTGAAATCTTGGGATGGAGGTGTTGGACGTTTGACACTTTGGAAAAATCTTGGGTTGCAAACTTTCAAATCTTGTGGCCTATCTTTTTGGAGCTAAGTTTAACAACTTTGTACTAAAATCTTGGACTCTTTGAATTTTTTTCCAACTTGGATTGCTTAGCAAGATCTTCCATTTCTTTAGAACTCTTCATGGTTTGAAGAATCTCCTTAGATGGCCCACTTTCTCTCTTGAAAATATCGCCTCAAATCTGAAATTAATTTCATTGCAATCAAGGAAGTAGGCCCCACTATAGTCCACACAACATGGAACGTCCAATGCATGGACGTCCCTCTCTTTTTGCACTCTTTTTTTTTTCTTTTCTTTTTCTTCTTTCTTATCTTGTTTTGAATCTTGGCCATCCATCTTGACATGTAAGCAATATTTGTTGGAGAGTAGATTGAACACCTCATCATCACATGGCCCACAAATCTGGAACTTATCTTCAAGAGATTAAATCTGATTTTTTTTTTTGCATATGAGAGTAGACTCTACCATGGCCGACCCTACCTTAGAATTCATGCCAAAAGTAGATGGGTCCCATGGTGCATTTGCTTAATCAATTCTCTTCCGCGGGCCCCAAGAAATTGGACTTTCCTACAAAAATACAAATAATATAATCAATGATAAAAGAATTATCTATTTTTGTAGGAAAAGAATATTGCAAGATGCGGGCCCCAATTCACACTAAATAGATGCACAAGATTTCACCATTTATCAAGTTTTCTTTAATTAACTCAATGGTGCAGAGAAAGTACATTATTTTATATGTAAACAAAAAGTTATGAGAAATTTGTGACTTCCAATGCCAAGAAATAGAGAAATTCATGATTTTAAATGAAAATGCAATTTTTCAATGAATTTCGACTCAAATTCAAACTTTGATGCCCACAAACATGGAATCATAATCTTTTACTAAAATGGTGCATGATTTGATGATTAAGTCCTTAATTACTCTAAAATGATGAGGAAATTATGCATCTTTAAGGACTTATCATTTATATTTCTACAAATTGGTATCGAAGCATTTCTTCAAAGTGGAAAAATAATATATTTTCTACAAATTCGTATTAGATCTAGGTTGATAATTCTCAAAGCAGATATGGACCGATCAACTGAATCCCACAAGTTTAGGAAGATGGCTCCTAGGGAGGTTTCTGGGGTAGAAAAATGGATTTCAGTTTGCATCAAAGGTTTTGGGAAGAGCAAGAGGATATGATTGGAGGAGCTGATCTCAGTTTTTGTTGATGGCATGCTTGTTTTCACTAGGGCAGAGTGGCTTTGATCAGCATTTTCTCAATTTGGGAATTCCTTCCGAACTCTAGTAGGATAGGAAGGAATGTGTGTTATGGTTTTGTGCGGTTTAGAGAAAGAAGGATTGCATTGCATGCCATTGAAGCCATGAATGGTAGCAGCGTGTGTGGGAAAAGGATTTCGGTAAAACTTGCATCTTATGGCTTGTCTCGACCCCGGACAGGGAATCCAGGATTGGGACACATTGATGATGTGTGTGAACATTTATTTAATATTTATTTAATTTCCCACAGGTGTCCGCGGTGAGGATATCACATCAATATAATAAACGTTTCTGTTTAAATGCGTAAGCGTGTAGCAAATCAAATGATAATTCATTTCTAATCACAAGATAAATCACATGTATAATCAAGTATCAGAATGAGCAATGATCATTAGTGCTTTCCCAAAAGAATAGTTAAAGTTATACAAAAGATCGTTTGATTACATTCCCAAAAATTGAGGCCAACAAAGGCCAATATAAACAAAATATTAATCCCCAAAAGAATGGTTAAAAGTTTTCCCAAAATGTTATCTCTCTCTAGCAATCCAATGTCTAAATGACATCATCAGCATGCCACTTGACTAGGCGTTGCGGTTCACCGACCGCATCGTCAAGCTCCATCTCGGGATAGACAATGTCCGGACCTGAGTACCAAAGAGTGGGTCAAACACGATGGTTTGGCAAATGGGTAAAATACAATGACAATATAATAATAAATGAATTTACCTTCAAAAGCATTTAAACCTGTTTAAATAACAATTTCTATTTACAAGATAAAACATTTATTTAAATACAAGTAGGCATTGTAAAACACGTAAAGGTAACCAAGGAATCGGGAAACAAACAATATGGCAACCACACGAAGCTAAGTCCTCTATCACTAAAGTGACAGAGCAATAACTAGGCACTGATCTCAGTCACTCGAGGTGAGGAGAAATAGTGGATCTTATAAATATATATACATATACTATACATGACCACGGTAGCGAGCCGGGCATCGGGAACCACAGTAGCAATATGCGGCATCAGGACAAGACTACGGTAATAACCGGGTAGCAGGATCCAAACTGCAGCTGGTGAGACAAGAGGGGGATCTCCAAGTCGGTGGATCAGACCAACAGGGTTATCCAAGTTTAGTGGTGCCGACTCATAGGTCAAATGACAAGATTAAAACATGTATGAAATACATCAATTGCAAATACATAAATAAACGGGACGGGGGTGCTCAAAGGCACAACTGTCACTTCATGTCGGGCAATGCATTTCGAGGCTAGCAATTAATACAAGTACAATTTTCAATGCTTTCGGGAATAATAAATCATGTAGTATAAATCTCGGGAATAGTGAAATACAATAAACAATTGAAATTTCGGGTAAAGTATCGGGTTCAAGATTTATTTGAAGTGAATAGGGATCCCGTATGTCGATCTAATAATAATTTGGTACTCTTTGAGTTTGGGGACATTCCGGCCTCCTTATACACTTTGAATTTTCAAAACTTCAAATGAAATCTTCGTGATGTGGTTTCTTTCTCTAATGGCCTCATACATTGCTTAGTAAATCCCCCTGACATAGAGGGGTTCTCAATGAATAGTCCCAAAACATTTAAACAACTCATCACTATCCCAAACATAGCCTTTGACCGATAAAACTCATCGCTCTCTGGAATGGTTGTCTGGGTGGGTTCGCTCGAGCGAAGTTTAGGTCGCTCGAGCGAACTCATCCAGTAGGTGGTTGGCTCGAACGAAGTATTGGTTCGCTTGAACTAACCACTCTCTGGAACGAGTTCTGGGATGTTCGCTCGAGCAACCAAGGGGTCCGCTCGAGCGAACTGCCTACTGTAATGCTCCGAACCCTTTTCTGGAAACTTCGCTTGAGCGAAGTGTCATGTTCGCTCGAGCGAACTGTCCAGAAACTGATTCCGGGACAGTTCAGCTCCTCTCTATCTCTTCCTTTAGCCTTTTTTATACATCCAATGAGGAGTTCAAAACTTCATTCAAACAACATCAAATCTCTTACAATATCCATTCCATTCTCCTCCATCAACATCACATCTAATACAAATAAAGAAAGAAGGAAACCATTTCACATAAGAGTGCATTTGGGACAAAACAAGAAGAGATTAAATGCCATGCACCAATACCTTTCTATGACAATAAATGCACTATCAAGGCTCTTTCATGAACATTTATTTCAAGTCAATGCAATAAATAAGCATGGGTGGAAAATAACAAAACCAATCACATTTCTTATAAAACCATTGAAAGCTCATAAAAGATCAAATCATCCACTTGCCTTGGGTCCAAGCTAAACAATAATAAGCTCTAACACTCCTCCAAGCCAAGAATCCAAGCTACAAGTAAAAACCCCCAAAACAAAACCCTAAAAGAGTCAAAACATGGAATGGGGAGGAAGAGGCCTCAATAATGGAAATGGAGATTCCCTTAGGCTAGGAGAACACAATATCAAAAGAGGGGAAAGATTACTTACATAAGGGTTCTTCAAAATGCTAGGTTAGTTCAAAAGGAGGTCTTGGAGTAGGTGGTTTTCTCCACAAATGCTATTAAAAGAGAGTTCTCAAAGAGATGAAGAAGATGATGGCCACAAATCTTCTATTGGTGCAAGTTTGGGAGTGGATTGAGGATGGAGAAGCAATAAGAAGAAGAAGGAAGGGAAACCCTAGCTTGGTGTTTGGTTTGGGCTGGAAAAAGGGAAATGAGGAAGAAGGGTTTCCTTATAAAGCAAGTGGGGGAGTGGGCTCCACTAGTGATAATCTAATTGGGCTGAAATCACGACTTTCGAGACTTTGAACTAATTCGACGAAGAAGAGAAAAATGATCGTCGAAATATCTAGTTTCTAAAAAGTATATGTTTTGCAGGTTTCGGGAATATCAAATTTTAGGTACAGATTTAGTGCACAATGATTGTTTTGCCCTCAATGCTAGGAAAGTCGGGTTTCGAGGTCTCGAACGGGCACAGGATCAACATAAAAGTCGTAGGGATTAACAATACAAATAAAATGAGATTAAAACAATGAGTGCAAGAATTTTCGATAATTCCCCAAGCACATGCAAGGTCATAAAAAGGAACCCCCAAAGGGTCCCACTAATCACAAAGCAATCAAAATTCCCCAAAGCTATATCAAAATCTATTCTATTCCCAACTTAACCAAAATCCACTAAACATACTTAAAACTAAAACACAACTTAATTAATGCTAATCGAGGTCACTCGGGACGGGGTCTTACATGGCTGGTTGCAGAGGAGGCCTAGGGAGGGGTGTGGATTCAATTGAGTTTCTATCGAAGCAGGGAAGAAGCAACTCGAGGAAAGATCAGAGGTATATGCTCAGATAAAGAATTTTATGGTCATGAAGAATACTAGCAGTAAGGTGGGGAAGATGACTTTCTCGGAGGTTGTTCAAAGAACTACATCTCCTAATGCAGCTGATTATTTCTCAGTGGGTGGAGCCATTGTAAGAGAGAACTCCTCTTGGCTCTCTAATAGTTTTATAGGATAGTTGAGACAAAAAAACTACCATTCGTATCATTCGTGGTTTGTACGAGGGATGTGGTTTATCCCACGCCAAAATAGCTGACATGGGAGGGAATTCTGTGCTTATTTCCTTCTCTGATCTGGAGGCAACTCAAACGGTGATTCAGGGTTTTGAATAAGAATTCTCTGACGTTTTCATTTCGCTAGTTAAATGGAAACCAGGCTCATCTCATAACTTCAAATCCATTTGGGTGAGATGTTATGATCTCCCACTCCATGCCTGGAGTGATAAGGTCTTTAAAGCCATTGACAATAGATATGGAGATGTTTTGGGTGTGGCTAAAGCGACTACAAATAAATCATTCCTGGAGTTTGGTAGGATCTATTTGAAGGTGGGTCACCAGGTTATTTGGGAAGATCTTTGGTTGGATGTGCTCGGGAACAAGTATCAAGTGGAAGTGAGAGAAGAAAAGCATTTTATTGGAGGCCTTGGTAGAGTGATACCGGAGAGGAAGAGGGTCAATGAAGGCTTCTTAGATGGAATGGATGATTTTAAAGAGAAGGGGGTAGAGTCCTTATTTGAGTCTTCTGATGTAAGTTCAAGAGAATTCTGTTTTTCCTCTAAGGAGGCTACTCCAATGGGTGTTGAGGTTGCTCCTATGGGTGTAGTTCTCAGTAAGCAGGATGGTGGTCGGAGCGGTGATGATGGCAGTGATCATGGGAGTTCCTTGAAGACAAAGCTAAGGGAACTACTTCCTAGGCAATTAGCTATCAGAACAAGAGATGAGGAGGCTAAAGATGTTAATATGTCAAAGCAAGGTATGCATGTGGTCGATGGTAAGGAGTGTGATCTTGTCAGGTCCCCTTTCCAAGGGAGGAAAGCCAGGCACGTTTGTGTACATGTAATTTTCGTGGAAATTAGAAATTGCCACATCAGCAAAATCCATGGGTTTTAAATTCTTTGGAAAAGTTTTTCCGTGGAAGTCAAAATTTTATGTTTGGTGCAAAAAGTTTTTCCTTGATGAATTGGTGTTGATGTTGTTTGGTGCGGCTACGGATTCCTTACGAAAAACTAGAATTTATTGTTTGGTGCGACAATTTTCTACGGAAAAATAATAAAACTACAATGGTATTATCATTTGTAATTTACTTTCTATTTACTCATTTGTTCACACTTCTATGTATAAAATCAGGGATCCTAAAAAATTTAGGACAAAATAAATGGCCATGTGGGACCATGAAAGTATGTGAAGTAATGGGTATGTACACACAAGAACTTCTCTCTCTTGATCCAAATCAATAATACTTCATCTTAAATCCCAAATATTAGAGGTCTTGTGGAACAGAGGCCATGGACCCACTTGCACAAACTAGAAATCAGGTTATGGTGGAAGTCTAATTTGTACCTTTGTAGTTGATGGTGGGAGTATAAATATCAGAGGTCTTTTTTTTTTGTTGTTGATGCATATTTCATTAAAAAAATTTGTCCTTCCAAAAAATTAACCCTTCTGTTTATTGTGTATTATTCTCTAAAAACTTGTGTAAAACCAAGTAAATGCCCTTGCAGCTAAACTAGTTCTAGTTATTGGGGGATTCTGACAAACAAATGATGTGGAACCTAATGCAATTGGTTAAATAATGATCCAATGGTTGAGATGTTGTCAACTTGAATTGATTAGGACGATAATCTTGGATTCTTTGAATGCCTGGATTGACATGCAGACACATGATGCAATGTTGCTAACAACTCAAAAACTCAGCATTTAACAAAAATTATGAGATTAATGCCTTGAAGTGGGGGCTAGGGTTTTGGATGGGAAATGGATAGGAAAAGAGGTTTATAAAGGGGGGGGGGCGGGGGGGGGCAAGTTTTCTAAGGAAATAGACTTCCCATACCCCCCCATGGGAAGTCTATTTCCATAGTGAGAAAGGAAAATGCTGAGGTGGCAATAAAGTGATTCCTAGGAAAAAACCTGCACCAAACACATGAAAAGTTTCATTTCCACGGAAAATTGTCTCCATTTCCATGGAAATGGGCTACACAAACATGCCATAATGTTCGTATAAGTAAAAGAAGATTAAGAGTGTGGGTACTTTGGCTGGCGTGGAGACTGGTGCTCTTGAAGTTCAAACTATTGATGAGGTGGCTCCGAGTAGTCCAACAAATCTAAAGGCATTTGAAATCCAGTCCCCAAGACAAGATCCAGTTCGTCCAAATTTTGAAACAGATTTGGTGGCAAGTGGGTCTCTTACAAAAGATGGTGGAGAGACCTATAATAATAATCTATCTACTTATATTGCTAAATGCACTGAAGCTTTGGTAAAAGGTGCAATAGATTTGCTCATTCAGAATAGGTTTGAAGATCCAGTGTCCTTGAGCCAAAGTTCAAAAAGTGGGCCTCTGGGCCCTGCAAGTTTATGCCCATTTACTAGAGGATCTTTATTGGCCTCAGCCCAATGCAGTCTTTAGTCTCCTGTTGTTCCTAGTAATCATTCAGGAAACCCTAAACAATCAACTAATGACTTTCAATCGGAAGTTGGAAACTCTCTTCCACCTTTCTCTCTATCAAGTCTTCGAGAAAGGCAATCTCTTTCCTTATCCTTTTGAATAAGATGCAGATGTTTCAAAGATGGTTTTCAAGGAGATTGAAAAGTGCCCATTTTAGAAGGAAGTTGATTGCTTCTGTGCCTTCTATTTCTGGTTCCAAAACCATTAAGAGGCCTTGTGCATTTGCTGCTTCAATGGAGTCTAGCGCAAGTGGTATGCATGCTTTAGATGGAAAGTGTCAGGTTCAGGTGACAGATCCTATAGATGTTGGTAAGGTAGAGGATGTTGTTGCTGCTGATGGTTGTTCTATGGATAAGTTGTCTTTCTTCCCAGAATCTCAAAGCTTTCTTGTGGTTTGGAGTTCAAGAGGGTTAGATGAATTTGAAGAAGGAGGGAGGTTAAAGAAATGGGCAAAATCTTGGGGTGTGAGTTTGAAGATCATGAAGCTCAAATTTATAAACATATCATGCGTATTAAAGTCAGAGAAGCAAGGTACAAGCAGAGATTGCGACAAGAAGAGACGGCGGAAGAGGACCTGATTTAGCCCGAATCCTAGGTATGTGTAAAGTCTCCGACCTTAATAGGGTGTTTAATTTCCTAATATTGGCGATTAGCCTAATTAATTGTGATTCTAGCTAATTAGGCAGGTTTAGTAGCTAAACGAGTTTCTTTTATCATTAGAAAGTGATTTGCAAAGTTTCTCCTGATTCCGAGTGCGATTAGTCTTAAATAGGGGATTAGTTGTGATCAATAAGAAAATTAGTCATTTTTTCAGAAAATTTAGTTTTCGCCGAATTTGGGCTCGTTGGAAAGATCTCGTCGCGCTCGTCACTTTCCATTCTTGACTCGTCACGATTCGACGCCCCAAAGTCCCTCAAATAATCACATTTCTCTTAATTCACTCAAAGAGGGCATTTGAGTCATTTCCCCCCTCCATCCCTCATTTTTAACTCCATTCCTGCTCTTTCATTCGTTTCCTTCTTCCATTGCAACTGCTGGAACTTTTTCTTCCCTCCCTCTTCACTTCTTCTTGCATGTGCCATTGGAGAAGGGATTCAAAGTCAACCAAGCTCACCATCTTCTTCCTCTACCTCAAGACACAAAATTAAATTTGGTAAGTATCCTCTTCTCCTTCCCTTCCAATTTCGTTTCTCATGGCTGCAAATGGATTACATGTTGATGGATTTCCTTTCTTTCTTTTCCTTTGTGTCCCTTGAGTGTAGGAGGGAGGCTTGGGAGAGTTGTTTTCGCTAGAGTGTGTGTGGGAGCTTTCTTCCTCCTCAATCTTCTCAATTTCTCTTTAATTTCACTTTATTTGGCGAAGGCAAGTAGAATAGCACTATGTGTTGTGCATGCATGTATATTTACTTCCATTCTTGCTAATGTAATTGTCTAGCCAACCTCTAATTTCAAACTTGTTTGGCTAATTTGGATTTCACATGCTAGATTAGGTATTTAATGGGACTGGACCTTAATTGAATAGTTGGGTTTATTGAAGGGAGGAATGGAATGGATGTGGAGAGAGCAGGAGGCTCTTTTTCTTGCAGGGATGGTCTTGGAGGGGAGGGGATTTGATTCCCCCAAGGTTTGGACTCAAAATGAGTCATTTTCTGCAATTCTGGGCACTTGACTCGAGCCAACCTTCAGTTCAATCGAGCCAAGGAGTCTCTGGGAAGATTGGCTTGAGCGGACCTTCGTTTGCTTGGGCCAAAGAGGCTCCGGGCTTAGGATGGTCATCTTCCGAAGGCCATAACTTTTGACCCGTTCACCAGAATTTTAAGTTCTACATACTGTCGGAAAGCTCTCGAGACTTAGAATCCAATTATATACTTATCTTAATGATTAGAGATAAAGAAAGGAAGTGGGTATTGGATCAATGAACCAAGCCCTTATCTCTTTGGAAAGAGATTCTAAACCTAGTTTGGACCCTAGGTTGGAACCTATTGACCCTACCATTGCATGACCAACTGAGGAAAATGAAAACGGAGCACATTTGGCTTGTTGTAATTCATCGGTTGTCCAAGATTTTCGTATATCAACGTAACTTGTCCGAATGCATGTGGAAATGAGTTAATTGGTGCCCAACAACTTCCATACACCATGGGCCCGCCAAAGTAAGACAACATTGAATCATTCTCCATAGTACTCTGTTGGGGATACGTTTGGTACACGGTGGACAACTCTTGACCTAGGTTTGGCTTGTTCTTCACTCTTGACTCATGAATCTTGTATCTGTAGCTTGTCGTACCTTGTACACTCTATGTTGTATACTTGTATAACTTGTAATTTAACTTGTAGACTGGGATTTGACCGGACTTAGAGTGTATCCTTAGGTACCTTATCTTGTATTGATGGATACGTGTGGATAGACTTGAAAGAGGACTACTCATGGAACTTAGAACTTGACTTGTATCTTGGCTTGACTTGGAGCAGCCGTCAGCTTATTATCTTGTACTTGGAAACCTATCCACGTGTATTTTTCTTGGAACTTGTGTCGTGTGCAAACCATCATCATCATCTTGTATTCATGACCAGCTGCAGACTGATGATTACAGAGTGGGCTGGATACCTGACAATAGGGTAGCAGTCGGCTTTGGACAACGTCCATGGCGCGAATAACTAGGAGCGGGCTTGGACCGTACGACTATTACTAGGACTTGGATCTAGGATCCCCCTAGAGCCGGACTTTGGTATTCGTAGTCGGCCTGGACGTCACTTATACCCCCGTGAGATGGCTAGGGCATCGACGGAGTCTTCTCTTGCTTGACATTGCATTTCATGGATGATTATTCTCGTTTATCTTACTAGGATTTGCATTGTTACTTGATTCTCGTATTACTCATGCTTTATGTCTAGCTTGTACCTTGCTATCTTATAATCATGTACTTGTCTTTACTCTTGTTTGAAACATGTTATGAATAATGTATATTGCTTATCTTCTTGTCAATATGTTGTTGATCCTTCATTCCATGGTGTGCAGAGGACACCTACTACTATTACACCGACCTTGATGCCGAGGCAATCCCAGAAGATCCTCAACCAAGGGAGGAGGACGAGGTACGAGAGTGAGGTACCGATGACCTAACTTAGCGTCATCACTCTAGGCACTAGTGCACGTTACACGGGATTATCTTCTATCGTGCCACCTCAATTCATCTTTTGGTTTAGATCTCTTGGTCTTGTCTATCTTAGTACTGTATATCTTTTGTACCAGGACCTAGGTTTTTAGGATGGTCCAGATGTGTATAAAATTTATATGTTTTACTTCGATACTTGGGCATTAAGGGAATTTTTTTAATTAGCCCTAAATTTCACACCCCGGATCTAGTTTGATATCTAATCTGGTTCGGAGCCGTGACAGTATGTTTTTAGTTGGGAGTCCTGTTTTCTTTGCTTTTCTATAAATTACTTGAGTTAGGATGTTCGAGGTTTGGGCAGGCCAGAGAAAATGCATGCCATTAGAAAATTGGTGAAGAACAATTTAGAACTTCTTTTACTGCAGGAGACTAAGATTTCTGAGAATGTTGCTAGCATCATTTTTTATTTGTGCGGCTCACATCAATGTGGTTGGGATTGGATCCCTGTGGTGGGGGCGTCAGGGGGGCTTATTTCTATTTGGAATGAATATGTGCTTAAAGTTGTTGATGTTCTAAAATATCAAAGGACACTTGTAGTAAAG
The DNA here is from genome assembly GCA_038049695.1 of Cinnamomum chago. Lineage (NCBI taxonomy): Eukaryota > Viridiplantae > Streptophyta > Magnoliopsida > Laurales > Lauraceae > Cinnamomum > Cinnamomum chago. Next base: position 98,063,983 of record CP142453.1, on the reverse strand, counting down.
CTAATATCTTTCTCAGATTCTTTTACTTGGGTAGTGGCTAATGTTTATGGTCCTAATGATGAGGGTTCAAGGAGTGCTTTCTTGGAGAGTTTAGCTAATCTTAAAATGCAATGGCAAGTCCCTTGGTGTTTTGGAGGGGACTTTAACATGATTCGGTTTTCCCACAAGAAGAGAGGGGGAGCTCTTGTTTGTCGTTAAATGGGCTTGTTCTTAGAATTTTACTAATAGGGGTGATCTAATTGACATGCCTTTGGTGGGTAGAAGGTTCACATGGTCCAACAATCAGGTCCAAGTGGCAATGAGCAGAATTGATCGCTTTCTGGTTTCTTCAAATTGGGAAGATCACTTCAAAGGAGTGATCTAAGTGGTCCTTCATAAACAATTCTCAGATCATTGGCCTATTATGATTACCTCTAAGGAAGTTGATTGGGGTCCCAAACCATTTTGTTTTGAGAATTGTTGGCTCCTTTCCAAATCTTTTTTAGCAAACGCCCGTCTTTGGTGGTCTCAATCTCAGGTTAATGGTTTTGCAGGATTCAGGCTTTTCAAGAAGCTCCAGTGTCTGAAGTATAAAATTAAAGCTTGGAACAAAGAGGAGTTTGATCAAATTGAAAACTCTCGTTGTTCTTTGATCAACCAAGTTGAAGGGTGGGATAAAGTTGCAGAGACCAGGGGACTATAGGATGGAGGGGGATTAGAAAGATGGCAAGCTCTTAAAAAAATATGGGAGTTAAATAGAATGGAAGAAGTTTCATGGAGGCAAAAATCAAGAGCTCTTTGGCTGAAAGAAGGCGACAAAAATACTAAATTCTTTCACCACATGGAAAATATTAGAAAAAGGGTGAACTTCATCGGGAGGTTGAATTGTGGGGGAGTTATTCTAGACAAGCCGGTGGAGATAAAAGGAAGAAGTTGCTAAGTTTTTTGAGAATTTATTTAGAAAGGCAGATTTCATGTGACCTACTTTGAATGGGGTTTCTTTTCCTTCCATCCAGTCAGATCATAAGGTTTGGTCAGAGAGTTTGAATCAGAAGAAATATCCAAGGCTTTGGCGGATTGTGTTGGCGATAAGGCTCCGAGCCCAGATGGTTGAATGTCCGAGATCCGAACCCTGGGTGGGCGGGCGGGCGGGCGGGCGGCGGGGGGGGGGGGGGGGTGGTGGGGGTGAATAGGGTGAGCTATACAATGAATCCAATTTTAATTTTCTTTAAATGAAATGGCACTTGTGATGAACAATATGAATGTGTAGAAACAATTACGAAGAGTAATCACCACAAGAATCACCACGACACAACCATGTATAGTGGTTCGGCCCAAATTCCTACATCTACTCTCGACTTATGATCCTACACTCCACTAGATTTCCACTATCTATGCTTTTCAATAGGCTAAGCAATAACCTTTACAAAATGCTTTTATATGGCTAAACAATACCCATACAAGACTAAAGATCTGATCTCTCAAATGTGTTTAGAGTACACTCAAGAAAATACAATGTTTTAGCTCATTACATTTGCCTCTAACACAGGCTGATATGAAAGTTAAAACAAATTACAATCATACACTTAAAAGTAGCTAAGGTGAGTGCTCAAGGTGTATGAATGTTTACTTCAGTCAATTCAAACATTAATGCTCTTTAATGAATGCTTGATGCATTTAAAAGTTAAAGCACAGAATAAATGATTGAAGTGGTGAACTAATCACATGAGTTAAGAAGAACAACTTGGAAAGATATTCCTATAAAAAATACACAAGTTGCATGAAATTTCAAAGACTAAAACACATGTGATTGTGACATGAATGTTTGCAAAACAATTTAATGTTCCTATGTGATCATTGTTTGCAAAACAACTCGGTCAAAGCTAAAAATCATGCTAAAATAAAGTTTCAAAGATTTGAATAAGCATGGATTTCAAATGGATGGAAATCAAACCTTAACTTGGAAAGATATACCTTTGTATCTCAAGCGTTTTGGATTTCCATTTCTTCTCTATCCTCCTCAGCTCATTCCCCTTCCTTAGACTTCAAAACAGTTCCAAAGATTCAACCAAAAAGCCTCCCTCAAGTTTGAAATGAGTTGGAGCTTTATACAGGAAAAATCCTAACGGCTAGTTTATCTAGTCGACATCACTGAGCTCGGGTCGACCGGGTCTAACGGCTAGTTTACTCGTCGACATCCTGAGGGATCCGGTTGACCGGGTACACTGGCCTGGCTGGAGTTCCTTTCATATTTTGAAAAATCTGATTTGTTTGTCTAGGAACTGAGGGCCAATTGGATTCTCCAAGTATCCATGTTCTAAATAAAAAGATGTATGGAAAACTTGAACCTAGATGCCTAACTTGATTTTACTCAAAAGAATAAAAGCACGCATGATTTAACTAGTCTTTTGAAAGTGCATTTAAGATCGAAAACATACAGGACAGTGTTTTTGAAAATCAAATGCATATGCATGTCTAAGTTCTAGATTTCAAGGTCCTAACTTCAATGCATGAGTATGATCAGTTGTCGATGAAAGTGATAGTTCATCCATCAAATTAGCAACATAAAAAAACCCTAAAAATGGTTTCAATTTTTCTTTCATTAAAGTTGGTTGGGATTTCTTACGGGATGACTTTTGTGATATGCTCAAAGAATTTCATGAGAGATGCAAATTAAATAAGGAATCTAATTCCACCTTTATTACTCTTATTCCAAAAATCTCTAATCTAGAGAAGTTGAAGGATTTTAGGCCAATCAGCTTGGTGGGATGCATTTACAAATTATTAGCGAAGATTTTTGGCTAATAGGTTGAAAACTGTACTTCCTGACATTATTAGCCCTTTTCAAGGGGAATTTGTTCAAGGCAGGCAAATCCTTGATGGCATTCTTATAGCCAATGAACTAATAGATTCTAGAAAATGCTCAAGTTAGGAGGGTGTTATCTTCAAGATCGATCTAGAAAAGGCTTGATGATCATGTAGATTGGAGCTTTGTGGATTACATCCTTGTGAGATTTGGGTTTGGCAACAAGTGGAGAGGTTGGGTCCGTGAATGTATTTCCTCGACATCTTTCTCTGTTTTGGTGAATGGATCTTCGACTCACCTTTTTAAGGCCTCTAGGGGTCTAGGACAAGGTGATCCTCTTTCCCCTTTCTTGTTCACTTTGGTGGTGGAACCTTTGAGTGTGCTTCTTATTAGAGCCAAGAACCTGGGGATTAGTAAAGGGTTTGAATCTAAGAAAGGAAGGGAGTGTATTACTCATCTTCAGTTTGTTAATGATACCGTTTTGTTTAGCTCTAAGAAATGGGAGGAGATCATTACTAAGAAAAGAATTCTGAGATGTTTTGAAATTGTGTCTGGTCTAAAGATTAATCAATTCAAAAGTAGTTTAGTGAGTGTTGGTTGCCCCGTGGAGAAAGATTGTTTGATTGCCGAAAGGCTACATTGCAGATATGAAAATCTTCCTATTAAGTATCTTGGGCTTCGCATTGGGGCGAACCCAAGGTCAAAGGACTTATGGAAGCCAGTTGTCGATAAGTTCGAAAATAAATTATCGATGTGGAAAAGGCGGTACCTTTCTTTAGGGGGCATGATCACTTTGATCAAATCGACTTTGTCGAAATTGCAAGTTTATTATATGTCTTTATTCAAAATGCCTATTTCAGTGGTTGAAAGATTAGACCAAATTAGAAGAGATTTTTTATTGAGAGGGACAAGGAGATAAAAAGAAGCTTCACTTAATGAAATGGAAGGATGTGATCAAGCCTAAATTCCTTGGTGGTCCGGGTTTTGGGAGCTTAGTGCATAAAAATTAGGCCTTACTAGCTAGGTGGTGGTGGTGGTGGTGTTTTGGGGAGGAAAAAGATGCTCTTTGGAGGAGGATCATTGTTTCTAAATATGGTGAGGATGAGTGGGTTGGGTCCTTAAATTTGTCCCTAGGTATAGGAGGTCGGGTTGTTTGGGTGTCATTTCTTGTCTCGGGGATGAGTCTAATGTCGGGGGGTGGGGGGGTGTCCTTAATAATGGTGTGGGTTTCATTGTTGGGTCTGGTGTGTCTGTTCGTTTATGGTTTGATGATGGCTGGGTTAGGGTGGGGTCTTTGGGGAGTCTTTTTCCTAGATTGTTTAGATTGTTGTCTAATAAACAGTTTTCAGTCCACAAGTGATATTCTTGTGAGGGGGATCGTATTGTTTGGAGAATTCCTTTGAGAGGAACTTTGCTTCAGTTAGAAGAGTCTTTAGTCCACAAGTGATATTCTTGTGAGTCTCTATTGAGTTTGCTTTCTAACATTTTTCTAGGCAAGGATGCTAATTAATGATACTCAGATTTGGAAACCTTCATGCTTAGGTGTCACGGCCCCAAACCCGATTAGAGATTAAACCGAATCCGGGGTGTGAAATTTAGGGCTAATTAAATTTTTTTGCCTTTAATGCCCAAGGATCGAAGTCCGCTGTGAGGATTGTGTAGTTAAGCCTCATTAACAAATAATCAATGGGACTTGTCCGGTAAACACAACATTAAACCTGTAAGCATATCAAGGCAAGTATGGATTTCATTCCATTATATACATTCAAGTTTCAAAAGATAAAACATATAAAGTTTTTACACATCAAGACCATCCAAAAAACCTAGATCCTAGTGGAAAAGATATACAATGCTAAGATAGACAAGTCCAAATGATCTAAACCAAAAGATGGATGAGGTGGCACAATAATAGATATCTCCGTGTAATGCGTACTAGTGCCGAGAGTGATGACACTAAGCTACGTCATCGGCACCCCACTCCTGTACCTCGTCCTCCTCCCCCGGTTAAGGATCCTCTAGGATTGCCTCGGCATCCGGGTCGGTGTAATAGTAGTAGGTGTCCTCTGCACACCATGGAATAAAGGATCAACAATATGTTGGCAAGGAGATACACAATATACATTATTCATAACATGGTCCAAATGAGAATAAAGACAAGTATATGATTATGTGATATCAAGGTACAAGCTAGGCATAAGCATGAGTAATATGAAAATCAAGTAACAAGGTAAATCCTAGCAAGATAACAAGAATAACCATTGATGAATTGCAATGCTGAGCAAGAGGAGACTCCGAGGATGTCCTAGCCATCTCACGGGGGTATAAGTGACGTTTGAGCCTACTACGAATACCCAAAGTCCATCTCTAGGGGGATCCTAGCTCTCGGTCCTATAAATAGTTGTACGGTCCGAGCCCGCTCCTAGCTATTCGCGCCATGGACGCCGTCCAAAACCGACTTTCCACCTTAGTGTCCGGTATCCGGCCCACTTAATAATTATTAATCTGCAGCTGGTCATGAATGCAAGATGATGATGGTGGTTTGGACATGACACAAGTTCCAAGACAAATACATGTGGATAGGTTTCCACGTACAAGATAACAAGCCGAGGGCTACTCCAAGTCAAGCCAAGATACGAGTCAAGTTCCAAGTTCCATGAGTAGTCCTCTTTCATGTCTATCCACATGGTCCATCAATACAAGACAAGGTACCTAAGGATACACTCTAAGTCCGGTCACATCCTAATTCTACAAGTTAAATTACAAGTTATACAAGTATACAAGATAGAGTGTACAAGGTATGACAAGCTACAGATACAAGATTCGCGAGTCAAGAGTGAAGAACAAGCCAAACCTAGGGTCAAGAGTTGTCCACTGTGCACCGAAGTATCCCCAATGGAGTACGTATGGAGAATGAGTCAATGCTGTCCTAGTTTGGCAGGCCCAAGGTATACTGAAGTTATTAGGCACCAATTAACTCAATTCCATACGCATTCGGCCAAGTTATGTTAATATGCAAAAAATCCCGAACAACCGACGAAGCACACCAAGCTAATCGTGCTCTGTTTTCATTTTTCCCAATTGGTTTTGCAAGGGTAGGGTCAATAGGTTCCAACCTAGGGTCCAAACTAGGTTTAGAATCCCTTTCCAAAAGAGATAAGGACTTGGTTCATTGATCTAATACTCACTTTGTTTCCCAATCTCTGATCATCAAGATAAGTATACCATTGGATTTTACGTATCAAGGGCTTTCCAATGATATGTAAAACTCCAAATTCCGACGAACAGGTCAAAAGTCATGGCTTTCGAAAGATGGTCATCCTGAGCTCGGAACAGATCCGCTCGAGCCGACCTGCTAGAAGCTCCGACCTCCCAGAAGCTCCCTGGCTCGAGCCAACCTACTAGAATTGCAGAAAATGACTCATTTTGAGTCCAAACCTTGGGGAATCAAATCCCCTCTCCTCCATGACCATTTCCTGCAAGAAAAAGAGCCTTCTGCTCTCTCCACACCCATTCCATTCCTCCCATCAACAAACCCAACTACTCAATTAGTGTCCAATTCCATTAATTCCCTAATCTAGCATGTGAAAATTCAAATAAACATAGACAAGCTTGGCATTATAGGTTGCTAAACATTGCATTGTCAAGAGTGAAAATAATATACATGCATGAGCAATAGATAACGCTAATCTACTTGCCTTCACCAAAGAGAGTAAAGAAATGGAAATTTGAGAGAGAATTTGAAGAGGAGAGTTCCCTCGCACACCCTAACCAAAACTACTTCCAAAAACCCTTCTCCTACACCCAAAGAGCGCAATGGAAGAGAAAGAAAGGAAATCTATCAACATGCAAAATCTCTACAACAATGAGGAATGAAATTAGGGAAGAAAGGGTTGAGGAAAACTTATAATCTTTGGATCAAGATGTAGAAGAAGACAATGGTGTAGTTTGTTTCACTTGGAAAGGCTCCTTAGCTCCACATGCAAGAAGAGAGAGAGAGAGAGAGGGTGAAGGAGGAAGAAGAAGAAGCTATAGCAGTTGCGCTCTGAAATGAAGGAGGAAGAAACGTATGAAATGAAGTTGTTGGAATGGATTTGAGTTTAAAAATGAGGGATGGAGGAGAACATGACCAAAATGTCCCCTTTTAGTGAGTTAAGAGAACAATGATTAATTGAGAAACTTTGAGGCGTCGAACCGTGATTAGTCAACAACGGAAAGTGATGAGTACGAGATCTTTCCAACGAGCCCAAATTCGGTGAAAACAGAATTTCTCGAAAAATGACTGATTTTTCTTATTAATCACACCTAATCCCCTATTAAGACTAATCACACTCGGAATCAAAAGAAACTTCGTAAACTACTTTCTAATGATAAAAGAAACTCTCTTAGCCACTAAACCCGCCTAATTAGCTAGAGTCATAATTAATTAGGCTAATCGCCAATATTAGGAAATTAAACACCCTATTAAGATCGGGGACCTTACATTAGGGCTTTTCTAAGTGAAGTCCTTCACTGTAGCAATGAAGCCTTCTTCTTTTATGCTTCATTCATCGACTAGGGTATGGACTGGTCTAGCTCCTCCGAGAGTGGAGGCTTTTTGTTTGTTAGCTGTGGCAGGCAAGATTTCTACAGTCGACAATCTTAGAAGGAAAGGCCTCGTTTTGGCGAACCTTTAGGACACTTGCTCTTTATGTGGCAAGAAGATCGAGTTTACCAATCATCTCTTTATTCACTATGAGGTTGTTTCTTTTCTTTGGAAGTATTTCTTGGATAAATGTGGCATATTATGGTGCTTTCTAGGTTCTTTGGGTGATCTTTTTTTATGCTTGGTGTTTGGCTCCTTTTAGGGGGTGTGGGTTATTGCTTTGGAGACTCATTTCATTTGCTATTCTTTGGTCCATATGGAAGGAAAGGAATAAGAGGGTTTTTCGTGGTTCGGTTTCTTCTTTGCAAGATATCTTGCGAGGAGTTTTGATAAAAAAAATGGAAAATGGGCTATGGAGAGTAAGGACTACAAATTTCTTAACATTGACAACATTCTTGTTAATTGGAGAGCTTGTATGGTGTGTGGGTCTTCTAGATCCATCAGTCTTACTAGATGGTGCCCACCTTTGGAAGGGGTCCTCAAGTTTAATGTAGATGGGGCATCTGGAGGCAAGCCGGGTCTGGCTGGTATTGGAGGAGTGCTTCGCAATTTCAAAGGTGAAGTTTTGATTTCTTTCTCCAAGCCGATTGAAATTAAAGATTCTAACGAGGCGGAGGTGCTTGCCATTCTAGAGGCTTTGAGAATTTATTCCGGGTTGTTTGGTGATAACTTGATTATGGAAAGTGATTCATCTAATGCGGTTTCTTGGGTTTCACAGAAAGGTAGGGCTCCTTTGAAGTCTTTTTACATCCTCAATGAGATTAGAGTTTTGTCTTCTTCAATGCGGGTGGTCTTCAAGCATATTGTCCGGTCGGCTAATACTACCGTGGACTTGCTAGCTAAACAAGGAGTGGATAAGGACGGTCGGATGGTCCTTTTGTTGCTATTTGATTCTTTTAGTGTTATTTCTTTGGTCTTTTTTTCTTCTTAAATGAGGTTTTGTATAAGGCTTTTGTACCTTTCCTCATTCTTTTGGTTTCTTTGTTTTGATCTTTTATTTATTTTAATATGAGTTTCGTTATCAATCAAATTTTTTTTTTCAAAGCATCAATCTTGGATTTTTTTTGTTGAAAAAAAAAACATTTTTGAAGGTTGTGTATTTCTTTTGAAAAGTAAAGGCTTTTAAAGTGGTTTAGGTTTTATGTTTTAAGGAAAAGAGAATTTGATATTTGAAAACATGAGGTGGGAGAATGAAATCATTTGTTTTTTCGAAGAAAAAATAAAGTAAAGGGATGAGAACAGAGATCAAAATTTGTGATTTTGTTATCAAGGCTCAAGAGAATAAGTTTTTTCTCTTGATTGATTTAGGTATTTCAAGAGAACAAGTTTCTTCTCTTAATTGATTTAGGTGTTTCAAGAGATTAAGTTTCTTCTCTTGATTAAAATTGGCATCATCATGGTTTGTGATTAAGAGAAAAGATTTCTTCTCTCAATTGAATTTCTCTATTTAAAAAAATGACTTAGAAAGTGACGATCGTTGAAATCCCTTTCAAAATTGTATTACAAGATGGTACACAACAAAGCTTGGATTGTCACTCTTACGAATGTTTCTCTGACAATTGGACCTGATCAAAAGCCAGAGTTCATTGCAATAGTTCATTTTATACTTGATGAATATTCCTACTCCATTACTGGGTATCAAAAGTTATCAAAGAAAAAAGCAGAAGAAAGTACAGTATCACATGATTTGAAAGTTCTTTAAGATTTGGGTGTTATCAAAGTGATTGACATTAGATAAAGAATTTGAAAGTCTCGACACAGGCTATAAATTTCTTTTATGAAGCTTGCATCAAGGGCTATGACAAAAAGATAGAATTGAAGTCCGGATAAGGATCCTAAACTTTGATGTGAATTGAATATTAAAAGTAAAGGGGAGTCATGTTGGAATTATTATTTTTAACATTCTAGTATAGAAATTAAGAAAATCTCCTAGAGAATCCAAAACTCACTCTCAAAAGTCTAAAGGTCATCTAGGAATGCAAAATATCATCATGGGACTTTATTGTTATGTTGCTGCATGTAAGTCATGTCTTTTGAAAGTGTCTTTCGGTAGGCTATATAAGTCTGTATTGTAGGGTGTGAAGAAAGTGTGCGTCTAAGATATTCAAATGTTTGTTGTAGTCTTCTAATTATTGTGAGGGGAATGAGAATAGATATAGTTTAGTAAGTGCTTTGCTCATTTGTTTGATGTAGTCTTCTTATTATTGTGGTGGAATGAGAATAGATATTGTTTAGTGAGTGCTTTTGCTCATTTGATTCAGAGTAGGGGCTGTTGGAAGTAGGTGGGCCTCGTGGATAGATTTTCAAAAAATTTGACCCACTTGACTGAGGGATTAAGTACCCATAAGGCCATAAACCACATCCAGGATGCAATCCCTCCATCTCATTAATCATGTACAGCGATAAAACCTTGGAGCCCGGTAATGCTCTAACCGAGAAGAAGACAATTAACTTGATCAAGAACTCTTCTTGAAGCAATTTGGGATCTCCAAGACCTTGCTGTCTCCCACGCTATGACCCACTATCAAATCTCTTTTCTCAAGAAGATTGGTGGAAACTTTAAGAGAAAACCCATCAAGAAACTCCAAGGAACTAGAAGAGAAAGAGAGGAGAGAAAATTGTGCAACAATTGCACAAAAGAAGGCCTTGGGCGTGTTCTCCTAGTATGGACGTCCAAGAGGGGCGTGCTCCCCTTTTTTATAGCCTTAAGACTTCTCCTTTTACTAATTAAAATAGAAGTCCAACTCCCATTAAGAATTAGTAACTTTCTCCCTTTCTAATTGTTATAGAAGTCTCACTTCCACAACAATTAGTAAGTATACTATTACTACTATTAGAAGTCCTACTTCAAATAAAAATAGTAACTTTCTAATTCCTTCCATTTGGAGTTCAAATAGGATTAGTATATTTCTAATATCTTGGGCTAGCGTGGGGACCACTAGGGATTCCATAGAAAGCAGGCTCCAACTGGGAGACCGCGACCCCACATCTCATGTGCAATCCTGGTCCACAGTTAATTGCAAATAACACCACTATATAAATGCAATTGCACTCCAGTCTTAGGAATAAATTACAAAGAAAACCCTAAACTTCCTGATTACCACAAGTAGGCCCCTCTATCAATAGCCATGGATCAATTGGATAAAATCTATCCCTTCCAATCTTAGATCCACATCTTATTATCCTTGAGCCCCAATTAATTACAGTGATCATCAGTATCATTCAATTAACTCTTCATCGAGATAGGTGCGCAGTTACTAATGACAAATCTAATAATTGGTACAAGAGGATAATATAGATAAATTACATCTTGACCATTGGATGTTCCCACAGTCCTATTACCATATATCAAGACACCGAGGTGTTGACCTATTAGTTGGCCTCACTCATTGGTGACTCAAAGCAAATGAATAGATAGAAACTTGAGTTCATCAATGTCTCAAGATTGAGAGCTTATTGCTAGGGAATTATGAGAGCAGACCTTAAAATCGAGACAGTATTCCATAAGGTGCTTCTCATGGTCATTTAATACATTCAATGTACCAACACTGTGATCCAGAATCTTACATTCTGATAATCGAGACAAATTACACTATCTCATAGTGATCAAAGTGCCGCAACCTTATCAGATGAGATGCACAGTCTTATCACTGGTTGTGAAGATATTTAAGTATAAGATTTGTGACACATGTCTCCCGTATATGGATCTCATCCATATATATATATGTCACATCTAATATACTAATGAGACTCGGTTCATCTCATGAACCATCATGTCTTATGTATTGGTCATGTGCATTAAGTAATAAAACATCATTCATCTCATGAAAGGAAAGCATGATTTTATTGACAAATAAAGAAATTAATCAATTTATTACATCATCTGATGGATTGAGACCACACAATCTAACAGGGGCTCTATACAGCCCTCTGGCCGTACAACCCCCCACACATAAGTGTATACACTACACAACTTCATATCAGGGTATCAACCCATTTTTTCATAGTGGTATTGATTATATTTTCTAAAAGAAAAAAAGAGAACATATTAGTAAAATCACTTGATTAAATTAATGTATATGACAATCCTTTTGTGAGACTCATCATCATCTTTTACACTTTTATATGCATCGTCTTCCTCTCTTCACAACCCCACCTCATAACACAAACAAACAAACAAATAGGCCCATATATTTCTTTCTAACAATCAAACCCATTTTATGTTGGCCTTAATCTAGTAATCAGGTATTAAAACGAAGAAGATACAGCCATTAACAAGGTTTGTTCTTTCTGCACCCCAAGGGCCCGGAGAACCGAGTGAGGCGTTCGGCGTAGGTTCCAGGCTTGGCCTTGATGATATCAAACCTGGAGTACCCATGGTTCCGCTTTCGCCCAGATTGCGTGAAGAAGGCACCATTTCGCATTAGATCTCCTTCTGATCTCCAATCCCAATTCTTCCATACTTCCTCAGCCACCAACCTCTTTGTCACCTGTTATTGTTACTCGCCACCATCCAATCATTTTTAGTACATTCTAATTCCTTTCTTATGCCTTAGAGGAAAATCTCTAAATTGATGAGAACTCATAGCATAATTGGAAGGGCATTGGAAGGTGCTCGATGTTACACACCATAAGGTTGTGAGTTCAGGTCATGTCACCAGGGAAAAGAAGTTTCTTGACATGGATCACAAGTGACTCATTTTTTTGAGCTTGTCCATGGGGTCATGCGCCCTTCAAAAGGGAATCTAGTTTGCAGCCTGCTCCTCTTTATTTGTAGGGTGGAGTTAAATGAAATAAAATTGACTGTCAAATATGAAAGGAAAGTGGAGGGAGTTGGGTGTAAAAGCACTTTTTTTTTCTTTTTGTGCTTTCTAAATGTACCTTTTTCTATCATTTTGTGTCTTTTAAGTGTATCTTTTTTATTATTTTATTTTTTATTCAAAAATCATTGTTTTTGTCATTTTGTGTAACTAAATCTACCTTTTTTTAATTTTATTCATCATTTTGTGATTTTTAAACAGCTCCCTCCACTTTCTTTTTCTCTTGATTTGGCTTTGAATTTTATTTATTTTTACTCAACCCTACAAACAAACAAGCCAATGACCCTACTAAGCATGCAACTTAGGCCAGGCCTGATCAAACCAAAAGTGAAATTTGGGTTGGGTTCCATCCGAACTTAATCCAAGTATTTGACTAATCTTGTATATATTATATTAGTACATATTAAGGCCAATTAAATCCAAAAAACTGGGTGACCAGACCCAAGTCAGCCCAACGTAAATTGCATTTAGGTGGACAATCTATAATTTGGCTTAGGCTTGGGTCAGGTATGTTTGGGTTTCAGTTGGGTCGGTTCAGGTTTTGGTTTACCAACAATCAAACGGCACAAATGAGACTTGGGCCTTGAGCCAATACCCGCCCCGCCCGAATTGCAGCCTCATATGGATGACCTCAATACAATACATCAAATTATCAGGTAGGAGTAAAGAGTTACCTCCTTGGCCCAGTCCAAATGGGGAGCTATATAACGATTCCCTTGGCTGAGGATAGTGGGATGACTGCTACCTCCAACAGCATACATTAGCCAGTGAGTGTAGTCATTGTTCACAACATGAACGAAGCCCCAGCGGCACCTACACACCGAACACCCAAAAAGCATATGAAATTCAGTCTTCTAAGCATATGAGAATGCATTGAGTGGTTCAAGTGAGTGTTATATGTTCCCTAAAAAAATGATGTGTGTGGGTAATGTGTGCATTGGATGTATATTTTCCTGTGGATGTTTACTAGTGGTAAGGATTGAAGAAACACTATGGAGAGACATAAATAGCCATGAAATAATCTCTCCATTAAAATGAATTAAGAGGAGATGGAATTGAATACCCAGTCATCACCCCGGTAAATCAATTTATAAGAAAGTGAGAGTTATTGGGAAAGTCTCACATCCCTCATCACCCAAATAATGGATTTGGCAGGCCTTCATATACCTGTTTGGGCCTTCCACTTATCAGCTTAAGCTTGTTGGTTTCTTTGTGAAAGGATAAAGGATTGGATAAGAAAGAGAATAAAATGTACATAACTATATAAATCCTCAAAAATTGGCCCATATCCAAAGAAATTTAGATTTCCAAACCCAAAATCTTGTGGAAAGCCGCATATGAAATTCAAAATAGCCAAAACGTAGAGAGGTTACTATATTCTCTATATGCACCGTATATACGTTTATCACAAATTCTTCATAACACTCCCTTCTTTTTTTCTTTTTTTTTCATTCAAGAAACAGGCCAGAAAAACAATAAAAAAAAATAGGCCAAGTGAGAGACAGTGACTTGCCTTGGCATCCTCTGCACAAGGCCCTTCCCAAAATGGTTGAATGCTACTGTGACTTGCATCTTGGCATCATCCGGAAAATCATCATGTGCACCCATTAGCATCACCTGCACCATATCCACCCATTTGTCAAAACTAGAAATAGCATTATAATCAGAACTATGAGGATTTCATTTTGCAAATAACCCCTATACTTTTTAGACAATTACAGCTAACCACTCCGCTTTTTTCAATTACTTTTTCTCAATTACAACCTCTATCAATCATAAAATCTCAGTCATCCATCTTCGAAGGTAATAAAGAATTGATTTTAACAAATCAACAAAATCACCATATTTTTCAGAAAGGAATGAAAATCTTCCTAAATATATATGATCTTGTTCAAGTTAAAGTTAAACCAGGCAAGATTAATGCAATAAAAGCAATAAGATTTAGTTCGAACTAGGTTAAATCGCAGGAATTTTTATTATCAACAATCAGTCTATGTTAGTCATCGTCAACTAGTAAAAATCTGATATGTCACTTACTAGTGGTCAAAGTAGGTGACCAAAATCGTCAAATTAATAATGGTCACTCGTGGTTAGTTATAATTGTAAAAGAAAAAGGTTATGATAGATAGATAGATAGGTACATCATTGTGGTCGGTCAGGTGGTTGTTAGAGACAGTAATGGCCGTGGATTCCTGGATGATGTCGATGAGCCCATCAGTACAGTTGGACAGAGAGTTGTGGTCCACCCAGATGTTGGTCGATCCATAGATGCTGATTGCATCGCCATCGCTGCGGCCTCTCAATCCGATGTGATCCACAGAGTCCCTGATCATGCCACCACTACCAGGCACAATGTTGTGGAAGTGGATACCATGGATTATGATGTTCTTCACGTACTGCATGGTGATCCCTGCACCGTAGGCGATGTGGATATTGGCGCCCCTGCCGTCTATCGTCTTATGGCTGGTCATGATTAGCTCTTGCTTGAGAACAATGACCATGCTTCGTGCAAAGACGATCCACAGTGGCTGGGGCTGGATCACAGCATGCCGGAGAGTGCCCTTGAGGGGTTTGTCCATTTCATTGTCGGAGGGGTTTGTCACCACGTAGATCCAGCCGTCCCTCCCTCCAGTGGTCCTTCGGCCGAACCCAAGGACGCATTTAGCCAGCTGCTTGCGATGCTGATACCAGTCTGGTCTGCACCTCCAGCACCGGTCGATCGGGTTCGTCGCAGTGCAGCGGCCACCGCGGTATTTGCCACGCCTTAGGGATCTCCTTGTGCTGTTGGTTTCTGTGGCCCTGCACATACATGATGCTGATCAATGCCATTTCCCTATATATCATCTTCTTCTAATCCAGTGGTGGAAGTAGAACTAGAAAATTTTCTTTGGGGAAGGTCACTATGTGAAAATAAAACTTCTTAGGGACAGGCTTAAAACAGAAGTTACAAGCTTTTGATAAATATAGAGGGTATTTTAAAATTTTTTGGGGAGACAGTTTCACCTAAAGTAAAGTCCTACATCCCACATCGCTTATGTAATGTCTCTGGCAAGACTTCATATATATATATATATATATTTATATATATATATATATATATATATATGGCCTTCCACCTATAAATTTAAGCTTTTGGATTGGTATATAATTCTTTAACGAAATTTATTGGCATGCACGCCTTCCACATATGAGCTACCACCCATGTATACCGTATTCTTTATGAATTATCACCACAAGAAAATATGGTACATTTTTTAAATATATGGAGGCTGTTCTCATGTTATAGTCAAGTTAATGCAGGAAGAGGCATTTATTAAATAATTAAAATTGAGAATTAAAAAATATTATTTTTTCTTTAAAAACTGTTTTTAACAAATAAGTGGCCTACACATCATTTTATTTCTATATCATTTGATTTTCTCATGAAACTTTCAGTTCTATCAATATTTTGAAAATGTCCCGACATTTAGGGTTCTGGTTTTTTTATATATTATCTCGGTATTTCCAAAATACATTTGATGTTTATGACACTATTATTCGCTGCAGCCATGCAAATACATATACGCCAATATTGATAATTCAGGCTCAAGAAAGAAGAAAGTGGTGTGGGTTCTAATGTATCAAGAATAGGGGGGGGGGGGAGGGGGCGTGTTATTTTCAGCCTTCTTAACCACAACTCATGCCATCACTGAGTCGACTCGGTGTCTCTAAGCATCAACAAGAAGTATAAAGTTAGGAGAAGTAAGCATACAGAACGTACAGATGAACCTCTACATTGAGATGGTCAGTGACTTGAAAAGGATCGGGGTGGTAGGCCTCACTGACGGCCTCGCGAGCGGCTATCTCTCGCTCTTGCCATACTTCATCAAAGTCGAGGATGCTCGCCCGAAGATGCGAGACTCCGATGAAAAATAAGAACAAGAACATGAACAAGCTAATGGATTTTGATCGAATTCCCTCCATCTTGATCTTCTCTTTCTTCTTCTTCCTCTCTCTCTTTGTATATGAATATATATATATCCTTTTCTTAGTAAGTTAAATCTTAAACCTTCGTTTGATTTTGATGGGTGAGGTCAAGAGGTTAACCCTCTTTGGCCTACAGTACGATCCTAACAACTACTTCCGACCGAACCCATGATAGAAGAAGGCCATTGTCATGGTTCTCTCGGTTTAGTATTCTGTTGGATCATTGTTGCAGAGAAAACGTGACCTATATAAGAGAGAGATAGAGAGAGGGAGATAGAGAACCACAAGTGGTGTGGGTTTGAAGGAGTCAAAGCCTATATGAGGCGGAGAGTACGTGCATGGCTCATACGTAAGATAAAAAATAGGGTACATGAGTTTCTTTTGTTAGCATGCATTTGGAAGGAAAAGGAAAAGGAAAAGGAAAAGAAAGGGATTTATTTTCCAGCCCAAGATCCGCCGGGTTTACTGAATATAGGGTCGGTAGTTGGGAACTATATATTTGGTGGGTCCTACCTATATTGCTGTTGTGAAGACCCATTTGCCATTTCGGTGGTTGAATCTGTGGCTATCAGTGAAAATAGAGAATGGTCAATGGTCCAGATTTATAAAGGGAAGAAGTATGGTCCTTGTGAATAGTAATAGTTGCAATATTCTGCCTAAACCATTGCGGCGCCCCACCTATGATTCCAAATGTAAATGTGGGACATCTGTTGGAGAATCAGATGAATCTTGCTGATTCAGCCTTTTGCACTCTTATCGATGATGATTCCATATCATAGGTGGCTGGGATTAATCATTGATGTGCAATATGTAGGAGATATTAGGGTCATTGGGTCTTCACTTCTCTTGTATATAAATTGGGAAATTGATTTAAATAAAACTTACGGTAGCACTACACCAAAAATCGAAAATTGGAACGGAAAAGCGTTCCTAATCCTTCCGTTCCTAATCCGTTAAAGTGTTCCAATTTCCGTTCCAATTTGGTACCAACCGTTCCTAATCCAAATTGGAACGGAAATTGGAACACTTTAGGGCATGTTTGGGCACCTTACTTGTAGAGTCAAGTAAGGTGAAGCCCTATTCTCAAGAAAAAAATTCCCACTAAAAGTACTTTACATTAAATTTACCACCATACTTTTTCCAAAAAAGTCAAAAAAGCAACTTCATTTACTCATTAAAAGACAAAAAAACTCCACTTTCCAATAAAAAAGTCAACTAAAAACAACTAAAAATAAAATACCATCATTATCCACTTATATTTTATTATTTCTTCAAAATAACCTCTACTCCACTCAACTCTACAAGTAAAGCCCACAAACAGGCCCTTAACGGATTAGGAACGGAAGGATTAGGAACGCTTTTCCGTTCCAATTTCCGATTTTTGGTGTAGTGTAGTTTTATCCTCCTGTCAATGTTTGTTGAAAATTAATGTGTTATAAGAGCTATGGCTGGGTGATTTTGCAATAATCTCACCGCCACTTTTTTTTTTCTTTCAATAAAATCAAGCATCTTCTCTAGTCCATCCAATTATTAACATCTTACAGTCCTTACAATCTCACCAATCCATATCAAATTGAGTGATTTAAAGCTTATGAAATATTTCACAATAGATCTATTCTAGTGGGTCATTTGTTAGATTGTATATCCTCAATCCAGTGGATGATGTGAATAAAATTGATTTATTTTATTAATTGATTAATATTTTCATGCTTTATTTATGTGATGAATGAGATTTTTACATAAATAATACAGAATGACATGTTGGTTCATAAGGTGAACCAGAGCCCACAAGTATATTAAATGTAATCCATGTATGTGGATGAGATTCACATACATGAGACATGGATCACAACTCTTATATTTGAAGTATTTTCACAACAAGTGATGAGACCGGGCATCTCATCTGAAAATGTTATAGCACCACAGTCACTAAGAGATAGTGTGGTTTGTTTTACCCATCAGAGTGTAAGACTCTGGATTGTCGTGCTAGTACATTGGATGTACTGAAGGACCATGAGTAACACCTTATGCAAAAGCTGTCTCTAATTAAGGAATGCTCTCATAATTTCCAAGCAATAGGCTCTTACTCCTGAAGGATTAATAGACTTAGGTTTCTACTATACATTTACTTCGAGTTACCAATGAGTGGGGCCAATTGTAGGTTGACATCTCGGTATATTGGGTACGTGGTAGTAGGACTGTGGGAACATATAATTCTCAAGATGAAATCTATCCTCTAAAGTGAGAAATATCCCCTTGTGCCAAATAATGTGATTTATCTTTGGTAAGTGCACACCAGTCTTGATTAAGAGTTAATCAAATGGTACTGATGATCGCTATAATTAATTAGGTCACAAGGATAATAAGAGATGAATCTAATTTGGTTTGACATATTTATTCCAATGGATCCATGGATATATTTGATGGATGGGCCTACTTGCAATAATTGAAAAGTTTAGGGTCTTCTTGTAAATGTTCTTAAGACTGGAGTGCAATTGCATTTATTTAGTGGAGTTATCTACAATTAACTATGAGTCTAAAACTCACATGAGATGTGGGGTTCAGATGTTTCAGTTGGAGCTAGATTCTAAGGAACCCCTAGTGGTCCCCACATGTTAGCACTAAGAAGAGAAAGTTACAATCCAATTGGAACTCTTATGGAAAAGAGGAGTAGGGCACATAATAGAAATAGAAGTGAGACTTCTAATCTTAGTTAGAGAGAAGGTGTGCCATAAACTATAAATAAGAGAAGAGGGTTAGAGGTCTCAACACTCTCTCACATGCCCAAGCCCTCTCTCTCTCCCATTCTCTTTCTTCTATGGTTTCCTTCTTGAGATTCTAGGTTTTCTTATCCTTACAGATCCCACCATTCTCTTTGGGAAGTTCTCTGCACGAGGGTATAGCGTAAAAGAACATAAGGCTAAGGAGATCTAATATGCGAAAGGGTATTCGTAGAATTAAGAAATCAAGTTCTTGATTTAAGCGCAACCAAACTCCTAAAGTATAGATGTACAACCAATTTGTTTTAGTAGATCCTCTTGTTTATGCTTGTTTGTTTTGATCTATCTTTTTTTATGGATCTTAGATCTTAATACATGAAATTAGGGTTTTATATCTTAGGATTCACTACGTCAAAAGAAGAAATTCTCGACTCAAGTATCACTGTGGACTCGACTCACAACGGCCATCACAATTTTGTGACGGGTTATTTGCACTTGATGATGGTCCAGGGCAGCCCTCTCATCTCTTAAGTTGACAAAAGGAAAAAATCCCACCACTGTTGCCCCCACCAAAACCAACACTCGTCTCCCTCCAAAAAAATCCCTCCCTTCTCTAAAAAAAAATAAAATCCCTCCCCTCCCTCCAAAAACCGAAACCCCTCACCTCCCCTCTCTTCCAATAGACGATAACTCCTCCATCAAGGCTCCTCCATCAAGGTCGCAAATGGCTAGACCCTAACCTTTCTCATCTCTCACTAGGTACTCGCATCTCCTCATTTGTCTTCATCTCTCCAACATCTCCAAAGCAACGAGCCCATCCTCTCTCTTCTCCGTCTTCATTTTTCTGGACCTCCTCCGTCTTTGTCTCCAAAGCAGCAAGCCCATCCCCTATCTTCTCCATTTTCATTTTTCTGAACTTTCTTATCCCAAAGCAATGAGCCCATCCTCTGTCTTCTCCAAAGCAACGAGCCCATCCTCTGTCTTCTCCGTCTTCATTTTTCTGGACCTCCTCTCTCTTTGTATCTCCGGCATCTTCAAGGTATGAATTTTTTAGGGTTTTATGGATTTTCTGTTCCTAGGGGATCTGCCACACTTTTTTGGTGTATCTGGATAGACCAGATCTTCTCTTAAAACTTAAATCTATGATTTTCATGATCATCCCAACAGCAATGGAACAATTATTACGATGTCGCTATGCCCTTTTCCATTGGTGGTGGCAGGTTGTATAGCAGCATCGAACAGAAGCGTAGCTATGGCTTTTAAGATGACTATGTTTCCCCCCCAGCTCCATAGTTTTGGAAGCATTATCCACGGTGCTTGTACTGGAACTGTTGTTTTAAGTCATCATTCTTCAAAGAGAAAAGGGTGCCATGATTGGCCTAATTGTGCACCCTGGTTAATTTGCCAGGTGCACCATACTTGGTGCAAAAATTATGTATAATGGGGGATAATTATATTAGATTGAATTGGCTTCCAATCAAATAAGAGATTGGATAATTTTTCAAGTCATAAATATCCTATATCGTTTATTAGCATTCATTTCTGCAGTTTGTTTGTATCACAATTGAATGGTTACAGGTGAGGTTTTATCCAAGTCCATTTATGAACAGGGGACGTCCCATATGGTTTTTTATTTCTCTCTTTAACTTTTGTGAGTTTGGCAGGTTTTTATTCCTTCCTCCTCTTACCCTGTCATCATCTATGCATACAATCATCATCATCAACTCAAATCAAAGAACCCACACCTCCAAAACTAGGCTTATTACTCAACTCCCTCATGTCATTCACCCATAGGCCCTAGCTAGAATTTGTGCTAATGCAATTTGTTGCTTCTTGTGTGTGTTGTTTGAAAAGCCTTGAAAAGTTTCACTTGATTTTTTTAGGTTTTGATTCGTGCATTTCCCTTTTCTTTGTTGGATAAGTTGTAGGCAGTTTGGATTCAAATCCTTGTATTCTGATTTCAATGCATTTCTCTGTCAATTTATCAGAGCCAGGGCTTTTGAATTTTGTTAATTTTGATGTTAGTTTCCATTGTTTATGAATGTTGTGGGTATTGTTAGTTTTCTAATGAGATTTCAATCTCATGTTACTGCAGTTGTCTTCTGTTCATAGACGTTTGAAGAAGTTTTTTTGCATAAGGTAATCTTCTCCATTTCCACATATTTATTAGTGTTTTGTATTCGTTTCCCATGTTTGGATTCATGTATCTGACACTAGTCTTGGACCTAGAAAATTAAAACCTGCAGTTCTCTATTTTAGTTTACTTCTGTGATGAAGATCTTAGATTTTAGATTTTGTACTGTTTACTTTATTTTATTTTGTTTTTCTGTGGGATGGAGGATTAGTACGGGGAATGGAGCAGTCAAGTGTTTGAAATTTAAAATCAATGATAGAAACATTAAATTTGGTACATTTCAGTGGGGCCCCATTAATCATGTCAACTGAGTTTGTTTTCTTCTGGGTGGGTTCTCTTAAAATACCTGTGGAAGATTGAAATATATCTCAATTATTGTAAAGCATTTGTGGGACTGCTTTTTTTCATTAATATTTGATTGCTTTATGAACAGGATGTTTGCTGCTTTGGTAGTATTAATCTTCTTTTACTCTTTTTATTTACTTTGAGGTTATAAGTACAGAATGGCAAAGTATACAACCTTTAATGGTTTTCTTCTGTTTTTCACTTTGTCCCCCCTTTGTACGTGCTCCATCGAAGTGTGAGAGCTCCACAGCATCAATGGGTGAATGGACTTAAACCTTGTTTCTTCCAACATGATTTTGCTTGACGAGTGTGTGTGGAAATATTTGGATGGAACATTTTACGTCACATTACATTTTTGGCTTTCCATTTGTGTTTTAAAACCATTATTTCTTAAGTGGGTATCTCTAACAATGGCTTGGGTCTTAAGTCTCCTCTGTATGGTAGTGCCTAACAATAGAAAATTTGAAAATCAATGTGGGTTTGGAGGGTCACGATGAAGCTGTAGCTAGAAAGAGGGAGCCTACCTATGACCGAGACTTGAGGAGAAAACCCACATTGATTTTCAAACATTTGCATTATGCAGCCCATTACAATGATGTATGTCATAGACCTGATGGCAGCCCCTTAAGAGAAAGTCTTGGCTCAGTAACTAGGAAAGAAAGCCATGCACTTAGTTACTACTAAGAAATTTAATTTATTTATGTACTGAGAGAGCACATTCTCTTAGGCCTTAACAGTATTAGCACGCTGTTTTTTGGCTATAAATGTTGGCCCTATCTTAGCATCTTTTATTTATCCGCCTTGTGCTGTGAAGTCTATCTAGAATGGGACCTTTCAAAAATTTCTAACAGCAATTTCATAAATAAATAAATAAAAAATCCCAATCTTCATGTAAAAAAATTCTTGCCAAGAAACAGTAGGCTTCAGCAATGTTTATTTGTTGGATATTAAAGATTAAAGAATTCTTGTTGGGGAGAATTAGAAACTCTTCAAATGAGGTCCCCAACAAATTATTTCAAATCCTCCTGTATTGCTCAACATTCTAAGATGGTGAAATCTAAAGATTTTGAAAGGCCAAAAAGTGACACTGGTGTATGTATGGGTTGAGATTTTGTTCATACCCTATCCTATTCAAGAACTAGCACTTGGAGATTGATTGTACAATATTTTTAAGAGTAACAACCCTTCAATTGGAGGGAGTGTTTTTCAATTTCCCTGCTTTTCTCAAAAGACCTCCAACAATTAAACTAAAGATTGTCCAAAGTGTGATCTTTCTCTTGTCTGATTTGCTCTTTTCTTTTCCTATTTGAGCTTGTGTGTAATTTATGACTTTCTTATCTTTACGCCTGAAACTCTTTACCTCGCAAGAATGAATATATTCTCAGATTTTAGTCATTTAAAAGGAAAAGTCAGTTCCATAGATGATATGCTGGCTGGCCCACTTTCATTTGAGATTTCAAACCTACCTTCACATTTATTACAACCATGGCAAGTGGCATTTTGTTTCTAATGGGGGTTGGTTTTATGATTTGTTTTGACGGGTTTGTGATGGACTTGGGTTTTGATTGGCCTAATTAGAACTTGCCCATCTTTGGTATGATTATAGGTTTATTAATAAAGAAGTTATCTTATCTACATAAGTGAAAGTGATTCCCCTTCTGGATGTGATCATTAATATAAATGAAAGAAAATTGTCCATGTATGTGTGTGTGGATATATATATATATAAATAAATATATATATAGACATGATTTTGTGTATTCTTGTAATATATGAGGTTCATTTTTAAATGGTTTAGGACACTAAAGAGGTGAGAAGTTTAGGATATAGGCATAGATATAGATGGAACCTTGATTCTGCTCCAACGTTTTTACTAGAGTAATGACATGAATATTCAATTTCCAAAGCATATAAAAATGGAGATGTTCCAAAAAGGATGAATTATGATGTGTTATTTTTTTAATTTAATTACTAATGGTTATTTCCCAAAATATGGCCTCGAACAAGGAGTGGATGACTGCACCAAGGTTATCTACTGAATACTTACAGGGGGTTGAAGAATTTTAGAGTTCTTAAGAGCTAATAAAGAAAACTTAGGAGGTGATGATTGGTATTGTTGTCCTTGTGTAAAATGTCGTAATATAGTAGGAGGCAAGAAGACATTAAGAGATATTCGTGAACATTTGATATGTGATGGTGTCGATACATCTTACACGATATGGACCCACCATGGAGAAATCTATCCCCCAAGTCTTTTAAACATGGATTCCACTAACGACGATGAAGATGCATTTCCAAGAATGGTTGATATGGTGAATGATGTATTCGCATGTGTTCCTGTTAAAGACAACATTGAAGCTCATATGGGGGGTAATGCAACTGCATGCATGGATGAAGATAATCACGAGGAAGATGTTCAAGATTAGGATAACTCACCGGAGAATATCCAATACAAGAAGTTAATGGAGGATGCCATACAACCATTATATCCTTTATGTCAAATTGAAGATACGAAATTGTCAGTGATAGTTGGATTGTTGAGCATGAAGGCTAGACATAAGTGGTCAAAAAAGAGTTTTACTGAGTTATTACAAATGATAAAAAAGATTCTGCCAAAACACAACAGTTTGCCGGATAATACCTACAATGCCAAGAAGACAATCAAGTCGTTGCGTATGGAGCAGAAGATTATACATGCATGTCGCAACAATTGCGTATACTTGTCCAAAATGTGAGCTTAGCAGATGGAAACCGGTAAACCCCACAAAGCCAAGAAGTGCACGTTTGCCCTGGAAGAAACTAAGGTACTTTCCATTGACACCTAGGTTGCGAAGAATGGATAGTGTATCGTGGATTGCAAAGAGCATGACATGGCATGCAAATGCAAGCTCGGTACCAAACGACTCAATCATGCGTCATCCGGTGGATTCATCATGTTGGAAAGAAGTTGATCGTAAAAGTTCTGGGTTTGCTTCTGAGGCGCGTAATGTTAGATTAGGACTTGCAACAGCTGGATTCAATCCCTTTGGGACCATGAGCAACGCTTATAGTTGCTGGCATGTTATGATTGTTCCATATAATCTTCCTCCATCCCTTTGCATGCGTAAGGAATTCACAATGCTAACATTGTTGATTCCCGGAAAGAAAGGTCCAGGGCATGATATTGACATTTATTTGCAACCATTGATCGAAGAGTTGAATGAATTGTGGTCCATTGGAACCATAACATATTACTCTTACAGTAAGAGTAGGTTCACAATGAAAGCAATTCTCCTATGGGCTATACATGATTTTCCGGCATATGGTCATTTATCAGGTTGTAGGACTGCAGGAAAGCTTGGTTGTCCTATGTGTGGTGAAGGGACAAATTCATTGTGGCTAAACCATGGAAAAAAGTGTGCTTATATGGAGCATAGAAGATTCCTACCAAATCTAAGACATCCTTTCCGGACTTAAAAATCACAATTTAATGGAAATGAAGAAAACAGGAGGCATCCAAGGCGTTTGAGTGGATCAGAAGTGTTAAACAAAATGGAGACTATTCAAACTAACTTTGGAAAGAGTAAGAGGAGGAAGAGGTGTAAGGTCTTATTTAATATGTTGGCAAATTCATTTGGTCAAGGACAAAACAGGGAATCATTTTTAACATGTAATTCCTAGGAGGACTGTGTCAACGGCAATGAAGATAGAGGCTTCACGCGCTAGAGCGCGTTTTTTGCAAGTTCAATACAGCAGCCTCGCGCGCTCGAGCGCGTGTAAGAGTGCTCGAGCGCGCACAGTCAGAACTCGCAAATGTAGAGACAGCAGCCTCACGCGCTCGAGCACGTGTAGGTGCGCTCGAGCGGCTGGGCCGAGAAATTTTAGGATCTGAACTGTTCTGTTCTATTTCGATGGTGATCTGTTTCTAAGAAAACCTAATCTTATTTAAGAGATGAAAAGATGCATGTAAGAGTGATGAGAAGTATCTCTCTTTGCAGTCAAGTGAGAAGATCATCAAGAGAGAAAAGTTTGTCCTCTCCACAGCACCTATTCTATTGATCTGAAGTTCAAGACTGAAGAGTTCTTCTACATCTTCTGCAATACTAATCATTCTCAAGGGGCTTCCATGGAGACTTGTTCAAGCACGGGGAAGGTGCACGGCGAGCAGTCGGCAAGAGAGCATAGTCCTTAGGTTGAGTCACCAACTTGAAAAAGGGGTGTGAGTTTCTCTCTTGTAACTTTCATGATTTTAGTGCTTGGTTGTTTGTTGGCCTAGACGATAAGGCCCGTGGTTTTTTCCCGAGTAGGGTTTTCCACGTATAAATCTGTGTCTGTTTGCTTGTGTGATTGATGGTTACTATTTGGTTTTGGTTTAACCATTAGATTAATAGTAGTTGTTGATTATCTACTAGAGATAGGTTATTGCCTATGTTAAGGCAGGTTTTACAATTGGTATCAGAGCAGGGTTACACTAACTTACTGTGTGATCTTGTTAGATTCTGTCTCTAATGGATTTCAACAGAGAAGGAACTTCTACTAATAAGCCTCCCCTCTTGGATGGGACCAATTACTCTTACTGGAAAGTGCGAATGATTGCTTTTCTGAAGGCCATAGACGATCAAGTCTGGGATAGTGTTGTGGATGGATACAGTGATCCCACTGTGACTGTCGAGGGTCAAACGGTGAAGAAACCAAAAGCCCAATGGTCTGACCCTAAAAAGACAAAATCAAATTGCAACAATAAAGCAATCAATGCTATCTATAATGGCATTACTCCTGCAAAATTTCACCGAATTTCTGCCTGTCCTACTGCCAAGTCAGCTTGGGATTTACTTCAAACCGTGCATGAAGGAACAGATACAGTGAAACAGACTAAACTCCAAAATTTAACAACTGCTTTTGAGACTATCAGAATGAAGGACTCAGAATCTTTTGATGAGTTCAACACCAAGTTGAGTAAAATTGTGAACTCTTGTTTTATGCTGGGAGAACCTATCCCCCAGCCAAAAGTTGTTGAGAAAATTATGAGATCCCTTCCAGAAAGGTTTCGTCCCAAAGTAATTGCCGTTGAAGAGTATAAGGATTTAAATTCCCTCTCTGTTGAAGAATTGGTTGGAAATCTATAGACCTATGAGTCAAATCATTGTCAAATAAAAAGAGGGAAGGACATAGCTCTTATGTCCTCGAATCCTATAAATAATGATGACAACAGTGACTCTAGTTGTGACTCTGAGATGCTAAATTTGAAGCCTATTTTGCGAAAAAATTTAAGAAGATGTGGAAAAATGGAAAGTCCTTTCCCAAAAAGGAACTTCAATCTTCTAAGACAAATGAAAAAGGGAGATTTGTTCCAATATCAGAAAGAAATCAACCTGGTGACAGTCAAAAACCTGTTAAATGTTTTGAATGTCAAGGTTTTGGTCATACTGCTGCCCAGTGTGCCAATCGTAGAAACAAGAGCAAAGGTAAAGCTCTAAATGTTACTTGGGATGATGATGACTCGGATGATGAAGCATCTGAACCCAATTCACCATATAGTTCATCTGGAAAATTTGTTGCCTTCATGGCTCTATTTAACACTTCTTCCATGCAGGAACTCAAATTAGATGAAGATTTAAGTACTCATGAATTTTCTGATGAGGAACAGGATCTTGAGGAAGCCTACCAAAAATTACTTCAGGAATCTGTTCGAATGTCCAAAATAAGTGAAAAAAGAGCCCTGAAATTAAAGGCGTTAGAAGCAAAGAATACATCACTTCAAGTGACAGTGACAGAACTTCAATTAAAGGTAACACATTTGGAAGCCCATTGCACTGTCTTATCCAATCAATTAATTGCTGCAGGTCAAGAAAATAATCGAGTGAAGGTTAAATCTTTGAAAGGTGAAAGTGATTTGGACAACCTGCGTAAAGAGCTGATTCTCTGCAAATCGGAAAAGGATAATCTCGCTGGAAAATTGAAAATGGTGATCCCCGAATTGGACTCTGCAAAGTTTTCGATCAACCGGATGAACAAGGGATCGATGAAGCTTGATGAAATTTTGAAAAATCAGAAACCTGCATTTTCAAAAAGTGGAATTGGATACGTTCATGGCTCATCAACTTCGTCGAACAAAGGTAAATCTTCATTTGTTCAAGGACCTACCATGACTGTCATGCCTACTGTTTTTCCAAATACCCATTCGATTCTCACTCAGAAACCACGTGTGTCCAAAACTCATTTCATCCCTATATGCCATTTCTGTGGAATCAAAGGACACATAAGACCACACTGTAACAAGTTGCGAAACTATCATATGCACCAACAAAGAAGGAAATTTAATTATCACAAGGTAGAGCAAAAGCCATTTGGGTCAGAAAATCAGACCTTTGCTGCAATGTGGTTCTTACTGCAATGAGTGTTAAAGAATCAGAGGTGTGGTATTTGGATAGTGGATGTTCTAGACATATGACAGGAAACAAATCCTTGTTTACCTCCTTGGAAGACTATAATGGTGGAAGTGTACGCTTTGGAGATGGAGGTAAGGCCAAAGTCATAGGAAAAGGCACAGTATCTATTCCAGGTAAATCCAACATAAAAAATGTCTATCTAGTTGATGGGTTGAAAACGAACTTGCTCAGTATCAGTCAATTGTGCGACAACAATCATGCAGTACATTTTTCATCTAATGAATGCATCATTTTGGATACTGAAGGAAAAACCATACTTCATGGAAAGCGGAACCCCGACAATTGTTATGTAGTGTCCACAGAAAATGATTTATCATGCAATGCTTCTGTCATTAGCAACACAGATATGTGGCATCAGCGTCTGGGTCACATCAATCATAAAGATTTGGAAAGGCTTTCTAAAATAGAATTGGTTCGTGGGCTTCCTACTATTCAAAAAACCAACAACAGGGTTTGTGGCCCATGTCAGTTAGGGAAACAAATTAGAACTTCTCATCCAAAGATTGTTTCCATTCACACAAAGAGACTGCTAGAATTGCTTCATATGGATCTAATGGGCCCTACAAAAGTTGAAAGCATTGGCTGTAAGAAATATATTTTTCTTACTGTGGATGACTATTCAAGATTGACTTGGGTTAGATTTTTACATGATAAATCAGAAACTTTTTCCGTCTTTGCTGACTTATGGTCTTTGCTTATTGCAGACAAAGGCCAAATTTTTGGAGGAGTGTCCCGCATTCGCTCCGATCATGGAACTGAGTTTCAGAATTCTGATTTCTCATCCTTTTGTTCCAAACATGGAATCAAACATGAGTTCTCAGCACCAAAAACACCACAACAAAATGGAGTGGTTGAACGTAAAAATCGTGTGGTCCAGGAGATGGCAAGAGTAATGATTCATAGCAAAAATATACCTCAATGATTTTGGGCTTAAGCTGTCAACACAGCAGTTCATGTTGTGAATAGAGTCTATCTTCGACCAGGAACTAAAACCACTCCATATGAAATATGGACTGGAGTCAAACCAACTGTGAGATATTTTAGAACATTTGGAAGCAAATGCTACATCCTACGGGATCGTGAGCACTTGACCAAGTTTGACTCTAGAAGTGACGAAGGAATTTTCCTTGGTTACTCCTTGACAAGTAAGGCATATAGGGTTTATCATATAAAAAACTCTATAGTTATGGAGTCCGTTAATGTGGTAGTTGATGATGCTGGGACCTCAGATTACTTTTCTGATGATGGCACTGACATATCATTTTTACCTCTTTCTACACAGGAAGATTTAGACGCTGTTGGGCTTTCAGACCCAGATCCGGATATGAGGGAGTCCGCACCACCTGTGTAATCCGTTACTCCTCGTACCGCTTCGTCTCCACTCATTGTTCCTAAAACTAACAAACAATTTGAAGAGAAGAGTGCTTCAAAAG
Organism: Cinnamomum chago; assembly: GCA_038049695.1. Classification (NCBI taxonomy): domain Eukaryota; kingdom Viridiplantae; phylum Streptophyta; class Magnoliopsida; order Laurales; family Lauraceae; genus Cinnamomum; species Cinnamomum chago. The sequence goes on along the minus strand of CP142453.1, from coordinate 98,034,710 downwards.
TTCCAGCTGTTCACCAGCCAAGCAACATTGCCGAACCATCTTTCATTCATCCAAGGTCTCAGCGCGGACAGGTATTGAAAGATCACTCACTTGATAGCGTCATTGGAGAGGTAACTGCCCCACTAAAAACCAGACATCAGATACGTAATGAGGTAAGTTACTTCTGTTATATTTCATTTCTTGAACCCAAAACTGTTAAAGAAGCTCTAGTTGATGACTGTTGGATAAATGCAATGCACGAGGAACTCAAACAGTTTGAAAGGAATTGTGTATGGAAACTTGTCCCCCGCCCTACTCATACTAATGTCATTGGCACCAAGTGGATCTTCAAGAATAAAACTGATGAACAGGGGCAAGTCATTCGAAACAAAGCTCGGTTAGTGGCTCAGGGATACACTCAAATTGCGGGCATAGACTTTGAGGAAACATTTGCCCCAGTTGCTAGACTTGAGTCCATTCGTTTTCTTTTAGCCATTGCCTGTTTTTTAAGAATTAGACTGTACCAAATGGATGTTAAGAGTGCATTTCTTAATGGATTCTTAAATGAGGAAGTGTATGTTGAACAACCAAGAGGATTTCAGGACCCACACTTTCCCGATCATGTCTTTCGATTGACCAAAGCTCTCTATGGTTTAAAACAGGCCCCTAGAGCTTGGTATGAAAGATTGACAGTTTTCTTACTTGATCATGGTTTTCAAAGAGGAAGTGTTGACAAAACCCTGTTCATCAAGAAAGATATGAAGCATATAATGATTGCTTAGGTTTATGTTGATGATATTGTATTTGGGTCCACTTCAAATTCTATGACTGATCAGTTTGCTCAAACTATGGCATCCGAATTTGAAATGAGCATGGTTGGCGAATTATCATTCTTTTTGGGTTTACAAATTTGCCAATCTGATCATGGCATTTCTCTCCCAAACAAAGTATGCTCGTGCCTTACTGAAAAAATTCGGGATGGACTCTTCCAAACCCTCAACCACACCAATGAGCACTACTTTAAAACTGAATCTGGATGCGGGGGGGGGGGGGGGGGGGGGGGGGCAAGATGTTAATGAGACTCTTTACAGAAGTATGATTGGTAGTCTCCTCTACCTTACTGCTAGTCGTCCTGACATAGCATTCAGTGTGGGGGTGTGCGCCAGGTATCAATCTAAACCAAAGGAATCTCATATCCAAGCGGTCAAGAGGATTCTCAAATATATCAATGGCACTTCTGAATTTGGAATTTGGTTCACCTCAAATACCAACAACAACATCGTTGGGTACTCTGATGCTGATTGGGCTGGATGTGTCGATGATAGGAAGAGTACATCAGGAGGGTGTTTCTTTATTGGGAATAATTTGGTCTCATGGCATAGTAAGAAGCAAACATCTACATCTTTGTCTACTGCAGAGGCTGAGTACATTGCTGCTGGGAGTTGTTGTACACAACTTCTGTGGATGAAACAAATGCTCTCTGATTATGGGTTTTCGCAAGGATCAATGATTGTTTTCTGTGATAACAAAAGTGCTACAGATATTTCAAAGAACCCTGTTCAACACTCAAGAACTAAACACATTGACATCCGTCATCATTTCATTCGTGATTTGGTTGAAGAAAACATACTCTCTTTGGAGCACATTTCTACTGAACGTCAATTGGCTGACATTCTAACCAAGCCTTTAGATCGTATATGATTCAACTCCCTTAGTAAATCATTAGGCATTGGACCTCACCCCTGATCAGTGCTATTTTTTTGGTTCACTTCTATTTGCTTGTATTTCTTTTAGCTGGTTTCCGTGTGATTGGTATACACTTGCCTCACTTTATACATGCTCCTTTCCGAAAAAAAAAAAAAAAAAACCACCGGAGGTCAGGGCTACCTACGATTATGAGTGATAGCTTCCAGTTGAAAGAAAAGTTTCTCTGGAGAAGGCTACCATAGTCACTAGTGTGAAAGTCACCAATGATGGGGTTCGATGTGCATCGATTATAATAATAAAAAAAAATAAAAAAAAATCCTCTACGTTTTAGGGGGAGCATCTACACTACCTGTCTCAAATAGTTTTATCACACCAAATTGCATGGTTTACCCAAGCTGCATCTATTAAATCCTTGCAAATATTAGTGTCCATTTTTTTTCTTTTTTTTTTGTGTGTTTGTTTTTTTTTGGCATGTGCTCGAGCGGCCATGCATGTGCTCGAGCGCACGCGTTCTTTGCCTTAAGTTCCTTTCAGTTGCGTTTTTTTTGTGCTGTGCTATTTCATTCTTTTCCTCTTTTTTTTTCTGGTCCAACACCCTAGGTTTTTCTTCTGGACGTTTCAACTTGCTCTCCAAAGAGGTATTCTTTAATCATCTCCTTCCCTTCATCTCATTCGGTTCATCATGACAATGTGCTTAGTTGTTGTGGGGTTGTGCTAGATTTTTTTTGGGTGTGCCCATTGTGAAACTCTCAAGGTTGCACATTTGTTATTACTCTCTCTTTGATCTCGTGCGTTAACCTTCATTCTTCTATTGCCAATCTTGATGTACTGGATGGTTCTCTTTGTTGTTGGTATGGTGCCTATCTTGAAGGTTGGGGATAATTTTTTTTGATGACTTCTTTTGTGCATTGTCTCTGCATATTGTTGTTCATTTTCCACATGGATGCATCATATCCTTTACTTTGCTTCTATGGAGAGTTATTACTCATTTTTTCACTCTTGGTAAACCTATTTTCTAAGTTGCCCTAAGTATGCGCTCCAGGTGTTTGTCCAAATTTCTCAATGAATTCGTATCTTGAAATGGCTCCCAAGAAATGGAAAAATGTTACCGGTTCGTCTTCTTCGTCAAGATTTGATGCTACCTTGTTCCCATCGTTCGCAAAATCTGAAGCTTACAAGGAACTCTATGCTCGTCGAGCTGTTAGCTCCGAACGCCAGATTGATTCGTCTTTCCATTCAACTGCAGAATATGGGTCTCTCATGGCAAGACGTTGGAACTTTCTCTATACATTTGATTTGGATGAAATCAATGTCAGTTGGGTTCGAGAATTTTACTGCAATATGACCATTCGGGATGGCGATTTCATCACTTTCGTGCGTCAAAAGAACCTTGTCATCTCTCCATCTGCCTTAGCCTCTTTTATTGAGATTGACGAACCAGCGACATGGGATTATCCCCTTGCACCTAATCAGCCTCTTGACAGAAGTCAATTTCATGTTTATGGCATGGAGCTGGTCGGTGCTCGTCATCCTTGGCGTACCGGTACTCTTGCTCATGGCGTTTTAACATCCACGTACCGGTTCCTTAACTAGTTTTACTCTGCGAACTTGGAACCTCGTGGCCACGAGGCCACAGTTAATCATCAGCATGGTCTGGCTCTGTACAGCATTGGAACGGGCAAATCCATCAATGTTCCTCTTATGATCTACAATGTCATGGTAAAAATTCCAAGCGCCGCTAGAAATGCTGCTCTTCCCTTTGGTGTACTGATTACTCGGTTTCTAATCTCCAAGGATGTCATTTGGCATCAATCTGATCGGGTTCGACGAATTCGAGGTCCTATCTCTAGGCGATCTCTTCTCCAATCTGAAGCTCATCTTGCTGAAGGAGATGTTGAGGACAGTGCTGAAGAGGATGAAGAGTTTGAGGGGGAGCAGGATAACCTATCTGCTCGTCTGACTCGACTTGAAAATGAAGTTCATGGATTCACTGCGACTATGACTACACGTTTCAACAATGTGGATGAATCCTTGGCTGCAATACTTGCCCGTTTAGGGAATCAATGATCTATGCTCCTGACAGATTATGTTTGGGTCCCTTATTTTTTTTTGGAATCTCTCTCTATCATCCCTAGCACTTTCTCATCTTTGGCTCTGGTTCTGATTCATGGAAAAACAAAGGGGGAGTTGGTCTTTTGAATTTTGAATTTTGTTATACTGTCCTGCACTTATGAACTCTGTTAATTACTGTCTTACTTTTTGGATGCGTGTCTTACTTTTTGGATGAGTATCATTGCAGGTACAACAGTCATTTCTTAGCCTCTCTAAAGCCTCCTTTTCTTTTGATGTGGGTGTGCATTTTGGTAGATTTTTTTTGTCTCTAGGTTGTTTTGTCCATGAATTGCCAAAGGGGGAGATTGTAAGGTCTTATTTAATATGTTGGCAAATTCATTTGGTCAAGGACAAAACAGGGAATCATTTTTAACATGTAATTCCTAGGAGGACTGTGTCAACGGCAATGAAGACAGAGGCTTCACGCACTAGAGCGCGTTTTTTGTAAGTTCAATACAGCAGCCACGAGCGCGTGTAAGAGTGCTAGAGCGCGCACAGTCAGAACTCGCAAATGTAGAGACAACAGCCTCGCGCGCTCGAGCACGTGTAGGTGCGCTCGAGCGGCTGGGCCGAGAAATTTTAGGATCTGAATTGTTCTGTTCTATTTTGATGGTGATCTGTTTCTAAGAAAACCTAATCTTATTTAAGAGATGAAAAGATGCGTGTAAGAGTGATGAGAAGTATCTCTCTTTGCAGTCAAGTGAGAAGATCATCAAGAGAGAAAAGCTTGTCCTCTCCACAGCACCTATTCTATTGATCTGAAGTTCAAGACTGAAGAGTTCTTCTACATCTTCTGCAATACTAATCATTCTCAAGGGGCTTCCAAGGAGACTTGTTCAAGCACGGGGAAGGTGCATGGCGAGCAGTCGGCAAGAGAGCATAGTCCTTAGGTTGAGTCACCAACTTGAAAAAGGGGTGTGAGTTTCTCTCTTGTAACTTTCATGATTTTAGTGCTTGGTTGTTTGTTGGCCTAGACGATAAGGCCCGTGGTTTTTTCCCGAGTAGGGTTTTCCACGTATAAATCTGTGTCTGTTTGCTTGTGTGATTGATGGTTACTATTTGGTTTTGGTTTAACCATTAGATTAATAGTAGTTGTTGATTATCTACTAGAGATAGGTTATTGCCTGTGTTAAGGCAGGTTTTACAAGAGGTCTATTGATGAGTGTGATTCCACTGCATGGTGGAAGAGATCAATCTTTTTTGACTTGCCATACTAGAAGGTATGTTTGACATTCATGTATCTTATATTTACAATAACATGGTATAAAAAGCTTGCATACTAATAAGAATATATAATTTCTATAGGATCTACCCATTCGTCATAACCTGGATGTGATGCACATTGAGAAAAATGTGGCAGAGATTCTAATTGGAACAGTCATGAACGTAAAGGGAAAGACAAAAGATGGTCTCCAAGCCCGCCAAGACCTAAAAGATATGAAGATTAAGAAAAAGTTGTGGCCCGTGGAAATGAACGGCAAGTTGACCTATCCAGATGCTCCTTACACGCTATCCCGATCGGAGAAAGAATTGATATGTAAAACCTTATACCATTTGAAGGTTCCTATCGGGTATAGTGGGAACTCGAGACATAATGTTGGCTTGGATACTTTAGAGCTAAAAAACCTTAAGTCTCGTGATTATCACATTCTCATGCAACAACTATTACCGGTGATATTGATGCACGCATTTGAAGGTCACAGGCCATTACGTGCTGCTATTCAACAATTATTGATATTTTTTAATGTGTTGTGTTCAAAGAGTATCAATCGTGAAGAATTGGCGAAGATGAAAGTTAGCATTGTGGAAACATTATGTGTGTTCGAAAAATACTTCCCACCCGCATTCTTCGTATCTATGATGCACCTCGTTGTGCACTTGGTAGAGGAGGCACAAGTAGGCGGGCCTGTTAGATATTGATGGATGTATCCTTTTGAGCGGTAAGACAAATTTATAGTTAAAGTTATTTTTTTAATTTTTTGTTCTCCCTTACTCATGTTCACTGTTGAGATCTTATTAAATAGACATGTGACAGGATGATGAAAACATACAAATGATACATAGTGAATCATACCTATCCAGAGGGTTCTATTTCAGAGTGCTTCCTAAAGGATGAGGCAATTATGTATGCCATGAATTACATGCCTAATGGTACAAAGGGAAGCCATAAGCAAGGACGGGAAACGTGGCTGGACGATGATCGTGAATGTGCCTTCCCGGTCGATAAAAAGGGAAAGATTGAATATCTTGACACTGTGCAGTAACATCAAGCACGTAAATGGGTATTACGCATGTCTACGGAGAATATCGTTTGGGAAGAGTAAGAAAAATCTAATTAATCCTTTTGTTCTTGGCTTTAAAAAAAAAAAAACATATAACACATCTAACATCAACAGTCAATTTATGTGCAGGAAATATAATAGTTACGTACGGGAACACCCATCACAATGTCAACATTGGAGACGGCCCATAAGAACAGAAAAGCCAATGGATTACATTCCTTGGCTTAGACAACAATTACAAAATGAGGAAAATAGTGTTTTGAAAAGGATTGCTGATGGACCTAAGTTCGAAGCTATTTCATACATTGCATATGCAATAAATAGAATTTTTTTTTGTACAACGGATTCAGAAATGACCAAAACAACACAGAACAGCGGGGTCTCCACAAAAGCTATTGCCAAGTTTAGGTCTAGTATCATGGACACTAGACTTGTAACTCAGGAGGTCACTTACTATGGCATCGTCAAACAAATTTTAGAACTAGATTACCATGACTTCAAAGTAGTGGTATTCAATTGTGATTGGGTGAGTCTAGATGCAAACAGTCAAAGAGTTGATCCAGAAACAAACTTGAGATATGTTAATCTAAAAAAATTGCAAAGAAAGACAAAAGAAATGGATGAGCCGTTTATTCTTGCTTCTGAAGCTTATCAAATCTTCTATTGCAAAGATCAAAGTCGGCCTATGGATGAGTGGCATGTTGTGTTGGATGTTCCAAAAAAACTTAATCAGTACGTGGATTCTTATGATGATCCATTAATCTTTACCGCAAGAATGAATGAAAACACTTCAACAACAACATTACATGATGACATCATCGAGGACAATTTCATTGGTGATGATGAAGAAAACAACTCTCAGTAATTTATGGTGACAAGTTCATGTCAATAAGCTGCCTTTGAAATAGGTTCCTTTGAAATTGTATTTCTCACCCCTTTATGCAAATTTACATTTCTCATATGTTTAGAGAAGGGACTGGGCCTGCTAACAGGTTGGCAAATGAGGCTTTGCAGCACCCTTCTTTGTTTTAGTGGGCAGCTGTCCCTATTTGTATTGTTGCAAATTTGGCAATCGACAAGTTCATGAAAACTCAGTATCCAAACTCACAAATTGTGGTTTGCAGGCAGTATGGCAGATGATGGATCATCGGGACATTATTCTTCAGTGCCAGCATCTACACCATCGGTTTGTGATTCCCGCGATAGTACGTATTTCAAATCAACCATTTTAAAGATATTTCTTTTGTATGTTCTTAATAAACTAGTGATTAAATTGAACAATTTGAAACAAGTGTGCTTATTCCTATTATTACTTTTGGTTAGAATGGCCAGCCTATCGGACAAGAGGCTGCCCAATTGAGTTCTTTAATAGGGCGCCTGGTGAAGACCTATGTGCCTCCCGTTTATGTTGTATGGATGATGTACCCAGTGATCTCAAAGAGAAAATCTGGAAAGAAGTTAGTGTGAGTACTTGTGTAACTTTTAATTTAAAGTAGTTTCATAATTTGATTATTTCATTGAACTCATAACTCCCACTACATAATTTTTGCAGGGCACCTACACCATAGGTCTGATCCATAGACATCATATCATGCAAAGAGCGAATAAATTATGGAAGGATTGGAAGTTCTTTCTCCGCCGTGAGCACATATACAAATATCTCATGGATGCGGAGAGGAAGAGTGATGTGCCCAAGTATGTTAAGACAGAAGATTGTCTTAGATTTGTAGACATATCCTCAACTGAGGCTGCCCTAGCTGCCAGTAAGGTTGGTAGGATTGCTAGGTCGAAAATGAAGAGCCCGCACACAACAGGTAGGAAGGGTTGTGCTAGGGTGGCCGCCGAGTTGGTAAGTGTTATTTGTTTTGCATAAGACATCTTCATTTCACATTATCTTACCAAATATACCCAATTGATACTTTTTTTTTATAGAATGCACAAAGGCAGAATGAGCCCATCACTCGCACGGATGTCTTCTTGGCAACACATAAAAGGAAGGATGGGTCATCATCGAGCCCCGAAGTGGTGAGAATCTTTCACTTTTAATCTTTATGGCACCTTTGAAACTACTAGTAAACCAATATTCCTTTAGGTGGTTTGAATTTTTTTTTTTTTTTTGGTTTTCTATTGTTAAACCAACAATCTTGCTAGCAATGTGGGTAACTTACTGTTGTCTGATATTTGGATGTGAATGTTGTCTGATAGTTGGGAATGAGAATGAAGAAATGAATGAGAATGATATAATCTGATGGTGGAAATCAGATTGTACTAAATTAGATGGATGCCATCGAATTTTCCATTCTCAAGTTACAAAGTTAATACAACTGATGGTTGTAGTTAACTCCACTCATGATTTCTTATTGTATGACTTCAAATTTTAGTTACTACATAATTTCTAGTTAACTTTTTATGTGCCAAATTTCTAGTTAACACACCAATATGCCATCCATCCCACTGGTTCTGGTTGAGATTTTGCACTTAACTCACTTTGAGCTAAATTCTAGTTTTCCACTGAATCCCATTTAATTTTGGATTCAATTTTGACTGTTAGTTATAATTTAGGACACCCGCCTCCGTATCTGTATCCTAAATTTTTCCAAAGTGTAGAGGCTTATCCCAGATCTTCATATCTGTGTCTGTACCTGTATCCATACCTGAGCATCATGGAAGATGATCCAAAGAAGGGATTTAATATTTGCAAACTAGCTGATAGAACCCTTTAACTCAATGAGGAATCAAATCCTTTCAAATATAAGGTGGGAACAAATAATCCACATTCCACTGTATGCATCAAGTGATAATAAAAATATTTAAATGAGAAAAGCCCAATGCTAGCTAATCACTGTATTAGTCTACCATTTCCTGCAGATGGAATGAATTCTTGCCAAAGGCAAAGGAACAAGTGTTGAAGTTATGCTATCTTTTCATCTTAAAGGTCATGTCTGAATGATGGAGACCATATAAGCTTTCTAGAAACTCAATATGCGACTGCACTTTCCTTGTTAGATGCAATATTAAGGAGTAATGGATAACTGTCACATAGTAGTCCATCACCACAGCATTTATGGAACCAGGATTTAATCTGAATATTATTTCCATACAACTTTGATGCCTTTGAAAAACTCTGGCTTAAAACTAGACTAGAATGCCACATGCCAGAGACAGTCACATTATATAAAGTTTAGGGAAGAGTTCAACCATTGTGTCGACAACAGTAGATTTTTACAACACCTTCTCTCAAAGAGCAATTGAATTATTACCTAATGTCAGAGCCATTCACCCAACAAAGTGATATTCATAGCCTTGACTGACTCAATAGTTATAGGTTGAACAGGATTGTGTACTTTGCTTCATTTTACCAAATTGCAGATAGATAGCCTTATTAAGGATACAGTTACAAAAGATACTACATTTGATCTAGCCATAGTATTACAAAAAAACTTGCATTATTACTCTCTTCCTTGCGGAAAAACCATTTAGTTGCCCCTTATTTATCATTTAATTTGCAGGATGCCATTATTATAGCACGTGAATCTGATAGATCCGTGGTGGAAAGTGATATAGACAATGATGCAGTCGCGAAGGTATAGTTCTTGTAAATAGATCTGTGTATAGCAGTCACTGAAATGTACAAATCACATTTATATCCATAACTGATTGATCATGTGTACCATTAATCCTATCTGCTTGCGCTTCATCAAATTTAGCTAAAACCTTTGACCAATCAGTTATGGAGCCAAAGTTGTGTTATTGTTGACATTATATTTTTGTTTTGAATTTTTTAATAGGTCTTTGGTCGTGATGGCAAAGGACGTGTACTCGGCTTAGGTATGGGTGTGTCGAAGACAACCATACAACATTCGGCTCCTTATAAGAAAGCCTTGGAAGAGGAACATGAAGCCAATACAAACCTTCAAACTCAAGTGAAACGGTTGAAAGAGGAAATTGATGAGATCAAACAAGTTCTTTCCCAAGGTGGGATGCAACATTCTTCCACCTGTTATGAGAGTTCATCTTAGGTATAAAGTAATTTCTTTTACATAATTGATTCAGTAATTTAATGAATTATTAAAATTGATGAAATACATTGATGGGCTACTAATATCATTCATTTCTATAACTGAAAGTACTTTGGAAAGAAAAGATACAACTGCCTTATAACTGAAACTGATTCCACTACATAGATTCCTTTTCTTCAAGACAAAAAGTTCCCCAATCCCAAAAAGACATACACATCCTAACCTGCTTAAAGTTAATATCCCAAAAATACTAACTATATGAAAAGGATTAGGGCTTCTTCCTAGAGCTGCTAGCATTGGAGGTGGAACTGGAGCTAGTGCTCATATTGAGGTCATGATTGGAACTGGAGTTCGGGTTTTTATTTATGGAAATCTTATGTTTCAGCTTAGATAAAAGTGCCTGATTTTCCTGGTTAAGAAGCTGGGCTTTCTTCCGAAGCCTCTCATTCTCTTGGATGATGTAGCAGTTTTGCAAGTACAACTCAATCAGCTCTGAGTTCAGCCTTTCCATGACTCTGAAAGGTTGGAAGCACCTGTAAACAAAACGACACAGAACGAGCATCTCTCAGAAATATAACATGTTACAGTTGCATTTAGAACAAAGTCCTGTTCGATTAAAACTGTTGGACAGTAGCATTCAGTTATAGTTGTCATAAGACATGGATAAAAATTATAATACTTATCTAAATTCACTAAAAAGAAACTCATTTAATCCCATTGATCTCGTTTGCTATAATCAAATTGTTAGGAATTTTGTGTATTGCAATTTGATGGATGCATTATCATATTAGCACCATTTGAATTTTCACACATGCATTGTTTTAGAAAATCTAGAAATCTTGATTTTCACATGCATTGGTTTTTTTAGACTTGTAGAAATCTTGATTTATGCATGTTTTGGTTTTAGATATTGGATGCATTTGTTTTAGAAAAGAGTTTTATGAAATCAAGCAAGCCTATGAGTTTTAAATCTTTCAAATCTTTTTAGGCTTTGTGTGTTTCATGTTTTTAACCCTCTTAGTGTGATTTAAAACATGATTCCATGCTTGGTTTAATGGCCCAAGAGTTCCCAAATAAATATACTTTGAAATATGCAAGAAAAGTGCATAATAGGGAATTCTGGTCCCCAGGCTTGGTCGACCCGCAGTGGGCTCGGTCACACTACACCAAAAATCGGAAATTGGAACGGAAAAGCGTTCCTAATCCTCCCGTTCCTAATCCGTTAAACCGTTCCAATTTCCGTTCCAATTTGGATTAGGAACGGTTGGTACCAAATTGGAACGGAAATTGGAACGGTTTAACGAATTAGGAACGGGAGGATTAGGAACGCTTTTCCGTTCCAATTTTCGATTTTTGGTGTAGTGTCAACTGGCCCAACAGGGGACCTGGTCGACCGAGCCCATGCAGGTCGACCGGGAAAGAGCCGTTGCAGTCCTTTCAAACGGTCTGTTTTTTTACCGTTGTGAAGGCCAGGTCGACCGAGGTAGGGCCAGGTCGACCTGGAGACTAGCCGTTGGGCTGTTTTGGCTATAAATACTAGTTCATTCCTTTGCCAAAAGTTGAGAATTTTTAGACCTTCCTTGAGAGGTTTTGAGGCAAATCAAAGGGGAATGAACTAAGGGATGAAGGGGATCATTAGGAGAGCTAAAGCTTGGTTTCATTAAGTTAAATTACAAGTAAGCTTTACTTTTCTTAATCATATGTTTTCATGCTTTGTTTTATTTTTGGTAAATCTTTTGTAGCATGATAAACTATGATTTGTTGTGTCCTTAACATGAATATGTTTTGAAGTGATTTATTGGTTTGGATGCATCTCCATGATTCAATTCAAGTAGTACTTTATTTGGTAAATCTAAGTAGATCATGTTAATGAAAGAATCTTTGAAATTATATGTAACATGATTCTTATACTTGGTTGAATATATGGCTGTTGTTTTTCAACATAAGAAAATCTCTTTCAAATATATCTTATGTTTTGGATTCAACATCTTTACAAATCATATGTAGTTTTGTTTTAAAGTTTCACAACTTGCTTTGCATTGATAGGAATATCATTTTCAAGTTGATTTTATAATTACATATGATCTGTCCCCTAATTTCAATCAAATCTATTTTTATGGTTTATGAGCTACATTGTTGATTTGATTGACATCCCTATGCATCACATGTTTTGTGCTTAGAATTTCACAACTTGTTTAGGATACAAATGTATATCTTTTACAAGTTATCTTTAACATGTGATTTGCATTCTTTCCTCAATCATAAATTTTTTTATGAGCTAAAACTTTCGAAAGCCTTAGGCATACATTCATGAGCTTTCATTTTCAAAATGATTGAGGACATCACACACACACATCATGAGCATACATCTTTGCATTCATTTAGTGTTTGTGTGAGTTAGATTTTCATTTTCATATCCGCCTATTTTAGAGGCAAATGTAATGAGCTTAATTGAATCTTCATCAAGTGTATTTTAGATACTAATTAGAGAGATAACCAACCTTGTGGTTGAAGAGGTTATTGCTTAGCCTAAGAAAAACATAATGTAGAGGTTATTGCTTAGCCTTGAAAAGCATATTGTAAAGGTTATTGCTTAGCCTATTGAAAAGCATAAATAGTGGAAATCCGGTGGGGTGTTGAATCACAAGCCGGTAGTGGATGTAGGCATTGAGGCCGAACCACTATAAATCCTTGTGTGATGGTGCTTGCTTTGTGGTGATTGTTTTTATTAAGCTTCCGCATTTTGTTTGTAATCACCACTTATGACTAGGTTAAGTTAAAGAAGTTAAAATTGGTCATAATTGAAGCTCACCCTATTCAACCCCCCCCCCCCCCCCCCCCCTCTAGGGTTGGGATCCCCGGACTTTCACAAATTTGATTTCTTTCTTAGAAGACTGAAGTAAATAACAAAACCTTCCAAGATAAACGTTAGTTTGATTAAAAAAAGGCAAAACCATATTCATTCAAAACTGAACATCTCTCTTGAGATGAGAATATCCTTTCAAAAGTTCTTTCCAATGAAAGAAGAAAGAAGCCTACCTTATATTCAAAACGAATACTCTTGAAGCATTTCACCATTTTGTCATTGAGGTGCAAGAAAATAAGGTCAATAAGCAAATCCACTAAAAGCAAAAAACCCCTTTCAAATAAAAAAATAAATAGAAGAAATTAAAAATCAATCCCACCACTACCATGCAAATCCTAGGAAAAGAAAAAACAAATGCATCAACCCAAATTCATTCAAACAAAAATGCCCACATCAACAAAACCAAAGACTCCTTACACATTATAATTTAACTAATGCAGATGAAAGACAAAAAAGCAACAACAATCCCACCTAATACATCAGCCCCACCACTGCAAAGTGCAACTTTCCAAGACCTCAATTCATTAAAAAAAATATAAAACAACCATGCAATAACCCATCACTCCAATTCATTCAAACAAAGACCTCTCTCCAACAAGTGCCATTTTCAAAGTCTCCTTAATAACTTAAGAAAGACAACAGCCCAAAACAAAGTTCACCCCAAAATACATCCAAAAAGAGGAAAAAAGAGGAAGGAAAAAAAAAAAAGAAGGAAGGAAGCACTTGTTCTAGAGACAGTGTCCAAAGGGTTGGTTTCTTTATGCCTTTGGGAAACAAACCTTTAAAACTGGTTGGTTGGTCTTGGTCTTGGTTAAGATCTGGGTATCATTTTAATGTTATGAATTTTTTGGTGAGAACTAGAGAATGGACATTCTAATTTCATTACTATGCATTCAAAAATCAGCTCTTCTAATTGCATGCACCTTTTGTGAAGCACAGTGAACAAAGCTTTAATAAAAGTAATAATATGTAGAAAAGAGATGTGTCTATTAAGATCTGGGTATCATTTTAATGTTCTGAATTTGTTGGTGAGAACTAGAGAAGGGACTTTCTAATTTCATTACTATGCATTCAAAAATCAGCTCTTCTAATTGCTTTATTTATGTTTGAAGTTTGGTGATGTTTTTTGGTATGTATTTTGTAGAAATGTCTACTTTTATGTGATGGCTTTTTTCCCAATTTTATGAGCTAATAAATATTTCTTTCTTTGAGTAGGCCCAAGATGGTTCCCCACGTGAGGAGGTACGCACAGGTATGAACCAGAACAACACCTCACATACAAGAGAGGGTTCATGTAGGCTGCTTTCATATTTGAGGAAGGACATTACTGTTGCGGTTGGCCGTGTGATGGGTTTGTCGAACGATGAAGGGGGCTGCTATAGGATTGTTATAGATGGGATCTGTTAGTTTTATGGTCTCAATACCAGGATATGATGAATAGATTGATTAATTTCTTTATTTATCAATATAATCATGCTTTCCTTTCATGAGATGAATGGTGATTTATTACTTAATGCACATGACCAATATATATGATATAATGGTTCATTAGATGAACCGGGTCCCATTAGTATATTAGATGTGATATATTTATATGGATGAGATCTACATACGGGAGATATGTGTCACAAATCTTATACTTAAAATATCTTCACAACCAGTGATGAGATTGAGCATCTCATCTGACAAGGTTGCAGCACTTTGATCACTATGAGATAGTGTGATTTGTCTCGATCATCAGAATGTAAGATTCTGGATCACGGTGCTGGTACATTGGATGTATTGAAGGACCATGAGAAGCACCTTATCAAATACTGTCTCGATTTAAGGATTGCTCTCATAATTCCCTAGCAATAGGCTCTCAATCCTGAGACATTGATGAACTCAAGTTTCTGTCTATTCATTTGCTTTGAGTCACCAATGAGTGATGCCAACTGTAGGTCAACACCTCGGTGTCTTGGGTACATGGTAGTAGGACTGTGGGAACATGCAATGATCAAGATGGAATCTATCTACATTATCCCCTTGTGCCAATTAATGGATTTATCATTGGTAAGTGCGCACCCATTCCGATTAAGAGTTAATTGGATCGGTACCAAATGATTACTATAATTAATTGGGGCTCAAGGATAATAAGATGTGGATCTAATATTGGATGAGACATATTTATTCCAATTGATCCATGGATAATGATGGAGGGGCCTACTTGTGGTAATTGGGAAGTTTAGGGTCTTCATTGAAATATATTCCTAAAACTGGAGTGCAATTGCATTTATATAATGGAGTTATTTGCAATTAACTGTGGGCCCGGATTGCACATGAGATGTGGGGTCGCGTGTCCCAATTGGAGCCAGCTTTCTAAGGAATCCCTAGTGGTCCCCACGCTAGCCCAAGATATTAGAAAGATACTAATTATAGTAGAACTCTAAAAGGAAATAGAAAGTTACTATTTCTATTTGAAGTGAGACTTCTAATAGTGGTAATAGTAAGTTACTAATTATTAATGGAAGTAAGACTTCTATTTTAATTAGTAAAAGAGGAAGTTACTAATCATATTTGAAGTAAGACTTCTAATTGTGATTTAGTAAGCAACTAATTGTTATGGAAGTAAGACTTCTATTTCAATTAGAAAGAGGAGGTTGCTTAAGTGCTATAAAAGGAGATAGGGAGGAGGCTTGGACGTCCCTTAATGAAATCCGACCTAGGGATTCACGCCCATATCATTATTCCTCTCTTTGTGCAAGTTGTTGTACATCTTCTCCCTCTTCTAGTTTCTCTTCTAGTTTCCTTTAGGGTTTTTCTCTTGGAGATCCCACCATCTTCTTGAGAAAAGAGAATCTGATACGAGACATAGCGTGGAAGATCAAAAGGTGTTGGAGATCTTAATTTGATTAGTGAAGGTGTTCATCATCAAAGAAAGAGATCAACTTCTCTATTAGAGCACAACAAAGCTCCAAAGGTATATCTACATCCTTGTATGCTGTAGATTTCGTGGCTAGATGTTAATGTGCTATTTTCTATCTTCTAGATAGGTTATGTTGCTGTACATGGTTTATGAGTTTGAGGGATTACATCCTGAATTGGGTTTGTTGCCTTCTAGATAGTTGATCCCTACATCAAGTGGGTCAAAAGTTTTTAAAACCTATCTGAATGGCCCACCTATTTTCCAACAGGATCTTGAAGGATGATGAATTGTTGTTGGGCGGAGACACGACTTTTGGGGATTTGACTTTGGGCGATATTATTTCATGGCCGATTTTTAGAGCCGTGGCCGACTAATTTTATTGCAAACAATGACATATGTAAATGATTTTGATTTTTTGTATTTACTTTCATATGTGGAGCTATGGTAGTGGTCATATGAAATATGTTTTTTTGTTAAGTTTGTTGTTTCTCATAACTATTTTGATAATGTAAGTTTACATATTAAATGGATGGATGAACTTTTAACTACCAGTGTTTTTAGCTCACTTGAGCCCTTTTAATGGATGGAAAATGGATGGTTCTATAATTGGTACTCTATTCAATTTTTTAAAATTAATTGCAGGTTTTTTAAAATAATTAAAAAAATGTTTTTTAAAAATTCCTTATTAAACAAATCGACGGTCATGGACCATCGTTTTATTTTTACCCACTATTTTTGGAAAATTCAATGTAGACAGTTAATGACCGTCGGAAATCGGGACGGTCCACATCCATCGGTCAATTTTAAATTTACCGACGGCTATGGCCCGTCGTTTTAATTAAACGACGCCATTTTTTTCGACGGCCTCCTCGACGGATTTTGCCGTCGTTTTTTTAATAAAACGACGGGCTTTGGCCATCGATTAAGTGGCTTTTTGACGTAGTGATTGGGTTCTTGGCCTTGTGGGTGTTTAAACCTACTTCAAGTGGGTCAAAAGTTTTAAAAATCCATCTAGGAGGCCCACCTACTTCTAACATCATCGACGCTAACAAACTAATCAAAACGAGCGGGTTGAGATAGTGATGGGCTTTATAGATGGATGGTGACCACCAACAAAGAATTAATCATGCAAGATATACAATCTAGAAAGACAAAGGGGTTAGATTTTTTTTAATGTTTGCAATCACATAGTCCTTTCCATGAAAGGGCCAGGCGATTAAGGGAGGCTACTACAGATGTTAGGGTCATAAAGTCTTACAAAAAAAAAGATTAGAAATCAGGTTGTTAGAGATTTTAGAGTTAAAAGTTTGAATTTAAATCATCTCATATTGTTTTTCTCTTCTCTTGTATAAATTGAGAAGTTGATTTGAATAAAATTTACAGTGGTTTCATCCTTATGTTAGTTTTTGTTGAAGGTTAATACGATATTGGCATATCATATAGGTTGTGAAGAACCTCGGAAAAACCCTTATAAATCATGAATAAATAAATCAATAATATTTATATAACTAGTTTTAATTTGGTGAGAACTATCCCCATCACTACAGAAAATGTGACTTTTAGTGGCGGCTTTTTTCCACAAAAACTGCTTTCCCACCACTGAAAGTACCATTTTTGCCTCAAAAGGCACCGTCTAAACTTTTTCTGCGGTTTTAGCGGTGGAAAAAATCGCTGTTAAAAATGACTTAGCAGTGGAAAATAACTCATGCTAAAAATAGATTTTTCTGCCGTTTGTTTCGCTGAAAATTGAAAAGCGAGCGTAGAATGCTGATTTTATTCAATTTCAACAAATTACAAAAAGACACAAAAGTGACTTGCACGCGTGTTTGACTATGCATTGAAAAGTCACTCTTGCTTTTCTTTTATATGGGTTCTATTTGTCTCATAACCTTCTAAGTGGAGGTTGTTTACAAATTTTATATAACCCCCTCGTCAAGCTTAGGAGATCAAATACAAAAGGAAGTGTAAAATACAGAATTTAAAGAGAAAAGAAAGATAAATTAAGGAGAGTTGTTGTCTTTGAAAACCATGTTCGGCTTGGCTGAAAGAAGGTAATCGAACACCATTATCCACTCTCGAATGTATTCTCGTTCATCAGTCCTTGTAATCTATCACCACTTAGTGGATGAATTTGCATCAGAACTGTAGAGACGTCACTGTCATTCCTTCCTCGTGTGAAGAAAACAAAGTAAGATTTTAGGAGCCCACGGAGAATTGTTGCTGGCCGACTATCACCTTGCAAAAGGAAGTAGAATGATTCTTCTGGACAGAATACAGTAGAGTTTCTAGGCTTTTTTGCGTGGATGCCTTTTGTGCCGAAAATTTCTTTCAGTGCTCCTTTTATAGCCATTTTGAGGACTATTACTGCTGAAAATCGTGGGGGAGTGAGTAGTTTCAAGAAGTGGAGTAAATGGGGTGTAACTGCCATTTCTGTGCGTCCAACGACCACCAAACTTGGTCAAAAGAGTAGATTGTCGGCGCTAACCGCTCACCGGCCATTGAAGTGACTTCGCAACGCCAAGAGGCCATTGAAGTACATGAACTACGCCCAACGGCCATTCAGATGCTGTATCTACTGATTGCTTGAGGGATGTGGCAGCGGCCATCGAAGTGTGTCCAGCGGCTGGTGTTTTTGAAGAAAGTTAGCGACTGGTGTCTTTGAAGAGCAATCAACGGCTGGTATCTTTGAAGAGTGTTCAACGGCTGGTGTCTTTGTGCTAACTGGCTATTGAGATCGCAAATATGTTGGATGTTGTAGAGTCTGTAGTGGCCGATAATTTCTTATATTGAAGCAGCCGATGAGGGTGTGCAATCATTGGCTGTTGTAGTGTGTCCAATGGTCACCAGTGATGGGTCTTTCATTATGTCAGCACCTAATAGCCAAAATTCAATGCACTAGCCAATCTCTTCCAGCAGTTAATGAAAAATGAGTATTTTTCCTTAAAGAGATTAGAAAATTAGTAAATGAGAATTTACATGCCAAAACAACTAAAAATCATGTTTCTTGTAGTGCATGCAGTATCATATGGACTCATCAATGGAGCTCACTTAGGCTATGCCACCATAGATAAGATGAGGAAAGGAAAGATCTCAATGACACATAAGGGTGTGCAATATCAACCCCATGAAATCATCTTAATCCCTCTCATGTTTGTATGACCTTCAAGTTTAAGATTTTAGAAGATATAGGTTTTTTTTTAATGTTTTTTTATAATTTTTTCTGAAGATTTTAATCCAATGGAGAGCAACTGTCAGGATTAGTGCCAAGCTTGTGCTTTTGGCAATTCACAAACGGTAGCATGTGTGAAGGGAATTATTTGGTCATAGTTGAGCTAGTTGGTTTAGGACGTAAGGTGGACTACACATAATAAAATGTAGACAATTCTCATTTCTTCTTGTATAGTTTTTAAAGTGTAAATCAATGGTTTGATTATAACTTAGCTAGTTAGAGGCATCAAGCCCACCTATTGTGGGTGAAGGTGTGTGAGTTTGGGTCTCTACTTTAAAAAAAGAAAAGAAAAAAGAGATTTTTATGAAAAAGTAGCTAGCTATATAGCTAAAACTCTGATTAGATGAATAAGTATAAAAAAGCATAAAGTACAATGGCAAATAGTGCCATACGTTTTTGAAAAAAACGTCCCCAATGGCGATAGCACCAACGTTCATCTATTTTTTTAGCTCCATCACTTTGTTTTTCCCTGCGCTCCAAAACCCATCTCTTTGAGTCTCGAACTCTCTTCAAAGCTGGAATTCAAAGAAAATTCTTTTTCAAAATAATCCAAAATCTTGCAAATGCAACTCTTTTTCAAATATTGTGAAGAACTTATTTCTAACATTTAACTTTTTCATCATCATCATCAAAGTATTGTCCCAACTATGTTGGGGTCGGCTACACAAATTATATTTATCTATTTTGATTTATTTTGAGCCAAATCCTTAGATAAGCTACACTTCTTTATATATGTTTTTACTACCTCCATCCACGTCCTCTTTGACCTATTAACATTTAACTTTCTCATATAGAAAAAGAAAGAAAAAAGGTAACGCATAAATCAGAAGTAATATATAGAATACAATGCAAGAGAAAAGGGGGGAAAGGAAGAAGGATGAGGGCCAAAATTATTAAAAAATGAAACCACAAAAAATTATTAAAAAATGAAACCACACGTTCAAGGAATAATGAATATAATTCTTTTCTCTGGTTTGTAGGTTCTTTAAAGAGAGCTCAACTCAAAAAGAAAAGCTTTGGAGCGCGGGAAGAAAGAAAGTGATGGGGTTTAAAAATAGATGAACATTATTGCCAATGAGTGGGCATTTCATCGAAAAAAATATGACACCCCTCTAGCCTTTTGATATTTTTATATTTATTGGTCTAATCAAAGCTTATGCCTAATTGTTTTCATAAAAAACACAAAGAAAACTAGTATATCTGAAAGTTGCTAATTTAAGCTCAATATAGGTGAAGATCCCTTGAATCAGCATCTCTTTTAGATTTCAATTCTGATTGTTAAACTAGTCAATTAAACTAAGTCCAATTAAAAGGCAATCAACCGCAAGAGAGGAGACGCAATACTCTGTACGTGGAAAACCCGGATCGGAAAAAAACCATGGGCCTTATCATCTAAGCCAACAGAAAACCAAGCACTAATAATTGAAAGTTACAAAACTCACAGTACCATTCTCAGTTGTGATTCAACCTAAGGATTGCTCAAATTGCAGACGTCTCTCTGTGAACTTTCATCATGCTTTAAATCAACACATTGAACATGTCTTCAAGGTGTGTCTACCACGAGAGAGTAGACGGATGGAACTCCAAAACTTCAATCTTCAGTGCTGCATATTAAGGGCTATGGTGAGGATGATGGATCTCTCAAGTTCTTCTCTAGGGTTTTAGATATGGAGAGAATTGCAAGTGTATCTCCTTAGGGTTGCTAGGATGCTCAGGTTAGTTGGGATGAATTAGAAAGCAGTTTCCTGGAATAACTTCGCTTGCTGCGAACCACAGCCTGAAGTCAGCTCTAGTGCACAAATCATGCTCCTGCGCAGGTCCTCTTGGTTTGATGTGCGCTCTCGAGTGCCTCGATTCCTGGTGACTGGGCAGTCCATCTATAAAATATATTATAAATTGAGTTTCCAATTTTGTCCACTATCTAATGAATTAGCCAACACTCATATAAACCTTACAATATCTATCGATGGGCCACATCCACATGGGCGTGGATCTTAGGTCTGTTTCTTTTTCCAAGATCAGAACTTTGGTCCGAATCAAATCAAATCCAAATGCGAAGATCTAAATCTACCTGAATCGAAACAATCAAAACGCATTAGTCGAATCTAAATGTGGGTTTGGAGCCAGACTCATGACCATATGAACAGATAGAGAAAGAGTATTATCTTGTGGATCCCATAAATAGTTATTTAATGTGAGTACAGCATTTTTTTTTGCTAGCTCCATATTGATGGGTTACTATGCTGATGATAATGATGATACAATTCAAAATATTTACCCGAACCAAACTGCTCGGAAGGGCTACTAAGCACCCAAATTCCAAAAGTTGCTTAACTCTATGTCAGATGGGCCCCACTTTAAAGGTATGTTTCTGACCCGGTAAGAGTTTGTGGATCCTAAATGAGGTCCAGATCCAATCCATTAGACCCAAATCCATGTCCAAATCTGTGTTGTAGTGGGCCACATGGCCAACTCCTGGCCAATTTATAGCCTCATCTGACTCAAAGTGTAGAGAAAAGCAAGGAATTCTACCTTTCCTATTCCAGAGAACAGAGAGATCACCTGACCAACCCTCCTTAAAAAGTTTGGAATAAGCATATGTGACTTCCCTAGGAAAAGTATGGTAGTAGTTTCTTTGGCAATGGGACATCGCCGGCATGAAGAAGAAGAAACCATGTCTACGACATCACTGTATAAATCAGTCATTTCCATGGAAACTCTTGCATAGAAATTTCATTCCTTTAGTACTAGTCCTCCACATGGAAAACAAAATAGGAAAGGGAAAATTTCTGTACGGTCACCTACAGTACTTCATATCCCCTCCTTGTTACCAAAGTTTAACATTTTACCCAGACATTCTCCGTACAGTCTGTACCGCTGTGCAGACCAGAATCTGCGTTTTTTTTACGATATCACAACATATGTTGCGATACCGCAAGATTTTAGTTGCGATATCGCAAGTTTTTATTTGCGATATCGCAATTTATGTTGCGATATCACAACTCAAAAAAGCCCTTTTCACCTGTTTATCCCTCCTTGTTCGACTATCCCTAATTTTCACCTACGGTAACTCTCTCCCCAGCCGAATTTCACCATCCTCCTCCCTCGCCAACCTATTTGCAAATACACAAGGTCCCAACATCCATTCGACGGCGACGAAGCTTCATCGTCTCCATTGTCTCCATCGGCTAGGGATTTTGGTTGGTCATCATTGTTTCACAAATCTGGGCGTTCCGAGCTTGGTATTGTTGCAGTTGAGCCAGTTGAACTTGGCAATCGTTTTCCCTCTCTCTTTTAGCGAGATCTGGTATTCTCTTTCCTTTACCTCCTTCTCTCTCTATTTATCTTTGCTTGTGGGTTTTCCATTTCGTTCTGTCTCTCTCTCTTCCTCTTCTTCTTCTTCTTCTCCTTCTCGTTTCTGCTTATTGTGTTTAAAAGAAGAGAGAGAAACTGATACATATATAGAAAGGGTAATGGAAAATGATGCCCATACTTTGGTGCTCCAAGGCACGTTTTCCCCTCTGATTACATCTGACGTTGGGTAAACACATAGTTCTGGCCTAGAGAGGATCATACCTTCTCATGTGATGTTTACTTGCTAAAGATCAATGAATGATTTCCCATATGGAATTCCTTGGATTGAGGCGTGGAAAAAAGCCTCTATCTTTAGTCTTCATGATGATGTTTTGATATTTTTGGTAAGTTGAAGATATTGGGTTTTCCTGTTTTAGTTTTTTGGTTTGTTTTCCTTTTTTTTTTTTTTTTTGAACAAGAATGTTTTGGGGCAAAAGCAATGAGAGATTTTGGTGTTTGGTTATAGAAAAAAATTAATACTTGGTTTTCTTGAATTTCACAAATGAACATATTCTACAAAAATAGTTGAATATAAATTATCATGTTCTTGTCATGGGTTTGCTGTAAATACATGAAAGGAAATGAAAATGGAAACTATTTCTCCCACTTGATCAGTTGTTTCCACCATATCAATAGAACTTTTGTGTCAACTCAAGTCTTGGCTGAGTTGACTCTAACTCAGTTGAATTTGAAATCAAGCTACCTGAATTCCTTTGATATGCAGATATAATAGTTATTGAATTATATTTACTCATTATATTAAACAAAAGTATTTCAAGAACTAGTCAATAATTGATACTTTGGCCCTGTTTGGGTCCTTGCAATTTGGTTGCCTTGAATTCAGTTACTTGTAAACATGGATTTAAAAACCGGCCAATACCGAATCGACATCTCACTGAGATATCGGTATCGGTTTTTTTCTTTAAAATCTCGGCCCATCTCGGCCGAGATGATGTTCATATCGGTTTTTCGATATCTCGGCCGGTATTTTCAAAATATCGGCCGAGATATGTATAAAAGGGTGAAAACCCTAATTTTTATATTTTTTCCCCCATCTTCATCTTCTTCTCCTCTTTTCTCAACTCCTTACTAGCCATAGCAGCAGTCACCATTCCTCTTGCATATTTTCAAATCTCACTTCTATTTTTTGAAGAAAATATTATCTAAGGTAAGAGGAAATCAACTTAAAGCATATTATGTGTTTTTTTTTTTTAATTTTTTTATAGATGAAGCATAGAGGTTTGTCACTTACTCACTTGTGTAATTGTGTTGTTTTCTTCATTTAGAAGTTAGATCTACATACTTTCATGCTAGATCTACTGATACACATGATTTTGAACTTTTTTTTTAATTTTTTTTATTTTCGGATTTTTTAATATTTGAATTATAATATATCATTTTTTTGGGATTTCATCATAAATATGTTGTTTTAATGATTCATGATCATTGTATGGTGTGTAAATGATAGATCTACATACTTTTATGTTAGATCTATATATTTAGGATTTTGAAAATGATTTTATTAATTTTTGTTTTCCAAAAAATAATTGTTGTTATTTGTTAGGATATTTGTGATACCAAAGGCTTAATGGCTTATTAATAGTGTGTAGATGATAGATCTACATCTACTCATAGTCATAAACATGATTTAGATTTTTATTTTAATTATTTTATTTTATGATTTTTTAATATTTGAATTATAATATATCATTTTTTGGGGATTTCATCATAAATATGTTGTTTTAATGATTAATGATCATTGTATGATGTGTAAATGATTGATCTACATATTTTCAAGTTAGATCTATATATTTAGGATTTTGAAAATGATTTTATTAATTTTTTTTTCCAAAAATTAATTGTTGTTACTTGTTAGAATATTTGTGATACCAAAGGCTTATTAATAGTGTGTAGATGATAGATCTACATCTACTCTTAGTCATAAACATGATTTAGATTTTAATTTTAATTATTTTATTTTCAGATTTTTTAATATTTGAATTATAATATATCATTTTTTTGGGATTTCATCATAAATATGTTCTTTTAATGATTCATGATCATTGTATGATGTGTAAATGATTGATCTACATACTTTTATGCTATATCTATATATTTAGGATTTTTGAAAATGATTTTATTAAATCTTGACCTTTCCTAAAAATAATTGTTGTTAGAGTATTAGTGTATTACTACTGCATGAATTTCTTATTTTATAGGAACAAGATGGTGCGTGAAATAGATCCGGCATGGAACCATGGTGAAGCAGTTGGAAGCAAAAGTAGAGTGAAATGTAATTATTATGGAAGAGTGCTCAATGGCGGGATTACTCGATTGAAACAACATTTGGGGGATGTAACAGGACAGGTGATAAAATGTCATAAAGTGCCACCAAATGTGACTGCTGAAATGAAGGAGCTCCTAAATGCATCAGCAAAAAAAAAAGTGTTACAACAAAGAAGAAGAACTGAGGAATTTGATGTATGTAGAGAAAAAGTATTTGGTTCCTCCGATGATGATGACGATGAAGACCCGGAAATGAGGACGGCTAGGAGAGAAAGTGTTAGGTCACTTCAGGAGGAGGAAGAGAGAAGAAGAATGCAATATGAAGCAGCCTCTATCGGTAGCCAATATGAGCAGGGTCGGTCATCCGAACCTGGGGGAGCAAGTTTGTGTCGGGCATTTAGTCAAAAACAACCCCGTCGAGATCCAGACATTGAGGAGATTGAAAGAACTCCTACACATGCACCTCAGCAAGTGGGGCCAACTGACCCATATGCTTATAGAAAACCAACATCAAAGCAGCCCAACATTATGAAAGCATTAAAAGGCAGGCTTGGTAAAGCATGAGAACATCTAGTGAGAGCCGTTGGGAAGTTTTTTTTGGATGGAGACATTCCTCCCAACAAGGCATCATCTCCTTATTTCACCACCATGTTAGATGCAGCTGCAGAACATGGTCCAGGTATAAAGGCACCTACCCCTTATGAGATTGGGCATGTCTGTGTTGAGAAAGAGTATGAAGAGTTGCAAGCTTGGGTGCAAACTTTCAAATGGGCATGGAAGGAAAGAGGTTGCACACTAATGTGCGATGGGTGGACGACCATCACACACCGTCATCTCTTGAATTTTCTAGTCTACTCGTCTATGGGCACGATGTTTATCAAATCAGTTGATGCAACTAATTACATTCAAGATGCAAAATATATTAATAAGTTATTGAATGAGGTGATTGAAGAAGTTGGGGTAGATTGTGTAGTTCAGGTTGTTACCGACAATGCTGCAAACATGAAGGCTACAGGAATGATGCTTATGAAACAAAGGCCAAGGATTTTCTGGTCTCCATGTGCAGCACATTGCTTGGATTTAATTCTTGAAGATATTGCAAAAGGAAAAGTCATGAAGTTTGTGATTGGTAAGATAAAGAAGATCACCAATTTTTTTTTATCAATCATATAGACTCATTTCCATGATGAAAACGCATACAGACAACCATGAATTACTACGGCCTGGCATCACTAGATTTGCCACCCACTTCATTACTATCGAAAGTGTTTACAAGTATAGAGAAGGACTTCTCCGATTGATAAAATCAAATGAATTCATGAATTCAAAATGGGGAAAAAGGCCAAGTCCCATTATTGTTGAAGTATGTAAAACAATTGAGTCCAACAAGTTTTGGCCTCATGTGAAGGGTGTTTTGAATGTTTTTGACCCCCTAATAAAGGTTCTTCGACTGGTTGATGGCGATGATAAGCCAACAATGGGCTTCTTACATGAGGCCATGGAGAGATCAAAGCTGGCTATTCAAGCAGATTGTAAATATTACAAAAAGTTTTGGAAGATCATCGACGATCGATGGGGACGACAATTAAAACATGATTTACACATTTCCGGCAAGTGAAGAATATCCTTTAATACTTGAATTGTTGTATTCAACTCTCCATTCTCTCCTCAGTTCTCAGTCCTCACTATATTAATTTATCAATGACTAAAATTCATTGGTTTTACTGTTACAGGATACTTATTTAATCCCCAATTTACGGATGGACACATATCTGATGAAATCCGTTTGGGACAAAAAAATGTAATTGAAAGATTGGCAGAAAGTACAGATGAAGCAATTTGGGCTACTAATCAGGTAGGATAATTAAGGAAAAAAGTATATAACATTGTAATTTCTCTAATTTATTTTTCTACGTTAATGTCTTCATATTGACATATACAATGTACGGGCTGGAAGGTTTGGAACGACGACTGTACGGAGAGCTGTGACACGGACCTATCCTGGTATTGATTGTAATGTCGTCTCTATATTATTTAAGGACTTATTGTTTTTTTATTGACTCTAAGATCATTTCTATTTTTTTCAGCTGAATGGTGGTTGAATTATGGAGAGAGTGCTCCTGCACTAAGGACAATTGCTATTAAAGTCCTTAGTCAAACTACATCGTCTTCCAATTGTGAAAGAAACTGGAGCACATTCTCATTTACCCACACAAGACCAAGAAATAGATTGACAATGCAAAAGCTAAATAAATTGGTCTACATTCACTACAACCTCAAGCTCCGGAGTAGAAATAGAAGGAGAAGACAGTTTGAGGATCACCGGGATTATTTTTGTCCAATTAATTTGGACTATATCTTTTCAGAAGAGGATATTGTGTTAGGTCAATGGTTGGAGGAACAAGAAGAACCGGTGTTAGACCAAGACCTAGATTTTGAGCAGTTGATGGAGGAATTGACTGGGGATAGGCCTGAGCCAGTGAGGGCTACAGAAAGGTTAGAAGAAATAAACTTGAGAATGCAGCAGGGGCGTACACCTAATATGAGTGAGCCAAGGGGAAAAGAGGTGGATGAAGAGAGTGAGTCAAGTATTTCTACTTCTTCATCATCAGCAGGAATTCCACCTGACTCTCCCGGGGATGAGGGTCATTATAGAGATGATGAGCCTGTCACTTATGAGACAATTGAGCATTTTCCTCATGCTACTGAGTTAGATCCTCGTCATGGCTATGTCAGACATGTTGGACAGACTGAGGCAGGGGGTAGTAGTAGCGTCGGCGCCGCTACTCATGGTCATCAAGGGAGTTATGTTGGCCAAGGTGCCATGTATGGACAAAATGGGGATTATGTTGGCCAACAAGGTGCCATGTATGGACAGCATGAGGGTTATTCATATGACCCTAATTAGGTACCCTCTTCACCAACACCGATTATTTCTATCGAACAGATGTTAATTGAGCAAGGGAGGCTTCCCCCACCAATTTCTCGACGACCTATTTATGCCCCTCATGACTATTTCATGCCATTTGATTACAACCAGCCATCTCAATCCACAGGGGATCAAGATAGTTCATCATCTTATCAAGAACAATCTGAATATGGTTATGGGTATGGTAGTGCTAGTGCTGCACAACAGTATGGATCATATCTTTTTAGCCAATACCGAAGAAATGATGATGATGATGATATCGAGCCAGGGCGACACTTCACTTGGTATTGGCTGTCAATCTGTCATACACTCATACTCATCAGTCTCTCTCTAGTCTCTACTAGTACTCTCCACTAGTCCCCTCTAATTTCAGGTAAACCATGAACATTTTGATGCCCAAGTGCTTTATGATTTGTCTATCTCAATCACTAACTCACTATCTTGGTCACTAATCTTCTGGGTCTTGAATTTCACAACTTTATTTGATGATTAAGTTAGTATTAAATGATGATTGATATGTTATCTTTATTTTCTTATATTTTACACTACTAAATTGATCATGAGCATCTATAATGTTTGCATTATATAAAATACTGGAAAAGACCTTGAACTGTGACAGCAGCGACACAGACAGGATTTATAACTTAAGGTGACCGAGATTTTGATTTATTGTTGTTATTAATAGAAACAAATATTGTTTTCCAGCATTTTCTAATATTCTAGATTTTTTGGATATTTTTGCGAATTTTTTTGGATTAAAAAAAATTCATACCGCGATGATCACGACGGACCGATATCCACGACCGATACCGATATCATATCGGTTTTTTAGCCCAACCGATACCGCGACCGAGACCGAGATTTTGAACCATGCTTGTAAATCTAATTACATGCAGCTCTTCCCATGTAATTTGTTACAGCAAAGAACAAGAAACAACTGTTCCCTATAGATAACTGAGTTATCTAAATGCATGAGTCCTTAATTATGCAAAAACAGAGTTATCTGCACTCAGTTTACAGGAACCAAATGGGCCCTTTGAATTGTGACCCATTTGGTCTTTTAAATTAATTACTTGGTTGAATAGAAAGATGAGTCAAGTTTTTTAAATATGGTTTCTATTAATAGTGAACATCAAAATGAGTCAAGTTTTTGAACTATTATAATATATTAAGCTAGGAGCTTTTGCATCCAATTTTGACTGTCGGTTATGATTTTGACCGGCAGTTATATCAACTACCATCTTTATCTCTTTATCATAACCACTCACAACTACACTCCACTTTTATTTTATTTTATTTTATTTCTCAAAGACTTTGTTTCAATCCAAACTCTATCATTCTCATTCTTCTCTAATTCTCATTTTTTCATTCTATGATACCAATTCTTCGATTATATAAATACGTACTCAGAATTTTTTTTACTTTTGCTTTCTTTATAAAAAATTATAATTTTTTTATGCATAAATGTTTAAATTACAATGTTTGCCATATCCGTGCTGAGCACAGGTAATTTTGCTAGTGGTTTCCATTAATAGGAGAGATTCTCAACTAACAAGCATCTAGCTCATGACTGAATTGCCCATTGTATTAGAGGAGGTCACAATCATGGGCAGATGGAGCTTTCTTTCTCACTGAATAAATGTATCATGTTTCTATGCATGCTTCTATCAATCTCTTACAGACCCAAGGAAGAGGGAAGTGTAATGGCCCTGAAACTCAGATGCACTGAATTTTGTGGCGTTGACATATATGATCAATTTAGGTCAAATCCATAACAGGTAGTCAACGACAGAACATAGGTGTCCAAAATATAATAATGATGTTTTTATCAATCATTCTACCATAATTTTAACTATAAATCAACTAAACTGGCGACAAAGGTCGAATTACAATCCTCAATTATATAAATAAAATTTCAATTAAGTTGCTTCCTAAATTCCTAAACAAACTCTACAATTCTCTAACTAATGGTATCCACTTGATCTCCCAGTCCTGCGTGATCGACATCATCTTTTACCTCGTTATTTGAAAAAGACAATTCAACCCTAGTTAGCTTTAGCTTTTTCTAAGTACGTAACCAATCTACACAACTACATCATTATGGAATGAGCAAAATTATGGGAATAACTGGCAATAATTCTAGACGTTTGTACCCCAACAATTAGTATAAACTCTTATCCTGGACTAAAATTCATCATTTTGTATCGATCTTAGTTTTGTTCAGTAGTCACATCTTTGTAGCTTCTGGAGAATTTTCAGTCCCTTATGACTGCATAATTGAGGAGAATCAATCACATTTGTACCCTAAATGCTCTGGTTTCTTACTGAGTTTATCTTGAATAATGTTATTAGAGTACAAATTAACTAAAGTGTAAGCAGGGAAAAGCCTGCAGCATGCAAGAGATTTATGCCACATTTTTCTCTTGTAATGTTTCAAGTGTTTTTTTATGCTCCTTAAATGGTTGTCTTCGGGCGGATGAGATTTGGACCATTAATGATGGTCTTGTTCTACGGGTTCCATGCCTCACTATGGGTCTCTATCTCCTTTGTTTTTTTTTCTTCAATCCAAGAATGCTTAACTTTGAGATATATGGGGGCACCAATCTCATTATCGTTTTGTGAGAACCTGACCCCTAATATCTTGGATTAGTGTTGTTTTATTTGTGGATTAGTTTCTTTTAGTGGGATTAGTATTTGTTGGGTTGAGTTTGTGAGCTAGAATGGTTTTTCTCTAGTTTTGGGGAATTTTGAGGGCCTTTGTGATTAGTGGGACCCTTTGGGGGTTCTTTTAGTGACTTTGCGCGTGATTGGGAGATTATTCAAAATTTCTGATAATTCTTATTTTAGCCTCATTTGACTTATTTTGTTATTCTCTACAACTTTCATGTTCACTCCGTACCCATTCGAAGCTCCGAAAATCAGTTTTTCCAGCCCGGAGGGCAAAATCGGTCTTTTCACATTGAATCTGGACCCAAATTTCGAGATCTCAGAACCATGCCAAAATTATACTTTTTGGAAACTAGATTTTTTGAGAAACATTTTTCTCTTCTTCGTCGATCGCATCCGGGGCCTACAAATAGATGTTTTACCCTTGGCAAGTTTTAAGTGTGGTGGGGCCCACACCCACCCATTATAAGATGACTCCACTCTCTTCTTCTCCCTCATTTTTCTCCATTCCATCGACTGAAACTTCCCACTTACAGTGTCAGCAGCCCTTCTCCTTCATTTCTTCCATTTCTCTTGCTCTAATGGAGCCTCCAAGCCACCAATCCGACGAAGGAACTCCGGCAACTTCTTCTCCTTCATCTCTTCTCTTGTTTGACACCATTTTCGTGGGAAACCAAGATGGGCAGCCCCTATTGCAAGCTTCTTCTTGTTGATTCATGACTCTAGAGGTAAGGACTTTTTCCCATTTTCCTTGGATGTGCAATGGCTTTCCCTTAAGTTCTATTTCCTAGCTTGGTTTGAGCCCATTCCTTGTCTTTCATTGTTTGACCCATTTTAGGGTTTGTTTTGGGGTTTTTGTAGAGATTGTTGATCTTGAGCTTGAGAGGTGATTAGAGGCTTGGTTTGGTAGCTTGTTCTTGAGGCAAGTGGTTGAAATGATAGTTTGATCATTTAATGGTTTTATGAAAAGGTGGTTGGTTTTGCTATTCATATTCATATTTATTAGCTTGCATTCAATGTGAAATAAATGCTCATGAAAGGCTTTTGTTAACTCATCTATTGTCATGGAAATGTGATTTATTGCTTTTATTTTATCTCTTGTTTATGGCTCAAATGAACCCTTGTGAATGTTGGAGTTTCTTCTTTTTCTTTGGTATTGAATGTGAAGAAGAAGGTGCTTAGTTTTAATGTTTATTGGAGTTCTTGATGAAGGTTTTATATGTTTGTTTGAAGAGATTTAATGGTTGTTATTAGGAGGCAAGAAGGCCTTTTGTGGGAAGAAAACATGTTTTGGAGATAAGGGGAAAAGGGCCAGAATAGCCATTCCCGGGCAGTAGAAATGACTGCCCGCTCGAGCGCGCAGTCATTCTGGCTGCAGCTCGGGCCACTTTGAAACGCCTATAACTTTTGATTCCCATATCGGATTTGGAAGTTATATATACCGTTGGAAAGCTCTTGAAGCAAGGAATCCAATGGTATACTTATCTTAGTGATAAAAGATTGAAAAGTGAAGTGGATATTTGAACCAATGAAAACCAGTATGTGATTAAGAGTTTTCAACTTGATATTGTGCATTTGAAAATCGTAAAAGTGCATAAGGAGCCCGGAATGTCTTCAAACTCAAGGAGTACCAAGTCTTTTCCATAATCGACATACGGGACCCCTATTCACTCAAATAGATCTTAAAATCTTTATTTTTTCTGAATTGGTATAGTTCATTATATTTCTCTATTTCCAAGACTTACATTACATGAATTGTTTTCCCGAAAGCATTGATGTACACTTGAAATGGTTACTTGACCTGAAGTGTATTGCACCACATGATATGTCAGTGTGCCCTTGAGCACCCCCGTCATGCCCGTTTGATTATATATTTGTACTTGATTTACTTGCATTGTCTCGATTGTATTTGACCTATGAGTCAGCACCACTAAGCTTGGATAACCTTGTTGGTCTGATCCATCGACTTGGAGATCCCCCTCTTGTCCCGCCAGCTGCAGTTTGGATCCAGCTACCCGGTCATTACCGTAGTCTTCTCCCGATGCCGCAGATTGCTACTGTGGTCCCCGATGCCCGGCTCGCTACCGTGGTCATGTATAGTATATGTATATGTATATGTATTTATATGAGATCCCCTGTTTCTCCTCACCTCGAGTGACTGAGATCAGGGCCTAGTTATTGCTCTATCACCTTAGTGATAGAGGACTTAGCTTCGTGTGGTCGTCATCTTGCTTGTTTCCCGATTCCTTGGATACCCAACATGTTTTATATTGCTTATTGTTTTCCGATAAATGATTCATTTCCTTTATGAAAGTTATTATTTAAACAAGTGTTAATAGTCTCCAAAGTGAATTCAGTTAATGTTATTATATTGTTTTCTATCCTGTGTACACGCACATGTTTTAAATGAATGCTGGTTGGGTGAATACCCATGCTTTTACATATGTTTCAAACGATCCATGGTTTTGCTATATTTGTATGATTACACCTATTTTAAACGAATACCCGAATTGTTAAATATCCCTGCTTTGCAATATGTTTTAAATGAACGTTTGTTCTGTCAAACTTCTATATTTACATATATTTTAGACAAACACCCGATTGTCAAATATCTATGCTTTTCTAGATGATGTAAATGAACATATGCTTTATTAGATTTTCAGGTTTTACCCATGTTTGAAACGAATACATGTTTTGTCCGAGATTCATGATTTTTCACCCGTTTAATTATATGCAGCATTTGGACCAAATAGCATGACTTATCATATGTTTTATTCTTCAGTATATTTATGATCTTTTCATCCACCTGCCAGACCGTCGTGTCTGACCCACTACTTTTGGTACTCAGGTTCAGACTTCTTCGTCCCGAGATGAGTGCTTTTGTTGGCTGTGGAGCCATGCTTTGCAGGTTGGTTTGTCGGCTATGTCATGTAGACATTGAGCTTGACATCGGAGATACGTCATATATGGGTAGAGGTTAATAGCTTATTGTTGTATGGCTTTTATTAGCCCTTTTCTTGGGATTCTTAATTAATGTACATTGATAATTGTAACTTGAACATATATGGGAATGTAATAACCTGTCTGTCAGCTCTGTATTTTGTAGTGATGGTTTGCTCCAGTCTGAGATGGTTCTTGATATTATAGCTATATGCTAGAGGTTGAGTGCGACACGGAATCTGATGGCCATGGACTCCGGGTCGCAACGCCACGAAAGCTTCCGCAAAATATTCAGAATGTGTTGGAATGTGTTGTCTTCACACACGCGGATCTTGGGAGAAAAATATAATTTAAGTTAATCCCATTTCACGCCCCCGATGTCCCGGTTCGGGGGCGTGACACGTTTCACATGGAAATTGTGTAACTTTGAGATATATGGGGGCACCTATCTCATTTTTTTTCTTCGATCCTTATTTTAAGATCCAAAAATGTTTTAAGATTAAAGACTTGTTTTACATTAAAGCATTTCATTTCCTTTTTTATTCCTATGCATCAGTATCTAATTGCTAATCATGCTATATTTTGTATTTTTAACTTTTATTCTTGTTGTGACTGGATAGTTGAAAGATGGATCCCCGTCCTTTGGATAAACAGATCCTTACTGATCAAGATAATCATATATCAAAAGTGATATGGGAAGGGCAGGTAGAATCAATACTGTCATTTCTAAACTTTAACATAATTCTATTATTTTCATTTGGTTCCTCGCGAGTCTCTTGTTATGATGTTATGTATTTGTTAATTGCAGGAGCTTGGCCCACTGAAGTGCATCCCAGCTAACCCTTTAAATGAAATTTGGGAATTAAATGAAAGTCAAGATATTGTCCGTATGGTCGGCCTACACAATCTGGCCTCAATTGGTAAAATGAAAATTCACCATGGCATTATATGGGCGCTGGTGGAGAGATGGAGACTCGAGACTAATACTTTCCATTTTAACTGAGGCGAGGCGACAATAACATTGGAGGATGTTGCTTATATTTATGGCCTTCCCATCAATGGAAGGCTAGTTACAGGTCGTACAATTGGGAGGGTAGAAGAGATGAGAGCATTATGTTATGAATTATTAGGGATAGTTCCCAACCAAGCTTTGGATTTCATGGGGGCATAAATAAAGTACACCTGGTTTCGTCTCCATTTTGGCAGATGTCTAGAGGGGGCATCTGAAGAGATTGTACAACGTTATACCCGTGCATACCTATTTTGCTTAGTGGCCCAACAAATTTGTAGCAATACTTCCGGGTCGAGGGGGAACGGATACCTCCTTGAGTTGTTTAGGACATTTGAAAGATATGCGTGGGGGTCAGCCTGTCTGGCAAATTTGTATAGGACTCTAGGTAGAGCAAAA
The DNA here is from genome assembly GCA_038049695.1 of Cinnamomum chago. Taxonomy (NCBI): domain Eukaryota; kingdom Viridiplantae; phylum Streptophyta; class Magnoliopsida; order Laurales; family Lauraceae; genus Cinnamomum; species Cinnamomum chago. The sequence goes on along the minus strand of CP142453.1, from coordinate 98,000,027 downwards.
AGATTGAAAGATGGGATCAGAACACTTACGGGCCCACTTCAATTATTACAAGTAATATTTTTACTTTCTGATCAAATGATCTTCAAGTTTTATTATGTTTATCTTTTATTGATACACAATCGCTTTACATGTGGTGCAGATCTGGGCCTTTTCTCGGATGAAGATAGGGTGACCGATTGAGCGGAGTTGGGATCGGATCGAGTTCGCTTTCGTTTTCCCTTTATGTCTGATGTGGCATGAAAGGTTGAAAGGTTTTAATTTGCTTTCAAATACATTTTCTATCCGCGAACAACTTGATAAGCAAGAGGACAAAGATAATGTGAGTTACTATGATCTTGAAACACTTATACATACAGGTGATATTCATTGACTTTCCTCATACATACTAATTATGTTATTTCATTGAACATCCTAGTTTGTATGGCAGCCCTACATTCAATATGGTGATCTTCTACTTGAACATGTTGGAAATAAAGAAAGGGCCCTCTTTGGGTCACAGACCGTGCTCATCTATTTTGGGGTCTTCGAGAATCACAATGCATGTAGAGTCATGAAACAGTTTAGACTGAGGCAAAGTGTTCCTCCTACATGGAAACCACCATTGCTTCGAGACGAGTGCGGGTCAACATCAGTAAGGGATTATCAAATTAGGAGGAAAGAAATTAACCGTATGTGGGAGGATAGATGGAAAAATATAATCGATGGTGAGCCTGATGACACTGCTCATCACTCTGATGAGTACCTGACTTGGTATCGAGGAATTACACGCTTGCGAATTGGACGAGGCATGGGCAACATGGATGCTTCAAGAAATGTGGTGGAGGATCAGTCAGTTGTTAAGGTAAAATGGATCCTCATGGAATACTCGCACCTTGTAAATTTATATAGAATTGTACATGTCATATAACCCCCATGGCTTGATGTTTATGCTAGGTTAGAGCCTTTTTAGAACGTGTTATTGCACCTCTTGTGATAATTGATGAAAACAGTGGTCTTAGAGACTCGTCAAGCAACTGCTTCACTATATACAAAATGTATCATCTCTTTCTACAAAGTAGTCACATATAGACATGATCAGATAGACAATCATACAAAAGGTTTTGAGCTTATTGGTGCACATAACTACTGTCGTACAGGTGGGTAACGACATCTCATTCGATTATGACCAATCTGGCGACAATTGGAACACGTGACTTGCCGCTTTTGTCTGTCCTCTGTACAAGTTCTATTCTTTTTAGGTCTACCAGCTTGTCGTCGTGCATGTGGAGGTGAGACGCGAAGATTGCTCTGAACTTCCCATTGGTGGATGTCTCTGATCGTATGGACGATATCGTTATATGTTGACTGATAAACATCGCTCGAGAACCAATGCTCACAGTAATCATATGGATCAACTCCTCTCATTTGAATTGCTGGCAGTGCATGCGAACATGGAATACCTAAGACATCCCACTTCCGGCAAGAACAAGATCGCAAATCAAGATGGACCACATCAATGTATTCGGAAGAGTGTACCTGGTATTCGAATTGGCTTGCAGGTCGGACTCCCAACCGATGGGCGTCTTCGAATTCTTTACTCAGTATTTTCTAGGCATATGGAGTTAGTCTTGTATGCAAGCCAAGTGAACTGCGATGGCGTACCTCATAAGATTCCATTAATTTACACCGTACGACCTCAACTTGTTTTGTGATTGGATACTCCCTAGCCTCTTTCAATAAACTGTTTGTGCATTCCGCAATATTGGTTGTGATCATGTCTTACCGTTTCCCTTTTACAAATGCATTTGCCCAGTGCTGCGGCCCAATGTCTTCAATCCATTTGGATGCACCTTCATCCAGATCCTTTGTTTCAGCCATATAACTCTCATAATCAACCCGCCTATATGCTCTTGCAGCATTCCAAAATTTAACCATCAGAGCCTCATTCTTGTTCTTATCTTTAAAGTTTGTTGATATATGACGCATGCAGTAGTTATGACTAGCGTGAGGAACACGTTCTTGAACGGCTCGTATGAGACCTTTTTGTCTATCAGATACAATGGTCAAATTTGGAAAGGGCCCTAAGTTCACGTCCAACTCTGCAAGGAACCATTCCCAGGTATCTCTATCCTCTATCTCGGCTATGGCAAAGGCCATGGGAAATAACTTACGGTCTCCATCATATGTTACTACAACAAACAAAACTCCAGGGTATTTTCCACGAAGGTGGGCACCATCAACATCTATTAATGGGCGTAATGAACTCTTGAAAGAGCGGATACTTGAGCCAAAAGCCCAAAATAACCTCTGGAATGAATCATCATCTTCCCTGATCAGATGAGACACGCTGCTTGGATTTGTCCTTTCTAGTTCAATACAATAACTAGGCAGGATTATGTATGAATCTTCATAAGAACCACGTATGTCAATCAATGCTTTCTCTTTTGCTAGCCAAGCTTTCCTGTAGCTGATATGGATGCCAAACTCTAATTGAAAGTCTGTCACAATTTCTTTTGGAGTGTAACTTGGATGGAGACACAGCCGTTCTTTTATCCAATCAGCAATCAACGCCGATGTGGCCTGAGAATGTGCGAGTCCCATCATTGGCTTCGAACAAGTATGTTTTTCAGAATAAGTTCGCACAATAAACTCAGGGCCGGACTGCAGGATAGATCCATGGATGCGCCAAGGACATTGATGATCACCACACCTTCCACTTAATTCTGTCATAGACCTTTTCACCCAATGAAGCTCAAAATTATTGTACATTGCAAATTTTCTCAATGCAATCCTAAATGATTCACGAGTCTGAAACCGTCTTCCAATTCACATTTCAGGAAAAGATGCCTCATGGTGATCCATACCAATATGGTCATCATCAGGAACTAAAGTATCAATAACATCTTCTACGCTCACAACATTTTATGCATGACCCAATCCTTCTTGTGCATGCGTTGTTCTACGTGGTCCTATGCCATTTTGCAATTCATATTCTCTAGGTCAACATCAATATCAAAATCATCTTCATCATTTTTAGCCCCCCTCCTCCACTACATTGCAACCTCCATTGAAACAAGGAATTTTGGATACTGCATCCATTTCCATCCAATCCATGACAACTTCATCCCTTCTATTAGAGAATTCTTCATTTTCATCTTCTGCAAGATTAATGGGAGCTATTAGATCTTCAAGCATGGCGTCTACAAATGGGTTATCATGAGGTATAACCGGTGTGTTCAGGTCAAACTGGCTTCGAACAGGATAAAATGAGACGTCGCACCTGCATGGCAAATAGTCAATCATATATAAATTACATAATATCATCAAATCAGATGTATAACGAACCAAACCTGTAAACATCCTCTCTTGTTGAAGGGCCACCTGTATCCTTTTCACCGTTGGGAAAGTTTGTGGTATTTGTATATGTCATCGAATTTCCCCTGCGCGAATCACCATGTCATAAAACAATCAGTAACATAACAAAAACAAGATATTAAACAAATCAGCAGTTACTACATTTGTTATGATGGGTTGTGGTGGCACCTATTCAAATTAAATGACGGTCTATTCCCTCGCTGGCTGTTAGGCCGAGCATATGTAGACCTTAGACGTGATAGTTGTCGACTTGCACTTGCTTCACTATTTGTATACAAATACATAAATATAGCTTGACTTCCATTTTGGAATAATCTAAACATCCGATGGAGATCATCATCACTTCTTATGGTTATGAACGTGAAGCTTCGGCCATTATGATAGTGATATTGCATATTTATATGCTCATCATGAAGCTCCCAACCAGTTTCTTCGTTTATCTTTCCAAGTAGTTGATTGAAAGTTATATTGACATCAACCCATATTACCTTCTGCTCACCACCATTGTAGACTGGCAGTGGATTGCTTACGTCTAATATACCATTAAAATAGCATATTATACATATCTCAGTATTATCCATCCTACGAAGGAGAACACAGATTTCGAATAATAAGATTTACTTTTGAATATTTTTAATGTTACTCACAAACATCCATATAATCCATGAAGATTTAACGTGTGAAAATAAATATTGGAATAAGTATTTCTTTAGTAAATAAGATGAATGTTTAGAATTACTAAGATTTGAAGGTTGTTAAATGTAAAATAAAAAACTACTCTATGCATACATGGAAAATTAAAAGAGTTAAAATCTAAGCATTGACATTTAGGATATCATGAAGCTACATATTTCTATAACATTAACAAACAAATAACAATGCATTGTCCGTTTAAAAATAAATAAATAAATAAATGCATTATCTTAATCAATTCTACACTAGATATTTTAGCAAATTTATTTTACATCTCATTGGTACTAATTCTCTACATTTAGCAAAAGTATATATATATACACACCATAAAACACCCATTTAAATAAAATAATTGTGAAATCAATCAAGACCGTTCATCTAATGAATATCACCATTTGTTGATAACTATTAAAGAATCTAAACCATTTAATCGTTTGCTTACTTATATATAGCATTAAAAGAAATCATTAGCAGTTTAAGATAATGATCAAAATGATGTCTGTAATGCCACAATAACAGGAAAAGGCTAAAAGAATATGTGGACATTTTGAATTTGTGCTGGGGCCCACCATAGGACGGGATGAACTAGACATGCCTTATTGTTTTTTGCAACTGGACGCCCAGGCCAAATCCAGTTGTTGGTAATTCAAGATGAGAACAAGGGGATTTTTTAATATATTAACAACAGGATGTTTATAAAAAAGTGAGGCTCCACAAGTCCCACCTAAGGTCACTATTAATATTTACATAAAATATTTCAAATGTTTCTACAAGTGGGATTCCTTGTATTCTAACTTTTTTTTCAAAAGACACAAAAGAAGAAAAAAATAATACAATAAATAAGAGGGAGATACATACAAGGTGGGAAACATGGAATAAATACCTAAGACAAAGATGTGGCAGGAGATTCAATTGCTATTTATGATACTGGCCTAAGGTTGACATGCAAAGAATATGGCAGGAGATCACTTGTTATATATGGCAGGAGATCACTTAATATGTGGCAGGAGCAACACTTAAAGAGCAGAGAAGTAGAGAACCTAAGCCAGAGATCGACGAAAGCAATGGAACGGAAAGCAATTATAAACAGAAATGTATTCGTTGACTTTTAGCCAATCTCTTTGCGATATCGCAACATAAATTGCAATATCGTAAATAAAAAACTTGCGATATCGCAACTAAAATTTTGCGATATCGCAAGATATGTTGTGATATCGCAAAAAAAACGCAACTTGTGGTCTGCGCAGCGGTACGGACTGTATAGAGAACGTCTGGGTAAAATGTTAAGCTTTGGTAACAGAAGGGGGATATGAAGTATTGTAGGTGACCGTACATAAATATTCCCAATAGGAAAAGGAAAAGGAGAAGGAGATGGACAAGAAAGAGCACCACCACGCTCCTCTCGCCAGATTATATACGACGATGTCCAACCATATTTTGATTGGACACAAGACCGCAACTCCCATGTACTCACTGTTCATCTCTCTCTCTCTCTCCCTCTCCCTCTCTCTCTCTCTCAACTATTCAGATAAGATTGAGGGTGGCCCACCACTTGATCAGGGTATGAATGATCACAGCTTATTTTTCTTATGTTCTTTTTCCCGTACAAGTTTTGTGAAGGAGGAGTTGAAGCTTCAAGTTAACGACAATAGAAGAAGAATAACAGTCGTTGGAGAGAAGAGAGTAAGCGAAAACAAGTATAGCCGATTCAAGCATCTCTTTAACGCACCGACAGATTCAAATATACAAAACATTAGTGGGGCATTTGAGAAAGGCCTTCTATTTGTAATCATGCCCAAGGATTTGGAGAATGGTCCTATTGAGAAAATATTGAACCAGATTAGCAAAAACAAGGCTATCATTGCCACTGCAGTTTTAGCCTTCTCCTTAGGAATGTATGTATCAAATAAACTTAAGGAAATAGGTATATACTAATTCCTTTTACCATTACACACTACTAGAAAAAAGGGCTTTTATATCGGTTGCAAAAACTGCCCTATATCGGTTTTTCATATAACCGATATAATATCTTCAGTCAAGGTATTTTATATCGGTTAATATTTTTTTATATCGGTCAATTTTTTTTTATATCGGTTACACTGGAACCGACATAATAATCTCTATATATAATATCGGTTAGGAAAATATGTGATATTAATTTCAATATTTTATATCGGTTATTATAAAACCGATATTATAGACAAATATTTTATATTGGTTGTATACATATATTTTATATCGGTTGTATACACATATTTTATATCGGTGATTATGGAACCGATATTATATATATATATTTTATATCGGTTCTTTCCCTCCTTTTTATTTTTCCTTCTTCCCTCCCTTTTCAGGACGTCCTGCGGCTAACTGCCTGTGCACATGCGGCTAACCGCAAGTGCACATGCGGCTAACCGCCTGTGCACATGCGGCTAACCGCCAGTTATATATAATATTTTATATCGGTTATTATGAAACCGATATTATATACCTCAAATCCCTTAATCCCCCGCGCGGGCTCACTCCTTCTTTCCCTCTTTTTTTTTTCCTTCCCTCCCTTCTCTTTCTTTCTCCATCATTCCTTCTTTCCTCTCACTCTCGCTCTCTTCTCTCCTCACTCTCGCCTCTCTTCCCAGCGCTTCTCTCCCTCCAAAAACCCCTTTCCTCTCACTCTCGCTCTCTCTGCTCTTCTCTCACTCTCGCTTTCTCTACTCTCTCTCTGCTCTCCCTGTCTCTCTCGCTCACTCTCGTTCTCCGGAGAAGAAGAAGACGACGACGACGAAGAGGAAGAAGCTGCTCTTCCGGCGCTGTGCAGGTGCCAGGTACATCACGTTCTTTCCTTTCTTTTTGTTTCGTTTCTTTCTTTCCCTTTTCTTCTGCTGCTACTGTTTTCTGTTCTCTCTCTCTCTCTGTTTTTTTTGTTTTGTTTTGTTTTCTCACGATCTCTGCTGCTGTTTTTCTTGCTGTTGTTCTGTATTTTTCTTCCCTACTGTTTTTCTTTCCCTGCTGTGTTTCTGCTGTTTTTTTTCCCTGCTGCGTTTCTTCACAATGCTATTTTTTCTCTGCTGTTTCGGCTAGCCGCCTCCAAGTTGGAGGCTAGCCTCCAGAAGTTGAAGGCTAGCCTCCAGAAGTTAAAGGTGATTTTACACTACTTTCCATTCAATCTGGGTTAAATCTCAAAACATGAAAGTTGTATCCCTCTGATAAATCTTTCATTTGGATCAAGAATCATGTTGTTTCGAATTCAGAAGAGGAAGTTATGAATTTTCTACTGGAGACAACTCTGCTTCACTCAGGTTGCTGTTTTTCTGTGACCAGTCAGCTTCAAGGTGATTTTACACTACTTTCCATTCAATCTGGGTTAAATCTCAAAACATGAAAGTTGTATCCCTCTGATAAATATTTCATTTGGATCAAGAATCATGTTGTTTCGAGTTCAGAAGAGGAAGTTATGAATTTTCTACTGGAGACAACTCTGATTCACTCAGGTTGCTGTTTTTCTGTGACCAGTCAGCTTCAAGGTGATTTTACACTACTTTACATTCAATCTGGGTTAAATCTCAAAACATGAAAGTTGTAAACCTCTGATAAATCTTTCATTTGGATCAAGAATCATGTTGTTTCGAGTTCAGAAGAGGAAGTTATGAATTTTCTACTGGAGACAACTCTGCTTCACTCAGGTTGCTGTTTTTCTGTGACCAGTCAGCTTTAAGGTGATTTTACACTACTTTACATTCAATCTGGGTTAAATCTTAAAACATGAAAGTTGTAGCACTCTGATAAATATTTCATTTGGATCAAGAATCATATTGTTTCGAGTTTAGAAGAGGAAGTTATGAATTTTCTACTGGAGACAACTCTGCTTCACTCAGGTTGCTGTTTTTCTGTGACCAGTCAGCTTTAAGGTGATTTTACACTACTTTCCATTCAATCTGGGTTAAATCTCAAAACATAAAAGTTGTAACCCTCTGATAAATCTTTCATTTGGATCAAGAATCATGTTGTTTTGAGTTCAGAAGAGGAAGTTATGAATTTTCTACGGGAGACAAATTCTGCCATTCAAATCAGGATGGCTCACTGCTAGCCGCATGAAAAGTTGGGGGCTAGCCACAGGTGCACTGGCGGTTAGCCGCAGGAAGCACAGAAAATCATCCTGAAAAAAAAATGCTTACTGGAAAGCTGACCGTGGGTCTGGCGGCTAGCCGCCAGGTGACCGTAAGGTCACCTGACCCTTTCTAGAAGGACTATTTATAAAAAAAAAATACATATATAATATTAAATCGGTTACTGAACAAACGATATAATACAATCCCAAAAAATCGATATTATAAATATTTTTTATATCGGTTTCACTTTTTTTATATCGGTTTTACAGTAATATGTGTTATAATTTCAGGTTTAAAAGACATCAGTTGTCCAAAAACTGATATGAAATAATACACATATTATATCGGTTATAGTTATCTATTATATCGGGGGTACTTATATCGGTTTGAAGTTTACTGAAAAACCGATATAATAGGTCTTTTATATCGGTTTTTAGCCGATATAAAAACCCTTTTTTCTAGTAGTGACACAGTGATCCAATATTATACTATATTAAAGCCAAGCAGTTTCTATCTTAATTCTAACTGTCAATGTCACATCCCGAAATCCAGAGCTTTGTTGTATTTCGGGCTGCAATTATGGATGAAAACGCATAAGGTATCGCTCATGGTAGAGACCAATTCCAAAAAAAAAAAGAAAAAGAAAAAAGAAAGTATCAGAATGAGCTGCGGTTCGCGGTCATCTCAGCGTGACAGTTTTTTTAACCCAAAATAATTTGAGAAAATATCAAAAAAATTAAGAATATTAGAAAATACTAGAAATCAATGTCTTTATTCATTAGTATACACTAAAGAAAAATATCGGTCCTCCTAAGTTATAACATCCAGTATCACTATTCAGTTTTTAAAAATTAATCATATTAAGTTTAGTGTGTAAGCTTTGGTCCTGTCTTTATTAGTTATAAATTAACTAATATTGTTCATATCTAAAACTCAAACCACTCAAAATAACTACCAAATGGACAAGACCAATTTGACTCCAATAGTACTTAGCCCACTGTTGAATTCATGACCACTATAAAAATCTGCGCTTTTCTTAAAATCTTATTCATATATATTTTTAAGTGATTAACTAAATAATATGCCCTGCTTTAATTTGACAGTAGAGGGCCCATTTAATAGGAAATTAGGAATATATTTTGAGGAGTTTAGATTTTTTTAAATCAAGTGAATCCTATTAGAGGGATACAAGTCTATAAGTTAAGTGGAAAAGGAAGAAGAAGATAGTCCACAACTACTTCAAAACAAAGACTGAGGCCCCGTAGTGAGCTTGACCACTATAAAACATTTGATGATCAATAAATTTAAAAAATCTAAGTTGCTCAAGTAAATGGCGTAGTGTAATAAAATGGATAGTGGACCCATCTGCTATTGGTCCGGAATTTGGCTAGCTAGGGTCCATAAAAGAAGAGGTAATTAATAATGATCGGTTTAGATTTTAAAACATGGGCCCTTTTTGTGGAGCCCAAGAATGTATGGGGGGCATCCATTTGTAAGAATGGGAATAAAAGGGGGCTTGCTATTGGCACACAAAATTTAGCTTTTCCCACACAAGGAAACTTCTTTTTTTTATTACATTCATGCCCCTTCATGAAATTACCAAAATAGACCCCTCCTCTGCCTTCAACTCCAATGAGATTCCTTGAGTTCCATCAACTGTTGCCGGTGGCCAGTTCACCGTGCGCTCAGCCACAGGTTGGTCGGCTTCTTCTGGTAACTGGGTTGCGGTTGAACGGTGACGACAAGCAAACAATTGCAGCAACGTCCTTCTCCTGCCAAAGTCACCTACAAACAGCAATGAGTCCCTTTCTGCCCTTCTCTGCAGTTCCTTGTTTGGCAGCGACGATGGCAGAGGCGTGCAGCCAATTGTGGTCATGGATGGCGGTCGGGGCGGAATACTCCTCTGGTCAAACCTACTGCAACCGAAGACTCCCTTCTCTGTGACAGAGGATCCAGCAACAACAGTGCACCGTTGGCAGTAGTAGAACTCTCCTTCTCTGGCGATGGTGATCCCCCGCAAGCCTGTCCCGTCCCGTTCCGTCGTCTTCTAGATCCGAGAGTCTGGATCCTCTGCGTCTCCTCCAGTGACGTCAATCGAGAGTGGCACACTGAGATCGTGCCTGACATCCAATTTGTTCGGACTTTCAGGTCCGAACAAACCATCCTTACTGTGTGGAAAAATAATGGCGATGATGGTGTAAAACCAGCTCAAATGCATGGAAAAACGTCACCATTGTTTGTAAAAACTTACATTGAATGAGAATCTATCCCCATAACAAGTTTTCATGAAAAAAAAGGTAATCTAAGATGGATAAAATGGTAAAGAGGGATACCCATTTTTACAAGAGGCAGAGAGGGCTAAAATGGGGATTTCTGCTGTGTGTGGAAAGAAAAAATGCCATTTTAAAATTATTATCATGTGTGTGGAGAGAAATTGTGTGGGAAAAGCTAAATTTTGTGTGCCAATAGCAAGCCCCAATAAAAGCCATTCTTTTTACTTGTTTACCCTTTCACTGTCACAGGAAGATAAATAGGGGAAAAGAGAAAAATGAAGAGGGAATGATAAAGGAGAAGAAGAGGCAAAGGAGGAGAGAAGGGAAGCAAGAACAATTTGAAAGCATGCGGTGGCAACGGCGGCGGCAACGTATAGTTGCAGCACCAAATCTGCAGCATGCACGCATAGATCTCGTTTTCCTCATCTCTCTCTCTCGTTCTCTTTTTTTTTTTTTTTGCAACTTGAAATCTAAATGACATAGTTCCCTTTTTTCCTTCTTCCCTCTTTTGCTGCATAATCTTTCTTTGCTTTGTATCTCTTCCTATTCTGTGTAGAATGGGAAAGCTACTAGGTGTTTTTTTTTTTCCTCTTTTCAGTGAAAATGGGGAAGAAGTTGAAAGCCGATATTTTAAAATATCAACTGAGATACTGGTCTCAGCCAATATAGAGGGATCTCGCTATGATATTTTGGAGGGCTGAGTTCGCAACATTTAAGTATCAACTTATTGGTTCGATATTGACCACTATTTTAAACCATGGCTGCAAGGTTGATGCATCTCATAATCATATATTTCAAAAAATGAGCCTATTACGAATTTCAAGAAAAGACATCATCAGAGCGAAGCATAATTATGTTAAAGTTATCAACTATAAATTACAATATATTTTTAAAGAATTTAGCTAATACAATATCGGCCAAGCAAATGCTAAATATAAATTAGAAAGAGGAAACTACTCCTGGAACCAGAGGCGGACCCAGGATTTTCGTTTAGGTGGGGCTAAACTTTTGCTAGAATTTTTCATATCAACAATAACAAAAGAAAAAATGCATTCCATGTAAATAGACGCAAAATATTTAACTATATCAACTTAATATATTTCTTATTTGAAATGAGGACTATTCATTTCTCCAAAATTTACAGTATAAAAGAAGTATACTGAAAACAAAAAAGTCTCCCAAAAAATGAGGGCAAACCCTTGCCAACCACCAATAATCACCATTTATAACATAGGTTAAAGACATGATTTTAAACAATTTCTTCTTTCGATAAAGAATCCTACTGCTAACACCTGATTTGTAAATAAACTTTTAAGCGACAACACCCAAATCGCGAATCCTCAAGAAATTAGCACACAATTTGACAAGCAAACTACAACAATAATAAAGAAACTCTACAGAAGTAATATACGTTATCATGTAAAAATTAGTACCTCGTTATTATTTCCTTAAGCTCCAAACAGTTCCTTAATCATATGAATCCAAATGAGAGCACCTGTATTTATAATTTATAGATGAACATTATCAGCATAATCATAAACATCATATTACGGGTCAAGAATAATGTTTCCAAAATGAAAAAAGAAAAAAAGAAATAAGTAGTTAAATCTACAACATAGATCAAGACAATTAGATAAGACTTGCTCACAACAATTCTAGATCTATTCAAAACAAGGATATAGAAAATATAAACAATTCTTGATCATTCAAAATCTTTAAAATAAAATTTAATTTACATAATCCAAAAGAACAATCCTGATATTTTAAATCCTCCTGATTACTGGGTACAAAATGCCATGTCTCAATCCTTCAACCCAATTCACAACTTCCAACACAAAAATACATCCTGATATTACATATCTAATATCTTACTAGTGGAATCTCCATAATACATTTACAAGAAATTGCTTAACATCTCTAACAGACACACATTGACTAGGGGAAGTTTTCTTGGGCTTCTCTTTTCAATAGAGTAAAACACATCAATTAATGCATATTATGTATCTATAAAAATCCATGGAAGCATGTTCTTACTTCCCTTGTATCAAGCATCTGCCGAAAGAATTAAAAAGAAGAAACAAGGAGCAAAAAAGATAAACCAAACAGGGATTTGAAGGGTGGAGGCATAAAACCAATTCAAAAAGCAACTACTGGCAAGTGAAAGTGGACATTTGCATAAGAAAGCAACTAAGTTTATCTTCAAATTTCCTCATCATATGCATCTCCTTATCTCATTTACCCAAATAAAATCAAATCAAATCAAATAAAAAATCACAACTAAAAGAAGAAACAAAGCATAAATGTGATTGTCTGATCAAGTCAAATTAACTACATTCTAAATAAGCCCTGAAGAAAAGCATTACCTTGATAAATAGTGATATGATAGTAAAGGTCAATTGTAGATAACAGATCGGTTTGAAAATGGGAACAATGAAGTGAATAAGATGGTCCGGTGTACCCAAGCAGTAGACCACAAAGGTCAAAGAAGTTACCAAAACCACATAGGAATCAAAATCTCAGAAAAAGCAAAAAAATTGACATGATGATTGCAGACTTGCACACACATTCAGAATGAAGGCAGAAAGTAATTCAATGCTGGGCTCTTGGAAGAGCCTCTGTTTCCAACTTCCAAGACAAAGATACATTTTGATAACTTCCTCAAAATCAGAGAAAAGCTAGCATCTTTTTTAACACTAAGAAGGCAGAATAACACCCAAGGATCTTGAATAATGAAGGGGATTCCACTTGTGGGTCATCTCTTCCCAACGAGAAGCATGAACAGATCAAACAAAACACCAACAATTTGTTCACTCTCCTGGATGGAAATGTAAATAGTATATACTTGAATTCAAGATAGTAATAACATAGTATCCATACAAAATACTCGGCACAGTGGATTCTCACCAGTCACCACAAATAGTCAATAATCAAATCGCCAAGTGCCCAAGTCCAACCATTAATGATTAACCAAAGATGAAAGGGCGACTGAGAGTCTGAGACGATTTCTCTACATTTTGATTTCCCTAAGACCCTAACTCCCTCCATTTATCAGAGAAAGAGAGACAAGAGAGAACTTATTCTTCTCAATCACCCTTTTTTCATTTTTAATAGAAAAGAGGGCACTGAGATCATCACTTCAAATGAAAAAAGAAAACTAAAAGTCTAAAACATAAACCCTAATGTGCAAAGGAGGAAGAGAGGAAACCACACAAACCCTAGCTAGAGAGGGAGATGGGGAGAGAAGCTATAGAGAGAGGGAGAGGGAGAGAGAGTTACCTGAACCGTCGAAGCCTCAAACGAAGAAGGTCTGGGCGAACCGGCGAGGAGTGAAGAGCCAGAAGAGGGAAGGTCGAAGCTGCAGAGCGATTTTGGGTTTTTTTTTTCTTTCTCCCCTTTTGACCTGGGGCGAATCATTTAATTGATGTGGGGCGTGGGCCAAGGCCCAATTACTATTGAAGAGGAAGTTGTAATTTGACCTGGGGCGGTCGCCCCAGGTCATTTGCAGGTCGGTCCGCCTCTGCCTGGAACTGTATCGGTTCTCTGCACGACAAAAACTATCAACAACAGGGCCCTAAGTGCATTGCTCTAACTGACCCACAGTTCTAAGAAAAACGCCTTACCCTATGTGCTAGCGGAGAAAATACTTGTTACCTACAAACACCAAGAGTAGTATCCGATTAATAAACATGGCAAGCATTCAATATTAAATTACATAACATGTAGCATTAGAATGATATACCGGATGTAAATGTACAATGCAACATAATGATGAGTGTAATACCAATGCATAACGGAAATAGTAAGAAATAAAAAAAAAATTTGCTAGAACTAGAACTTTATATTAAAAGAGACTTGAAACCAAGGGACAACCTGGAGTTACAAAATATCCCAACCATTGGGTCCAAAATAGAGAAAACATAAGACAAAAGGAAAGATGGGAGTCATTGTTCTTGCTGCTGCTCCAAAACGTGGTCTTCCTGAAGATGATGCACATTACTCCCTCTTTGCATATCCAGCACATAAATCTCCATTGAGTAAGTAGACCATATATGGAGTGGTAAGGAAGAAGTGAAAGTCATTTCCATCGGTGGTCTTAGCTTGGCAAGACTGTCTGCTACCCTATTAGTGGATCGTCGGATAAGGGTCGCCTTCCATCCAGGCAACTTATCTAGGGTGGTTTGGGTTTTCCTACAAATCTTCATGAGAGTCGATGGGTACCCTTCACTCAAATTTAAAGAATTCCAGATAATGAACGAGTCCCCTTTAATTAGGACGTTTGTGATATTCTTTTCAACACACATTTGAATGCCCCTGAGAAGAGCTTGGAGTTCCGCCTTCAACGGTGTTCGGGCCATAGTGGCAGACGCAAAAGCTTGGATGAGGATACCCTGGTGGTTCCAGATAATCCCCCCAATTCCAGCAGTGCCACCGGTATGGTTAAAGGATCCATCAATGTTAAGTTTATGGAAAGCCTGAGGGGTTGGTGTCCATTGTTCCAGGGGTAGTTGACTGGGGTGCTTTTCTTAAAGAAAAATGTGTGTCGTGTTCCAGTCATTCAAAGCCTAATGGATTTTCTGCAAGATGGTAGGGGGTGGAGCGGTTTGGATTTGAAGATCGTTGCATTTCTCGCTTTTCGGGTATACCACCAGAACCAGGTTAGAATCTGCAAGGACGCCTCAAGTTGAAGCCAGAACCAAGAATTAATTTGTTGACACTAAAAATGTCACTTTGCCTCTTCAACATCAAGAAGCCACGTGAAGCCACATCCTACTACAAACGGGCAATGCTACTTCAAGCATCAGATCTTGTCAGAATCAAACAAAAACAACAAGATCCTTCAAGACAACCAAAAGAGGAGTTCACGTGAAATTTTGAGCCATTTCGACAACATTTGACCAACTTCACTCCTCCAACAGCTAAGCAGGCGCTACCGGCGGCGGTGAAGGCAGAGACCCTGACATACAAAACAAAGTACACAACTGGCCCCAAGATGCCACCAAGAGGCTCTACATCAAGTTTCAGGCCATTTTAACATCATTTGGCCTAACTTCACTCCTCCGGCAGTCAAACAGGCGCTCCTGGCGGCGGCGGCGTCGAAGACATCAAAACTTCGATAAAAGCCTATGGATGGTTTCAAAAACTTCCAAAAGGCTCCACGTCAAATTTCAGGTCATTCCGGCGACGTTTGACCGGACTTTGACGCTCCGAAAGAAAATTAAGTCTCCCGGCGGCGAGAACCACCGGGACCATTACTCATCAAACGGAGCACATGGGTGGCTACAACATGCTTCAAAAGGGCTGCACGTCAAATTTCAGGTCATTCCGACAACGTTTGACCTGACTTTGACGTTCCGAAAGAAAAACAAGGCTACCAGCAGCGGAGCACCCTGGGACCACGACATCCAAATCGAAGCTAATGAATTATCTCAAAATGACTCCAATAGGCTCCCAATCAAATTTCAGGTCAATTGGACATCGGTTGACCATACATCAAAGCACAACATCTTCCTCATGGCGAAATTAAGCCTAACAGCGACGGGACCCCAAACGACTTCAAAACTCAAACAAAAGCCCATGGTTGGTCCTATCTACAGCTCGGGAGGCTCCATGTCAAATTTCAGGTCATTCCAACATCGTTTAACCTAGTTCCGATTCTTGACAAAAAACAGCAACTCTGCGCGGCAAAGTCTTCGGCTTTTCCAAAAAAAAAAGGAAACTTTGTGCCCCGGTTTTGCACGACTTCTCGTCAGATTTCCTCAAGAGAATCAGCCAAAAAATGAGAAAAAATGTCAAGAAAAATACAAGAGAAAAAAAGAAACAAAAAGTTCATAAAACGGCCGACGAAACGGCTACCAAAGGGGACCAAACCCCATGGTCGTCGGCGACCATGGGTGCATGGTCACCGCATTTCCGCCGGGTGACCCGTTTTCCATCCTTTTTCGTGTTTCGGGAGTTCCAGCCCCTGTGATTTCCTGAAAATCTGATCTTTGATGCTCGAAACCGAATGATCTCCATCGACATCTCTGATCCGCCGTCAAGAGCATGAAATCATCATTAATCGCTCCAAGATCGTACACTTTCTGTCCGATCGACCAAGAAAGTACACTTTCTGTCCGGTTGACCAAGAAAGTACACTTTCTGTCCGATCGATTGAGAAATCGACAAGACAAATGGTACCGGCCCGCTATTAGCAATCTATGTTTGAATTTGTATGATCATCCGACATCGATCAACATGAAGATCCATCGTCGATCATCGCAAGAAGAATTCCAAAAGACGCCGCACGGCCCATGACTTTTCAAATCTCCGGCGACCACTTAATGCTGTTAATTGACCCAACTAAATGCGGTCATTAACTCATTATTTTGGACGGCCCAATCAGAAGCCAGGAAGTGGGAGTCACAAGTCAAAGCCATCATGGCATTAAAGCCATGAAACTCCTCTCCTCATGGAGATTAAAGGCGATTAAATGCCCATCATTCTCCATCAACCAATCAGATTCAAAGAAAAAGGAGTTACAAAATCAAGAAATAAAACTTGTAACTCCTCCCATCATGGAGCTTTAAAGCCATCAATGCTCATAAACCCACCTAAATGGCTACCAAAGGCCTATAAATAGGAGATCATTCCAAGAAGAACGGATCAGAAAAATCAGAGAAAAATCAGCCAGAAAGATCGTTCAGAATTCCTAGAAGCTCTGCTACTCTGAAGAAACTCCGCTGCAACAAACACCACGAGGTGATTGAAGCACCTTGGGGGGCACCCCCCCTCCCCCCAAGGCAAAACCCTCTCTTCTCCTATTCAACATGGCCAAGACGCAGCTTTTCAGCCCGCCTCTTCATTTTTTTATTGGGTATAGGACCTTCCCTTGATCCTTATCCTCTAAAAAAACTGAAGTCCAAGACAAGCCAAAGAATCAAAGCATCAAGCGTTCTCATCTGAAGGACGAAGGCGAAGTCCATACATGACTTGCGACCGTCGATCTGAACGGGTCCCCGCAATCCCCTGAGAAGTCAGATTCCCTTTCTGACTTTTCTGTTGTATTTTGTATTTTCTTTAAGAGACAAAAAAAACTCACAATTCCTGTCTTTCATTTTGATAAGATTTGTAATTCGCCTTTCACGGCAAACAAAATCGCCTCTAACGACATAAAAAAACTGTCTATTTTTTTAAATATATGTGCAATGGAAAGTTAGAAAAAAGGTTGATTTCCTTTCTACTCACGAAGGTGGATCTCCGGATCACCATTTCTAAATTCCAAGTAGAATAGAAAATCTGGCATACCCGTACAAAAAATATTGATACTCGTCATTCTCTCCCCACCTTCCCTCCATTCGGCCTTTTCAGTGACCCTGGGGACGGATGGGGGAGGAAAGGAAGGAAATTGGGTCCATCAAGCTAGCATACCCGATGGGACCGGTTCATTTGAAAACGCGATGCTTGAATTCTTAGGCTCCTTTCTAGTTGGTGGCCTATGTTGGATCTTGCATCAAAAAAAAAAAAAAAAAAAAAACATGAGATGAGATTTTTGGAAAATTTCTACCTTTGAACTTATTTCCATTCTTTCTCATTTCAAAAAAAAAAAACAAAAGAAAAAAAAAAGAAATCTGATTTCTCTTTTTTGGATTCAATTTTGAGAAACTTTGATCCTCTCCTCTTTGAACTTGATAGCTCACAGAAATGTTCACAGCTATTGTTCTTATCGGGGAATGGGCCATCTTTTCTCTTTAATAAGTTCGATAGGGATTTTAAAAAAAAACTCTTAAAAAAAAACCTCCTTCAAATTTGTTTTTCTTTTTTTGGAATCCAATTTGAGAAAGTTTGGTCCCCTCCTTTTCGGATTTAGAGCTCGCAAAAATGTTTGAGCCCTTATTCGGATTGGAACACCGTTCGTTCTCTTTGATGAATCTATTAAAAAAAATAAAAAACTTTTCAAAACCCACTAAGGTTGCACCAATTGCGTTCTTTGACCAAAGTGGATCTAAGAAAAGCCTTGTCCAGAGTATGGAGGTAGCTAGACTGTTCGAGGCAAGGGTCCTCCAAACGGGTTCATTAAGTAATCCTACCCTCAGCTGGGGGCTGATCTATCTACTAAGGTTTCATAAGACCGAATTGAAAACCTTTGTGTTCTTTTAAAAAAAAGAAACAAGAAAAAAAATTTCAAAAAAAAAATCGTCATTTTTGGGTTTACATCTAAGAAATCTTGGTTCCTTCCCTTTCGGATAAAAGCTCGCGGAAATCGCTTGTAGCTTGCGTTCGGATTGGAACACCATTTGCTCTCTTTATGAACCCGATTTTGGCCTTTCAAAAATCTCATCTCGTTTCCATCCTAAGGATGCAATTTGCAACATTTGTGCCTAGCAGTGCTAGTACGCCCTTCCGGGTCTACTGTATTCGCGACCGACACATTTGTATCTCCAACCTTATATCATCTTACCTCGAGTGAGCCTCGCTTCTCGGTAATTTGAATTAAGGTCTACAATTGCTTCTAGCAGTCACTGGAATGCTCGCTCTGAGCCTCCTGTACTTGCGTTCAGAACAATTGTATCATCTCTGGCTTTTTGCCTTCTTCACATCGCTTGGGCTGAGGCATGTTCCCTTGAGCGATTTGAAAGGACAAAACCATAGTTCTTTTCCATTTATGATCACTATATTCTTGTGATTACTAATGGACGTGGTCTTGTTTCAGAAGTTTTCCAAAACTAACAATGGCAGCTTCATTAACCATCACTTTCGATGAGAACAAGTACCAACTCATGCTCCAGGAGAAGCAGAACAAGCGCATTCATAAGCGCCCTGCCAACTACCGAAGCATCACCTCCCTCGGCAATTCTCAGAACACCGGGTCGACCTCTACTCCCCGGACTATCATCTTCGGGTCGCTTGGACCGTTCCCACTTCCCCGTAGAGGAATCCGCACCTGCTAAGAAGCAAAAGATTGCCCCGCAACGTGTCACTGCCATGACACCAAGGGCGAACACAAAGAAGTCCGAAGCCGGTGGCAACCCCACGAAGTCTCAACCTGCAGAGAACCAGGTCTACCCTAAGACTTGGTCCCCAAGACCTTCCCAAAACAAAGGACGTCCCGAACATCTGCAAAGCCAGCATCCTGGCCCCTTCAAAGAAAACCGGTTCTATCCTCTTACATACATGAAGGAGGAGAAACCAGTCTCTTGCCTGACAAAGAAGGTAACCCATCATGAGTCGGCCTGTTCCTACAAGCCAAAAATCAAATCATACATCACCAGGCCTCTGTAAGAACCTGCCAAGGCCTGCACTCCTACAGTTCGACCCTTTATCTCAACGGGGGCCGAACTCACAAAATTCAAAGCTTCGCTATGACAGTCGAAGGACTAAGTCCAAATCCTGTCCATGCCCATCTTCAAGGAAGACAGGCTCAGCTGCTACGCTCGAGGGAGTACATCATTCATTGCTAAAGCCCAGCCAGAGCTGACAGAAGCTCAAATTGCCCGTCGTATACGTCGTCGCATGTCGTATCGACAAAAGAGACTAGAGAAGCAAAGGACCCAGCATCCTATCCTCCAAGTCTCCCAAAAATGGGTCAAAAAAGAAAGACCCAATCAAGTTGCTGCTGTCCATATGGTTGGCAAGACCAGAAGACGTTAGAAGTCGGCAACTAAACTTCATGTCCGACGACCAGTGACTCGTAGCGTCTCCCGGACACGAAGATGTCTGGAAGAATCTTCTACTCCTTCAAGCCAAGGACAACGGAGTAATCCTTCCTCAAGCTCTTCAAGAATGAGCCCCAGCTCAGTCACCAGGACGATATCCTCGTTCGAATCACGGGGGATGAACGTCTTGGCTACAAATTCTAAGCCGCCTCGCAATCCACCTCCTGATGAAACGACCGCACGCATCCAGCAATTAGAGCAAGGTCAACAGAGGATTGAGGCTCTGATGAAAAATCTTCTTCTCGCTTTTCAGCGTCAAGTAAACAACCAACCTCCTCCAGATAACGAGGAAAATACGGAAAACAGTGAGTCACGTGCCCTTACCAAAAAGGACGTTAACGATATCCTCTCTAAAGCAAGAGAAGAGGATACACTGAAGGAGCATGGGATCAAGCCACCATATCCCTTATGGATAGACTTGGTCCCGTTTCCTGCAAAATTCAAGCAACCTACCCTCCAAACATATACGGGGAAAGGTTCAGCCAGACAGCACGTCATTCACTTCAAGATCCTGATGGGAGCTATCGCGGATCAAGATGCCCTCAAGATCCGTCTCTTTGCAAGTACCCTAAAAGGTACAGCCTTCGATTGGTACTCCACTCTGCAAGAGGACTCCATCCAAAATTGGGTCTTGCTAGAGACACGCTTCCTGACTCACTTCAAGGGTGAGGATCATCCTGTTACTATGGCACGACTCCGCGGCCTAAAACAGGGAGAGAATGAGTCAACATACGACTTCATTCACAAATGGAAGGCGATGGCGTACAAATGCTTCGATGTACTGCCACAAGCGTCGCTGGTCGACATCTGCCGTAACAACATGAGAGCAAGCAGCCAAAGAAAGCTGAAAACAAAGCTGCAGGTAAGAAACCTGAACTCTCTAAAGCCTTCAAAGAACAAGTAGAAAATAAATACCCGTTCGATGAAGATGTTGAAGAAGTTTTCGAGGCTCTCATAGCAAATGGTAAACTCACCTTGTCTGAGCCCAAAAGACAGGGATATGTTGGCAACAACAATGATCCCCGGAATTGTCCATACCATCAGATGATCTCGCATCCTCTCAATCAATGCTTCGTTGTGAGAGAAAAGATCAATGAGATGTGGAAAAACGGGGTCATCACCTTTGACAAAAACTATGGGTCCGCCTTC
The DNA here is from genome assembly GCA_038049695.1 of Cinnamomum chago. Taxonomy (NCBI): domain Eukaryota; kingdom Viridiplantae; phylum Streptophyta; class Magnoliopsida; order Laurales; family Lauraceae; genus Cinnamomum; species Cinnamomum chago. Next base: position 97,978,763 of record CP142453.1, on the reverse strand, counting down.
GTCAACATAGTGTCATATGGTCAAACTTCAAAATCATCAAAGGAGAAGACCACTACTTCCTTTAAGGTGATAAAGATGACCCAGACGTCCCAAGAGTTGGTTCCTTATCCAATATCAGACCGACAACCCATATGGGTGCATCCCGATCTCCTAAAAGATGAAAATTAGGAGATCGTCAAAACAAAGCCTACCACTCAACAGCGAAGGCAAGCCAAGAGACAACTCCGCAAGCTCAAATAGCAGAAAAAAACTCAACCAAAGCAAGAAGTCCTGGAAAAGGCAGAGACCTCTTCCACTGCTTCGTTGGGGCAACGGAAGAATCCAAGGCTTCAAAGGTGGAAAGAAAATTCACCCTTGGTGATTTCATGCCACCTCAATTCAGAAATGAATCTGCGCAGAGGGCATCATACTCTTATAATTCGGTAATTGGATTCTCCATGGATGGATACGAGTCCAGTGACGTCGACGAGTGGGAGGAATCCCTAGAAACAGGAGAATACCTCTCCGACGAATAATGGGTTCCCGAATCTCACCTTATGCCGGTAATCTGGTATAACCCGTATAGGCAACAAGGATCATGGTCTGATGATGAATAAGACCAGGAGGATGTTCAAGAAAATGTTGTTGACTCAGCACCCTTCAATGTTCCAGTGGAACCCAATCGTGTTGAACCACAAGGGGCAGACAAAGAAGAAGACTTAGCTCCCATGCCTGACCTTGAAGAGTATGTGAGGGTCTTACAGTGCCTTGCTTTAGAACAAGAGCAAGATCTCCGCGATCAAAATTCAAAACCGGAAGTCCCTGAAAATCAACAGATACCTCCTCCCTCAACTCCTGAAAATGGAGAAAATTACTGGATAGATGATCCTCTCACATCCGATGATGAGTCTGACTCCCAACAGTCCACTCTGGGGGGGATCTCCTATCGGGGCAACTTGCAATGCGATAGTTCAGGATGTTGTTGGAGGAGAAAAGTTACTCAATGAAGGAGAAAAGTTGTTGGATGTTGTTCAGGACTTGTTCCCGAAAAATGCTCCATGTAACGCAATCACTGAGGATGGTGACTCTGCTACAGACACATCTTCAGTAAATGAGAAGGATCAACCCTTGGATCCCAAGGATGATCTTCCAAATGAAGACCCTTCTCAAGAGCTCTTGAAGTTGGTAGAGATACCCGTTCTGGCCGGGATTACCACAAGAATTATAACCAATCTTCTTCTTCTTCTTATGTAAATCCTTCAGGAACACAAAATGTAAATGCCCCAAGTGGCAACAATAATGAACACGCAGGCCCGAAGGAGGCTTTTAAGTACGACTTGATTGAGCACTTCAAACACATACCTGCACGACTGCACATCCTTGATTTATTACGAATGTCTCCACACACTTGTGATAATCTCATTTCAGAACTGCAAAGGCTGAATGCGGATGTCGACAAACATGCCCCACAAGTCCTACAAATTGAAATGGACTATAGGGTCAAAAACTCAAATACTCCCTCAAAGGGAGAAAAGAAGAAAACCGAGGGGTCAGGCATTGAATGCCTCTCGGTACAGAAAACAGCAAATGCAACCATCGCCTTCAGTAAGGATGACCTCCTGCTATGCGAGACAAAGCACAACCGACCCTTGTACTTCACAGGGTACATCAAAGAAATGTCGATACACAGAGTCCAGATCGACCCAGGTTCTGCACTCAACCTCATCTCTACTCCAGCGCTTGAAGAGTTGGGCATCCCACCTAGCAAGCTGAGTCACACGACTGTATCCATCTTTGGGTACAATGGGAGCGCTCAAAGGCCTATCAGCAAAATCAAGTTCAAGTTGCAAATCAGTGATCTTATCTCTAAAGTCATTGTGTATGCAATAAGAACCCCTTCATGCTACAACATCCTCCTCGGACGCCCCTAGATACACGAGAATGGTGTTGTCTCTTCAACTCTACATCAATGCATCAAGTTCATTGGCAACTACGGCTCGATTCATCGAGTGTTTGCAGACAAAAAGCCCTTCAAAGGCAAAGAAGTCCATTTTGCAGATTCTCAAATGTACAAAGATGAAAAAGAAGAAAAGCAGGAAGAAATAACACTCTTTATTGAAAATCGTCAGAAAGATAAAGGCAAGGCTCCTTAACCATCATAGGAAGAAAACAAACCTTCCAGCAAATCTGAAGAGAACAATCCATCTCCCTTCGTTGTCTCTCTTAAATCTTCAAAGCCTTTGGTCATAACAACCAAAGCAAAGAAGACAAGGCAAAAGTTTGGGGGCAAGTTTGTTGTCTCTTTCTTGTCTATCATGCAAGACACGGATTCAGAGTCAGAGCCAGAAGACGACACACCGTCATGCTAAACTGACACCCAACAAGTTCAGCCTGCTTTACCCCCAATAGAGACACCTGCTGATGTAGAAGATCCTACGTCTGCTTCCTTTGTTGTTTCGGCAACTTCAGCCGAAGAGAAGTCAATCTTCTTCCACAGATCAGAAGCTTCTTCATCAAGTTCCATGCTTGAACCTTTCCAAAACGAAGGTATGCCTCAACTATTTCTATATAGTCCTATGGCACAAGCTATTATGAAGAAAATGGGTTATGCCACTCAAAACCCAATCGGTCTGGGGCAAGGTCGCGGTATTCTCACACCATTGGAGCCCACTTTAACCAAAAGTCAACTGGAAGATTGGAGACTTTACGGTCATGTAGAAAAATTTTCACATGGGTTGGGGTATGATCCCGACACTCCTATGAGAAAGTTGACACAAACACTAAGGAGTCGATTTGCCGACCAAGCCTCAACATCTCATGTCTTTGAAGACATCAATCTCCCTGGATATCTCTTTGAAGAGTCACTCGTTAAGGATCCAGGAAGCTCTACTAATTCGTACGATTTCTCTGATAATGAAGAGGAATTGTCCGGTGATAAAGACATAAGGCGTTCTGACCTAGAAGAACCGTCGTCTCTAAAAGAAGTACCTTACTTCAACCCAGTTTCAACAGAAGATTGGGACCATCTCATAGCAAGCCTTGAGAAGACCACTGATCCTGAAGACCCATGGCCAGAAACAAAGCCTTGGTCTAAAAATGCCCTTGAAACTCAAGAAGGTTTCGTTGAGTTGGAAGCCTCCGAAAATATTGTGGAGGAACCACCTTCGAACCTTCCAACAGAAGATCCTGTTCAAAAGATAGACTTGGGAACACCAGATGACCCACGTCCTTTATTCATAAGCAAGAGTATAAAGGATGATGAGTTACCCGAGTATATTTATTTTCTTCGTGAGTTTGTTGATTGTTTTGCATGGACTTATGCTGAAATGCCTAGCTTAGACCCTAGATAGCAGTCCACAAACTCAATCTGTAAAAAGATATCAAGCCTGTCAAACAAGGCCAAAGAAGAATCCGTCCAGACATGATGGTCAAAATTGAACAAGAAGTTCAAAAACTCAAAAGCACCGAGTTCATCCGCGAGGAACAGCATCCTGAATGGTTGGCCAACATCATCCCCGTGACAAAGAAAAATGGGCAGATCAGGGTCTGTATTGATTAGAGAGACCTAAATGGCGCATGCCCTAAAGATGAGTTCCCGCTCCCCATACCAGAGGTGATGATTGACAACACCTGTGGGTTTGAGCGAACGACATTCATGGATGGATTCTCTAGCTACAATCAGATAAAGATGCATCCTGAAGATGAAAAACACACATCATTTCGGACCCCATTTATCGTGTATTGCTACACAATCATGCCGTTTGGTCTGAAAAATGCTGGTGCCACATATCAGAGGGCCATGATGAAAATATTCCAAGATATGCAGCACAAGACGATCGAATGTTATGTCGACGACCTCGACATCAAAAGCAGAAGAAAAGAAGACCATCTGAAAGACCTTCAGGAAGTCTTCCTCCGACTTCGCAAACACAAATTGCGAATGAATCCCCTGAAATGCTTCATCGGTGTCTCATCGGGTAAGTTTCTCGGATTCATAGTTCGGAAAGGCGGAATAGAGCTTGACCCCACCAAAGTCAAGGTTATCCTAGAAATGCCTTCTCCAAGAACCTTACGAGAACTTAAAGGACTTCAAGGAAGGTTGGCATACATTCGACGGTTCATCTCCAATCTGTTAGGAAAGTGCCATCCATTCTCTCGCCTGATGAAGAAAGGTGTGAACTTCGTTTGGGATGCTGAATGTGAAGCAGCATTTCAAGATATCAAGTCATACCTAACTAAACCTCCAGTGCTGGCTGCCCCTACCACTGGAAAACCATTCATCTTGTACACAAGAGCTCTCGACCATTCCTTGGGCGCCCTGCTCGCACAAGAGAATGACGAGGGAAAAGAAGTTGCTTTATACTACCTCAGTCGTATGCCGGTAGGTGCGGAGCATCGCTACTCTCCAGTCGAGAAAGAATACCTGGCAGTGATGTTCGTTGTACAAAAGCTACGTCACTACCTTCTTTCGAACACAGTCTACCTGATTTTGAGGATCAACCTCTTAAAGGTCATTGTCACAAAAGCAGGTTCTCTTAATGCCCGCCTGGCAAATTGGTCCATCCTCCTATCATAATTTGATATCAGGTATGTACCACAAAAGGCAATCAAACGCCAAGCTCTAGCAGATTTTCTCGCAGAGCATCCGTTCCCTAAAGATTCCCCACTCGGAGATGATCTCCCAGACGAACCTGTCTACAATGTGGAGACTTTCTCACCAAATGCCTCCTAGGACATGTACTTTGACGGTGCAACCAGGACAAATGAAAAAAGAAAGCTGATCTCGGGAGTCGGCATCCTCTTTGTTAGCCCCGACAAGCACATGATTCCACATGCTTTCTCGCTACTGGAACCATGCTCAAACAATACAGCTGAATACCAAGCTCTCATCGTAGGACTGGAACTAGCCCTCAAATATGGCATCACCATGCTGGAAGTCTTTGGAGACTCTCAACTCATCGTTAACCAGATGAATCAGAAATTCGAAGTCAGGAAGCTTGATCTGTTGCCTTACTCCAACAAGGCACAATCGCTTCGTCAAAGGTTTGACATCTGTCACATCACCCATATCCTCAGAGGTGAGAACATCCGTGCAGATGCCCTGGCCGGACTCGTCGCATCTATGGCAATCCAAAATGGGGAAAACATGCAAATTACAATGTGTCAAATAAGGATTCTCCCTCCACTTAACACACACCAAGCAGTTGTTGAATGCCACCAATTGGCCGGAAGTCGGATCTCCATTCTCAAACCTCCAATCGGCGACTGGAGAAATCCGTTCATTGATTGCACCATGTTCGGAATCCTCCAAGAAGATCCAAAAGAATAGGTAAACATTCAAAGACGAGCCCCAAACTTTCATTTGGATATACCTTCAAAAATGCTTTATAGAAAATCCATCAACAGAGTACTTCTGCACTGCTTGTCACAACAAGAGGCTAAGGAAACCCTTAAAGAAGTTCATGCTGGTCTTTGTGGAGCTCATCAGGCTAGTCCTAAGCTCTACGATCAATTAAAAAGGTTAGGTTATTATTGGCCTACCATGGTAGCCGACGCCATGCAATTTGCGAAATGCTGCCGCCAATGCCAAGTTCATGGAGACTATGTCCATATGCCTCCAGAATGACAACACCCCACAGCAATCTCATGACCATTCGAAGCTTGGGGTATGGATATCATAGGTCCTATCTCTCCCTCGTCAAGCAAAGGTCATCGCTTCATCTTCACTGCTACGGACTATTTCTCCAAGTGGTCAGAAGCATTTGCGCTTAGCGAAATGAAGACCTCATCAGTCCTTCAGTTCTTGTGCACCAACATCATTTGTCGCTTCGGCATACCTAAAAGATTCGTCAATGATAACGGACCGCAACTTCGGGATCACCGATTCTATAGGTTTTGCGACAAATATAAAATCCAAAGTTACCCTTTGACTCCATACAATCCGGCAGTGAACGAACTAGCAGAAACCTTCAACAAGACACTCTGCAAAATTCTCAAGAAAATGGTCTCTAGTCATAAAAAAGACTGGGGAGACAAACTATCTGAAGCTTTGTGGGCTTTTCGAACCACCGTTCGAGGACCAACCCATAACACACCATTCTCTTTGGTCTATGGATGCGAAGCTGTTGTCTCTTTGGAAGTACAAATTCATTCCTTAACGGTATCTTTACAAAATGACATGACGCAAGAAAGCAATGTCAAACTGAGACTCCAAGAACTGGACAATCTCGACAAAAGACGGCTAGAAGCCTTACAAAGCATTGAGCTGTACAAAGCACGCATGGGAGGATCTTTCAACAAAAGGGTCCGGCAACGTGCCTACAAAAAGGGTGACTTGATTCTTGTAGTAAAAAGGTCAATGGTTTTCACCCACAAATCCAAAGGCAAACTCTAACCAAAATGGAAGGGACCCTTCGTCATTGACAAAGTCTTCTCCAACGGCGCATATGTGTTAGGAATTTTGTGTATTGCAATTTGATGGATGCATTATCATTCTAGCATCATTTGAATGTACACATATGCATTGATTTATAAAAACTTGAAATCTTGATTTACACATGCATTGTTTTTAAAATATTGATTTATGCATGTTTTGTTTTTTAACTTGGATGCATTTTTATTTCAAAAGAAGTTTTATGAATCAAGCAAGCCTATGAGTTTTAAATCTTTCAAATCAATTTAGGCTTTTTATGTTTCATGTTTTTAAACCACTATGTTTGATTTAAAACATGTTTCCAAACTTGGTTTAATGACCCAAAAATCCCCACCAAGAAATACTTTGAAATATGCTAATTTTGGTCCCAAGGGGTCAACCCGCAGAAGGCCAGGTCGACCGGGCCAACAGTGTACCAGGTCGACCGGGGAAGGCCAGGTCGACCGGCCCAACTAAAGGCCAGGTCGACCGAGCAAAGAGCCGTTGCTCCTTTTTTCAAACGGTCAGATTTTTTACCATTGAAGGCTAGGTCGACCGGGGAAAGGGTAGGTCGACCGGGGAGACGCAGGAACTCATTTTTTAAGTATAAATACAAGTTCATTCCTTTGGAAAAGTTGTTGAAAAAGAGAGGGACCAAGAGCCACTCTTGAGGTGTTTTGAGATAAAGAAAAGGGGATGAACTAAGAGAGATCAAGGGGTCATTAGTGAAGCTAAAGCTTGGATCAATGAAGTTAAATCTCTAAGTAAGCTTTACTTTTATTAATCATATGTTATATGCTTTGTTTAAATTATTAGTAAATTAATTATAGCATAATAACTATGATGTGTTGAATCCATTCTTCTTCTAATCTTTGATCTATGTTGAATTGGATTCTTCAGCCTTGATTTCAAACCAAGTTGTTTTAAAATCTTCATTAATCATGCTTAGCCAAAATCTTTGTTTTTCTTTTATAGCATGATTCATTTTCTTGGTTGAATATTTATTTGGTTTTGAAAACAACATTACACATGCATCACATGTTAGGTTAATTAATTTCATACAACTTGTGAGTCTTTGATTTTCATATCATTAACAAGTTTGTATTCATACATGTGATTTGCATTATACTTCAATCAAATCTTTTATGTGCTTTAAACTTTGAAATGCTTTGAGCATATATTGATTGAGCTTAGTTTTTAAACTTGATTGAAGTTATCACACACACACATCATGAGCATATACATTTGCATTCATATAGTGTTTGTGTGAGTTGGTTTTTCAATTTCATATCCGCCTATTTTAGAGGCATTGTAATTGAGCTTTAATTGTATCTCTTTGAGTGTTTGTTTAGACACTTCTTTAAGAGAAATCTTTTTCTTGTAAAGGTTATTGCTTAGCCTAAGAAAAACATTGTGTAAAGGTTATTGCTTAGCCTAGAAAAGCATCTTGTAAAGGTTGTTATTAAGCCTAAAAAAACAACATTGTAAAGGTTATTGCTTAGCCTATTGAAAATCCGGTGGGGTGATTGGATCACAAGCCGGTAGTGGATGTAGGCATTGAGGCCGAACCACTATAAATCTTTGTGTAGTGGTGTTTGCTTGTGGTGATTGTTGTTTTAGCTTCCGCATTTTGTTTGTTTATCATCACTTGTGACTAGTTTATTTTTAAGAAGTTAAAATTTGTCTATATTGGTCACATATTTTAGCACACCCTATTCACCCCCCCCCCCCCTCTAGGGTTAGGATCCCAGGACTTTCAATATGCACTTCTAAACATGGAAGGCGACAGATGTATGTTGCCCATCAACGACAAGTTCTTGAAGCGGTACTACCCTTGAAGACTTTCGTCACTGGGTTAGAGCAGTGCCTGCACGGCCAAAGCCTATTCTCAGGTACTCGCTCGTCAAACCCACCTCTTTTAGATTTTTCACCCTTATGTTGAGATTTTTAAAATTTCAAGACAATGCTTACTTTCATAGTTTCATTGTTAAAAAAAAAATCCAAAAATCCAAGTTTAGGAGCCTCTTCCCAGACTTGACCAAATTTTCAATCCTTGAACCAGAAATTCATGGTTTGAAACAAAATCAGGATTCAGGAATTTCCACCCTAGTCCACCCCGACTTTTACAACAAAAAACGGTTCTAGGTCAAAATTTACGACCCTCGTGTCTTTAAACAAAAAAAAAGGTTTTTTTTAGAAACCGCGGGGAAGCGACACTCAGTCGATACCCGTAAAACCCAAAAATCGGAAGGATGCGAACCCCATTCAATACTTCCAAAAATTTCAAAATCGCAGGGAAACGACACTTTGTCAATACTTGCAAATTTTCAAATATCGTGGAGACGCAACATTCCAGTTGATATCCACAAACCCAAAATTCAAACAAAAACCGAGGTAAAAAAAAAAAGACCTCAAATTTCAAATAATCGTGGGGAAGCGACATTCAATCGATACCCACAAAGCCAAATTTTTGAAAAAAAGCAAGGAAGCTACGCTTAGTCAATACTTGCACCCAAATTCGCGAGGAGGCGACATTCCATCGATACTCGCAACCAAATGAGCAAGGAGGCGACATTCCATCGATACTTGCAAGACCATTCAGCAGGGAGGCGACTTTTAGTCGATACTTACATTTTTTAAAACCAAAAAACCCGGCTCTTATGCCAAGAACTCGGCTATAAATACCACAAAAATCGGCTATAAACGCCAAAAACCCGGCTCTCATGCCAAAAATCGGCTATCAACGCCACAAAATCGGATATAAATGCCACAAAACCTGGCTCTCATGCCAAAATTTGGCTTTCATGCCAACAAATCAAAACTTGGTTTTAAACAAAAATCGGCTATAAATGCCACAAAAAAAAATCGGCTATAAATGCCACAAAATTTCGGCTATTGATACCACAAACAAAATTTTTGGCTTCCATGCCATCTAAAAATTCCGGCTTCCATGCCAACCCAAATTTTGGCTTTCATGCCATCTCAAAAAAAATAAAAAACTTCGGCTCCTACGGCACAAAATTCGGCTCTCATGCAATTTCAAAAATTGGCTTTCACGCCATCTCAAAGAATTTTGGCTCCCATGCCACAAACAAAACCGGCTTCCATGCCATTCCAAATTTCGGCTTTTACGCCACAAAATTCCGGCTTTCATGCCAACCCAAAATTTGGCTTTCTTGCCATCTAAAAAAAAAACCTTCGGCTCCTACGCCACTAAATTCGGCTCTCATGCCATTTCAAAAATTGGCTTTCACGCCATCTCAAAAGATTTTGGCTCCCATGCCACAAATAAAACCGGCTTCCATGCCATCCCAAATTTCGGCTTTTACGCCACAAAATTCTGGCTTTCATGCCGACCCAAAATTTGGCTTTCATGCCATCTCAAAAAAAAAAAACTTTGGCTCCTACGCCACAAAATTCTTCTCTCATGCCATCTCAGAAATTCGACTTCCATGCCATCTCAAAATTCGGCTTCCATGCCATCTCAAAATTCGGCTTTCACGCCAAAACAACCATTTGATAAAAGGTTTTTCACAAAATGACAAACTTTTGATCAAACTTCCAAACAAACATTCCCATTTAACTATTGCTTGAATTTATCACAAAAGAATTTGAGTGAAAAGAAGGAATACAAAAAAAATAAATAAAAAGAAGTGCTAAAAAAATGTCCACAAGCACTACAAGAGAAATAGTACCAAAAAAATATATGGTACTGAGAAAGAGCAAGGGATGCCAAGCACTACAAGAGCAAGGGATGCTCTGGTACTGAGAAAGATGGAGGAATTTGTTCCACTACCTCACAATCTGCCAGCAAAACAAAACAAAAAAAGAGGTATGAATATGATCATGTTGAAAAAATCATTATCATCAGGGTTATTGCTGCAAATACCTTCTTCGACGATCGGCAGAATGCTTTCTGCATCCATGAGTTCATCCGAAGCGTCGTCAAAGGATGCATCCATGGATGGCTCGAAATCGTCAGAATCCTGTGGCAAGTTAGCTGACAACAAAACAAGCAACATGTTAGCAAATGACGGCACATACAAGAAAGAGAAAACACACTACAACAATTTTGCCTTTTTGCGATGCCAAAAAAGCGTCGCAATAAGTAATTGCGACGCAAAAAACTAGGCGTCGCAGAGGGGTCGCAAATAATGGGGTCACAAAAAGATTAACTACGCTAAAGACTGCAGCGTGGCAATAAGAGAGTATTTGCAACTGTTTCAAAGCGTTGCTAATTACGTATCAATTACGACGTATTATAAACGTCGCAAATAATGATTTATTTGCAACGGTAAAATTGCGTCACTAATTAATTTATATTTGCGACGTATTATAAACGTTGCAAATAATGATTTATTTGCAACGGTAAAATTGCGTCACCAATAATTTATATTTGCGACGATTCTAAAAGGTCGTTAATAAATTATTAAAGGCGGCGCTCATATAAAGTTGCAAATATTTTTTTTCTGCGACGCTTATGTGGTGTGGTAAATAATATTTATCTTGTTACATTTAATTATTTGCAACGCAATAAAAGCGCCGCAAATAATAATTTCTCAAAAAAATATTTTTTAATATTTTTAAAAAAAGAAAAAAAAATTCCTGTTTTTGATACCCAATCAATACAAATATAATCTCATCATTCATTCACAATACATCCATTCACAAATCTACATTGCAAAGTCATCCTCAGGTGATCATCACAATCATATATATCTCCAAGTAGCAATTCAGGTACGAAAATAACACTCCATCGATGTAAAAACATAAAGTAAATTAATTCATTGAATTTGAGTGCAATAAAACAGTTGTCCTCATCACAAATTATTACTGAAGATATTGAAAAAATTATGTTAAACATAAAACTATATAATAGTTGGCCTCAATATAACATAGAAACAATAACTGAAATGCGGTCTTCGATATGTATCACGGAGAGACAACGAATAAGCTCTTCCTAGAGACAACTCTTGAGCTTGTCTTTCAGCTGCTGCTATCTTCTTAGTAAGCTCTTCCACCTGCTGATTATTGTGAAGGCCTGTTGAAGAGGATGGAGGGGCTACGACGCCATGCCCAAGACCTCAGACATATCCGGGCCTTGTACCCAACACTCATTTGCATATCTCATCATCTGTCAATGGGGAGAATCTTCTTCTGTGGGCTACGACTGGAGTGTAATCATTTTATCCTAAAAAAGAAAAAAATTCACATAAATATTTAGAAATGTATAGAAAAACTGAAGAACAAAAGAAATAATTAATTAGATGAAACTTTAAAAAAAGTGTCCTTACATAAAGCAGCCGACACTCTCTCTCTCTCTCTCATTAGTAACTTCGTGCATGTCAGATTTCTGAAAATAAGAGAGCCCAACAGAATATGAATGTGTTGCCAGCACATGAATATGAAGTAATGCTTGCATTTGACTCTCGGAACTTCCTGCATATAAACCTCTTGGAACCCCATCACGGTTACTCCAACCACGAGCAAACCGCTCTCCACCTGAGGTAATTATTTTCCATTTTTCTCCCAATAAATACATGAATAAAAGTACATGACGGAATTCAGGCAATGATACATTCATGGTATATTTGTGGGTCAAATATCTTAATGTATGATTTCATGATGTTATTTTCACATAGAGCTTGCGTTTAATTCTTACAATGATACTTTTCTTTTCTTTTTTGTGTTTATATGTGTGAGTTTTTTTTATTCATTTAACTTTGGTTGTAGTGTTGGAAGAGTTGATATTCTATAAAGCTTCCTTCAAGAGCTGGATTATAAGTATTCTTTCACTTGAAAGTCTCCGGTCTTAATTTGCGTTGTTAAAGCCAAGTCCAAGAGATGGAACTCTACTCAAAGGAGATCCTAAGTATCTTCATCCATGCATCCGATTAATTGCCCTCGGCATTGATGCATCTCTAATAGTCTACTACAAATCTTACTTCTCTGATTGAGCATCTTATTGATGAAAGATTGCTATATAATACATTAATGATTTTGGGAACTCCATTCAATGAGAATCATAAAATATATACATCAACAGGTACAGGTGCAAATAAAATTCACTATTAAACACCTTCAAAGGTCAAACTGACAACCTAATAGATAAACATTACAGCAAGGTCCGCATGTGGCGCTAAGAAGCCAAAATACTGTATGTTAGGGTTTTCTTGTGCTATCCATTAATACGGCCTATCAGATAAATGGTGGGTCATTAAAACAGGGTTCTACCAGCAAAAATAGCAAGGCTGAAGGATGAACATACCATTTGTCTTGCAGTATAAGGAAATTGCCACATCATCAGGCTGATGACCCAGCTTGAATACTTGATCACAAAGAGACTCAGCTTTAAATATATCACCTGCCACATAAAAAAGAATCAACTTGGGCATCATGCAGGATTAAACTTCTAGAACTCCTGTGTAGTTGGACAAGTTCACATAAAAGTCCTATTGCCCCCATCACTTGTATACCTAAAATAGTGCCATACGAAAAAAACAAAATGCAATTTGACTCGATATCCAACCGAAATGGATGAACCCTAAGGCCTAGAAAGATATCGATATAAAAACATAAGCATATATTAGGATATCAGGGTAGCAATAAAAAATAAAAAAAAACATTACACACACCACATCTAGGAAAGAAAAAGCATACAGTTAAAATACTTCCAAAATAAACGTCTTTTATCATGTGTTCAATTGAAGTGATTCTGCAAAGGACTTGACTCAAAACAGTTGCTCTGAAATTCACATGAGTTGAGTGATTTAATTATGAGTTCGCAAGTCTTATAACTACGCTATTGGAAAAATGGAGAGCCCAAGAAATAAAATAAAGTAAAAATAAAAACACTCTTGCCTTCTCTGATAAATTTGCATATGAGCTGGCTGGTTACTGATAAGCCTCCAGCAGTTGCTAGCAGAGAATTTAGTAATTTGTTGGTGTTACTGGTATCGCCATTCACCAAATAAATATTAAGCATCTGACTGAGAACCGCACTGTCAGGATGCTCTATGGTCTTGAATATGTCCTCTGCCTTTTGAAGTCTCCCAGATTCTCCATACATGACCATCATAGATGTTTGTGTGGATATATCCATGCCCAAGCCAACATTTCTCATCTCTTCCATTAATTGTCCAGCCTCACTTATCATCCCCTCTCTGCAGTATACTCTCATGACAGTCTTGTACAGGTCCTCATCAAACTGTGTTTGATCTTTTTTCATTTGAAAAATCAATGCCTTGGCTTTTTCGAGAAAACCCGGTCTAATGTACAAATTAAGCATGCCATTACAGGAAGCTGCATCTGGAATGCCTGCCTTAGCTAGAGTCTGGAACACAATTTCAGCAGATGCCACATCTTCCTTAATAGTATAACACCGAAGCAAGGTACAGTATGCAAATTTAGAAAACTCTACATTTCTAGATTTCATGAGCTCCAGAACATTTAAAGCTTTCTCATTATTCCCAGCATTCAGATGAACTTGTGCCATTGCTACATATGTTGTCTCATCATTTAGGAGACCCGATTGTTCAATCTCTTCAAAAGTTTTCTCAGCATCCTCATATAGACCAAGTTTACCATATTATTAAGATAGAAATGCATGAGATAGGCAATCCCTCAAACAGATTCATGATATGAATATCGTCATCCTACCTAAACCAATCCATGTCCAATCCATCCTCATGAACCAAAAAAATAAAGAGCCTAATGAAGTTACAAATATAGGGATTGAATTATCTCCAATGTAATTGGAAACATCACAGATAGCAAACATAAAATTAGAAATACATCCTTTTATCAAAAATGTCCAAATAAATGAGACAGCTCCAAGATTGTGTTAACTAAAATCAGTGTTATGACAACTAACATTGGCAATGAAAATGTCCTTGGTTTTAGTTACAACGAGTAGTGGCCTGCCATACATTCCCAAAAGGCAATTAAATGTATAATTCCACATTATTAAAGCCAAGAACAAAGTTACCTGAAGCAAGTATCTTGTGTGGCAATAACAATGATGGGGAGGGTTTCATCAACTAATGCCAATGGGCCATGTTTCATTTCACCTGCAAGTATTCCCTCACTGTGCATAAGTGCCACTTCTTTCACCTTCAAAGCACCCTCTAAAGCTGTGGCATAGTTGTAACCTCTGCCAAACATCAGAAGTGACTGCTCATCTTAAAGAAATGAAATTGACCATTTAAAAAAATGTGAAATTGAACATCATACATGCCAACATGGTCCATAGTAACTATGGCTTGAACAACCTGTTTAAAAAAATGAACAGCTTGATGGAACATCCACACTAAACATAATCAAAACAATTTTCTCCATGGATCTGTGTTATATAAAAAATTTCTACATAAAGGGCATTGTATTACCCAACCATAGTTGGAAAACTTTAAAAGAGAAAAACAATGATCCTTCTATGGGTTCGCCTACACAAACCATGTTATGAATTCTCATCATGGTTTTATACCATTCCCATCAAATTGGGGTTGGCGATAAAGCCCGCCATGCAAGGACTATTACCAAAAGCAGAGAGCCAAACATCCATGGACGGAAAGGATTGAAATTGGTCACAGTGGGTCAATCAATGACTCCTAGTCATGTTATCTATCAAGAATCTATATGAAACTAATTACACAATGCAAAATCACTCATCTCCAAAATCCAAAACACAACATAAAGCCCAAAATAATCTAACCAGAAAAAAGAAACAAAAAGAGGAGTTATCGCCAACACACCTGTATATCTCGAGGGAGAGGATGCAATGTGACTACGTGAGGACACCGGAAGACGTTTTATCTGAGATTTGAAGAGAACCTTGCATCTATCACCATTCACCGCCTTTTTACTGGGATTTTGGGTTTTTCTAGCTTCTGTGATTGGGGGTTTTCTGGCCATGAGAGAGAAAGAGAGATGGTCGTGGCATCACAATTTGGAGTTTTATTTTCCACGGAGAGGGAGATGGAGTTGGAGGGGAGCTCTGCCCTAGGGTTTTCGAAGGAGGCCTCTCTGTTTTGTTGTGGGCTTTCTGAGACGAGAAAAGAGTCTCGAATGGGGGAATGAGCCATGGGGCGAGTCCTCTCCGGGCATGGGGTGACATGTGAATTAAACCTGGTGTGTGGGCCATGCGGGCCATATCTACTTAAAGGATTTTCAATGTCTTACCTGGGGCGACCTCACCGCCATCCCATAACGTGGGCCCGCCGCCACTGGCAACCGCTAACCACGTCGAGATCTTAAATTTCGGTTGGATTTAGGACAGAGGGATAGAAAGAGAGAATGAATAGATAGATAGGGAGGCAAAGAGACTTCTCCGTTTAAAAGACTATCAAAGGCAAAAGAGTGAGGTGATGAAGCGCATAGACATATATTGTAGGGCGCAGGAGACTCTTAACGAAGGCGCGCGGGTGATCGATTTAAAAAAACAAAACAAAAAAGACAAAAGGCGGGAGATGGAAATAATTGGGAGATTTTTTTTTTTTTTTTGTAACGCTATAAAATAATGTCGCTAATAAAACTATTATCTACGACGCATTTAAAGGCACGTTGCAAAAAAACATATTATCTGTGACGCAGCATGTATACTGTCGCAATTAAATATTTTTTTGTGACGTCAAAATTGCGTCCCAAATAAATAGTTATTTTTTTTGCTTAAAATTTTTATGACAACATATGATGGAGGTCGCTAATACTAATTATTTGCGACACAAATATGTCAGCGTCGCGAATAATATATTATGTGCGACGCAAAAGGAAACTGTCGCAAAAAACCTTAACTTTTCTATGACATAGCTCAGACTAAAAATTATTTGCGACACGGGGATTGCGTCGCAAATAGAGACACTTATTTACGACAGATGATTGTGTCGCAAATGACTATCTGGCGTCGTGAATAATTTTACCGCCATTTGGCGCCAATGATTTTTTGACGCATTTGTTTGCGACTCACTATATTCATTGCTAAAAGTATCTATTTGCGACGCATGGAGTCTTGTGTCGCAAATACTTAACTTGTTGCGACGGGTCTAATTTTATGTTGCAAAAAAATTATTTTTTGCGACACTTTGGGTTGCGTCGCAAATATTTTCGTCGCTGAAAATCCCATTTGTTGTAGTGACACAAAGAAGTCCTACCAGGTCATGAAGATTCTGGAATCACTCCAGATTCCCTCGGTTCTTCTTCAGATGCCGTAATCGGATCCATCACTGCTTCATCAGTCGGAACCTCAAGCATCACCAAGTCCTCATCTTCCACTTAAAAAGGGAGAAAAGGCAAATCAAAACAAGAAAATCTCAAAGAAAGAAACGAAACGGGAAAGAAAAGGAATCATACCTTCATTAGCGGTTTCTTCCTCTCGGCTCCTCTTTTCCAAAGGCTCATCAACATCCCTTGACATCTCTTCAGCGGTGGTGAGAGGGACTTCTAAATCAGGAGAGTTATCGTGTCGTCTCTTATTACGGCGCTGCCCTCTCTTCCTCTTACTTCTATGGGTTTACTTGAAGTACCCGCCCCATTGTCAAAGTCAGGAGCTTCGCTTGATTTTTCACCGGATTGTCTACTATTTCCAGTGGACTCCATGGAAGCCTTCGTTAGTTCCACTTGCATCCAAGTGTCAATCTCGGCTTCCTCCTCTTCGAGCTGATCCAAGACCTCACTAGGTATCTCTTGTACAGCTCCTAGTCTGATAACGTCCTACTCATTGAGAAAACTGATCTTGTGCTTCTCTCCGGAAAGGAAAGCCAGAACTTCCTCTCGCCAGACTCCATCAGAGCTGCCAAGACCCTTCCCAGGAGATTGGTTGACATCAAGCTCCTTCTTGGAAAGCCCCCGGTACACTGAAAAGCTTTCCGTAAACCATTTCGTGAAGCCAGCAGTCCGAAAAGTGGGCAACTAGGGATAGAAAATAATGGCGGTAGTGTCCTCCGCACTGTAAAAGGCCCAGGCATTCCTCCCATCCTGCAAACCTCCAAAGCGCTTCACCATGCTCGAAGGCGCTCCAACAACGCCTTGAGAGAAACCCAACTGCAGCGCGAAACGCGAGGGAACATACGGTTGGATGTCAACAAAAAGATGTCTCCGGTACACCATCGTACCAACACGTATGTTAAAAAGCCGCCCCTTTTCTGCCCGACCCCGCCCTGGTGGAATCACGGGAGGCTCCAAAATCAAAAGCCTTCTTCCGCAAACCTGGAGAAAGCTTCACTAAAGATTGCTCGATCTCGACGTCCCTGAACCGTCGGATCCTCAAACGGGCAGACAAAAGAGATTCGAAAACGGCAGTCCCTCTAGCCAACCGAATCATGAAAGGTTCATCATCCTGTGCAACTCCTAAGCGGTGGAAGCCAGGACAGTGGTACACATACCACGAATAAAAATATATGGGCTGAAAATACTTTGTTCATAGGGAGCCCCAGCCGAACCAGAAAAGCAGCAGCATACAGTTCGGGACATAAGTAGGAGTAAAGAGTTAGCACCAAAGCCAACCGCTCTCCGAACGCCATCTGACAAGCTGGAAAAATACAGTGCGGCCTGATTGTGTGTTCCATCTCCTCCAACAAAAACAGTCTCACCCAACCAATAAGTGGTAAACAGCGAGATCTCTCCGCAGTGCAAAGTCAGGACAAATGGCATTTGTACTCTTGAAGAACTTCTTCAAGTCATCTCACATAACGGAGATCTTCTTCAAACCCTGGTTCTTGGCCCTAGCATCTTGGGCCATACCATTAGAAGACTCTCCGCCGTCAAAGAAGTTGGAGCTACAATTCTTCCAACTGCTACACCGGACTTTCGAGCCCTCTTCTCATTCAAAAAATCATAGAATGCGACAAGCTGAAAGTACAGGAGCCCGAACTCCTCAGACTGCTCCTCAAGAATGGTGTCGATAGGCATAAACTCCTCATAGAGTTTGCCAAGGATAGGCAACCCGATGATGACGCTTAATTTCTTCAAAGTAAAACCAATCTCACCGTTCGTCACAACGAAGGTGTTGGTTTGTGAAAGGAATGACTCTAGCATGGCCATGAAGGCCTCATCAGAGAAAACCACGGTCTTCCGAAAATCGCGAACCGCATCGAAGATCTCGGCCTCCTTCAAAATGGCTTCACCAACCTGCACGGTGCGATCAATCCATGATTCCCAGCTCGAATCAGCATTGAAACGGCCACGAAGTCGAAAAGGCTTCTTCACCCAACTGTTGTCGTCCCCCCGAAAAATGATAAGGCCAACCGGTCTCAAATTGATCGACGGATGGTCAGAACCTTGGTAGCCACTGGAGGACATCAACATGTCCATACGGACAAGCGACTTCTCTGCATATCAAGAAGGGCCGCCAACAAAAACCCCGGTCTTTATCACATTGGTCCTCTTCACCCAGCTAGGAGGATCCTCCCTCTTGGGACATGTGGGAGAAAGACTCATGATCGAGACAGTCCGATCAAAGGTCGACCGGGTAGAAATAGTTCTCTCCTCACCATCAGTCGTGTAAGAGAATTGAAAACATCTCCTCTGGTACGTCAAGTCATCAGGGACTGCGTCACCAAAGAAAAAGGTAGGCTTGGGCACAATGCTCTGATCGTCCATGACCCAAGGACGATTGCTTACCATAATCCTATAAAACTCCTCATCCTTGAGAGCGATCAATCGCTGTCTTATCTCATCGCGGTTGAGGGAGTCGTATTCTTCCAAGTTCTTCTCCACAAATTGGACCTTCTCCCAAGCCTGATGTACGACCACATTAGGAGACCTGGTAGACCGACGAGGTGCATCAGTAACAGGCTCTTTGCCCTTGTTCGTTCTGGAGGAACTACTTGCAAGAGGATGGAAAAGGAAAAATCAATCATCAAAGTGACAGAATTTTGCTAAAAAAAAAATTTAGCGAAATTTTGGCATGATTCAAGGACAATTCCGAAGAAAAGGGAAACATCCCGAAAAATATAAGAAGTTTGAAGATGAGCTCAACACCACTGCAAGCTCAATGAAGCATCCTCAAAAAAGGTTTGAACTCAAACATTGCTGCGAGATCAAACCAATCTCATCAAATCTCCACAAGCTTGAAGAAGGGCTCAACATTGCTGCGAGCTCCAAACTTCAAAAATTACGAAGCTCCTCAAAATCCAACAAGACCAAGAAATGGCTCAACATCGCTGCGAGCTCCAAATCCCAAAACTTGTAAAAGATTTCTAGGTATGCATCATCATGCTCCCAATCAATTTACTAAAAAACATGCATCCAAAAAAAATCATCATACATTAGATGCTAGGAAAACTTTAACCAAAGTTTGATCAATTCCAACCCAACTTGGTCAAAACCAATCAAACTTTGTCAAAGTCAAAATTCATGTTGACTTGACCAAGAGATTCTAGCCTTTTATCTTGATGCATCAAAGAAAAAAAAAGAAGAGAAAGAAAGAAAATATGCATGAACATCTTGGAATGCATAAACCCCATGGTGCATAAACCTCATTATCTTGGTGAGCAAAAAAGAGAGAAGCAAAAGAAAAAAAAACAGAGAGAGAAAGAGAGAGAGAAATTTCTTCAAAAAAAAAAAATTTTAGCAAGCCCACTGCCACGTGGCAATACGGCCAAGTCCGTACGGACCTGTCCGTACAGCCAAGAAAGAAAAAAAAAACAACAACATGCAAAAGAAAAAAAGGTAAAAGAAAAGAGCAAAAAACAATAGCACGTGAAAAAAAGAGAGAAAAAGAAAACACGTGGAGAAAGAAAAAAAAAAGAAGAAAAAGAAAAAGAAAAAAAAAGGGGAAAGAAAAGAAAAAGAAAGTAATTTCTACTCTTACATGGAATTTCTTATGGAGGAAGAAAACTTACTTGAAGCCATTGACGGAGAAGAAGAAAAAAAGCTTGAAGATCTTTGAAGAAAAAGTAGAATTCTTGATCTTGAAGCACTCTCAAAGACTCTTGCAAAGAAAGAAAGCAAAGAAGCAAAGATCCAATCTACTCTTGCTTTTATAGAAGAGAGCAAATCAAAAGAGGAAACAAGGAGAAAAGAAAAGAGGTAAGTGCTAAAAATTAGCAATCTTCCCAAAAGAAAGATACTTTGAGAAAATCTCTCCCAAAAGAAAGGAAACTTGAGAAATTCTCTCCAAGTAAGAATATTTTTAGATATTCTCTATCTAAAAGAGATATTTTTAGATATTCTTTACAAAATGACACCATGTGAGATCTAAGCCATCTTTTATAAAATAAAAAAAAAACTTAAGGTCCCATGGGCTAGCCCACATGAGCCAGGTTTGACCACCTAGGCACTAAAAAGGGGCTTCCTTTCAAAAAATTCCTCTCACCAAGAACATATAAAATGGTTCCATGCCTCTTTTGAGTTGATTGGACCACACAAAAAAAAATTCAAGCCTCATGAGTTTCCAAAACAAAACCAAACCATCCCACCTCATATACCAAATTGAGTCAAAATCTTGAAATTGACATTTCACAAAATCCAAACCTGACCCCCTAGCTTGCCACATACAGCTTGTTAGGTCACAAGGTCAAAACCAAATCTGACCCCCCCAATTTGTCACATACAGCTTGTTGGGTTACAAGGTCAAAATCCAAAAATCAAACCCTGACCCCCTAACCTACCACATACAGCTTGTTAGGTCACAAGGTCAAAAACCAAAAATCCTTCTTGATCACCTGATGCACCACATAAAGCCATTAGGTTCATAAGGTCAAAAGGAAAAACCAAAATCCAACACCGAAAATCCAACTCCCTCATGTCAGTTTCGAAATTTTGCCTTAAGATGGTACGTGATCTCTCTCACTCCCATAAAATCCCCTTGGAAACTCAAACGGCTATTAAAAAAATGCTCAAAGACTCTTGGTCAAGTTAGAAGCTCTCGTCCAAGATTCTCTTCGAGGCACATCGACTCCAAAAACTACTCGTCGCTGTACCTCGAGGGGGCATTTATTGACACCAAAAATGTCACTTTGCCTCTTCAACATCAAGAAGCCACGTGAAGCCGCATCCTACTACAAATGGGCAATGCTACTTCAAGCATTAGATCTCGTCAGAATCAAATAAAAACTACAAGATCCTTCAAGACAACCAAAAGAGGAGTTCACATGAAATTTTGGGCCATTTCGACATCATTTGACCCAACTTCACTCCTCCAACAGTTGAGCAGGCGCTCTCGGCGACAGTGAAGCCAAAGACCATGACATATAAAATAAAGTACACAGCTGGCCCCAAGATGCCACCAGGAGACTCTACATCAAGTTTCATGCCATTTTGACATCATTTGGCCTAACTTCACTCCTCTGGCAGTCAAACAGGCGCTCCTAGCGGCGGCGGCGTCGAAGACATCAAAACTTCGATCAGAGCCTACGGATGGTTTCAAAATACCTCCAAAAGGCTCCACGTCAAATTTCAGGTCATTCCGGCAACTTTGACCCAACTTTGACGCTCCGAAAGAAAATTAAGCCTCCCGATGGCGAGAACCACCGGGACCATTACTCATCAAACGAAGCACATGGGCAGCTTCAACATGCTTTAAAAGGGCTCACTATAAATCTACTAGCAGTCTAATGGAAGATAGGTTCCAAAATAAATGAGTCCCAAAAAATGGAAAATGATTGAGGTTACTTTTTTAATTGGATATTGATTGAGGTTACTTGTAGAATTATATTGAAAAATCCTATTAACACTCATAGGTCGTTGAATAGGTACGCTCCAACTTAGATGAACTAAGTTGCTTCTCTCACTTATTTGGATGGTATAAACCTTCCATAAAGGGCCATCTAAATCGATGATTCAAGTAAGCTTGGTCCAGCCATTTGTTTTGTAGATTTTGATATTTTTTATATTCCAATATGGGGTCCACCAAGTAATATAGGTGGGCCATTTGTTTTGTAGCTTTTAATAATCCCCATGTTTCTTCTCTATTTTCTTTCTTCTATATTAAACAAAGAATTTGAATGTGATAAATTCAGCCATAAGGTCTACTATGCAAATCAACAACTCAAATTTCATTTTTTAATCTCCCTGAATAAATAGACCAATTTGATATTCGATTGTGCTAAAATCTTGATAAAAATTGCATTTATATAATCAACGGCAGTAATTCCCCATCAAGCCTAATGATTGGATTGGTCATTTTCCTAAAAAGCGTACAACATAGATTCGAACATGTTGTATACTCGTTGTATTGAAAATCGTGCTAACCCCTAGGCCGACTCCAGCCTAACCCGAACATGCAAGAGACGGAATTTGACATAGGCCCGTTCAATATTCGGGACGGGATTGGACAGCCCAATCCCAGACCCACCCCCATCCCATTGACAGGCCTAGGCGCATGGCAAGGCCCAAGCATAGCCGAGCCATGATTTTCATGCCAGCATGGCTCATTTTACACCCTAGGTTCATGTGTAACAATTACGCATCCCTTGTTTGGCTTTGGTTGCACCAATGTGATGTGTAAATGAACATGTGAACATGGGTGTATTTTTGTGCGAAAAATTTTCACACCTTCCATGGTGCAAAACAATTTTGGAAGTTACTATTCATAAGCAATGCTACAATACCATTTTGGGCAATCTATTTTTTTCTTCTTTTTGAATTTTTTAGTTCTATGGGCCCCAAAATGAAGATCTAAACCGTTGGATGTCTTCAAAAGGCCAAGAACAATATTTACAATGAACTTCAACTGTTGATTCATCATGTGTTTTGAGAAACTTGCCAAAAGCCCAAGACAATATATCTACAAAAGTGGACTTCAATGGTCCCTATTCCACGATTCAAGTCATTCATCCTCTTTGAAAGGCCGAATCCTACTACGGGGTCGAATCTTAGTTTTTTATTTATCATGGATTTTGAGAAATTTGAGAAAACGATGAATCTTTACAAGAAAATATTGGCTCCTTTTCAACATGGTTTTGAGATAGTCCTTTTCATTTTTTTTTTACTATTATGGTATGGCCCCCTATTTCATGATCCATGTCGTTCATCCTCTTAAGAAGGTTACAAATGGCTGAGGTTAAATTTGAGCGAATGATTCATAGCAGATTTTGAGAACATTGCGATATACTCCAAACTAGTAAAATAGCTTTTAATTTTGTGGGCCCCAAATTATGATCCTAACCGTTCATTCTCTTCGGAAGGCTAAAAACAGCTTGGGAGTCATTGTCAAGTCTTAATGAATGATAGATTTTGAGAAAAACAATGAATTGTTGGATCCATTCAAATTCATATGTGAAAATGACATAATGAAACCATGAGACTCAACTTCTATGGAAATGAAACACATGTGCATCATTTGCACATGTTTATTAGTTTCCCATGACATGTGCAAAAGCCAAAGAACCCCTGCCTATTTGGGTAATTCACTTTGTATAGTCACTAGCAACAAACACCTATGCTAAACTCGGGCCAAAATATTAAGAATTGGAGACATATTATTAGAAAGAAAAGAAATCTAAAAGAGAGAAAATGTGTTATTTATCACTCTTAAAATTATATGTATCAAGATATAAAGGAGAAAAATGAAGTAAATTAACTAAATGTTAAATTTAGTAATATCATATAATATTAGTTAATCAAACCAGATTCTATACACAAAATAGAAGAGTCGACCCTGGAAGAAGGGATAATACTTTAATGGTAGTGGTGGTCCATCCATAAAATTTTAAATAGGCATGTTAGAACCTTACCAAAAAAAAAAACACAGAGAGAACCCAAAACACAGAGAGAACCCATGGTAGTTACAGAAAAATGTAGTTGCATTAAATCAAGGAACAAAACTGTAGTCAAGTTAAAGATGATATATGTCAAAACTAATTTTCATAGATTTCACTTCGAGGCTTTTACTAGTTTTTTATTGTCAAAATCAAATTCTAAAATGATTATAGTGCATCAGAGTTGGGCACACTAGATCATTGCACCCTTTTACATAAAGGATCAACACCCATATGAGCTCAATGGAGACCATGAAAGTAAATAGATATACTTACATGGGTTTAAGGAAGATGAATCATTTCAGATTTATTTGACAAAATCTACATCCATGCAGTGAATGGATCATCCGACAATCATGAAAACGTTTCCTTTTTTATTCTTTTCCTTAATGTCATGAAGTGGGTCCTGCGATGAAAGCTCATAGGCATAGGTGGGGGTGTGTGCAAGAGAGAGAATGAGAGACGGTGGATGATTGAAAGAGAATGGTGAGAGGCAGGGGCGGCTGAAAGGGGTAGGCCACTAAGGCAACCGCCTAAGGCCCCCAATTAATAAGGCCCAATTTTTAGAATTATAACCTAGAAATTAGGAATATTTTAGAATTATAGCCTAGAAATTAGGAATAATGATTTTAATAAAATTAAATTAAAATTAAATAAAAAAAGGCCTAAAAATTTTGGAAGTATAGTTTAGGAAAAAGCCTACAAATTAGGAGCATGATAAGAACTAAATCAAAATCAAATTTTAAAACAAAAATATCAGAAGTTTTATTGCTAATTAGATAGCACAATTCTCTACACCTTCCTTACTAAAAGATAGCATAGTTCTTCCTAAAATACTATACCCAACGGCACTATAATTTTTATGGTGAAGTTAATGCTAGCTAAACAATGGCCAATGGGATTACAACTGCCACCAAAACTCCTTTAAGGTGATTTTCTATTAGCTACAAACACAATCTGCCCAACCTTCTCTAAACAATTTCTATTACCTTCTTTAGACAAAACTCTTTTATGGTGTTTTTCTACTAGCTAAAGAAAAGGAGTTACATAATCCGGCTTTACCCTTCTGTCTTCAAGGAAAGAAACCGGCCAAGCTTCTCTAGTTACTACATAGACAATTAATCTACCCGGCCACCAGGTTCTATTGTTCTAATTTCTAATATTTCTTATTTGTATGATTGTATCAATTGGATTTTGTTTAGTTATTATTTCTTATTTGTGTCAATTTGTTAATCTTTGAAATGACTGGTAGAAAATATGCATCTGGATATGAAAAACTCAAGAAAAAAAAGAGAATAGAAAGTTTAGTGCAATCTCAAAAGGGGACTCTTAACAAATATCTTGTTGACAAAAGGGAATCCAATTCAAATCAAGAGGTAATTGCCGAAGCACCAAGTATTAGGAGTGACTTAGAAAATAATGTTGATGCAACTCAAGAAGAGAACTTAGAAGATAATATTGATGTGACACAAGAAACTGAAATCTTGGAAGTTAACGAGTCACTGATCATAGGAAATCCAAATGATGAACATGTTCATGTTGATAATGTATTGATGGAGCTAGGTAAGGATGAGACTCTCAATTGTTATGATCCTAGACAATGGAAGGAAATTGATACAAATTTAAGAGATATCTTAGTAGAGAAAGGTCCAATTAAAATTGATGATATTGAGTTCCCAAAGGATGAAAATAATAGACATTTTTCTAAGGAGTATTAAATTCGTAGACTGCTGAATGAGGAAAAGCAAGATAGGAGATGGTTAGTGTATTCAACCGATATGGATGGAGTATTTTGTTTTTGTTGTAAATTGTTTGGTTCAAAATATAGTACAAGTCAGTTAGTTAATGAAGGAAGTAGAGATAGGAAAAATCTTGGCAACAACTCAAGTCTCATGAAATAACTAACAAGCATATTTTGAATATGACTAGGTGGATTGATTTGGAAAAGAGATTGTCAAAAAATGAGACAATTGATAAAAGCGTCCAAGATCGAATTAACAAAGAAAAAGAACATTGGGAAAAAGTTCTTATTAGAATCATTGCTGTGGTGAAGAGGGTAGCTAGAAACAATCTTGTATTTCGAGGAAAGAAGGAAAAATTATATGAAGATAATAATGGAAAGTTTTTAGGTTTAATAGAGATGATAGCAGAGTTTGACCCTATAATGCAAGAACATATTAGACATATTCAAGTGCATGAGATTCATAATCATTACTTGGGACATTATATACAAAATGAGTTGATCTTGATGTTAGCCGGTGAAATCAAAAGTATGATCATCAAGAAAATCAAAAGAGCAAAGTATTGCTCAGATATTTTTGATTGTACTCCTGATGCAAGCCATCAAGAACAAATGACTGTTATACTTCGATGTGTTGATACTTCAGTAAGTCAAATAAAGATTGATGAGCACTTTTTAGAGTTTTTGATGGTAGATAACACATCGGGGAAAGGACTTTTTGATGAACTTTTAAGTATACTAAGGAAATATGATCTTGAAGTAGATGATGTTAGAGGACAAGGGTATGATAATGGATCTAACATGAAAGGTAACAAACAAGGTGTGCAAAAAAGGCTTTTAGATTTAAATCCTAGAGCATTCTATACTCTTTGTAGCTGCCATAGTCTTAATTTGGTTCTTTGTGATATGGCTAATTCATGCTCTAAAGCAATATCATTTTTTAGAGTAGTACAACGTATATACTCTTTATTTGCTTCTTCAACAAAAAAATGGAAAGTTTTGTTAGACTATGTTACTTTGACTCTTAAACCTTTGTCCCAAACACGTTGAGAAAGTAGCATTGAAAGTGTTAAAGCTCTAAAATTTCAAGCCCCAAAAATTAGGGATGCTTTACTGAGATTAGTAAAAGTTAGTGAAGATCCTAAGACAAGGAGTGAAGCCAAATGCTTAGCAACCTATGAGATTGAAAGCTTTGAATTTATAATGGGAATGAATATCTGGTATGAGATATTGTTTGCTGTAAATTCAGTTAGTAAGAGCTTACAACTTGAAAACATGCATATAGATCTTGTTATGGATATATTAAAGGGACTTATTTCTTATTTTAAAAGCTATAGAGAAAACGGTTTTAACTCTGCACTGGATTCATCTAAACAAGTTGTAGTTGAAATTTTGGAATAGAGCCAACATTCCGTAAAAAACGTGTCATTCATTGGAAAAAACAATTTGATGAAATTGATGAAAACGCTGAAGAGGTGAAATCTGCAGAGGAATCTTTCAAAATTGATTATTTCTATGATATTTTAGATCAAGCAATATCTTCACTGCAAGATAGATTTGAATTGTTTTCAAAATATGATGACATTTTTGGTTTTTTGTTTAGTCTTGTAAGATTAAGGTCCTTTGATAATTGTTCTTTAGAAAAAAAATTTGTCTTGATCTTGAAGATTTTCTTAAGCATGACATGCATTCTGATATTGATGCCTTGGATTTATTTTCGGAATTAAAAATTTTAAAGGAAATTGCAAAAACGAAAATCAATACTCTAATTGAAATACTTAATCTAATAAAAGATCTAAATCGTTTTCCAAATTGTTTTATTACATATAGAATATTACTTACCATACCTGTTACAGTTACATCTGCAGAAATAAGTTTTTCAAAACTAAAGATTATAAAAAATTATTTAAGAACGATTATGTCTCAAAATAGATTAAATAGTTTAGCAATTTTATCTATCGAAAATGATTTATTGTCTAAACTTAAATACAAAAGTTTAATTAGTAATTTTGCATCTAGAAAGGCAAGAAGCAAATTTATGATTTGATTTTTTTTAATTAAAAGGCCTCATTTTTATGATTTGCCTAAGGCCCCCAAAAATGTTGAGCCGGCCCTGGTGAGAGGGATTGTGGGTGTATGCAAGAGAGAATGTAGAGAGAGGTGGCTAGGTGGGGTTGACTGAGAGAGAAGAGTATTGTGTTGACGTGATTGGCTTGGGTGTGATGGTGTGATGAGTTCAATTGGTGAGTTGTCAATGAAGTTGCCATGCTGTAGTGCAGTCGTGGATGATGGAGATGTGGGTGTTTGGTTAGTATGGGTTGCTGGGTTTGGATGATGGAGATGAAGATAAGCGACGGTGATTTGGTTGGGGTGATGTTAGAGGATTGTGAGGAAGATGAGATGAGGGGTTCTAGTTGTGGTTTTGTTAGGTTAAGAGTTGAGAGTCTATGAGGATGTGGAGAAGGAATAGAAAGTTGACATATAAAATCATTGATGAATGATGGAGATTGCATATGAAAGTCAGTAATACCATCGATTCAGATACAGGTATGGATGGTAATTTAGAGTGAACGAGAGAGAATCTTCGGGTTGATTGGTTATTGCTTAGTTGGGGATGCTTAATCTGGACTTAATGCATATTCGGACTGAATGAGAGTGAATGAGAGAGAATCTTCGGGTTGATTGGTTATTGCTTAGTTGGAGAAGCTTAATCTGGACTTAATGCATATTGAGAGAGAAAAATCATGTGAGAGATTTTAGGATTTGAGATTGCTGATTGTAGATGGCTTTCAAATTTTGAATTT
The DNA here is from genome assembly GCA_038049695.1 of Cinnamomum chago. Taxonomy (NCBI): domain Eukaryota; kingdom Viridiplantae; phylum Streptophyta; class Magnoliopsida; order Laurales; family Lauraceae; genus Cinnamomum; species Cinnamomum chago. The sequence goes on along the minus strand of CP142453.1, from coordinate 97,950,134 downwards.
CAATTATATGTTATCTTTATGGTAATAGTGAATATTAGGTGGATACCATAAGTATCAAAGAGAAATCTTAGGGAATAGAAATCACTATACATATGAAGAGATAATAGATGAAAAGTTTAAAGAAAGAAAGATTACGTGTCTTTTTTGCCCACCTCCCCAATTGCTTTAATATATATAACTTGCAACAAAGGCTTTGGCCCAAAAGTGAGAATATATTTAGAATTAAAATAAGAGAAAATATTTTATTTAATTGAAATAAAGAGTATCATTTAGACACTGGTGCACAAGTATAGTTGCATATAACTGTCATACCATGATAATGTAATATGAAAAAAATCTATAAACTAAAAGTTTATGAAATAAGTATGTTTATGAAAAATAATAAATAATGAATTTCGCTTCAAACATAAAGTTGAATAATAAATAATTCAAATCTTTGAAGAATAAGAAGATTGTGCAATTCATCCATTTTTTTATCGACTTGTTTCAGCGTTAGTCACTGAGGTTGTCACTTTACTTTTCAATTGACCAAGTGCATTACCTGTCCCAAAATGACTAAAGGGTTGATGTTATCTTTCATCTTCAATGCTGTTGAGATAAGTGAATATAAGTTTGAAATGATACAATCTTCTAAAAGAATTAGAGAAAGCGGAAACAGAGTAAGTTAATGGCGGTAGAAATCGAAGATAACGTCCGGTTAAAACTAAAAAGCATGGTTAAAATTAAATAAAAAACCTCCAGTTTAATATATGATAATTGAAAAAACTTTTTACATCCATTTTATAAAAAATCTGTTTACATCTAAACTACTTTAAATTTCATTTGAAAAAAATGAAGACATGTAATTAATAATTAATATCACTAAAAGAGGATGAAATAAACTGCATTATATTAAAATAATGGATAACCAATAAGCTAAAGTTTTCATAAAAAGCAAAAGGTCAAAGAATCAATAGCTGCAATATTACAATCTTGGGCACTCATATGCATCCTCTATCTTCTAGTGGGGCCCATTGAGTCAACCTCTTAAACCATTCAAACATGGGCATCATCAGCAAGCTGTCCTCCTCCTGACATTGAGGGCACTTTGGTTCCACAGAAGAGAATTTTTTAGCAGTGTGAAAATGACTCGACTGGGCTGGGCAGTCAGCTCAACCTGGTCCCTTGGACTGTTAGCCCCTGGTGCCTGACTGGTATGTCCAAACCAAACCTTTCAAAATGGTCAAGTGCAAGTTAAATTGGTAAAAAACCAGCAATTTCAACTAGCTTTTATGATTTCAATATTGAGTCATGAGCATTTTCGTCATAATAATAATAATAATTTTCATTATTTAAAAAGCACTCTGTAGTTGATTTTTAAAATTTCATTATTGTGTGTGCTTAATAAAGGGTTTAAAGCCTAATTTTACAGTGAAAATCCTATTATTGCCTAAATTGTTTGTTAGACTACAACCTAATGGTGAAAATCCTATTATTGCCTAAATTGTTTGTTAGACTACAACCTAATGGTCAAGCTAGATTAATTATTTACAGTCTTAACTAATTAAGATCAAACCGTTTTATAAAGTCGTTCAGCATCTGGTCTAGTTTTTTTAACATTGAAGTGATGCATGAGGTCCAACAACTGGAAGGTCAGTCAATAGAATAATACTAAAAGAGATGAAGGGAGAGTCATAAGGTGTGAATTATACTTTGATGAGAATGAATAACAGTTGATCATGAATCACATGAAACTGGACCATTTGTTAACAAATGGTTGAGGTGAAGATTGATAGGGTTTATTTCATTATGTGTAAGATTCTCACACTTTAATTGCTTTCTTGCATACTAGCCTTTTTCTTGCATACTTTAAAAATTGATTTCCTATTATTTAATTGCTTTCCTATCATACTTTAAAAATTAGGTGTAATTATCATCGTAGATAAAGGAAAGTCAAAAGAAACAGATGACATAGATCGTGCGCATTGGTCGAATGGTATAAGAAAGTATCTCATTGACATTTGTTTGGAGCAAGTGAGAGCTGGTGGCTGCCCAAGGGTGCAATTTAGCTCAAAAGCATGGAAGATGATAATAGAAAATTTTACTCAAAGGACAGGATACAGTTTCAATCAAAAGCAATTGAAGAACCAATTAGATCATCTAAAAAAATTATACAATGCCTAGTTGCACTTGACATCACAAACTGGTATAGGCTTCAACCCACATACAGGCTATGCGGAGATGGCACAGGACCGATGGATAGAATACTTGAAGGTATATAAATCACGTATTTATTATGGTATTTTCAAGAGAGGTGAATATAGCATTTGACATTTATCATTAAACTTTATTGCAAACCCATAGGGATGCCAAAGTATTTAAGTCAAAGCGCATTCCTTTTCCGAAAGAGATGGCTACTTTATTTAATGGTGCTTCAGCAACTAGGGATGATAGATGGGCTCCAACAATGGATGGCGTGCCTGAGGATATTATAACGGATATGGATTCAAGTTTCTTTAGCTTGAATGGTTATGATGATATTCCATCCTTGAACCTAACAAATTTCCAGTCTACCATGCAAGAAGATGCATGCATTGACTTACTGCATGCCATGCCCCAACTTCCAGAGACTAGCCCACTACATATGGTCGCCCTTAGGTCTTTTATAGTTAAGGAGAAAATAATTATCTGAACTAAATTCAAGACTGATGAGGGAAAGATAACTTGGCTCAAATCTTTAATGGAAATGGAGAAAGGAAATACTTTTGGAGTTACAAGTGATCTTTAGTTGGTTTTTTTTTTTTTTTTTTTGAAAAATGATTGTTATGTCTCTCTTAAACTTTTGTTCTTATATTTGGATTTTGAAACATGAATATTATGCTTGAAACATGAATGTTATGTTTTAAACATGGTATGATGTTTATTTAAAGAGGGTTGAAATTGTTGAATGTCTCCAAATATGAATGAATGATTAGTTATGTTTTGTTTGACATATATACAGAGCATATGGACCAAATTTTACGTCAAAATACCATACTTATTATATTGTTGTACAAGAAGCGACAACAACACTTGATTAAGGAACCATGTAGGAACTCGATCCTAACAAAACATGGTCGTGTCCAAATCATTTTGAATGGGAACCCCATTTTTTGTCATCAACTATTATGTATGGAACAATATGTGTTTCGACGTTTATGGATGTATTTTAGAGAAAAGAATTTACTGAAAGACAGCAGATATATACTTGTGGAGGAGCAGTTGGTTATGTTCGCATACCCATACGAATAGAGTGATACAAGATAGATTCCAACACTAAGAGCACGTTTGGTAATGGAAGAGGAATCCGCGGGATTTAGGATTCATCTCTTTCACTGGAAAAAGAAAATCAATGCCAAGGATTTGCATAGCCAATGATTCCTGCATTCCACGTTTGGTTGTGAGTGTGGAAACACCACGAATTTCAATAATACATGTTTGGTGTTGAACACCAAAATCCGCGATAATAAACTACCCACTTAATATGAGGCTATGCAGTTTGCCATGACCAAGACATGACAGTATCAAGTGAGGTCCACTTCTTGATATAGGACAAACTAATAACTCCCTATCACAAGTGCACATATGATTGAGTAAATGGGGCCCATATTAAATATTGAACAAATTAAGGCCTATTATCACAAGTGCACATATGATTACAATGATGGGATACATGGATGAGATGTTTTTTTTTTTTATTGAACAAGTGGGACCCACTCTATTCTTTTTTATTGAACAAAATCAATTGATGGGACCCTAAACGAGCAAATTCAGAAACTTAATAGCCAAAATTCAAAAGTTTGTTGTAAATCAATTTAAATAATTAAATCAAACCTTAAAATTTTCAAAAAAAAAAAAAAGGGCAGAGTCTCTCCTTAATGAGAAAACATTCTAAATTTCTTCAAGCTACATAATTACCAGCTATATTATAAATTATTTCATAAACCACCCTGATACCCCTTCGAACTATGAATTTCAATTTATACACAACTACAGCTCTCCAATAATTTAAATGCAGTTATAAAAACATATAATAAATCTCCATGCAAGTCAATATTAAGCCAGAAAAATAATAAATTGTTATTAGTGTCTATGAATCTTAGAGACTAAAAAGTCAATGTTAAACCAAAAATATAATAACTAAGACAATGAAATAAACTCTTATAAAGAAGAGGTAAAAAAATTAAGAACCACCCCTTGCAACCCACATTTCTTCTGCTATGCTTTCTCGCAATTGAATCATATAATTCCTATTTGCATCATTAGGTCCTAGAATATTATTTTCAGACTGGTTATCATTTAGCTCACCACCCATATCCACATCTTCTAATGTCTCATTCATTGCCTCATCAAATATCGCATCCTCTATATTCCATTGTCGGATGAAGTTATGCATAACACAGCACGCCACGACTATCTTCGCTTGTGTCTTGGTAGGGTATCGTGGAGCAATTTGAAGTAGAGCAAAACGTTGCTTCAACGCTGCAAATGTTCTCTCAACTACATTTCGTAATTTTGAATGACGCAAGTTGAATAACTCTAGTATTGTTCTAGGTGCGTGTAGTTGACCATTCTTTAAGATGGTAACGAACACCGTGAAAAGGAGCCAAAAAGCCTCGTGTATTCGCATAACCAGCATCAACCAAATAGTATTTGCCTGAAAAGCACATACTTACTGGTTAATATTATACTCAAAGTAATAGACATATGTTTTCAATAAGAAAATCACAATATATGACCAATTGGAACATGAAATTTATTGTGAGGCCACTTCAAAATCGAGTCTTGAAGAATCCTAGCATTTGATGCTGACCCTTCCCACCCAGCAAAAACATATTGAAACTTCATGTCGAATGAAACCACAGCCATAACATTTTGAGATAATGAACCTTTCCTATTAGGATATCGAACTTGGTCCTCAAGCCTCACCCATGCATGGATATGTGTTCCGTCTATTGCTCCAATACAATCCTGTAGATGGATCAAAAACTCTCTAAATTAGCTATATATTATCCACTTATGTTGTTTTTGTAAATATAAATTCATTAAAAACTTACCTTGAAATATGGGTAGAATATAGGATTGTTTGCAATCTCTGGTGGAATGTCCCCATTTGATGGTTTTATATAATACTTACTCAATTTTAATATACCATCTAATGTTTGGTTGAAGTATCTGCTAATTGTTTCCCCAGAGTGCTGAAATCGATTCTGCATCACTCGATTCGTTTGACTATGGCCAACAGTAAATAAGAAAATTGCTAGCTGCTCTTCTACGCTCACAAGACGTGAATCTTTCATAAACTTCCGTCTCTTTAGTTCATTCGCTAAGAGCATAAAGCAATCAGTGCTCATTCTAAACAAATCAAAACAATTACGGGAATTTCCAATCAAAGTCTCCCAAATAAAACCATCTCCACTAAGTGAAGACTCATGCACTGCATCTTTTAGAAAGTATAAATATTGGTACCACAACAGAGATACTGTAGTAATTGCAGTTGCAAATATCCTCAAAATATCTTTTCTATCCATTTTACCTATATAGAATATGAAATGTAATTAGCACAAACATATTGGGTATATAACACACATATGGTTCTAATGACAACATTCAACGCATAATTAGGTCATATTTATTCACCCAAAATAATCATAAATCAACAATGCTACAAATTCAATAAAACCATAAATTCAGTATAACCAATCCACATTTGTGCATAAAATAAATAATCAGCCACATTTGTGCATCTAAGATCTTCAAAATAAAATAATATAAAAACTGTCATATTCATCAACCCATTCATGATTCAAAAGTCAGGTGCCAATCGTTCAAGTTGTGCTAATAGCTATCACTTACGACTTTCCAAAGGCAATGCTAAGAAGGTAGCGACCTTCATCTCTCCCTCAAGAAATGCAAGTGCTTTATATTTTAAACTCTCTTCAATATCTAGAGGATCGAGTGCCTCCCAACACATCCTCATTCTAGTAACCATGGCATCTTGAGTGTTTGCAAACCTATCTAGTGCATCTGCCATTCGGCCAACATTTTCTACCATTGCCTCCCCAACACTGTGTTTTTTCGTCATCTAACGAGAAGATCCTCCTAGAGCCACATTACGCCTTTTTCTAGAGGAAACATGATCTTCCCCAACTTCATCTTGTGTAGCATTGATGTCAATTTCATCTTCACCCCCATTGTCTTGTGGAGGAGTTTGGGGATCATTCGTAGCAAATCCAGTTCTACCATCAGCAACTGAGTCAACAAATATTTCGGCCAAATGAAGATAGTTTGGCAAGCGTTTCAACCTATACATTGCAGTATCATTGTGTGCCTGGAATGGATGCAAACAAAATTATCAATTTGTACCTAAATATTATCTAATAACCATACTCTACTTCAGCAATCACCATCTTTTTGTCTTCATCCCATTCGAAACCACTCAAATTAAGCAAAGTTTTCATCACACTGTGCCATTTTTTAAATGATTTAAAATGATTTTTCAATTTATCCTTATTGAAATCTGTGCCAAATTGCATTTTCATTTGTTCCGTTATTTCACTCCATCCCTCTGTGGTGAACCCACCAGGAATGGATTTTCCTTGTTTGCATTGTTCGCGCATAAAGTAGATGAGCATTTCATCTTGTCTAGTTGTCCATTTCATGTTCTTCGAGTTCGACTTATCAGAGCGAGGACCCTGGGAGTTAATTTGTGTAGTCATCCTACAAATTATTAGAGATGATTAGAATCTAACAATGAAAAACAAAACCGAAAGCTCTTGTCCTAAGACTTCAATCACAGTCAAAATGTTCAAAGGTAAATAAAAACAGCTTAAAGTGCATCACCAAAATTTCTAAATAAATGCATTTAAAACAACCTTTAAATGTTCAATTGGGCGAAACAGAGTACAAGCATTGCAAAAAACAGAACAAATTATGGGAGAATGATAAGAAGAGTATAGTGCATTTTCTAGGAAAAAACCTTCTCAAATTTGAGAAGAGTTCCAAAACCAATAATATTTTAGTCTGCTTATTTTTTCGAATAAAGTTTTTTCCGTTTACACTTCACAAGCTAACTGAATTTAAATGTCTTATAAACAAGATCAGTCAATTCCCAATTCTGGGTAGCTGATGAACTCAAAGAGTAAAACAATTTTGGCCCTTCCATTTGTTAAAGTTGTGTAACGTGTTGCTAGATTAGTAAAACTATAACAGATGGTTTGGTATAATATGCTTTATAATTCTGACATATAATTAGTATGGGTATAAGCTACAAAGAACAAAGTAATTCACCAACTTCTCTAGCACTTGGAATAGTAATGGACTTAGGAAGAAGTCACCAGACTTAATTCTAGACTGCTTGGATATATACATGACATATGTTTATACCGTAATGAAGTTAACAAACTCAAAAAATTATTACATCTTGAATAATAATTGACTACATTTTGCTTTAGATGTACATTGTTAGCCTCAAATAACTTTGGTAGTCGTGATATGCAATCCACTATAAGAGTAATATGTATTAACCTAAAAATGACAACAACTATAGTGATATGATTTGTTAGATTGAATAACGAATGGTAAATGTGATTTTTAGGCCAATTCCATTCCATGAAGATGGTATAGTGTAACAGAACAAAACATGGTATAGTGTGTGTTTATCCTAAGTGCAGGGTACCCAGGAATCTAAAGCAAGGATGAAAATAGCAGTAGCGGCGGGCCGCTACAAGGCGGGGGATATGTAGCGTAGCGAGGATACGTAGCAGCGTAGCGGTGCGATTTGAAAAAATGGCCAAAAAAATCTGAAAAAAATCCAGAAAATTGTAAAATGAAAGAATATGTGGTTCTTTTGCAAAAGTAAGTATGAAAAGGGGGCGTAGCGGTGCCCTCAATACATTAGGTCCTGTATCGCTGTATAAATAGAAAATAATAGTAATGATTAGTTTTTTCACATGTGCTCATGTTTCTTAATCATGCTAACTTAAAAAGGTAATGGAAAGCTCATAAAAAAAAACAAACAAACTAGAACATGAAATAAAGGCATCAGAGTTAAGAAGACTTAAGAGTTAGAATTAGGTACTTATGTCATTACTCAATACTCATTAGTGAACATTGAACAATCAAATATCCATACTTCAACATTTAAGGTTCAAATTCAATCAAGTGAATGAACTATGAAGTGATCAACAATCAACATTCAACACCAATTTAGAAATGACAAAAAATAGAGAGTTAGTGAAGGAAATAGGAATACCTTAATCACCACCAAAAGGAATGTCTACCAAGATTCAAGAGGCTATGATTATCCTCATCCCCATCATTTTTATCATTTCTATTGGCACCATATTGAATTTGATATTGATGGGCATTGGGATCGACAAATCCAAAGAAGGCAACCGCACCCGCATCATCAAAACTTGGAGGAGGTGGATATCTACCATATTGCGTTTCACCATAGTCACCATATGAGTAGGACCCCGAAGCTGAAGACTGTTTTTCTCCTTGTTGTACTTGACCATATGGAAAATAGTCAAAATACTGTGAGGGTCCTTTTCCACTATAACTAGGGTTCCACGAATCAGTCCATGATGCCGCTTGTTGTCCTCCAACATCTCCACCCATATTTCGTTGCTCATTACTACGTCCAGCCCCAGGTGGTGAATCTCTTTGACGCCATTGATAATGTAAGACCCCGACCCGAGTGAACCCGATTAGTGCTAATTAAGTTCGTGTTAGTTCTAAGCTTGATTAGTGTTTTTGGCTAAGTTGAGTTTGGAATAGCTTTTGTACTAGTTTTGGGGAATTTTGATTGCTTTAGGTTAGTAGGGCCCTTTGGGGGTTCCTTCTCATGACATTGCATATGTTTGAGGATTTATCGGAGGTTTTTACATTCATGATTTTAATCCCATTTTATTCGTATTGATAAGCTCTACAACTTTCATGTTGATCCCGTCCCCGTTCGAGATCCCGAAACCCGATTTCATAGCCTTGAGGGCAAAACAGTCATTGTGCACTAAATCTGTACCAAAAACTTGTTATTCCCGAAACCCGTGAAACATAGGCTTTTTGGAAACTAGATATTTCGACGATCATTTCTTCCTTCTTCGTCGAATTCATCCGAGGTCCCGAAAGAGATGATTTCAGCCCAATTAGATTTCTGGTGGTGGAGCCCACTCCCCACTTGTTTATAAAAAAACCTTTCCCTTCCATTCCCTTTTTCCAGCACAAAAAGAACTTAGGGTTTGCTTTTGGCAACTTTTTTTCTTCTTCTTGCTTTCTCCATCTCCAATCCACATCAATCTTGCACCAACATCAAAATGGAGGTTGTCATTCTCTTCCTCATCTCCATAGCTCTCTATTAGTACCATTTGTGAAGAAAACCTTCCATTCCAAGATCTTCATTGAGAGTACTCTTGCCATTAGAGGACCTTACAAGTAAGTAATCATTCCCTTCTTCTAGATTTGCATTCTTCTAGCCTTAGAGAAGCTTCATTTCCATTATTGTGAGGTTTCCCTTGTTATTTCATTGTTTGACCATTTTGGGGTTTGCTTGTTTGGGGTTTTGCTCATAGTTTGGATTCCTTGCTTGGAAGAGTATTAGAGCTTGATTTCATTGTTAGAAGACCCAAGGCAAGTGGATGTTTTGATTTTTATAAGCTTTCAATGATTTTGGTATTTTTCACTCATGCCTAATTATTGCATTGGTTTGAAATAAATGTCCATGCTAGAGTTTGGAGTGCATTTATGACTTAAGTGTATTGGTGAATGTCATTTAATTCTCTTCTTGTTTGTACTAAATGTACTCTATTGTGAAATGGTTTCCTTCTTTCTTTGTATGGAATGGGATGTGGATGGAAGAAGTGATGGATGAACATATATTGGAGTTTTGGGAGAAGTGTAAATAGATGCATTGGAGGAACTCCTAGCTCAGTTTTAGTGCAGGGACCAAGTGGAAGTGGGGAGAATGGTTTTAAGGAGGAGAAAGGGCTCAAATCTTAACACAGTGGGTGATTCCCGCACCTGGTGGTCAGCCTGCGGCTAGCCGCCTGGTAGCCGAAATGTCACGATTGCTTTTCCAGAGAGCACACTTCTCCACCTGAAAATTCGGTCAGCTCCACGGTTAGCCAGCGGCTAACCGCCAAACTCATCGACGGCTAACCGCCAGCTAACCGCACTTGGCGGTCAGCTTTCCAGTAAGCTGCATTTCTGTAGCCCAGCCGCGGTCAGCCAGCGGCTAGCCGCCCGTCCCAGCGGCGGCTGACCGCCAGGTGACCGAAATTTCCCAGGTTTCGGAGAGCTCCTCGCTCGAACGAACTCTCCGGTTCGTTCGAGCGCTGAGCTTTGTCAATCAAAGGAGATTCACTAGGCATTGCATGAGGTCATCCGAGAAAGAAACCATATCACAAGGATGTCATTCGAAGTTTTGAAAAAAAATTCAAAGTGTTTAAGGAGCCCGGAATGTCCCCAAACCCAAGAGTACCAAATTATTATTAGATTGACATACAGGATCCCTATCCACTTTAAACGAATTTTGAACCCGATACTTTACTCGAAATCCCAATTGTTTATTGTACCTTATTTGAGCCCGAGATTTATACTACATGTCTTGTTTTCCCGAAAGCATTGATGAACACTTGAAATGGTCATTTGACTTGAAGTGCATTGCACCACATGAAATGTTAGTGTGCCCTTGAGCACCCCCGTCCTGCCCGTATATCTATTGCACTTGATTTAATTGCATATGTCTCGATTGTATTTGACCTATGAGTCGGCACCACTAAGCTTGGATAACCATGTTGGTCTGATCCACCGACTTGGAGATCCCCCTCTTGTCTCGCCAGCTGCAGTTTTGATCCCGCTACCCGGTTATTACCATGGTCTTGTCCTGATGCCGCAGATTGCTACTGTGGTCCCCGATGCCCGGCTCGCTACCGTGGTCATGTATAGTATTGTATATGTATATGTATTTATATGAGATCCACTGTTTCTCCTCACTTCGAGTGACTGAGATCAGTGCCTAGTTATTGCTCTATCACCTTAGTGATAGAGGACTTAGCTTCGTGTGGTTGTCATCTTGATTGTTTCTCGTTTCCTTGGTCACCTTACATGTTTTACATTGCATCCTCATAATTGAATAAATGTTTTATCTCGTTCATAGAAATTGTTATTTAAACAGGTTTACATGTTTTGAAGGTAAATTCATTTATTTTCATATTGTTATTGTGTTTTCCTCCATTTGCCAAACCGTCGTGTTTGACCTACTCTTTGGTACTCAGGTCCCGTTGTTGGTTACCCCGAGGAGGAGCACGAGGAGGCGGTCGTAGAACCGTAACAGTTAGTTGAGTGGCGTGCTGATGACGTCATGTAGACGTTTGGTGGCTATGAGAGACTTAACATTTTGGGAGAACTATTTAACCATTCTTTGGATTGGTATTTTGTTATATTGGCCTTGTGGGCCTCTATTTTTAGGGAAATGTAATTAAATGTTACTTGTATAAACTTCAACTTACTTTGGGTGACATGCTATAGATCATTGCTCATTCTGATATAGTACTTTAGACTTGTGTTATTGTCTTGATGACCAAGGATAGTTTGACTATTTGATTTGCTACACGCTTCCGCACTTAAAAGAAATGTTCATTGATGGTTGTGATATCCTCACCGCGGACACCTGTGAGAAATTAAATAAATGTATGTTATCATTCTAACAGATGTATGTGAATCATCATTTAGTCCCGATCCCGGATCGGTTCCTTCGTGGGGGGGCCGGTCCGAGGTTGCGACAGATAACCACGGCTTGGATCAAATCTTCCAGATGGAGGTAACTCCTACACGTCCTCCATAGGAACGACATCATCTTCATCATGTTGATAGTATTCACTAGTACCACCTGTCCCACTGTCTCCTCCTTCATCTCCTCCACCATGGCTACTCGAAAAGACGGTGGTGGAACTAGCTTTCTCAAAAGCAGGTTCTTTCCCACTCCCCCTAGTCCTACTGGTATCTTCTCCCTGAGGTGGCTGACCTTCTGCAAGTGCATGTGCCTCACCTATTTCTTCATCTATCAACTCTTGAACTATTTCCTGAAATCTTGGATCTGAATCTAGCATTGGATCCTCTATCTCGGCTAGCCATGGGAGTAAGGGATCGTCCTCTTTGAATATGTGATCCAAATTAATAGGACAATAAGCAGGATCATCATTTACCCTTCTCTCCCTAATTCTGTTTCTCAACTTCAGATTGTAATGACAATATACAAGCTTGTTGAGTTTCTACATGGTAAGCCGATTCCTGACCATGTGGAGCACTCTCTCCAAAATTCATCCACCAATCAGTTGAAATGCAAAAAATAAATAAAGTAAATTAAATATTCGTAACCCTCAAGTCCTTCTAATCAATTAAGATAAATAAATCAAGATTCAAGACTATTGGGTGGGGTCTTTTGTTCATAGTCATACCAGGTGGCATCCTTCCAATCGATCGTATCATAAAAGGGTCAACAAATGTTCCTCTCCTTTGTGTATACATAGATATCTATAATGTGAAAATTAGATATAAGTCAGTAAAACCCCTACAGCATGAATGGCAATTGGCACTTGATAGCATAATTAAATTCTCATAAGTAACCACCCACTCACCTCTTGTATTGCAACAATTTGATCATCTGCATTTAACAATCTCTTCAATACCTCCCGTAATCCTACCCGCAAGTCCGTATCTATTGCTTCGGTGTGCAATTCGACATTGCGGTAATAGAATTTGGGATTCAAAAAATAACCTACATTATAAATATGTAGAATGTACTGTGAGCAAACAAGATAATAAATACATTAGTCAGGAAAACAAAAGAGTATCAAATTCAAAGATATATATTAATTACGTGCAGCATGCAATGGATGGTGTAACTGATCGTTCCAACGGGCATCAATAATCTTTATATATTTCTCGTGATATCTAACATTTTCCATAATGGATTGCTTTGCCCGATTCATTGCTTCATATATAAAGCCCATTGTCGGCTTGTCATCACCATCTACAAGCCTCAACACTTTAACTAAATGCTCAAAAACCTTTAATATCTTCCTCACTTTCTTCCAAAATTTATTGTCCCTCATCAGGTTTGAGACTTCAAACTCTGGACCACTAGTTGCATTGCCCCATTTCGAACGAAGCCATTCTTCTGATGCAAACATCTGAATGAGCTCCATTCTAAACTTTACAAGGCTTTCCATAGCCAGAAAATAGGTTGCAAACCTAGTTAGTCCTGGATGTAGCAAGGCATGGTTATTTGTGTATCTTTTCATCAAGCTTAACACCCATGAATGATCATATATAAATCTTGTAATTCCTCTACATGCCTTAATCAATGAAGCAACTTTTGTCTTCCTTCCAATCTCTTCCAAGATGAGATCTATGCAGTGTGCTGCACATGGGGTCCAGAATAAATGGGTCCTCTTTTCCATTAACTTCAAACCTGCTGCCTTGAAATTGGCACCATTATTTGTAACAATCTGTACAATATACTCCTCTCCCACACTCCCTACAACTTTATCCATAAGAATGTATATATATATGTGGTTGTCCGACTATGTTCAGATGCATCAATGGACTTCACAAAGACGGTCCCAGCGACTAAATACACCAAAAAGTTTATTAATTGTGTTTGGGTGCCGCTGGTCCACCCGTCACACATGATGGTAACACCATTCTGTTGCCACATGGGCCTAAACTTTTCCACCCAAGCCTTTATTTCTTTATATTCTTCTTCAAGATATTTAGTGCCCACATCATATACGGAGGGTGCCTGTATACGCGGCCCAGCTTCGACGGCAACATCAAGAATAGTCTGGAAATATGGGGAATCTACTGCTGTAGGTGGTATGTTCTTGTGAATTAGTCATTTTGTTGTAGCTTTGGCCAATCTATCTCTTGCAGCCTTCATTACCCCTTTCATAACACTAGATATTTTTTGTTGTTTAGCTCCCTCTTTTCTATGTGCTAGAGGATCAACAGAGGGAGGAACTGTTATTCCCATAGAGATAATTTCTACATCAACATCCCGTTCCCGGATGCTAAATGCCCTACGTATGGACCCCGCAATGCCCTTACCCCTGCTTGGCACAGTAGTAGATGAGCCCCTTGCATCATAATTTCTACTTTCAGCAAATGTACGACGTTTATGTTCTTCTTGTTGAATCATCAAAGACTCTCGGCGTGCAGCCTCCATCTGTGCATCTTCTTCCTCATTAAAGTATTCATCTCCAAATACATCATAACGGGCAGCATAACATCTTGCCGCCTCTTTTCTTTTATCTCTACTTTTCTAACTTTGTTTTGGCCAACCAAAGCTTTCATTTGTTCCCTGACTTCCCTTGGCACTTCGATACAGCCAGCAACATTGCCAGAAATGTGGCCAAAATGGTGCTTGAATCTTGCAATGCCCCCATTGGCCACTTTCCCACAAAACTTGCTTTTGATTTTTCAGCCTATTATTCTCAACTGCCTCACCAAAGCTCTATGCAGGAACAATATCACAAGGCATTTTAACTTATCAGTTGACATAGACAGATAGACTGAATACCTAACTGACTATAAATATGAACAAGTAGTATGTTAAAAATTAAAAAAATAAAGAAACATGTTAGAGGAAACATATATCACAAATCTAGGAACTATTTTCAAGACATTTGATTGGTATTCAAATATTAAAAATATGAGAAACATAGATCTATCATTTACAAGCAATTTCCAAGTGGTTTCATGGGTTGTCCATGAGTATTCAATTTTTTTTTTTTTCAAAAAATAAATAAATCAGAAAATAAAATAAAAATAAAAATATGTGTGCATGATGAAAGGGAAACATGGATCTCATCATATTACAAGACAATGAAGCTTTTTATCGAAAGAGATGAATAGATGATCTCAAAAGTCAAAAGTCAAAAGTTAAAAGACAAGAAAAAAATCAAAAAGAAAAACATACCTAGGTGGAATGGAAGCTTGGGCCTTGGATCTTGTAGTTGTTTCACTTGTTTGTGTTTGATTCCTTCGAATTTGATGTTACTCAGTTACTTGTAGCTATTTGTAGTTGAAAATGAGTTGAAAGTTGAAACTTTGGAGTTTAGAGGCAAACACAGTAGTGAAAAAGTCAAAAAAAAAAATGTGCTAGGGCCAGCTAGGAGTGGATGTGGGGCTTTTATATAGCCCCACACAACGTAGCGGCCGCCACACTTTATGGCGGCATATGTAGCGGCCACTATGGTGCGATATTCCGTGGCAGTCGCTTTTTTGTCCGAAGCGTAGCGGACTCACCCGCCACAGCCGATATATCAGCCGCTACGATATTTGCATCCTTGATCTAAAGCATATCTCAAGCTATTTGACCTGATTCCTTTCATTCATATAATGCTCCAACAGTAAAGAAAATTTTAAAAAAAATGAAAAGAAAATACATACAAACAGTTGATGCTTGAGTAAGAGTCTCTGAAAAGGGGAAAAAAGAGAAAAAACTAACATAAACATACATATAGTGATCAGTTAAAGGCTTCTTTAATGCCTTTCGGATTTGTGGGCAGGTAAGAGCGACAAGAATCAAGATTATTATATTTGTTGTCACTGAGGTCTTGTTTGTTTCATTCGATTTAATATATAAGAATTGAAAGACATATTCCTAGACAAAAGGAGAATCTCTGAAAATGAATATCAAATTATCTCCTCTCTAATGGAAAATGAATCAAGTGGATATGAGAATTGAATACCTAATTGCCTTATGCAACATATTGCATATAAACCCACCATGGCACCACCTCACATACTTACAACATCCAGAACTCCTTGTCTGACCAAAGTATGGGTGAACTTTGAAAATGATCCCATTAAAGCATTTCAACATGCAGTTGGTATGCATTCTTACAAACATCGACCAGATGTTTCTACCAAAAAAAAAAAACAAACATGCATTTGGTATGGACAAGGATCTTCACCACCAATTGAGTCAAGATGCACAAGAAGAAACCAAAATCAAGCTTGAGAGAGATGGGAAAAAAGGGACATTAGTCCATATCATGATTACGAGTTTAAAATTCTTGGAACATCTTTATTTTTAGTTGTTTTCATAGCAACCACAAGCAGGATTCAATGTTAAAAGTTCTTATCATCGCTAACCGCTAAAATCAAGTTCTAGAAAGTAACAAGCATTCAAAATATTGAAGATTTGGACAGGGACACTGACCAAATTGACATCCTCCCATTGCTACGTGAGTTCTGGAAGGAAGAGAGATGCTTTCTCCCCATTTTATTCTCTTCTCCAAAACTACTCTTTTCTAACAAGTTGTTTAAACAGAAAAGAGAAAGGCCAATTGACGAGGTAGGGAAGGGAGAGAGAGATGGGCATACCCGAAAACGAAGATCGGCGGGGGAGAGAGAGGGAGAGTAACTGTGGCGGAGAGAGGCTTCTTTGAGGAGTCTTCTGAGATAGCGAGAGAGATCGAGAATAGAGGTGATTTTGGAAGTGGGGGTGGGATTTTGGCTTTTATACCCACTCCCCTTTTCACTGAGGATTGCTTATTCGATGGGGGGGGGATCAGATCCGATAATCACATGATAAGGGATCTTAAGCGCCAAAAATCAGGGATGATTTTCTATTGCCAAACTTGGATATAGTATAAAATCGTGGAAAGGAAAAATCTTTTCACCCCAGATTTTGTTACCAAACGTGCCCTAAGGGGAAACTATTAATGGACACTTCCGTCAGGTGCTGATAGTAATGATGATATTTGTGAAAGATATGATAAAGCCACATCCACTAGATACAGTGCATAAGGAAATTCTTTTGAATCCACGTTTTGAGCCATATTTTAAGGTATTGCTCTCTTTCCTTGACACCACTTTTTTTTAAGCTAAATTCTTTTGAAATTTTTCTCAATGTTGATATCTTATTTTTTTATAGGATTGTATTGGTGTTATAGATGGCACTCTTGTGCATGCCATTATTCAACCAGAGAAACAAATTCCTTATAGGAGTAGAAAGGGGGAATGTATGCAACAAGTTATGACAGTATGTTCATTTGACATCACTACATCAAAAACACCAAAGCCCGACACCTAAGGGCTTGGTTTACCAACGAACATGGATTGTCATTCATTTTTCGACGGATTAATAAGACTACCGACTGCCCAAAACCATAAAAAAAAAAAAAAAAAAAAACCCGCCAGCATTTCATTCCCGCACTCCAACCCTTACCGACTTTTAGCCCTCTCTCCCCCTCTGTCTCTCTTCTTCTTCACTCTCCCCCAATTGACGGGCATGGCAGTGGAGATTGACATCGTCTCTCTTCCTCTTTCTCTGCTAATCGACTAGTACAATAGCGGAGATCGACACCATATCTTCCTCTCTCTCTCTCAATCAACAAGCTGGGCATGGCATCCATCATAGCACTCAGAGATGGTGTCTTCGCACCGGCCAGCAGCATCGACCTCTCTTCTCTGGCTAAGGAGACAAAGTCGCCAATAGAGGCTGCCAACAAGGGCGCTTACCATAGCTGCCTCTGCTGCGGCAGATCCAGAGTTCCCTCGGCGGTGTTAAGGTCAAGGTCCTCCTTGCCACCGGCATCGCCTTCGTGCTTCTGCTTATCACCGGCAGGGTTGACTTGCTGATGGGATGGAACCCTAATCCCTCTTCTTTCGTCTCCTCTCCTTCTAGGTTTGTTTTATTTCCATGATTTTTCTTTTTGGGCGCTTTTGGATGTTCTTGGAATCTCAGCAAAACAGAGAATTTACCATCACATTAGGGTTTTTGAATTATTATTTTGGTGGGGGTGTTTAGGACTTTTGATTGCTGATAATGATTGAGAAAGAGTCTTGCTATTGGAACACAAAATTTAGCTTTTCCCCCACAATTTCTCTCCACACACATCACAATAATTTTAAAATGACATTTTTTCTTTCCACACACAGCAGAAATCTCCATTTTAACCCTCTCTCCATTTCCCTCTTTCTTCCCACACACAGACGGTTTTTCTTCTCTTCACCAACATCGGCCGATCCATCTTTCTTCCCACTCTCTCCACTTCTCCAGCGTCAGTTATCTCTCCGGCGTTCACAATCCTCTACACAATCTCCTCTTTCAAAGGTAAATCTCTATCTCCACCATTGTCATTTCATTTTTCTTCACCATTCATTCTTTACCATTTTATCCATCTTAGATTACCTTTTTTTTCATGAAAACTTGTTATGGGGATAGATTCTCATTCAATGTAAGTTTTTACAAACAATGGTGACGTTTTTCCATGCATTTGGGCTGGTTGTACACCATCATCGCCATTTATTTACCACGCAGAAAGCACAGTTTGTTCAGACCTGAAAGTCCGAACAAAATGGATTTGGGTCCGAACAAAATGGATTTGTTCAGACTTTCAGGTCCGAACAAAATCACTTTAGGTCCGAACAAATTGACTTTGTTCGGAACTGAACATCCGAACAGTTTGTTTGAAACACCATAATCCTACAATGTTTGTATTTTTATTTCAGATATGGACCAACCGAGCTCTTCTAGGGTGCGACCTACTGCTTCAAACAGAAGGCGTCGCCACCGAGTGGAAGAGGTTGTAGAAGAACCTGTTCTTCGTGAGGAGGACGTTGAAGAACAACCAGAGATGGAAGAACAACCAGCTCATGGGCCACGAGATAGGTCGTTATTGACCAGCTTTGATACACATATAGCTGGGTATATTTGGAGTGGAGAGGTGTGTTTCGTTTGTTTCATATGAAACTTGATTGATTTATTAAGTTGTGAAATTTCTCGATAATGATGTATCAATTGTTGACTGCAGGATCGAGGACCACTGAAGTGTCTAAGCCATGGTCAGAAAGTGCCATTGTGGCAATGGCAATTGAATGGGTCTGATAGGTTCAGGCGATGGATGTCCAGGTCCAGTTTGTCTCCCTTAGTTACTGCATCATACCGCTCTGTCAATAAGATTATTGTATCGGGTTTTGTGGAAAGGTGGCAACCTGAGACTAACACCTTTCACATGCCATTTGGTGAGATGACCATCACTTTAGATGATGTTGTATCCATCATAGGCATCCCAGTGACGGGGCGGACTATCTCGTATAATGATAGAATGACATATGAGGCAGCTCAAGCACTCCTTGTTGATGCACTAGGAGTAGAACCCATAGAGGCACATGATGAGTTGATCCAGGTGCGGGGCCAATTTGTTAGATTGGAGTGGCTACGGGAAAGGTTTGGTGGAATGTCTGACGATGATGGAGAGGAGATGGTTGATTGTGCAGTCAGAGCTTACCTTCTGTACTTATTGGGATGTACGTTGTTCACAGACAAGAGTGGCATAAGGGTGCCGATCATATTTCTTACACATCTGGTGGATTTGGAAAACGTACGTACATATGCATGGGGTACTGCTGCACTGGCATACTTATACAGGCAGTTGGGGTTAGCAACCCGGCGTGAAGTTAAACAAATTGCCGGTTACCTGACTCTACTTGAAGCTTGGGTGTACGAGCACTTCGAATGTTTGGCTCCAACTCCAAACATTCACTATCAGCCCGATCACCTCCGGGTCCATCGATGGGTCCCTCGTAGGGAGTCTGCGCCTTTACAGGCATTACGAGAGAGACTTGATTCCATGAGCACTGACTTGGTAATTACGCAAATTTTCTTACTCATTTTCTATCACATGAAGTCATTATTCTGTATTATGTATTTTCATATCTTATACTTGGATTCACAATTTTCAGGTCACTTGGGACCCATATCGTGATGTTATGCGCTATCACCCTTTCAATGAGGTTGCATACTACTGTGGATGCATCAAGTGCATGGATGTTGTTGTGCCTTATCATCCGGATAGGGTGCTCAGATAGTTTGGGAGAGTACAAACTATTCCTCCACCGCCTTTAGCCCCCATTCGCGCTACGCGGGGTCCGACTGCCCGTGACTACCATATCGCGTATCAATACATGAATCAAATTTGGGAAGGCTGGCCTAATCACCTACTGTCTGCATTGAACCGTAGTCAACCAGTAAGGCGTCCTGCAGATTGTGTTCCCGGGTATATGGATTGGTATAAACGAGTCTCGTGGAGGATATTACAAAACCCAAATCATCACTCTAATTTTGCGCCCAGACCCAACGAAACACAGTCAAGCAATACGGTGGACTATGAGCATCGTAATTCGGATGCATTATTCATTCTTGATGAAGTCATGGAAAGGGGTGAGGACTATTGGGTTGAAGATCCACGGGACTATATACCCATGTGAATCAGGTTGCCCACGTTTTACGGGGAATGTCCATTGCCGATGCTCAACGAACCATTCGACATCCCCACATGAGTGGACAGAGTTACACCCGCAGCAAGTCAACAAGGGGAAGGAACAACTCATGAAATTTGGACCCTCTTTCTAATTTTTTTTGTAATTTGGATGGTTGTTATAAGACTTAGATCCTCTTTTAAGTAGCCTTTTATTTGGAAAGTGGTTGTTCTTTCTTAGTTAATTCAAATGGTATTTTGTTTATTTTACCTTTGATTTTATGTTTTGAATATGCTTGAATTGTTACAGATGTAGGACCATTTGTTCGGCACTGTGTTTCCGAACAAACCCAGTTTGTTCGGAAACACAGGGCCGAACAAACTGGGTTTGTTCAGCACTGTGTTTCCGAACATTAACTGTAACTCATTGCACCTTTAAAAACCTGTAATAGGCGGCAAAACCAATACATCCTAGTAGTTTTAAAATTTGTACATACATCAAAGCATTCATTAAATACAATAAAAAGAAACTACTAAAACACATTCCAAACTCCATCAAATGTTTAAAAATAGTTATTACATGCGACATAAATTCGCTTGGATGACCAGGTAATTCTATTCAATCCAAATCAATTGTCTCACATGTTAATACATCTGGAGTTACAAGCTCTTTGAATTGTACAATCCGATCCCTGTATGGAGTCTCCCAACCATTCGCACAAGAGTGATGAAATTGTCTCCACTTATTTGCAATAGGCGGAATTGGATGACCAGGTATTAAGAATAATTGAACAAAATGATTCTGATTAACAAAACCTATTGTTCGCTCGTTCCGATTTGGTGTCGGCACTGGCACAGACCGCAATGGGAGGAAAGTCAGACATTGTTCTATGCTCAAGTGGTATAAAACCAAATTATAACGAGACGCTATGAGGTGTCCCATGTCAGGCATAGTCATCCAATAGTCCAAGCATGGGCTGTCATCATAGTATGATAATGCTTCCACTAATTCCTCAACTTTGTTCTCCACCGCATATAATTGTTTGTAGTGGTCTACATGTGCAAGAAAGAACCCGACCCCTAATCTCTTTGATTAGTGTTGTTTTATTTGTGGATTAGTTTCTTTTAGTGGGATTAGTATTTGTTGGGTTGAGTTGTGAGCTAGAATGGTTTTTCATTAGTTTTGGGGAGTTTCGAGTGCCTTAGTGATTGGTGGGGCCCTTTGGGAGTTCTTTTAGTGACTTTGCGCGAGATTGGGAGGTTATTCGAATTCCTGATAATTCTTGTTTTAGCCTCATTTGACTCATTTTGTTAACCTCTACAACTTTCGTGTTGACTCCGTACCCATTCGAAGCTCCGAAAATCAGTTTTTCCAGCCCGGAGGGCAAATCGGTCTTTTCACATTGAATCTGGACCCAAATTTCGAGATCTCAGAACCATGCCAAAATTATACTTTTTGAAAACTAGATTTTATGAGAAACATTTTTCTCTTCTTCGTCGATCGCATCCGAGGCCCACAAAGAGATGTTTTACCCTTGGCAAGCTTTGAGTGTGGTGGGGCCCACACCCACCCATTATATAAGTGACTCCACTCTCTCTTTCTCCCTCATTTCTCCATTCCATCGACTGAAACCTCCCAGCTACAGTACCAGCAGCCCTTCTTCTCCATTTCTTCCATTTCTCTTGCTCTAATGGAGCCTCCAAGCCACCAAATCCGACGAGGGAGCTCCGGCAACTTCTTCTCCTTCATCTCCCCTCTTGTTTGACACCATTTTTGTGGGAAACCAAGGTGGGCAGCCCCTATTGCAAGCTTCTTCTTGTTGATTCATGACTCTAGAGGTAAAGACTCCTTCCCATTTTCCCTTTTTGTGCAATGGCTTTTCCTCAAGTTCTATTTCCTAGCTTGGTTTGAGCCCATCCATTGTCTTCCTTTGTTTAACCCATTTTAGGGTTTGTTTTGGGGGTTTTTGTAGAGATTGTTGATCTTGAGCTTGAGAGGTGATTAAGAGCTTGATTTTCTAGCTTGGAGCCCAAGGCAAGTGGATGAATGGATGGTTTTAATGTTATCAAAGTTTTATGAGAAAATCCTAAGTTTTATCACTTGTTCTTGATCATTGAATACATGTTTGCACATATGCTTCTTGCCACATATATATTGATTTCGAAATTTGCATATCAATGGTTGTTTCTCTCTTGTTAATTTCTTGGAAAGATATGCTTTCAAATTGTCAAAGTTGCTCATATGGTCTTGAAATGAATGGGGTTGGTTTCCCCACCCATGTTTATGTTTACTAGCTTGTATGGATTTGAAATAGAAGCTCATTTAAAGAGTTTGGCCAACTAATCTATTGGTTTGGAAATGGGATCAATGGTTTTTAATTACCCCTTGATTGTGGCAAATGGACCCTTGTATACAATGGAGATTCTTCCCTTTTGTTTGGTTTTAAGTGAGAAGAAAGGAGATGTTTAGTTTTACTTTTTCATTGGAGTTTTCATGAGGAATGTGGTGGGCTAAGTCATTTAATGTTTTGTAAACATGTTGGTTTAGCATGTATTGTCCTTTGGTTATATCCTAAATGAATGTTTGTGAAATGGTTGCTTTCCTTCTGTCCTTGTATTGGAATTGATGTTGATGGAAGAGGTGAGGAGATGAACCCATATTGGAGTTGTGGAGAAGTGTAAATAGTTGCATTGGAGGAGCTGTTAGCTCAGTTATGTGGCAAGGATTAAGTGGAAGTGAGGAGGATGGTTTTGAGGAGGAAAATGACTCAAATCTGAACACAGTGGGTGATTCCCGCACTGGCGGTCAGCCTGCGGTCACCCGGCGGCTAGCCGCCTGGTGACTGACGGCTAACCGCCAGGTAGCCGAGATGTCACGGTTCCTTTTCCAGAGAGCATCATTTTCCACCTGAAAACACGGTCAGCCTCACGGTTAGCTAGCGGCTAACCGCCGACCCCATCGGCGGCTAACCGCCAGGTAACCGCACTTGGCGGTCAGCTTTCCAGTAAGCTGCATTTTCTGCAGCCCAGCCGCGGTCAGCCAGCGGCTAGCCGCCTGCCCCAGCAGCGGCTAACCGCCAGCTGACCGCCAGGTAACCGAAATTCCCCAGATTTCGAAAAGCTCCCCGCTCGAACGAACTCTCCGGTTCGTTCGAGCGTTGAGCTTTGTCGATCAAAGGAGATTCACTAAGCATTGTATGAGGCCATTCGAGAAAGAAACCATATCACAAGGATGTCATTCGAAGTTTTGAAAAGTGTAAAAGTGCATAAGGAGCCCGGAATGTCTTCAAACTCAAGGAGTACCAAGTCATTTCAATAATCGACATACGGGACCCCTATTCACTTATATAGATCTTGAAATCAATATTTTCCCGAAATTGTTATAGTTCATTGTTTCACCTCTTTTCCCGAGATTTGCATTACATGACTTGTTTTCCCGAAAGCATTGGAGTTACTCTAGTAACAGTTACTTGTCCCGAAGTGCATTGCACCACATGATATGTCAGTGTGCCCTTGAGCACCCCCGTCTTGCCCGTTTGATTATGTATTTATACTTGATTTACTTGCATTGTCTCGATTGGATTTGACCTATGAGTCGGCACCACTAAGCTTGGATAACCTTGTTGGTCTGATCCACCGACTTGGAGATCCCCCTCTTGTCCCGCCAGCTGCAGCTTGGATCCCGCTACCCGGTTATTACCGTGGTCCCGTCCCGATACCCGGTTATTACCGTGGTCTTGTCCCGATACCGCAGATTGCTACTGTGGTCCCCGATGCCCGGCTCGCTACCGTGGTCATGTATAGTATATGTATATGCATTCATGAGATCCACTGTTTCTCCTCACCTCGAGTGACTGAGATCAGTGCCTAGTATATGTATTTATATGAGATCCCCTGTTTCTCCTCACCTCGAGTGACTGAGATCAGGGCCTAGTTATTGCTCTATCGCTTTAGTGATAGAGGACTTAGCTTCGTGTGGTTGCCATCTTGCCAGTTCCTGATTCCTTGAATACCCGACACGTTTTATATTGCTTACTTGTTTTCCGATAAATGATTCGTTTCCTTTATGAAAGTGTTAATATTCTCCAATGTAAATTCAGTTATTATTATATTGTCTTCTGTTCTTTGTACCCGCACATGTTTTAAATGGATGCCGGTTGGGCGAATACCCATGCTTTTACATATGTTTCAAACGCTCGATGGTTTTACTAGATTTATGTGATTACACATGTTTTAAATGAATACCCGAATTGTTAAATATCCATGCTTTGAAATACGTTTAAATGAACACTAGTTTTGTCAGATTTCTTTGGTTACACCGGTTTTAAATGAACACCCGGTTTGTTAAATATCCGTATTTTCACATATGTTTCAAATGGACATTGGTTTTGCTAGACTGCTATGAATACCTGGGTTGTTGTATACTTGTGTTTTTACTTAAGTTTCAAATGAACGTTGTTTTGCCATACCGCTATGTTTATACATGTTTTAGACGAATACCCGATTGTCAAATATCTATGATTATAGATGATGTAAATGAACACATGTTTTATTAAACATTCATGTTTTATCCATGCTTGAAACGAATACAGGTTTTTCCCCGAGATTCCCGACTTTGCACCCGTTTAATTATATGCAGCATTTGATCGAATAGCATGATTTATCTTATGTTTTATTCTTCAGTATATTTGTTATCTTTTCATCCACCTGCCAGACCGTCGTGTCTGGCCCACTACTTTTGGTACTCAGGTTCAGATCTCTTCGTCCCGAGTTGAGTGCTTGAGTTGGCTGTGGAGCCATGTTTTGCAGGTTGTTTTATCGGCTATGTCATGTAGACATTGAGCTTGACATCGGAGCTACGTCACTTTTGGGTAGTAGTTTATAGCCTTTTGTTGTATGGCTTTTATTAGCCTTTTTCTTGGGATTCTTAATTAATATACATTGACAATTGTAACTTGAACATATTTGGGAATGTAATATCCTGTTACTGTCAGCTCTGTAATTTATTATGATGGTTACTCCAGTCTGATATGATTCCTGATATATTAGCTATGTGCTAAAGGTTGAGTGCGACGCGGAATCCGATGGCCACGGACTTCGGGTCGCAACGCCACAAATGCTTCCGCAAAATATTCAGAACGTGTTGGAATGTGTTATCTTCACACACACGCAGATCCTGGGAGAAGTAAAATACATTTATGCTTAATCCCCTTTCCCGCCCCCGAGGTTTCGGTTCGGGGGCGTGACACTTTACATGTTGAATGTAAGGCCTCAACCCCACGGGAAATGATAGAACATAATTATTAATGCTCCTTGACCTCGTACGAATCGCACTAATCTTTTCTCTTCTCTTTGGTTTGCATTCTGGCCGTCCTTTATCTGTAACTTCTGTCATTGCAACTGATTTAGGAGAGTAGCTATCCTGTGCAGACGATACCAACTCAAATACGCTTGGATCTCGTCGAGTTGAGATGTCAACTTTCATACTTGGTCTACCTCTTGTTCTTGATTTTACTTCGGGTTCTATCAAATGAGTACTTTCTGGTTTTGATAGTTCTCGTATCTTCTTTAGAAGTTGCAGTTTTCTTGTGGTATCATATTCATTGAACCATTTTTCCAGTAACTGCAAATCGGCCTTACAATCCATGCCCATAGAAGAACTTGTTGATGGGGCAGTAGGCAACATATCAAGCTTACACCAATGCGGATGTATGCAACTTAGAGGAATAGGCCGCCCTTGACTTATATATTCTGCAATCTCATGCGCACAGGGTAATCCATGTGTGCGTCGAATAACACAACCACAAACACTGGCGTCAATTCCAACTAGGTTGGCTCTCTTGGTTTCTGTTAAGATTTTCTCAAGTGCATTCTTAGAGACATTACCACGAAGCTCTTTGTATTCGGCCGGCTTGAAATTATATTGCACAATTGTCTTACTTTTCTCAAATGAAGCTTTGATACCGGTATGCTGCAACTCAAGCAAATTGTGGATTTTAGTCCAAACCGCTTCAAAATTTCCTTGACTTGATCCCAGCTGCCTCTTAAGCTGTACATGTGAACTCTCAGCCCTGGATATGATTGTTAAGAGGTGAGACAGTAATTAATAGGCATAAATCAAATAATTGGTATTTTTTTAAAAGTACCTGTTCGAAGTAGTATTCCCAAAATGGATACTATTGTCTGTCCATGCATAAACAAATCTCTCCTTGTAATGATCTAACCAATTACCCTTCACGTAATTGAGTGCATCAGGATACGTACTGAATTCTTGATTTAGCTTACGTAGTTGTTCACCAAACTCCTCTTCTGTTGATGAAGACACTAACATATTCCAGCTCATAATAAACCTGTCCCATTTCTCTTTAGTTTCAAACAACTTTTTGCATCTCGCCAATACGTTTCTATTAATATGTCATTTGCATAATAAATGAGTTGCACTCGGGAATACTCTGTTAATGGCGTTCATGAGTGACAGTTCTCTATCCGTCACAATGACATCGGGAAGAATACCATCACCAATAATTTCCCGCAATACACCCAATGCCCATGCATAATTATCTTCGCGTTCTGCATGAAGGTATGCAAAGCATACAGAAAAAGTCATGTCTGTGGATGTGACTCCAACAACTTCCAATAGAGGCATGCGATAACGATTGGTCTTGTAAGTACAGTCCATTATCAAAATATGTGGAAATGCACGTAATAAATCTAAAATGCTTGGGTGCGTCCAAATCAAGTCAGTTACAGTATCGCTGTCCTCACAAGTCTTATGCCATTCAATGTAATTATGTTCTGTTTGCTTCCCAAGCAGTTGTTGCATCTGACTTCTTCCACCCCGATCATTAACTTTATATCTGTAGCGTGCATTGTATATTGTCTTCATTGTAGTTACGTTTAATTCACTTCTTTGTTTCAACGTAACCAAAATTTCTTTTGGTCTAACCATGCTCTTGGACATATCAACCAGCAACTGAGTTTCCTCCTTTGATAATCTGCCTGCAAAAGAATGCCCCTCTAAATGTTCTGCTACCGAATGATTGTGCACGCCACATGTGACCTCCAACATCCAATCATCATTTGAGTCTAACTTTATGCCCTTTAATGCGAAAGGGCATCCACATTTTTTTGAACAGGTTTGTTTGACCCTTTTTTGGTTTTGGCCCTCTTCATGCTTATATTGTCCACTTTTCTCGCATGCAAGGAGTACTCTAGGTTTGACACCTATCCGAGCAGCATTTGAAACCTTTATCACAATAACAAACCCGTTTTTCCGTCCTACACCACGAGCCCAACTGATCAACGAATCGCGACTGTGAAATATCTACAGTAAACAATTTTAATATGAATTTAGTAACAAATATTTATAATTTGAGTAATAAATTCACAATCGGACATACCTCTTGAGTTATAAACTCACTTGTATAATCCATGACAAACTCCGATCCAACCTGACTTTCCTGCGTAGAGGCCTACAAAAAATACATAATAATATGTCAATGTTCGGTATGAAACATCCGAACATATGAAGTGTTCGGAACTTCAGGACCGAACACAAGCCATTTGTTCAGACATTAACGTCCGAGCAAAAGCCATTTGTTCGGACATTAATGTCCGAACAAAAGCCATATGTACGGACTTTAATGTCCGAACAAAAGCCATATGTTCGGACCTGAAAGTCCGTACATATCGAGAACCTGCAACTCGTTCCAGGTGAGAAAAAAATTAAAAAAAGAGGTAAAATAAATAAAAAACACAAACAAACGGAGGAACTGACCTTTCCAATACTACTTTGGTTTAAAGTTACAATTTGATTGTTGTTTTCTTCCTTCATTGCACTAGAAAGTAGAGGAATGTAAGTGAAGATTAGTAGACAAGTGGATGGAGGAAGTAGAAAGTAAATGGCTTGAATAGGAGAAGAAAATGGAGGAATGTGAGTGAAGATGAGTTGCCTAAGGAAGATGGAGGAAGTGAAGAATGAGATGAGTGAGAGAGGAAGAAGACCAGCCTGTGTGTGAAAAGAAAATAGGTTTTGAGTTTTTATTGGACTATGTCTATTTTGGTCATTTCATGAAGGGGCATGAATGTAATAAAAAAAAAACAAGTTTCCTTGTGTGGGAAAAGCTAAATTCATTGTGCCAATAGCAAGCCCCTTGAGAAAGGGGACAAGAAGAAGATAAAAATTCTAGGAAACCTGGTTTCTGCTTCAGAAAGAGTTCATGGAAGTAACAGTAAAAGAGTTTTTAATCTAAGGGGTTTTAAAAGATGTGATTAGTGAAGAAGGGTTTATGGTGGAAATGTATATGGGAACATCATTTTTATAGGATTTCATTTACCATGGAGATCATTGGGTTTTCATTTTCCATCAAAAACGAGAATCTTTGTGTTAGTTACCCCAGCGAGTCTTCAGGTTGAATCCTTCAATTCCCCTTTTGATGGAAGGAATTGGCTTTGAATTATAAGAAAATATGGAATGAACAAAAGGGACCTAAATGCATATTGGTGTGGATAATAAGACCTCAACATTTGCTAAAGCTGCTTACTATTGCTGAATTTGATGCCCATCTTAGATGGAATTGTTTCACAATCCATCACAACAGTAATGCTTTCCTTTGAACCCTATGTGAGATCTTTGTCAATGCTCATCTATTGGGAATGATGATGTGGGCCAAGTTCTTGAATGCCAAATAACCCTTAAACCAACCACCATTGAAATAGGCCAATCCAACAATCTTATAATGCAAAACATCTCTAAATTAAACCTTGCTAGCAGGTGAGCGTCTTCAAAACCAATCTGTAGGTCTAGTCATGAATCTTTAGAATGGGTCATTTGATTTCTTTTATGGCCCATACCTACAGAGTGTATATGTTGTCCATTTTTAAACTCATATGTCCACGTGAATGGTCTTCACATTACACACCTGAGTAGTCAATTTGATTGAGTGAGAGCAATCATTTTCCACCATAAAAAATGGAGCACCATTGTCAGAACAACTCTTTTCCATCTCTAGTAGTTTCCCTATAATGAATTAAGTGATTTATTATACAGAAACTGATGTATTTTCTATTTAAACACATAATTACATTATAGGAAAATCATTTGGACTTAGTAGTTCCAATTAATTTCTATATCTGTAGTCACTTACATTTTGAGATCCCTATTAGAAATAAATTCGAATACTCTAGGAAAATTAAAAAAAATCCAAAATGTTAATATTTCTCTATTCTGTTTTCATATTATTGAATAGACTATTCCAATACTATAACATGCATCTTTTTCTATCAGTCGTCTTTTCTCCATTTCTTACAAGACCATTTTCTAAAACAAATTCTATGATGCAACTAGTTGTTTGAACAAAAGAGAAATGGACAAGTTGTCTGATGCTAGCTAAATAGGGAGTTTTCATGAGGAAAAAGTATCACATGGGACCCTTTCAGATATTCATTTCTATCTCAATGCCTCATTACCTGTGTCTCATTTCTATCTCATTGTTTCATTTCGAAAGTTGTGTGTAACAGACCAAGAGAATAGAGGAGGACCGAAGGAGGCACCAAACAACAACAGAGCACTGCAAAATTTCTTCATCTTAATTGCATATGTCGTGGGAAATTAAGTGTGAGAGAGAGGGTGTCTCGTCCCATCCTTTTAAATTCATATGTGATTTTTTTGGTTATGTGTTGGTTGCAGCGTTGGAAGAGAAGTCATTGCAATGCAGCTGATGCAGAGGTGGTTAATGCCTGTTCTGGAACCTCACATTTGTAGAGTGGTAAGACAGAGTAGACATTTTTTTTTTTTAAGTTTGTTTGTGTTTGTGATATATTTGAATTCTGTTGTGAAATGGAACTGGTTAATGAGTATATGAACTTTGATCCTGTTTTTTTAAGTTAATGAATTGTCTTAAGATTATTAGATTTAAGTTCATGGGTTGTATGGATAATGGACTATAGGGAGAATTGAAAGATATGGGTTCTATATATGCTCTTCTTCAAAACCCAGAAGACAAGAAGTCTCTCTCTCTCTCTCTCTCTCTCTTAATTCTCTTATCTTTTGTAGTCTCAGATATTCTCCTTCTACTACTAGTGCTTTTTCTAGAGCTACTGCTGGTGAAACTTGCTTTCTGTTGAGTAGAGAGGATGAATGCTTTAAAGTTCATCAAATGTGTGACTGTTGGAGATTGAGCAGTTGGGAAGACGTGCATGCTCATTTGTTACACCCGCAACAAGTTTCCTACTGTAACTTTCTTCAACACCCATGTCACATAACCTGTCCTTTTGGTTTTATTTTTCCTTTTTCTTATTTGGGTAATCTTTTGTCTTGGTTTAGATCCTAGAATCTCTTATTGGGGTATCTGTTTTCTCTGCCTTTTGGTTTTTTTTCTTTTTTGTTTCTCTTCAGTGCATCTTTCTACTTCAGCATTGCAGGAGATGTCGCAACTACAAGCACGACATGGAGATCATGATGTACCGCTCCACTTTTGCTTCTCATGAGGATCCCCTCATAGTTGGTGAAGAACACTGCTTACGTTGGGCTATGATCTCTCTTTCAAAGAATATCCGATTGGGACTCTAGTATCTTCTTTCTTCATTTTCGTCTATGTTCTATCATTTCCTTTGGCCATATGCTTATGTAACTCTTGTGGGTAATACTCTGTTTGAGGACACTAGCCTGGTGATCCACTTTATCAGTGTCTCTTAATTAATCTAATCCCTCTTTCAGCAAAAAAAAAAAAAAAGAAAAGAAAAGTGCTTTCATCTACCAAAAGTCACTCTTTAGAAAAATCAGAATAATATATATATTTTTTTATTTTTTTAAAATTAAAAATGACGGCCAAAATCCGTCGTCTTTTTTTATTAAAAAAATAAAACAATAAACGACCGATGTGAGTAGTCGGTTATTTCCGATGGTTATAAGCCGTCATTTTGAAAAGATTTCCCGATGGTCATAGGCCGTTGATTTAAAAAAACGACCTTGAAAATTTCAACGGCTGGAATGACGGCTAAATTTGTCGATTTTAATGAAAAATGAAGGTCAAAGAACGTTGTTTTTGGTGATTTTTGACGTAGTGCATGCTCTTTACCTATGTTGTATGTAGATGGGAAGGTACAGCTCATGATCAACGAATTCTCTTGGATACCATTTACGATGAAAGGCTAAAGTCTCCACATGCCCCGCCTGCTAAGAAAATATTTCGTAGTGCTTTAAATCTCAACAAATGATTGCTACAGCATAATTTGACATGCCTTTTAACATTTGTATATAATTGTCTGTAGGTAAATACTACTTGGTTGATGCTTGTTACACAAACATGCGGGGGGTTTTTTTTTTCATTTTGAAAGGTTCGATATTGGCTTCCAGATTTCCAAGGTGTTACCATTCCTTGTACTAGAGATGAGCATTTTAAAAGATTGTATTTATCCTTGAGGAATGTGATTGAGCGAAGCTTTGGAGTATTGAAAGCTCGATTTCTTATCTTCAAGCGGATGACTCCTTACTCATTTCCTGTACAACGGAGCATCGAAGTTGCTACAATGGCGATGCATAATTTCATTAGGATATTGAGGATCAATTATTTTCACAATTTTCAGAGGAAGATGCTCAAGTAGAGCATGACATTGACGTTGAGGAATCACATGGTGAAAACACTTATACATTTGATATCACAGATAGGACAGAGATGGCGAGATGCTTCTTCTGATGCTTGATTTTTGCACATGAGGATTGTTGACTTTTTTAGTTGTGTCTTGATTTGTTGGCTTTATGGATTTTTATTTTATAACGGTGGAGTTTCCACCTGTTTGGAGTGATGGTCTGTGATGATGGAATAATGGAGATATTATATAATTGTCTTTGATGTTGTAATTTTTAAATTGTGTACATGTTATGGTGTGTAGATAATGTAAGTCCTGGGGATCCGAACCCTAGAGGGGGGGTGAATAGGGTGAGCTTCAATTATGACCAATTTTAATCCAATTTAACTTCTTTAACTTAAACTAGTCACAAGTGATGATTATCAAACAATATGCGGAAGCTAACAAAAGAATCACCACAAAACAATCACCATCACACAAGGATTTATAGTGGTTCGGCCTCAATGCCTACATCCACTACCGGCTTGTGATCCAACACCCCACCGGATTTCCACTATTTATGCTTTTCAATAGGCTAAGCAATAACCTTTACAATATGCTTTCCAAGGCTAAGCAATAACCTTTACATTGATGTTTTTCAAGGCTTAACATCAACCTATACATTATGCTTTTATAGGCTAAGCAATAACCTCTTCAACCACAAGGTTGGTTATCTCACTAAGATAGTGTCTATAATACACTTGATGGAGATTCAATTAAGCTCATTACAATGCCTCTTAATTAGGTGGATATGGAAGTGAAAAACTAATACACACTCACACTATGAATGCAAAGATGAAAGTACATGAAGTGTGTGTGTGTGGTCCTCAATCATTTTGAAAAAGAAAGCTCATAAATGTATGCCTAAGGCTTTTGAAAGTTTTAGCTCAAAAACATTTATGATTGAGGAAATGCTAATCACATGTTAAAAGTAACAACTTGTTAATGAGATCAAAGATTTACAAGTTGTATGAAATTAATTAGCTCTAAACATGTGAAGCATATGGATGTCAATCAAATCAACAATGAAGCTCAAAACATAAAAATAGATTTGATTGAAAAGAGGGGACAAATCATATGTAATTATAAATACAACTTGAAAGTGATATACCTATCAAAGTAAGGCAAGTTGTGAAACTTTAAAACAATAATACACATATGATTTGTAAAGATGTTGAATCCAAAACATAAGATACATTTGAAAGAGATTTTCTTATGATGGAAAAACAACAACCAAATATTCAACCAAGTATATGGATCATGTTACATCTAATTTCAAAGATGTTTCCATTAACATGATCTACTTAGATTTACCAAGGTTAAAGTACTACTTGGGTTGAATCAATGATGATGCATCCAAAACAATAGATCAATTCAAAGTATAAAACATGCTAAGGATACAACACATCATAGGTTAACATGCTACTAAAGATTTATCAAAGATAAAACAAAACATGAAAACATATGATTTGTAAAGAAGTTGAATCCAAAACATAAGATACTTTTGAAGGTGATTTTCTTATGATGGAAAACAACAACCAAAGATTCAACCAAGTATATGGATCATGTTACATCTAATTTCAAAGATTTTTCCATTAACATGATCTACTTAGATTTACCAAATAAAGCACTACTTGGATTGAATCAAATGGTGATGTATCCAAAACAATAAATCAATTCAAAACATAAAACATGTTAAGGACACAACACAAACATAGTTTATCATGCTACAAATGATTTACCAAAAATAAAACAAAGCATGAAAACATATGATTAAGGAAAGTAGAGCTTACTTGTAATTTAACTCATTAATCCAAGCTTTAGCTTTCCTAATGATCCCCTTCATCCCTTAGTTCATTTCCCTTCTATTTGCCTCAAAACCCCTCAAGGAGGGCCTTAAAATTCCCAACTTTTGGCAAAGGAAAGAACTCATATTTATAGCAAAAAGTGCCCAACGGTTAGTCCTCGGTCGACCTGCAAACAGGTCTCGGTCGACCGGGATCACACAACGGGCAGATTTCTGACCGTTGGTGCTCCCAGGCACTTTCTGCCTGCAGTGTTCCCGGTCGACCGGGACCTCTGTGCCGGTCGACCGGCGACACTGCCGGGACCAAAATTCCCACTTTTGCAAGTTTAAAAGATTTTCTTTATGGAACTTTTTGGGCCACTAAATCATGCTTAAAAACATGTTTTAAATCATTCTAAGGGTTTTAAAACATGAAACATAAAAAGCCAAAAAAGATTTGAAACTTTAAAACCAATGGCTTGCTTGATTTCTAAAAATTCTTTTCTAAAAACAAATGCATCCAAGAATGAAAACAAATCATGTATAAATTGATACTTTAACAACTCTTAAAAACCATGCATGAATAAAACAAGATTTCAAGATTTCTTAAATCAATGCATATGTGTGTAAAACAAATGATGCTAGAATGATAATGCATCCATCAAATTGCAATCTACAAAATTCCTAACAGATAATGGATGTTATCTTCAATGAGTCTATGTTGAATGTGAACTAGTGGGCCTATGTTGCATGTGTTCTTGAATAATATATGAAAGTGGAAAATGTACATAAGTTCATTTTTTACATAATGACAGAAAATACCCCTCTAAAAAGAGGTTAATAGAGGGCACATCCGTTCATTATCAAACACGTTTTTTTATTCTAGTCTTTTTTTATAATTTATTTTTAATAGCTTTATTTTTTATAGTTTTTTTGATGGCTTTATTCAAAAAAGAGTTGAGATGACAAACAAGATCTTAAGTACAAAAGCCTTATCGGTAAAATAATTTTTTTAAAGATAGCATGTGTTCTCCAAAGATTTTCAATGTGGTCCTTTAGCAAGCAAGAGAGGTTGGCCAACATAACCAAGTAAAGTTGTAGAGAAATAATAAATATTAATTTTCGTGTTTTGAGGCCCTGACACTCAAGGGTAATGTAAAGAGCTAGGTAGGGTTGTAAACGGGTCGGTTCCGGTCCGGGTCCAAGGTGGAACCAGAAAACTGGTTCCGGAACCGGAACCGATAATATTAAAGGGAACCAGAATCGGAACCAGAACCATCTGTGAGGCGGGTCTGGGTCCAGTTCCGAGTATGAGATGTAGAAAAGTAAAAACCCTAATGCAGAAAAGTAGAAGAGTAAGAAGGGTTTTGTTTTCACATACTAAAGTTACCTTATGTTAGTGTATATTGGGTCGGGTCCCGGATCCATAGGTAAGAGCCACTGTGGATCCGGAACCGAAACCATTTAGGTATTGGTTCCAAAAAAGGGATCCGGAACCGAAACCATTTACTTATCGGGACCAAAATAAGGACTCAGACTCGGAACCTAACGGGTCGGAACCTTCAAGTAATTAGAAAATCGAGAACCCATTTACAATCCTAGAGCTTAGGTACTCCGGGCCCTCCAAGGGCATTCCCAATATCCAGAGCAGCTGTCCACAACGGATTTGGGTTCGAGAAGCGAGAGCGACGCGGATATCCGTGAAGGGAGGGGAGAGGAGAGGAGGAGGTGGAGAATACGGGCATGGAGATTGAAGGGTATAAAGTGGAGGGGCTCTCCATTGGAGGCCAGGAGACGTGCGTAATGTTCCCTACGCTCAAGATAGCATTCGACATTGGACGATGCCCTCAGCGTGCCATCTCCCACGACTTCCTCCTCATCTCCCACGCTCACATGGATCACATCGTAAGTAAAGTAAACTGTCCCCATTATCACCCACTCTACAACATGCTTCCCTGCGCTTTTCTTTTCCTTTGATATATCTTGTGTTTCTATTTTTGCACACCAAGTGTTTGATGTGTGCTGTACTCTTTGTGGGTTTTCTCTATTTTTTCCTTCCCTTTTGGATGGGTTCTTGGTGCTTCTTGGGCTGGTACTTGGGAGGGCGCTGATGTAATTTTCGCTGATAGTAGCTGATTATTTGTGGGGTACTTTAGAGAGAAATCAGGAAATGTAAACACATAATGGGTACTAACTAATCTAAGCTAATTATAGTCTTGAGAGATTATCATAATACTTCTGCTGTTTGTGCTTTTGCGTTTCCCAATTAAGAATATTAACTTTTAAGATTAATTCAACTGAATTTTATAGTAGAATCAACTGTTGAGATAGGGTTGACTCGAAAATTGGAAGTTTCAAAGCCAGCCCTTGATAGATGAGAAAAGGATTCTGATTTGTCTTCCATCTTTTCAGTTTTTCGTTGTATTTATAAGTCTATGCATCGATTATATTTTTGCTTTTACTTACTAATGGGGTGTAGTTCATGAATTCTGTCATTGACATGGGTGTCACTCACCCCATTCATAAGCTCTTTCTTCTTTCAACATAAACACCGAGGTTCGAACGTGGTCTTCCTACTGAGAGGGTGGTGCCTTAACATGGCTCCAGCAGTGGGTCAGTGAGTTGAGCTGTTTATTATGGAACTTTATAGTGTGACCATCTTTAAGCAATGGATGGATAGAAATCAGGTGGTTCCTCTGGTTTTTTTCTCTCCTTCCATTACTCTTCTTTAAATTTATTTCCTGTTTTTGTTTTAGAATCAATTGGTGGGGCTGTTTATCTGGTATCAAATCTGAAACATGGCCAATGGAACCAGACTAAAACAATTGGATAGTGATGCAACTGGTCTCCAAGACAAGTTGGGAGAAGAAAAAATGATTTTTCAAGAGTCCACGCACTGCTGGGCCATGGTACACTGCTTGGTGATCAACTTGGACTAGATGCTGGTAGTGCAAAACTCAGGATACTGTGGCTTTTTTTTTTAATGGCTACTTTCATTAATAAAAGCAAGCATTACAAGAGAAATATACTGACCAGCAAAAGCAAGAAAACAGGGAAACCAAAAGAACAGGAAAAACTTACTAATCCAGACTAAGTTGGCCCTCAAAGGGAGAAAGCCAACTCTTTCCCCAATGCATCATTATCTGCTTGGTAGAGTAGCCCTTGAAAGATGGATTGATTGACACCCACTGCGCGGCGACCAAAAACTTGGTTTTATCCACAAGAAAGCTATCACTATTCCCAACACCCAAGCACCTGGAATTCCTCTCCTTCCAGATTGTCCAAATAACTGTAAGGAAAGTCAACCTCCATAATTCCTTACCCTAGGGACCCCAATTGGCTGTGGTGAATAGAGATATGTCAAGGTGGAACTTCCCCATTTTTATAGATGGATTTTTTTTTTCATTTTTTAATTAAAGAATAAAAAATATTAAGATTCACATACAATTCACAATGCAAAATTCGATTTAAGCCCTTCATCGATTTATGATAGGATGTTATTTTCAAAACAATGCACAATATTTTGTTATCAGTGGATGCACACGACATTCAGTAAGGTCTTCTGGTCATTAGCGCACATAGGCCTTATGCACTCAATTTGGGAACCAAAATGGTATGGACCTTATCAATGCTTCAGTGAAATTAAGGCCTAGCTTCAATGTTTTTAGTTAAAATTAGAAAACTGATTATAAGAGAGGAGTTTTTATTATTAAATTGTGTTTATGAGCGGAGATTACAACATATTATGTAGGTTTGTTGGTTACAACCGATGGAGAGAGCAAAGGAAAATAGAGCAATTTTTGTAACCACTTTAGGTATGTTAGTCCTAGAAGCTATGCTATAGCTATTTTGAGTATGGTAGTTTTAAGACTATCTACTCGAGTTCCGCCATATCTAATAAATACAGTGCTCCATGTGAGCTTACAAATACATATACTCCTTTATTGATGTAAATCCATCCTATTAATGGCTAGGACTTAGGATCCACACTCTAAGTGCATCGCACCATAGCCCATATATATATTGATGTGGGTATTGTTGGGAAGTCCCACATCTCACATCGCCCAAGTCTTGAGTTGGATAAGGATTCATATACCTGTTTGGGCTTTCCACCTATCCGCTTAAGCTTTTGGGTTGGTACATGGTTTCTTACATGGTATCAGAGCAGGATCTGATCCCTTCGTTCTTGTGTAGCCCACGTGGCATGCCTGTCCACGAAATCTGTCGGGCCTGCACATGAGGGGGAGTGTTGAGAAGTCCCACATCCCACATCGCCTAAGTCTTGAGTTGGACATGGCTTCATATACCCGTTTGGGCCTTCCACCTATCAGCTAAAGTTTTTAGGTTGATACATGGTATCTTACAGGTATCCCTAAAGGTTTTTTTGACCTAACAAAACTAATCCCCCTAGTAGCACCCACTAAACCCACACAAAAGCACACCAAGCAAATTTAGGGCGGTTTCGAACACAAGACGTGGGGTTGCTACCCACGCTTTATGCCACTTCAACAACTCCCATGTGGGTTACACAACTCATATTTGTTTTAAAAAAGCATCACAAAAGGAAGGCATTTTTCGTAGTAATTAAGGAAAAATCAACTTAAATATCTTACACCTTACTAGGGATTAGCAAGACCCAAGATGGAGGGAAAATTGCCCCATGATGGAGAGGACATCCAACTCTATTCATCATCATCAAAGCATTGTTTCAACTATGTTGGGGTCGGCTACATGAATTCTGTTTCTCCATTTCAGTCTATCATGGGCCGAATCCTCGGATAGGTTGCCCTTCATCAGATCTAACCTTACATCTTCTATTGATGTCCTCTTCAACATACCACTTTTCCTTGGCAGGCCATTAACTTATGTAGAAAGACTTTTATTCACTGTTATTGGACATGTCCAAATCATATCAAAGGAGTCACTCTTAATTTATCACCTATTGATGCTACCCCTAAATGCTTTTAAATGCGCTCATTTCTAATTCTATCATTCCTAGTTTTACCACGGATTTATCTCAACATTCTTATCTCTACTACAATCATTTTTTCATGTGTTAGCTTCTAGATTGGCTAGCATCTGCTCCATAGGTCATAGCAGGTCTAATCCTTGTCTTGTAAAAATTTTCCTTCAATCTTGCCGGGTATGTGTCAATAACAAAACACTCAAGAAGCAAGTCTCCACTTCGACTATCATGTTCTTATCTTATGTTCGAAATCTTCCTCAATTTCTCCATTCTTTCTAATTATCGAGGCAAGGCTTTGGAATGAATCTCTTTGTGGTATCTCATGAGCCTCAATTCTCACAAGGGTTTCAGCCCCATGCACATCATTATTGAAGTTACAATTCATATATTCGGTCTTTTTACGACTTATTAAAGCCCCTGGATTCTAAATCATCCCGCCATCTCTCAAGTTTCATGCTCATGTAATTTCTTCATTCATCCACCAACAGTATATCATTTGCAAACAGTATGCACCAAGGTATCTCCTCTTGAATATGAGAAGTTAACTCATCCATAATCAGTGCAAAGAGATAAGGGATTGAAGCTAGCCCCTAATGCAAACTTATGATCATTGGAAACTCACATGTCTCTCCATAGGCAATTTTGACAACTCCGTTTCGCAATAATAATTCTGTTTAAAAGCTACTTTCTTTGTTCCCCCAGGTGGGTATTTATAATGTCAAGTTTTTAATCCAAGTCGTACAACAATACAACTATTTATCATTATCTCTAATCCTAACTATACATAAAAAATTACATTTAATTGAAGAAATATAACTTGGAATGAAATATCTCATAAATTAATAAGGATACAGTCTAGGGAGAATGGAAGGTGTTCTTTTGGAAATTGGGTTCAATGGGAATCTTAGAAAGGATATAGATTCTAGGAATTGGAGAATTTAGAAAGAAGAGATTTTAGGAAGGAAAGGATGGATTGGAGGATTTTAGAATAATGAAAAATGCAATAGAAACAATTAGGAGGGTAGGAATTCGAGTTTGGAAAGGATATGATAAGGAAAAGAACAAAATACGGAAGTGTTGAACTTAGAGATGGGTTGGAATATCTCGTAGCCCCAGTTCATAATTGGGTCATTTGCTAGCCCCAACAACTTGGGCTTGACTTCTTTAGGATCTTTGACCCTTTGGATTGGTGCGATTGGTTCATTTAGGCTAGGATTGGCTCATCCTTGTACATCAAGGATCAGATTTAGCCCAAAAAAAAAGGAAAGAAAAGAAAGAAACTTAGAATGCAAAGAATGTAGCGAGAGTTTGGATAGAAATTGATGAAATCAGAAAGAAACTTAGAATGCAAAGAATGCAGCGAGAGTCTTGGGATAGCAATTGATGAAACAAAAAAGAAACTTAGAATGCAAAGAATTGACGTAGCGATCGAACAATAGATCAATCTCCCGAAGGATTGATCGAATCCAAAGATGGATTCCAGCCACTAGGGCAACCTCACAAGAGGAGAAAACTCCATAATTAAAGAGAAACTCTCGTAACTCGAAAGATTAATTGATAATAAGCATGAAAAAATAACAATAGGCTCTTCTGTATATATAGAGCATAATGTTTGCTAATAAGGAAAGCTACTAATTCTAATTAACAATAAAATTAGAAAGCTAGCAAACTAAGCAATATTACTAATAAAAAAAATTAGAAAACATGAGGCACATGTGGACCCCATTAGCTGGGTCCATCAAGTCTTGTGGGTCCCTGTCTTGGATAGGGATCGGACTGCATCAAAAATGTAGTCAGACTTCGGATAGCAATTGATGAAACTAATTAGTTGTATGTCTTTTGTTGAGAAAATCAGCAATTTAAGCAACTATAGGAAACACTGGGAGTGAGATGGTGTCTTGTAGTGCCAATAGTGATGGAGAACAAAGTGACAATCAACCTCAATTTGTCTGATGTGCTAATGGGAGACCTCATTTTTGACAATATTGATAGCTCTTTTGTTGTCATAAGGAAGAGGGATGAATAATGAAGATACTGAAGTCGGTGAGCAAGCAACGAAGCCAAACTAATTCAGTAGTAGTGTGAGCCATAACACGATACTCTGCTTCTACAAACGACCTAGAAACTTCTGGCGTCTTTTTGGATTTTCAAGCAATTAGAGAATCACCCAAAAGATGCAATAACCAGTGCTGGAGCAATGATCAGTAACACCACCAGCGTAATTAGGATTGGTGTGAGCTGGCAAAGAAGGGTTGGAAGCGAATGGGCAAAAGAGACCCATCTGCGAAGTACGTCTGATGTTGCGAATAATGCAGAGAACTGAATTATTGAGATTAAATGAACCCTAAAACTAAAGGGTAGGTCTTCATACATTAAGCCAAGGCTCATCCCTTCAAAAGGAGTTAAGCCCTGACCCCAAAACCCAAATCCTAGGTTCTACAAATCCCATGTAATTTCAGAATATAGAATAGTAAAACATCATATAACACAAACAGTCCATGTAATTAAGTCCCAACTGTAATAAGCCACATTCTCATCTCTCCTTATTGGTTGAACATGCCTAAAGCTCCACCACTGATGTTCGGCTGAGGTCCCCATCTTCTTTATATATATATATATATATATATAAAGAAGATGGGGACAGAGGAAATGCTCCTATGAGAGTAAGGGGGGACCCATTGCATTTAGGCTGCTGGCATTGGATATGGATTCAATGGGGAAAGAGAGGGTCGAGTGAAAGGAAACAAGGCTTTCGATGGGCTTCTCCTTCTAAATAAGTTGAACTCTTCAAGTTTACTTGAAAAAGAAGTGCACTCCTGATATCCCTAGGAACAACTTGTGCATAATGTACTCCCCTTTTGGGATTGTGTGCAACTCCAAATCCTTCTTTATTCCGAGACTCATAATGCTTCCTAGTGGTGGGTCCCCTCCACAAAATTAATTATTTTTAACTTGACGATGATGGGTCCTACTATGATCTCTTAAACTACTATTTTAAAAGCCACCAAAAGACCACTAAATAAAATACAAAGGTTCCCACCTAATAACCACTAAGTCTTTCGTAAGAAAGGGTCCCATAAAGGTTCCTACTTGGATTAGAGAAATATGCGACAAGCCCCTGGGCCCAAACCAGGGGTGGTACCCATTAAAGATCTTACTTTGTCAGTTATTCAAATGGCTCACATGGGCATACCCAAGAGAACCAGAATATCCATAACATCAATATCAATATAATAATAACAATAATAATAATAATAATAATAATCATCTGAAATAATTAATACTTATAAGACCACAAAATATTATATATATGTATGTATCTCCAAGATATACTTAATGTCCAATCATTACAGGAAATCAAGGAGGTTAAATATATAAATATTGGAAAATATTCTAGCCCCTAAATCAGGGTGAAGGGTGTTACATGTGCACATCCATTACAATGTTAATTCATCTATGAAGTGAACCATGCAAATATAAAAAGTGTGGTTGGAGCCATTAATTGTTCAAACTAGTAAAGGGAGGTCTGGAAATTTCTATTATGAATGTAGATTTTCAAAATTGTTACCTTTAATTTCTTTAATGTTGTCGGTAGATGCTCAAACTGCAATACGGAGTTTTGATCTAATGATTCTAGAACATTAAGATAAGATGTAAAGATTTGTCGGGTCTGAAAATCCATGAAAATTTGAGTGAACTTTTCTACAATTTCTGGTTAACCTTTAGTTTTCAGGTGCCCCAAGGGCCATCGTGCCATTTGGGGTTGCACAAGTTGATGATAGTAGTTGCCACCATGGAGCCCAAGAGAGAAGCAAGACAAGGGCCCCCAACACACTCTTCCACGCACGTGCACTTACACCAGAAAGAACATGATAATTAAAAGTCCTGTTTGAATTGTAGACTAGTTAAATGGTTGTGCGGCCTTGTTATGGCTTTTCAAGATAAGAATGATGAAAAGATAAATCAAGAAGGTTGGTTGGTGTCGAGGCTCTTATAAAGTGGATGTATGGGCTTTGAAAGAAGATAGTGGGATTCTTACAGGATCTTTTTCTTTCCCTCCAATAGTATGGGGAAGCTACCTAGACACTAATAAATGTCCATTGTAAAGGAGTGTCTTTTGTGAAAATATCTTTCGTACTAAATGGGATCTTGACCCTTCCATAAAAAGGTCAACAAATGTAATTTGGACGGTTCATGTGCTAATGTTGGCATGTTAAGTTCCATTCTCAATCTTTATTATTGGTTTAATGCTCCCTTGATTGAAGTCTCATGGTATCATGTCACTACCTCCATCTTGGTGTTATTTTGGCTCTCACATGCTATGATGCACAGATACAGGACACGGCAAGGACACGTCATAGACACGGTAGGGACGGATTTTACACATAAAAAGTGAAGTATCGGATATTATACGACACGATACGTTGCCCATTTTGAAGTAACCGTGCATCATAGCTCACATGTGTTCTTTGGAAACATGAGTTTCTTGTTTGAAAATGTTAGCTAAATTCTTTATCACTGCTGAAATTGTATGGACTTCATTCTTTGTTGATGTTAGGGAGGACTTCCCATGTACGTTGCCACTCGAGGCTTGTACAGTATGAAACCCCCAACTATTATTGTGCCAGTAGCTATCAAGGAAAATGTGGAAAAGCTATTTGAGGTGCACAGAGCTATGGATCAATCTGAATTGAAGCATAATCTTATTGGCCTGAATGTGGGTAAAGTCCTCTCCTCTCTGTTAGTGAGAAATAGCTTTTTGCAATCACTTTTCAATTTGGTTTTAAAGTACTTAAAAATTTTGTCTCTGTAGGAGAAGAATTTCATCTAAGAAATGACCTTAAAGTTAAGGCATTTAGAACTTACCATGGCATCCCAAGCCAGGTAATGCTGATTAGAAATTGTGGGACTATAATGTTACAAACTTTCAAGGAAAGTTCCCTTGTATAAGGATTCCTTGTCATTTCAGGGTTATTATGAACATGGCTTTCAATGTTGTGGCAGGGGTATATCATATATTCCGTGAGGCATAAACTAAAGCAGGAGTACATTGGCCTTTCAGGAAATGAGATCAAGTCCTTGAAGTTATCAGGTGTGGAGGTCTGTTTTAGTCAACACTTTGATAAGACTGCAAAACTAAATGCACCATACTGTTTGAGGATATCCATTTTAAACTGTTAGTTTTGAATGATTGCTGTTTTTTCCCCGTGTCAAATAAAATTGCTCTTCCTATTTGCAGATTACTTATTCTATGGTATCACCTGAGATAGCTTTCACAGGAGACACCAAGTCGGATTTCATAGTTGATTCAAACAATTCTGATGTGCTAAGAGCACGGGTTCTTATAATGGAGGTACTCGTATCTTTTCTTGATACATTAGTATTATCTGTTTGTTTTTTCTTGCAACATAGATCCTGTCACT
Source organism: Cinnamomum chago (assembly GCA_038049695.1). Taxonomy (NCBI): domain Eukaryota; kingdom Viridiplantae; phylum Streptophyta; class Magnoliopsida; order Laurales; family Lauraceae; genus Cinnamomum; species Cinnamomum chago. The sequence goes on along the minus strand of CP142453.1, from coordinate 97,906,040 downwards.
CATCAGTTTAGTTTCTTCTTTTGTTGAGACCCATAAGTCAGCTATGTTAGAATTTAGATTATCGGCACTCTTTTATTATAATAACATGATCGGAATATATTTTGTAACTTCTTCACAGACAGATGCCATTTTTGTGCCTGTCAATTCAAACTTGCCTCAAACGGTTATTTTCTTTATGATGGGTCTGTATTTTATTGTGTTTAACAAGAAAATAAGGTTTAGGGCTATTTTTAGGTTATCAAACCCTTTGTTGCAGAAAATGCAAGTTTTTTAGGCCGAATATTTTAATGCCAAGCAATCTGTACACATAGAACCATCTCATCTAGCAAATAAGAGAGTTTATCTTTTGGGACCCATCATGGCGGGATATGCAGCGAATAGTTCATCCCATAACGCTTTAAGAAACATGTTAAAGTTCAGTAGAACTCTAAACTAGGAAGTGTCCAAATTATATTGGAAAAGGTTGAGTTTCTATAACTTGCTAAAGAATCCATCTATTAGTACAGTTTGGAACTCATATATATATATATATATATATATAATAATAATTGGGAGATGTTACATGGGGCTTGAAGATGGATCGTGGAAACTGCCATCTGTACTTCTGCTGATAGCTCCTATGTAACTTTGGCATTGGTTCATGTATTAGCACTTCAAAAGCACCTGATATGTCGATATGTCCAGACAAGTGTAGTTTTTTTTTTCTTCTGATAACAGTAAAATTTTATTTCACCAAAAAAATGAACAAAGCACAACGAGAGAAAAACATCAAACAAAGAAGAAAAGATAACTAAACATCAAAAGACAAGGTAGAGCTAAAAACTTTTTCACGAGCAAGACTATCCGCCACGGCATTAGCTCCCCTGAGAATATGATTGAAGCTGGCTCTCAATCTCCTTGAGATATCCTGCACCTCTTCCACCCAATATGCCAATCTCCAAGGATAAGAAGAACTACCTAAACACCACTAAATTACCGAGAAAGAATCTCCCTCTAGAATAGCACCATAGCCAACCATTTGTAGCAACTCTCGGCAACCAATAAGAATAGCAAACAACTCAATTTCATTAGCATCCGAAGAGTCAGTTGGCCCAGAGAAGCTCCTTACCATTTGTCCATTCCAATCCCTTATAAATCTACCAATCCCTCCAGTGGCGGCTCCAGAAATTCAAGTCAATGGGTCAATAAGTCAAATCGAATAAATTTGTTTTTACCTTTATCAACATCTGTCATCTACTTTTGATAATATTAGTGTTTTCTCCTTCTAATACGGAGAGAATATTGTATTTAGAGGTTAAGTTAGGGTAAATGAAGACTTACTGACAAAATGTCTAAAAAGGGAATTTTCTATAAAAAAAAAATAAAAATTGGGCCCATTAGTGTTTTTTTTTTTTCCTTCTTTTTTTGTTTTGGTAGACAAATGGCCCATTAACTTAGGCATTGAGTGGGGTCAAATGCTTCCCATAACTTCAATTCATTAAAGAGTTTTTTTTTTTTTTTTTAATATTTTTCCAGATCTCAGTGGAGTCAATTGACCTTACTGGGATCCACGTAGCACCGCCCATGAATCCCTCCCTTTCGCAAAGAACGCACAAAGCTACCATCAAAATTCAACTTCAGAACACCAGCAGGGGGATTCATCCATGCAACTCTAACTCTGGACTAAACTCGCCAACCACCTTTAAAGAAGGAAGAACAAGATCTATAAAGATCTTTCACTAAAAGGCCATTAAACTCCTTATGCGTACTCGCCCATTCGGATACAAACCAAAGAAACTCTACCACCAACATCACAGAGTTAGACTTATTCCGGAAAACTCTATTATTCCTTTCCAACCAAAGCTTCCAACAAGTAGCATACACTACTAACCTCCATAAGATCTTACCCCGAATCAATTCGGTTTCATGCCTGGAAGATCAACCATGGAGGCTATCTTTCTCTTGAGAAGGTTAATGGAACAGTATAGAGAAGGTCAGAGAGATTTACATATGGTGTTCATTGACTTGGAGAAGGCCTATGAGCGAGTTCCTAGGGAGATTCTATGGAGAATACTGGAAAAGAAAAGAGTGTGTGTTGCATATATTGAGGCAATAAAGGATATGTATAATAGAGCCGTAACATCTATAAGAACGACTGACGGAGAGACTAAAGAGTTTCCTATCACGATTGGTCTACACCAAGGCTCAGCGTTAAGCCCGTACTTGTTTGCCCTAGTTATGGATGAGATTACAAGACATATTCAGGATGAGGTGCCGTGGTGTATGCTATTTGCAGATAACATTGTTTTAGTGGATGAGACGAGATGAGTGAATGCTCAGCTAAAATTGTGGCAGAAAACGTTAGAGACAAAAGGGTTTAGGCTAAGTCGATGCAAGACGGAATATATGGAATGCAAGTTTAGTCAAAGTAGGATACCTGGTAACTTAGAAGTAAGTTTGGGCACACAAAAGATTGTAGAGAAAGAAAACTTTAAGTACCTTGGATTTATGGTGCAACAGGATGGAGAGATTGATACTGATGTAAGTCACAGGATTCAGGCCGGGTGGACCAAATGGAGGAGTGTTTCGGGGGTCTTGTGTGATCGGAAAGTCCCCCTTAAGGTTAAATGAAAGTATTATAAGGTGGCGGTACGTCCAGCGTTGTTATATGGATCAGAGTGTTGGGCAGTAAAGCATAATCATGTTAAGAAGATGGAAGTTGCGGAGATGAGAATGCTAAGATGGATGTGCAGGATCACAAAGAGAGATAGGATTAGGAATGAGGAAATTACGGGCAAAGTAGGAATAGCACCGATTAAAGATAAAATGAGAGAAAATCGACTGAGATGGTTCGACCATGTTAGAAGGCGCCCAATGGAGGCACCTGTTAAAAGGTGTGAAAGCATGGAGATTGCCCGGAGTAGGAGAGGGAGAGGGAGACCCAAGAGAAGTTGGAAAGAAACTATTAAAGATGACCTTGCCTACATGGATCTAACGGAGGACATGGCCCTAAACAGATTTGATTGGCGTCGTCAAATCCATATAGCCGACCCCACCTAGTGGGAAAATGCTTGGTTTGGTTTGGTTTGGTTTAATGCCATTGAACAAATAAATCTTCAACTGTCCTAGGCATAACCCATTCCATACCACACATTTCAGACAAAGCAGACGACACTCTATGAGCAAAAGGACAATGAATCAACAAAAGATGCACAGTTTCCTCATCTTCTAAGCACATTGGACACCCATTAATGATAATATTACTCCTTCGCCTCAACTTGTCTATGGTCAAAATTTTATGAAGCGTCGCTATCCAACAGAAAACCAACACCCTTGGCGGAACTATAGGAGTCTAAAAATTGTGCCAGCCCTCCACTCTTCCTGAAGAATCAGCCAAAGCATTATAAAAAGACTTCACTGAAAACCGGCCCTTAACATCTAGTTTCCATACTCTTGACATCTGAATTACCCCCGATAAAAACACTTTACTTAGTAAGCCAAGCAAAGAAGCAAAATCAGAAATCTCACATTCCAAAAGATTCCGTAGGAAGGAGAAATCCCAAACAACTCCCCCAAAATAGGAAAAATTATCTTTCACAAAAGCATTTTGCCTCTTATCCACCATAAAAAGATTAGGAAATTGATGATACATCGCCATTTGACCACACCATTCATCCTTCCAAAATCTGATCCTCCTCCCATTATGAGCTCTATAACGAATTAAAGGAACAAAATCATCTTTACTAGAAAGAATAGACTTCCAAATACCTGAAGCCTTATAATCATGACTTGAAACCCACCACGCATCATTTCCCAAATGATATATATATATATATATATTTTGCAAGATCTTCCTCCACAATCCTTGATCAAGCTCGCCCACCCTCTGTAACCACTTACCCAAAAGAGCTTTATTTACCTTCTCAATGGAACGAATACCCAAACCACCTTTATTTATAGGTTGACACACTGTTTCCCATCCAACCAAGTGATATATATATATATATATATATTTTTGTCAACAGAATCATTCCACAAAAAGTCACCGTGTACCTTTTCAATTCTTCGCAAAACACTCTTAGGACATCTGAAGCAGGAAAGAAAATAGATTGGAATACTTGACAGAACTGACTTAATTAAAGTAAGTCTACCTCCCATCGATAAATATCTTCCATTCCAAGAGCTTAATTTTCTTTCTACTCGCTCCACCACCGAATCCCAAAGAGATTTCTTTGGCAATCCCAAAAACAAAGGCATTCCCAAGTATTTAGAGGGAATCCTACCAACTTTACACCCAAACACCTTTGATAACGAATCAACATGACTTTCTTCTGCCCTGATGCCAATCAATTCACATTTGCCATAATTGATTTTGAGACCCGATAAAAATCAAACCAGTGTAAAAGAAGTTTCAACGTATGTACCTGATTCAGAGAAGCATCGCAAAAGATGATGGTATCATCCGTAAACTGTAAATGAGTTACCGCACGGGAACTATTATCAATTGCAAATCCAGATACTAAGTGCATGTGATTAGCTTTCTCCATTAAAGCATGCAAGGCTTCTGCTACAATAACAAACAACATAGGGGACAAAGGATCTCCTTGCCGAATACCTCTGAAACTTTTGAAGTAGCCTTTTGGAGAACCATTTACCAACACAGAAAAATGAGTAGACGAGACGCAAGCATGAATCCAATCTCTCCACTTCTTCCCAAACCCCATTCTTTCCAACACATATTGAAGAAAACCCCAGTCAACCATATCATATGCCTTTTCAAAATCAAGCTTGTAGATTATACCTGGTCGTCTTTGACGGTTCCTCAAATCAATACACTCACGAGCAATATGAACACCGTCTCAAATCTGACGCCCATCCACAAAAGCCCCTTGACTGTCAGAAATAATCAACAGACGCACCTTTCGTAATCGGTTGGCAAGAACTTTAGCCAAGATCTTATAAAGACTACCGATTAAGCTAATGGGTCTGTAATCCCTAATGGAAATAGGACCATCCTTCTTGGGAATCAAAGCAATGAAAGAAGCACCCAATTTACCTGCAATAACACTCTGAACGTGGAACTCATTGAAGAAAACTAGAAGGTCATCTTCGAGAAGATCCCAAAAATGCTGGTAGAACACAATAGGAAACCCATCTGGACCAGGCGCACAATCACCTCCTAACTCAAAGACAGCCTGCTTAATCTCTTCCTTCGTGAACTGATCTTCTAGCGGAGATGCCTTCTCTTGGCAAAGCCTTCTAACTGGAATCCCATCCATCTGAGGCCCAGACCGGCTGACTACTGTATAAAGTTGACTGAAAAAATGAACAATTTCTCTCTCTCTCTCTCTCTCTATATATATATATATATATATCTTCTCTTCTTTCCCACAATCTTCCTCCAGCAGAAATAGTATTAATTCGATTTATCCGACACCGGGTACTAGCAATCGCATGAAAGAATTTAGTATACGATCCCCTGCTTACTACCATTTATTTCTTGATCGTTGCTTCCACTTAAGCTCTTCTTGGAAAATTGCTCTCTGAAACTGCTCTTTAAGAATAGATAGATAATCCAGATCCTCCTCTGAAAGGTCCCCCATTTCTTCTTTCTCATCAATACAACGAATATCAAATAACAACTGATTCTTCTTCTTAGTTAAATTACCAAAAATTTCCTTCCTCCAGACCTTTATTTTACTCTTAATAAATTTCAACCCCTGAGCTAACTAGTGTCCCATCCATCCACGTGTAGAAACAGATTACCACCAATCTCTAACACAATCAGAAAACCCCTTCTCAAAAAGCCACATAATTTCAAACCGAAAAGGGGGAGGGCCCCAATCTTCCAAACCAGTCTCTAACACCAACGGGCAATGGTCCGAAATTGGCCGAGCCACTGCTCTTTGAGAACAATCAGGGAAGATGTCCAACCAATCTGTAGATACGAGGAACCGATCCAACCTACTCATCACTGGCTCAGTCTGCATATTTGACCAAGTGAAATCTGCTCCTCTCAATGGCAAGTCAACTAGATCATGAAATTGAATCCAATCATTAAAACCCCTCATAGCCGGACAAAAAGAACAACCTCCTCGCTTCTCGTTCGGAAATCTAATGACATTAAAGTCTCCACCAAGCAACCAAGGATACTTCCACAAACCAGCCACTTGACTAAGCTCAGCCCAAAAAGCAGCCCTGTCACTAGCAGTATTTGGCCCATAAACTGAAGTAGCCACCCACACTTCATCACGTCGAAAATCTGAGTAAAACTGACACTAAGAACCTCCCCACAAATTCATCCAATTTGTGCCAAAGAGAAGCATTCCACAATAATAAAATTCCTCCTGAAGCACCAGTAGAAGGACACATAGCAAACTGATAATTTGGCCAAGAACAAATCGATCTAATAACCTGTGTATAGATGGTCTCCATTTTTGTTTCTTGGATAAACATGCATTCCCCTTTAAAAGCATTAAACACACCCTTCATCAATACTCTCTTCGAGGCTGAATTCATTTCATGAACATTCCAGGAGATGAGCTTCATATTTCCAACATTTTCACACCAGTTTGCTTGTCAGCCACTTGTCGATCATAATTGACAGAAAAAGCCAACTTTTCCACCTCCCTTTGAGTTTTAGATTTCTTCCTACTTTGATTCCCAATCTTATTTTGACCCGTCTCCTCTTTCACCATTTCCTCAATGAAAGTTCTCAATTCCCCTAATCGACTGTGCAGAAATACCCATAATCCTGGCTATTTCAATCATTTTTTCTTCAACCTTTAGAACTGCTTCCGCTTCGAAATTGTCAGAGAAAGAATGGTCCACAGCAAGTGCCTCTACATTGTTGACTTGGTCCACCACAACCAACGCTTTATCATTGGACTTAACCAATTCGTTAACATCTGTATCGATCTGATTATCTTCCTCAGACTGAACATTTTAAAACGACCGAACGACTTCCTCAAACTGATTATCTCCCACAGAGCTACAATCTCCCCTTCTCTTATTGCCATTATTTGATTTAAATTCCAACTGCCCTTCAGACCTAGAATTTGAACCATTCTGAAACTGATTTGGCATCCTTCCACCAGTTTCAGGACCCACTAAATTATCCACATGTCCACTTAACATAATATGATCATCTGGAATAGACATATGTGCCATATGAAAGTCCCCAGGCCCATTATTAAAATTCTGATGGACTCCACCATTGCCAGGTCCCACTTGGTGTGCTGCATGTACTCTAAGAGTTGAGGAAGATGTATTCCTCTCCCCAGACGCCTGAGACAATTGCTGCTGGGCTATTAAGGAAATATGACTAACTCCAGGGGCAGCAAGGTCATTTTTCAGTTTTCCAAAAATCTCTTTAATAGTTGGACAGCTATTGGATCCCCTTTTCTTTCCAGGAGTACGTTGAAAAGTCTCATTTGTCAACTTCTTGCCTTGATTTGCTCTCAGAGATCTTGGTGACACAATCAATCCATTCTCTGATACATGGAAACCCTCCTCAATCAAAGGAAGAGATCCCTTATCTCTAGCAATGATTCCTCGTTGATGTGATTTTTGAGATTCAAATCCCAACAGCCCTAAAATCTCGCCAGCAGCCTCCAGATTTTCCTCCTGATTTAGATCTTTCCTTATGTCATCCACAGCAACTTTCCGATGACCAAGCACCGGCGATTTCACCTCCCTTTCTTCTTCTTCAATGACAGTGATAGAGAAATCAAGGGGTGCACAAAAAATCCGTCGATCCGTAAATCCGATCCGATCCGATCCGCGGATTTTTATCTGATCTGAAGGTAAACGGATTGGTGACGGATTGAGAATTTTGTAATCTGTCAGCAACGGATCGGTGGCCGATTCCACCCTCAATCCGCGGATTCAATCCAATCTGATCCGTTGACATTAAATATAAATAAAAAAATATAAGGGGTCTAAATATAAATTAAGATGTCTAAATATAAAATAAGAAAAAATAATTTTTTGGGTCAAAATGTAAATTTTTTACAACATATTTGATATTTTTCTTTTAACGTTAGATTGAACGGATTAATCCGATCCGATCCAATCCGGTCCTCCACGGATCGAATCGGATTTTAATAGCCACGGATTGATGATGGATTCCAAATCCGTCAATCCTTAGGTAACGGATTGGTGACGGATTTGGCCCAATCCGCACCAATCTGATCCGTGTACACCCCTAGAGAAATGGACCTCATCCACCTCCAAAGCAATATACTTCGGTAATCGTCGTTGTGGATCCCTTAAGATAAGCAGACGAACCTTATCAAGTGTTATCTTCTTTGTAGCTTCATCATCAATATCCATCAACACCCCAAGACATTCACCTAAACTCTGGAAAATCCTTTCATCCCAGGCATGCAAAGGAATACCCTACGACCGAACCCATGTCAGCCTTAGCACAGGACCCAACACTTCCATCCATCGATCCAGACTTCGGATAAAAGTTCCCTTCAATGAGAAATCAGTTTCGACCAATCTCAAAAATCACGATGAGAAACAGGCTTAATCCAGAACTGATACGAATTAAGTCTCTTCACTTCAGCTTGAATTCCAATCTCCAGAGATAGCCAATTTAGAATATCGCTATCAGTAACATTCAGATGACACAGAGTTGCCACAAAGGAATTACATACCTCTTTTTTCAGAGAAGAAACCAGAGTAGCCCCCACCTTGACAACCTTAGAATCTCCATCTCCTTCTATCCAAACCAGATCTTCTTTTGATTTAGTCACACCGGCATTAGGAATGGAGAAAATCATTTTTTTACTGCGAACATTAGTATATGCAAGGTTTTTGACTGGTTTTTTAGGAGATCTGTCCATAACCTTTGCCTTTTGGACCCCTATTTTTCTTCCATTCAGTACTCTTCCATGTAGTCTTTGAATTGCTCGATTCGCATCCTATTCTGTCTTGAAGCGGACAAACCCAAAACCTCTACCTTTCCCCTGTAATTCAGTCTTTTGGCAAGAATACGTCAAAAACAGGACCTGCCTCTCGGAATACGTCAAAAAGGACCTTCGTAGTTATAGCTGGAGAAAGATTAGTCACAAACAAACTCCAACAATCTCTAATCCAAGCTAGATTCAATCCCGTCCTTACCTCACCATCATAAACTGTCACAGATCAAGAGTCCGCTTGAGGCATTGATCAGCCCAATGCTACAATGATCTCACTTCTGCCGCAAGTTAATATTGAAGCCATACTCCACATTCTTTCATTGAGTTGAAATCTTGGATGCGATTAATGAGATTAAGTGTAGTTAAATATTAAAAATTTACGAGTGTATTTAAATATTAAAAATTTTCTTGTATAGTATGAAGTTTTCTAGCAAAACAGTTTTTGTTCTTGCTGTATCTAAATGATGCAGCATTCATAGCCTTGTTACATGTTTCGACATTGACAAATTGTCTGAATGTTGGCCACATCTTATGGATGCTTAAATGGTTTTGTGATTTTTGTATAAACCATAACCTTTTTATTTATTTACCCCCATCTGTCCATGCAGAGCACCTTTGTTGACAACAGGATAACAGTAGAGCATGCAAGAGATTACGGGCATACCCATTTGTCTGAGGTTAGTCACTCTCTGCCCATTTGTAGGTGTCTTTAAAGTATCATTCCATATTCATGGTTTAGTCATACAGACCAATGGTCTCCCCATGCACCTGTGTGCATCTTTTATAGTATCCTGATGCAATTGTTTCCTTTAGTGGAGCTCGTATTTCATTGATTCAGTCTGATAGTCTGATGTGGGCTTCTTCCCTGTGGGATGCTGTTGAAATCTTCCAGATTGGAAACCACTCCATGTACTGGTTAATGTCAGTGTGCGACAACAATTCACAATAGGACCTATGGATACATTAAACTACAAAAGAGCATGGCCACTAACCAGTGCTTGATAAATTTAATGGTCTAAAAATACTATTCATCCGAACTTGGTTTTTAAAATTGTGTACTCTGTTCATCCATACTTTCAGTTTAAAAATGGAGTGGCACTGTCAGATTAATGGTCTAGACCTCCAAAGCATGGGCCTTGTATGTGGTGTGTGCATCAGGATACTCTACCCATCCAAAGAAAATATGGCCTAGGGCTGTCGACAGAAGACAGTTAGGTTAGTCCAGTCTGGATTTCAATTGGTTGTGCTTCGATCCATGTATTGATAAAAATATATATATTCCTCTGCTCGGGAGCAACTCTCTTCTTCTTATCTTTTATATCCTTCTCTGCTTCTAATTGTCTACCATTGTTGCTTTATGGATCTATCTGTACAGATAGTAAGTTATGCGGACAGATTTGAGAACAAAGCAATTCTTCTAATCCATTTTTCAGCTCGTTACCGGGCAGATGTAAGTGTGGAAGTTTTTAAGTATGATCAGTTTTCCTTATTGTTCTATATGGTTATTATTCAAATTAATACTCTGGTCTTGATCCTGTTTACTACCAGGAAATTGAGGCAGCACTTTCTGCATTGCCTCCACCTTTGGCTCATCGAGTATCTGCACTCACGGAGGGTTTCTGATGAAAGAGTTCTGCCTTTTAACTAAAACAAGTGATTCAAGAAAATGTTCCCTTTTGTAAGATTTATCGCAATCCATGGAGAAATTGAAGTTTCAAATGTTGGCTATGTTTCTCCTGTTGTCATCTTCCACAGCTTTGTAAGAGAGTGAATTCAGATGCTATTTGCTTTTCGGAAGCTTTCCTGTTTTCCTTGTTAGAATTATTGGGCTTAAGTGTGGCCTAATGACCACACGACTATGTGGGTCCCCCACTTTAGAAGACCAACTCACATAAAGACTTATACTAGCACAATAACCCGTGCTGAGCACCAGTAAGTCCAAATATTACAAACTAAATATTTGTATATAAAATGACTAATTAATTGCAAAAAAGAATTAAATTGAAATAAAAAGGGACATAAAAATAAAAGAAAATTCACTCATAGATTCCTTACCTTCTAACGAAAACCTCCAAATAATCATTACCTGCTAATCTTATTCCTAAATCTTAGAAAATAAAAGGTTAAAAGTAAATATTTGCATACCAGGAGAGCTAAGTGGTATAGGATGAGAATCGGGGACAAAAGATAATAGAAGTGTGCTTAGAAAGAGAGTTATTAAAAAAGAAGTAGAACTTTCAAAAGTGGAGAGTGGACGTGAGGTTTCATGAGATCAAGAATAGGTAGTTGTATAAGATAGGTAGTTGGGAGATAATGTGGAGTATTTGAAAAAAAGCGGACAACTTCCCATCAAAATTGCAATTGAATTTTAAAATTAGATCCAAAACCTTCCACCTTAATATATCAACACGGTATCTCCTTGCACTGTAAAATAAATAATCACATACTAAAAAAATTTACCTCTTTCCATAGGGCAAGTTGGATAAAATAGAAATAGAGAAATTAGAGCAAAGAGGGTATAGTTATATAGGAAGAATTGAAACATGAGTAGTTTGATGAAAACTGAGTGGGTAGTTACATTAGTAGTTACATAACTGTCAGTCAAAATTATAACCGCCGGTTAAAATCAAATCCTTAACCTCCTAGCTTAATATATTATAATTGGTAAGTCTTCTTAATGGAGATGTTTTTGGTATTTATGGAAAGTTGCTAACATGATAGAGTTTCATATCCTAAGAGAATCTAAGTTGTCTTGGAAAACCTAGGCGGTTCAGATCAGGCGAACGTGATGGAGACAGGTCCGCGTTTAATTTCAGATTTATATTGTGTTATTCAAATCAATCCTATATTTTTGTAGATCTGATTAAAGTTATGTTAGTCCCAAACTAACATGTAGTATGAGAGCATTCGATTCATCAGGATTTGATTTGGATAATCACTGATTCGTTTAATCGCATAATATTATGCATGGTTACAGTTTAATAGTTTATGCGTATTTCTTATTCTTGGGATGAGTAAATCTATCTGTTTGTTGGGATGAGCACGGTATTCATGTGATCAAGAGATGATGGGTTCAATGTTGGTTGTTTAATGGCTGTGATCATGTCAGAACCACTTTAATAGGTCTTGATTTACACGGGCATATAACCCTATTCATGCCTTTACACAAAACATGCAGGCATAATGGTTGCTTGCACATGAAAAATATCTGAGTCTTCACTTCACAGCCATATGCAGTGTTATATTATTATTATAAAATTTCTTGGATTCGTATGCACGTTTCTGCACATTACGTGTGGCCATATGCGTATTCTTGGAAGCTTCACTGACCTTCCGCTGACAATCATTGATGCGATCATTAACAAAATATGCCAATTTCAGTTCCTACTTATATTTTGAATCATAATATGCCCTGATTGTTTTGAATCAATGGATGGATTAAAGAAAATTTATGGTATATTGGTATTATCATATGTTGGTTTCATTGATTAGATTTAGAATCAAAGGCCCAATCAATATTAATTTGGACCTAATGATTCTTTTGAAGGACTAATCTCCATATGTGTAGTGTGATCTATTTAGGTTATATATGTCCATGGATGTCAAATTAAGGCATTTAAATTATAATGAAGCTCAATTATCAATGCGCATTATAATGTGATGTGCCATATCCTTTGATGAACCTAAGGATATAAAACAATGCACTTGACGTCATATTATTGACAATGTAGATCACAACTGGTGTTACTATATTTATCAAGTTAAATTCCATGATTTTGATTGGCCGTTGATGAACCTAAGGATATAAAAACAATGCACTTGACGTCATATTAGTGACAATGAAGATCACCACTGGTGTTACTATATTTATCAATTTAAAATCCATGATTTTGATTGGCTGTGTAGCCACCACAGTGGCCGAGTCATGATAAATTGTAGATTTTCTTTAATTGAATTAAACTCATCACTACAATTAATTATAGAATGAATAGTAACACCAGAGTTGTGAGATCCATTTAGGAGATCGAGGATTGGCCCACTGGTACGATCGTCTTTCAATCACTTGGAGACCAGGATAAGGTATCTTTACACTTACTTCCTAATTAGACCGTGGTTGTCTGGCCCAAAGGTGTCACCCGTCTTTTTACATTGTACGTAGTGTGATAGCCTTATTGTGATGATCGGTTCATCCGAAGTAACCAAGTGTATGTTGCGTTTCGACCCAAAGGAGTTGGATGATGATACATGGTTACTTAATAAGTCTAATTTAATCTTTCTTCTCATATATGTCTAAATTAGGCTGAATTTAGAATTGCGTGATTTAAATTCAAAGCATTTATGATTAACTGTGAGTATGAATTTATTTCAGTTGCCAATATTCTGTCTTTGCCCTCTCTAATCTATTGTTCAAGTCTGACTGGTTTCAAAAAAAAATTCGATTGGAAAGACTCATGGACATCTGTCATAAGCCTTTTAAATATAGATTTTGATATGAAGAAGCCTAAATCACCCAAGCCCACTGATGCTTCCAATACTGTTGCCGAATAGGCAGAATTTGAGAAGTGGGAAAGATCTAATGATCTATGCCTGCAGGTGCAAAGAGTTGCATGGATGCTTTGGAACAACAATTTAAGGTGTCTGAAAAATCAGTGGTAGCATTTATGTGGAGTCGACTTGCTAACCTGATGTATGATAGTTTCAAAGGTGTGAGAGAACAAATTATAGAAAGGGGGGTGCTATTCGCACAACGAATTTAGCTTTTCCCACACAATTTCTCTCCACACACATAACAAAAATTTAAAAATAGCATTTTTTTCTTTCCACACACAGGAGAAATCCCCATTATAGCCCTCTCTCCATTTCCCTCTTTCTTCCCACACACACGTTTTTCATCCACAGCAGTTTGGGTTTTTCATCCGGCCGATCCACCTTGCTTCCGCTCTCTGTCTCCGGCGTCTTTTATCTCTCCGGCGTTACTCCGGCATTCACAATCCTCTACACCATCTCCTTTTTCAAAGGTAAATCTCTATCTCCACCATTGTCATTTCATTTTTCTTCACCATTCATTCTTTACCATTTTATTCATCTTAGATTACCTTTTTTTTCATGAAAACTTGTTATAGGGATAGATTCTCATTGAATGTAAGTTTTTACAAACAATGGTGATGATTTTCCTTGCATTTGGGCTGGTTTGTACACCATCATCGCCATTATTTTTCTTAATAGAAAGTACGGTCTGTTCGGACCTGAAAGTCCGAACAAATTGGATTTGTTCGGATGTTTAGGTCCGAACAAAATGATTTTGTTCTGACTTTCAGGTCCGAACAAATGGACTTTGTTCAGACCTGAACATCCGAACAGTTTGATGCAAAAACCATAATCCTACAATGTTTGTATTTTTATTTCAGATATGGACCAACCGAGCTCTTCTAGGGTGCGACCTACTGCTTCTAACAGAAGGCGTCGCCACCCAGTTGTAGAAGAACCTGTTCTTCGTGAGGAGGACGTTGAAGAACAACCAGAGATGGAAGAGCAACCATCTCATGGGCCACCAGATAGGTCGTTACTGACCAGCTTTGATACACATATAGCTGAGCATATTTGGAGTGGAGAGGTGTGTTTCGTTTGTTTCATATGAACTTTGATTGATTGATTAAGTTGTGAATTTATTCGATAATGACGTATCAATTGTTGACTGCAGGATCGAGGAGCATTGAAGTGTCCAAGCCATGGTCAAAAAGTGCCATTGTGGCAATGGCAATTGAATGGGTCTGATAGGTTCAGGCGATGGATGTCCAGGTCCAGTTTGGCTCCCTTAGTGACTGCATCATACCGCAGTGTCAATAAGATTATTGTATCGGGTTTTGTGGAAAGGTGGCAACCTGAGACTAACACCTTTCACATGCCATTTGGTGAGATGACCATCACTTTAGATGATGTTGCATCCATCATAGGCATCCCAGTGACGGGGCGGACTGTCTCGTACAATGATAGAATGTCATATGAGGAAGCTCAAGCACTCCTTGTTGATGCACTAGGAGTAGAAGCCATAGAGGCACATGATGAGCTGATCCAGGTGCGGGGTCAATCTGTTAGATTGGAGTGGCTACGGGAAAGGTTTGGTGGAATGTCTGACGATGATGGAGAGGAGATGGTTGACTGTGCAGTCAGAACTTACCTTCTGTACTTACTGGGATGTACGTTGTTCACAGACAAGAGTGGCACAAGGGTGCCGATCATATATCTTACACATCTGGTGGATTTGGATAACGTACGTTCATATGCATGGGGTACTGCTGCACTGGCATATTTATACAGGCAGTTGGGGTTAGAAACCCGGCGTGAAGTTAAACAAATGGCCGGTTACCTGACTCTATTTGAAGCTTGGGTGTACGAGCACTTCGAATGTTTGGCTCCAACTCCAAACATTCACTATCAGCCCTCCCACCTCCGGGTCCATCGATGGGTCTCTCGTAGGGAGTCTGCGCCTTTACAGGCATTACGAGAGAGACTTGATTCCATGAGCACTGACTTGGTAATTACCCAAAGTTTCTTACTCATTTTCTATCACATGATGTTATTATTCTGTATTATGTATTTTCATATCTTATACTTGGATTCACTATTTTCAGGTCACTTGGGACCCATATCGTGATGTTAGGCGCTTTCACCCATTCAACGAGGTTGCATACTACTGTGGATGCATCAAGTGCATGGATGTTGTTGAGCCTTATCATCCGGATAGGGTGCTCAGACAGTTTGGGAGAGTACAAACTATTCCTCCACCGCCATTAGCCCCCATTCGCGCTACGCGAGGTCCGACTACCCGTGACTACCATATCGCGTATCAATACATGAATCAAATTTGGGAGGGATGGTCTAATCACCTACTGTCTGCATTGAACCGTAGTCAACCGGTAAGGCGTCCTGTAGATTGTGTTCCCGGGTATATGGATTGGTACAGACGAGTCTCATGGAGGATATTACAAAACCCAAATCATCACTCTAATTTTGCGCCCGGACACGACGAAACACAGTCAAGCAATGCGGTGAACTATGAGCATCGTAATTCGGATGCACTATTCATTCTTGATGAAGTCATGGAAAGGGGTGAGGACCATTGGGTTGAAGATCCACGGGGACTATATACCCATGTGAATCAGGTTGCCCACGTTTTACGGGGAATGTCCATTGCCGATGCTCAACGAACCATTCGACATCCCCACATGAGTTCACAGAGTTACACCCGTAGCAGGTCAACAAGGGGAAGGAACAACTGAAATGATGAAGAAGTTTAACTAACAAAAACCAATGGTTGTAGTCATTTTTTTATTATTTTTGTAATTTGGATGGTTGTTATAAGACTTGGAACCTCTTTTAAGTTGTTTTTTATTTGGAAAGTGGTTGTACTTTATTAATTAATTCAAATGGTATTTTGTTTACTTTACCTTTGATTTTATGTTTGGAATATGCTTGAATTGTTACAGATGTAGAACCATATATCTTCAATGAAAATCTTCGAAAGGGACGAACTGAACATGTTTTGGGAGTTACAGTTAATGTTCGGAAACACAGTGCCGAACCAAACCAGTCTGTTCGGAAACACAGTGCCGAACGAAACCAGTTTGTTCGGAAACAAAGGTCCGAACCAACCCATTCTGTTCGGAAACACAGAACCGAACAAAACCATTATGTTCGGCACTGTGTTTCCGAACATTAACTGTAACCATTCTGTTCGCATTTAAAAACCTGTCTGTATTCGGCCGGCAAAACCAATGCATCCTAGTAGTTTTAAAATTTCTTCATACATCAAAGCATTCATTAAATACAATAAAAAGACATTACTAAAACACATTCCAAACTCCATCAAATGTTTAAAAATAGTTATTACATGCAACATAAAGTCTCACATACACCATGTAGTTCTATTCAATCCAATCAATTGTCTCACATGTTGATACATCTGGAGTTACAAGCTCTTTGAATTGTACAATCCGATCCCTGTATGGAGTCTCCCAACCATTCACACAAGAGTGATGAAATTGTCTCCACTTATTTGCAATGGGCGGAATTGGATGACCAGGTACTAAGAATAATTGAACAAAATGATTCTGATTAACAAAACCTATTGTTCGCTCGTTCCGAGAAGGTGTCGGCACTGGCACAAACCGCAATGGGAGGAAAGTCAGACACTGTTCTATGCTCAAGTGGTATAACACCAAATTATAACGAGACGCTATGAGGTGCCCCATGTCAGGCATAGTCATCCAATTGTCCATCGATGAGTTGTCATCATAGTATGATAATGCTTCCACCAATTCCTCAACTCTGTTCTCCACCGCATATAATTGTTTGTAGTGGTCTACATGTGCAAGCAACTCTTGTAATAAATCTCTCCTAACTTGTCTCCATTCATCCTCGGCTAGTCCAACCATCAGCTACCATCAGCTGATTCCACAGTTACCATCAGCTGCGACGTCCTTTACATGTCGAATGTAAGGCCTCAACCCCACGGGAAATGAGAGAACATAATTATTAATGCTCCTTGACCTCGTACGAATCGCACTAATCTTTTCTCTTCTCTTTTGTTTGCATTCTAACCGTCCTGAATTAGGAGAGTAGCTATCCTGTGCAGACGATACCAACTCAAATGCGCTTGGATCTCGTCGGGTTGAGGTGTCAACTTTCATACTTGGTCTACCTCTTGTTCTTGATTTTACTTCAGGTTCTATCAAATGAGTACTTTCTGGTTTTGATAGTTCTCGTATCTTCTTTAGAAGTTGCAGTTTTCTTGTGGAATCATATTCATTGAACCGTTTTTCCAGTAACTGCAAATCTGCCTTACAATCCAGGCCCATAGAAGAACTTGTTGACGGGGCAGTAGGCAACATATCAAGCTTACACCAATGCGGATGTATGCAACTTAGAGGAATAGGCCGCCCTTGACTTATATATTCAGCAATCTCATGCGCACAGGGTAATCCATGTGTGCGTCGAATAACACAACCACAAACACTGGGGTCAATTCCAACTACGTTGGCTCTCTTGGTTTCTGTTAAGATTTTCTCAAGTGCATTCTTAGAGACATTACCGCGAAGCTCTTTGTATTCGGCCGGCTTGAAATTATGTTGCACAATTGTTTTACTTTTCTCAAATGAAGCTTTGATACTGGTATGCTGCAACTCTAGCAAATTGTGGATTTTAGTCCAAACCGCTTCAAAATTTCCTTGACTTGATCCCAGCTGCCTCTTAAGCTGTGCGTGTGAACTCTCAGCCCTGCATATGATTGTTAAGAGGTGAGACATAGCAATTAATGGGCATAAATCAAATAGAAGGTATTTTTTTTAAAGTACCTGTTCGAAGTAGTATTCCCAAAATGGATACTATTGTCTGTCCATGCAGAAACAAATCTCTCCTTGTAATGATCTAACCAATTACCCTTCACGTAATTGAGTGCATCAGGATACGTACTGAATTCTTGATTTAGCTTACGTAGTTGTTCACCAAACTCCTCTTCTGTTGATGAAGACACTAACATATTCCAGCTCATAATAAACCTGTCCCATTTCTCTTTAGTTTCAAACAACTTTTTGCATCTCGCCAATACGTTTCTATGAATATGCCATTTGCATAATAAATGAGTTGCACTCGGGAATACTCTGTTAATGGCGTTCATGAGTGACAGTTCTCTGTCCGTCACAATGACATCGGGAAGAATACCATCACCAATAATTTCCCGCAATACACCCAATGCCCATGCATAATTATCTTCGCGTTCTGCATGAAGGTATGCAAAGCATACAGAAAAAGTCATGTCTGTGGATGTGACTCCAACAACCTCCAATAGAGGCATGCGATAACGATTGGTCTTGTAAGTACAGTCCATTATCAAAACATGTGGAAATGCACGTAATAAATCTAAATTGCTTGGGTGCGTCCAAATCAAGTCAGTTACAGTATCGCTGTCCTCACAAGTCTTATGCCATTCAATGTAATTATGCTCTGTTAGCTTCCCAAGCAGTTGTTGCATCTGACTTCTTCCACCCCGATCATTAACTTTATATCTGTAGCGTGCATTGTATATTGTCTTCATTGTGGTTACGTTTAATTCACTTCTTTGTTTCAACGTAACCAAAATTTCTTTTGGTCTAACCATGCTCTTGGACATATCAACCAGCAACTGAGTTTCCTCCTTTGATAATCTGCCTGCAAAAGAATGCCCCTCTAAATGTTCTGCTGCCGAATGATTGTGCACGCCACATGTGACCTCCAACATCCAATCATCATTTGAGTCTAACTTTATGCCCTTTAATGCGAAAGGGCATCCACATTTTTTTGAACCGGTTTGTTTGACCATTTTTCGCTTTTGGCCCTCTTCATGCTTATATTGTCCACTTCTCTCGCATGCACGGAGTACTCTAGGTTTGACACCTATCCGAGCAGCATTTGAAACCTTTATCACAATGACAAACCCGTTTTCCCGTCCTACACCACGAGCCCAACTGATCAATGAATCGCAACTGTGAAATATCTACAGTAAACAATTTTAATATGAATTTAGTAACAAATATTTATAATTTGAGTAATAAATTCACAATCGGACATACCTCTTGAGTTATAAACTCACTGGTATAATCCATGACAAACTCCGATCCAACCTGACTTTCCTGCGTAGAGGCCTACAAAAAATACATAATAATATGTCAATGTTCGGTATGAAACATCCGAACATATGAAGTGTTCGGAATTTCAGGACTGAACAAAAGGCATTTGTTCGGACATTAAAGTCTGAACAAAAGCCATTTGTTCGGACTTTAATGGCCGAACAAAATCCATTTGTTCGGACTTTAATGTCCGAACAAAAGCCATATGTTCAGACCTGAAAGTCCGTACATATCGAGAACCAGCAACTCGTTCCAGGTGAGAAAAAAATTAAAAAAAGAGGTAAAATAAATAAAAAACACAAACAAACAAAGGAACTGACCTTTCCAATACTACTTTGGTTTAAAGTTACAATTTGATTGTTGTTTTCTTCCTTCATTGCACTAGAAAGTAGAGGAATGTAAGTGAAGATTAGTAGAAAAGTGGATGGAGGAAGTAGAGAGTGAGAAGTAGAAAGTAAATGGCTTGAATAGGAGAAGAAAATGGAGGAATGTGAGTGAAGATGAGTTGCCTAGGGAGGTGGAGGAAGTGAAGAATGAGATGAGTGAGAGAGGAAAAAGCTTGTGTGTGAAAAGAAAATAGGTTTTGAGTTTTTATTGGACTATGTCTATTTTGGTCATTTCATGAAGGGGCATGAATGTAATAAAAAAAAAAACAAGTTTCCTTGTGTGGGAAAAGCTAAATTCGTTGTGCCAATAGCAAGCCCCTTATAGAAATGGTTAACCTGGCTGAAAAACTAAAGGTGACTAAAATGACCTTGTCATGTGAACTTTTGAGCCAAATAGTCCTAAATTCACTTCTATCCTCATTTGACCCCTTCATTATGACATGTGTTCAAAAGAAAGAGAAGTGGTCTATGAATGAAATAATCATTAAGTGTGATTAAGAGGAGAGGATGATGAGAAAGGAAGGGACTTTGGTTGTTAACCACATCTCTCACAAATCTCGGAAAAACCTCCAGGGTAAAAACAACAAAGATGACTCAATTAAGAGAAAATGAAAAGGAAAGGCAAGAAGATGGGTGGAGATGTGAAATGCTTCTTTTGCAACAAGAAGGGGCATCTTAAGAAGGATTGTTTAAAGCTCAAGAATTGGTTTGAAAAGAAGGGTAAGATTTCTAATTAACCTTTCACTTGTGGTTTGTGAAATAAACCTTATAAGTTTACCTTCTAGTAGCTGGTGGAAAAATTCGAGAGTCACAGTTCATGTTTATAATTATTTGCAGGGCCTCTTTCGGAGCCGGAATCCAATTGATTTACAGTCGTCTTATAGGGAGTCGGCAAGAATCTAAGGTCGAAGCTAGGACGCAGCAACTGATGGACACGAGTTTTCAACCAAGTCTCCTTAAACATTTTATGTTCTTTCAATCTCTTAGTCATGTTTAGACAATGGTTTTATCTTTATCTTTGGACACGGAATGTTAAAGATTTATAAGAATGATATTTATGTTGGTTGTGGTTATGGTGACTCATATAAGTTAAATTTGGGCCCTATTTTTGCTGAGTCAATATTAAATACAAATTTAAATATGAACATAGGGATTAAAAGAGGAGTCATAAATGAAAACTCATTAATGTAGTGGCACAAAAGGTTAGGTCATATCTCAAAAGAAGTGATGGATAAACTAGTGAATGATGGAGTTCCTCGGAACCTTGAATTCACTGACTTTTGAGTTTGCATTGACTGCATTTAGGGAAAGCAAGTCAAAACAAACGAGAAGGGTGCCACACGGAGTTCAGGACTTTTAAAAATTATCCACACAGATATGTGCGGAAAATTGCATATACTTCGTTTTTCAAAAGAAAAATATTTGATCACACTTATAGATGACTACTCACGTTTTGTATATGTCTATCTGTTTCGGGAAAACTGAGGTGTTGAGTACCTTTAAAGTATTCGATGTAGAAGTGAAAAATCAGTTAGATAAGGAAGTTAAAGTTGCGAGGTTAGATCCAATTTTATAGGCTGTTCTAAAAGGTCTTAGGGGTATAGATTTTACTATTCACACCATAATTCAAAATTTGTGGAGTCCAGCAATGCCAAGTTCTTAGAGGACCATGAGTGTTGGATTACTAAAATCCCATACCATGAGATTTAGGATAAAGATCTAATTAAAGTTAAATAGGTTCGTTGTGGTATGATAACATATAATTGAGGAACCTCTCTCAAATTAAACTGATGTCATTTTGTCAGAAAATATGCATATAGATAAAAATGTGATTAGTCAGAAAAATTGAGGCCAGCTTGTGTGAGAAGACTAGTTGTTTTTTGATGATTACATTGTGTATTTTGAACTAGCAGGTAAGGAAAGGTATGTGGACTAATCGAAAAGTTTCATAAAACAAGGAAAGTGAATGACTCGTTTACAAATTAAAGAAGTCTATACACAGACTTAAACAGGCTTCAAGGCAATGGTGTACTTAAAGTTCATTGATATCATTACGTCATTTAGATTTTTGAACACTTTGTCTAGCAATGTATATATCAAAAGATTATGGGAGCTAGTTTATTATTTTGGTACTGTATATAGAAGTTATCTTGCTAGCCATTTATAATATATCATTTTGAAAGAAACTAAGGCTTATCTCAAGATGTTCCCTTTACTAAAGGAGATAAGGTAAATAAAGGTCAATGTCCAAAGAATAAAGTTGAGAGTAACCAAATGGATGAGATACCTTATGTTGCTGTTGTTAATAGTCTTATGTATGCTCAGACATGCACAAGACCTAATATTAGCTTTGCAATTGTTGGCATATTCGGTTCGTATCAAGGAGATCCAGGACAGAACACTAGAGGGCATTTAAGAAAACTATTCGATATCTCAAAGGCATAATAAATTACATGCTTACATATAGTAGACCGGATGCGAACCTTACTAGTTGTCACAATAGAAGAATGTCTAATTCTGGCTATGTATTCAAATTAGGGGGTGGAGCGATATCATGGAAAGTGTTATACAAACACTTGTCACTCTGTCTGTTTTAATATTGAATTCATGATGTTTTTTGAGGCCATGGGGCATGCATCATGGTTGAGGAATTTCAGAGCTTCACATTTTTTATTTTACTTCTCAGCCAATTAAGACAACATCTCAGCCATTTAATTTACCAATAATGACAAAAGTTAAGGTAGTTCCAAATATATGAAAGTAAAGTATCTTGTCGTGAAAGAAAATGCACGAAATCGTCTAGTGTCGATTAAGGGGATCTCCACAGATCTCATGATTACAGATCCTTTGATCAAAGCACTGGCACCAAAAGCATTTAAGAAACAAGTCATTGACATGAGGGTTATAAATTTGCCGTGATAAGGATTATTGTTTTTACACTATTTGGGATTTGATCAAATTTCAGTTGACATTAATTTTGTTTAACGAGTTTATCTTCTTGTTTTATTTTATCTACTTTATGCGCATGTGATGATGGTTAATAAAGCAAGAAATGTGAGACATGACAATTTCCGTGTAGTCAAATTTGAGAATTTTTTGTGATCACAATAACCAAAGAATAATGGAGTAGTACTTGTGGTCATGTGGACCAAGTGGGAGAATGTTAGAATTATTGGGCTTAAGTGTGGCTAAATGACCCCAAGCCCATGTGGATCTCCCACTTTAGAAGACCAACTCATATAAAGATTCCTATATTGGTAAGTTTCCTTAATAAAGATGTATTTGGTGTTTATGGAAAGTTGCTAACATGATAGAGTTTGATATGCTAAGAGGAATCTAAATCCTAATTAAATTAGATCTCCATGATGGGAAGGGAGTTGTCTTGGAAAACATATATATATATATATATATGGTTTAGGGATTACAACTCCTCTCTACACAATACATTGGTTACCCCCCCTTGACATCACGTAGTAAGGACGTAGTGAAGGAGTGTAGGAAACCCCCAATCAAAGGTAGCAGTTCAAATCACGCGAACATGATGGAGACAGGTACGTGTTTAATTTCATATTTATGTTGTGTTATTCAAATCAATCCCATATTTATGTAAATCCGATTAAAGTTATGTTAGTCCCGACCTAACATTTCTTGGTATTAAAAAATGCCCCATGAATGCCTTTTTTATGTTAAACCCATGATGCATTTTGTTAGATCCTTTTTCTATATGATACAAAGAAATTGTTGATACTATTGATAAAAACCCAAGAAAACAACTGAAACCAACTTGGCTTGCCCTTGGTTCCATATTCTTTGCCCCACAAAGCAAAATAGGAGGTTTTTTTTTTTTTGTTTTGGGAATGATACGTTGTGTGGTGTGTGTGTGTGTGTGTGTGTATATCATTTTCCATCTCTAAAACGAGACGTGCATCCAAGAAGGAGCGATGTTACACCCCGACCCAAACTAATCATGATTAAGGCTAATTAATTAATATTAATGCTAATTAAGCATGAGTAATTGGGTTAATGAAGACTAATGACCAAAGAGAGACAAATTAGTCTCAAATGATGCATTAAGCATAATGGAATGAAATAGAATTGATTAAAATGAGTTTAGACTTAAACAAGGCAAGCTAAGGACTTTTTCGCAAATACGGGTTTTCGCGTATTTCATAAAATACGGAAATTCTTGATACCAACGTGTGAATCTCGAATAGTACGTTAACTTTCATAATAGACGCGATTTCATTTGACCTCAAATGGACCAGATGAGGCTTCATTTGACTCAAAATGTAATTACACTTAATGAAAAGGGGGTTTTAGTGTGAGAAGACCTTATATTAGAATGAAATGAGCTCTTTCACTCATTTCACCTTAAGTAAACCCTAGACACCATTTTCTTCTCCCTTTCTCTTCCATTCCTCTTCATCAAGGGTGAGATTAGGAGTAGTTTGAGTGGCTTTGAGAGAGAAGACTCCATCTTCATCTTCTTCCTCAAGTCCTTTTCCCCATTTTTGAAGTGTTGAAGCTTGAAAAAGAGCTTAAGACCTCTTTGCTTGGACTACAAGTAAGTAGTTAGTCTTCTCTTAGGATTTCCAAGTTTCATTGGTTGTTTTGTAGAGATTTCTAGCTCAAATAGCTCATGAGTTGTGTATTTTCATGTTTTCATGGGATTAGGGTTTGATTTGGGGGTTGTAATATCTAGCCAAGCTAGGAAAAAGAGGGTTTTTGCCCCTAAAGCTTCAAGAGGGGCAAGTATAAACATCTACTTGTGATTTTGTGTGTTATTGAGGTGTTTGGAGTTCAAGGGACTCAATGTCTAGAAGTTAGCTTCAAAAGTCTGAAGCTCTAGAATGCGTCCTGGGTTCAGTTCGGCTAGCCGACATGCCAACCGCCAAGCTAACCGCCCAAAATCCACGAAATGGTGTGTCTCTGGAAAGCTGACCGCCATCTAACCGCTAGATTTCGGTTAGCCGAAATTCAGCCGAAAGGTAACCGTTGAGCTGACCGAGTTTGAGTCAGGAAACATTAAGCTTCTAGAAAGCTGACCATCAAGCTTCTGGATTTTAGATTTTTATATGGACTTGGAGTACTTCTTGTAATTATAAGTGCTCCCTTAATTAGTTTTAAGTCTAAACTTCCATGGGTGATAATTACGGGGACTATATGATGCACATATTAAATATAAATGTAATGTCCATCGAGAATAACACGTGCATTTATAAACCAATGGTTACACCCAAATGGTTGTTTAGACTCGAGACAGAATTGAGTAGAATCATAAGTGATTAGTAAGAACTCTCATTGTATCGTATTCCACATTGTTGCTTCCCAATCTAGTGAGATTGGTATTACCGTTATTCCCTTCTCTTATCATGAAGAGAATTATTAAATTGAATTGAATCCGGAAATGGATTGCTTATTGGAAAGTATTAGCTCTTGAGTCTGGCACTACCTAGCTATGGTATTAGAACTTTAAATGAGTTCAATGAATTAATAAATGAAACAAATGACTATTCCTACTACAGTAGATGGATTTGGGGGCGTTACAGAGCTCCGTGGTGATGCTAGTTGTCCATGGCCCGGACACTAGTAAGTCCCACATATTCCGATCATATCTATTGGTATTAATTGATGCCTTCCATTTGGAAGATGAATCTTTCCTTTGAGGGAAGATAGCAAATTAAATGAAATGAAATGAAATGAATGAATGAAAGCTATGGTAGTGACCACCTTGTACGCGTCTGTTGATTAACTCTTTAAGTTATATGTTGTCATTGTAGGAATTATCTAAACTTGTCTAAAATCGAAATTGTTACTAAATAGGTTTGATGAGTTCAGTATATGTACTAACATGTGCTATTACAAAAAAAAATTATACATTGTTAAACCGTCGTGTTCACTAGTGTTATTGATGGCATTACAGGCCCGATTGCCCTTGCCGGTGCAGCAGCGCCCTCGGCAACAACGGAGGAGACCGCTCCGGTTCCTCGCGGAAGTCTAAACGAATGGAATGGTTGGGTACCATTTGAGATGGGTATCCGAGTGCGAAAAGGAACTATAACATTTTGAGAAACGTTTTGAAAAGTTATTTTGTACATTCATTTTTGGAATGTAATTAATTGTTATTGTTTGTTGTCTTGGATATGCACCGATTGACAAACAATGATGGAAATGATACATGTATAAGGACTTTATTTTTGTATACATGTAAATCGTAAATTGATTTTTGTCAAATATATATATAGATGTTTCCGCAAAAATTGTGTATCTGACAGGTTTATTGAGAATGTTATCCCTTGTGGATTCCGTTTTAACTTCGGTTAATTCGGAGTTTACGGAAGTAAGTATGGGCTCACGGCTCGGGGTTATAGTGATTCGGGCCAGGGGTCGTGATAAGCGAAGCCAAAGTCATCAACCCAAAAAATAAAAGAAAAAAGATGCCAAACAGCATACCAAGGAAAAGAAAAGAAGGACCTCAAGGATGAGAAAAGGACCTCCATCTTTGGGAGGCACATAGCCAGCCCAAATGGAGGACATAACAATTTACAACATGGGACGGGCCAAAAGCCACCCCTAGCCCAGGTCAAGCCAAAAAAAATAATAAAAAAAAAACACCTAGCCTTCCTTTAGAAAGCCTAACAACCAAGCCCAACCCAAAAAAAGAGCAGCTACATAGGCATCCAGAGGAGAGAGAAGCATCACTAAAGACAGCTTGCCTGGCGAAAAGCAGTGAAGTGAGAACATCACAGGAGCCACAAATTCTACTTTCGTTTCACCTATCTAGCTACTTCGGTTAAATGTACCCGGTACATTGCTATGCAAGTACATTAACTATAATTTCCATTAGCATCTATTGAAATCAATCAATTGCCTCATCACTGTAAAGAAAAAAAAAATCACCAATTGAACGGAAGGTCTTTCACCTTTTATTTTTCATGTTGTACGCAGTGACAGCAGATGATAAAAGATTAGGCCACATTTTGGCATGGTTAGAAATCCTAGCGATTTTCCTCCGTCACGTGGAAAATTCACATTTGGTAAAGCTAGGAAACACGTTGGGAGAAGTCCTTTCTTCCTTATTTTTTTATTATTTCTCAGGTTCAACATCCCTCCTCACTTTTTCGTAAGTTTGCACGAATGAAGAAAGGTGGGTGAACAGTGAATGTGTGCCAATTTAGAAATCACGGGTTTGGTCTTTGTGAACCTATTTTGTGGTTCCCTTAATAAAGATCCGAACCATTAATCATCTTTAAAAGACCCAAAATGTTTGGAAGGTCAAATATTAGTCATTGATTTCTCATATATTGAGATGTTTGCAAAAAAACAAGTCCAAACCATTGGATCACAATTTTTGGACTTTTGTGGGTCCCTTTTGAAAAATCCAAATCATTAAATCTCCTTAGAAGGCCTAAAATAGTTATGGGATCAAATTTGGCAGCGTGATTCATCATAGATATTGCGAAAATTATGAGAAACTCCAATTGATCTTTCATAGTGCATGGTCAATGAAATCATTGGAATCGGCAAAATAATGAGTTGTTTTTTTTTTTTCAAATGAGTTTTATTCTTGAAATCAGTTTGATTGGATGATCACATCGCCCAAATAATGGCCACAAACCAATCATCCAGACTCGGGATGCAAAATGGGCTAGGCCGCTCAAGCCCGGCATGGCTTGGCACACCGGTCGAGCCACAACACGTCCTATGCATGGGTTGTGCAGGGCTAAGGGTGTTGTAGGCAGCAAAAGTAAACCCCACCCCAACTCAGATGACAACTATCATAAAATGACAACCTCCCCTCCCAAATAGCGAATATATATAATTTCATTTCAGTATTTGTGACATATATAAATACCCCCTCCCATTTCTCAACATTCATCTTCACTCTCCCTCTATTAATAATATCCACTAAAGCAGAACGCTAGAGGTATGCCTCCGTGGATGGCTCAAGAAAGATGTTGACCTAATAGTGAAAGGAAGCAGGGCTACATGAGCTCGCAACAACAGAGGTAGAGTTAAAAGAGTACCCTTCCTCTACCTGCAACAAAAGCTGGCCTGAATTGCCAGAATGTAACCTACACGAGGAAAAGCCTATAAAAGGGGCGTTGATCCCAAGAAGAAGGGCAGAGGAGGAGAAACCGAAGGGGGTAACGAGGATAGAGAGAAAAGAGTTTTTCCCAAGAAGAGCGGAGGCGAGGTCTTACCATAGTCCCCCTCATACTACTCTTGGGAGGAATACCAATGCTTAGCCCCAACCTTGAAGGATAACCTGAATGAACCCTCCCAGACAATAACCTAAATAAACCCTCCCGGACTTCATCCAGTCTTCCCTCTCAACGTCGAGGCTATAAGGTTACAAACAAGTATCCGATTCTCCGATTACCCAAAATTTCCGACCCAAAAAATATCGGGTCTAGAACTAATTTTAGGTTTCGATTCATAAACGGGTCCAATTCCGGAACCCAATTTAGGTTATGATTGATAAACGGGTCTGGTTCTAGGTCCATATAAGTTCCGACCCGTGGACCTGGCATATGAGTCTTTGACATTGCACACTTTACCTCGAAATAAACTTTTTTTGGATATTTTTATATATAATGCTGGAGGTAGTAGACTTGATGCAATGTTATAAGTTGAATGATATACTTATTTTAAGAAAAAATGAAACAATTGAAGAGAAGTTAAAACCAATTTTTGAACTAGATCCATTTCTCTAGGAGGATCCAATTTTGGAACCGAATCCGAGTATTTCTATCGGAATCAGGTCAGGAACCAACAAAACAGGTTCCAAGTCAAAACTGGAACTGGAATCGGAGCTGTTATTTAGAAATGGGTCTAGATCCCGGTCCAGTACGGTTCCGAATCGGAACCGTTCCGTTTGCAACTCTAGTTGAGACCAACAATAGTCATCCATGATCTCTTTGTAAAAAGGAGTACTGGCAGTCACCATTGTTGACAAACCATAAGCTTAGTGTTAGCCCGGAGTCTTTGGTTATTAAATAAAACCGCCATTCCAACCACTCTTTTCCTTTTTGTTTCCACTAGCACTTTTATTTTATTTACAGTGATTTATTAGTAGTTTTAGTTTCTACAGTTGCATTTGAGGAGACTTTTAGGTCAAGTGGGTGACCAATCAATGAAAGGAGGATGGGGTTATTAGAAGCAATGGTTGGCACATATATGTGCCTAAGAGATTGGTTTTTTTCCAGAGAAGAAGTAGGAATATTTGATGCTAGAAGAAATTAGAAGATGATTTTTCGGCATTTGAAATACGATAGTATTCAAAAATTGGATTTATCATAGCTATAAACTTGTAATTTGTAAAATTTTCAGCATTAGGAATTTTCATATTTGAAACTTGTAAGTTTTCTCCTTTTTTTTTCATTTTGTACATCTTATTTCAAGTTGGAAATTATCATACTCATAAGTTTTATTTTTCCATTTGTAAATTTTATTTCAAGTTGGACATGATCATCAAAGTTGTAAACTTTACTTGAAGTTGGAAATTATCATATTTGTATATATATATATATATTTTATTTTATTTTCATTTGTGAAGTTGGAAATTATCACTTATAGTTGTAAACTTTATTTCATATTGAAAATTATAACAATGCCTTGTGCATTTTTTATTTGAAATCCAGTGTAAACTTTATTTCAAGTTCAAATGTTCAAGTTATGTGCACTTTTTTAGTTATGTGCACTTTTTTAGTTAAATGTTAAATGCATTGTAATTTTTCAAGTTATAAAAAAAATTATTCTTTGTGGGCCAGCACGGCCTAACATGTCATGAGCACTAGTCGTGCCTGTGGGCCATGCTGGGCTGAGGTTGTGGCAAACTAAGCACCAAGGCATGGCCAGGTCGTAATTTTCCAGCACGGCCAATTTTACACCCCTAATTCTATAATATTCTTATGTGAGTTAGTTTGCATAGGCAATTATACACGGTTTAGTCTGTGATTCAGATTCCATTTAATAAATAGGTACCATACCTCGTTACCCTTTATGTTGAACCCAACATAACCATTTGCTACTTGTTAGTCCCGTAGATGCACGGTACACCTTGTTACCCTTTATGTTGAACCAACCTAACCATTTGCTACTGGTTAGTCCCGTAGATGCACGGTACACAACTTTGCAGAACCCCTAAATACCATAGTGTCTACGGGTGGCAAGCCGGACCCAACCCAGTGCAGAAAAATGACCCGCCTAATGCAACCCAAGCCCAACCTAAAATTATGTTGGTCCATCGCAAGTCAAGTAAACCTGACTCGGGCGGGGTTAGACTTGACCCACCTAACCAAGTAGTGCTTTTTTAGATTAAATACATAAATATCCTATTCCTAATATTATTAGATTCTGAACTTCCTCTTCTTTTGAGCTATACACTTCTTCCTTTTTCTTTTTTGGAATATTTTTTATTTGGTATGATTTCTCTTTTAACGATCTCCATTGGATGATTGCATTGTGATAACCAATTTGTAGGGTCTCAAAATGGGTCAATTATCTATATTTATCGTTCCATTTAGGCATAAAATCAGGCAAAATCCTTATAAAGTGCTAAACATTTCAGTTTAAAGTATGCTACAATTTGTAAATGTTGCCAAACATTATGGTTTGTGCAATATTACAAGTTTGTCATTGAAAGTCTGGAATAAGTTGAACTTAATTCTATTCCAGTTATAACTAATTTTATTTTTTTTAAATTAAGTACAAGTGATGTTTACAAGATACAAAGGCAGAAGAATTTACCATAAAACACTCACCACAGCACAACGATATATAGTGGCTCAGCCAAGATGCATGCATTCACTCCAGGCTTGTGTCTCCACACTCCACCGTCACTAATTCAATGGATGTTTATGGTTCACCTCAAAATTTACAACCACTAATGCTCTTTTAGGCTAAACAATAACTTTACAATCACATATGCTTTTCAATGTTAAACAATAACCTTTACATCAATGAGTTTTTTTCTCTCTAAGATGGGTCTAACAATACACTATAAGAGATAAACTTAAATACAAGGATGTGTCTCTAAAATAGACTGATTTAAAGTGATTATCCAATTGAAAACAAACACATACGTGAAGATGCAAAGATTGTAGATCAATGTGTACGAATATGTTACCTCTAAAAGTGAATGTTCAAAAAAAGTAAGCCAATCAAGATGACCTTCAAAAGTAATAAATCATGATAATGTGAGAGATAAAACATTAAACACATATTTAAACAAGAAACAAAATTAATGTTTAAAAGTGAAAATCAAAGACTCGCGACTCTTCAAATGCAGTTTCATGGGTGTCTAATCGGAAAGTGAATCCCTCTAGAAATTCCAATTCCTCTTCAATGAAATTTGTACTCTATCATCGTCCATAAATGTTGCCTTTTGTTATGAACATATATCAGCCAACTCAATGGCAGATGCTCTGGCAAAACAAGGGGTTGGAGAACTACCCCATGGGAGGGGATTGTTTTGTAATTGTGAGGTGAGTGTAGGGATGTAAATGGATAACTGATTGTCCGATTACC
Source organism: Cinnamomum chago (assembly GCA_038049695.1). Taxonomy (NCBI): domain Eukaryota; kingdom Viridiplantae; phylum Streptophyta; class Magnoliopsida; order Laurales; family Lauraceae; genus Cinnamomum; species Cinnamomum chago. The sequence goes on along the minus strand of CP142453.1, from coordinate 97,874,552 downwards.
CGGAGCTTCTGACCCGTTAGAAACATGGTCTAGGTCTTTATTTAGACCCCAATAAGTAAATGGGTCTGGCTCCAGTTCCACCTTGGTTCGAACCCGAGACCTGACATATTACCTCAATTTTCGAAAATCTCTCCTAAAGATTATATTTTTTTTAATATCATTGTCTACCTAAACCTAGACCCGGATCCAAACCCGTCTCATATATGGTTTCGGTTCCGGTTCCAATTCCGGAGCCAAGAAACCAGTTCCAAAACGGTTCCGGGTCCAGATCCGGTTCCACCTTCTCCTTAACGGTTCTGGTTCCGGGTCCACCATGGACCCGGACCAGAACCGACCCGTTTACAACCCTAGGTGAGTGGGGATAGTCTCTCTTGTACCTTTTTGCTCTTCTCCTTATTTCTCTTTGTATCTTTCATCTCTTTTAATTAAAATTCTTGTTACTGTCTAAAAAAAAATGAAAATAAAAAACTAGCAAGTTTCAACATATATTGAAAAACAAAGCATGTGTAGAATGACTATTGTTGAATCCATAACAGCAAGAAAGTTGAAAGTGGACATCATGTCATGGAAACAACACTTAAAAAGCTTCCAACCACCATATAAAATATGTTATAAATGAAAGTCCACGAGGATCCTAACCCTAGAGGGGGGGGGTGAATAGGGTGAGCTACAACTATGACCAATTTACACCAATTTTAACTTCTTTAAAATAAACTAGTCACATGTGATGATTAAACAATCAATATGCGGAAGCTAATAAACAATCACCACACAAGCAATCACCACAACACAATATTTATAGTGGTTCGACCTCAATGCCTACATCCACTACCGGCTTGTGAATCCAACACCCCACCGGATTTCCACTAATTATGCTTTTAACTAGGCTAAGCAATAACCCTTACAATGTTGTTTTTCTAGGCTAAACAACAACCTCTCAATGTGCTTTTATAGGCTAAGCAATAACCTTTACAAAATGCTTTTCTTAGGCTAAGCAATAACCTTACAAGATGCTTTTCCTAGGCTAAGCAATAACCTTACAAGATGCTTTTCTTAGGCTAAGCAATAACCTTACAAGATGCTTTTCTTAGGCTAAGCAATAACCTTACACAAAGCTTTTCTCTAAGAAGGTGTCTTTACAAAAGATCACTCTAAGAGATACAATTTAAGCTCAAATGAATTTGCCTCTTGAATAGGCTAATATGAAAGTTTAAAACAAATAACAAACATACACTCAAATAAGTTAAAGTGTGTGCACAAGTGTATGAATGTGTTTCTTCAATCAATCTCAACAAAGAAGCTCTTAAATGAATGCATGATGCATTTTAAAATCAAAGCTTATAAAATGATGATTGAAGAGAAAACTAATCACATGAGAAATTCAAACAACTTTAAGAAATGAACTAAACAAGTTGTATGAATGTAAAAGTCTAAGAAAGCATGTGATTTAGTTAAGAGAGCTTGCAAACTAATCTAATTTACCAAGGATGATTTAGAGTTTGTAACACAACTCTTTAAAAGCTAGAAATCATGCAAATATGAAAATACAAAGATTTAACCATGCATTGATTCTACTTTTAATGGAAATCAAAAGGATAAGTAAGGTCTACCTTTTTAAATCTCAAGCATTTGATTTCCAAATGGCCCTCTAGCCTTTCCAACTTCTTCCCCTTTCTTTGGCTCCAAAATGCTCTCAAAAGTTCATGTGTCAAGCCTTGAAAAAGGTTGGAAATGAATGGACTTTATAGCCAAAAAGTTGCCAACGGCTAGTCCTCGGTCGACCGGCAAAGAGGTCTCGGTCGACCGGGAAGGCACAACGGTCAGATTTCTGACCGTTGGAGGTTTCAGTTCAGAAACTGCAGAAATTACCTCCAGTTGTCTCGGTCGACCGAGACCTGTATCTCGGTCGACCGGCGACACTGCCGGGACACCCCCCCTTTTTTGCAAAAATGCAACTTTTGACATTTTAAAGGTATTTCTTTGGGAGGATTTTTGGGCCACTAAACCAAGCTAGAATACATGTTTTAAAGATTCTAATGGGTTTAAAAACATGTCACAACACAAAGCCTAAAATGATTCAAAGGTTTAAAACCAAAGGCTAGCTTGATTTGATAAAACTCTTTTCAAATGAAAATGCATACAACAATGATTCTTTTTGTGAAGAATGTATGCAAGACTCAAACCTAAATTCACAAGATGATTTTCCAAATGTAATGCACAAGGAAATAGGTTTTCAAAAGAGTTTGGGTTTCAAAGCTAATGCATCCAAGTTTAAAACCAAAACATGCATAAAACAAAAGCTTTTCCAAATCTTAAAAGCTATGCATGTATAAAACTAGATTTCAAGGTTTTCTAAAACAATGCAAGTGTGAGAATTCAAATGATGCTAAAGTGCAAATGCATCCATCAAATTGCAAATACAAAATCCCTAACAATCTCCCCCTTTGCAATTTGATGGCAACTTACTCATCATAGAAGTTAACACACCAAGTCTTCAGCTCCCCCTAAGCTGGACAAGTCTTGAAATCTTCTTGGATGCTCCTTCTCTTAGCTTGGGCTCTTGGGCTCTTTTCTTCAGTCTTCTTGATGCTTGGAGCTTGATCATTCTTCAAGCTTTCTCTTCTTCTTTCCTTTCTATGACCAAGCATCTTCTTTAGCTCCAAGCTTTCTTTATTCTATTTGCTCTCCCCCTTTGACCATGCCTCTCTCTTCCTTTGGCAAGATATGCATTCACTCCCTTTGTAGAAGATCGTACACAACTCTCCTTAGGAAGCTTGGACATTCTCTTCACCCTTTGAGAACTTGAATTCTTTCTCCCCCTTTGATGGATAGGAGATCTTCGAGTACTTGAACTCTCGAACTCTCTCCCCCTTTGACATTAAATTGCAAAGGTACCTACACACATGAAACAAGGAAAATACCTTTAGTAGCACCTGTTAACAAATGAAATCGAAAATGAAATTCATAACAGGCTATCATGTATGGAAGTAGTCTCTAAGGGTTCAAAAGGCAATCCAAGGGTGAATTTGATCAAAACTAATATTTCCTATGAAGGTTTACACTCCCCCTCAATCCATTCTCTTCTTTTGTCAAACTTTTGACAAGATTTGACTATTAGATGCAAGAAGAAGATGGTTTAACCAAATGAGGGTCAACTTCAAGGAAAGGATTAGATTCATATAACTATAAAGCACAATATGATCAAATTACCAAAAGATCAAGGTCAATGGGAAAAGCAATCATGGATATCAATTGGAAAAATAAAGAATACCAATTGAGATTTAAGGATATGACTATTAACACAATCACTCTAAAATGGATGTAAGAATATACCTATTAGGAAGAATCCAAATTAGAGCTATCCATGATACAATGGAGTTTACTAAACATAGCATCAATCAATATAACTATGAAAATCATATGCTATGTAAGTTTTGAAATCATTTCATTCAAACAATAAATATGACTATTAAAGTGCAAGAATGAGTGAAATGAAATTCAAACATGAAGCCTACCTCAACAATTAACCAACCAATATTATGAACACATAAACATGGTGGTCATGAGATTTACCTATGAGAGCAAGGGAGGAGGCAATCATGAACATTATGATGCTAATGGTGTGTGACATGGAACAATCATATTACTTATCAAGTTCAATCCAATGCACACAAGGTCTATCACATACACAAGATAAGATATCAATTGGATATGAAATCAATGGAAAGTTATACCAAATGAAACCAATTGAATATGACAACATGATTAAAAGCAAGGATGTGACAAACCCAAAATCCCATCAAGCATCATAAATGCATATTCATCACTTTTAAGGATATAACTATTGAGCATAGTGATGAACAAGGCAAATTGCAATGCAAAAGGATATGACTTGGAAATGCATGCAATTTCCAAAGTGTCAAAATCATATGAATTCAACTACTAAGATATCCATCAACCATCATAAATGCAAGGAATGGATTTCAAAGAGTTTCATATGATTAAGATCACTACTTATGAAGTTGAAACATGTATAAGGAAGACACCAAGAGTATCTACATGAATCAACATCATAACCATCCAAAAAGAAATGACTATTAGGCATAGAGGATGGATTTGGGTTCTAGTATGGTTTCTACAAATGTAACTAAGATCACAACCATACATGGAACCTATAGTCATTTGCATATAAAAAGAATGTAAATAAACAAGCAAGGATGCAAACAACATACATTTCCATTTCTAAGATAATGAAACCAAAAGAAAAGGAAATGAAAACATGGAACATGCTTTAGATGAATATAACTAATGATGTTATAGGCATTTCCATTCAAATAATCTTCAAATCATTTTGAAAAACAAAATCCAACAATGAGCATAAAAAGAATGATTTTGAAGATCAATTTTCAACATTGTATTTTAAAAGATATAACTTAAAAGCAACACATACAAGTTGATTTTTCAAAACAATGATTTTCCATATAAAAGTATAACTTAGAAGTCCATGGAAAAACTTGAATTGATTCAAATCATTTGTTCAAAAAATATTACTATCATATCTACACAAATGATTCAACAACAATTGATCATGAATAAATAAGCTATGAAAACTTTTTTTTTTTTAAAAAACACAATCAATTAATCATGTAGAAATGCAATGCAAAACATAAATGTGCAAAAAGCAAATCAAACATGATGAAATTATAATCAAAAGATTTTGAAAACCATGAAGTGTAACTAGAATGGTGCATGAAGACAAAATCAAAAGATCATAAAGAAACATTGCATTTTAATAGATGTAACTAAAAAGAAACAAAATGCAAATGCAACATGACCAACAAAGTGATTTAACTATTAAAGAATAGGTTGGTCAAAGAGGTCCAAGGCCTTAAGGTTTGTCTAAGTATAAAACTTTGGGAATCCACCTAAGGTCTTGTGAGGGTTGAACTTTGAGGTCTAGTTTGGACTTCTCACCAACTATAGGAGATTTGACTTGATAAATTTTCAATTTGAACTTATCACCATGATATTTAGATTTTACTAAATTTGGCTTAGAATGGTGATTAGTCTTTTGATGTTGATGAGTTTGTTTCTTTGGGGATTGTTTCACTTTTCTTTTCTTCTTACTTTCTCCCTTTACTTGACTTTTGAATTTTAGATTTAACTTAGCAACTTTCTTCAAAAGTTCTTTCATGGGTTCATATAAGGGAGGTAGGTTGAGAAGCTTTTTGTTCTTAGATTCTTTCAAGCTTGGTTTAACTTGTTTAAGCTTTTTAGAATCTATCTTGGGAGACTCCTTGTTAATTGGTTTAACTTGTTTAAGCTTTATGGAGTCTTCCTTGGTTTTTAGTGTCTTACCCTTCAAGTATGATTTTACTTTCTTTGGTTCAAAGATGGGATTAGACACATTGCTTCTTCTTAGTTTGCACTCAAACCTAAAGTGTCCTTCATTGCCACAATAATCACATTTTGTTTTAGGCAAGTGACAAAGAGTGCTAGAGAATGAGGACTCACCTTTCACAAAAGTGTTGGTGAATTTAGGGTCATATGTCATATTCCTATTAAATCCAAGACCCGTCCTATCTCCATGAGGTTTACCCAATTTAAATAATTTTTTAAGTCTATCTTCACTTTGGGTAAACTTGCACTCATACTTTTGTTTATAGCTTTCAAGTTGAGTGACTTTGGTTATAAGGATTGAATTTTCATTTTTAACTTTTGAAAGTTCATTTTCAATTTCCTTATATTTGCTTAGCTCTTCATTGGCAAGTTTTAATTCAAGCTTTAGTTCATTAACAACATTAGATCCAAGCTCTTGGGTTTTTAACTTACTTTTAATCAACTTGGCTTCTAAATTGTTAAAGTCTTTGTCTTGCCTTTTTATTTGATCTCTTAGAATTAAATTTTCCTTGTTGACATTATCATAATCCATCTTTAATTCTTTTAGTTCATCTTGAATGTTAGATAGATTATTTAAAGAGATCATGAACTTAGAGTCTAGGCATTTTATCACTTCTTCTTTCTCTCTAAGCTCATCTTTTGAAGAGTTTAGCTCTTTGGTTAGATTCATAGATTCTTCTCTTAAACTTTTGTTTCTTTTATCAAGCTTTGAAGATAATGTATATAATTCATTATAGGCTTGTTGAAGATCATCTTCATCATACTCATTTTCTTCCTCTTTTGAATCAAATTGATATTCATTTAATTTAGAGTTTGAATCTCCATAAGATGGAAGAATGAGGGGTCTAGAAGAATCTACAAGGTCTATCATAGTGGAGTCCATTCTAATGATTTTCAAATAAGCACAACTCTAGGATTTTAACTCTAGGTTTTTACACCTAATCAAGAGTTCCAAACACTTGATCCTAAGGGATAGAGCACTTGGCTCTGATACCAATTGAAAGTCCACGAGGATCCTAACCCTAGAGGGGGGGGTGTGAATAGGGTGAGCTACAACTATGACCAATTTACACCAATTTTAACTTCTTTAAAATAAACTAGTCACATGTGATGATTAAACAATCAATATGCGGAAGCTAATAAACAATCACCACACAAGCAATCACCACAACACAATATTTATAGTGGTTCGGCCTCAATGCCTACATCCACTACCGGCTTGTGAATCCAACACCCCACCGGATTTCCACTAATTATGCTTTTAACTAGGCTAAGCAATAACCCTTACAATGTTGTTTTTCTAGGCTAAACAACAACCTCTCAATGTGCTTTTATAGGCTAAGCAATAACCTTTACAAAATGCTTTTCTTAGGCTAAGCAATAACCTTACAAGATGCTTTTCCTAGGCTAAGCAATAACCTTACAAGATGCTTTTCTTAGGCTAAGCAATAACCTTACACAAAGCTTTTCTCTAAGAAGGTGTCTTTACAAAAGATCACTCTAAGAGATACAATTTAAGCTCAAATGAATTTGCCTCTTGAATAGGCTAATATGAAAGTTTAAAACAAATAACAAACATACACTCAAATAAGTTAAAGTGTGTGCACAAGTGTATGAATGTGTTTCTTCAATCAATCTCAACAAAGAAGCTCTTAAATGAATGCATGATGCATTTTAAAATCAAAGCTTATAAAATGATGATTGAAGAGAAAACTAATCACATGAGAAATTCAAACAACTTTAAGAAATGAACTAAACAAGTTGTATGAATGTAAAAGTCTAAGAAAGCATGTGATTTAGTTAAGAGAGTTTGCAAACTAATCTAATTTACCAAGGATGATTTAGAGTTTGCAACACAACTCTTTAAAAGCTAGAAATCATGCAAATATGAAAATACAAAGATTTAACCATGCATTGATTCTACTTTTAATGGAAATCAAAAGGATAAGTAAGGCCTACCTTTTTAAATCTCAAGCATTTGATTTCCAAATGGCCCTCTAGCCTTTCCAACTTCTTCCCCTTTCTTTGGCTCCAAAATGCTCTCAAAAGTTCATGTGTCAAGCCTTGAAAAAGGTTGGAAATGAATGGACTTTATAGCCAAAAAGTTGCCAACGGCTAGTCCTCGGTCGACCGGCAAAGAGGTCTCGGTCGACCGGGAAGGCACAACGGTCAGATTTCTGACCGTTGGAGGTTTCAGTTCAGAAACTGCAGAAATTACCTCCAGTTGTCTCGGTCGACCGAGACCTGTATCTCGGTCGACCGGCGACACTGCCGGGACACCCCCCCCTTTTTTGCAAAAATGCAACTTTTGACATTTTAAAGGTATTTCTTTGGGAGGATTTTTGGGCCACTAAACCAAGCTAGAATACATGTTTTAAAGATTCTAATGGGTTTAAAAACATGTCACAACACAAAGCCTAAAATGATTCAAAGGTTTAAAACCAAAGGCTAGCTTGATTTGATAAAACTCTTTTCAAATGAAAATGCATACAACAATGATTCTTTTTGTGAAGAATGTATGCAAGACTCAAACCTAAATTCACAAGATGATTTTCCAAATGTAATGCACAAGGAAATAGGTTTTCAAAAGAGTTTGGGTTTCAAAACTAATGCATCCAAGTTTAAAACCAAAACATGCATAAAACAAAAGCTTTTCCAAATCTTAAAAGCTATGCATGTATAAAACTAGATTTCAAGGTTTTCTAAAACAATGCAAGTGTGAGAATTCAAATGATGCTAAAGTGCAAATGCATCCATCAAATTGCAAATACAAAATCCCTAACAATAAAAGTGTGAGAACCCGACCCCTAATCTCTTGGATTAGTGTTGTTTTATTTGTGGATTAGTTTCTTTTAGTGGGATTAGTAGTTGTTGGGTTGAGTTTGTGGGCTAGAATGGTTTTTCTTCTAGTTTTGGGCTTTTGAGTGCTTTAGTAGCTAGTGGGGCCCTTTGGGGGTTCCCTTTTCGGCTTTGCTTTTACTTGTGAGATTTTCCCGATTTGTTTCGTATTGTGTTTTTGGCCCGTTGCATTCATCTTGAGGAATCCTACAACTTTCATGTTGATCCCGTATCCATTTGAGAACCCGAAACCCAATTTCTTGGCCTTGAGGGCAAAACAGTCTTTTCACACCAAATCTGTACCCAAAACTCGATATTCTCGAAATCCGTGAAACATATACTTTTTGAAAACTAGATATTTCGACGATCATTTCTTCCTTTTTTGTCGAATCCATCCGGGGTCCCGAATTAGATGATCTCAGCCACCCAAGTTCTTTAAGTTGTGGGACCCAAACCTCACTTGCTTATAAGAGGAACCCATCTCCTTCATTCATTTCATTCACCATTGTTCCAGCTGAACCTAGGGTTTTTCCCTTGTGTTTCTCTTCTTCTTCTTGCTTCTTCATCTCCAAGCCACACCAATAGTTCATCAATCAAGCAATGGAGACCACCTTCTTCTTCCTCATCTTGCAAGCTTTCCATTGATACCATTTGTGAAGAGAACCCTCCATCACAAGACTTCCTTTGAGCTTACCTTGTCCATTAGAGGACCTTGCAAGTAAGTGTTCTTCTTCATCTTCTAGATTTGTAATCTTCTAGCCTTAGAGAATCTCCACCTTGATTATTGAAAGGTTTCCTTGTCATTTCATTGTTTAACCCATTTTAGGGTTTGTTTTGGGGGTTTTTGTAGAGATTGTGGATCTTGAGCTTGAGAGGTGATTAGGAGCTTGATTTGCTTGATTAGAGTCAAAGGCAAGTGGATGAATGGATTGTTTTGATTATTAACATGTTTTGTGAGAAAAATCTTGTTTCATTAAGGGTTTTGGTGATTTTAGTAGTTGTCTTCACTATGATTAATATTGATTTCGAAATGTGCTTATTGATGAGTTATTTCCCTCTTGTTCATGCTTGGAAAATGTATGCATCATATTGTCAAGGTTTCAAATGGTTTCACATGAATGAGTTTTCTCCACCTTGAGATTTGTTGTGAATGGAAAGAATGGAAAGAATGGAAAGGGAGAAACTTGAAATGAGGAGCTCTTTAGCTCATTTTAATGTCTTGGAATCATGTGTTTAAATCACCTTGTTCATAGTTATTTGTGGTTGTTGAGGTGTTGGAAGGAAAGGAAACAAAAAGGAGAAAAATCAAGTTCCCGGGCATGCTTCACGCCTAGTGCCGATCGATCGGACCTACAGGCCGATCGATCGGTCTGTCTTTTAACTGTAAGGGTTTTTGGGCCGATCGATCGGACCCTGTGCATTTCTGGTACAATGAAATTTGATATTGTTTTTTTTTTTTGAAACCTTTGGGCTTTCTATGAGTCCTAGGGGTATACACCTTAGTGGTAAGACCAATTATACCCTAATCTAAGGTCTCTAAGACTAGGGAACTAAAAAGAAAGAATGGTGATGATCTAGGCACTAATTCTTGGTTTTAGGTGGGACCCTGGCTACCCTCTTTGGACTGTTTGGACCATGTGTGAGAATGTCTTGAGCCGACATGCCTCACGGTTGGTTCGGTGGCATCGAAGTCCAATTCATTTCAATCTTGAACGGGATGGAACGACGCGATATCTTCTTTATATCTAAACACAAGTCTTTCCCTTGGTTATCGCGAATTCCATTCCTTTCGGTGACTGAATAGGTTGCTCGATGTTTCCGGATTAATGTCATGCCTAGGATGGACCGTTTATAATCTTGATTCTTGCTATTGTAACATCTAGTACTACCCATAAGCTCATTTTAAGTTTTGAAAGTAGTAAAAGTGCATAAGGAGCCCGGAATGTCTTCAAACTCAAGGAGTACCAAGTAATTGTTATAATCGACATACGGGACCCCTATTCACTTAAATAGATCTTGAAACCGATATTTTTACCCGAAATTGTTATAGTTCATTGTTTCACCTCTTTTCCCGAGATTTGCATTACATGACTTGTTTTCCCGAAAGCATTGGAGTTACTCTAGTAACAGTCATTTGTCCCGAAGTGCATTGCATCACGTGATATGACAGTGTGCCCTTGAGCACCCCGTTTTACCCGTTTATTTATTGTACTTGATTTACTTGTTTCCCCGAAAGCATTGAAGTTACACTAGTAACAGTTATTTGTCCCGAATGTATTGCCCGATATGAAGTGACAGTGTGCCCTTGAGCACCCCCGTTTTACCCGTTTATTTATTGTACTTGATTTACTTGCATATGTCCCGATTTGTTATTTGACCTATGAGTCGGCATCACTAAGCTTGGATACCTTGTCGGTTTGATCCACCGACTTGGAAATCCCTCTCCCGTCCCGCCAGCTGCAGTTTGGATCCCGATACCCGGTTATTGCCGTGGTCCCGTCCCGATACCCGGTTCGTTACCGTGGTCCCGTTCCCGTATATTTATATTGTATATATGATTTACGTTGAGTCTCCTCACCTTGTGTGACTGAGACCAACGTCCCGTTATACTCTTGTCACTTCGGTGATAGAGGACTTAGCTTCTTGTGATTGCCATCTTGCCAGTTCCCGATTCCTTGGATACCCGACATGTTTTATATTGTTTACTTGCTTTCCGATGAATGATTCGTTTCCTTTATGAAAGTTGTTATTTAAACAAGTGCTAATATTCTCCAATGTAAATTCAGTTATTATTATATTGTTTTCTGTCCTTTGTACCCGCACATGTTTTAAATGAATGCCGGTTGGGTGAATAACCATGCTTTTACATATGTTCCATACGATCAATGATTTTGCTAGATTTATATGATTACACGTGTTTTAAAGGAATACCCGAATTGTTAAATATCCGTGCCTTGTTTTAAAGGACATTTGGTTTGTCAGATATCTATGTTTATACCTGTTTTCAAATGAATATCCGATTTGTTAAATATCCCTGCTTTGAGATATGTTTTAAATGAACATTAGTCTTGTCAGATTTCTTTGGTTACACCTGTTTTAAACGAACACCCGGTTTGTTAAATATCCGTATTTTCACATATGTTTCAAATGGACTTTGGTTTTGCTAGACTGCTATGAATGACTGGTTTGTTGTATACTTATGTTTTTACTTAAGTTTCAAATGAACGTTGTTTTGGCCATACCGCTATATTTATACATGTTTTAGACGAACACCCAATTGTCAAATATCTATGTTTATAGATGATGTAAATGAACACATGTTTTATTAGATATTCATGTTTTACCCATGCTTGAAATGAATACAGGTTTTCCCCGAGATTCCCGATTTTTGCACCCGTCTAATTATATACAACATTTGATTCGAATAGCATGATTTATCTTATGTTTTAATTCTTCAGTATATTTGTTATCTTTTCATCCACCTGCCAGACCGTCGTGTCTGACCCACTACTTTTGGTACTTAGGTTCAGATTTCTTCGCCCCGAGTTAAGTGTTTTTGTTGGCTGTGGAGCCATGCCTTGCAGGTTGTTTTGTCGGCTATGTCATGTAGACATTGAGCTTGACATCGGAGCTACGTCACATTTGGGTAGTAGTTTATAGCTTATTGTTGTATGGCTTTTATTAGCCTTTTTCTTGGGATTCTTAATTAATGTACATTGATAATTGTAACTTGAACATATATGGGAATGTAACATCCTGTTATTGTCAGCTCTGTAATTTATTGTGATGGTTACTCCAGTCTGATATGATTCTTGATATAATAGCTATGTGCTACAGGTTGAGTGCGACGCGGAATCCGATGGCCACGGACTTCGGGTCGCAACGCCACAAATGCTTCCGCAAAAATATTCAGAATGTGTTGGGACGTGTTGTCTTCACACATGCGGATCCTGGGAGAAGTAAAATACATTTATGCTTAAATCCCATTCCCGCCCCCGAGGTTTCGGTTCGGGGGCGTGACAAAAAGAAAGTCAAAGATTTTGGCCAAGAATGAAAATTTAGGAAAGGAAAAAAAAATAGCTAACTTGTCATGAACCTAAGGTGAAAATCGCTCTAGCTTTCCTTTCCATCTCTAGTCATCCTTAGCTCATTCTCCTTCATTTGCCCTAAAAAAACCTCTCAAGGCTTGAAATTGACTTAAATTTAAAAAGAAAATTCAAATTTATTGTAGCAACGGTCACTTTAGTAACGTAACTGTAGCAAACACTGTAACAAAAGTGCTATAATAAAATACTGTAACAAAAATAGTTTCTTTTAAAATAATTGTCACGACCCAAATTCCGGGGCCCTGTCGGATATCCGGATCGTGATAACTGGTCAATGTATACCATTCATTTATCAAATTATTCGCATAAGAGATTTGACATATAAATCAACTATAATTCCAATTAATTTAAATAAAGTCAAACAATATCAAAAATCTCTGAATAATCCAAATCCCTATGTTCTAACTCAAATAAATATATACTAATCATTAAATCAATTGCTAGACAAAAGCTAAATCTTCTGTCACTCATATGAATATTTCCCGCTCTCTCTCTTCAGCCACGCATGCCAAAATCTACGTGCTGAGCGCCATCCTGATTTATCCCACCCGCAGTAAGATTACCTGAAGGGGGCAACACAACATCAGTATTACTGGTGAATGAATATTCCTAATTACATAAGCAGCATAAAACATAATATCACATGATTAACATAATTGAATCAATATATTATATGCACAATAATACATCCATAAATATACATCCGTGCCCATGCCCCTTACCACGCCTCAAAGGCCTATTGTATACATGTATACCGGTCACTATGACCCTGTCTCATCGGACACGTCCCCTATGGACCAGCCGCTATACGGCTCGGACACTAAGTCCAACATCCCATGTCCGGGATCTCATCATCTCATAACAACCACAACTCAATATTATTATCAATCCTTCTCATGTACATATCAATAGTGTGGGCCCCACCCTTACTAAGTTCATTGTTTATTGCCCCACTCCAATTCAAAATTGGCATTATCAGAGTAGGGTTGGTCCACACCATAAAACGAATCACAATATGCAATAAGTAAACATAATGCATATAATTATCTATAACTAGATTAATCACAGTTACTTTAATCACCATTAAATTAATCATCTATATTTAAGTTATCTGTGTATATAACTTATATGGTCATCACCTACCAATCCTGGGCCAAACCCAATTAAAACTGCCCCAGATCCATGCCACAGATCCATGAACAAAGCCCATTTTAGTTGTCCACGCCTGAATACTCACACATGTAACATCCAGTGGGTCCCACTTACAAAATCCATGATCATCCAACTAGGTGATGGTCGACCACTGCTCAGCTAACAGCCTATTGGATCTGATCCATCATCAGATCATGTCCTGGGGTCCACAAGTCCAAAATGTAATTCCCTAATTTTCTGTACACAGTCACGCCTGACTGTTTTGAGTCTATTGCCTGGTGGGTCCCACTGATCACAACCCCAGATGCCCACTACCCTACGGTCGCCCAGGGGTCCACTTCAAGATGTGGGGTACTGATTTCTATTCATGTGGCCAGATGGGTCCCAGAAGGACCTGACGACAATAGACCACAATTCATGCAACAGTCGCCTATGTTACATCATAACAATTGGATGAGGGCCCAGATGGGGCCCACTCCTCATGGGTCGACCATGGGTCCCCTTGTGGATCTATGGCCTTGATTCTCCATCTAGTGGGCCTTGGGGTCCCACAACTCTCAAACCACAAAACAACCCATTGACGACAGTCTCTGTTTCCATCAATTTGCAACCCTATTCGATGGATCCTCAGGGGTTTTCCCTCCAAATCATTGGGATCATACAAACAGTCATTCCTACACAATTCCTTGGCTCAAAACAGATTTCAAATCTATTCCATGGTTACAGACCATCACCGTATACTTAACAATACATGATAATTGAATCATACTCCATTATCAATCATCTTGGTTAAACCCTCTAGATATTTAGGAAGATCCACTCACCTTTGGTATGCTATCGTTGCTTTTGCAATGTGCGGGCGTGAATAGGACATCAATCAACCTTCCTCTCCTTCTCCTAGATTGCAACCACAGGACTCTCTCTCAGGATCTTCTCCAAAGGAATAGAATACAATGACTGTTGTTGGTTTACTTATATATATAAAGAGAAGGCAATTCCTAATCCTAATATATATCCTATTTCCCCTACTATACTTGTTATACAACTCCAGTCCCAAACAAACGTGGGACACTTTCCAAATTTCAAATTCCTTAGTAAGTAGTATTACTAATTTTATACTAAGGGAACCACTTAAGTACTACCTGGGCCAGGCTGATCCTGGGCCCATATACTACAGGATATTACAATAATTGTCCAAAAAAGGGCTACTCTTGAAGAAATTCACACATCTTAAAATTAACACAATGATAACAATGATTTTTAAATCATGATCCTAAGATGCCTAAAAAGATATGAAAATGAAATCATAAAATTGCAGGAAAAACTCAAGTTTAAAAATTAAAAGGCATGCATGAAAAATAAGCTTTAAAAAAAATAAGAACACATCCAATCAAATTACAATACACAAAATCCCTAACAGCCATGTCTTGATAAAATCTGACAATTATTCAAATATGTTGATATTAAGTTCTTTACATATTGAAACACCCATTAATATTAAATAATACTAAATACTAATGATTAACAAATATGAACTGAAGTTGTTAACTATTGATCTATATTAACTATTTATATTTACTTCTAACAAAAACATTAACTTAGCTTAGTTAAACAACTTTAAGCCTCACTACTTCCCTATAGTTTTTTTTCCTATTCTCTATATTTTTACTTTTAAAATTAATTTTATTTCCCACAACATTTTCATTGTAATATCCCAGAAGAATGACGTTTGAAAAGGGTCCTGACACTTATGGGAGATGATAAAGTTTTGGAGTTTTGACATATTAGTTCTCTTTAAATTCGGCTTTCCCAATCTCATGACCGAAATTTAGATAATGTCATTAAAGTCGCTTGACTCTTGTCTATATTTTTTTAAACTTTTTGCACCACATCCCATTATTTGATGAGATGGTCCCCATGATATCTTAGGATTTATCAGTCTTAGTATCATACATTTTCTGCAACCAGCAAGCAAAGTTCCATGATATCTTAGGATTTATCAGTTTTAGTATCATACATTTTCTATAACCAGCAAGCAAAGTCGTTTTTACACAACATGAAAAATGACATTTTGTGAAAAGTAAATATACATCTGAGCACCATTTCTAAGGTTTTGTCATTCGAAGTTCCCCTAAGATGCTGCTTAAAAGCCATGACATCATAGGACGGTCCCATGATATCATGAGATTTTTATATTTTCATGACACACTGTTCCCATGATATTATGGGAAATGGGGCGAAAAGTTTTTAAGAAAATGTCGACCAGAGTCAAATGACTTTACTGAAATTATCTGAAATTCGATCATGAAATTAGGAAAACCATATTCAAGGAGGACTAATATGTCAAAATTATTAACATTTTTAGAACGAGTTTCAGAGGATCTAGAGTATAAAGTTCAGTTTTAGTGATTTTGGTTGTGATGTGAGTAAGGCTTTCAATGTGCTTGATTTGAGACAGACCTACTTGGGCCTTAGTCTGGGCTAGATAAAGATTGAAAAGGCAAAGTCTACGCCAGAATCCCTATGCCAGAATCCAACATGCACAATAGATCCTAAGAACCCACCCGATAAGAAATATAGCTTGTTCGTGTTAAGGCCTAAGTATAATTATGGCCAAGGTTCTAGCCTATTGCAAGCCCACTTAACACACTACTACAAAACTGAAGTTTACCGACGCAGTCAACGCATCGGTAAACTTAAATATGCGTTGGTAAAAAAATTTACCGACACTACCTACGGCGTAGGGAAGAAATCGTAGGTAAATATACTTGCCGACGCGTTGACCGCGTCGACAAGTTGTAGTTAAAATTACAGACGCCAACGGCATCAGTAATCTTCCGCAAAAAACGATGCACCTATTATGTCAGCCCGTATTTTATGGTTAAAGTTACCGACGCCAATGGCGTCAGTAACTTTATGTTTATTTTTTTTAATCACGGTTCCAATCAGTGATTGGAACCGTTTTATTATTATATTAAATTAAATTTTAATTTAGTTTTTTTTAGTCATTTTAATTTAGTTTTAAATATCTAGTTATTATTATTTTAAATATAGAATTAAAAATAAATCACAAATAAAATACTAAAAGTCTAATTTATATTAATAATGAGAAATTTATAAAATATTATCAAACATATTACAAACCAAATGTATCAGATCAAACATTAATATATAAAAACAGAAGTCTAAAAGATAAAGCCATAAACATCAAGTTAAAAGTCTGAAATATAGTAGTCTAATGAGGGTTTCTCAGCATCTCTGGATAATAAACATCATCATCATCATTATCATCACGTCGCAAAGAGCCCGGAGGGTATTGTGGCGGCGGAGGTGGAGGAAATAGAGTACTTGGATCAAGTTGATTAAATTGTCCAGGGAATTGCATGTTAAGTTGAGCGGTTAGCTGTTGGATGTAGGCCGCACATGATGCAAGTTGATTCTGATATGTGCTGACTTGGTTCTGATAGGTGTTAACTTCATTCTTATATGTGTTAACTTGGGCCTCATATGTTGCAACCTTGTTCTTAAGCTCCTGGACCTCGACATTCTCTTGTTGTCCCCCACTAGAACTGAACGATCCTTTCACAATTCTTCCTCTCCCTTTGATGTATCCCGGACGAGGCTTGCAAACCTTTTGAACACAACAAGGATTTTACATATGAGAAAGTGAAATATGAGATACGATATGACACCATACGTTATCCATTTTGAAGTATCCATGCATCATAGCTTTTAATCAAGGAAAATTCTAAATGCACCCACTGAAATTGTTGAACACACCCACTTGTTGAGCTCACCACACCCATTCTATTTTTAAAAATATTTTGTTGAGCCCACCCACCATAATACCCAAACTGTCCAGGTGAGAAGACCAACTCGTTTCCATCCCCTCGTCGAGAGCTTTCAAATTTATCCAAAGCGAAAGCGTTGGCCTCTTCTCCACTGCACAACTCACAACTCTCATCACCATCCTTTCTGTAATGCACTGCTTCTATCTATCATCAGGGAAACTCAAACAAGGTGAGCTCTTCTTCTTCTTCTTCATAGGTTTATCATTTTCACATATTTTTTTGTTGTAATTGTGCATTAGAGAGTATAGACGTTTGCAACAAATAGGGAAGTCCCTAATGAATGACATGGATGAGAGTTTTGAACTCTAAACCCTATCCATTGTTCTTCTTCTTTTTCTTCATATAGTTGTTCACGATCTACTCGGCAATCCAGAAATGCGCAGGGACTATAGGCACGGCACATCGAAGCCATGCATTTACTATATGCACAACCCATCTAAGCCGTGCATTTGTTATATGCACGACATATAATGGGCAAGCATATAAAATATGCTCGGTTCCATCATAATGTGCGAACAGAATTTGCACATTTTCATTGCGCCGTGCAAAATCAATTTGCACTATATATTTGAACTAAGCACATCAAAAAAATATGATATCTTTGATTATGTTGTTTCCTCTTATTGATTTTCATTTTTAACATATTGGAAAAAATGCCGAGAAGACCAACTCGTCGTATTGGTGGCAGCTCACAAACAACAGGTGAACGGGCTAGTTCTTCCAGCGAGCCATCGAGAATGCGGACCAATATTGGTGTTGCAAGACCACAGCACCAAGGTGTGCATGTGAATTCTTCGGTTGCTGGCCGTCAATGGACAACAACGTCTGAACGAAGATAAAAATTGCAGCAGGATCCACTCCCAGAGCCGGTTGAGGAGGATGTTGACAATTCTTTAGACGATGATTCCTCAAATGAGGAGGCACAGCCGTCCAGTCCTCCTGCAGCAGCAGCAGGGACGGTCCTATTCCCGACGGTCTGGTGGACCTATCTATCCTTATGAGTGTTAGGACGCACGTAGCCATATCCATATGGGACGGGGAGGTACACTTGCATTCTTTTAATATTTTAATTAATTATTTTTCAAATAAGATGTGTTGAAGTCTATAATAAAATATATTAATGAAGATTTATACTTATAATGTGCAGGAACGTGACCCGCTCAATTGTATCAATCATTGGCGTCAATCGAAGGATTGGTACATAGATCTGCTTGGAGATGGGACCGATCTTCATGTTCCTCGGTTTCGTGCTATTATAGAAGAGTCTGGATTGGCAAATTTGAAGCGTTTCTCGTACCGATATATCTCCTGCCCTTTGGTATCGAGCTTTGTAGAGAAATGACAGCTTGAGACAAATACCTTCCACATGCCATTTGGTGAGATGACAATCACCTTAGATGATGTGGGTACACTCCTCGGCTTCCCAGTAATGGGTTTTCCTATCCACGCATTGACAAGTATGAGATTTATTGATCAAGTAGATTTACTTGAGCGTGGACTGGGTGTGGATAGGGCATCTGCGTCAGCTGAATTGAGAGTGGCGCGTGATGGCGTAGTTAGGATGGCGTGGATCAAACGGGTGTGCGGCAATGTCACTCCTGCATCGTTTGTTGAGCAGGTAGAGTGTGAAGCTAGAGGCTATTTTCTGTATTTGTTAGGTTGCACACTCTTCACCGATAAGTCATCGACTCGAGTCCCCATCTACTACCTATTTTTACTAATGGACTTGCCACGGTCCATCATTATGCATGGGGGGCTGCCGCACTGGCATATCTGTATTGCCAGTTGGGGACCGCTACGAGGGCAGATGTGCGACAGATTGCTGGATATCTGATGCTGATCACGGTAAATGTGTACACTTTATATATACATATACATGTTCCCTCGTAATTGATCATTTAAATTGTATAATTAATAATTGATATGGTGTGCAGGCTTGGGTGTACGAGCACTTCCCATTTGCTCGTTCTCTTGCACAGTGGGGATATACTGCTGGAATGCCTATAGCGAGCCGCTGGAATTCTGGTCAGGATTCTGGGATTGCGAGGGAGAACATACAGTAGTTGTTTGAGAGGTTGGACGAACTACATCCGAGTAAGGTGGGCACCCAATAGAGAAGTCCTTGATATATATATTACGTTTTTACGACAGAATATTCTTTATTATATTAATGAGTTATTTCATCTACTTGACACAGGTGCCTTGAGATCCATACACTGGTGCCATGGCTCAACATCCATTCCATCAGATATCTTTCTTCTATGGTTGCTTGAGATCTCTAGATGTCATTGAACTCTACCACCCACACAGGGTTCTCCAACAGTTTGGCTATGTACAAACCATCTCACCCCCACCACTCGCCCCCATTCGTGCATCTCGGGGATCCACAGCTGGAAAATACAATGTCTCATACAGATTTCTAGACCAGTACTGTGCTACTTGGGAGGAAAATGTATTATCTATAGTGCATTGCGGCCATCTAGCGCAATATGCATGGGAGTGTTCATCTGACTACCTCCAGTGGTTTTTTAGGATTTTACACCCTCGAGTACAGAACCCCGATCGTCATTTCCACTATCACCCTATCGACGGTAGAGATGACCCGACTCCAAGAACAGTGAGGGTTTAAACTTTTTCTAAACATTATGCATCCATTTTTCCAAACTATCTTAAGTATTGACACATTTTATTGTTTCTTATAGCATCTTCGAGTGAAGGATCATCTTCATGCCACGATTGCGCAAACGGAGCAGCCTGCTGATTTCTATTACTGGGCATTGCAGACCACCCTCAAGATCCTAGATGACTTGCCGATGACATACCAATGACGTACGCAGTCATGATGAGAACTTATCTGTTGGATGAGTCTTTTTTTTAGGATTTATATGAACTGGTTTATATGTGTAGTTTTCTTTTGATGAACTTTGGATGAGTTTTTTTTTTAAATTGAATGTTGGATGGGTATACTTTTTTATGAATGTTGGTGTATTGTTTGAACTTGTATGACTTTGTTACAAGTTATATGAAATGGTTGATATGTGTACTTTTTTGATGAACTTGTATGAGTTTGATAAAAATGGAATGAAAGGGAGACAGGAACTTGTCCAATTTTATAAAATTAGCCTGCTCGGCCATCATGTTCCGAACAATAATAATTTTGCACGTCACTATAATACCGTGCGAACACTATATGGTCAGAAACTTTTGACTGTGCAGTGTGTCATCCACACGGCATTGTTCAACCGAGCAAAGGTCTTACAAATGTGGATAATGGAGGCATATGAAGGTGTTATAAAACCAAAAGGCTAAAGATTGTGTTATTTTTTTGATTTTTCATTTTCCTGTGCAAAAAAGGTCATTTCTCTCTCTTTTCCTTCTTTATTCGATGAAGGCTCTTTTATAGTGACCAAAAATCCACCATCATTTGAGGTGTTTATGTTATAAAAATTGGCCACCATCATTTTGAGGTGTTTATGTTATAGTGACCAGAAATCCACCGCCATTTGAGGTGTTGATGAACTTGTATGATTTTGAACAAAATGGAATGAAAGGGAGACATGAACTTGTCTGATATAATCCTGCACAGCCATCAGGTTCCGAGCAAAAATGATTATGCACGGCACTATAATATAGTGCAAACTCTATATCCTCGGAAACTGTTGGACGTGCAAGTAATTACTGCACGGAACTTGTTTGCCGTGTAGAATGTCATTTGCGTGACCCTGATCAATCGAGCAAGTGTATTAAAGAATTAACACATAACATAATAACATTAATTTTGCATCCATTTTTAATCAGCCATTCATTTTTCAAACATAACAAAAAAAAAAAAAAACAAGTATTAAGTTTGTTTACATCAAATCGAGAGTGCAAATATTCAATTGTTGTCAAGATTGATCGACTCTTGTGTTGCGACACTGTCTCATTTATATCTCTAAATTGCTCTTATGAGAGTTGCCATCCGTTTGCATTAGGATGGTGGTGCCTATGCGAATTTGTAGCAATGGGAGGCATGGGTGCCCAGGTGTCATGAAGACCTGAACAAAATGGTTTTCATTGAAAAAGCCAATCGGGATAACTTTGCGAGAACTTGATGGAATCGGGGATGATCTCAAAGGCATGAAAGTAAGGCACTACTGCAATGAAAGAATGACCAATATAACTTTATAATTTGAAGATCTTAAGTGACCCATGTCCGGTATTGTCATCCACCGATCAAATGAAGGATCGCTTTCAAAGTAAGACAATGCTCTAAGCATATGGGAGTTGCCATCCGTCTGCATTAGGATGGTAGTGTCTATGCCAATTTGTAGCAATGGGAGGCATGGGTTCCCCAGGTGTCATGAATACCTGAACAAAATGGTTTCCGTTGAAAAAACCAATCGCAATAACTTTGCGAGAACTTGATAAAATTGAGGATGATCTCAAAGGCAAGAAAGTAAGGCACTGCTGCAATGAAAGAATGACCAATACACCATTATAATATGAAGATATTAAGTGATCCATGTCCGGCATTGTCATCCACCGATCAAATGAAGAACTGCTTTCAAAGTAAGACAAATGCGTAATACAGCTCCCCAACCCTTTCCTCTCCTCCATAGACCACTGACTAATAATTTTGATACGTCTACAATTCACTGCTCAAATCAATTCTAACCTGCATCCAACTATCCTCACTCATGCCTAGAAGACCAGCTATAGCTCTGAATCCACAGTTACCATCAACTGCAACATCCTTAACAATCTTGATATAGGGTCCTAGAGACTGAGGAAGCAAATGCAGAAACGTACATAACCGAGTGCGACAGACACTTGGTTTCTCCTTCTTCTTCGTTACAGTTGTAATTCTTAATCTAGCAGGATTGCTATCTTTACTTGATAGTGCATACTCGAAAGCAGATGGCTCCCGACGTGTAGACCGATCCAACTTCTTCTTTTTCGATGATGACCGACTGCGGGTATTCAATTTAACATCCGATTCAAAAAGAGAAGTACATGAAGGACTCTCCAATTCTCTAAGTTTTTTCAATATTTGTATTTTACCCCTTCTAATCACTACTCTGAAATTTCTTAGTAATCAACTCAAACTGGGAAGTTGCAATTAACTCAGGGGCTTCATTCACCGTAGTAGCCTCTAAATTGAGCTTCCGCCAATAATGGTGTATACAGCTCAGTGGTATACGAGAGTCTTTCCTTATGAAATCGGCAATTTCGCGTGCATATGGTAAACCATGGGTCCGTCAAATTACGCACCCACATGCCACCTAATCTGAATCAATATCACCAGCTCTTATTGACTCATTTAACACTATATCTAAAGCATTCCTTGATAGAAATCCTCTCAATTCACGGAACAGTGCCGGTTTGAACTTATGTTGCACGGTGTTCAAACTCTTTTCAAAAGAAGCATTTATCTCCGTAAAAAGCAACTCAAGCAAGGCATGGATAACCTGCCACGACGAATCAAAGCTACAGCTCGATGTGCCTATGTGTCTCTTTAATTTTGCATGTGCACTCTCAGCCTTGTTAGTAGTGACGTTCCCAAAGTGCATATGCCGATCCGTTCAAGCAACCACAAATTGCTCCTTATACTTATTCAGCCAAGAGTTATTCACGTAATCAACACTATGTGTATACCCGTAGTAATTCCATTCTAAAGCACTTAGAAGTTTCATGTAGTCATTTTCAGTTGGAGAGACTACTAACATGTTCTAACAAGAGATAAATGCTTCCCATCTGTCGTTGGTCTTAAAAAACTTCTTACAATTTACCAAGATGTTCCTAGAAATATGCCACCTACATAATAAGTTTGCTGCATTTGGAAAAACAATATTTACTGCATTCATCAGCGCTCACTCTTTGTCTGTGACATTCACACGGGGCAGAATGCATCCATTCATTAATTCATTAAGCCTCTCCAAACCCCATCTATAATTGGCCTCCATCTCTGATTCGAGACACACAAAAGCAACAGAGAAAGTTAGTTGGGTAGATGTGACACCAACAATCTCAAGCAAGGAAAGTCGATATCTATTAGTCTTGCACTTGAAATCCATCATTAAAACTTCTGAAAATGCACATAATAACTGAATAGATGATGGATGTGCCCAGAATAGGTCCATGATAACATCTGTAGCATCGTTATTAGTGTAATACTCAATGTAGTTGTTATCCTCCAAATGCATCATGAGTTTCTGCATCTGTGATTAACCGATCATTTTTGTCACTCTAAACTTCTAACGAGCATTGTAGATACTCTTCATGGTAGTGGTGTTGTGCACATTCCTTTCTTGCAATGTTCGAAGGATGTTCTTCGGCTTCACCAAACTCTTAGACATATCAATCAAAACGTTGATTTCTTCCCTAGAAAGCCTCCCATCAAACAAGTGCCCATCGAGATGTTATGTGTTTGGATGATTATGCACTCCACAGACCACTGTTAACATCCAATCATCATTAGGTGCCAACTTTCGGCTTTCAAAGCAAAATGGCAACTAAACTTCTTCGTTCTCGTTGCCTTATTAGGAATTTTCTTTTTGAAGACCTTCAATGGACCCCTGTAACAACCACTTCTCTCACAAGAAAAAATGATTCTCGGCTTCCTACCATTTCCACCAACATCTGAAGTCTTGATTACAATTACCAATCCATGTTTCTTACCAACATCCCTTGTCCATTGGATTAGGCCCTCCCGGCTTCTGAATATTGTGTCAGTGGTGAAGACATTTGTAAAATCCAAAAGGCACTCACTGACACCGGTTGATTCAATCTCCTGCAAATATATCACAAATTCTTAGTTTATCAATGCATGCTCCTTTATAACCGTACAGTATTAAACTGCATAGTATATATAGGCCGTTCTTAATGTTTATGCTCAGTTTAAGTTGACCGATTAGTAGTACCTTGTGCGGTTTAATAGTGCCGTGCAATATAATTACGCACATCTTATGACAACCGAGCATATATTAAATGCACGATTCTGGAATTCTAAGCAGGACGCGAGAAGAAAGAAGAAAACGAAGTCATAGCGTATACCTCGTGTTTGTAGATTGTCAACTGCTTGTCCATATTGAAAATGCATACTTTCAATACACACTGTGGTGCAGGGATGTAATATCTTGAGCCACCTGGACCCAAAGATTGGTTTGGCCTAGGAAGGACCTTAATTGATAACTTAGAATAGCTGTAGAAGTTGCCACACGGTGAATCCTTTTTAGAAAGGAAAGATAAGGAGTTGTTTCAACTCTAATTAGGAAGGTATGAAAGGATTAGGACTTTGTTTCCTCTTTATATATATATAATCCCACGGTTCCTCTTGTAGTATGATATCCAATTTCTTGTTTTGAGAAAATCTAAGAGAGAGAAAGTTGTGGCTGGAAATCTAGGAGAAGAAGAGGAAGAAGCCAATCGAAGGGGAGACGATCATCGGAAGTCCTATTCGCGGCCGTACATAGCGAGAGCGACGATCACGTACCAAAGATGAGTGGACCTTCCTAGTTGCTTTCAATCAATGTATGAGATGATTGATAAGGCTATATTTTCTTAACTATGTTGTATTGCTGCTGTGCTGTCAACCTGGATCCTTGATTGGATGCAATTTGGATGTTTGAATCAAAGAAATCATGTTAGTCTTGACTGTTAAATTTATACAAATCATAAGGAGTTGTTCATCGGTAATCCCCGGCTAAGTTACAAAGGGATTCATAATATGTTGGAACTTGGCGTGGATGTGCAGAGTTGTTGATTGGGAATTATGGGACTCCATGGCCCACTAGATAATCAATCTGGTCGACAGATCCTGTAGTGGACCCATAGTCGACCAAGGTGGACCTGGACCCTTGTGAGGTGGGCCCTGTTTGGGCCCCCATCTATTTGATTTTTCGCAGCAGAGAAGTCATGTTGAGAAATAGAGCAGTTTGGTTGACAGAGATACTGGGACCCACTATTTGACCTGATCAAAGATCAGGACTCCACATCATGTAGGGGGCCCATGGTTGACCTTAGTGTAATGGGACATCTGGGTTTTGAACCATTGGGTCCCACTGTCCAATAGAATTAAAAGAGCATAGGTGTTAATGTAATTAAAAAGGGCTAAAGGTCGACATCCACATTGGGACCCACTATCTGATTTAATCATAGATTAGGACCCCACATATTGAAGGAGGCACAGGGACGACCTGAACGGTCGTGGTCCGATGTGGCTTGGTCTCCATTTGCCAAGTTATCCAAGAACCTCAATTTTGTTAACCGTGAGGCTTGTTTATGAATTATGTTTGTGTTGTTGAGACTACGGGGCCCAGTAAGGATGCTTGATGGTGAATCCAATCCATTGGAATGAAAGCTTAGCCCTGGGCGACCCTAGAGAGTAGACCTGATCATGATTTAGACCAGTGGGACCCGCGATACCTTAGGCCAAGATGATTTTCAGGCATGAATTACTTACTGTGCTAATTTCTGTATGTTTAGATGTGGCTGGATGAAATCTGTAATTGGGGTTTGCCCTAGACTTGGTAGATAATTACCATGCAACCCTTTCATCCAAATTAATTAAGGTTTTTATGTAGTTACAGTAAATTGTATGCATTGTTTTGGAATGTTGGCATGATTCTGTCACGTTGAATAATATTCTGTAAAGGTGGGTCATTCGTATATCATTCAATAACAATTATGATTTGGAGTAAAGCATCAGTTAGTGAAATGTATAAGGGTTGGATCCATACTACTGATTGTGTAAGATATTAATGATAATGAATTCTGGTTGCTATGTGATTATGAGATATTATGCACTATGTCCCAGACGTGGGATGTTAGACGTAGTGTCCGGGTCGTTATAGCGCCTGGTCCTTAGTGGACGTGAATGACCATTGAGTTGGCTGATCCTTAGTGCATGTGTCTGATGAGGTAGGGTCATGGTGACCGATATACATGTATATGATGGGCCTTTGAGGTGTGGTAATGTGCATGAGCACGGATTTGTATGTAAATGTACTTTTAATGATATTTGATTATTGATTTAGATTTGTTGTTTATGTGATGTTATGATATATGTGACTTGTGTAATTTTGAATATTCATTCACCAGTAAATACTGACGTTGTGTTACCCCCTTCAGGTAATATTATTACGGATAAGCCAGAACAGGAAGGCGTTTAGCACGTAGATTTTGGCATGCGTGGCTGAAAGGAGAGAACGAGAAACATTTAAATAATTGTCAGATAGATTAGCTCTTGTTTTAGGGAATTTATTTAATTTCTTAAGTACATTATGGATTTAGTCAAAGCATAAGGACTTTTATTATGCATGGATTATTGGTGTTACTGACTTTTCATGATTTAATTGGAATTATGGTTTTTATTTAATTGTTTACCTTCTTGTTAGAACTATTTGATAAATGTATGGTAAATGTTGCCAAGTTATCACGAACCGGATATCCGACAGAGCCTCGGAATTTGGGCCGTGACAAGGGAGATGAGTACTTCCAAGTTCGTTCAAAAAATGGAGGAGACTTGAGGATACTTCCAAGAGTTGAAGAAGATGATGAGGAAGGAGATGAAAATCAATGAGAAGGAAGGAGTGTAGAGGTGCAGTAAGAAGGGAAGGGATAAAAGGGAGAATGAAGAAGAAGAAGAAGAAGAAGAGAAGAGAAACGAGACCACTGCTACTGCTGAACCAAATGAGGAAGATTAATGATGATGGTGAAGGGCAATTTCATCCTTTCACATGAGGCCATTTTAGTCATTAATAAAAATTTAAGTTGTGGGGTGTGTTTAGGAATACCCATGGTGTGTTCAGAACCACCCTTTAATCAAAGAACCCTTTTTACGCCATCCAAATAAATAGTTAAAGGAAAATATTGTCAAGGTCAGGCCCAGCACGTTAGGCCCAATGTACAGTCCGAATCTACAATTAATCTTTTGCATATATATATATGGGGAAGTTTCAAGTGCATCTATCCCTCACCATAGGGTGAGGGACACTTCCATAATTGAGAATTTTCAAGTACAAAAGTTACTTTTCAAGTACATAGAGTGTAACGTCCCAATTCTGGATATCGAGAAAACCGTCAAGATATCTGAAGTTGGCACTCTACTTCTCGGCAAATCCGAGAACTTACAGGATCGTAGATCCACAATGAGGTTAAATTTAAAACTTTTTAAACGATATAAGATCAATGGTTAATAATGCGGAAGCATGTGAATATAGCGGAAGTAATGATAAAGTATCATAAGTCTATAACAAATATAGCAGGGCTGAAATCCAGCCTAAAGTGTCAAAGTTATAAAGGTCAAAGGATTATTACAATTTCTAACAATTACCTTACTCACTACAAAAATCGCTCAAAATCCCAAAATAATAAAGAACTCTCACACCCCAGGTGCTGGCTCTCCAACTTCCAGCTCGACCTCTTGGTCTGTTAGTCCCCATGCGTAGTCCCCTACTACCAGTGCCTCAACTAGCGCGAGCGCGCCGTCCTCGGAATCGGGGTCGAAACCTAAGCACCAAGAATGGGTCAGATCTAAAGACCTGGCAAGTCATAGTATACAAGTAACATATGATATATGTATCAAAAGAGTAAACACTAATACACGGTTAAAGAGAATATCAAGATACATGATCTAGCCAGTTAAGCAAGATAAGCATTTAGAATCAGAATAAACATAATATCTAGTCTAGCACAATATGACACATTCACGCGAGTTGGATACCGCGGGATATTATGTCGCGACCCTCTCATACTGGACACAGTCGCGGCGTGGAATTTCACCAGTGCTGGGGAATGACTAGCCCCACAAATCACACTCAGCAGTCTCACCACACTCATCACTCGGGGAGACTGGACTCAGCATCACACTGTCCATCTAAAACATTGCTCATCATGATAGCTCACTCAACATTCATAAATAGCTCATACCAGTGATGATCAGTCCAAAGGCTGAGCTTAGAACAACTGAGTGAATGTTTATGCCGACTCAAGGAAACAATAAAGGTCTGTGTCTGTCTAAACTTTGCCTTGTGTGAACAAGGTCCTTACAAGGTCTCGAAGAGGTCCAAGTATCAATTCAGTCAATGGATCACAATCCAAGTCCAAGTCCACTCGTTAGATCCATACCAAGGCCCATCAGGTACATTGCCTGGTCTAAAACAGTCCAAACGAGGTAACATGTCCATTTCCAATAATAAACAGTTCATTCTCATCCATAATGAGTTATAAGTCCAATATAATTCACCTCTCCAATCTAGGGTGTCATACATCTATACATAGGCCATAAAAGGGTCCGCCTAGCCACAGACACGGGTCAATGTTCACCCAATTCACATCACCAGGTCACCTCTAAGTAGTCCTAGGCTTAGGTCATCAATTTTCTATTTAATTAACAGTTATAAGCTATAGTAAGGACATAAGAGTGATAGTAATATGATAAGTGAAGTAAAAACTCCAAGTACATGAATCAACAGGGAAATATCAATAATCCAACCTACGTAGTGGTCCATATTCGGGTCTATGTTCATCTCAGGTAATTTGATCTCTAAATGGAGTCTTAGATGCCAATGGATACTGTGTTTGGTGCTCCAGAAGTTACAGGCATCATTAACAACGTTTAAGGATCGAATCATCGTAGAATATACAACCAAGACCTTACTTGGTGGTCCCCACGAGTTAAGGTTGAGCCACACCATTGACTCGGGCTTAGCACATCAATAGAAGTCCACTTGGATGGTTAATGGGCCCCACAAACGATCACAACCTCAAAATGTGAAAAACCGAAAAATCACTGAATGCAGTGTCCTAGGTCGACCCGACACAGGGCTCGGTCGACCGAATACATTGGTTTGTTAAGATGTTGACTCCCAGGTCGACCTCTGCGCAGTGTGCTCGGTCGACCTCCTGGCCTGGTCGGTCGACCGAGTACTCTGGACAAATAGGGTCAAGCACTTGGCAGGCAATGTCCTAATCTCAGGAATTCTTCGTGTGTTCGATCGACCTCCTGGCCTGGGTGGTCGACCGCACATACTGAAAATCTGTAGAAATTAAATGTCCCAGCTCTCAGCATTCTCACTAAAATCCCTGTGTTGTTGGTCGACCGAGAACAGGGTCCAGTCGACTGAGAACATAGGATATCTGTGTCTGAGGGAAAGTCCAGCTTCCTAGTTATTTCCTGAAAATCCTGTGTGCTTGGTCGACTTGGGACAGGGTCCGGTCGACCGCGCACCCTGGACCTGCAAGTCCTACAGAACCTTAATTGAGACTTGGATTTTCTAGGAATTTAGTGTGCTCGGTCGAGTTGACTGCAAGTCGGTCAACCGAGTACACGTAACCTGCAGAATTCCAAGATTCTGGATTTCTTCTCATTTAATTCAATTTTCCATCAAAACTCATCAAATCTCGTCCAAACATCACAAGATTATCATAGAACATTAAAGGCACTTCAATACACAACCATCCATCCTCAAACGGGCCATTGATCTTTCAAATGAGAGAACTCATCCATCAATGACCATAAATCCATAAAATTAAGCTCAAATGGTAGATCTATCATAACTACAACAATTGAATTGAAATTACAGAATCAAGAGAAGTAAAAACATGTATTCTATGCTAAATAGGCATATTGCACTTGCTTTGATCCAATTGTAAGAAGGTAGAGATAGAAAAGAGAGATCCAAGCTATAAAAATGCAATTCAAATCTCCTATGGTCTCCAAACACACAAACCAACCCCAAAACTCAGATCTAGAGAGATCTCTAACTCTTACACCCACATCCACAAGAGAATTGCTATAAAGAAGGAGATCTAGAGAGAGAAAAGAAGAAATCTAAGGAAATAGAACTAGATGATGAAAGTACCTTGATTAGAAGAGGGAGAAGAGATAAGAAGATGAGAGAGCTCCTTAGAAGAGATTGTGGTTGTAGCTTGTAGTATATAATCCTCTCCTTCTTGTTTGGGTTCTAGATCTAGGGTTTTAGAGGGGGAGAAGGAAGAGATGAGAGAATTGGAGGGAAATAAGAGAGGGAATTGTAGCTAGAGAATGAGATGAGATGAGTGTAGTATATATAGGTTGGGGATTGAACTAGGTACAAGAATACCTTTTTAGTTAACATGGGATTAGGGTTAGAGTCATGAGTAGTTTGGTCTTTAGGTGGGAATTTAGAAGCTTCTCAAGTGGAATAACCCCTATAGTAAATACTAATTACTAGCTAGGGCCTTTAACCAACTAACCAACTAAAAAATTATAAAAGACACCATATAAACTTTATAAATTACAACAAAGGCCTAATTAGGAAAAATACCTATCTACCCTTATTAATCCCTAATAAATAGTATGATTAGCTACTATTGGCTATTAAATAGTATTCAATTCAAAAGTGAGGGTCCACAAGGGGTGAGGCCTCACATAAAGTGAGGTACACTTCCTTGTATTCATGTGCAAAAGGGAAGTGTTCCTCGCTCTACCGTGAAAACTTACCATATTATATATATATATATATTGAGAAGAGAGAGAGAGAGAGAGAGAGAGAGAGAGAGAGGGAGAGGGAGGCATGGAAGGGCCAACTGCTTCTGTATCTCTGAAAATCGAGAGATTTAACGGGTTCCCTTCTTCTCCTGAATCCTTCTCCTCCCAAATCGAATCCAAGAACGTTCCTGCGGTAATTGCAGAAAACACCCAATTCTCATCTCCCTGCTTTCTTTCTTTCTTTCCTCCTTTAATGTGGGCTTTGTTATTACTGTCTTTAAAAGGTGTTTGATGGATGCATCAAGGAATGGAAGGCTTTCTCCAAGTGGAATCCTTCCAACGGAGGTCTTGACTATTTACAGGTCTTTACTCCTCCTCCATTTATCTTCATTTCTCCTGTATCTGTATGACTATGGCTATGCCTATGCCCTGCTTCTGTAATTGTATTTGGAAATTGGGGTTTTTTCCCAGACAGAAATAAGCCCAAAGTCCACATCTTTAGCCTTCTGTTTTTTTTTCCCCTCTACTTTTTGAAATTAGGGGTTAGATGAATACTTTTCCAGTAGTGGGTGTCATTATTTAGCACGTATTATATCATGGGTTGAGAGAATTTCTCTCTCTCTCTCTCTCTCTATATATATATATATATTTGGGAGAGCTTTCAAATCTGCACTATTTAATTGGGTTTTGTTATCTTAGCTTTGGTGGAGTTCTTCAGTGTTTAGTAGAGCAGAAGTCGTTCTAGTTTGTGGTATTTAGGTGGGTTGTGGCATCTTTTTTAGTGGAGTTTTTCCATGTTGAGTACAGTAGAACTCGTTCTAGCTCACAGTAATTAGGTGGATTTTGTCTGCCATTTAGATTGACTGAATGGGGCTTTTTTTGTTGTTGTTGTTGTTGTTGTTGATGTTGATGCATTAACTTAGAATTTATTAAGGTGTGTAGAGAAAGAAGATTGTTCATCAAGGAATAGACCATCAATACAAAAGAAAAATTATACAAGTTACAAAGACAGACATTAATTTCCCAACAATAAGATAGGGCTTAGACGCTCCTAATTTTACCAACAAGCTGCATTCCCATTCTATTCTATTGGAATATGCGTGAAATCAACAGGCATTGAGGAACTCAACCTCTTTATCTGTTTAACTCTCTTTATCTGCTTTACAGTTGGCTCCAATCTTCAAGGCACTTGAGATTCACCTTTTGCCCTTCTCATGGAATTCCAAGCCTTTATTAGAGGGAATTCAAGGCATCTTTCTTTGAATAATTTGATTCCTTTGTTGATTGCAAAAATTTCAGCTTTATTCATGTCACTACTCATTGGACCTTAGTGCTGTTGTTTCATATTCTTGATTGAAATCATAATGTTGTTTGTATATCAATTATCAAGCATGGTTAGAACATTGTATCAGACAAAGTTGAAACCTGTAGTATTGTCCAATATTTAGTTTTGTCTGTGTCCTTTCCTATGGCCTTTTTTATGAATGAAAAATCTATGAAAAATGTTTGGACATTATAAAAATGACGACTCTATTTTCAATTGGTTTTTAGAGAGTTTTAGATGTAAATAAAAGAAATAAAAATATGATATAAAGGTGATGAGGATGAGTTTTGATACATTTAGCCTTTTGGACTAGTTATGTAAATTCAGAATTGGTCATTACTAAAACCTTTACATATCATGTGCTGCTACTCGATTTTGGCTGATTTTTAAAACCATGGCATCGAGGATCAGCTGATTTTGTTGTGATTTGAAGTACTACTTGAGTTAATTATTTCCTTCACAAGGCATTACCCTGTTAATGGGGCTGTCTTTCAGCCTACTCTGGCCCATGAGCTGATCATGCGTAAGCTCAAGCAAAACAAACATTTGTGGTCCTGGATGCCTGCAAAGAATGTAGAGTTCCGTTTTTTTTTTTTTTTTTTTTTTTTTAATTTTATATAGATAACATGACTCAAACTCACAACTTCATTGTTGCAACAATGAGAAACTTCTGACTGGAAATTGTTGGGTGAAGTTGACTTGAAAGGTAAAAATGTATGACTGCCTATGAGCCAAGGCCAGACAAGGCGGAAGCTTGTCCAAAGCCAGCTCATCAAGTGTTAAAAAAGAAGATCCAATGTGAATATACAAAAATGACCATCAAATAACCTCCCCTTTAATGGAAAGTGAATCATGGTGATGTGGATGACCTTGAAGATCATGTGATCGGGCAAGCTATGGCATATATGTAGGCATTTGATTGTTGGACCCATTTGTGAAAGGTTAATTTAATTCTAGAAGCCAAACAGTCCAAGATTGCACAGTTCCATCACTCCAAGGACTGTTTTAGAGATAATTGGAAAATGCAGGTGGGTTTTGTAAATTATGAAAAATGGGCATTTGGTTCATTACTTTTGGGCTTCCATTAGTGTGCTAAAAAAGGGTCGAACCCACTTGGGTCCATGACCCCCTGCATCGCCCAGGGGTGTAGTTGTAGATGGCAGGGCTTACTGCCAGATTAGGTGGGCCATGTGGGCCCCATGGCCAGAACTGTCCAGAGAATTCTGGATGTTCCTGTCACTAGAAGATTGGATTTTCGTTGACTTTTAATCCTTTTTTTGTCTGGATTGATTGATTCAATTAGCATCTATTAGTTAAGAAATCATCATATGTAATAAGGTGGTTGGGATTTGATTGCTGATTGCAAGGGTTTTAACACTATTATCAATATAACAGTCAATTGTGCCTTCACATACACAGTCAACAGTGAGGAATTGAATAAAGGATTATTTGCCTTTTTTTTTCCCTCCACTATAGCTTCTCTCCATCCAATATCCTTTGTTATATGGTGTTCCCAACACTTAGGTGAATTGATTTACACCCTTTTCTTGCCTGTATTCACACCTAGGCAATGAATAGTCGACATCCAATGTACGGCAGTTTCCTTCATACTTCTCTTCAGCAGCAGTGCTTGACAGATTAATATTGTCTATCGGTTCGGTTTATACACTTGACTGCATCACAAGGGAAGATAAGCGATAAATACCCAACCATCACCCTAGTAATCCAAATCCTAGGAAAGTTGAGGTCCCATCTATGTTGCTACCACATATCCTTCGCTTCTCAACTCATATCGTTCACACTTCACCTCTTTAATAATCCTTCGATGGTGCTTATTTGATCATGAATTCCAATGTATTCTTATGCAAACAAACATGCCCTAAGTTTCGGGCTAATGCTCAGGCTTGGGTGAATCCCTCATTCTTGAAAATTAGGGTTGAGCCATTTACATCTGTAAAAATTTTCGGGGGTGTTTGTGCAGAGCCGTGGAAGGCAAAATTGCAAGTCCGACCTCGCCAGGTCAGACTTCCGGATCCCCTCTGGCGTGGAATTGAAAAGCAGGGAGTGCGGATTTTACCCTTTTCCGTTGCTGCACCAAACGTCGTTGAGGAAGGCGCCTCCTCCCTTTTCCACGGCTATTACGGCCACACAAGTGCCCCCTTAGTCTAGGGATGGGTCATCTACTTTGGTCGTTATGTGAACTTAGGCCTAGGACTGGCCTGTTTAATCATTGGACCAGAAGATAGGCCAGGGTCAATCCCACAAGCCTAAACACTGACCAAATCCTGTGCACAGGATGGATTTGGGGCACCCCAGGTTGGTCTAGCTCCTAGACAACCCTATAAAAGTGTATTGTAAGAACATTGTCACTGATGATAATTACTGTTATTCTTCCTGAAAACAGTTCGAAACAGTTGAGCTACCATTCCTGGCTCCTTTGGTTTGTTTACTGGAGAAATTCTGATTTTTTTTGGGTGACTGAGCAGCTTCATTAACATGTGCTTTATGCTGTCACATAATCTGGCATCTACTCTTCCATGGATTATTGAAATAATATTACTGGCTCCACAATTTCAGGAACGAGTGGGGTCCTCTGTTGTGGAGGCTATGCTGTCTAGATCTGCACCAGTATTTTATGGAGATCTTAGAAGTCATGAGAGGGTAGCATTTCATAATTTATATTAGATGCTTCTGTTGAAGTGTGGCTTTGCTTGCGCCTATTTTTCGATGTCACAATTCACATGCTGCCCATTTCCTGTTTTATTTGACTAATGTTTAGGTTCCTTTGCCATTCTCTACCTTCATCACTTTTTGTAAATGGTCTCTGCAAAATACAAGCGATATTACTGGAGTTTGTGCTGTACCTGGAGGGTGCGGAACTGCAGAGGTCGATTCAGGCGAAACTTGTTTGACTTCAGAGGATGCTAAACGAATTTATTTAGCACAGGTCATTTCATAGGCCATGTTAATACTAACTGTTTCCTTGTTTGTATTTTACTGTTTGCACCTAGTCTTGTATCTTCTTTCTTCTTCTCCTTTACTCCTTAAATGTTATTGTCATTTTTTTTTAAAACTTGTTTTGGATAAGAAACTGTGCCAAATGCAATTGAACCACTCTATAGGGCGTGGTCAGCCCCATTTTAGAGATTTGCTTGAATACTACCCATTGTGAACATCCATGGTTCCAAGTATCTGTCACAACCCGAAACCCGGGGCCCATGAATTCCGCGTCGTGACTAATTTGTATCACAACACATTCATAAATCAAATCAATTTGCATAATAAGAATTTCAGGGCATTTACTTAAATAAATCAGAAATATTCATTTAGAGTCTAAATCCAAACAATAATGAATAAGTTGAGCATAACTAAATAAAAATATAAAAAAAATCCGACTAAAGAGTTTTAATGTTCCAAAAGTAAACATTGCAAACTAATGTCAAAAGGAGGCTAATCCTTTATCAGTCTATTGAGTTGTGCTGCTTAGCCACAAATGTGAGTCCTATCTTTTGATCATTGGTCCTCTTCTGCTGCTAAATTCTGGTTACCTAGTAGGGGCAATCTAGGGGTTAGTGGAAACTAAGTGAATAATTATACTGATCTAAATATACACCCATTCAACATACGAAGCGGAATTACACATCAAATTACTGTGTAACATTCATAAGGTCCCATTTGTAGTCCAACTAGGTGAACCAAGACAGGTCTAATGACAATTACCTAACCACTTAGTACCACAGGCCCATAACTTATGCACCACAAGGATGCCAAACATAATAAAAAGGTACTTTCACATCTTTTGAGCTCATAATAGGATGATCAACTAGGGTCCACATGGAATGACCTCAAGGGTCCGAAACATTGGAGTAACTGAGTCAAGCTCTCCAAAAGCTGACCGAAGTCAATAAATCTTCCAAAGTTGGCCATTGTATAGGTACGTCTCCCAATGGGCCAAGACAATGTTATTGGTCTAGGGGTGTCCAAGGGTTTCCACCAAATGAACTAAGTCATTCCAATTGTGATCCTTTTTGTCAGATACTTAATCCCTAATTCAACGTTGATCTTCTGTGGTTTTCATTACCTTTAAAGGGTTGGTTCTGCAACCAGCCCCATAAATACAGTTTATCATAATGTTTTCTCTTCTCAATCACAATCAATATCATGAATCACAAAATTTGAAAACATTGATTCAAATATACAAAGACCATGTCCTAGGCAACATATTATATGTGTAATCAAGTAGAAATCATTAGCCAAATAAGGAGTCATACATCAGATCACAAATAAACATGTACTAGGAAGGATTCCACAAAATCAATACAATATAGCAGCCGACCCCTACGCATGACCCACAATAGTGGTCCAGCCAGGCTCCAGGTCCAATCTAGGGTTTGGCTAAAATCTTCTTCGCTATCACTCAGTTCACTTGCATCATAACATGTGTGAATCAATCAATATTTATGCATTCAGATATTATATTCATCATTGAGTACCTTTTAGGCTGAGATTTTGCAGCATAACATTAAAACGACCTAAAGTAATCATTCAAGAAGAGGTCTACATGCATTCGGCCAAGGCCCAACCTTCAAAAGGAGTTTGGCCCAAACTCCAAAATTGGAGTTTTGACTGTAGCCAAACCCTACCATGGGGTTTGGCCAAACTAAAGACCCCTTAATTGGGGTTTGGCCAAGGGTTTGACACCCTTGGTGGTCATTGATCATCACTATATGAAGATAACCTCTTTGTGCTAGAATTATTTGATCTTCTAGACATAGATTAGGTTTCATATGATCTTAAATCTAGGGAAAATCGTCATATACACAAGTTGATTCAAATATCTACTCACCTGGAATACGAGATCGTTGCTCGATTAACTTTAGGAATGCTATAAGTCACCAACCAACTTGGAATCTACTGATTTCCTTCTCCTCCTTAATTCTTCTAGATTTCTTCTAATTCTGCCTTTCTAGGGGTAGGGTTAGGGTTTCTAGTAGCAAGAGGAAAAGGAGGACTGAGGGTAAGGAGGTTTAAGGCTGCTGAGATGGACAGTTTTGATATCTGGAGATGTTGCAACAATAAAACAGATGGTGGTTATAAAGAGCAAAAACCTTTTAATAGTTTGTAGGCTAATGTGCAGGCTTGTGGTAGTTAATTGAGTGTGTGCTGGGGGTGGTTGGGTTTTTATTGCTGTTTGGGGTTTGATGGTGAACAAATTGGTGGAGAGGTTTGGGTTTGAGGTTGTAGTAGTTGATTGATGACGGGTGGGAAATCCGAGGGTTGGTTATTTGTGGTGATATGTGAAGATGGAGTTCAAGATGGGTTAAGGAGTTGATAATGATGGATAAGGATGGTATTGGTTGTGACCAAAGCATCAAAATAGCAGTAGCGGCGGGCGTAGTGGCCGACGGCCAAAATGCTACATGGCGGGCAATATGTAGCGGCAGCGGCGATATGTAGTGGTGTAGAGGTGTGAAATGAAAAAGTAGTTAAAAAAACTCAAAAAAAAAAAAAATCCAAAATATTGAAAAATGTTTCATGGTTTTTTCCTATAGTAACTAAGATGGGAGGATGTAGTGGTCCCTTCAGTTTATAGAGGTTCTGAATTGCTGAATGATTATAAAACAATAATATTTATTTACTTTTTCACATGTTTTCATGTTTGTTGATCTAATTTAGAAACTATTATGCATTTCTAAATTCATAATTCACAAGCAACCGTACATAACACTGGATAAGTAAGTTATAAAGCAATGCTCAGGTTAAAGTTCAAACCAAATGATGAATTAATTTCCATTAAATACAAATAATGTACTTTTGTTGAGAGTTAAGAAAAGAATGCTTCTTCTAATGCCAAAGTGAGAGTCTAACACGATATACCTAGAGAAGTGCCCTTGGGAGACTCTGTATCGTCTTTGATTTGGCGAAATCTTGTGTTCTTTTAAGCATGGAAGGAAAGAAGAGTTGCATAGAAATGTAGCTTGGAGAGACGAAAAGAAGAAAGAAGCTCTACCATATTTTTTAAAAAACTATGCAAAATAGATGCTAGTCAAGCTCTGTAGTAGATCCGTAGCGACCCGTGGTGGCCTATAGTGGTCTGTAGCGGTCCGTAGTGGCTGCCACATTTGCTAGTGGCGATAAATTGTTGTAGCATTGTGGCCAAGATTGCTACGCCTGATATATCGTGGTGGCCGCTATTTTGATCCATGGTTGTGACAATATGTAATGAGGATGTGGTAATGATGATGTTTGGGTTTTTCAATTGCTGAAGGTTGTAACATAGTAGGTGGACAAGACTTGTCCAATTACTACGTCGAGTTGACCTGGAAGCCTTGCGAGCTAATTGGATATGTTGGTAAATTATTTTTTTCAAATATTTTTGTTCAAGTAGAGAGAAATATGTATGGGAAATGTTGCTGTAACGGTGAGAACTTCCCGTGGGCCCACCTTATCATCCATCCGAATTGTTCACACACATAGGAATCCCCTTGTTAGTCACACACATAGGAATTCCCTTGTTAGTCACCCGACCCAGTGGTTTAAACCCATTGAATAGATTGGGCTGTTGGATCAAGGGTCAATTTCTTTTTCTTTAATATAAAGTCGTTAAACCTATGGGCCATGAATCAAGGGGTTAGTGGCATGAGATTGACCCTATTTTGGATATTTGGATTACAACCACCCCCATCCCCTGCCCAAACAAAAAGGTCCCATGATTTGTGGGGCCGAGGTGGTTCCTAACAACTGTGCACACCGGATGTGCAGGAACATTACCCATATATGTATATATACATATACATATGTGGGGCCCTCTCTAGTGAACACATGAGCTCATCTTATGGTGAGCTCACTCATGGGGCCCACCTGGGGATGGGACCGGTGGGAATTGAAAGATTTGGTTGGGCCCTAACTATGGTTCAAAATAGCGGCTGCTATGCCGCATTATCATCTATAGTAGTTGAGACCTCTATGCTATTTTGAAAATAGCGGCACTATGGTCTAAAACCTAGTAGAGCCAAGCAATTTTAAAGCACTGTTTTTCCAATTTCTTCTCCTCAATAGCCTTTGCTAAAGTTGTCTTTACCCTTATATGGTTCCAAATCGCTAAAAAAAAACCATGAGATTGGTTGGTACACAAGATTTAAATTATTTTGACCACTTAAAATACTTACACCACTATGCTGCTACGCATCGCCGCAACCGCTACCTATCGCCCGCCATATAGCATTTTATGTTAAATAGTTAGTTTGCTGCACTTTTAACGCCTAGGCATTTTGGGTGCATTGGTTAGCAACTAGGGATGATATCAGAGCCAACACGTTTGGAGATTGAATCCGCACAGGGCAGAAAAGCCCCCATGTCATATCTTGTGTTCAGGCACATTAACCTTTTTTGAACGCCTTTAAAACTTAACCTTAACTTAGACCTTGAAAATTACAGAAATATTCTGATTTGGGTTTTCATGTCAAGTTCAACTAAGGGGAGGGATGAGGCAGTAAATTGTTAAAGATAGTAGCAGTATATTGTTGTCTATACTGTTGGTAGTTTTCTATACTGCAACAAACCAGTTGGATGCAGTCCTTACATCAACAAATCTTTTTTTTTCTTTTCTTTTTTTGAGTTGTTGATATGTATCAGTATTGGCCGATACTTTAAACCGTTCTAATTTACCAAACTCATTCAGTTTCTCCTAAGCATTTTTAAGCCTCCATTGGCATGCCATTTGGCCGTATAGCCTTTCCTGTCTTCATCCTTGCCAATGCTTTCTTTACTTTTGTTACCTTTATTCTGCGATGAACGGGTATGTCTTGCGAATGAAGTATCATCTCCCGTTCCTAAGCCTCTTACAGAATCTTCATTTTAAAGTTTATTAATCACTCTTTACCTCTTAAAAATAGAAACCATAAAAAAAGGCCGTGCCTATTCCTACCCACACAAATCGCCTAAATTGTAAGATTTGATAAAAGCAATCGAATCACGAATGGTAGGATTTGATGATGCCAAAAAGTGGTTTTCGGGCACCACTGGTCAAGTGATTGGTAAATGATGTGAAATTAATGAAGAGAGAGAGAGTTTATAGTGGTTCGGTCATTGTGACCTACGTTCACTTAAATGGATTGCTTTACTACTTCGGGGAGGAGATTACAAGGTAGTCAGATACAATGATAGTGAGAAAAATCCCTCCTTCCTCCGTTAGTAGGACTCTCCTTTTATAGTCTTTCCCCAACGGGTGGGGAGGATCTCCCGCGATCTCAAACGGTGTACGCTCCAGTCTGGTGGAGTCTCCCGCACTGTCCTCAACAGATGAGCAGATAAGATCTCTTCCGCGGGACTTGGTGAAAGCCGGTAGATGGAACGACGAATGTGTTGACTCTGTCATTCGATGGATCCGGACCCGGCCCTTAACGGATAGATGACGACCCGGGCTCATCATGGACTTGGATCAGTTGATCTTGACCTGCTATCGTGGACCGAGCTGTTTGGGCCTAACTCGTCACTACGGACCGAGTCATTTGGGCCTGTCCCATCAGGATTCACACATGAATTCTAAGATTTACCTGTAAATGGATTCGTTGTATAGTATGAATTCCTTTTTTTTTTTTAATTATTATTTATTATAACATATAGTATGGTTCTTTTTCCGTAGGATTTGATACAGCTCTGTAGAGTTCAACAACAATAGTAGGGTCACATGATAATGGACCCCCATGTGTCGTTCTTGTAGGGCACGTTCTTGTATGAATGGTGTCATAATAGGTACTGTAGTATGGATTTGCTTTAGTCAGGACAACAGATTCTCTTCTGTGAATTGGAACAAAAAAGAAAAGAAAAAAAAGAGTAGTAGTCTACCTTTAAAAAAGTCCAGAAAAAGAGAGAATTTGTCGGAGAGGCTCTCTAATTGCCATTGTCTTTGCTTTATTGAGTATGCTCTTTCTTGTCTTTTTTATGTATCGTAAAATTGTGTTATGTTGGAGGCATCCATTCTTGATTATGCTACATTATTCATGTTTTGATGACCAATTGTTTACTGAATGCTATAATTTTCTTGGATCAAGCACTTAGTTAGTTTGACAAAAAGAATTTTGCTTGCACAGGTGCCAATCTTGAATATTGAGAGCAAAGAAGAGAAGGCTCCATTGGAAACTCTGCAACATGACATTCAAATGGTTGGAGTATTTCTCTTTCAGCAGTTTTCTTGTTTAATTTGTTGGCCTTCTATGCTTTTCACTTGGATATTGAGAATTTGCTACACTTGTTTCTTTTGGTTAAGTTATTATTGGTTAAGAGTATTAACAACTTGTACTGATGTGGATCAGGGCTACTCTCCAAGCCAAAGCTTAGGGATAGATCACATGTCTAGGCTTCACGTCCAATGGCATCACACTAGTTCTTTCACAGGAGAGAGAGCAAAAATACCCCAAAAGAATTCTTATTTATTGATCATTCTCTCAAAAGAGGCATTACAACCTTGTATAAGTGACGTAGCCTCGATTTGACGCAATTGGACTATTGAATGGCCTAATCAATGAAACAACCTATAATTAGAAATTTCTAGCAACAATGGATGTGCCAAAAACCAATTAGAAAATAGCTTCCAAATTAAACTTTGCGAGGAATAGTGCAAAAGAACCCAAAATCTTATCTGTGAAGCCTTCCCAATCACCTTTGCATCCAAACTTAGGGCGTGTTTGATGTAGAGTGAAATGAAATAAAGTGAGGTAAAGCCTTCATTATCCAGACAAGGGTCATATCAAAAGTACACAAATTCAAAATTCCCTCGTTGTTTTTCAAAAAGGAAAAAGTAAAAAAGCAACCCCCTTTCTCCAATAGATGACAAAAAAAGTCCTCTTTTTACACAAAAAGTAAAAAAGATTCCCTATCAAGCAACTAAAAACGAAATACCATCATAACCTCTTATATTTTATTCTCTCTTGATTTGATGCTTCACCTCACTTTACTTCAATTCACCATTCATCCAAACACGCGCCTGTTTGGTAACTTCACTTATGAAGTGAAGTGAGGTGAATGGTCAAATTAAGAGACCAAAAAAGAAGAGGGGTCAAATGAAAAAGTAATGGTCTTTTGTCATTTAGTGAAATGAGAATGTGGCTTTTTTTACTCTTTTTTTTTTTTTGAAAAAGCAACTTTTTGACTTTTTTTTGGTAAAGTAGAGGTGTTTTTTGAAATATGGTACCTTTTATTGTCTCTTGAAATGACCCTTCACCTCACTTCACTTGTAAAGTGAATTTACCAAAGGGAAAGGAAAAGAAATGCACATTGTTGCTGTTTTCATTGAAAAAGATAAATGGTACTCTAGCATG
The DNA here is from genome assembly GCA_038049695.1 of Cinnamomum chago. Classification (NCBI taxonomy): domain Eukaryota; kingdom Viridiplantae; phylum Streptophyta; class Magnoliopsida; order Laurales; family Lauraceae; genus Cinnamomum; species Cinnamomum chago. The sequence continues at coordinate 97,832,109 of CP142453.1, read as the reverse complement.
AACAGTACAGTCAAACATAACATTGCTTATATAATGCCAAAAACCTCTACAAAACCCTCAAAACATTACTAAATAAGACCCCTACTAAAATAAGGACTCTTAGATATTGTTTCCTGATCAAAACATTCACAAAATACTTAAAAGAAATGAAAAAATTAGAAATTTCTGTGTTCTGTTAGTCTTGGACATCTTGCAGCAGATCTGGCGCTCACGTGGCCCACCTTTGGATCAAAAGAACCCTACGAACTTGAAGAGGACTACCAGACGAACTTACTAATGTATGCCTCATGTGAATTGGACAGGTCCTGGCCCACTAAAATGTAGCCTAAAGTTACTACACATGAGACCCCATTCAAGTGCTGAAATTTTCTGAAAACCGCAAACAGCACCCTGTTATTTATTGTAATAATAACACTGTCCCTGACATGTTTTATCAAATACTTGGGGTACTGTTTGGCCCAAAATATTGATCAAAACTTGTTGGGACCCTTGCGGGCACTCTCGGAATGCTCCATCCGCGCCAAATAGGCTTCAGCTCGTGCAAAAATTGGACCTTCAATTTTTGCATCAATAAGCAATGCAATAACTATTAACCTTAGAGAAACAGAGGAAATTGGGGGATAGAGGAAAAGAACGAATAGAAAGAGTGGTGGGAATTTTCTGGATACCCTCCTCGTGAGGTGCTATCCTTCTTTATAATTACTATATGCTGTAATCAAGGATTTTACATACTATTGGTGTACAAGGACTGCTGATATTCTGCTAACAGGAAATCATCCTACTCATCATCTAGTCACCAAAGATTACTATAGACCATTAATATTACAATGTTCATATGTACACGTGACAAGGTGGTCCACTAGTGGATATGGTGATCCACAGGAGCATAGGTGCCCCCCCCCCCCCCCCCTCCCCCTCAAATTGATGCAGAGGAGACCGAAGCAGCAATTTTTCTTGAAGAAAATCATTTCGTGCTCTTGTGTGCCCCTTGGTGAAGAAGTCTGCTAGCTGGAGATGAGATGGTGTATGAGCAAGATTGATCTTCTTTTGTATAAAGACAGTCCTAATGGAGTGACAGTTGATTTCTATATGCTTTGTCCTTTCATGAAACACTGGATAAGTAGCAATCTGTATTGCAATAGTGTGTCAGCATGTAATGGAGTAGGTGTGCGAAGGAAAACACCAAAATCAGTCAATAATCTCTTAAGCCATACAATCTCACTAGTGGCAGAAGACGTTGCACGATACTTCGCTTCACAAGAAGACTTAGAAACTGTCTTTTGTTTCTTACTCACACGAAATGAGAGATGATCCAAGGAACACACACCACCCTATAGTGGATCATCTAGTATCTGGGCAGCCTGCCCAATCTGTGTCAACATAAGCATTAAGGTGATGGGAGAATGGGAAGAGTAAAAAAGACCTTTGCCAACTGTTCCTCGAAGATACTGAATGATACAATGTATAGCATTAAAATGAGGACAGCGATGATCAGATACAAATTGAATGACTTTGTACAACATGAGCAATGTCAGGTCTGGTCAGAGAGAGATAGATAAGATTCCCAACCAAATGTCGATACATAGTGGCTTCACGAAGTGGAGATCCTTCGGAGAGACTGTATTTAACATTCAATTCCAATGGAGTTTCAGCAGTCCGTTTATCAGTCAAATGGGCATGGTGATTATGTCCTCGGTATATTTCTTTTGATGCAGAAATATGCCTCCTGAGGGTCTAGAAAATTGAAGCCCAAGAAAGTAGGATAGAGGGCCCAATTCTTTCGTATGAAATGTCTTCATTAGATAGTTTTTGAGAGCAACAATCTTTTTTTCATTGTTCCCTGTGATTATGATATCATCAACATACAACAACAGTATAGTTCTTCCATGAGGTGTCCGTCGGAGAAAGATAGATGGATCACAACTACTTCGACTATATTTGTTCTGGATAAGAATTGTACAAAAATTTTGGAACCATGCCCTAGGGGCCTGTTTCAAACCATATAGAGATTTTCTTAATTGACAAACAGATCCAGGAGTAGAGTACCCAGGTGGTGGTTTCATATAAATTGTTTCTTCAAGATCTTCGTTAAGGAATGCATTCTTGACATCCATCTGATAAAGAGGCCAGTTTCGGGATGTAGCCACCGCAACCAAGGTTCTAACTGTGGTCATTTTTGCTACAGGAGCAAATATCTCATCGTAATCTATTCCATATTCTTGTTTGTTCCCCTGTGCCCCTAATTGGGCTTTATATCTGTCCAGAGTACCATCGGGTTGTAATTTAACAGAGAAGACCCATTTGTTTCTAATGATCAATACACTAGATGGAGGAGAAACAACTTCCCAAGTCTGATTAGTTTCAAGGGCCACAATCTCCTTAGTCATTGCATCTTGCCAATTAGGATCTGTACTGCTTCCTTTTAGGAGTTGGGAGTATGAATAGATTCCATCGTTGAGAGAGTATATCGATTTGGAGGTATGGAAACCAGTGTAGATCTTCTTAATGGCACACTTTGTGTAGTATCCTGTGCTAGACCGGGTGGCTGAGTGGAAATAGAGGGGGGCGCAGGTACAGGAACAGGATGACGAGAATATGTATGTATGATAGAGGGTTTAGAAGATGTATTTGTTGAGGGAAAGTGTGGGAGAAATGAAATGTTAGAAATGATGTGTAATGAAGAAGTGGAATAGAATGGCACATGCTCAAGAAATATTACATAGAGATGCGAATTCTTTTAGCAGCAGGATCATAGCGCACATAGTCCTTTTGTTGATCAGTATATCCTAGGAACACACACTTGGCTGCATTAGTAGAAAGCTCGGTTCTTTCGTCTGGGGCAAATGAACAAAACAAAGACCACCAAAGACCTGCAAGGTACTGTAGTTACCGGAGGATTTAAACAAAAGATGATAAGGTGTTTTTCCTGTTGATGTCCTTGGTGGTAAACGATAGATAAGTTGGACAGCCGTGTGGGCAGCCTCACACCAAAACGTATCAGGAACATGTGAGTCTAGGAGTAGGGCGCGGACTGTTTCTATGATATGCTGATTCTTGCGTTCAGCAATACCATTTTGTTCAGGTGTATATGGACAGGTCCTTTGATGGCCAATGCCCTTGGCTTGAAGAAAGGATTGGAAGGTTTTGGCGATGTATTCCCCCCCTGAATCCGTGCGAAGTACACAAATTCCTTCATCAAATTGTGTGGAAACATAGCTGTAAAATATTTCAAAAACATGACTAGCTTCATCTTTAGATCTAAGAAAGTAAATCCAAGTATAGCGGGAACAATCATCAATAAATTTAATATAAAATTTGAAACCACATCTACTCAATACTGGTGCATGTCCTCAAATATCAGGGTGGATCAAATCAAATGGAGCTGTGGTACGTGATGTGCTTAAAGAAAAGGGCAATTTTATGCTTTTTGCAGAACAACATGCCAAACATTTATCCAAAGAAAACTTGCAGTTCTTATTAGAAATGAAATCTTGCCTACACATGGATAACAATAAATCATTATTCAAATGTCCTAATCTACGATGCCAGAGGATCAAAGTTTTATTATTCATAGTAGAACTAGCAATAAAGGAAATAGGCCATGAGGTATCAAGTATGAAGAGATGCCCCTGCTTACACGCCTTCCCTATCACCATCCCAGTGTTCTGATCCTGCACAACACAGCCAGAGGACAAAAAGTGAACTGCACAGTTATTTTCAGCCAACTGTCTGACAAAAATTAAATTTGCAGCAAGTTTGGGGACAAAGTAGACATTTTGCAAAGGTAGATTCTGGTTGTTAGGAGTGGAGATGGTGATGGCAACACCAGAAATAAGCATGTTTTTGCCATCATCAGCTGCAAGTATTTGCATTGTGCCAGTATAGGGGGTGAGATGGTGTATGCTATCCTCCACAGAGGTCATGTGGTTGGATGCACCAGCATCTATGTACCAAGGAATAGTTTGCTCAGTAAACAGCAGTGTTACTAGTGCTACCCATGGCAGATAATGCGGATGCAATGGAGGTGTTAACAGAGGTCTGGATCATTTCCTTGATTAAATCAGGAGAAGAGTCAGAAGAAGATTCTGTTTTGGACTGCAATGCATGACCTGGCTTCCGTGGTGGACGTTGTGTGCATTCAGAAATGATGTGACCATTGCGCTTGCAGTAGTTGCAAAAATTCTTCTTTTTGCAGTTCCTCGCCACATGTGCATACCCTTTGCATTCAAAACATTGGACTGCACCCATGTCTTTTTCTTTATCCTTGGACTGAAACTTACGATTCATATACATCGCCATTTCAGTTGTGGCAGTGGGAATGGTAGAGAAGGTCTGATTGGTCGTATTCCCTTCTAGTGTCTGTTGTGTTTGGACTTTGGAGAGGGAGTTCTTCTCGAAGAACTTCTTGGACACATGTCTCCAAATCAGGAGTTGGTTCTATATTCATTATCGAAGCCCTAACTACTTCAAATTCAGGGCAAAGGTTCATTAAAAACAGACTGACATATGATTCTTCTTGAAGTTTCATGACTTGTTTGATAGCATCTTGAGGGACAGCTTGAATGATCATTGATTCCTTCTCAGTCCCCCATTATAATAATCTTGGACCTTTTTATCTTCTTGAACATATTTAGCCAATTCCAAATCTATATAAAATTCTTGGGCCTTATTGGTTTGGAGATACAATTTTCTAAGATGAGTCCACATGTCTGAGGCATCATTATATGACTGCAAGCTTACTGAGATGTGTTCCTTAACTGAGTTCAGAATCCATGAAATTATTTTTGAATGATTTTGAGACCAGTCAGTTTGTTCTTTTCCATCAGATGATTTCTCTTTTTCACTGCAGAACCATCAAGTTAATGCCAAGACCTTGGGCTTCAACATAATGTTTGAAGTGAAAAGCCCAAGTCTAATAATTTTGTACCATTCAGTCTGGTCTTGATTATATCAAATCTCTCCATTAGAATTGGGGAAAAAAAATTCCCAAAAAAATAGTGAAGTCAGAAAGTACCAACTTGTTGAACCGAATCTGCAAAGGTGCTGGATGTATCAAACTAGACCAGGTAAGTACCCAAGAATTGCCCAGGTATTGGATGTATCAGAACACGTGCAAGAGAAATACCAAAGAATGGAGCCGACAACCTCTTAAACGATTGCTGAATCAGACGGAAATTGGAGACGATATGCTGTGGTGATGATTTTGGGTCCAAAATTACTGCCGATCAGGAAAATGCCAGAAAACTGCTTTTCTAGTCACTAGAGAATTCTGGAAAATTCACTCAAATCTTCTTTGAGATGGGCCGACTCTTGGATGTCATTTTGAGTGAGGAAAACAGAACATGTGAATATGCTGAAATGCCCTGATTACATGCAATTACTAGTATCTCATCTTATCTAGATCCTAAAATGTAACTTTACAAACTAAGTATGTATAGTTGTCTTTGATTAAGTAAAATATAATGATTGGGCCTAAATGGGCCTGGGCTTGGATTGACACCCCCCCTCAAATTGATGCTGGGGAGTCATACAGTAGCAATTTGGTGACAAGAAATTGATGTCGAGGCCGAGGAAGTCCCTTTGTGAAGATATATGCAAATTGAAACTCTGTAGGGACATGAGGTAGACTAATGACATCCTGCTTATATTCATCCCGAATAAAGTGGCAGTGTACTTTGATATGTTTGGTGCGTTCATGGAAGACGGGATTTGCAGTGATTTGGATAGCCCCAATATTGTCGGCATGCAATGACGTAGGAGAGGTTTGAGTGAACCCAAGTTCCGAAAGAAGTCCCCGTAGCCATAAGATCTCAGAACAAGCAAAAGACATTGCCCTATATTCAGCTTCCGTGGAAGATTTGGACACACGTTCTTGTTTCTTGCATTTCCAAGAAATGAGGGAATTTCCAAGGTACATGCACCAACCAGTAGTAGAATGACGTGTGTCTTGACAGCCTGTCCAGTCAGCATCCGCATAAGCGGTCAGATGAAGAGGATTATCCTTTGGATAATATAAACCACGAGGGACAGTTCTCAGCAGATAGCGGATAATGCGCTTCACAGCTGTCAAATGAAGGTGTCTAGGAGCAGTCATGAACTGGTTCACAAGATTAACAGCATAGGATATGTCAGGTTTAGTGATGGTAAGATAGATAAGACTTCCCACCAGGCACCAGTAGGTATGAGGATCAGGAAGAAGATCGCCATCATCTTTACTCAGTTTGAGATTTACCTCTCCAGGTGTATCAACAGGCAAAGAATCATGAAGGTCAGCCAACTCGATAAGGTCTGATGTGTATTTGTGTTCATTAACAAATAAACCTTTGGGAGATTGATGCACCTCTAAGCCCAAAAAATAATGCAAAGGGCCCAAATCCTTCATATGGAAGTAATTCCTGAGGGAATCTTGGAGAGATATGATTGTACCATCATCCGTGCCAGTGATAATAATATCGTCAACATATAATACCAGAAACACAGTAACCCCAGTAGATGTGTGGCATAGAAAGAGAGATGGATCATAAGGGTTCTGAGTAAAGCCACTTTCGCAGAAGCGACCCCTGAAGGTTTCGAACCATGCTCGAGGAGCTTGCCTTAGACCATAAAGCGATTTTTGCAGTCGACAGACAGACCTCTTGGAGGGAGAGGGGACACCTTGTGGTATACGCATATAGACTTCTTCTTGCAGATCTCCATGGAGAAATGCATTTTTGACATCCCTTTGGTATAATGGCCAAGATTTAGATGCAGCAATGGCGAGAGATAACCAAACAGATGTAATCTTTGTCACAGGTGCAAACGTTTCCTCGTAGTCAATGCTATACTCCTGTTTGTTTCCGAGTGCCACAAGTCGAGCTTTGTGTCTATCCAAGGACCCATCAGATTTAAGTTTGATCGAGTAGATCTATTTGCAACTAATGGGTTTAACTGCTGAAGGACACTCCACAATATCCCAAGTGTGATTTTGATTCAATGCATCCAATTCCTCCTTCATGACCTGGTTTCAACAATCTTGTTGTACAACTTGTAAATAAGAACTTGGGATAGAGACAAAAGATAGGGTGGTCATCAAAGAAGTATGAGTAAATCCATACCGCTCAGGCGGCCTAGAATTTCTGGAGGAGCGGCGCAAGGCATGAGTAGGCGTGAAACCATTTGCCGGTGGAGGATCAGGAGGACGGCCATTTGCAGTGGTAGGTTTTTCCTGTCGGTGATATACAAAAGCAGGATTAAACCTAGTAACAGTTGTTTGATCTGAAAAACCTGGTAAGAGAGCTGGTGAAGATGGATGAGGACAGTCCATGTGAGTTTGGAAGAAATATTGATTTTCAAAGAAAATAACATTTCGAGAAACCCTGATACGACGATCAATGGGATCATAACAAACAAAACCTTTTTGATTAGTGACATAACCCAAAAAGGCACACCTGTGAGATTGCGCTAGTAGTTTCGTTCTTTATGTGATAGGTAGATGAACGAAGCAAACACAACCAAAGGTATGTAGGTGATCAAACACAGGATGATGACCAAACAGTTTAAAATGAGGTGTGAAATGAGCAATGGTAGGTGATGGAAGGCGGTTTATGAGATAGACTGCCGTGGTGAGAGCTTCAGTCCAAAAATGAGGGGGAACGGATGATTCAATCAGAAGAGTTCTAGTTACATCAAGAAGATGTCAGTTTTTCCATTCCGTGACTCCATTTTGTTGTGGAGTATACGGATAGGTACGTTGAGAAATGATTCCTTTATTGTTTAGAAAAGATTGAAAATCATTGGAAACATACGCCCTTGTTTAGAAAAGATTGAAAATCATTGGAAACATACGCCCCCCCGCCCGAGTCTGAGCTCAAAGTTTTAATGCATTTGGAGAATTGGTTTTCAACATAGTTAACAAAAAATTTAAATGCATTAAGAACATCAAACTTCGAATGTAATAAATAAATCCAAGTAAATCAGCTATAGTCATCAATGAATGTTACAAAATACTTGAAATGACTATGGGAAAGGGTCGGAGCAATGCCCCAAACATCACTATGAATCAAGTCAAAACATGCAGTGTTCCGTATTTTGGAGTGTGGAAAAGGTAAAGTTTTACTCTTTCCTAATTTACAAGCATCACATTCAAAAGAAGCAGAGTCAATATGTTTATTTAATAATCCAGATTGAAATAAAGTAGACAATGTAGAGGCATTCGGATGACCAAGTGTATTATGCCACAATCGAGAATTATTCTGAATAAAAAAAAAAAAAAACTGATGTAAAGTTTTATTTTGAATAACTAAGACATTTGTAAGGAAAAAATTCTTCCATGCTTAGGCACCCTTGCGATCACTTCTCTCAACTCCTGGTCTTGCACAACACATCCAGAAGAAGAAAATGAGACATTGTAATTATTTTCAACAAGTTGACTCACAGAAACCAAATTGGTAGTAAGATGAGGAGAAACTAAAACATTGGTTAATGGTAAGGGGCCGGGGGTATCACCAACAAAGGTGATGGAAAGATGATCTCCGTTGGCAGCTTGAACAGTGAGATGACCAGTGTAAGGAACGACATTTTGTAATTTTATGGGTGAAGAGGTTATATGGTTACTTGCACCAGAATCTAAGTACCATGTATTGGAAAGAGAGGAAACTGAGGAATCAATACCTACGATGTTCATGGATGCCAAGGCATTGATGATCATTTGGCTTACCATCTCAGGGGTGAGAGGAGCTGGAGATGCAGATTGTGATGAGGAACTAGGCTGTGAGGATGAATCATACTGCAGAGAACCACTGAAGTCAGAGGATGCATATTGTGGAGTGGTCACTATGTAAGCACTAGGAGCTGACGACACTATGTAAGTACCAGGGGCTGACTGCACATAGTTGTGGGAAGTAGAATTGCGAGCCTTCTTCCGACGTTCGTCAATAACATGACAAGTGACCTTACAATATCTGCAAATTTTTGCCTTGCATTGATTTGCATAGGGACCATATTTTTTGCAGTTATAGCACTAAACTTTACTGATGCCCCGGGGAGGTTGTCTAGTTGTAGCAACATAGGCAAACGGAGCCTTAGCAGATCTCTGTTGTTCCAGAGTAGTTTTAGTAACCAGACGTTCTTCTTCCCGCAGAAGTTCCTGAAGGCAGTCATCCAAGCTGGGAAGAGAAGCCCTGCTCATCAAGTTCGATCTAAATACGAAGTTTCATGAGAAGCTGATCCCGATGGCTACTTTGCTGCAATGGAAGTAATTCAAGTAGGAGTGCTGCAGACACCGTGGCAAACTTAATCTTATCATATTCGGACCACAATCTGCGGAAGCCATTGTAATACTCCTGAATAGATTGGGTGCTTTGAGTGAATTGAGAAATTTCAAGTTACAATTGAAACTGGCGACCGGCATTGTCTTGTTGATAAATCTTCTTAAGATAGTCCCACATTTCACGGGCAGTTTTGCAAGGTTTGAGGTTGAGGATAAAATGTGATTCAACAGAACCCAGCAACCAGGTTTTGATTTTAGCATCCTTAGTCTTCCAAGCTAAAATCTTCTTGTCATCTTCCTCAGGTTGAGGTTCAGATCCATCAATGTGTGCCCAGAGTTCTTTTCCTTTCATGTAAATTTGAAATTGGAAGGCCTATGAGGAATAATTTGTTCCATCAAAGCGAACCAGGGCAATCTCATATTTTTCCATTACTAAAGAGTAGTAAGAAGCACAAACAAATCAGTCTTGCGAAGATACTGTCAAGGAAGACAGGGTGCTGGTCCACTATTCTTCTTTAGGAAATATGGTCGCAGCACTGTTGCAGTCCAATTGTAGATGGATCAGATCACAAACAATATTTAAGGGACACGATCAGTTCAAGTGTTGCAGCAGACAACAACCAGTGGCCAAGATCTGATATGGGAAGATGCCCAGAATTGTTCCTAGAAGACAGATGATGAACAGTGCACAATTCTAGTGCAAACAGGACACAGATGACCCTGTTGTCAGTGTGTAGTTCTGTACGTGGGGCCCATCAAGTGACCTTTTATAGATCTGAGGATGGGGATGGGTGACCAGCAGAGTTTTGCAATTACTGGAAGTGGTCTCAGGCAGAATGAATCCAAATCCAAGATTTTGGACAGCTGTGATGAAAAGAAATGGACAAAACAGATTTTCCACAAAAAATGGTAGATGGCCTACCTCTGATGATCCATAAATCTTGAGAAAATCTTCATAAATATGTATATATCCAGTCGACCAAGATGGGCTACTTCCGTTGAGCTGTTGATGATGATCGCAGGTGGGCCACATCTGATCTGAGACGATCAGGCTGAAGATATGATCTCTGAAGGGCTTCCAGATCTTGGAAGATGACTAGGAGAATCCACAATTCCTTGGATCTTGAAGAATAAAATTAGCTTAAGCACTAATTTTTGACTTGGCTCTGATACCATGTCATTTTGAGAGAGGAAAACAGAATATGTGAATATGCTGAAATGCAGTGCCCATGAGGGTTGACTGTTCTCATATTATATGTCACGATCGGGAATCCGGGGCCCATCGAATTCCGTGCCGAGACTCGTAAGCATCACACACATAGGTTAAATCAAAGATCACATAAAGATTTAGGTATTTACCAGTTTAAACCAACTTGTATTAAAAATCCAAATCTAATAAACAAATATAACATTGTCAAAAAAATAATTAGAATATCTATAAAATGAAATAATCTGAACAATCTATTAAATCTAAATCTTCTTCATTTATGTGGCTTCGACGCTCAAGTACGCATTCCAAAGTCTATCTCCCGGTCATTGCGGTTTTCCTGAGTCGCTAAGTTCTGGTTACCTGAATTGGGGCAAATCCAAAAAATATCAGTACAACTGAGTGAATATATATTCTAATCTATTTGTGCATTTAAACATATACTTAGATAAGATTACACAACAAATTAAAGTAACATCCAAAGTCTCATTCAAGCCAAGGTTGAAATCGGGTCAAACAAACGACAACCTCCTAGCCACTTGATAGCACCAGCCCAAATAAAACCGACCACCTAGGTCCAAAATAAAACCGACCACCAGGTCCAAAATAAATCCGACCACTAAGGTCTAAAACCATCTACCACTAAGGTCCAAAATAAATCCAACCACAAAGGTCCAAAACCATCGACCATTAAGGTCCAAAATATATCCGACCACAAAGTTCCAAAACCATCGACCACTAAGGTCCAAAATAAATCTGACCACCTAGGTCCAAAACTAGTAAACTAGTACCACAAAATCGACCTTTCCCAACAAGGTCCAACATCAACAATCCTCACAAAATTGGCCATACATGCTCGTGGTCTAGGGGTGTCCAAAAGTTCCTCCAAACAAACTAAGTCATCGTATCTCAGTTTTCCAATCAAATAGCAAATATATGTCTCATAAAAAATATGAGGTTTAGCATGACCTCAACATTTGTAATGGGCAAATTCCATAATCAACCCCTTCTCAAATTATGTGGATTTAATCTGCCCAGTCCAAATCAAAATTGGTGTATGAGATGAGAGAGGTCAATTACATAACTCACTCTTTACAGTTTTGAGGGAAATATTCAAATACCAACTCAACCACAAGATATACAAATATAAACCTCACAATCTACCATATGAGATCCCCAAATAACAATGGCACACAACAGGTATCATAATCCACAATATATTTCAAAACATAATTACTCAAGTAATGAAATAAAGATAACAACTCCAACAATAAATATAATAACCACAATTGATCCGCCCTTATTTGTAATTTCCTGAAGTCTAAAATCCAAGGAATGTTCTCAAATTAATCAAAACAGGCCCAGTTATGACAAACAATAAATATCAGGCCCTTGAATTTTCCAGAACTCTAAAACTTTAGTAGATAGTCAAAAAGAGGTCCAATCCTAATTAATATGATCATCAGGGATTAAGTTGTAATTCCAAAACACTTGTAGACTCAAGGAGATAAAAGAAAAGACTTGTATGTAATTATAAAAACATATTGGACTTAGTTCTAAACAAGAAAGGCAAGTTATTAGATGTGATCCAGACATCGACGGTTGCAGAAAAGGGTCTCACGTTTCCTAACCTTGAGTCATCTGGATGATGGGCCAGGTGGGGCCCACTCCACATGGATCCTCCACCACTAAGGACGCCCCTGGTTCCCTAACAGATGACTGGATCTGATCTTTCATCCAGTGGCCAGATGGGTCCCACAACAGGTGTCGACCACCTGCCCTGTTTCCACCAAAATCACGCCTCTGCGGTTAAAATCATATGGATGCTGGCCAACAGGAGGCCCATCTCTCATAGTTCCATCACTACTATGGTCGCTCATGGGTCCACTCTCGGATCCATGGACCAGATTCCTCATCAGGTGGGCCATGGGGTCCCACAACCCCTGTCGACAAAAACTGTTCGTGTAGGGAAGAAAGTGAAGAATTTCAGAATCGGCTTTGAATCTTCATGGAATCCAATTCTTTCTGCATGAACTACTATCTAGGGACAATATTAGTTATAAGAACCCAATTATCATGTATATCTAAGAGATTTGATTATTCTTTAACATCAATCAAGGCCTGGGTTTGTCGACAGTATCACATACAAGACTCTGGGACACATAATTCACCAGATACAGTTTTACTCAGCAATGTTTTAATGCATCATGTCATGCTGAAATCATCAAACAGTGCAGAGCCATAGAACCACATCAATTTTTACCACATTCAATTCACAATTCTCACATACGCACAACACCATAACTTATATATATATATATATATATATGAGGAAATCCTACCCATCATAAAATAGAAGAAAATACAGGAGCTAAGTCAGAAATCCAGAGCCATACAATTAGATTAGAATCTCTACTCACCTGCTATGGCTGACTAGAACTGTTTCTTCCTCTCCTAGTTTCTTCAAGGCTAATACTAAACTAGGCTTTGGGTTGATGGAAAAGAAAGTGGAAAAGAGAGAGAATGCCTTGAGAGAGGCTTGGGTCGATCAATATATATATATATATATATATATATATAGAAGCTAAAGTTAAATCCTTCCCAAAGTCTTCTTTCTTATTTTATTATTTCCTTCTCACAAGCCAATCCTATTCCTAACATTACTAGGAGTCTATGGTATAATCAACACAAGTCCCACTCGCATTCCTCCATCAAACTATGGGTCCCAAATCCCAATAATGCTAAGAAAAATCAAGAAAATTAAATATTAAATATCAGAAAATAATCTAGCCCTTATACTGGGGCCCAGGTATTACATTATATAGGGGCTGAATGCCCTGATTACATGCAATTACTAGTATCTCATCTTATCTAGATCCTAAAATGTAACTTTACAAACTAAGTATGTACAGTTGTCTTTGACTAAGTAAAATATAGTGACTGGGCCTCAATGGGCCTGGGCTTGGATTGACATTGGAGTGGTGGAAGATGCCAAGATCTGGGGATGGCCACTGATCTGGAAGTGGGCCACGCATGAATCAGAAATCTAATCTGAACAGATCTGATGTCCAGAGACTCAAGACAGATGTTTCAGTAGAAGATCTGACCTTGAATGACTGAAAATTTGATTTGCAGTAGTCTTCTTCCCTAGTCGAAAAAGCGAAGAAGATAGTTTTGTATCATACGCTGTGTATCAGGGGTCTGATACAATATTAACCTTAGAGAAACAGAGGAAATGGAGGGGATAGAGGAAAGTAACGAATAGAAAGAGTGGTGGGAATTTTCTGGATGCCCTCCTCGTGAGGTGCTATCCTCTTTTATAATTACTATATGTTGTAATCAAGGATTTTACATAGTAGATTAGTGTACAATGACTGCTGATATTCTGCTAGCGGGAAATCATCCTACTCATCATCTAGTCACCAAAGATTACTATAACACAGTAATATTACAATGTTCGTATGTACACATGAGAAGGTGGTCCATTGGTGGATATGGTGATCCAAAGGAGCACAAGTAATTACATATAAACACATTTAATGGTCAAGATTAAAACATCCAGCTTAAATAACTTAAAGTAATTACATAAATGAGCAAATAACTCTAAATAATCACAATAAATAAAAACAAATAAAATAAATGAATGTACTGTTGGGCCCATGGATTGGGCCCGAAGGGCTGGTTGACCCATGGATCATGGACCTGTCTTTCATCATATACGGTTCTGTTTCTTTTTTGGTTGTTTAGATCCCCACTAATCTCAAAACCTGAAGGGCATTTTTGTTTATTTCTAGTCTCTTCCTTTTGAAAGGTGAAGATGAGGGTTTTGATAGTGTGTCTAGGGTGCATTATACATGTTTTCGATCATTTTTATAGGAGGGAGTGCGCAGATCTATTTTCTGCAGATTTAAACATGATTTACTCATTGCCATAGCATTTCACTTGACATTAACACCTCACCTATCCCCTTTCTGTGAAATCAGTTTGGAAAGACACAAGTATGTCCTAAACTTGATTGCCTGTTTTATGGTTTCTGATTTTACAGTTCTGTTGTTTGGCTGATAGTGTTCTGTTTCTCTTTTCCAATGGTTCTGCTTTTTGGCTGGTGGCAACCATTGTGATCCTGTAAGGCTGCAATTTGCCTTGAAGCCTGTTTTTATAGTCAAAGAGTAAAAATAGTCATTCATATTGATGCAGATGTTGATTGAAAATATGTTCATCTATATTAATGCATTATGCTACTGATTTAGATTACGCCCATATTTATATTCATATTGACGCATTATTCCTTATTTTTTACTGCTGATTGTAACTCATCTGAAACTTGCATGGTTCTCTTTTCTTCAAGGTTTTTTGGACCCCACAAACTTAAACTTAAAATTTTCAAGTTGCTAACCAATACACCCAAAATGCTGAGGCGTTAAAGGTGTGGCAAACTTACTACTTTACACCCCCCTTGGGCAGGACACCACCCGGACTCAAATCACACGCCCTCACAAGATGTGGCATGGGGCTTTTTGCCCCGCTCACATGCGCCCACACACAAGATGCAGCATCAGGCCTTTTTGCCCATTGTGATACCATCTCAAGTTGCTAACCAATACACCCAAATGCCTAGGCGTTAAAGGTGCAACAGGCTAACTACTTAACAAAAAACCCTGCAATGTTTGTGTCTTTGACCTCTTTCTGCTGCAAGAGGAGGATAAGGACCTTTCCAATAGCACTTTTGTAGGAAGGAGGGTAGGAGCCTATTTTTTGGGGGAAGGAGAGTGGGTGTGGTTGGTTTGAAATGCCCCATTTTTTGAACTAAAGATATGATTTTTTTTTAAATTATATTTTCTAGAAGCCGAAAATGCTTAAATTCACCATTTTCTACATTGACAATATGAAAAACTGAAGTTCTGTAAAATTCCCCCTTATTTAGGGAAAGATAAGTAATTGTATTTCAAAGAAGAAAGATACTCCTTCCCCTCATTTGATATCTCCCTCAGTGCAACCATATCTTCAATCAGAAAATACCATTTTCTATTTAAAAAAAACGTTGTGAAACACTTACACTTGAGTGACCTATGATGACTTGCCGTTGCTTGATGATGCAGTCTGCATTTTTGTAAACGAAGCCTTAGCTTCAATCAGTTTCTGGAATGAACAGTTTTCTTTCTAGATCTAGAACTCTCAGAGAGAGACTTAAAATGTCAAGATGTGTTCACAGTTCCCAAATGCAATTGCTCTTGAGTTAACTAGACTAAAGTCTCAAAATGTGTTCACATTTCTCAAATGCAATGTTTGAGTGAGAACTATGCTGACTGACCTTTGTTTGATGGCGCAGCCTGCATTTTTGGAAACAAAGCCTTTAGCCTCAATTAATTTATGGATGAACAGTGCCCAATCTAGATCAAGCACTCATTATGATCCACATCACAATCTTCTATGCATAATTTCTGGGTGCAAGCAAGGTAACACTAGTCTGTATAGTCGTTTTACATTTTATTGTATTCAGAAGTTTACTAGGAGCTCTTATACATATCACTTGGATATGTATGTATTACTTTGCTGCTTGATCTAGGTTCCTATTTCCCATACCTTTGCACTTAACATTTTTGTATTAGTGTTTGTATGTGACAACAACAATTTATCAACCATAAATCAAGGGGCTTTCACTGATATCCTATTTGAGTGTTCTTATGTCTGGGATATATTTTTAATGGGTCAAAAAGAACTTGATTTGAGCCTTTTTTTAATCAGTAAATGGTGATTTATTTTTATTTAAAAGAAGATGGACAACCGTAAGAGAGATATTGTATATATGCTAAAAGTACAACCTTCGCATGTAACTTGGCCATGCACCCAGACAAAAACAGGTCCATGCATCCACCCACACAAAAATATCAGTCGAAAGCAAAGAATACTGCTAAAAAGTCTCTTGTTCGGAGAGTACTTAAGTGGAGAGATCTGAGTGAATGAATATCTATTGCATCTTTCTACTCCCTGCTTTGCCAATAAATCAGCCTATTCATTTTGCTTCCATGTAGATATGCAAAAAAAAAAAAAAGATGGTCATCATCAAACATGTCCTATATTTCTCATATGATGATGGCCACGCTCCATGGTTCTTCTCTCCTCTATGGCCAAATGTTCTTTGAATCTCCTTCAATTCTGAAATTCCTTTACTTTGATTGAATATGTTTAATGCTTCTCTAATCACAAGAATCTCTACATCATTAGATTCCTTTGAACCAACCAGGCATGAAACAATGAGCAAAATATCTTGGCCTGGGTTAACCCCTTCTCCATCCACATTGAACTTTGCCTTTGTTTGGAGGATCCCATTCATCCATCAATCAGCGGCCTACCTTTCTAAGGTGCCATTTTATGGCTGTGCAAAGAGACTTTTTGGTTGGTGTGATGTGAGGAATTCAGTACCTTGGACATAAGGAGACTCCAAAAGGAAATACTAAATGTTTTGCATCCCCTAAAAGTTACTTGCAGTAACCTCCCTTCGGACTAATCAGACGAGGTTCTTCACATATCCTCATGGAGATAGACCGCCTAGGATAGATCATCTTTGGTGAGGATGGACCTTCATCAGTCTGCTTAGTTTGTCATCATTTCTGAGGGACAGCTGTATCTCTTACTAATGTGCATTATTGGTTATATAACCCTAGAGATAAAGAGAACGCTCCATAGGAAATTTTAAAACCTATTAGCCCTTGTTTGGCATCTTTATTTCCAACCTCTCTTTGTCTAAATGTCTAAACTGCGTAGAGGTTTGAAAAAAAAGAGCGTTTGGCATATGATTCTACCCTTTCCCTGCTTTAGAGAAGTATAGGCAAATCCTCTTAAAATGAAAGACCCCATTTCTACGCTTGTGAAAATAAGAGCTTTAGCCTCTCTCTCTCTCTCTCTCTCTCTCCTCTTTTTTTGGATAGCTCTGTTGGAATAAGAGGAGATACCAAACAAGGCCTAGTCATACCCCTGAAGGCATGTTCCATTGGCTACCTTCAAGCTAGTTACTTGTCCATCAAGGGCTAATCAACTACACTGTTGATGTAGTCTTTTTCCATCATTTTGGCATTGCCTTTGTGTGCTTTACTTCTCCACTTGGCCATATTAGAGGCCATACCCTCCATAAGTCTGGACATGTCTATCTCACTATTTTGTCCCAGGTCTTAATTGGTCTCTCTCTTCTCTTTCATCCCAGGTCTTATTGCCATGCCCTCTTATTAATCTGGACATGTCTAACTCACCATACCCGGGCTGTTTTTGGCTCTCTTTGTACATGTACAAACCATATTAATCGAAATTCCTGATGTTTTCTTCTATTTTAGGTACGTATCGTTTCTTTTCATTTCTAATTGTGATGCAGATAGACCTCGGGCCACATGTGTAGGGCCTAAATAGATTTAGGATCTTTTATTCACTAATTAGGTTCTAATTTTATTTAAAGAATTGTAATTAGGTTTAGGTTCCCAATTTCATTAGGATTATTATTTTATTTCCTAAGTTAGATTATTAGGTTTTCTTAGCCACTAAGTTTTCTTTTTCTTATTTATGTGCTTTGTAAGATATCTATTTCTCAGAGTTGATTAATTGAATTGGGTTTTCCCATTGAGGTGCGTCCTCGTCATCATCTCTGCAGAGACTTGTTGAAGTGTCTCTATCACTCTCCGGATATGTGCTTCGGCACCGTATTTTGCTTCAACACTTTCCCGCAAGCCCCAACCCTAGGGCTTGCATCAATTGGTATTAGAACCGAATGATCATCGCAATCGAGCAGCGTGATTACCATCTATCCCTCATCCATTCCCATTCCATCGCATCTTTCCCGCCATTGATCCATCATCCCTATCATCCAACCAAACCATTGTCAATCACCATCCGACACCATCTTTCCTGTCGATCCCAAATCCCATCACAAATACAACCCACCTGAGTCCCATTCCCATCCTTCCATCAAACCGAAGTCCCCGAAACGCCCTATCCTAGCCAACTCCACCTTCGATCTCAGACCCCATTCCAAATCTGTTGCCCCATTCCAATTCGAAACCCTAATGCCCGAAATCCAATTCCAACCTTGCCGTGCCATTCAATCTAGTGCCAACCTGAATTTTGCCCAAATCGAGCCCTAAAAAAACCAAAGCCCCCTTAATTTCAAATCCTAAACCCTTCCAAAGCCTTAATTCCTAAGCCCTCATACCAATCGAAGCCAAAATCTCAGACCCATAACGAAACCTAACCCTCCATTTGAAGCAAACACTCCTTCCTAAATTCCATCCGAACCCAAACTCCTCCCAAAACACCAACCCTAGAGAGAGGGAGGGAGGGAGGGAGAGAGAGAGAGAGAGAGAGAGAGAGAGAGAGAGAGAGAGAGAGAGAGAGAGAGCAGAAAAAAAGAGCATATCTGTTTCAATTGAGAGAGAAGCGCAAGCTTTCTTAAGGTTGCAGCGAGTCAAAGAACAAGTTGCATCGAACTCATTGAGGTCTTTCGCCATTTTTATCGTTGCTTCAAGACAATGAAGCCCTTCAACAAATAGTCTTTCGGTCCTAGTCAGTGCTGCCACCAACCACCAACAGTCTTCGTCGTCTTTACCATTTACACCGTCGTCGCTCGAGGGCAAGAGAGCTCTACCCTCTTTGGTCTCTTGGTCTCCTTTAGAAAAAAAGAAAACAAAAATGGCCTCTTCCTTCCACTTCTTCATTGAGCACGAAGATTGAGGTAAAGGGTTCTACACGTGTCCTAGGTCAGTGATGTGTGCCTGAACTTAACCCAGCTGAATTCAAGGTCAGGTCGAGTCCAGTTCAGTTTGGGTTTAACCTAATCCATTACAACGAGAGCCCAAATTGATTGCAGATTTAGGTTGATACAGGTTAGGTGGACCTGACCCTCTCTAAAGCCCAATCCAGCAGAAGCCAAAAGTAGTTGGCATTATCGCTAACCTCATCACTGCATCATCAAAGAGAGTCAAACAACAAATTTGACTGGATCAAAGGTTGAGAATGATTTTCGCAATCATGAGACCATCTGAAGTCAGATTTTGAATCTGTTTTTACCAGTGCGTTCGTGGAGAGCAGATCTACAGAAAAGGTTAGTTCATTTTTATATCCAGGTCAATATGAAATTGCATATCCGTAAATTCTACAATGCACTTCAAACAACCAAATATGTACTTAGATATGGAATATGGTATGCTAAGAATGAAGACTATTTTCATCAATTTCTTGATTTGAAACAAGAAGAGTTGTTCGTTCTTGAATACTCTTATCAATTTTCGAGGCTCCAAGTTGCATGTGGATTAGAGGATGACGAGGAACATGATTTAATTAGTTTTGTAAGATGTTTGCGACCGGATATAGTGGAGAGAATGAATGATTTGCAAGAATATTCACGAGGCATATTGGGAAGCAATTCGTGTTGAGCACATGGTTAAACGGTCTTGTCTATGGAAAATAGCTAGAAGACATGTTGTGAAACCCGTGGCGGAAAATATCCAGACTGACATTGAGATGCGAGAACCGAAGCATGAGCAAAAAAACGAAAATGGGCCTAAATTTCCTTATATGAGCAATGACGATCAAGAAATGTTAGCAGCAAGGAAAAATGAACAAGTTGTTGAAGTTCCCCTTGTTAATTTTGTCGTTGGGGATCAACAATTGAAACTTGGAGATTGCAATTTGATGGTGCAAATTTTACGCATGACATATCTAACAATGTGATCGCACATTCACACAAAATCCAACCATTGAAAGCAGTTCTACATGAAGCTGTACACAAAAGTCAAAGATTATTTAACGGATCGGAAATTCATCTGATTGATCTTTTTGACCCAGGCGGACATTTACCGAACTCAAGGTTGAGTTTTTTCCAATTTGCATAAAAAAATGCAAATTATGAAGGAACTTTCGTAATTTGCATTAAAAAAGCCTCCTAAGAAGCATGTAGAAGTGGGATCTTCATCTTCATCCATGGAAGAATTGACCGGCACCATTGTAGAATTCCACAATAAATCACCCAAATGCAAGCAATTGTTGCGAGAATGGAAACCAAATTAGCCAATTTAGAAACTAATCGGCGTATGGATGATCATTGAGATTGAGAAAATTTTCGGAATCAATGAGATCAGCCCATAAAAAATGTTGATTGAGATTTAAGAATTCAACTCGTGATTCCTGAATATGATGGTAAATTGAAACCAAATGAATTTATGGATTGGTTAGTGTGTGGAAAATATTTTTGCACACAAATCAATGAATGAGGGCCATAAAGTCACCATGGTAGCAACTCGATTTCATAATTTTGTTGCGATATGGTGTGCCGAGTTGCAAAAGAAGAGAAGGACCAAAACATAGATCCTGTTGAGATGTGGATTGAGATGAAAAAATCTTTTGAAACAAAAGTTTCTTCCTGTCAATTATTCAAGAGATTTACGTTCAAGCTTTCAAGACTTGAAGCAAGGATCCAGGACGGTTGTGGAGTACTCTGAAGAATTCATGACAATGCAACTCGTTGTGGTTTAAATGAGGCCGATGATGTGTTAGTCGATAAATATTTTCATGGGCTGAGAATTGATATACAACATATACTTGCATTCCAAAATTTTAATAATGTTGATGAAATCATCCAACATGCCATCAAGGCCGAGGACAATGCCAATTATCAAGCCCAAAAATTTAGTGCATCTAAATGAATTGCACAAAAGGCCCCATCAATTCAAGATTCTAAACCAAGTGGTAGTTCCTCAGAAAAAGTTTTCACCAAGCCCGAAGGCCAGAATAGGATCACATGTTTTCATTGTAAACAAGGGCATAGATGATTTGAATGTCCTAAACACATAACTCTCATTGAGAATGAAAGTGATGTGAAGGATACACCAGATGATCCTAAAGGGAAAGAGACTGAGCTTGAGGCCGAGGAATTAAAGATCATCGGTCCCTATGATGGTGAAACTCTCATAGTCATCAAAGAGACTAAGTCAACTACTGAGAAGAAATGGTTGTGAAATAATATTTTTTCCTCAAAAGGTATTGTCAATGGACAAGCATGCATAGTAGTGATTGATGGAGGCAGTTGCGAAAATATTATATCTGAAACTCCTATGGATCACTTGCAGCTGAAGGTTCGAAAGCGTCATCGTCCCTATTTTTTCCAATGGCTAATGACATATGATGAAGTTTAAGTGCGATATGCTTGTCAAGTTACCCTTGTCATTGGTGTGGACTATAAAGATACAATTTGGTGTGATGTGCTACCGATGGATAGTGATATCCTATTAGGTCCACCATGGATGTATGACAAGAATGGAACTAATGGCATGCGCGGCAATACATATACATTTGCTCATAATGGAAAACATGTCACACTCCATCCTATGAAGCTAACACCACCAAAGAAAGGGTCAAGTTCTTGTATCACTTGGAAAGCGCTTCAAGTACACAATATTTACCAAAGTAACATCAAGAAAAACCGAGTTCGAGGTTGAACTCTTTTCCAACCTAGGGGGAATCATGCAGCAACACTACCATGTCGTTGGAACAAGTCTCATGGTCGACATGTGGGACCCAAGGAAGTTTAGGGATTTCTTTATTAAATTTTTTTAGTTTTTAGTTTTATTTAATGAGTCGTATTAGAGTAGTTTCCAATCATATTAGTTTCCTAGTTTGTTTAGGATTCTTAATCCCTAAGATTTATTTTACCTATTTATATGAGCATTATATTAGAGGACAAACAGATTTGAGTTAATAGAATTATTCCCTCGTGGAATTTATCGTTGGAGAGTGGTCTTCATTGTGTGATTGTTTCTATGGAAATCCTTCATTGTGCCGCAGCACCTACGATCCAAATCCTAACCGTAGGATTTGCATCAAATTGTGTCCCCTCTTTTAATCCCACATCGTCTTAACATGCGTATCTTGGCCACAGTCCACAGGTACTTTGTTTTCTTATTTCTTCGTTGCTTTACATTTTTCTCCATACAATAGGTAGATCTGACAATTGTCTTATAATAATGTCCTTTGTATTGAAGTGGTACTCAACAATTGATTAGCACTCTACATACTTTTATCCCTTTTGCCCACTTGCTCAGGCTCGTTTGAATTATAGACCGAGTCACACCTTGGAGCTATCATCATCATCATCAAAGCCTTGTCCCAACTATGTTGGAGTCGGCTACATGAATTCTATTTCTCCATTCCGATCCATCATGTGCCAAATCTTTAGATAAGTTGTACTTATTCATATCTATTTTTACTACCTCCATCCACATCCTCTTTAGCCTACCTCTTCCCCTTGGTGGGCCATCAACCTGCGTAGCCAAACTTTTCCTTTTTGTCGTCATTACCAGCCAGTGTTGGACATGCCCAAATAATCTCAAATGGGTTTATCTTATTTTATTCCCCTTTGATTCTACTTGGCGCAGCCCCAGATCCTTGATAGGAAAAATAGACCAATCTCCCTACGGATTGTTTGAATCTAAAGATGGATTCCAACATTAGGGCACACTCAAGATCATAAAACACACCATGATTGAAGAAAACTCAAGAAATCTTTAATTATTTGGAATGAGAATGAACTACAATGAGTTTTGATCGTCCTTGTATAGGAGTAGTATTGATCCCTTAACAAACAAGACTTTCTAATTAAATCAAACAAGAAGATAGAATTTAGAAATATTATTCTAACCAAACTAATAATGAAAATAGAAATGATGCCATAGTAATCTCTCAGTCAAATTGGACCAGGGGGCTGAACCATAGTTGTCAAGTTCGTTTCGATTCGGACGAAATCTCCGATTTCTTTCGTTTCGAGACCAGTACCGAACTGAACATCTCGCATTGAGATGTTCGGTTCATATTTCGTTACTGTTCGCCGAAATACAGGGTTTCGTAGAGAAGAAACACAAATCCGGACGAATATCACCCGAATCGATCGATTCGGACGAATAAGGGAAGACCGTTGCAGAATGAAAAAAAAAATTAATGTAGTTGAGCGAATCTAAAAACGAAATAAATTCAAAATACCTATTTTCAAGCAGAAACGCCTCGTCTTCTTCTCTATCGACGGCATGCAGGTTCCAAGATCCCCTTCAATGTATAAACTGGGCTCAAAGATGCATGTATCAACAGCAAGATCTTCTATTATCCTATTCTCCTTTCAATATCTTGAGATCATTCGTCCACCAAAGGCTGTCCGATTGGGGCTGAGATCAGTCGAGTGGATTATCTTTGCGAAGAGCTTTGGTTGATTTCTCCTCTACGTGCTTTGCTTGATTTCTTCTCGCGTATTCTCAGGTATGCATCGATCTCTCCCTTTTCTTCCATTTCAGAGCCATGCCATTTACAATGCAACATCGATGGGTTTTTCTTTCTCTGCAAGTGGGTTTTTCTTTCTCTGCAAGTTTCGTTTTTTAAGGGCATGTTGCCAACTAGGGATGCCTTGATCGACTGTGAACATGATGTTGGGCGAAATCTAGGGATGCCTTTTATGGTGTGGTCCAGCACACCCATTTTATTTGTTGAAACGATAAAATAGTCCTGATGCAATTGTGATGGTGCCAGAAAGTGTGGCCCATTGTATTCTCATTTTTTCTCTTCTTATGGCTCGTATAACGTGAGGCCCACCTTTTTTTTTTTTGGCTCAAATAATGGTGTTAATAATTAATGATGATATGGCATCAGATAACTTGGCCCACTTTTTTTGCAATTTTCATTTAATCTCAGTTTACTGATGATATGGAATCTGATTTTTTTTTACAATATAAACATTGAGTCTGATGATTGGCATTGTACAGTTATCTTCATTTCTTTAACCTGATGATCATAGGGCCACCCATTTTGTATGCTGAAACTGGAATTGATTTGAGGCCCCACTTTTATTTACTGAAACTGATTTGCACAATGGGCCTTTGAATGAAACCATTTAAAAAACTGATTTGAGGCCCACCTTTTATTTGCTTAAACTTATTTGCACAATGGCCATTGGGCCTTTGAATGAAACCATTTAAAAAACTGATTTGAGGCCCACCTTTTATTTGCTTAAACTGATTTGCACAATGGGCCTTTGAATGAAACCATTTAAAAAATTGATTTGAGGCCCACCTTTTATTTGCTAAATTACTGATTTGCACGATGGGCTTTGAATGAAACCATTTAAAAATTATAAAAAGAGATCCTTCTGATTTACAGAGAGTGAGGCCCACTTATTTTTAATTTTGCCCAATTTTGTAATTGCTTGATGACACCTATTAATAATTGAAACATCTATCATTTGTGTGTTGCTATTGGATCAGATTTGGAAGATTGATTCTTGATTTGAAAATGAGTGATAGTACACCCATATTATCTGCCGCTGCGAGCATTAGATCTGATGATCCTGCATGGGCTTATGGTTGTGTGGATCCAACCAACAACAAACATGTAATATGTCGTTTTTGTAACAAAGTCATAAAAGGTGGTAGAATCACTAGACTTAAAGAACACCTTGAGGGGGGGGGGGGGGGGGTGAAAGGAGATATTGCACCTTGTAAAAATGTGCCAGGTGATGTCAAATGGCAAATGGAAAGACTTGTTTTAGAAGGTAAAAAGGATAGAGCAAAGAAAAGGCAATTAAATGAGGAGATTGGAAACCCTTATGGAACTCCAAGGGATAATGCAGATGAAGATGATGTTGAGGTAGAAGAAGTAGAACCATTTACAAATCCAATTACCCCCACCACAACAAGTAGAAAGGGTAAAGAGAAGGTCTCTCAAATATCTACTCAAAACAAAAGAAGGGGTGTGTCAAACACTTCTCAACCTCCAATGTCGAATTTCTTTGCACCACGAACAAGTCCTGGATCTCAGCCAGGCATCAAATCAGCATTGGCAGCAAAGGAACTGAAGGATGCAACTGATTTGGCTGTTGGACGTTTTTGGTTTGATGCAAATCTCCCATTTAATGCAGCAAGATCAAAATTTTATCAAGCAATGGCTGATGGAATCGCAGCAGTGGGGCCAGGTTACAAGATGCCATCATATCATGACCTTCGTGGAAAGATTTTGGGAAAAATTGTACTAGAAGTTAATGCTTTCATGGAGCATTATAAATCATGTTGGAGTGAAACTGGGTGCTCTGTCATGGCTGATGGGTGGACAGATGAAAGGCAAAGAACATTGATTAACTTTCTTGTGTATTGCCCAAAAGGGGTAATGTTCCTGAAGTTGGTTGATACAAGTCCAATTATAAAAAATTCAGATGCACTATTTAAAATTTTTGATGAAATTGTCTTACTTGTTGGGCCTAACAATATTGTCCAATTTATTACTGACAATGATGCCACTTACAAAGCAGCGGGAAAAAGAGTGGCTGAAAAATATGGGACTTTTTATTGGACAGCTTGTGCAGCCCATTGGATAGATCTGATGTTAGAAGACATGGCAAAGCCCCACTTGTTTCCAGTTAATGCATCCACAATTGAGACAGCAAGGAAAATCACAAAGTTCATTTACAATCATTTATCAGTGTTGAATTTAATGAGAAGAGAATATACAAATGGGAGAGAATTAATCCGACCAGCCATCACAAGATTTGCTACCAATTTTATTAGCTTGCAGTGCCTTTTTAAATACAGAAAAGAGCTTAGGCAAATGTTTACAAGTACCGCTTGGGTTGAATCTAATGCTTCGAGTACACCTGTTGGCATGGAGATCACTGAAATCATACTCAATAACACATTTTGGAAGGATGTTGAGTATATATTGAAGGTTAGTGAAGCTTTGGTGATAGTTCTACGTCTAGCGGACAGTGAAGAGAAGCCTGCAATGGGTTATGTGTACGAGGCAATGGACCGAGCAAAAGAGGTGATTCAAAAGAGGTTAAAAAATAAGAAAGACTACCAGCTATACTGGAAGATTATCGATCCTAGGTGGGAAAATCAACTTCACAGTGCATTACACGCTGCAGCATACTATCTGAATCCAGCATTTTTCTTTAGTCCTACTTTTTCTAAGCATAGTGAAGTCATGAGGGGTCTGAACAATGTCATAGAGAAATTAGTTCCTGATTTTGATACTCGACATGATTTTCAAACAATGCGATGCCTATAAAGATTCACGTTTTGACTTCGGTTCTGCAGCAGCAATACGAAATCGAGAGAAAATGTCTCCAGGTAAATGAAGTTTTTTTATTTTTCATTAACTTATTATATGACTGCAGTTTATAAAATATAAGTTAATATTTTATATAATTTTTTACAGAGAAATGGTGGGATCGGTTTGGAAGTGGTACCCCTGAGTTAAAAAAATTGGCAATTCGAATTTTGAGCCAATGCATCAGTGCTAGTGGTTGTGAAAGAAATTGGAGTATCTTCGAACATATTCATTCTCCTAAGAGAAATAGGCTAGAACATCAGAGGCTGAATGATCTAGTTTTTGTGCATTATAATTTGAAGCTCCGTGAAAGGTATATCAAATGTTAATCATACGTGATTCTTTTGCAAATTATTAATTGTCATACCAAAATATTAACTTATGTAAATTTTAGGGATATGCTCAAAAGGACTGGGAATGCTGCTTCTGACCCAATAAGTTTGGAGAATATTAATATTTTGGCGGATTGGGTTGCTGAAGAAGCACCTCTCTTGACCATAGAGGATGTCGACGGTTGGACGACTATGGAGCAACCGGCACAAGTGCAAGAGGGTCTCCCTGATTTTGATGGGGGTGATGAAATAGGTGGCCCTATAGGAGAGGATTTGGGAGCAAATGAAGATGATAATCATTATTACAGTGATGCATAGTTAGCTGACTTTTTGCTTTATTTTGTGATATTTGAGGGGATGTATTTGAACCTTATCTTTTGCAAATTAAATTTTTGATGCTTTGGTAGAATGAAATTTTCTATATATTTTTAATATATATATATGTAATTTTCTTATATTTTCCGAAACAAATTTCCGAATTGGAAAGCGAAATGACCGAATAACCCGAGATGTTTCATTTTGGAACCAAACCGAAACAGTGTCCGAAACGAACTTGACAACTATGGGCTGAACCCTATGGACCGGGTTAACCAATGCGTCAATGGTGTGGCCTAGATGATTTCTTGGGCCAAATCTTGGCCCGTACTACATCAACTCTCCCTGGCTTGGAAGAACTTGACTCCAGCGAGTTAATAGCTTGATAATATTCCTAGAGATCCGGATTCAGGCGTTGGAAGTCGGTAGCCATAATCCATGTAGGATCGAAGATTGGGCGGTTCTGTGAACGGACAAGGAACCTATGGAATCCTCCTTGACGCGTAGAAACAAGCTGATCATCGAGAACATCAATGATTTTATCTGTAGGTGGAGTAGCAGCTGGTAAGGCCATCCCCTATTTGTCATATTCTTCATCATTGTCATGCCCACACTAGAATGTGAGATCTGCAACATTGAAGGTTGGACTGACGTTAAGATCTGATGGTAATTCCAGAGTATAGGCATTGGAGCTAAGCTTCTTCAAAACTTTTAATGGACTTGCCCTACTAGGATGCGACTTCTTATTTAACTCCTGGTGGTAACCATTTCGGATGGATACGTATCATAACCATATCTCCTTAAAAAAACTCGAGGAAACAACGACGCTTGTTTGCATGAGTCTTGTAACTATCATTGTTAGCAGCGATATGACGTCGAACTTCATCATGCCTGTGTTTGATGAAATTATCTGCGTCAGCACTAGGTCCCGCCTGAATAGGTAACGAAACTAGATCAATAGCCAAGTGCGGACAAACACCTATCATTGCTTCAAATGGTGAGATGCCAGTGGAGCGATTGACTGAATTGTTGTAGGCAAATTCAGCCATGGGTAAAACTTGATCTCATGTTGTGATATGGTCACAAACAAGACACCACAACAGCTGTCCAAGGCTTCGATTAAATACCTCCGTCTGGCCATTAGTTTGAGATGGTAGGCAGTTGAAATGTGGAGTTTTGTCATTGCTATCATCTACAAAGTCTTCCTAATGTAACTCATGAACTTAGTGTCACGATCTGAGACGAGTCTTTAGAAGTCCATGAAGATGGAAAACTTCCTTGAAGAACAATTGAGTGACTTTGAAAGCATCCACTGTGTTTCGGTTGATTTGCAATGGGCTCTTAGGGCTTCGAATTTGGGGGAATCTAGGGTTCTAGGTGTTATAATCCAAAAGAGCATAAGAGAGAAAGAGGAAGAGAAGAGTTTGGAGGAAAATGTCATCTCACAAGAGGATCGACCAACCATCTTTATAATAAGATTACCCTAATTACATGCTATAAATTAGCAGTAATTACAATTAGAAATATATAATAAAGAATCCTAATCTCTATACATGGAAAGAAATCCACAATACAGCCTGTATGTTGGTTAACACAGTCCCACATGTGGGATAGTCTACTTAGGCCTATATTAGTGTTACATGGGCCTATGTTATCTTCTACATTCCCCCTCAAATTGATGTGGGAAAACACAAAACATCAATTTGCTAGTAAAATCATCATGCCGAGGTCCGGGAAGAGCTTTTGTGAATATAGCCGCTAATTGGTGATTGGTGGAAACATGAGGCAAGGTGATCTTCTCAGTAATATGTTGACGAATGAAATGACAATCAATCTCAATGTGCTTTGTCCTTTAATGAAAGACCGGATTGTTTGCGATTCGGGTGACACTAGTATTGTCCCCATACAGAGGTGTAGAATTTCCAACAAGGACACCCAATTCACAAAGAAGACGTCGTAGCCATATGATTTCAGCACTAGCAGACGACATGGTGCGATATTCTGCGTAGCCATATGATTTCAGCACTAGCAGACGACATGGCGCGATATTTTGCCTCAGCAGAAGATCTCGAAACTGTAGTTTGCTTGCACTTCCAGGAAATCAGGGACTCCCCAAGAAACATGCACCGGCCAGTGGTAGATCTCCGAGTATTTGGACAGCCAGCCTAGTCAGCGTCAGCATAAGCAGTTAAGAGTAGAGAAGCACCATAAGGGTAGAAAAGACCTGATTAGAATTGCCTTTAACATAGTGGAGTATGCACAAAGCAGCAGTAAGGTGAGGCGTGTGAGGATAAATAACAAACTGACTAACAGTATGAACAAAATGAGAAATATCCGGCATGGTCATAGTCAAGTTGAGCAGACTACCAACAATTTGTCGGAAAATGGAAGGATCAGCCAAGGGAGAGCCATCATCCGTACTGATTTTTGTTGTTCAATTACATAGGTGTAGTAAAGATGTGAGCATCATCAACTCTAACCGAAGTAACCAAATCGGTAGCATACTTACGTTGATGAACCCGAGTGCCGGATTTGTTATGAACAAACTCAAGCCCGAGGAAGTAGGTTAGAGGACCAAAATCCTTCATTCGGAAATGGCGAGTAAGATGATGCTTGAGGGAAGTAATGCCAGCAACATCATTTCCACAGATAATCATATCATCAATATAAACCAAAAGAAATGTGTATCCCTTCGGTGTCCATCTGAGGAAGAGGGAACTATCAGAGTGACTTTGGCGAAATCCAGCTTGAAAGGTTGATATCCGAAATTTATCAAACCAACCCCTGGGAGCCTGCTTAAGTCCATAAAAGCTTTTCTCAATTTACAAACTTGTTGTGGAGGACAAGCATAACCCGGAGGTGGTTTTAAATAAACAGTCTCATGCAAGTCGCCATAAAGAAAGGCATTTTTGACATCCATTTGCCATAGGGGCCAGTTGTGGGCTGCAGCTACACAAAGTAGTGTGGGAACAGTGGTCATTTTAGCCACTGGTGCGAAAGTCTCTTTATAGTCAATTCCATATTCCTGCTTATAACCCTGTGCAACCAATCTGGCTTTGTAGCGGTCAAGACTCCCATTAGAGTGAACTTTTATGGAATAGATCCATTTATTGCCAATTACAGATGTGCCGGCAGGGGCCGGTACCAAATCCCACGTTTTGTTTGCTTCAAGAGCAAGCAACTCCTCAATCATAACATCCTGCCAGTATGCAATCTTTGAGGCTTGTGAATATGAGGTGGATATAGGAGCACTATCCAAAGAAGTGAAAAGAGCAGGAAAGTTATATCGGTCAGGTGCAACTGAAGGACGACTAAAGCGTCGCAGGGGTATGATACTATCAAAAGAAACATTAATACCTGAGGGAGCAGTAGGCAGCAGTGAGAGAGGATCAGGAGAAGGAGTCCCCACAGGAGGAACCGTGTTACGCAGGACATAGACATTGGTAAGAGGTGGTGGAGAAGTAGCCGTAGGATATTGTGGCAGATAAGACACAGCAACATGATGATTATCCAAACGTAATGAAAAGAAAGGAATGTGTTCTAAGAAGATCACATTACGAGATATT
Source organism: Cinnamomum chago (assembly GCA_038049695.1). Lineage (NCBI taxonomy): Eukaryota > Viridiplantae > Streptophyta > Magnoliopsida > Laurales > Lauraceae > Cinnamomum > Cinnamomum chago. Next base: position 97,801,323 of record CP142453.1, on the reverse strand, counting down.
CGCATGCGTTTTTCGGATTGATCATAACATAGAAATTCCTTGTGTTCAGTGCTGTAACCCAAAAAGATACATTTGGCAGCCTGTGGTGATAACTTAGTGCGTTCTGTAGGTGGAAGATGAACAAAGCACAAGCAACCAAAAACACTTGAGTGAGAATATGAAGGGGCATGACCAAAGAGAGCTTCATAAGGAGTAGTCTTTCCTAGAACGGAGTTAGGTTGACGATTGAGGAGATACACAACAGTCTGTGCAGCATTGCACCAAAAATTGGGAGGAACTAAGGATGCAAGTAGGAGAGTACGAACAGTTTCAAGAATATGTCTGTTCTTCCTCTCTGCAACTCCATTTTGCTGTGGAGTATGTGGGCAGGATTTTTGGTGAAGAATGCCTTTCTCAAAAAGGAAGGCAGAGAATTCATGGGACATGTATTCTCCACCGGAGTCAGATGTAGGAATTTTTATTGCTTTCTAAAATTGTGTTTGAACCATATTGTAAAATTTTTGGTAAATAGAAAATACTTCAGATTTGAAGCGCATGAAATAAATCCAAGTGAAACGAGAATGATCATCAATAAATGTTACGTAATACTTAAACCCTTTCCTACTCAATGTGGGTGCAATTCCCCAAACATTTGTGTGAACAATGTCAAAAGATGATAATGCACGAGAATGATGAATAGGAAAAGGCAAAAATATGACTCTACTTAAGCAACACGTTTCACACTTTGATTGAAGTAAAGAGGACATCATTTTATTATCAATAGTAGGTTCTAAACAACCAATTTTAGACAAAGAAAGTAAATAAGCATTGTTCACATGACCAAGACGACTATGCCACACAATCCATAATTTATTGAAATTTGGAGAAGAAGCAGCAAAGAGGGAATGATGTCCAATGTCCAGCAAACAGTCGACCATGTTTACTCCCCGTCGCGATCACCTTCTCAGTTTGCCGCCCCTGTATGACACAACCAGTGGAAGAAAAATTAACACAGTACCCATCATCAATAAGTTGTCCTACAGAAAGTAAATTGGCTGATAATTTCGGAACAAAGTAGACATTGGGAAGGCTAATGGACTGGTCAGAGACACTAGATAAAGATATGGTACCAAGTCCAGAAATGATTAATTGGTCTCCATTAGCAGTGGTGATTTTGTCTTTTCCAAGATAACGGTGAGTTTGTAAAGCTACTTTATACAGAAGTCATGTGGTTCGATGCTCTTGAATCTAGAAACCATGTGGATGGGGTGATAGATGAAGACAAAGAGACGGAAGAATGAAAAGTAGGAAATGCTAGAGGAGGAGTTTGATATCGACCACCATTAAAGCCCATAGATGCGTATGCTGAGGTCACCGTGTTTTGAATCAGTTCTTGAATCTGGGCAAGAGTCATGGATACGGCCCCGGAAGAGGAGCTTCCCGTATCAGGAAAAGGTGCTTGAACTTGGAACACAGCTGGAGCATTTTGTCTGGGTAAGTTGGAAGAATTCTGCTTATGCTAAGGCCCATTCTTTCGCTGTAAGCTGCGACAATCATTAATAAGATGACCAGGGCGCTTGCAATATCTACAAACCAGTTTCTTACGACAGTTCTTGGCAATATGACCAAAGCCTTTGCATTCATAGCACTGAGCAGGCTTCTAATTGGGGGCTGCCAGGAGAGCAGAATTAGCTGGAAGAGGAGCTAAGAAGGCCTTTGGTTCTTCAACGATGGCACGCTGTGAGTTTAGGCGAAGTTCTTCTCGAAGGACTTCTTGGAAGCAGGTATCTAGGTTCGTAGATACTTCTCTATTCATGAGAGCAGACCAAACCGATTCAAATTCGGGTCTGAGGTTCATAAGAAACTGGCTGATATGAGTTTCCTCTTGTAATTTGAGAGCCTCAGACAGAATCCAGAAGAGACAGATTGAACTATCATAGCATCCCTCTCGGTACATAAGATGAGAAACCCATTGAAGTATTCTTGCACAGATTTATGTCCTTGACTGAATTTAGCAATTTCACCAAGTGAAATTTGCGCGCTTTATTCGTTTGATGATAAATTTTCTTGAGATGAGCCCACATATCAACGGCTGCAGTATATGCTTGAAGAGCAATGGCAAGAGAAGGATTAATGGAGTTAAGAATCCAAGTGATTACCTTAGCATTTTCTTTGGACCAGGTGGATAATGCTTTTGTGTCAGCAGCACTTGCAGTAATAGGTTTAGTTATCGATCCATCAAGATAACCAAACAGTCCTTGGCCTTCCACAAAATTCTTTAGATGAAAAGACCAGGCCATATAGTTGGAATAACATCATACTTTTCCATTGTTACCTGTTTCAGCAGAGAGAACACAAATCAGTGAGCCAGATGGGAGCAAGGAAGAACCAGCAGCAGAGAAAAAAAAAATAAAATAAATGCAGCAGACGAACAGAGAAGAATAGCAGCAGAGATAATCAGCAACAGAGAAGACCAACAGCAGCCGGTAAGAGCAATGAAAATCACAATGTACAGCAGAGGAGCAAATCCCAGTGTAGAGAACGATGTAATCTGCTATGATTTTCACTAACCAAGCATGAAAGATGATGTTGGAATGGTTGAAATATGCATTCAGCAGAAAACACCACAATAGAGCCAGACGAACTGGATCTTCAGGGCAGAAGCTGTGCGTGGGTCCCACAAGGTGGTCCAATCACAGATCAGAGTGTATTATCCTGGAAGGGATCAAAAGCATGTCCTCTAGTCCAAGTTTGATGGGATTTGGATACAGATTCACAAAACTGGATGGTGGTGATGAAATCTTTTTGAGAAAAAGAACCCAAAATTGTCAGATGAAGAAGGATTTGAACAGTACCTCAACCGATGATGAAAAAATCTTCAAAATACCCCTGAAGACTAGTCGATCACAACCATGTATGTTGCTGGTGACAAGTGATTGATCAGAGGTGGGCCACCTTGATAAGAGGAACTCCAGGCAGAGGCAACAGAGAGAAGGAAGAGACGATGATACACCAGGGAGTGTACTTGATGATGCTCTAAGATTAATGAAGGAAATCTCTCATAAACTTGGCTCTGATACCATGTTATAATCCAAAAGAGCATAAGAGAAAGAGGAAGAGAAGAGTTTGGAGGAAAATGTCATATCTCACAAGAGGATTGACCAACCATCTTTACAATAAGATTACCCTAATTACATGCTATAAATCAGCAGTAATTACAATTAGAAATCAAGAATAAAGAATCCTAATCTCAATACATGGAAGGAAATCCATAATACAGCCTGTATGTTGCTTAACACAGTCCCACATGTGGGATAGTCTACTTGGGCCTATATTAGTGTTACATGGGCCTATGTTATCTTCTACTCTAGGTTCGGCTTTGGCAGGGATGGGTTTTGGCAAGGGATAGTCGGCGATAGTGTGGGCTGCGATTGGGTTCTGGTGGGATTGGGTTATGGTATGGGCAGGGGGTTGGTATTTGGGAATTTTGGGGTTGGAGAGAGAATCCGGGAAGGACGATGTCTTCCAGGCAATCGAAATTCGACTTTGATACCAAAATGACAAAGCCCCAGATCCTCAATCAGAAAAATAGACCAATCTCCCAAGTGATTGAACGAATTTAAAGATGGAATCCAACACTAGGGCACACTCAAGATCATAAAATACACCATAATTGAAGAAAGCTCAGGAAATCTTTAATTAGATGGAATAAGCATGAACTACTATGAGGTTTGATTATACTTATATACGAGTAGGATTGATCCCTTTGCAAGACTTTCTAATTAAAATAGGAAACTAGCTAATCCTAATCAAACAAGAAGATGGAATTTGGAAATGTTCTTCTAATCAATTTAGGAATGAAAATAGAAAGGGTGCCACAATAATCTCTCGGTCAGATTGGGCAAGCGAGCTAAACTCAATGGGCCAGGTTGACCAATGGGTCAATGGTGTGGCCTAGATGATTTCTTGGGCCCAATCTTGGTCTGTACCCTACAATATTACCACTAAGTTCTCTCGAAAATGCTTATTTCTAATTTTATCCTTCTTAGCTTTACCACACATCCACCTTAACATTCCCATCTCTGTAACATCCATTTTGTACATATGTTGCTTCTTGATTTTCCAATATTCTGCTCCATAGGTCATAATTGGTTTAATTACTGTCCTATAAAATCTTTCCTTCAATTTTGTTGATATTCGTTAATCACAAAGTACTCCAGAAGTTAGTCTCCACTTCAACCATCCTGCTTTTATCCTATGTTCGGCATCTTTATCAATCTCTCCCCATCCTTAGTAATTATTAAGCCAAGGTTACAGAAAGAATCTCTTTGTGGCATCTCATGGGCTTCAGTTCTCACAGTAGTTTCAACTATTTTTATATGCTAGTTGAAGTTGCTATCCATGTATTCTATCTTTGTATGGCTTATTTTAAAGCCTTTGTATTCTAAAGCCTTCCGCCATCTCTCGAGGTTTGCATTCACGCCATCTCTTGACTCAACTACCAACATTTTATCATCTGCAAACTACACACCAAAGTACCTCCTCTTGAATACGAGCAATTAACTTATCCATAATCAGTGGAAGGAGATAAGAGCTTAGGGTTGACCTTAAAAAAGCGGAATCGGGACTCGACTCAGCAAGGGCCAAGTCCGAGTTGACTCGCCCGACTCGGCCGGTGAAGCTCCATCTTGTGCACGGAAAAATAAACAGAAAAGAAGACCCAGCCAAAAAGAAGGGGAAAGATAAATGAAGAAGAAGAAGAAGAGAGGTGACTCGGCCGAGTCCGGTGAAGCTCCATCTTGTGCTCAGGAAAAAAAAAACAGAAAAAGAGACCCAGCCAAAAAGAAGGGGAAAGATAAATGAAGAAGAAGAAGAAGAAGAGAGGTGAGTTTGGAGTGGATGGAAAAGAGAGGGAGAGAGGTGGGTTGGCTGGACAAAGGAAAGAAAGAGAAAAAAAAAAAGGAAGGAGGTGGACAGCGTACCAGGCACCTAAGCCTAAGCTAGCGACAGCAAAAAGCAGTCAGTAGTAGGCAATAACCAACAGTCGACAGCAAGCAGCAAAAGAATTCTGTAGCTGCAACAGACAGTAGGAGCAGCAACAGCAGTAGGTAGTACCGTAGTAGGCTGTAGCTATAGCAGGCTAGCAGCAACACCAGCCAGCAGTCATGCAGAGAGCCCAGGTAGGTATACCTTTGCTTTTTTTTTTTTTTTAATGTTGCTCTCTCTCTAGGCTCTGTCCTCCAACTGTTCACCTTTTCCTTTTCTTCTTTTCTTGTCCTTTTCCTCCTGTACTCCCCATTTCTTTCCTTCTTTCCTTTTTCCCTCCAATGATGCAGGCCTCCCCCTTCCTTTCCCTATATTTTTTCCCCTTCCATTTCTGCAAGCGAGTCGAGTCCCATCAGCATGAGACTCGACTAGGCCGATTTTTTAAACCATGCTGGGAACTCACCTGTCTCTCTACAAGTAGTTCTCACACTCATTATTGCTCCTAAATATGTCTTTAATAATTTCAATATAATCTCTAGGAATATTCCTTTTATTTAAAACCCACCAAATTAAATCTCTAGGTACCCTGTTGTCAGCCTTTTCTAGATCAATTAAGACCATATGCAGATTTTCCCTCTTCGCATGATATTTTTTCTTCAATTGCCTAAGTGAGAAGATAACTTCCATAGTTGACCTCCCAGGCATAAAACCAAATTGATTTTAGATACCTTAGTCTTTTGTTTAATCTTTGTTCCATTATCCTCTCCCATAGCTTCATAGTATGACTCATAAGTTTAATCCCTTAATAGTTAGTACAGTTTTGTATATCTTCCTTGTTCTTATATATAGGCACCACAACACTTCTTCTCCATTCATCCAGCATTTTCTGTCATTAATGTCTTATTGAAGTGCCTACTTAACCAAATCCCCCCAACTTCTCTTAAGTATTTCCAAGCCTCTATTGAATGTCATTTGGACCCATAGGCTTTCCCATTTTCATTTATTTCAATCCTTTCCTCACTTCCACCGCCCTAATTCTATGAAAAAAAGTTAATTCTACTAAAGAAGTATCCTCTCTTGTACTTATGTCTCCTATACAATCTTCATTTAAAAGTTCGCTAAAATATTCCCTCCACCTTTCTTTTGTATTAGTGTCCTTCACTGGATCCTTTTGGTCATTACTCTTAATCAAGGATGAAAATAGCGGGTGCTACGTAGCGGCGTAGCGGTGCGATTTGGAAAAATCGTCAAAAAAATATGAATTTTTTTTAGAAAATCTAGAATATTGGAAAAATGAGAGAATGTATTGTTTTTTCAAAAGTAACTAAGATAAGGGGTCGTAGCGGTCCCCTCATTGTATGAGGTCCTGTATCGCTGTATAAATAGAACATAATAGTAATGATCATTTTTTTCATATGTATTCATGTTACTTAGTTATGCTAACTTAGAAACTAATGAAAGGCTCATAAAAGAAAAAACTATGTCATGAAGTCAAGACTTAAGAGTACCTATAGTAAAAAATACATCTACCAAAGGGGGTGTATAATAGAATGTACTTAGAGAAGAATCCTTGAGAAGAACTCTCTGTATCGACTGTAATTTGACGAGATCATGTGCTTTTTGGTGTTATTTTAAACATAAAAGGGTAGAAGAGTTGTGTAGAAATGTTATTTGTGTAAAAATTTCTACACACCCAAAGTAGGAATTTTTCTCACCCTGTAGCGGCCCCGTAGTGGCCGCTATGGGTGCGACGGCCGATGTAGCGTAGCGGCTGATATTTTCATCCATGCTCTTCATACATTTGACATGATCTACCCTACCTTTCCTTTATTTTTGCAACTTAAAAATATCACTCTCTCCTCTTGTTCCTAACCTATTATATAGGTCATCATATGCTTTGAACTTTACATGACTTACTCATTTCTTAAAAATTGGTGAGAATGATTAAATAAATTATTAAAATTAAAAATTGTTCTCCTATGAATCTGGAATTTTGTGGCATGTGCTTTAACTATTTAGAATGAATTTAGTAATAAGTGGCCATGTCTGATTTTCATTCAGACTGATGAACAGTACCTCTGAACCCAGAGATTTCAACAAAATATGTTTTGATCTTCTAATTTCAGTGCAAAAGGACCATAAAAGCCTCTAACATCATCTCACAATGAGAAAATATGGGGAAAAGTAGTTTTGGCCCATTTCCTCGTTAGGCTCTTTAAAGGGGTGAATCAGACTATGATTCGAATCAATAAGAACCTAGTCTGAATCAACTTGGCTGAGTCCTAGTCTGTTAAAACCATGCTCAAGTGGCTCCTAGGTATTGAAATCTTTCACACTGTGATATTAAGTACCTATTTTGAATAAACTTTATAAATTTAAATTAAGAGTGTCTTTAATGAGAACTGTGGGTGGAGATAGTCAGATCATACGAGCCTATGTTTTGCTTAAGTATTAGACTTTTTTTCCAAATTATATTTCATTTGTCAAATCTATTATTTTTAGTGCAGCATGCTATTTATTTGTCTAAACCATGATAACTGATACTCCATTTTGATTGGTGGTTTTTCACAGTTGTTTTGTGGCCCCCCTCGGCAAGTTCTTTTCTCTATCCAATGCCTATATATGGAGAGGCTTCCAACCATAGGTATGATCAGTAAAATGGTGAAACTATGAGTATATCTTGTTGGATTGTGCACCCTTTGAAATGAGACTTCAAAAACTAGGAAATATTTGTGCTCTATTTTTCCTTCTAGAGTTGATCTTTTGATTTTTGCTTTTTATCCTGCCAGTGCTGTTGACATAGAAAACCCTGATGTTTCTATACATTCAAGAGCAAAACACTCCATGGATTACTCCCAAAAGATTATTCTGCATGCTGGCGACGCACTTTATATTCCTGAAGGCTGGTATGATGTTGGTACACATCTATTCATTTTTTGACATGCTTAATTTTGATTTTTCTGATGGATATCATAGAAATCCTAGTGGTATTGTACTTTCTTACTAGAACCCAAGTTTCCTTTCTCTCTAATTTACAGTAGAAAGCAAAAGTCCATCCTAAAATTGTGAAACTTATTTCTTCATGACTCTGGATAATTTTGTGGTGAGCCAATGGATGTAAAAACTGTTCTTCATGGCTGTTCCATTCTAGAGAACACGCTTCAGCTTTCTATACCAGACTCTTCCAGTTGACTTTCGTTAAATTTTAAATTATGCATGTTGTCCTAGTTTACTGCTGGACTTTTCCAGTCTGGTGCTTCTCAGTTGAGTTCCAGGAATTGCTGACTTTCTTCATTCTAACACCCTCCTTACTTCATGAATTTCACACCACTCCCCCTCCCCCCACGCCCCACCCCCAAAGAGTATGGTGAGTAAATATTATTCCCTAAAATCATTCTTCTCAAGATATGAATGGTGGAAATTCTCTGCTGCCATTCTCCAATTTATTCTTGGATCCACATTACACTCAGTCATCATATCATGTGACATTGGTGGAGCTTTTTTTGCAGCATTGTCTATCAAGCGTGTTTTGATGGTGCTATCATGTGACATTGGTGGAGCTTTTTTGCAGCAGTGTCGATCAAGTGTGTTTTGATGGTGCTATCATTTGACATTGTTGGAGCTTTTTGGTAGCATTGTCTATCAAGCGTGTTTCGATGGCACCAGCCTTAGTAGGGTATAATTAGTAGCCTTGCTTGACTAGGCTTGGGGCTTGGCCTCAGTGTGATCATTGTTGCATTTTCTGGCTTATTTTAGGCTTTTTGGGGGATGTTTCAGGGGTTATTTTCATATATAAACTGAAGTATTAAAAATAAATTTGAGTTTAATATGTTTTCCAAATTTCAAATAGCAGTGTACATGCATTGAACCCAAAGATTAAGCTCAAATATTTACAATTGCCTTGTTATTAACTCTCAATACCCAATTTTTTTTTTCTTTCTGGTGGTGCTATTGTAGCAGCCGCAAGCTCTAAAATGAAGAAAATTAAGGTTAAAATTGAGATAAGAGAAGGAAATAGATAGTGGAAGAATAGGAGAAAAGGGTTTTGGAGAAGATGGAGAGAATAATGGAAGGAAAGTAGGATACTTGTTGTCTAATTAGGGTTGGCAACCAGTTCACTCTATGGTATTATGAAACGGCAGGGTAATTTTTCATTGAGCAAGGTAGATTAGTAACTCTGCTATGCTGCTATGCAGTAGCATCTTTATTATTGTTTCTTCATAAATTTATGCTTGTAGTTAGTAGTTGGTTGGAACTGGTATTCTGCTTTCCCTGTCAACTTATTTGGTCGGAGCTTCTTCTTCTTTTCTTTTTTTTACATTTTCCTTTTACAACAGAGTGAGCATTTTCTGGTGTGAACATGGTGTGCTTCTAGTTGAAGTAGTCAACAGCATTTTCTGGTGTGAGCATGGTGGGCTTCTAGATATTAGCTTGCTTCTAGTTGAAGTAGTCAATTCATTAAAAGACTTTTCAGTTTGATGTGTGCAACAGGTTTCATCAAGTTGATAGCGAAGATTTGACTATTGCAGTGAACTTTTGGTGGCAGTCCAACATAATGTCAAGCATGTTGGAACACATGGATGCATATTATTTACGCAGAATAATGAGGAGGTTTTTAATTTGTTTGTTTTCTTTGTTAGATGTTTATCCAGTGTTTTTGCTTTTTTCACTTATTTGTCTCCTTTTTTTATGATTTTCTGACCTCGAACTTGGGTTACCTTTTCATGTTTCATGTTTAAATTGTTTGTTGAATTCTGGCTCCATACAAAAGATTGCTAGACAAGGAAATGGTACGTACTCACCAGATTTAGTTTATATTTTCTGTTGACAGTAATTTGAAAAATCATTAAGATAGATGGGATTGGCTGGCTAAAATTTGGTCTGATTTTTAGTTTCTGATAATTTCAGGGCTATATGACATGATTTTTAGAAAACATTTGATTGATTTCATATTGGCGTAGGAGCTTTTGTCCTTTAATTTCTTTAAGCCAAAATTTCTACCATTTGTTTGCTTGCCTCAAATGCAATCAAGCACATACTCGTTTGAGTATCTTTTCACATTGATCCACGCATATATGAACAAATGGTTTGTATTCAACATCCTTCTTGACGCAGCCAAGATCCACGATCGAGGAATAGATCAATCTCCCGAAAGATTGATCGAATCCAAAGATGGATTCCGGCAACTAGGGCAACCTTAAAAGAGGAGAAAACACCATAACTGAAGAGAAAACTTTCATAACTTAAAGATTGATTAATTGATAATAAGCATGTCCATTACAATGAGGCCTAACATCCTTATATAAAGGAGTTAGTTTGATCCCTAAGCAACTATTTTTCCTAATATATCAATCATATCTAAAATAAAAGGAAACTAACTAATATTAATCATAAACAAACCGAACTACTAAATAATATTTCCTAACTAAATGGAAGTCCCCTTGGGCCTATGGACTGGGCCCAATGGGCTGGCTGACCTATTGTCTGGCCTGCATCACTTCTGCAGCTCTGATGGGTGACTTGCCGGATTTTGAAGAGAGTAATGCATGATTGGGTAACCTGTTGTATAGTTTGTTATGAGGTGCTTGTGTGCTTAGCTACAGATGTGGCCATATATAGTTGACAATGTAGAAGCATCTGTTATTTATTTATTTTTTATCCGTAAATGTAATTAAGTTAATGAAAAGGAAAATCCAATACAACTTACAAACCGAAGAACAAGGAAGAATGCAGAGGTATAAGAGCATTATGCCCAACCACAAAAAAGATTACACAAGAGAAGCCTCCAAAGAGATGACCTACTGACCCACCACTTAGCATGAGTATCCGCTGTACCTAGAGGTGGCAGAATCTAACCCAACGCACACTTGCCCTGTATAACCCGACCCACATTATTAATGGGTTGGTCACGGGTCATGTTAACCTGATCTGCATCAAGGTTGATCTGCATAACCCACTTGACCCAATAAAAATTTTACTTTCTATACAAAGAAAACTTCAAAAAACCCAATTTGAAACAGTTGTTTGTCATCCGTGGCACTTGGAGTCTGACTGGGGGAGGTGAGAAAGCCGGATCCTCGCTGGCGAAGAAAACAAACGCAAAACCTCGCACCGAAAAATTCTGGATCCTCATTGCACCAAACATGTAACGAAGAACTATCTTTTTCTGCGGCAAGTGCGTCCGCACGAATGCACCCTAAAAGACAAAGAAGATGCAAAAAAAAGTTATAAAAAAAAGAGTGTTTTTTCATAGCATATGATATGGATGGAGAAGAGAAACAAGGATCTGAAGTGCAGATGGTTGAGAGATAGAGAAGAGAAACAAGGATTTGAACTGCAGGATATGAGAGAGAGAGAGAGAGAGAGAGAGAGAGAGAGAGAGAGAGAGAGAGAGAGAGAGAGAGAGAGAGAGAGCAGTAGCATACTACAGACTTGGCAAAAGATAGAGTTAGCTCCTATGGTAGGGGTCTAGAGGTCGTGTCTTCCCTCTCTGGGCCACAGTTTTCCATCAAGGAGATCTGCATGAATGCTCCTCCATAGCAGCAGGATGAAGGAAAGCAATCCCGACATTTGGTTGTTGTGACTGTACCCAGCTGTTCTCAGTTTTCCATTTTGGGCTACATAACCCTCTTGATTGGAAAGATCATGAATTGTCTTCTGTTTTCCCCTCCCCACCTGCCTCTCTTCCTCTTGATTGGAAATCTCTCTCTCTCTCTCTCTCTCTCTCTCTCTAGTTAGATGGGTCGGGTCTGTTAAGTTGATTTGTTTTCCGCTTGGGATGTATGGGCTAGTCGGACTTGACGTGGTATCACAGCCGCACCAAGTCTCAAGCTCAAACCACAGGGAGGCATTTGTTCCCCTTGCAAATTTGAATGCCATCCCATTCCATGGGCCAGTTGGACTTGACAGAGTTAGGTTGACCCGCAACAAGTGTGGGTTGAGATTGTCTGGCCCTTTTTTTAACAGGTCAGATATAGGATATGGATCAGGCTTCAAAATTTATACATCGTAGTCAACCCAACTCAAACAATTTGCGTCCCCCCATATTTACTTAGTGGACCAGCCACCACCTGAATTGAAGACAGTTAATACCCAAATTTTATTGAAATATAACTTAAATTTTCAAAGCCTTGATGCAGTTGAGTTCACACAAGAAATGGCGTTGAGTCAATCACTTTCCAAGATTAACTGCTTAGTGGGAACTAGGAAATGCCTATATATGTGAAGTGCTTTGAGAATGGCCAACACCTCGACTGCATTGGAGTCCTTTACTACATGTTTAGAAAACATGAATAAGACCTCCTCATTGCAATTCCAAAGAACAACTATGCATGTGGGGCCCGACTTGCCTCTTGCCACACCATAAACATTAGACTTCAAAGATCCCTGAGAAGGTTGGGACCTAGCAACCGCGTTCTCTCCTTGGGAGGACCACAAATCATACACGCACTCTAATTTCAGATAGTAGCATCATGGGTCACATCTTCCATTCCATCTTGATCAAAAAGCCACTTAGGCAATCCTAAGATTACCACTAGAAGAACGTCAACTGAAGAAAAGGAGCCACTAAAAATTCTGCCATTTCTTTCTTTCTATACCTAACTAAAAAATGGCATACGGGATGCATCTTCACATCAATAAGCCGCATCCATGAAAAGAGCCCAACTGCCAAGTTTCTACCTAATCAAGTAATATTTAATTGGGTGAATTAATTTATGGAATAAATAATGCAATTAATCGAATTGGGGGAAAACAACCCACACTGAGCAATTAGGGAAAAAATAGGGCATAAGTATGGTTATTGCACGATTTGGGAATTAAGGACCTATTTGTAATTCTGAAAAATCAAAAGGGGTGTTTTTCGTAATTTTGAAAATATGGGTTGCATTTGATAGTAAATAATTAATGAGACAACTTTTGTTAAGAATGTGTCGTCTTTTGGTGTCAAATAAACACTAGTAATCCATTAAGATTAATTGTGCTATTAAATTAAGAAACTAATTTTAAAATTGAGAAACCCACATGTGGGCTGGTCCCACGTTGAATGGGGAGCATGGTAGGGACGAGTGGTTCCCTTTTATAGACTGGATCAACGGATTCCACATGCATAACAGATTCCATGTGCAGAGTAAATTTCCAAAGTTAAACAGATTCCAAAATTTACAGATTTCATATCCAGAATATCAGACTCAAACTAAACAAATCTTAGGACTTAAAAGATGCATGTTAGGTATATATATATATATATATATATATATATATATATATATGAAATCAATTCAATAGACATTATTAAACGTCATCATCAATTTACAGGTCATGTCAACGTAGGTCAAGATCGTTATCCACGTTGGATTTCTGTCAACTCAACCCTATGATATAATGGAATCCCAAACACCTCATATTTTACCTAAACCCAATTTGAACGATTGTGAGGACCTCTAATTAGGTTTAGGTCAATTATTAATTGGCGCTTCTGAAGGTAATTGGAGTTTAGAGAGTCCATGACCAGGGCCGGCTTTACCATGAAGCAAGGAAAGCCCTTGCTTTAGGCCCCAAAAAATATGGCCCAAAAAATGCAAAACATAAGGCCCCATAGAAGCTACTGGCATCTTTTCAAATTCCAAAACAATAACTGATGTCCTTTTATTTCTCCCTAAAAATAAGGCCCCTTTCTCATTCGAAGATATAATCAAGATCTTCATTTCCTCTTGCCTAACCAATTCTCCAGATCACCCACTGCAGAAATATCTATCCATTTCTTGTCCTCCGGGCCCTTAATTAGTAATAGCAAAACATAAGGCCCCATAATAGCAGCTGCAATATTTTCTAATTCGAAAAAAAAAGACTTAATTAGTAATTTGCATCACAAAAAGCGAGAAAAATAGATTTTAAATAAAATATTTATAATAATATTAAAAAATAAAAAAGGCCTCATTTAGGATTTTTGCTTCAGGCCCCAAAATTTGTCCTGAGCCGGCCCTGTCCATGACATCATACCCTTGAGTTAACACATTCTTAGGCATACTTCATGGTGGCCCATAGGTGAACATAAAACCATACAAATACCACCTATGGCTGGTCCATATTTAGTTATAAGACATAGATCATAATTCAAGGTAAATATCCCAATTCTCATAACCTCTTAACATAATCACTGGTGAGATCACTTGACCCTATTGTATAAGATGATTTAGGCATAAATAATAGGTCCAAAACAGCCCACAGTGGGAAACCTAATTATTCAATTCTCTTTGATTAGGAGAATAACATTAAGTAATCCATGGAGGGCTTTATTGTATTTAACATAAGGTAAGGGGGCTGTTCTGAAATTTTCAAAATTATCACATGATTCCCAAAAGCTGTGGGCAGTACCTCATATCACCTTCCTCGGGAGTGTTTCATGCCTCCCATCTTTGAGTTGCATGGATGGTGGCCCCAGTGGGCCCAATCACAAAGGGACTGGACCACCAAGGTCACCCAAGGGCCCACTCTCACATGCATGGACCTGATCTTCATTCAGGTGCGGCCATGGGGTCCCACAAGGCCTGTCAACTTGGACTATGCAATACCGATGGAAATTCTGGAAAATCTTAGTTTCTGGTTTGGTTTCTTCTGTGTAATTTAAATTCTTGGCATTAAAACATCATCAGAAAATCACACAAACTGAATGAGATCCAGCCATCATTGGATTGAAGTTTCCGTCATCATCCCATGGTCGGGACTGTTGACAGAACTCTTCTGGTACTGTAGCAGTGCATTAAGATATGAAAAAAAAGTCCCATTACATAACATCTAATGATTCTTATCAAGGTTGGAAACATAAATTTAGATTTGGTTTACTTGCCTCTTAAGATAAATTTCATAGCGCAAGATCAAGCCTGAGATTGGATGTTTGATTTCTTGCAATTTCCCCAATTTCCAGCCTTAGTTGAAGAGATCCGAGAGAGAGAGAGAGAGAGAGAGAGAGTGTTGCAGTTTGAAGGAGGGAGGGAGAGAGACTCGTTTGGATGGGGAGTATGGTAGGGACGAGTGGTTCCCTTTTATAAACTAGGGTTTGGGCTCTTTTAGCAGTGAAGAGTTCTTTTATGATTATAACTTCTAACTCCTACAATTAGCCTCTTTAATGAGTCCTGCACAAGAGGACTTTTCAACAACGAAGACTCCTCTTTTTTGTTAGATTAAGTAGGCTACAACAAGGAGTTGGATGTGCCATCCAAAGTGGGACCAGCCCACATGTGGGTTATCTCACTTTTAAAATTAGTTTCTTAATTTAATCGCATGATTAATCTTAATGGATTGCTAGTGTTTAGTTGACACCAAAAGACCACACTTTCTTAACAAAAGTTTTATCATTAATTATTTACTATCAAATGCGCCCCATATTGTCATATTTTCGAAATTACGAAAAACGCCCCTTTTAATTTTTCAGAATCACAAATAGTTCCTTAATTCCCAAATCGTGCAATAACCATACTTACACCCTAATTTTTCCCTAATTGCTCAATGTGGGTTGTTTTCCCTCAATTCAATTAATTGCATTATTCATTCCATAAATTAATTTCCACATAATTAAATATTATTTAATTGGGTCAGGATCTTACATTCTCCCCCACTTAAAAAAATTTGGCCCTCCAAATTCACTTTTAGGTTGGTCTTAAGACCTTACATTCATCCCCACTTAAAGGGAAATTTAGTCCACCAAATTCATGGAGAATCAGAGAAAGTAGACGTGACACGTAATTTGGTATTATTAGAATATACTTATGTGAGAGAATAAAAATATTATCCTAGCTTACTCGGAATTAATTCCCTTTCTAGAATCCTACCCGATCTCGCAGTGCGTCTTAAAAGTTCCTAGAGTATTTTATTATCCTAGAAACTTGTGACACTCTGATATCATTCTGTAACATCCCAAATTTCGAATTTCCGTAAAAGTCCGTTATTTTTTTATAACAATAAAATTTTATTACACCAAACCCGAAAAGGGTCAAAACACAGCGAAAGCATAACCAACAAAAAGATAACAAAAAATAACTAAACATCAAAAGATAAGTCTGCCATTCGGGCCATGAATTTTTTTTTTTTTTTTCCTCATTGTGAGATTAGGTCAAATCAAGACTTTGCAGCGGGATCTTTTTCAATCATCAGACATCTGAAATTCATAACAGAGCACAAGTAATAATCAAATGGGAAACTAATTTTTAATTAACGAGAACTCACATGTTGGCTGGTCCCACTTTGTATTGCACGTCCAAGACTCCT
The DNA here is from genome assembly GCA_038049695.1 of Cinnamomum chago. Classification (NCBI taxonomy): domain Eukaryota; kingdom Viridiplantae; phylum Streptophyta; class Magnoliopsida; order Laurales; family Lauraceae; genus Cinnamomum; species Cinnamomum chago. Next base: position 97,785,093 of record CP142453.1, on the reverse strand, counting down.
TGTTATTCATCTAACCAAGCAAAAAGGAGAGGAATGAGTCTTAGTTGTTTAGGAGTCCTCATTTGCAAGACTAATTCCTAAGTCCATTCAAACTCAACTACCTACCACAATAACCTATAAAAGGACAGCTCTCTCCCCTCCCCATTCCACATGTCCAACAACAAGTCTCTCTCTCTCCCCATTGGGGCTCAAGGCATAGTGCTGGAATTTGGGGAAATCGTGAGAAAATCAAGTGATCAAGCTAGGGATCTGATCATGTGCTGCGTAATTCGTCATTGAGGCAAGTAAACCAAATCTGAGTTTTTGTTTCCAGCCCTGCTAAAAATTATTAGATGTTACATGATTGAATTTTTCAACTCTTAATACACTGCTACAGTAATTTCAGCACATTGTCGACCCTTAAGATCATGATTAGGTGATAGAAACCCAATCCCTGATGCTAGGATGAGAGGATTTGTTCATTTGGAGATCAACTTGAAACCTTGAAGAATAATTTTAACTGAAAAATGAATAATAATCCAGCAAGCTATCCCAGGCAGAACAGGGTTTTTCCAGCCACCTAGTCTGGTTGTCATTGGATTGAAGTTTCTATCTTCCCATGGTTGGGACTGTTGACAGAACTCCTGGTACTGTAGCAGTGCATTAAGATTTGTAAAAAAGGTCCAATTACGTAACATCTAATGATTCTTATCAAGGTTGGAAACATAAATTCAGATTTGGTTTACTTGCCTCTAAGATAAATTTCACAGCGCAAGAGCGAGCCTGAGATTGGACGTTTGATTTCTCGCGACTTCCCCAGTTTTCAGCCTTGGTTGAAGAGATCCAATGGAGAGGGAGACGGAGAGAGACTGTTGCAATTTGAAGGAGGGAGGGAGAGAGACTCGTTTGGATGGGGAGTATGGTTCCCTTTTATAAACTGGGTTTTGGGCTCTTGTAGCAGTGAAGAGTTCTTTTATGATTGGAACTTCTAACTTCTACAATTGGCCTCTTTAATGAGTCCTCCACGAGGACTTTTCAACAACCAAGACTCCTCCTTTTTGTTACATTAAGTAGGCTACAATAAGGAGTTGGACGTGCCATCCAAAGTGGGACCAGCCCACACGTGGGTTATCTCAATTTTAAAATTAGTTTCTTAATTTAATCGCACAATTAATCTTAATGGATTCCTAGTGTTTATTTTACACCAAAAGACCACACATTCTTAACAAAAGTTTTATCATTAATTATTTACTATCAAATGCATATTGTCATATTTTCAAAATTACTAAAAAAGCCCCTTTTAATTTTTCAGAATTTCAAATAGGTCCTTTATTCCCAAATCGTGTAATAACCATACATACGCCCTAACTTTTCCCTAATTGCTCAATGCGGGTTGTTTTTCCCCAATTCGATTTGCATTATTCATTCCATAAATTAATTTCCACATAATTAAATATTACTTAATTGGGTCGGGATCTTCAGGAAGACACCAAAAAGGCCGACAATACATAAATGCTTCTAGATTTGCATCCATGTGTGAGACCACCCAAGATAGTTTATGAATATTTTTATTTCCCTAATTATATTTTAGTAGGTTTCTAATTTTATTGAAAGAGTTGTAGTTAGAATAGTTTTTATAGCTTTCCTAGTTTGATTAGGTTTTCTTAGCCCCTAAGCTTAGGGATGGCAGCGGGGCGGGGAGGGGACGGAATTGGGTTGCCCCCACCAAACCACCCCCCCCCCCCCCGGACCTCATGGGATACGCCTCGTCCCCGCCATTCGAGGTATGTTAAATACCCCGTCCCCGCCCCGATGTGGTGCAACCATAAACATAGTGTAACATTTAGATTGCATATTAATCAGGCTTGAAAATCAATCCCACCATATCTCAGGTCCCACCATATCTCAGGTTTGAAATCTTAAATCTAAAACTAACCTAACTTGAAAATTAGAAAATAATTGTTCTATTCATTTGCAAGATCCAGAAACATGAATGTCCCATCCAACCCTTCATGAACCGGGATCATTGCCATGAAGCAAACTGCAACGCACAACCTGCTCAGAACTTTGATAGCATTCACCTGCACACTTCAATGATTCACAGTCTACACTAGCCATTGGACCTGTCAAAGTTCTTCATAAAAAAATAAAAATAAAAGTGAAGAAGTGGAAAAGTGGAAAAGTCACCTTGTAACATAAGTTTTCTGATTTCCAAGGTCATCATCAAGTTTGGAGAATTTTTAGTCAACCACAAACAAAGTTTAAATAGAGTACAATCACATCATCAAGTTTGGAGAATTTTTAAGCAACCACAAACAAATTTTTAAGCAACCACAAACAGAGTTCAAATAGAGTACATGATTGTTCAAATAACAAAACCCTGCAATGCCACAAACAGTGTTCAACCACAAACAGAGTTCAAGTTGCACCAGCAAAATAGGATTAAAAAAAAAAAAAGAACCCTGCAACGCCCTTAGAAGCAACAAATGCACCAACTAGTTGTCCTCTGTCAGCCTCACTGCATGCAAAATGAAAATCTAATGAATCCAGTAAATAACATATAAACTCCCAAGCAGTATAAGTGAAAGTGAAAAAAAAAAAATTTACTTTAGAAGGTATCATCTAAGCATAGTTTGATCAATTTCTTCTCCTTCATCATCATCAATGTCATGGAGAATGTTTTGCAACGTGATGGAATCCTTTGAACTTATTTTTAATGAAGGACCTAATAACACCAAAAACATATTAAAAATAAGAGAAATTCAATTAAATAACATGTAACTAATTTAAATATTAATTTTTAATACCTTCATCTCTAGGTGAAATTTCATTGTTTAACCAATTCTGAGCACACATCAACATATTTCAATGAAGTTTACTACGGTGTGGACTCAACAATCGACCACTAGTGCTGAAGGCCGACTCTGAAGCAACCGTTGACACCGGAATGGCTAGAATATCCCTTGCCATACGTTGCAAATTGGGATACTTGGGTCCATTAGTTTTCCACCAAGCAAGGATGTCAAAATCAGGAGACCGAGGCAATACATCATCCTCAAGATAGCGGTCCAACTCTAACATCATATTTCCAATTGAACCCTTCTTTCTACTACTAACAAACTAATCAAAACTTGCAAGACTGTCTTTATTTACCACATTTGGATTTGATGTAAAGGAGTCATGGCTATCTGTGTCCATATTTTGGGAACTATATTCATGCATCAAATCCTCACAAATTCCCTTAATCTTCCTAATCTCACCATCTGCCCCGTCACCATAAATTGTAGGAAAGTAGAACTCCAACAACATCATCTTATACCTTGGATCTAGGACAATTGCTACACCCATGATACCACTAATGACATTCCAATAACTATTAAATTTCTCAAACATATGAAATGCCATATTCTTAATCACAACATTAGAATCCAAACACCACTCCGCCAATGATATTTTAATTTCACAAACTTTTGGAAAATAAATATTAGCGGTAGGATATGTGGTACCTGAGAACAACTTAGTCACATTAAAGAATAACTCTAGTTTCTTGCAAATATTTATTGCAACCGCCCATTCTTCATCACTTGGCATGCAATCATAGGATGAGTCACGTTGTTTTAAGCGAAAGAAAACATCCTTGTATCACAACACTAGACAACATAAGATATGTGGAGTTCCAACGAGTCTTACAGTGTAGAACCAATTCTTTAGCTCTTTCCATATGCAACTGTTGCGCTGTCTCTCCAAATTTTTGTCTTCTCTTTGTTGATGCTGTCCAAAATACCATGCTATCCCGAATTTTTTCAACTGCTACCTTAATTACACTCAACCCATCTTGAACAATCAGATTAAGAATATGCGTGGCACACCGCATATGCAACAAGGACCCGTGCAACATAAGTGAACTTTTTTGAAGCCTCTCTGAAAGAATTTTAACCATGGCATCATTTGTGCTACAATTATCCACGGTCATTGTAGACAACTTCCGGTCAATATTCCATTCCAACAAGCAATCCAAAACTGAATCTGCAAGAACCTCCTTTGTATGTGGAGAAGGCACATAAATAAACCTGAAACATAAGTAATTATTGAGTTTGATTAGTTAAAAAAATCTACTTGTTCAATAGTTAAGTTCAAACAATCTAAAATAGTATAAAAAAAAAAGTATATACCTCATAACTCGACTATGTAAATTCCACGAGTCATCGATAAAGTGTGCCGTTACAACCATAAACCCCCTCTTTCTGTTACTTGATGTCCACATATCAGTTGTAATGGCAACTCTGCCTCGATTCTTATCTAACTTTTTCATCACATTCTCTTTCTCACAATTGTAGATTTTGAAGATTTCGCTCTTTATTGTATTTCTGCAAACCATTTTAAACAAAGGTTGCAATGAAGCTACAAATCTTCTAAACCCAAAATGCTCCACTATAGAAAGAGGATACTCATGCAAAATAATCATAATTGCGAGTTCCCTCTTTGATACTTCTTGATCAAAGTGATGGGCAGTCAAACTCATTCTTTCATCAGCCTTATTTTGTTGATTCACCAAAACTTGTTGTCTCATATCCACAATATCTTTGTACTTTCTCTTTGGACGTCTCCTAAAATGGTCATGTAGATGCTTGGTCCCATTTATAGTTTCTCCACCAAGGGATTTGGAACAATAATGGCACACTACCCTATAAACCCCATCAACTATTATTCTATCATAATGATTCCACATAGCCGACTTCAATCTTGACTTTCCACCATCATTAGCTTCAACTTATTCAGAATTGATAGGACTTGAAGAAGCATTGGATTGATTCTCTTCAGAAGGGATCATAGGTGATTGCGGACTTTCGGAAATTGGTGAAGAAGTTTGAGATCCACTAACCATATCATCATTTCCAGGTGAAGATGATGAAGACATTTTAACAAAATCTGCAATAATTCTTTTAGTATTTGCTTTCAATGTGTCAACTAGAAAATCCTGTGAATTAAATTAGATATACAGCTGGCAATAAAAACACCAAGATGAATAGGCAAAGAACATAAAACAAGCACCATAACCAACAAGTTGGCAGTGCAATCACTGGTAATCTAGTGAAGCCCAGCTTCTTTGGTTTTAGGAACTTATGTTACAGTCCAAAATGTGGGAGTAGAATGCATATATAATGAAAAGCTTTTCAGTAGCAACTACCAAGCAATCAACTTTTGGGAGTTGGGAATTGGTAGAAAATTCACCTAAAAACATAAACCCATTTCAATATAGACATTGGTAGAAAATTCAGCAATGACGAGAAGGCTCATCTAAGAGAGAAAATTCAGCCCCAGCTATACATAAAGCTAAATTCTGTTCTACAATACATTGTACTAATAAGGGAAAAAAGCAAAGAGAAACATGATCTTTCATTCGAACGTCATTCTATATAAATTACAAGCAAAGAGAAGAAACTCGGCTGCACAAGTGAGAGAAACAAGAGCATTTACAATGAGGTATCCAAAAATAAAAAACATCCTGAGAAGGAAATATATGACAATCTATTTTGATATGCTTGGTTCTCTCATGATATATTTGATTAGAAATAACATATATAGCAGCCTGTTATCGTAAAACATAGGAAATGAAAGCTTTACTTGAAACCCCCTCCCATAAGACTCTTTACCCAGCCACTATTTCACAAATTGTTTAGCTACGGCTCAAAACTTCAACACTAGATATCTCCCCAGGTTTCTGTTTATTTGTCTTCATGGTTATTAGATGGTCACCCACAAAGATACAAAAGGGCCTGAGAATTATGGTGGATCTCTTTACCTGTCCCCAGCATCTAGTTGTAAAGTGGATGGTAAACTCAATTCAAATTATAAAACCAACTAAGTCAATAATCAGTTAATTTTTGTCCAATGCAAGATATTGTTGATAAGCAGAGATCTTTTCAGTCTCAACTTCCAGCTCACACCTTGTTACCTACGTTGGGTATTCAAGAACAAAAATGGCAGAATTCGCTAATACAAATTCCAATCAAGAAAGGTCCAAACTACTTCCATGAAACACAACAAGTTGAAGCAGTTCTGTAAAAACTCTATTCAACTGTTTAGTACAAGACCACTTCGTGGTAAGACTAATGCGAGTGGCTTATCTGGTTATGATCCGATAAGCACTCTTCGCATCAGTTGGTGAAATGGCCAAGAATAACTCACTGCAAACAATTAGACTACCAACTGAATTTAACTTGGGCACCAAAAAGTCTGAAGATAGTCGATACCATCTTAACTAAGTAAATCTTTCTACAAGTTGGACTTTGTATCTCTCCATGAACCAAGTAGACCGATCATCATCACCCTAATCAATTTGCATCTCAATATCATCATACATATAGTAAAACTTGCCCACCTAACTACTGTTGACAAATTAGGCAATCATAAGATAAATTAGTCTCCCAACAAGAGACATATACATCCAAGAATTTTCTAAGAGATCTCTATCACCCTGTCAAGAAACCCATTAGAATCCCACCCATTAGTAGCACCACTCAACAAACAAATGACAGCCAAAAGACAGCCAAACTGAAGGAATAGGAGAGGCCCAGAGAAGAAACCAAAACAGGGCAGCAGGATGCAGGGCCAAACCAAGCAGCAAGAAAGAACACAGCAAAGCAGCCCATTGAAACCCATCAAAACCCCAATCAAAATCCCATCTTTTTATTCGACCTCAGTGTGTAATGGAAAAGGGCCAAGATGAAAAAAAGACAGGGGAGTGTACCTACTACAGGGGAGGTGTCGCGTGAGGCGGAGGAGGAAGGTGAAGGCGCTGCGGTGTCCGGAGGCTGCTGCGTGCGTGCATCCGGCAGAGGAAGATGAAGTTGGTAGTGCGTGAGATGGGTTGCAGGGAGAGGCGAACGCACGCAGGAGATGGAGAGGGTGGTGAATGGCGATGGAGAGGCTGGAAGGGAGAGATGGGAGATGATGGAGGCCGGCTGGGCTGGACGCTGGAGTAGATCGTTGAGACTTGAGAGACTGAATCACTAAATGGCTAGGGTTTCAGTTTGCTTCTTATGAATAAGGTAAAAATATTTCATTCAGCCCCTTTTTTTTTTCTTTTTTTTAATGGTACGGTTAAGTATTTTATATACAGTTAAGTATATAAAATTCTTGAAATGTAGAAAAAATTCTAAAAACATATACTAGCAATTTTTTAAAAAAAAAATAGAATTTATATATGAACTTCAAGTATTGTCATATGAATATTAAATCATTATTTATTGTAAAGCTCTCAATTCATGAGCCTCCTATAGCGGGCCAGGCTATATTGAAAGTACATACTATATTGAAACCCCCATCATCAAAGCCTTGTCTCAGGCTCCCAGCTGTGACAGTGTCTACTACATGTATTCTTTTTCTCCATTCTAAATCAAGACCTAAATAAGAAAATTTTGGTTAGCTTCATAATTTTTCTTTCGAGGTAAAATAAATTAAATTTTGGATTGACTACAAAGAAAAAGGTAAATTCATTTATTTTACATGGTAAAAAGCACATGAATGATTCATCTATGTTGTCTCCATGCCTTTAATAATCTTAAAAAAGAAAACCTCAACCATGCTGATTTATTTGCCCGGAACTCAGGCCCCTCTCAAAAACATTAGTCTTCCTAGGGACCATGACGTTTTTCCCAAAATAGAATAAAAAGATCTCCTCGCATAAATATTTTATAAGTGTGGGGCACTGTTAAATTGTTTAAATTTTTTAAAATGATCTAATATTAATATTATAAATTTTCATTTTCCTGAAATTTTACCTATTTAAAGTGAGATTTATTCTTATAAGATTTTCTCTGAGCCCTTGAAGGCCACTAACGTACACTTGAAAAGATCATATATGCTTTGAGACATTCTTTATAAAAAAAACAATATCTCTCTAAAATATCATGAACTCCATCAATACATGGTTTCACTCCATTTCTAGTATTGAACTCCACTCACTAATAAAGAGGTTAATTACATATAATTAAAATTAGTATAATTTATAGTGTTGTTAGCATGATTACTCCATTTCTGGTATTGAACTCCACTCACTAATAAAGAGGTTGATTACATATAATTAAAATTAGTATAATTTATAGTGTTGTTAGTATGATTAGAAATTTAGAATCATATTAAGTTACTAACTATAATTTACCTTGTTATTTCTAATCATATAAGTTATTATAAGCATATAGCATGATATATCTTGTAATGTTATATCAAATTAGTATAATTTATATTGTTATTAGTATGATTAGAATCATACCAATTATAATTTACCTTGCTATCTCTAATCATATATGTTATTATAGGCTTAAAGCATGATCTATCATTCTATTATATATTTATATTCGTTTTATTTAATATGATTTATCATGTCACAATTTAACATTATATATGATTAAAGTAAAATAAGCTTTAGATAGTTAGATAGATTTTTTAATAACTTTAATTTCATTAAATTTGAATTAGAGGGAATGGGATCATATTATATGCTTTTATAATGTCTAGGGTTCATTCAATTACATGTTTAACTTTAAAAAAGTCTTCAATCAATCTACTTAACCCTTAATAACAACATAAAATCAATATATACATTTACATATAAATATGTTTATTTATTATAAAAGAAATCTAATATATATATTTTAGAAGATTATTAATTTCGGGGTGGGTTACGGGGCGGGGCAACGGGGTGGGGCGGGGCGGGGTAAGAAACATACCCATCCCCGCCCCGCCCCACCCCGGATTCAGGGTATATTTTTTTGCTCCGTCCCCGCCCCGTCTAAGAGTCGGGGCGGGGAAAATCCGTACGGGGTGGGGCGGGCACTCCGGGTTGGGGCGGGTTAGGTTAAAAATGCCATCCCTACCTAAGCTTCCTTTTCCTATTTATATGACATTGTTGAAAAGGAATTCTTAGACTTCGATTAATAGAATTTGAGTTGGTTTTATCGATCGGATTTCTTTCTTTGTTTCCTTGCCAGCTACTGCCAACTAGCATAGACCTTTACACAAGGAGGGGCCAATCCACACTAGGTTTGCACTCTTTAAGGATGAGATAAGGAAGTCCCTGCCAAAGCAATATAGGATAACTTTTGAGAAGCCGAGAGCTTCCAAATGCGTCTATCCTTTTTTTCCTTGTAAACAAAAGCATTGGAAAGTAAGCCAAATAGACACTCGTACACAACCATGTCATACTGATGCAAGACTCTCCTAAATGACACGATTTAGGAGTGGGCATAAGGGGTGTTCATAGTAATAATGAAGGGACAGTGTTGGCTACATGTCTAAGCAGGTCGGAATTTTGGAGTTTGATGAAAAGTTTTGGCTATTTTGGAGGCTCTTCGGATTTTTTGCATTTCTCTCATCTTATGATAGTAGTGGAAAGTGACTTGTCGAATGCTATATGGTCTCTTCCATAAAGTCTTTTCCTTGGAGGTTTCAGTTCTCTTTTAATGAGATCAGTTACTTGGCTTCAAGTCTCAAGTGGAGTTCAAGCACATTGGGCAGTCGGCTCACTCCTTTGCTAATTCCTTGGGTAAAGAAGGGGTGGATAGATCTTCCCCAATTTTATTTTATTTTTTTACTTCTTGTCCTTGGTATAATGCTTTTATACCATTGCCGTCCAATCACTTGATTGGTTTTTTGTTTTCTCTTGTATTTTTTTTTCATTAATGAAATACTTTGTTGCCAATAAAAAAAAAGTGACACCATTTACGACAGAGTGTTCTCCGGAGACACATAGCACTCTTAAACTGATCAATTTTTAGATATCAAATCTCATTTAGGAGATGTGGATATCCTTTTCCTCCCTATAAATAAAAGCATTAGAAAATAGACCCAACAGAGACTCATACTCAAACTCATCATATTGACGCAGGACTCTCCTAAATGAAACTGTTTAGACACAATGCTTTCTGAAAACACATTACACTCTTAAACTGATCAATTTTTATTTATCAATCTCATTTAGGAGAGATTCTAACAGAATTCATTATATATTATATCTTATTTCCACAACTCCTGAGGATTTTTTGAAGAAAAGATGATGGAAAAAAGTTCATGAATTAACAGTGATACTCAATTAATATGGTATCCACCTTTGATCTTTAAAACTCCAGTAATAAGCTGTTTCTGTTAAACTTTGAGCCCTCATCCTGTAGAATGTTTCCGTTGATTTTTCTCGTAAATTTACTTTTACCTGAGATTTGATACTCTGTTGGGACTTGGAAACATTGTTACCTATAAATGCTTGTAATCTGGGACCTCCTGGGACCCACAAAAAGATTGGTCTCAGGTGTGTATATTGTCATCTTTGTATTATCTTTTAGATTCCTGAGATCAAAGGATTCTACAGTAGTATATATTCTATAATTAGAAAGCTCCAAGGAAAGGGCCTATAAATAGAGGGATCAATCACATGGATCATCACTCGATTTTCTCTCAAATCATCATGTTTTCTCAAACTGATTACCATCTTCCATCTTTATGGATTTCAGTTTCGGATCAGGTTGGACCATATGTTCTCTGGTCCAAATGGGTGGCGTTATAAAGGATTTTGAACACAATGTTTTAGCAGCTTTATTTGACAACTGCCGTATGTTCTCTGGTCCAAATGGGAGGCGATATAAGGGATTTTGAACACAATGTTTTAGCAGCTTCATTTGACAACCGAGGTTGTCTCAAACTTGTTCATGGTTGAAATTCAGTTGATGCTTATGTGCATCTGAATGACTCTAGGCTTTACGTCTTCATTGTGGGAGGCAACTCAAGTAATGCTTTTATTGGGCTTTGAATGGCTTTCGGTTGGCGACTTAGCTTTTAACATTGTCATAAATCTCATTACCGGGATATTATCAGCCTGATATACTATCGAGAGCTTTTCTTCTGTGTTGGTGTGTGGAGTTGTTCTCTGGTATTACTGGGATGATCTCACAAAAAAACATATCGGGCCAGCTTTGTGAGTTCTACTTCTCCACTCACCAGCCCATCATTTCTTAGTAAGTTCTCTGTCATCCCCACAATCCAACATATCACTTGTGTCTACTTCCAACTTCAGTTTGTACATAGGCCATTTCTGGTCTTCTAAGCTCATGCCTGAACCATTGCAGATGGCATTCCTTTTTTCCTTTTCTTTTCCCTTAACCAAATTTTTGTACCAGAAGTAATAGGGTTGTTTCTTCTTTGATGATAGGACAGAATCAAATGTTGCACCTGAATTCTTTTAGTAATGAGGCTGGTGAGGATGCATATGTCCGGCACAGTAATGGAGGAGCAGGTTCTATTTCTCTTTTGTTTCATGGAGCATATATTGAAGTTCATTATTTAACGTTGTATATCTAAGCTTTCTATGAACAGTTTTATATTTGGTCAAGAGTTATTGCATATTTCAATTCAATATTTTAATTGGTAGTAAGAAATTTCCTTAATGGAAGCAAGAAAGAACACAAAAGATGGAATGGCCTTCTTAGTTCACCAGCTTGGGCTTGTGAGTTGCTCGATGTCTCCTCTTTGAGAGGATTAGGTATCTGCAACCTTTAAAAGCAAAGAAAAAAGGATGTTTTAGGCCTTTCCTTGATATCAATGCAGATGCCTAATCATTGTATTCGATTTCTCTTGTACTGCTTGCTTCTTTTAATGAAAGTAATCATTAAAAAAAAAGAAGGAAAGGCCTAAAACATCTAGAGAGGCATTTCTTTCTGTTCGAGGAAGACATTGCCTATCATCGTGGTTTTCTGGCCTGTTCTATGTTGAAGTTGCCCATCACCATGGTTTTGTGGCATGTGCCTTCTGTGTGGATGTGCCTAACATGTCCTTTTCCTATCAGTGGAGTTCGGGTGACTCCATTGATGAAATGAGAGAAGTTACTAGGTTCCCCATATTGCTTTCTGCCACATTATTCAGGAGGTCAATTCAGAGGACATGCAAGGCAAGTGGAAGGTACTCGGTATTGCAGCCTTAAGGCTGTGGGTTCAAGTCATGTGAAAAAAAGGGATAAAGAAAAAGGTAAAAAGGGGCTTGCATAGCAAGGTGCAGTAGAGGTCTTTCATGTGAGGTGCATCTCCCTTTGGTTGGACCTTCTTGTGTCTTTACACTCTCTTTTGACAAATTCTGACACTGTAGTCCTGTGAAGATAATGATTTTTAGAATCAACCTTGCATGCAGCGACTGAGCAATAGATTGCTGCAGCTGTAAGATTGTATTTATCTTCCGCTATAGGTTAGGTTAGAATCAAACTATCTTCTAATGGTATACTATTGATTGTTAAATTGTATATAGCTTCTATTCTGAATATTAGGCCCAATCTTAACCCAACCTGCTGTCTTAGCTGAAAAAACTGGACCTTATGAATAATGAGTTGATCTTTATCAGGTCATTGTGATGATGATTCTGAAGCCCGAACCTGCATGAAGGATTCAAAAGTGAGCGAGCGTAAGGATGAGACAACATTGCGATGTCTGGAACCTCATGCACTCCGAGCTCTTCATGAACTTGTTTCTTTAGTTCATGGATCTGTTAATTTTTCTTGTCAAAGTAAACCAGATCAATCCACTTCAATGAAGGGTATAGCAGATAACCTGAAAGGTAAAAGCAAGCAGGGCATGACAGCCATATTTCATTCGAAAGCTGATCCAGCTGCCAACATCCTTTGGACCCTTAAACCACTTATGCTTCGAAAGACCTTCTTGGCCATGGTGGTACGTTCACACTCTCCCATAAAGTCCAACATTTCTTGTCAGACCCACTTTTTGGGTTCTTCTATGAATTGACAAAGCTTCAAATATCACCCTAGTTTGGTTATAGTCAAATTGGTGTGATGTTCTCCATTTTAATGGGCATTTGTGAGAACACATGAATGACTGTCATTTTGTTAAGGGAGTTGAATGTCTCACACTTGCATACAAATCAGTGGGACTAAAGTTGTCCATCAAAAACTGGTGAAATAGTAATGTCTCACATCGTGCTGGTTTTCTTAGCGAAACTTCCCAAGAACATTGGAGGCTCTTATCCTCCATGTGCTTACATCAGTTGGAGCAGAAGTTCTTACCCGGAAGTTTGATGAGATGGATCAACAGACTACAAAAGAAGAGCAGTATGTAATAAACCCTAGTGCACCTTTTAGGCACCTTGTAAGGATTGCAAAAGTAATAGGTTTGAACTATTTTTGCTAATACTTGCAGGAGGGAATTTTATCAGTTGTTTTATAGCGTATTTGATGATCAGTTTGCAGCAATGGATAAAATTTTGAATGGAAAAGAGTTGTTCGCAGCCCAGGTATTTCTATATCTAATGTATAAAATTTATCTATTCTCTTAGCTAAATGTATAATTTATCAAGATGTTATTGATGCTTTTCTGCTTGTGTTCGTGAATGAAGCAGGGATTAGTTTTCTAAGATTGGGTCTCTTCCTACAAATATAGATGCATTCACATATTACAAAATTGGAGATTATCCATAATGCATTAAATCTTTTAATGGTTCGGAGTATGCATGCAGATATTCTGTACTTTGGCATACAGTTTGTCCTTGCATTTCGGGCCGTTTCGTATTGATTGATGTAATCTGCATACAATGCATCCCCACTCCATTTTTTTTTTATTTTTATTTTTTGTTGCTAGGTATACCTCGTGCTGGTGTCTCTTAGGTATTTTTAATTTTTTTTTTAGCAGTGTCATTGTATCCATGATCTAGTTATGCAGATTTATTGAGAATGCAGTCACTATATTCATAAAGATGGACTGCTACACAAAAAATCCATGAGTTCTAACCATCAATTATCACTAAGCATATGCACCATGTTTACCTGGGTAAAAAGTGTCTGGGCAACATAGCTCAACTTGATCCAGTTTCTTTTTTTCCTTTTGATGACGTAGGTCATGGTTCAGAAGACGTAGTGGCCGCAGTATTGGGCATAGTGGTTGTCGCGACCCTGGACCAGGTTTTAGGGCCAATCCGGGATCGCAAGCGGTGCACACGCAGTATGAGGAATAACTCGTTATCCACGTGTGAGGTTTCCCACAGGTTTCCGCGTTGAGGATTCTCAAAACAAACACACACGATCATAGTTGCGGAAGCGTGTAGCAAATCACACAAAACATATGCATATAAAATCATAAGACATTATTTCAAAGGGAGAAATGTAATCTATAGCATTCCCATAGCAGTTATAGTTTCAAGTTAACAAAAGTAAGTTATGTTAAGTTACAGCCCATAAGAGGCCAACAAAGGCCAATACATTCCCAAAATAACAAAAGATGAAAACCCTCTCCAAAAAGTGATACACGCCTCATGATCCCTTCCAACGTCTAGATGACGCCGTCGAGTTGCCACTCTCGAGCAGACGCTCCTCCTCATAAGCATTGGCGCCTGCACCTGAACACCAAAATAACAAGGGTGAGACACGACGGTCTAGCAAGTGATCAATTTAGGTATTGAGCATACGAATTATACACATAATTTCAGTTTGAAAGGAAAAAGGATTCAAATCGAATTATAGAATTTAAAGACAAATACATAACTAAGATAATTACTAATATAACGAAAATCCATGAACAATATATAAGTCAAAAATCTAGCATGAATAATAAATTATATCGTGAATGGCAAACCCACATTGAGCTCATCCTTCTCTAGCATTTGAGATGACAAGAGCAAGCAGGATAAAGCAAGACAAGACAAAGCAAAGTCCCACGCCACACAAGGTAGACGGCGTCTGGCCGCGGAACCGGAAACACGTACGAAGTATATGACTAATCTGCAGACAGTCCAAGTGTTTAAGGACCCCCAGACCAGTTGATCAGGCTGACAGGGCAGTCCAAGCTCAGTGGTATCTACTCAAATTCATGAATGCACAAAACGAAAATACATTTACAAGACAGATCATGAAATGGGGAAGCCACTTGTCAAGACAAGGCAAGATAGCATAAGCTATTAGCATGTAAAAACATAAGAAGTGATCCCCTCAAAATTTCCTCATATCAAGAGTTTTTCTGAAAACAAAACCCCGTTTTGGCTCTTGAACCATTTCGAAACAAAGCTGGTATTTATAAGTTAGATTAGATACAAACTGATAACCTCCAATTCAACTTCAAATCTTCAAAACAAACTTCTCATGCATATGCTAAGACCCCATCACTTGACCCTTGTGTATTTGAAACCCGAATGTCAAAATTTAGGAATGAGTTGGTGCCCCCGAAGCTAAATTGACATTCTAGATTCCAAGTGCATAATATCAAGTTAAAAGCTCTTAACATATTCTGGTTTTCTTCTCCATAAAAATCCCTCAAAATCCCTTACTTTCACATTTGGTCAGCTCTCGGTTACCTGGCGGCTAGCCGATCTCAGCTGACTGCTGAACCTGATAGGAAAGTCACCTTCTGAAATTGTAACCGCTACGGGTCGGTAACCTATCGGTCACCTGGCAGTTAGCCGACAACTGACCATCGACCCTCCTGACGAAAAGATTGAGTTCTGGAATTGTAACCGCCAAGGGTCGGTCACCTTGTCGGTCACTAGGCTGCTAGCCACCAGCTGACCTCCAACCTGCAGGAAACTGCATTTCAGATTCTGTCTCAGCCATTTCTCTTCCCATTTTACATCCCTTCATTCCTAGACATTCCCTGCACTTCCAGAGCCTACATGCTCTCCAAAAGAACCAACCTCCAACCAATTTCATCATCAAACTCCATTCACCAAACCAACCATTCCAACATCAAACTCCAAACTCCAATCTCCAACCGCCATACAACCATGTTCATCAAATAGCCCATTCAAAACAAAAACATTTGAACAAGACAGATTTCAAACTTAGCTCAAAGGAGGATTTCCAAAGTAACATGAGTGGAACATGCATGCAAGTTTACTTAACTCAAAGGAGGATTTCCAAAGTAACACGAGTTGAACATGCATGTAAGTTTAAAAATAGACGTCAAAACACTAAAGCTCACTAAGAACAGATTCAATTGCACAATTAGTAGATAACATCACACATTTTGCAAATAAGATATCTAATTACTTAGCATGCACAAACATATCTAGAAAGATCACTTGCCTTAGCCCCAATGCAAATCAAATTCCTCCTCAAAGGCCCCTCTCAAGTGCCGAACCAGAAATCTACAAAAATCCCAAAGAAACACCTCAAAAACCCACAATTTTTGGAAAACCAAGATCCATTTCAAGATAGGCTTGCATGTATGAAATTGGGACTCCTTACAAGCCATGAGGACTCATTCTAAGAGATGGGAGGAGGCTCTCACCTGGAAGGGTCTGAAACAAGAAGAAACAGTGGGAAGGAGGTGAAATCCTGCAGAGTTTCTGCACAAAAAGTACCCAGTGGAAGCTTGAAGGAGGGAGAAGACAATGGTGTGGTCAGATTTTTCATTCCAAGCTCAAGTGATGGACATGCGAGGTGAGAAAGGAAGAAGAAGATGAGCTCTTCCCTGAGTTCTGGAGTTTCTGGAAACAATGGAGTGACGTTCTTAACAAGACTGAGGGAGAGGAGTGTCTTAAATTTGAGTTGGCTGTGGGCCCCAAAAGGTCTAAAACTTCAAGTGGCTGAAAACCCTTCCTACGGGGCCCGGATGAAATCGACGAAGAAGGAAGAAATGTTCCTCGAAAAATTAGTCTCCAAAAAGTCTGAATTTATCATGGTTTGGAGATTTAGAAGAGTGTGTACAACGTTGAGTGTAAAAAGATTGTTTTATCCTTTTTAGCTAAAAACTGGGTTTCTGGGCTTAGTACACAGATGGAATGAAAGTTGTGGAAAATAACAAATTCTTTCGAAATGAACAAAAATCATGATTTCTCGAAATCAAGAATCATCCCCCCATGCATACACATGTAACCCAAGGCACCCCTGAGCGTATCAGACTGAATCCAAATGCTCTCAAAATTCCCCAAAGTTATGACTAGGACTAAGCCCGACCACTCTAATAAAACGACCTCTAATCCTGCTTAAGAGACTAAACGCTCACATAATTAACACTAATCATAATAATCTGGGTCGGGGCCTTACAGTGGTTGAGGCCGCTACGCTAATTTAATAATATCAGCACTATAGTCTAAAACCTAATAGAGCTGAGCAATTTTAATTTATAGCAATATTATTTTTTTCTCCTCAATAGCCTTTCATATAGTTGTCTCTACCCTTATATGGTTCCAAATCACTATAAAAAAAATAAAATAAAAAATAAAAAAAAATGGTTGCTACACAAGATTCAAAGCTTTTTTAACATTTAAAAATTCACACCGTTGCACCGTTACGTATCACCACAACCAATACGTATCACCGGCTATGTAGCATTTTGGCCACTGACCGCTACACCTACCGCAACCACTATTTTTATCCTTACGTGGGTATCCCTGATGTCTTTGATCCAATAGGATTAATCTCCCAGGTGTGGCGCCTGCCGAACCCACACAAACGCAAACTCGGTAAATCTAGGGTGGGTTTTGAGCACGAGACATGGGGAGCAAACCCATGCCTTATGATCCGGTGGTTATAACATTACATGAGAGGAAAAAAAAAAAGTTTCTCAATTAAACAGTTGGAATGACCATCATAAAAAAACAAAGGCATTAAAGGAATTAAATCAATTATGCTGAAGCTCAAGTACTGATGTTGTATCTTATCACTTTGATGATGCATTGCAGGCATTCAGGAATGTATTGGATCACTGCTTGGGAGTAAATTCTGATCAAGCTGGGTAATCGGCTGGCTGGAATCATATTGATCCTATGCTGGTTGCAACAGGACAGCCGGTTTTGTTAAATCGCAACAGGCAAGGGACCCACACCACATTCTAGACCAAATATTGCCGGTCTATAATGCCCTTAAGACTTTTTGATTTTGTATAATATATTGAGATGGCCCAAGAACTTCACTTTTTTAATTATATGCGAGTCCTCGGGAATGGTGTAGCAACGGATAATTAAGAATCAGAATAGGTCCAGTCCCTTCAAACGGAAGAGGTTTTTGGTTCAATATTGGATTAATTGATTGACATCTGCATCAGTTCAGTCTTACTAAAAAATAATAATAAATGTACAGTATCATATATCTTGTTCTCATGCTGGTGTGGGTTTGAGATTCCTCCTTACCCTAACCAACCCAGTCCACATTAGACGCCAAGAATGAATAGTTACTGTCCCAAATTTCAATCCAACAGGTGGTGATAGGCATGCGCAGGTGCTAACACTTAACGCTTTATCCTAGAGAAATCCTGAGCTGAAGGAGTGGAAGGTCACATTGGGACTTACCTACTATAATTTCAAACACACCACCCCCCCCCCCCCCCCCCCCCCCAAAAAAAAAAGTTTTATGGGGAATCCTCCAAAATTTACCTCAGTCTGAGTATTCTCCACCATTGACTGTTTGATATAAAATGTGAATGATGAATTTCATGAAACATTCAATCAGACGGTGGAGGAAAAAAACTGGCTAGGGTAAAATGTGAGGATACCCCATGTAACTGGAGGGTTTATGAACAATTTGGACTACCATAGGTGGGTCTCACTGTCCGCTCCTTTAACTCGGGATTTCTGACTTTCCAATGGAAGTTACATTTTGCACAACAGGAGTTTGAAAATCCTCATGCAGATGATAAATTTTCAATAAACACTTTTTTATTCTTTAGGGGTTTGGGGGAAGAAAATACCGGTGGCGGTCTTTTTGCATGGCGGGTCCAATTTTGTTGTTTCAAATGTGGGGTTGGGCTGGGTCGCTGGCTGGGCAGTTTTTGTTGATATATAGGGTCTTGATCCCGTGCACATGGATGAGGCCTGCTTTGGGATGGGGCTGGGGTGATTTGAAGATCTAAGGGGGCCCCTCCTATGTGAAAAAAAAAAAAGAAAAAAAATAGAAAAATCACCCCATCTAATTATCCTAAACCGTGTAATCTAAGGCCTACAAGTCCAGTCCTTTTGCATGGTTGTATGGTCCAGTCCATTTGCTTGGGTGCAAACCCAATGGGGTGTTTTTGTGGTCCACTGGATGGACCATCAGGTGGGCCCTACTATGGGTGCACACAATACACGCCTTGTGCATAAGATAATTTTCCTATATGGGATAGATGGCTGATGTATTGCTTCAACTCTTCCTTAAAATGGGAGCCATGTGCATGAGCCTGACAGGTTTAACATGAAAACGTTTGCCCCATATGGAAGCATTTGGGCATACCAATTGTGCTTATTCTGAATCCCGAGGGGTAGCTCAATTGGCTTAGGGCAACAATTTGCACTCGGAAGTTGTAGGTTTGAAACTGTACTACCACATTGGGGCCACAGTGAAATTTTACTCAGCTCTCCTGGACCTATAGGAATTATTCTAACCCAAAGGACTGGGAACCCTACAATATCAACAAAAAAAACCCTGCAATATCAACAACCAAAAAAAAAAAAAAAAAGTGCTCATTCTGGATAGGAATTATTACTTTTCTTGTTTATCAAATAAAACTGAAGGTCCACAACACTCGAGAGGAAAAAAAATAATGCCCTCTCCCCGATATAGGATGCTCTATTTAAAGTGATCAGAGTGCCATTCCTGACAGAAATCGAATCTTTCTTCTTTGGAAATAAGAAAACCAGATTCATCTTCCCAGAAGAGAAGAATAGTCACCCAAGATCTCATTGCTGAACTGCCATACAAGATCTTCATGCAATTTCCCTTAATAGAAAAATTAATCCTTGTTCTAAGAAATGTGACACAAGCAGTCCTCTAACAAATGTGACAAGTCAGGAGAGCCACTGACGGGCTTGCCAGGTGGAATTCCACGACCGAGTGGAATGGAAATCTAGTAGTCAAAGAATGAGCAGATTCACAATTCAAAATGGAATGAGGCTCAGCCATTCGGGCCCACCTCGAGATCCATCCATATTAGCCAGGGGTTACAGCCTAAGGGCGCTCCTTTACATCAACCAAAATACAATTAGCACCACAGCCACATCCATGACGATGACAATGAATCTCTAATAACTACTGTTTTGGAATATGGATCGCCTGTATACGGGTGCACCAGTCTCAGGAGTACGTACAAGTGTCATGGTCCGAGAGTGGGTCCAAGTCGGGAGGGCTAGACTGCGAATGGAACCGAGGTTGGAGTGCCGGATGCGAGACTGGGTCCATGGCTCGCAAACTTGATAGAAGGCTCCGGAAATGTTCTAGAAGGTTCTAGAAGCATTTGAAAATCATTCGGGTCCTGAACACCTTAGAGAACCCCCGGAAGACTCTAGAGCTCGAGTATGTGGTGGAACTTTCTAGAGAATTAGTGTGTAGAAGGGTTGTTGCCCACTTAGGAAGTCTCTAGAAGGAGAATGCTCTAGAAGGTTAATACTAGCCATACACTTGGACAATTGTGAGCCACACATTGTAAGGAGTCTTCCCGTATATAAAGGGGTCACCCCCTCCCCTCATTTGGAACCAACAACCAAGCCATCAAAGCTAGCAAGTAGGAGTGCCTGGAGAGCAACCTCAAGTGTAAGGCCTTAAGCGCCTAAGTGTACATCTTGTAAGCAACCATTGAGTAATACAATATACTCTTGCCTCAACCATTCTCCTAGCTTTCTTGTCGTAACTCCTAGTGTCGTTCTAGTCGAGTTCCAACACTAAGGCTTCCTAAGCCGTGTTCACTAAGTCCTAAGCACATGTGAGTGTGAGTAAGGCTGATCTTTGACACCCGAAGAGTACATACCGAGGTCTTATAGCCGCACGAGTCTTGAGCTAGAGTCTTGGCCCGTGACAGTTGAGGTATCAGAGTAAAGGTTTACGAGTGTGCTTGATGCAGGCCCTTGGGTTAGGGCTTGCGTGGGAAGTGCTAAAAGCATAAACAATGGGTGCCGAAGCACGTGTTCGAAGACAATAAATCTCCGCAGAGATAATAAACGAGGACGCACCTCAATGGGAAAACCCAATTTCATTAATTAACAGCTCTGAGAAATAATTCTCTACAATGCCATATAAATAGTAAAAGTAAACTTAAGCCTTAAGAAACCTAATAAAACTAGGAAACTAAATAATATAGGAAATCTAATCCTAATAACAATATTTATAGAACTTTTGACATGAAAATAAACTCTTAAATCTATGTGGGCCCTACACATGCAGCCATGAGGTCTACGCTGCATCAGTGCTCCTTAGTGCTAGTGTTGTTGTTTGCAGTGGGTGTGATAGGCGATCAGTTGTTGTTGAGTGTGACGTATGGCGAGTGAAGGTCTGCCCGGAAACTCCAGCGACGTGGTGGAGAACCGCCCGCCCACAGACAAGGGAAAGAGAATTAGTTCGAGAGACATGGTATCGAGCATGGATTCCCGCTCGACTAAGTGCGAGTTAGCCATAGGCGAGATGCGGGACAAGTTCGAGGACACCGAGGGACGCATCGAAGAGCTAGACTCCACGCGGGAGGAGCTCAAGGGAGAGATGCAGGGTGCCTTGAACGAGGCAATGGACGTGCTCACGCAACAAAACGAGGCTCTCAAGGCCCAGGTAGTGGCGATGCGAGGGGAGCTTGAGCAGCTTAGAGGTGAGCTTGCTGCGTTGCGAGCTGCCATGGTTGCTGGACCATTGTGGGGCGCAAGGGTGGACATGCCCAAGCCAGAGCCATTCGCGGGAAGTCGCTTAGCAAAGGACGTGGACAACTTCGTTTGGGGCATGGAGCAATACTTCCGAGTGGCTGGGACACCGGATGATGCTAAGGTAAGCATTGCTGCTATGTATCTAAGTGATATTGCTTTGTTGCGGTGGTGTCGCAGGTGTGACGGTGTGCGACGCGAGGACATCCAGTCACCACATGGGACGAGTTCGTGGGAGAACTTAGGCAACAATTTAAGCCGGAATACGCGGAGGATGAAGCTCGAGGGAAGCTTCGCCGGCTCACTCAAGGGGGACGAGTGCGAGACTACTGTAGAGAGTTCTTGGAACTGTTGCTAATGGTCCCAGATATGAGCGAGAAAGAGGCGCTATTCTCCTTCATGGATGGGCTGAAGCCGTGGGTGAAGACCGAACTACAGTGCAGAGGCATGTAGGATTTGAGTCGGGCTATAGCGGTTGTAGAATCATTGATCGAGTTTGAGCGCAACGAGTCTCCCAGGCGACGGCGCCAAGGCAATGGTCGAGACGAGGGTTGCAGCTCCTCATCCGAGGACGAAGCTGATGGGAAGCCCACGCACTGCAAAGGTAAGCCCGAGAGAGCAGCCAAGAATGCAGGTAAGGAGAGGAAGCCCCGGAGCTGCTACTTCTGTGACGGTCCGCACAGGGTCAGCGAGTGTCCCATGCGTAAGAGGCTTACAGCCATGGTTCGGGTTGAGGAGGAGTCCGAACGTGAGAGTAGTGACGATGACAGGCATCGTGGGGAGCCAAAGCGGCTAAGTGCCATATAAGTACAAGACGGGCACCATGATGAGCAACCAAAATGAGTGATGCGGCTCGGTGCCTTGAAATTGTGCCGAAAGGAAGGCACTCCCCAAGAAGGGAACGAGGGGAGTAAGTCGCTGGCAAAGGAGTGCCACGACAAGAGTCCTGGAGTGCAACCAGACCCCTCCCGTGTGAGTCAACAGAGGGCGACTCGGAGGAAGCGGAGGACGCGTCAGCAGCGCAAGATCGAGGGACCGTCAAGGGAGGGAGGCAGAAGATCCCACACCGAGAGTAGTGTAGACCAGAAGAGTACCTGCGAAGCTATGAGAGCAAAACGGTGGAAAACTGGTACGCGAAGGCGGCGACATCGACGTACTCGAGCGGAGCGAGTACGACACGCCCCTGGCAACGAGGGCGTTGCTAGATTGAGTGGGGGGGAGGATGTCACAGTCCGAGAGTGGGACCAAGTCGAGATACGACGCGGGAGGTTTCCGAGGGTCCCTGTCCAAGTACAAGAGGGCTAGACTGGGAGTGGAACTGAGGTTGGAGTGCCGGATGCGAGACTGGGTCCATGGCTCGCAAACTTGATAGAAAGCTCCGGAAATGTTCCAGAAGGTTCCACAAGCATTTGGAAGTCATTCGGGTCCAGAATACCTTAGAGAACCCCAGAAGACTCTAGAGCTCGAGTATGTGGTGGAACTTTCTAGAGAATTAGTGTGTAGAAGGGTTGTTGCCCACTTAGGAAGTCTCTAGAAGGAGAATGCTCTACAAGGTTAATACTAGCCATACACTTGGACAATTGTAAACCACACATTGTAAGGGGTCTTCTCCTATATAAAGGGGTCACCCCCTCCCCTCATTTGGAACCAACAACCAAGCCATCAAAGCTAGCAAGTAGGAGTGCCTGGAGAGCAACATCGAGTGTAAGGCCTTAAGTGCCTAAGTGTACATCTTGTAAGCAACCATTGAGTAATACAATATACTCTTGCCTCAACCATTCTCCTAGCTTTCTTCTCGTAACTCCTAGTGTCGTTCTAGTCGAGTTCCAGCACTAAGGCTTCCTAAGCCGTGTTCACTAAGTCCTGAGCACGCGTGAGTGTGAGTAAGGCTGATCTTTGATACCCGAAGAGTACATATCGGGGTCTTAGAGCCGCATGAGTCTTGAGCTAGAGTCTCGGCCCGTGACACAAGGAGGAAAAAAATTCTCAAATACCATATAATGAGATCAGGATTTCTCTCTCTTTAGAAAAGAAAGAGGAAAAGAAAAGGAATTTCTTGATGCAGGGAACTGCATAGTGTCCACATGGTTGAGGTATTTTACAAATAGGTCCGTAAGTGACACTAATCATTTAACTCCACAGAGACCATAGCTTCATATTGTGCTCGGAGACCAACATGTACAAACCAAAGGCCTGAGAATATTTACTTTTCTTCACATCAACAGATTTGAAACCGCCTCATTTCTATTATTCAAGAGCAAGAACTATATTCATTTATCAATGGGAAAGTTCAACAAACCCTCAATATTGCCAGGTGCATATGTTATATTAACATAAAGAATGAGAAGAATGCTTTCAAACTACTTTTATGTATTTACACAATGGCCGAGCAACCTGATGGTGGATACAACTCGAGCAACAATAGAATCGGATCAACTCCTACACGTTCAGCTCCCCACTCTGAATAGTATCTGGTTTCTCCTGTGCAGGAGCATTCTGTTTTGGAAGAAGTAAATCAAAGCATTCTCATAATAAAACAAACAGATCTTAAGTCTCTTCTTTGTCATTGACATGCCACTATGTATTAAAATTTAATGTACAACAGAAAATAAAAGGTTAACAAAGAAACATACAGTGGCAATGAGGGAAGAAGAGGGACTACAAAAATGCCAGCTAAAATTAACAATTGTTCCACTCTAAAATTACAAAAGCTTGCTGCTTGCTGCTTGCATGCAATTTGTGAAAATTCAAGAACCTAGATACTCCACAGAAATTTCACGCAAAAAAAAGGGGTTTGCCATGAAACACATCCAACACTGTTATTTCACACATCAATTACCATTTTTATTCTATAATCAGGCAGACACTGGAGGAGCATTTATTCTCAACAGAAATGGATAGTACATCCGAGGAATGGGAACTGTAACTGATCTACAGAGGATAGGAAAGAACTGGCCCCAAACTGGTCACCCTTGATAATCATTTCCATTTTCAATAGGAAACACAAAAATAGTATGGTAAGAATAGAGTTTGACAATGTCAGTACCCACCAGGGAGTTGGTGGAGTGGCATAAGGTGTAATACCCCTAACCCAATTACAGGGGCTAGAATATTATATGATGTTTTACTTTTTAGACTTCTAGGAATGTTGAATTTTTCTTCGATATTTACATAAAGGGGAGCTGCGCCCGGGCATCTTTTAGGAAAAAACTCCTTTCTTAGTTGAGCCCATTGGGACCCATAATGATCATGGAAGTCCATTGGATGGAAAGATCTATATGAGGCCTACCTATATGCAAAATATTGAGTCCATAAGATCATCCTAACCTTTTGATCCATGGCCCTAAAATTTAATAGTTTAAAAGAATCATTTTATCATGATTTCAATCCAACGGTGAGGAAAAGTTGGATGAGTGTCAAATTTGGACTTGTGACTATTCATGGGGGAGTAGTGTGTGAAAAAATTAGATTGACTCAACATTGGCACCATGACCAAAAATAAGAGGGGCGGAAAATGGGGCATTTTGAAAATTCCCTACATAAATAAATAAATATATTTATATATATATATCATAGTTTTTTTGTGTCTATAAAATATTTTATTTATGTATTGTGTAAATATTAATACTTTGGTGAGTATTATTTTGTCTAATGATTTATTGGTTAGTGTAAGTGGGTCCTGAGCTTTTAAGTTGATTATGAGGGATTAATTAGGACCCATGAGTTTTTTTTGGTGAGTGGGTGGGATGGGGGGGACTTAATATAACGTAGGAGTGGGACCCATGGGTAATAAGCTAATAGAATTGTATTAGTATGGGAGAGATAGGACCCATATATAAGTAGAGTTCGAATTTAGAAAGAAGAAGTTGGCCACTAGGAGTGTCCTCTAACGCGCACAATCACGATTCTGGTATTACTCGAAGCCACCAAGTCTAGTCCCATCATAGATTCAAGGGCATCCCTTATGCAATCAGGTCCTCTCTTGCATACCACTATAGAAAAACTCCATTCGAAGCCCTGGCCTCTCCATTCGACCTCTCCCTTTTTCTCTTTCTCGTGCAACAAGGCCATTAGAACCCCTAATCTAGAGATCTATAGAAGAATTAGAAGAGAAGAGAAGAACCAGCAAGAGGTGCTTCCTTGGATGACCTACATGTTTCCCTACGTCAATCAGAGTGGATTTTCTCAATCTACTTGCATAAGATGTATTTTCTTCAAATTCAGATTTGAGAAGTCCCAATATGTGTGTATTTGTGATGAAAACCCATGGGAGTAAAGGTTTCCCTTTGGACACATTCCCAAACCATATGATACCCGGGTACTTGTATAAGCCCAACATATCCATATCGGACCGATACGACACTTGTATTGGTACCTTTTACACACTATCCTGACTTTTTTGGGATGGTTTTTTGTGATGTATAGTGCAGTCTTGTTCTGTTGAGTTTTTTGTTGGCCTCGCTGCCTTGTTTGGGTAGGGAATTTTGTAAGCCTCCCAATCTGGTTTTCTTTCTACTCTGGGGGCCTTCAGCTCTGTTGCTCTTCTTTCAATACAAATTTACCTTCAAGCAAAAAAAAAAAAGAAAAGAAAAGAGTATTGGTACCTAATACTCCACCAATACTTCTAGGAAACAAGTTTAACATATCATACTTATAAAGCCCTTTATTTCATATAGTTCTTTTAATATTTTTACTTCTCACTATAAAAAATGCTAGAAAGGGATGAAAACAATGATAATTTCATTGATTCAAAAGTGATCTAAAGAAAAAGTTAGGACACCCGTATCCGTATCCATTTCCTATATTTTCAAAAGTGAGGAGTCATATCCTTGATCCCCGTATCAGTGTCTGTATCCATATTCGTATCTAGGCATCATAGCCCAAACCACAAACCACAAATTAAGGCTGGCCGATTGACTAATTGGGGATTGTGGGGTGGCCTTAGCCGAACCCCATTCAAGGGGGTTTGACTATGGCTGAACCCCTAATTGGGGGTTTAGCCTTAGCTGATCCGAATTTGCAAGGTTTCCATGATGATAGAATTATATAAGTTAAGGTTTTGTGATTTCTCTGTGTTATGGCATGTTAGATCATTTTTTTCATATTTTGGATTTAAATTCTCTATTTGTCTAATGAACATAATGCGGTTTCTGTATAACTGAACCCATATCAAAGAATTGGACAAGAGCCCAATCCTATTTATGGGAAGTTTAAGCAGGCCGACTGCTACATGGGCACTGGTAATGGTCTGAATGCATTACATCTTCCTTGTGATTGATCAATGGTGTGTGGTATCGTCTCTACAATGTGATACCATAATTGGAGATGAATCACATGATAACTATGTTTGTTCTTTGCTGAAATTTATGAATGTCTGTAGATCCTTCCTTCAACTAGACAGATATGTGCATAGTTCTTAATTATAGTTTGCATGTGACAGAATTGGTTAGCCAACCCATAGTTTTGGGTTCTTAAGTGCATGGCCAAATTTTCATTGTGACCGTAGTCTTGATCAATAATGGTCACATGCTGAAAATTATATCGTCTTCCCTATGTTACATGCTTAAATGTAATTGGATGTATGATTCTTATGTGATAATGATCTTCAATTGATTTCTCTTGTAACATGTTATATATGATTGTGTTTGAATAACTAATCGATATTTGATTGTGTTTGGATAACTAATCGATATTTGTGAAGCATGTAAAAAGAGATGATTTCATTATACGGTATTGTGAACATCTCAAACATACAATAGACTGGTTATGCAATTGACTTTACACAACCAGATACCTATAGTGAATTGGATTGGGACAGCGATGGTTGCAAGTCAACTTGTTGTACGTGTTGGGGACCATTAAACTGTATGGAGACCTTGTTGAATATAAGGATTTGGGATAGGACCTTAATGTAGCATAGTCTTGAATCTTGGAACCCCTAGACTACTAGGTGATGACATCCTCCTACTATGGCCTAACATGTAATGTTCTAACTATAAGTCAACTTGGGGAGAATATTCTCCAGGTAGGAACTCAGACCGTGGTTGGTCACCATGTACTGTGCATGAAGATGGTGAATGGGGTACTCCTTGCTATGTGTTGCACCCTTTTGGGGCATGAGATGTGTTCGGCTATGCTACTAAGCGGTTAGGTGTCTATTTAAGAAGAAAAGACTAACTCTACCCTGCATAACCAAATTTATATTTTGGTGTGATAAAGTGGATATTATACGTTGTTGTTTATCTATGTTATTTGTGTAATTACATGTTTGGATTGTTATAAATGTGCAAACTAGATGAGGATATCCATTCACTCAGTTTATGTTGATTTGTGGATTTGCCCCAATCCAGGTAACCATAATGTTGATTTGCAAGACGACTTTGATGAGTAAGGTGTAATGACCC
Organism: Cinnamomum chago; assembly: GCA_038049695.1. Lineage (NCBI taxonomy): Eukaryota > Viridiplantae > Streptophyta > Magnoliopsida > Laurales > Lauraceae > Cinnamomum > Cinnamomum chago. Next base: position 97,757,137 of record CP142453.1, on the reverse strand, counting down.
GAAACCTGAGGCCTTTCGAATTCCTAATCACGACTTATAAATGTATCACAATCACCATCATAATTCGAATAAATAATTCATATTCAAGGGCATAAGTTAAAAATTTTGAAATTATAAAGAAAACAATTGCAAGGAAGATAAACATTTGAAAACTAAAACACTATGTCGCTAGATTTCTAATTGTCATGTTGTCTTTCGCCCTGTCAACACGCATGTCAAAAGCCAAAAGCTTCCAAATCATCACAAGCTCATTCTATAGGTTTTGGTTACCTAGGATTGGGGTGAAAATACACAAATCAGTAACACTTAGTGAATATATTTCTAAGTCTACATGTATATGTGTAAGCAATAATATACTAAAAGGAAGATTCATCATCGCATCTAAAAACGATGAGGTTTATTTGTTAAGTTAGATTTAAAATTTCTAATTCCAACCTTGGGACCACCACCTAACCACCATATGCACAGTCTTTCAAAATCATACACCTCAAAGGTGCCTCCAAAACACAAGATGTGAAATATAGTCAGTCGAACGGCTGACCAATAGCCAATGAAATAACACAACTGACCTAGAAGGAAAAGAAATTATGCAAATGGCCTAAAACCATGTAAGAAACTAATCTCTTAGCCTCACGTGCTAGTGATCTAGTGGTATCCACTGAGTAGGTCCAATCTATTCCAATAACAAATTATTGTCATTCTTAATACTCATAATGAGGTAGTTGGAAATCGGCCATTTATATGAAACCAGGATTTATCATGCCCCACGCTGACTCATTATTGGTATCCTGTTGTATAAAGGAATTTACATACTAACCCATTATGGTTGGAGACGTTTCCAAAATATTTAGAAAATATTGACAAGCAATAATGTGATAGAAAACAATCGGAATCACATACCATTACTCACCAATCTTAGTGTCATGTCAGTGACATTTTAGAATTAGGTTTCTTTAATATTGGAATTCTATGTTTAGTAATAGAAGCTTAGTAGGATTGGAAAGGTCCTTTGGTCTTCTCTATAAATATGTAAATCCCCTTTAGGGATTGACACATCTTATTATTGAATTGAAATTGAGTTCTGATTTTCTATTGCTTTGATTAGTTTTTTTTGTGCATGAGTTCTTGGTTGTTGAATCCATCTGGATTCGGCCAAATCCCTACAGCGGGTTTGGTCCTCTTCCCTGGGCTGCATCACAAGGTTACCAGACTTAGGATATTAAATATATATATATAGGAAAATATGAGAAAAAAAATCTAAGACTCCGCTCTCCTCAAAAAAACCCCTAAACTTCTCTAGTAATCTCACTCCAAGGTTGCACCTTGACCTAACTGGTGAAGCAGAAAAGATAAAAAAGATGAAGCAGCAACAGCTACAAGGGACTGCTGAAGCAGAAAGATGAAAAGAAGTTGGTCAGCAACCACAACAACAGCACAGCAGCAGCTCAACACATCAAGCAGCAGAACAGCGCAGCACAGTAAAGCAGCAACCCAAGAGCCAGAAACTTTGCAGCAGAAAACCAGCAGCCAAGAGGCTAAAACGACAGCTCACTCTCTGGGAGCAAACCGCAGTCCACCCCCCACCCCCCATTTTCTCCTCTCTCTTCTCAATGACTCAGGCCTAGTTGAGTTGAGTCCGAGTCCATGGGACCCGACTCGGTAATTGTCGAATCCAAGTCAACTCGGACTCGGCTGATTTTTAAATCCTTGATCCCCATCCTTACTAGTTATTGAAAGAATCTCTGGTATCTCATGGTCATCAATTGTGAACAATAACTCCCAAAAAGTAATGATCCAGGTCCGCCCAGAATGAGGGAGTGGTAATTAGAAATTCTCATGGCTGGTGGGTGTTGCAATGTAGGCAATTCAAATGGAGCTGAAATTTACTCTTAAGAAAAGAGTCGGATAAGGCTAGAATTCTTTTTTTTTTTTCAAAATGGTCACGGGTATTGATCAAAAGCTTTACAGTATAAAAGATCTATACTGAGAAGCGGCTGAGAAAGGCCCCAAAAAATACAGCTACCACCCAAAAGAGGAGAAATATACAAGGAGGCATAGGGGCCTCCAAAACAAAAAGGGAGAGGGAGAGATGACAGTCATGGAGAAGCAACTTCCCTCCAATTGTACATAATGGCATCGAGAGATATGCCCCAAAAATCTGGAAGCTGGGAGACCCAAGAGGCAACACAAAATTTCATTTTAAGGATTAAGCCTTCTTGGGAGGTACTGATCCCTTCAAAGCACCTTCTGTTTCTCTCCTTCCATATCGTCTAGGAAAAAGCCAAAAGGGAAAAACGCCACATGGTCTTTCCTTTGAAGGTAGAAATCAGGCAAAACCACTGATAGAACAAACTGGATAAGGACTGCGGAAGCACCCAACTGAAGTTTTAACTCCTTGAGAATAGATGACCAAAATGCATTTGTCAACTTATAGTGAAGGAGTAAATGGTTAGCCGATTCTTCGTCAGCTAAGCAAAGTGGGCAAGCATTGACGACGATCATGTTTCGACGGCGAAGATTGTCCATAGTAAGAAGCTTGTTCCGAAGAGCGAGCCAGGTAAAGGCTAGCACTCTAGGAGGGGCCTTGATCTTCCCGAGAGATGACCAGCTTCTAGTTGGAACAAGAGCAACTGAAACAGTGAAGAAGGATGATGCCGAAAAAATACCGTCGCTCGAGGGGCCCCAACGCCTGCTGCTTGCCCTTCTCCAGCAATGTCTATCCCATTTAGGACCTCGAAGAGATTGAGAAGGAGAGCTTCTTCTACCTCATTGAGATTCCTTCTAATGATTGGGCACCAGAGGTTACGGTTGGAGTTTGTGCCAAGATAATCTCTGATCCTTGCATTACGGTTTCTGGCGCATCTATAAAGGTCAGGGAACTGTTCCGCTAGAGAGGACTCCAACCCAAGCATCATCCCAAAAAGAAATTTTATCTCCGTTGCCTACCAGGTAGCGGATGGATCGAGCAAAAGTGTCTTTGGTGGAGCAAATTCCTTTCCACAAAGTAGAGCACCTTTGGGAGGTAGGAGGGATGTCCCAACCGTTTCTCCTCACTTTGTATTTGGCTAACAGGATGCTTCTCCATAGGCCACTTGAGTCTTCCCTAGTCTCCATAGCCATTTTCCCAGCAAAGCTTGACTCATTATCCTTAAAGGTCTGATACCTAGACTACCGATGTCTTTAGGGGAGCAAACTGTTTTCCAGTTGACCAAGTGAATTTTCTTTGATTCCTCGCGACCTTGCCAAAGAAAATCGCATTGAAGCTTCTTGATGCGGTTGATGATAGCCACGGGGCATTTGAGGATAGACAAGTAGTAGATAGGGAGATTAGCACGTGCGGATTGGATCAAGGTAATTCTGCCTCCCAGGGATAGGTGCCTAGCTTTCCAAGAAGACAATTTTTTTATCCATTCTTTCAACAACGGGGTTCCAGATAGATTTTAGTACCCTACCGAAGCAAAGGGGAAGGCCAAGGTATGTGGATGGGAAACAGTCCACTTTGCACCCCAAAGTGTCAGCGAAGCAGCTAAGAGAGATGTCGTCAATTGAAACCCCAAGAATAGCGCTCTTGGAAAAGTTTATCCTGAGGCCTGATCCAACTTCAAAACATCGGAGAATAGCTGCCATATTTTTGACCTGATCATCTTCAGCATCGCAGAATAGATGTGTCATCTACATATTGGAGTTGGGAGACTGAGGGTGCATCGGGAGAAGCCTTGAAACCGTTGATCAGGTTGCGGTCTTCTGCTTTTGAGAGCATCCAGCTAAGAGCCTCTTCAATAATGGCAAAAAGGAACGAGGACAGAGGGTCCCCCTAACCCAAACCTCTCTTTGTTGGGAAGAAACCTTTCGAGGAGCCATTGATTAGAATGGAGAAGGTTGCATTTGAGACACTCTTTGATCCAGTTTCTCCATTTAGATCCAAAACCCATCTTGCACATCATATAAAGGAGGAAATCCTAGTCCACCATATCAAAAGATTTTTCCAGATCCAGTTTGCAAACTGGGCCGGGTGTTTTATCTTTGTATCTGGGGTGAAAACGCTAGAATTCTTGATATAGTAGCTCCATGGGAAATCAACATGGATGAAAATAGCAGTCTGTTGCGCCACTAAAATATCCGTAGCAGCCGATACATATATGTATCAGCAGAGAGAGAGAGAGAGAGAGAGAGAGAGAGAGAGAGAGCCCTGCCCGGCTTCCCCTTTCATTTGTTTTGACAGGAGCAAGAAGATGAAAAAGAAGAGAGAAAGATAAAAATAAAGGAGCAGTTGCAGAAGACAACATACCAAGAGGCTGAAGCAACAATAGAAACAGCACTAGGCAGCTGCACCATGCAACAGGACCATCAGGCCGCAGTATGCAGCAGCAGCAGGAGGCAGTAGCAGCTCCAATCCTCTTTCTTCTTCTTTCTCTCTTTTCCTTTCCCCCTTCTCGCTCTTTCTCTCGATCCTTCTATTCGAACAAACGAATAGGGGACCTCCTTTTCTTCTATTACACAGTGGCCTCACCCATAAATAAATAAAAATAAACAAATAAATGGACCCCACAAAGAATAAAAGATGAACCTGCTATTTTTTTAATATATAAACATACATCACTTAACCATAGGTGGGTTCCACAATGAGGCCCAAGTATTAAAAAAAATAATACTCTAGTAAAATCTTACCTAATTGAAATTAGGGCCATAGCCAACTTTGAATCTAATTGGAAATAGAACACCAATCAAATTTCACTCTGATGGGAAACTAGCAAAACATGCCCGTACGGGCAATATGATTTATAATATTAAAAATAATAAAAACTTTAAATAATTATATTGAGATGGTAAAAACTGCAATCAAAATTAAAACCTATAATGAAAACAAAAAATATAGTTGGTTAATTTCAAAATGAGAAGAAACAAATAAACCCATAGAAACCCAATGCCCAAAAATAAAAAATTGAAACAAAAAAATAAAAGAAAAACATAAATCCATGAAAACCTATCACCACGGAAACTAGAAGAACCCATCAAAAGCGGAAAGAATAATAAAACAGAACTATGATAAAAAGCAAAAAAAATAGACACCAGAAAATAAATAAAACAGGAAGAACTTTAAGAAAGGAAAGAAATATGACACGATTGTGTTGGAGAAATCACTGAAAATGCAGTTGTAAGAATCCTTGAGTTTCACTCACTCTAGTTAATTTGAATTAAGTGACTAAAGGGAGATTCAAGAGTCTAGATCCAATTAAACTCCATCTAAAATCGAAAACCATGATGGGATTGCAGAGGTAAGGGATGGAAGGTTTAGATGACACACTCTTTAATACGGCATCAAATAAGATTTGCTTACCTATGGCATTAGATAAGAAAATCTAAATATGCATTGATTAATTCGAGCCTGTAGAAGATTGCACTCTTTAAAAGTAAACTCCTTTTAGATTAGCCTCTTTATTTAGATGGCTAAAATAAAAAATTACTCCAAAATCTCTCCCTCGAGTCAAAATCGGATTAAAATTAAAATCGACATTGAGCTTCAATTTCTCAAACAATTGCGAAATTGGAGCCCAATTGTAAAATTGAATCCTATCCCTTTCATATATAATAATTGTAGGAGCTAAATCCTTGCCCCTAGTGCTAAACAAATGGCTGTAAAGATAGAATCATTTCTCACTTTCTATATGGTCCATCACAAAGCTAAGATCCTCGATTTAGAATGACGATTGTTGAGAAAAAGAGTTGATTCATTGGACTGACACAATCTTACCACGATTCTGCAACACTATTAATTGAAATACTATGGCAAATAAAACCAATATGTGAACAAAACAAAACTACACTAGTACATTAACAAATTGGACATAAAACAATATGAAACCCAAGAATACAATATGAAAAGTCCATAGACAACCCGAGAATAAAAATAACTTAAAAGAAATAAATTAACCCATAGAAACTCAATCCCTAAAACCCAAAAATTAAATAAAAAAAATAAAAGAAAACATAAATCCATGAAAACCTATCACCGCGGAAACTAAAAGAACCCATCAAAAGCGGAAAGAATAATAAAACATGGCTATGATAAAAGGCAAAAACAATCATTAAGACACCAGAAAACATATAAAAAAGGAAAAGATTTTAAGGGAATAGATGACACGATCGTGTTTCACTCTCTCATTAATTTGAATTACGTAACTGAAGGGAGATAAAAGAGTCTAGATCCAATTAAACTCCATCTAAAATTGAAAATCACGATGGGATTGCAGAGACAAGGGATGGAAGGTTCAGATGATAGAATCTTTAATATGGCATCAAATAAGATTTGCTTACCTATGGCATTAGATAAGAAAATCTAAATATAAATTGATTAATTTGAGTCCATAGAAGATTGGACTCTTTAAAAGGAAAATCCTGGCTAAAATTGACAATTTATCTCCAATCCCTAAAATCTCTCCCTTAAGTCAAAATCGGATTAAAATTAAAATCGCAATCAATTGTGAAATTGGAGCTCAATTGTAAAATTGAATCCTATCCCTTTCATATATAATAATAGGGCCCTACCCAACTTTCACTCTAATTGGAAATAGAGCCCTATCAAAATTCACTCTAATTGGAAGTAGGGCCCTAGCCAACTTTCACAGTGATTGAAAATAAAGCGCATTCAAAATTCACTTTGATAGGAAATAGGGCCCTAGCCAACTTTCACTCTAATTGGAAATAGAGCCCAGCCAAATCTCACACTAATTGGAAATGAGAAGCCACATTTCACTCTAATAAGAAATAGAATTCACCCGAGTTTCACTCTAGTAGGAAATATGGCCGTACTCAAATTTCACTTTAACAAAAAGTTTTCTATATATGTATATATATTTCAAAATGTAACTCTGAAATAATATATTCCAAACATGACAGCGGTGTTATTTTAATGATACTGTGTGATTGTAAACATTTTTTATAAGTTTTTAACTTAGTATAGCTAACTAACATAAATGCTAGTAAAAAAACAAATCAATATTATCATTTTATAATTATACAGCAATACAGGACTCTATGCAATGAGGGGATCCCCCAACCCGCTATTTTAGTTACTACTGAAAACAAAAATTAAATTCTAACATTTTCCAATATTTTTTCAGATTTTTTTTTGACAACTTTTTCAAATCACACAGCCACGCTACTACCGCTACGTGTCACTCGCTACAAAGCGTTTCAGCGACAAGCCGCTACACCCGCCACGACCACTATTTTCATCCTTGGAAATCAGAAACCTACTAGTGACAAATGAGCAGGTCAATCCAGTGCTTTAAATGGAGTTTCAAGTGATTGCAAATGATATTAAATAGCTCCATGACAATTGTATTATCTGATGTGAGAAATCAGAAACCTAGTAGGGTGACAAATGCATCCTTCTCATCTGTTCCAAGAGAGGTGAACTAAGAAGCAAATGGGCAGGTCAAGTCCACTGCTTTAAATGGAGTTTCAAGTGATTGCAAATGATGTCAAATAGATGAATTTGGTATGCAGTTGTTCTGTGACTTTTCTTTTCTTGTCGGTGGTCCATTACCTTAATAAATCTCTATGCATCGCTATTGTACATAAAAAAAAATTCTATCATAATGACTAAATCATTATCATTAAAAACGAAAAAGGTTCCAACTAATGTTTCAGATAGATAGATGGGCTTAGGAATGCATATATATATATATATATTCCTTTAATAGATAGATGGGGTTAGGAATGAATTTTTTTTATTTTTTTATTTTTACCTTCTTATTTATTTATTTTGAATGGTTCTACAATTAAAGATACACTGCCACAAATATTTGTTTGAATGCAATATTATCCACTATAAAGATGGTCACATGAAAATCTAATAGAAGATCCAACTATTGCTCACTCAAAAAATAGAAGAGAATACTCACTTCCAAGGGCAGATCAGCTGGAAACAAATCAATGGCAGGAGCACTGAAACTGAAACCACTGAGCAAAGTGCACATGGCACCAAAAAAAAAAAAAATTAATGGCAGACTCTGGAACGTGTAGAATGTAGGAAAAGCGAGTCAAAACATTAGAAAAAAAAAAAAGGGCAACTATACTAAGAAAAAATAAAGGGAAAAAAATAGAAATAAAAAAAAAAAAAAAAAACAAGCAAGGTTATCATTGACTATTGTGTTAAAAATGCCATATAGTCAGTGGAAATGCTACTCTAATAAACATTTTGTAATCCAAAATAACAAAACAAAAGTAGTGGTGGTATTGCTGGTAGATGGAAAAACTGCTTCACATGGTTATTCTCAAGTTTGGGAGAGTAGTGAAAGAGTACCTATGAGATAGAATTAGTTGCCACACATATGGAATAAAGAACTCCTCTGGATGACTCTCTTGCTCGTATGTAAATCGTAATTGGGTAAACATCTATTAACACAAAAATAAATACATGAAGTAATATGATGTTGGGACTACCATTTCCAACTGAAACACTGAAACCATCACTAATAGTATTTCACCTTCATCCCTTCACCACGCCATGATCGACAGTTATTGATGATAACTTGGAGAACTTTCTCCACAGACCATTCACCGACCATTCGATGTGCATCCATGCGACTATTGAAGAAATCTAATACCTTCATGTGGAGATTACCATAGAAGTCCGTAAGCTAGGCAAAGATTAAACAGATATAGAGAGTTGAACTTGTCTGAGGTCATGAAACAACAAATTCCTAAATTGCTAGATAAAAAGAACATGCATACAGTGTAAATGTTTTCAAGTAGCTCATTGAAGCGTGGATGACTCCTGAAAGGCTGGAAGACCTCTTGTCGGTGCATTATTGCATATACAACCTGCTTGAGTGCAACAAATGAAGAATCTGTAATGAGATCACCCAAAGGAGGAAGAAGAAGCTCTAGTTCCATATACAACCGAATAGAATGTAGTAGTACCTCAGGATTTCGAGGCAAAGCGTATGTAAGGATTGCATTTATGATTTCCAGTACAAGCCTTAGGAAGTCGGTATAAATCTGCAGTTCTGATGACTGCAGTAAATTTAACATTATCTTAATCACAAGGGGAAGAACTCAACAGTACCAACATAACATATACAAGTACCATGATGTTACAGAAGAGTACCATGTCGTCTACTATGCTGCCCTCTTCTTCTGAGTTGGCTTTAGTTTTCTGAACTTTATCATTTCTTAATTCTGCTAATTTGGTATACCTGGAGGGAAATTGCATCGAATAAAATAAGCCAACATGAAACAGATGGAAAGATAACTAATTTCAAGGATGTAAAATCAAAATAAATCCCTTGCAAACCATAAGACTTCCATGCAAGAACAGTGACTTCAAGAAAAATGGACAGATAGGAAAGCTAAAGGATGAAGCATACTTGCGCGAGAGCAGATCGAAAAGGCTAACCAGCCTCTGTGATGCATAGGCACTCAACCTGTGAACATGGGGTGCCATGTTTGCCAAAGTTGCAAGGCAGTTTGTATGGAGGTACATATCCTGTTAATATTTCACAGAACAAAGTGATCAACAAGTAGGTAACTGTAAGAAAGTGATAAATAGAGTAAAACATATCCAGTATCCTGTAATTTCTATGAACTTTACAAGCCACATGCCCCATCTTGCACTCAATTGACCAGAATGCAAAGATACAATGCAAATTTAACTCCCAAATCAGTGCAACAGCATAGGACACACTTTTATTAGGGATTCTGAGATTAATGAGACTCAATAACTCAAACAAGAAACTCATGGAAAGATACAATCCGCAGATACGGCATGAACACACCATGGATATGGCGGGGGCATGGATTTTTCACATGAAAATTATGTACCAAGTTTGATATGATACAGACGCAGCCTATTTTGAAGCACCTAGGTATCATAGCCACTGAAATAAAGAAGACGCCAAGATGAATTTCCATAGAAATACCCGCATCTTCGAAAGGTTGTACTTCATAGTCCTTATCAGTATTACAACCATCAGAGAACCAAGCGATGTGTGATGGAGAAGGCGTTCCTGGTACCATGGAACATTTGGAAGTATCTGTGAAGGCAAGACAAATAAGTAAATAAATTTCTCTAGCTAGAATATGAATAACAAGGGATGCAGAAGCAGTTCTTACCAGTTTGTGAATACTGGCATTGAAAGATGAATCCTGACTCAGTATAAGAAGAATGATCAGCAACATATAGATTTGATTAGACGTCCTTCTCGATGCATTATAAAGAGTTTCCAGAATAGGCATTAGCTGTTCATTCCATCGCACAGAAACATGTTATTTCATATTACCATCCAACAACAAACTCCCATGACAACTGCATAATATGATGCTGTATTTTCTTGCCATGTTTTTAAAATCAGGCTGAGAAGAGAAGGTTTTTTTAGTGATAAAATCAGGCTGAGAAGATTGAGAGAACAATAAATATTTAAAGGTCAATGACTTCCCCAATTAAAATGTATCAAATGTTAAATTTTAATTCAACCAAGAATAACTAGAATAATATTGGCTTTTAGTGAAAATCAAAGCAGGCTATATCTTGAATGCTTAGTCTAACTATGACAGTTCATGAAAAATCTCCCTCATAATGTTCCAACTTCCAAGCAATTTGTATGACACCACAACAGCTTCATCAACATTTTATAGGGGAAACAAATAGATCTTGCAAACAATGTACCATTCAAAACAAAAAAAAATTCTTGCAAACAATGTCAATTTTCATATTTAAGAATCTCAACTAAAATAAAGTATGTAGATTCATACCAAAGTATCCAAATCAGTTCGCACCAATACATACTCCAAGAAGTCAGAGTTCCCATGCATTAATGAATAGAGCAGTAGGATGGAACTTTCATCAGCCAAGCACCTGCAATTACGTCGTTATACCAAGTGTAAAAGATACTTAGGAGTCCTGATTGAACATGAAGAAACCACTAAATACAAAGTACAAAGAATTCCAGGTGATTGTTCTAAATGCAGAGAAAATAATTTTTTTGTTGCTGCACTGATGCGAAGAAGATATAGATATTTCTTTCCATGATTATTTTTCCTGCATTCTCAATGCCAATATGATTCCATAGAAGTAGAACAATGCAACAACATAGTTATACCAAGCAAAAAAGATACTTAAAGAGTCCTGATTGAACATGAAGAAACCACTAGATACAAAGTACAAAGAATTCTAGGTGATTGTTCTAAATGAACAAAAAATACATTTTTTTAGGCATTTATGTTGCGGAAGATATAGATTTCTCTTTCCATGATTATTTTTCTTACAATCTCAATATCAATATGGTTCAATAGCACAATTATACTGCATAATTGTGCACACACAGAAGCGCACGCGAACACACACGAGAGAGAGAGAGAGAGAGAGAGACCTAAGTTATTGCACATGCAGACTGTTTGGGACAGTACGGGGAATTTAATGGGGACATTATTAATTGGGAACGAGAGGAATCTCAACTGAATTGGATGACTAAACCAATGTTATGAGGGATTTTGGGAACATATCACATACGGGTAGAGAGGTTTAGCTGAACAGTAAAATCAACTAGTTATGAGCATCCAAATTTGGTAAGATTTCACCCATCTACAATTAACAATGGACCCTGCCTCCATTAATTGATATGCATCTGAGTTGGGCCCATTGTCTTTGACCATCCCAGATGAAAATAGAGAGAGAGAAGGAAATGTTGAAATTTTATACAAATATTCTAATCCTCTTTAGCAGTGGTCGAACCACCAAAAGGACTTGCATCACTGTTCTCTTCCAGCTTAGTTGAATAGGTGAAACTGTTCCAATTAGGTCGGACTCTAAATACCAACAGGTTTTCAGGCGTGTCAAGTATGAGTATTCCAACAATGTCTGCAATACAATCCAGCTTGCCCTCAGCCATTAGTGGCTGGTCCACCAGCACTATGACCACCGGCTTCTCTTTGACCTCCAGACTCTACTCATCAATCATACTAGCCAAAGTTAAGTACTAAAGAACATCTGCAGTACATTTAGGAACCAACATCACCTTTAATCAACTTTTTCACTCTAAATACGGGTAACAGTCCCAATTGGAGGAAAAGGATCCAGGCTTAGGACTCAACCCAAACCACACCTCACCCAACCAAACAATTTGCAGATGTACTAAGCATCTAACTCCTCAGTCTCTGATGAGGACATCTTGCATAATAATACCAGGGTGTACCACAGGAGCAAGAAGGGGGGTCCCACCCAACCTTCATTGTGGTTGGGAGATGTCTACATGGGTTGAAAAAAAGACTGGAGCTGAATTGGAGGGCCCAATCCATACAATTTCTATTGAAGGCCCCACATTGGGAAGGTGTGGATAGGATGGGCCCCACATTTGCTTAGAGTTAATTAGGATGAGTCAATAAAACTGAGCAATTTCTTGAGTCATGTAACCAATTAGTTGATTCAAGCCAATAAAAATTGGATCAATTAATTGGACCAGTCATTAGTCATTATTTATTTTAAGAATTGGACCCATTTTGGGCCAACAAGGCACTAGGCCCAGTTTATGTTGCATGTCCCATTTAGGGCTTCTCTCAAGTAACTGTATAAAAGGGCATTGTAATCCTCTTTGTAAAGGGACGATGGAATGAATGAAGAAAGTATTCCTGCCATGGCTTTGTGCTTTTGGTGCTTCCCTCTTTGAGGACAGGTGTGAGACCATCCTTCTACTTCTAAGGTGTTTTCTATTCTCTATCTTTTCTACAATGGATCCCAACCCCTCTTTAAGAACCCAGCCGATTCTTCTTCTTCTTCTTCCTTCTTTATTTTCCTTTCTCATTCTCTCTACTACCTAATCATATGATTGAAGGGCCAAAAAGGGACTGTCATAGCATTTGCACCCTTTAAGAAGAGACTACCACATCAGCCGACCCTTGTAGAAGGATCAGATCTGTTGGCTGAAACCCATATAGGGCCAGATCTGATCTGCTGAACCTGCTGGACTTAACAGTCCTTGTTTGACCCAGATTTAATAGATTCCAGCCCTTTGTTTGCTGCGCAAGACCTGGGTTGTGTTGATTTTGGCTGGATTAGCTAGATCTGCAGGTTTGTATGGGATTTGGAGATCAATCTTACCCCATTGAAGCCTCATAGCTGTTGCAAGCCCAGATCTGGGCGTGACTTTCATTTATAAATATTTTTTTGGACTGTTCATGATGCTTCAGATTTAGAAGGGCTGCTGGTTGTTTGTTTATCATCTTCATTGACCATGTTTTAACCCCTAACAATTCTTTTGTGAACCAAATTGAGCCTTTAGGCCTTTCCTTGAAACCCTCAAGCAGGATTTGTCAATCAACTTCAATCAAGCAGGAAACTCTTAACTTTCCCCAGAGTTTAAGGGTTCACATTGCCGGCTGCTATTGATTGCTTAGCAATTCATTTACTGATATTGTTTCATTCTATTGTGTGAACTGGTATTTTTTTATGGTGGAATGTGCTTGTGAAATGGACTTTCTGACATCATGAATTACATTATCATCAATCATATAGTTGTCCTGCATCATACTCCTTCATACAACCGATGCATATTTAACTCACCATATCCCCCAGAGTTTGGCATACTAGTCTTTGGGAGAATGTTCACTCCACCTGAACTGCGCATTATCTCCAATCCTCTGATAAATTCATGCATTATTTTTTCTTACATGCATCTGCAACAGAAACCAAATCCTACATTTCCTTTGTTCTACAGTATCAGAAACCAATGCAATCACATCTTCCATGGAGTTGAGATCTAACTCTTCACTGAGATGTTATCTACTTCCCAATCACCGTAATCTATTAATCTAGGATCATATATAGGCGGTCCAATATCCCATCGGTAATTAAGTCAGCTTCCACCAATGGCCATGTTAGCAGAATACGTTCATTCAATACAAATATTACTCTTGAACAAATTCTTAGCAATCCAATTGTTTGGATTTACTCCAAATATTTGAGATGTTCCAATGGAAATCTATTCCCCTGGTTACAAAACAGAAGCATCCTCCATTTGGTTGAACGTCTTTGTAATCTTAGTGCTTGTGTTTTGTGATATGTTGTTGCATGGTAGCTCTTATACCATTGCTCTGCTGCCTATTTGTTAGTTGTATTTGCATGTAATTTTGCCTACCTAATATATTTCATCTTTACCGGTCAGGAAAAAAAAAAAGGAAGAGGGAAGGTTGTTTGGTCTCAACAGGAAACATGCTATGATTTATCCTAAGTTCTGCAGTCCCTCAATATCATCAGTTTGACAATGATGGAGACGCTATTCAGAAATCCAAATTTTGAAAAGTGATTATAATGAACCCACCATGGTTGATTTAGTGCAGAAATCTAGAACATGGGAGAATGTTAATCCTTCAATTCATGGCCAGTACAGAAGGAATATATAGTCTATTAACAAAAAAATGGAAGAAAATTAGCAAATGCCCACATTTAGCAGAAAAAAGGCCAAAGATTTGGTTCATATAATCATGGAAGCTGGGAGTCTCAATTGTGAACGAACTATCTTTGGTGAGAGTGAGACCCCACATATCAATGGCTTGCATAACTAAAACTAAAACCCAAGCAAACTATTAAAAAAATACCTCTGTGGATTGAGCATTGCATATTTCATATATATAAGAGAATGTTTTCCTAAGAGGTATGTCAGCTACCTCTCACAGATTTGCGTTAGAGGTAACCCTTTTACCACTGCATGGAACACCCCATGATAAATCCAACCCCTCACTCTCACTAACTCCCAATGAATTAGCACTCACCCTAATTTGGAACTAATCTGAATAATAACCACCATCGAATTAAACTTCATGGAAAATAATAACTATCAGCAGCTGCACTCTGCATACATTGATCAAGTTACAGTGGAACATCTAGGAGATAGGTGCTGATTTGTAAATTGAATGGAAAAACATCGATTTGGATACTAGAAAGAGTGAAATCTACAAATTAAGACATTAAGTATCCAGTTTAATGGCAGTTCTTATAATGCAATAGCCATCAACAATTAAAACTTACATTCCAAGGGTGTCAAACAAAGAGGCGAAAGGCAATCTGACTAGTAGTCCGCTGTGTGCATTTCCTTCAATATCTACACGATCAACTGCAACAGAAGATGAATTTGAATAGCTGTGTATATTGGCAGAATAAATACAATGCCAATTTACCAAAACAAGATAAGATCTTACATTCAATATCCCTAGCATTTTCCAAAGCCTTACAATAAGGGTTCTCTGAGAAGTACGAATTCTCCCTCACATGAGTATTGGAGTTTCTGTTATCACTTTTATTTGATATGAACTCATCCACCAAAACACACTTTCGGTAGTGAATGAGAACAAACAAAACAAGTAAACTGCTGTCTGCCAATGGGCTTCTTGAACCTTCACCACTTGAGCTGACAAGATAATTGAAAGTATAGTATGGCAATAGTACAAAATTCGCTGCAAAACCAAACATGAAAAATGGATCATGACTAGCTACTACTAGAAAAAAAAGAGTAACTTACTGTCAGGATGAATCCTACAAATGTATAAAACTGCAAAGGAAAAATGGCCGCTCAGTGAAAATGCATATTGAGCACACCTTGAACAGTGCCTGTTGTGAATACCACACCATGGTTAAAAATATCGGCCGCTACGTAGCATTATCAGCCGTAGCAGTCAAGAGCCTTTCCTAAAGTTGTCTCTACCCTTACATGGTTTCAAATCACTAAAAAAGCACAAGATTGGCCATTATGCAATATTCATATTTTTTTTACCACTTAAAAATTTCACACCGCTACACTGCTACTATCGCCGCAAGCGCTACGTATCGCCCCCTACGTAGCATTTTGGCCACTGGCCGCTACGCCCGCCACAACCGCTATTTTGATCCTTGTACCACACAATTTGGCCTAAATTAAGTTGATAACAATTAAGTTTAAGCCATCATCTTCACATGGTGTTCTCACAAATTACCATGGGGGGAAATTAACCCAACTGAATGATGAAAATCACATTGAATTAATTATATTCTGGCCAGTTGCAATGGGTTCACAAGTCAGTCTGATCAAATGCTCAACATTGATTTAAAAAGGAGAAAAAAGAGTTTGGCCCAAAGTGCAGATTCGCACCTTGTATCATGAAATGAAGTAATGTCTACGGCTAGCATTAGCCAGCTGCACAGAGATACACTTTTAGTTTGCATCCAACTTGCCCAGTGTGCAGCTATAAAGGGGGTTGCTCGACTGCACATGACACAAGAATACTCTGCTTGGATGATCATATCCATCAGATTAAGAGCCATGAAATAGATGGTTGCATAAATCAAAATGTTACAACCAATTATTTTGCAAGCGTGGCTATGATTGTCTCTCAGGGAACTTGGGGGGTCTTATGCAATTCAATATGGGTCCCTCCTATTCAAGAATCTTATCATGCATGTTAGATACAAATAAACAATGGATCTTTAAAAACTAAGGAATATCTTTAAAACAAGCTAGTTACAAATAAACAATGGATCCCCAAAAACTAAAGTTAATGTGCAAATTTCAGGGACACGAGGCCATCCTTAAGCTTGGAATGGCCTGGCCTTGAGGGGGCAGCACTATGATCAATGGGGTGGTGGGATGTGAAGGTCCCAAAATGGGTTAGGGGCACCCATAGGATCATGACATAATGATCACAACCATGTCTAAATTCAAACAGTTTTACTAGTGTCGTAAAAAAACTATTAGAATTTCAGGCCCTTAACAGGTGGTTACAATCATTAGATTGTGGCAGGCCCAACCCCTAATCATGTCCAGGTGGGCCCTGCAAGCTATGATGCCCAAATACGAACACAGGTACAGACAGGGGGTACGGGGATTCGACGTGCCAATTTAAAAAAAGTTAAGATACGGATACGAGTAGGGCATCTCTTAAGATGCATTTTGAAAATTTATTTATGAAAAATAATATCTATAGAAAAAATATATATATATATATAGAAAAAAATAAACATAGTTAGAAAATTTTAAAAACAAAGCTTGCCCCAAAGCCCTACCCATTTATAAAATTTGCACATATCATAGTCTAATTTTACAAAACATGCCCCAAGCCTGGGGCCATGCCCATTTAACAAAATTTGTCCTAGGCCAGCCCAGTCCCAATCCCGCCCTTTTTTTTGCCGAATCCCACCCCAGAACCAATCCGGCCCCAACCCCTTTAATAGCCCGCTCTCTCTCTCTCTCTCTCTCTCTCTCTCTCTCTCTCTCTCTCTCCGAAAAATCGAAGCCCTCCTTTTCCCAAGAGATGTGTCTCCATCTTCTTGAAGTCCAAAAAAAAGTGGGAAAATAAGGAAAGAACGAAAGAAAGAGAAGGAAAGAAAGGAAGGACGAAAAGAGGAGGAGAAAAATAGGAGAGGAAGTGGAGAGCACAAAGAGATGGAGCAGCGGACGTGACCGGTGAGTAGCTAGCAACGACGAGTGGCGGCAAAGGCGACGGCAATGGCAACGCTGGGGCATAGATAGATCTGTCTTCTTCTTATTCCCCTTACAACCCCTTTTTTTCAAGGATAGAACCATTTCTTCCCTTTCTTTCTATTGGTCGCACGAAAGGGGGAAAGGGTTCAGGGTTCTTTTTCTTTGGGTTTTGAAAATTGTGAGGGAATGTTGGAAATTTTCAAAATAGTAAAAAAAACCTTTTTTAGATTTATTTACAAGAATCCCACATTGGATATGATTGAAAATGAAATGTCATTTATTTATGCTTCTTAGTGTAACTCTATTGAGTTGGTATGGAAGGGCATGGTCCTGGGCTTGGAGCTTTAGGACTCATTAAGGAGCCTTATCTTTTGCCATTTATTGAGCCTCACTTGGGTTAACTCGATATCTATTTGAGTTGGGTTGGTTTGGGCCTAACTTGGGTTGACCTAGTTCCTATTTGGATTGGGTTGGCTTGCTTCTTGGTCAAGAAGGATTAATAAGTCGGATAGCCAATGTGGGCTTCGAAGATGGGATGGTAGTTGTACCATGGTAGTTATGTCCAAATGCCCCTTGTCCAAATAGATATACTCCTTCAGAAAGGTTACACAGAGTTTCGCTTGATAATTCATATCCCCAATGGTCCTTGCAAATTCTCTAACAGTCATATCCTGATTGGTTTCTATATATATTCTCTAACAGTCAAAGCACAATTGGAAACACAATAAGGCAACAAGCACCAATCATATCCTGGCCATCAATAACACCGTTTTATGGGTGGGGACCATTGGTGTTCAAGATTGGATGATCAAATCTACAAATTGAGTACAACACAGTGGATCTGGGCTATTTTTATCTTAAGAGGCAAACTTGCTAGTCACCCGGTTGCAGACACCAATCTAGTGTGGGGACAAAAACCCATTAAGAGTACTAACTCAGCCTCCCTTTCCATACAAACATGCACCTTGGATGGGAATAGAGATTTCCATCTCTCTGTTTTAGTACACAAGCCATCACAACTATGACTAGTCAAGTTGGGTTACCATCACAGGCAATGATTATCTTAGGGTTTCAACCCCATCCCCTAGACATCGTCCAGATCATTTCCCTTGCAAGGCACTTAATAAAGGGATCCGCCAAATTGGCCTTCAATCGAGAATATTCAATTGAGATAACTCCATTAGTAAGGAGTTCTACACATATCTATGTCGTAGGCAATGTGCCTACACTCACAGTTACACGTGCCATAATATTCCTGTTACGTCGCTAATGTGCTGTCATAATGTAAGAAATAACTGACACCGGTTTAGGCTTGAAAAAAAAAATCTCTATTAACCATTTAGCTGCTTTGCCCGCCACGGGCAATGTAATGCACCCTTGGATGGTAAAGACCCATCCACTTGTGGATTTAGAAGTATCACAAGCTTTAATCCAACTATCATCTATGTACCTTTCAAGTACAACCGGATCCCGTTGATAATGCTACACACAATTACCAAATACACAACGAGTATCGTCCTAATGTATGTGATCAGGGTCACACACACACACACAGAGTACAACACAACGAGTATCGTCCGAATGTATGTGATCAGGGTCACACACACACACAGAGTACAACCGGATCCCTTTGATAATGCTACACACAATTACCAAATATACAAACGAGTATCGTCCTATAAAAGATGCTCTCACCTTACTATGAGAGATAAATGTGAGGGCCCCCACCTTATCTCTCATAGTAAGGTGAGAGATATCTCTCCATCTCCCCCTATATATACATATATTAATGTATATGTATATATAGGCATTGTCAAAAAATAGGTGCATGTAATATATTATATATATCATATTAATGTATATGTATATATAGGCATTGTCAAAAAATAAGTGCATGTAATATATTACCAATGCATGACCAAATACCAATATGATGCACATGATTATAATGTGAAGGTCACACTCTGGGAGTAAAGTCTAGCCCATGGATGGGCTTTATGACCCTAGCCACTTGATTTCTCAGTAAGTTGGGACAAACGTGGCTCAGCCACCAAACTAGATACCATGATTCAAAATCGCAGTATTGGTCACAGTTATCGGTACATCGTGGTCGCTATGGTGTTGAATTTATTTTTGTCCAAATTTTTTTTCAAAAATATCCAAAAAAAATCCAGAATATTATAAAATGCTGGAAAACAATATTTTTTCCATTAGTAACAATAATAAATCAAAATATCGGTCCCCGTAAGTCATGACATCCTATATCGCTATACTATCTAAAGTAGTTAAATATGTTAAGCTTTAGTGTTTAATTTTTGAGCCAATTTTTACAATTTATAAATCTATTAGTGCAGCTCATATTTAAAGTTTAGACCATTTAAAATCACCATCACCCTCATATAAACTTTATGCAAAATAACCTATGAGGTGCCCATTGATCGGACCACTAAGAAACTTTATTTTTTTAGATATTTCATTTTGCACCTTTTATAAGTGACCAATCTGACAAGCACTAATTCTTATTGGAGTAAAATTTTTGGAGGGACCACTTAGGACCAGATATTTATTTTGAGTGATATAGAATTTTCTATAAGTGGGTCATACTAGCAGGTACAATTAAAAAAATTTCCCAGTAAATGAGCATTTGACCTGGAGAAATCCTAAGTAGAGTGGAACTCCACAAATGGAGCCCGCCTATTGATAATCTGAGCCGCTCAAAATGAACATATTCATGTACATGAGATATATCCAAATTTCACACCAATTGGAGTTGGTCCCATTAGAGGATTGATGGTTTGATATAAAAAAATGTGATAATCCAATCTTGTGCACTATTTATTAATCATGGTTTTTTCATCAAATGCTCAATGCCATGGTGGGGCCAACTCCTCTTGGAGTCAAATTTGGAGACACCCTTTAGAATGAGAGGGAATTTATTTTGATGGGACGAGATTTTCAATACGTGGGTCTGATCCTTCATGTCCAAGACAAAGGTTTAAAAATATGTGTGTGTGTGTATAAGTCAAATGGGAGGAAGTTTCCGAAATCCGAACTAAAAGCACGGACTCGAAACAAAAAGAACCCTTTTTAGGGTTTTCTCTCGACCGAATGAAAGTATGAAATAGAAACGAGGAGGGGGGAAAGAAGAGGGGAAAGAAAAGAGGGAGAGGAAAAGGGAGGAGAAGAAGATGATGTTGCGGCGGCGGGGGCAAAGGCGGGTGCTAGTTCTCCGGCGTCTAGGTACATATCCTCCTCTTCTCCTGCCTGTTTCTCTTTTTTTTTTTTTTTCTCCTCTGCAACTACATCTCTCTCCTTTTTTACCCTTTTATGTAACTCTACATAAACTGCATGTGATCTCTCTTTCTCTCCAACTATGAAAATGCAAATGTTCAGGAGAAAAAGGAACATCTGAAAATATCTACCGATATATTAGTTTTGACCGATATCTTGAAGATATTGGCTGATACGAACCGATACGACTGCGATATTTTCGGGGGCCAAATCCGATGCCGATAAGTCTCGATTTATTGGACCGGTATCAGCCAATACGAACCGATATCGCCCGATATTTTAAACCATGCTAGATACACTAGGTACAATAAAACATATTTCACAAAGCTCCTTTTGATGACATTAAGTCATTGTGCATAGAAATATACATATGCAATTCAATGCACTACACTATTTGAGCCATTATCAAGGGTCCACTCTGACAATAAGCTTAAAAAATGTGCATCTGATCGTCCTAAACCTAATCATCCATGGCCCACAAGTTCAATCCATTCCAGTCCAGTCCAATCCAGTCCATTCGGATGGATGTACAATTGATCCAACAGTCCAATCCAGTCCATTCGGATGGACAGAAACCCATGTGACGTGTGAAATTCCAGGGGGGTTGTGGTCAACTCGGATGGACCATTGGGTGGGCCCCACTATGGGTGCACACTTTGCACATGGCGTGCATGGGATGTGTGTGTGTCTATATATATATATATATGAGATGCTCCTATGAGAGATATCTCTCACCTTATATGAGAGGTAGGAGTGAGGGGCCTTACATTTAAGTTGTTGGCATTGGATATGGATGTGAGGGCCCCCACTCAATCTCTCACTTAAGGTGAGAGATATTTCTCATAGGAGCATCTCCATATATATATATATATTTATATATATATAGAGAGAGAGAGAGAGAGAGCAATGCTCTCCTAAGCTCAAGCTTAGGCTAAAATCTCGTAAGCTCATGCTTGTGGGGCCCACCTTTGGTCCATCCAAATTGACCAAACACATGACCCCTCTAAATTTCACGTCCACTAACTTTCGGTCAAATCCGAATTTACTGGACCATTGGATCGACTATGTATCGATCCAAATGAAGATGATAAAAATCACGGTTGGGGCTGATTTTTTGCAGATTGAAAGATCCCAGAGAGTCCTTGAAATCCCCCTCACCCCCATCCCCATGTGGGTCCCCAGGTGGGCCCCACCACACACTTGAACTTACCTTATCCTAAGCTTGAGCTTAGGAGAGCTAGCCCCATATATATAGCTCTTCTAAGCTATTGCTTACCTTATCCTAAGCTGAAACAGTGCTGGTCCCACAAATCAAAGTCGATTATCATTGTTTTTTGCATGATTATTATCTCCAAAATCAAGATAAATCCAATCAAAACTGGATTTTCCAGTTCCATCATGCAAAAAACAGATATAATCGACTTTGATTAGTGGAACCAACACTATTCACGCTTAGGATAAGGTAAGCTTCAACTTAGGAGAGCCATGCTCTATATATATATATATATATATATATATATATATATGGGCTCAGCTCTCCTAAACTCAAGTTTAGGATAAGGTAAGCTCAAGTGTGTGGTGGGACCCACATGGGGATGGGGGTGGGGGGGATTTCAAAGACTCCCTAAAATCTTCCTCTCTGCAACAAATCAGCCCCAACCATGATTTCTATCATCTCCATATGGGCCCAAAAGTTTAATGGTCAATAGTCCATTCGGATCGATACAGTCGATCCAACGGTCCAATAAATTTGGATTTGACTGAAAGTTTGTGGAATGTGCAATTTAAAAGGGTCATGTGTTTGGTCCATTTTGATGGACCAAAGATGGGCCCCACAAGGATGAGCTTATGAGATTTTATCTTAAGCTGAGCTTAGGAGAGCCTTGCTCTATATATATATATATATATATATATATATATATATATATATATATATATATGGCTTATTCAATGCGCGAGTGCGCACCGCACTATGGGGCCCACCTAAGGATGGGACCTAGGGGGATTAGAAGATCTCCCTGTGCCGCTCTCAGCAAAAATCAGCCCCATCCGATCATCCTAACCCTAATACCCAGGGCCCACAAGTTAAGTCCATTTGGATGGAGTGCATTGTCAATCCTATGGTCCAGTCCATTCGGATTGGTGCAAACCTATAGGGACCGGTGACTATTTAGGGAAGGTGAGCTCTTGGGTGGTCTCCTCAGATGGACCAATAGGCGTGTCCACGCCTGATGGGATCGGACCGTCGGATCGGCTGCACACCCTATCTGAATGGATTGAACTTGTGGGGCCCGGATGATAGGGCTAGGATGATCAGATGGGGCTTTTTTTTGCAAAAAGGAGGGAAGTAGATCTTTAAATCCCCCAAGTGGACTCCACAATGCAACACGCGCTCAAGGCCACATATATATATATACCCGCGGAGCCCACCTAGGTGGCATAGGGCATAGAAAGGTCTATGCTTTGGGTCAAGGATGAAAATAGCGGTAGCGGCGGGCGTAACGGCCTGCCGCCAAAACGCTACGTAGCATAGCGGTGCGATTTGGAAAAATCATCAAAAAAATATGAAAAAATTCTAGAAAATTTAGAATATTGGAAACTAAGAGAAAATGCATTTTTTTTGCAAAAGTAACTAAGGTAAGGGGGCGTAGCGGTCCCCTTACTGTATGAGGTCCTGTATCGCTGTATAAATAGAAAATAATAGTAATGATTATTTTTTTCACATATGTTCATATTGCTTAGTTATGCTAACTTAGAAATTAATGAAAGGCTTATAAAAGAAAAAACTGTGTCATGAAGTTAAGACTTACGAGTACCTAGAAAAAAAATACATCTACCAAAAGGGGTGTCTAATAGGATGTACTTAGAGAAGAATCATTGAGAAGAACTCTCTGTATCGATTGTAATTCGGCGAGATCATGTGCTTTTGGTGTTCTTTTAAACATAAAAGGGTAGAAGAATTGTATAGAAATGTTATTTGGAGAGGAGAAGAAAAGAAATAAGTCTTATTATGCATTTTTTAAAAATTTGAAAAGTATGAATTTTTCTCACCCCGTAGCGGTCGTAGCGGTCCATAGCGGCCCCGTAGCGAACTTAGCGGCCGCTACAGGTGCGACGGCCAATAATTTGGCCGTAGCGTGGTGGTGGCGGCCGCTAAGTCGCTATTTTCATCCATGCTTGGGGTAGTCAGGGAGCCACCATTTCAAATCTAAAGGAACTAAGATTATCGAGATATGTCTCCACCCAAAATCAACAGCTCAAAAATGTAGGGATCATATGTGAGGAGGGGCCTAATATCACAAATTGGGTCAGGTCACAATTTTTAGGGAGGATGTGAAAGAATTGGATCACACGTAGCTCTTGCAAATTGTGTGGCTCAAGAAAAATCATCACAATTTTCAAAGGGTATGGTTTCACAGTTTTAGTTCCACACAAAACCCACCTATCATTAATCCAAACCCCTCACACAAACCATGCCCTATGAATTGGCAGTCACCTTAATTTGACACTAGTTTGAATTATACTCACAGTCGGGTTGAATTTCATAAAAGACATAACTTCAGAACCAGTTAAAGTTTAAGGCCCCAAATCAATGGTTGTGATAATATAATTAAGATAGTTCTTTTGCCCAAAATCACATTCACAATGAGACCTTTCCATCACACTATCCCCCATGATTGGCATCCAAGTGAGTCAGTCCCTCAAGGGGCTTAGATTTTTACTTCAAGCACGCATGGGAGGTACCTATATAATATATATGTATGTATATGGGTGGGGCTTTCCTAAGAGATAACCATGAGAGACAGCTTTTTGGGGCCGCACCAGGAACCATGCCAATCATTGGGTGATTGGGGATGGAAAGATCTCAATGAGACCAAGTGGTTTTCAAATTATCAGCCCCAATAAATCATCCCTTGCCCTCAAGATTAAAGGTTTTAGAAGGAATCACTTTTTTAGGATTTCAATACAGCGGTGAGTAATTGTTCGATGTGTGTCAAATTTGGGCTAGTGCCAATTCAAGAAGGGTAGAGAGTGTGAGGGGAGTCGGATTGATCATAAGGGCTAAGAAAGGGATCTCTCATACGAGACATCCTTAGGAGAGCCTTTCCCTATATGGGTGGGGCTTTCCTAAGAGACAACTGTGAGAGAAATTTTCCTGGGGCCATGCCAATCATGGGGAGGTGGGGGACGGAAAGATCTCGATGAGACCTAGTTGTCTGCAAAATATCAACCCTAATAGATCATCATAACCCCTTCATCCATAGCCCTCTAATTGACTGGTTTTAGAAGGAATCATTTTTTTAGGTTTTCAATTCAACAGTGAGTAACAATTGGATGTGTCAAATGAGGGCTAGTGACAATTCATGGGGCATAGTGAGTGTGGGAGGGGTTTGATTGATCATAAGGAGGTCCCACGCACCTAAAAAAGGGAAATCTATAAAATGTCTCTCATGAGAGACAACCTTCGAAGACAGATAAAGAAATATATAGACAGATAAAGATATATATAGACAAATAATATATATATAGAGAGAGAGAGATTTAGGTCAAGTTTTGCAGACCCCAACAAATAAAACTAAGCCATGCACACTCATCACCCCTTCCCGCTTGACAACTTAACACACTTAAATTTTACACTGTGTTCAGTGAGTCCTTGAAACGATCATGAAAATTTTGGCACCCATATGACTTCAATTGGTGAGGATTTGGATATCCCCCAAAACAATATGTCCCTTGATTGGATAGGATAAGGAGACCTTCAAGCTCGAATACCCCCAAGCCCCAGGCTGCAACAAACTAAAAATAAAAGCAATTGTCATGTTTTTTAAATGAGATCGTTCTTGAAAGTTACTGTATGCGGGTTTTTTTATTTTTTATAATCAAGGGTACCCTAATGTGACACCATGGAGTCTCACATCGACTATAGAGAGGAAAGTGAATGGGGTTATATGTAGAGCTTACACCCTTACCTTGCATGAGGCCTTTTGATGGGTTGAGGCCCATCAGAAAAAACAAAAACTGTGAGACCCATGGGCCAAAGCGGACAATATCAAGCATGCGTATAGGGTGGGGCATTACAAATGGTATCAGAGCCGACAGGCTACTGCACAGGGACGTGCAGCCTTAAGGGGGGTGGATTGTGACGCCCCGGAGCCCCACATCGAAATTGACTATAGAGAGGAAAGTGAATGGGTTATATGTAGAGCTTACACCCTTACCTTGCATGAGGCCTTTTAAAATCGTGTGGCAAGATTAGGCTGAAGTCCCACGAGCCAAAGCGGACAATATCATGCATGCTTGATATCCTGGGTGTATACTAGGCCCAGGATTAGTCTGGCCCAAGTAGTACCTTAGTTGTTTCCTTATTATGGAATTAGGAGTAGTACTTATTATGGAATTGGAAACTGTCTCACGTTTTGGGACAGGAGTTGTATAACAACTCCTATAGAGGAAATAAGAGAGATTAGAACTAGGAAGTTATTACACCACATCCTTATATATATACATAAGCAAACCAACGACCCCTATTATGGTGTTTTAAGTTGGAAAATGTCTGATAAAGACTGTGGGCTGCAATTTAGGAGGAGAGGAAGATTGATGTCCTATTCGCGTCCGCACATCGCAAAAGCAACAATCACGTATCAAAGGTGAGTGGATCTTCCTAATTGATTGGGTGATTAATCAAGATGATTGATAATGGAATGTGATTCAAATATTCTGTATTGATAGGTATGTAATGATTTTTAAAACCATCATATAGACATAAAAGATATGTTTTGGGGTAAGGAATCAAGTTTGAATAGTGATTTGAATGTTACAGTTTGATAGGTGTAAATCCTTAAATATATGTCAAACGGGCACAAATCTGTAAAAACAGAGTACTGTCGACAATGTTTTCATTGAAGTTAGAGGGCTGTGGGACCCCATGGCCCACTAGATGAGGCATCTGGACCATAGATCCAAAGGAGGACTCATGGTTGATCCAAGAGGAACTGTACCCAAGGGAGGTGGGCCCCGTTTGGGCCATCATCCAATGGATTTTTAAACTTCTGGCGTGAAACTGACGGAAACGGACTCAAAAGTCGACATCTATGGTGGGACCCACTAACTAAGCCAATCATAGATTAGGACCCCACGTCTTGAAATACGCTCAGGGACGATCCCAATGGTGGTGGTCCCATGTGGCCTGGCCTCCATCTGACCAGTTATCCAGGAACTTCAATTTTGTTAACCATAAGGCTTATTTATAAATTTATTGAGACTACGGGGCCCAATAAGGATACCTGATGATTAATCAGAACCATGGGACTTAATGTAGGGCACTGGGTGACCATATAAATCAGGTTTGATCATGTATCATCCAAGTGGGGCCCATTGTTCCACATGCACATTGCACACGCGTATCATCCTGTTTAGGCTGAGTCTGGGAAGAGTCTGAGAATTAAATTAGTCCTGGACTTTATAAAAAAAATTACATAATGACCATAAGACTTCACAGAACCTAGAATATATGTATTATGAGTATTTATATGGATTAATTAGGCCATGATTAATTATATGGATCGTGATTAAGTGACTGTGATCAATTAATTGTGATTAATTCTATGCAAGATGATTAATGTTATGTTTTAAAAATGTGGGCCAACCATACACCAGTCAATACCAATTATGAATTAAAGTGGGGCAATAACCAGTGAATTTAGTAAGGGTTGGATCCACACTGTTAATTATGTAAATGATGTAAATTGTTAATAATACTGAGTTGTGGTTGTTATGTTATGGTGAGGTCCCATACGTGGGATGTTGGACTTAGTGTCCGGGCCGTTATAGTGGCTGGTCCTTAATGGACGTATCTGATGAGACAGGGTCATGGTGACCGGTATACATGTATACGATGGGCCTGAGGCGTGGTAATGTGCATGGGCACGGATATGATGTGGTAATGTGCATGGGCACGGGTATGTATATGGATGTACTTTTGATGGCATTTAATATATTGATTCAAATATGTTAATCACGTGATATTATGTTTTATGCTGCTTATGCAATTAGGAAAATTCATTCACCAGTAATACTGATGTTGTGTTGCCCCCTTCAGGTAATCTTACTACGGGTGGGACAAATCAGGATGGCGCTCAGCACGTAGATTTTGGCATGCGTGGCCGAAGGGAGAGAACGAAAAATATTTAAACAATTTAGAAAGATTAGCTTTTGCTTAGTAATTTATCTAATGTTTTAGTACATTATTGATTTGAATTAGAACATAAGAATTTGGATCATTCAGAGATTATTGATATTGTTTAACTTTTATAAATTAATTTGAATTATAGTTTGATTTAAATGTCAAATCTCTTATGTGAATTATTTGATAAATGAATGGTAAACATTGCCAAGTTATCACAATCCGGATATCCGACAGGGCCCCGGAATTTGGATCGTGACCAAGGATGAAAATAGCGGTAGCGCCCGCCGCCAAACCGCTATGAAGCGGGCGATAAGTAGCGTAGCGATGCGATTTAAAAAAATCACCAAAAAAATCTAAAAAAATTCCAGAAAGTCCAGAAAATTGTAAAATGAAAGAGAATGTGGTTCTTTTGCAAAAGTAAGTAAGAAAAGGGGGCGTAGCGGTGCCCTCAATATATGAGGTCCTGTATCGCTGTATAAATAGAAAATAATACTAATGATTAGTTTTTTCACTTGTATTCATGTTTTTTAGTCATGTCAACTTATTTCTAGCTAGAGTGAAATTTGATTGAGCTCTATTTTCAGGTAGAATGAAATTTGGCTAAGACATGACTTTATTTTTATATTTAGCCTCATTGTGGAGCCCACCAATGATTAAAGGAATCAAGTGCTTTAGTTTTTATTTGTTCTTAAAGGGTCATTTAATTTTTATTGATACCTTTCAAAGGGTCCATAAGTGCCCTAATGAAATAAAAGATGGGTCCATTTAATTTTTATTTATGCCTTTTAAAGGACCCATAAGTGCCCTTTAATGAAATAAAAGAGGGGTCCATTTAATTTTTATTCATAACTTTCATAGGGCCCATAAGTGCCCTCTAAAAGAGGGATACATTTAATTTTTTTCTATAACTTTCACAGGGCCCATAAGTTTCCTCTTAAAAGCGGGGGCACATTTAATTTTTATTTACAACTTTCAAAGGTCCATAAGTGCACCCTAATGAAATAATACAAGGCTCGAAATGAAATTGGTTTTGGCGCCATGAGTGCCCTCTAAAAGAGGGGGTACATTTAAATTATGTTTATAACTTTCATAAGGGCCCATTAAGTGCTTTAGGGCCCATTAAGTTCCCACTTAAATGAAATAAATAAAGGGCAGGGTTTCATGCCCTATTTCATTTCCCAAAACGTAGTCGATGAAAATCAAGAAAAGCGGGAGGGGAGAAGAAAAAAAGGAGAGGAAGGAGGAAGAAAAAGGAGGAGGAGCTGTTGCCGCTGCCGCGGCGCTGCTGCTGCTGCTACCGGCGTTGCCGCTACGCCGCTGCTGCTGCGACGCCACAATGCTGCTGGTGCCGCCACGCATCAGGTATGTCTTCTGCAACTCATCCGGCCGCTGCTGCTGCGACGCCACAATGCTGCTGGTGCCGCCACGCATCAGGTATGTCTTCTGCAACTCATCCTTTTTTTTTTCTTTTATCCTTTCTTCCTCTGTCTCCCTTTTTTTTTTCTTCTTTCTGTTGTTTTTTCAAACTGTGATTAAGTGGAGCAAACAAGAAGAGGAGGAGGGAAGGGGGGTTTTAACCCAGACCGCAATGTAGCGGCCGCTACACTTTGTGACGGCTGTAGCAGCCGCTATTTGCATCCTTGGTCGTGACAGTATAGGGTGGGGCATTACAAATGGTATCAGAGCCGACAGGCTACTGCACAGGGACGTGCAACCTTAAGGGGGGTGGATTGTGACGCCCCAGAGCCCCACATCGAAATTGACTATAGAGAGGAAAGTGAATGGGGTTATATGTAGAGCTTACACCCTTACCTTGCATAAGGCCTTTTAAAATCGTGTGGCAAGATTGGGTTGAAATCCCACGAGCCAAAGCGGACAATATCATGCATGTGTATAGGGTGGGGCATTACAAATGGTATTAGAGCCAGGTTCTCGACTAGTTCGAGTGTGGGTCCCCTGCCGTAGTCTGGTGCAAGTGGGCGGGTTTCCATGTGGGCGGGCCAAGAGGGTTGGCATCCTACTGCACAGGGACGTGCAGCCCTAAGGCGGTGGAATGTAACGCCCCGGAGTCCCACATCGACTATAGAGAGGAAAGTGAATGGGGTTATATGTAGAGCTTACACCCTTACCTTGCATGACTCGTTTTGATGGGTTGAGGCCCATCAGAAACAAAACCATGAGGCCAGTGGGCCAAAGCGGACAATATCATGCATGCGTATAGGGTGAGGCATTACACCTAGCCCTTGGGGCCAGACTAATCCCTACAAACCCAGGGGAAGCCTAGTAAATCCCTGTGGCCCCAGTGTGGTAGCGCAATTTCGAAGCTTCAACCTCCGGGAGCGAACCGTGGTCCTAGGCCAACTGAGCAAACCAATAGTACAATGCTCTATTTTTTTTTAGAAAAAGAATCCCTTTTGTAGGGCCACACTGAAGCATGGTAATGGAGGGCGGAGGGGATGAATACATTTGAATGTGGACTAAGGTAGGGCCAAATGTGGTTGTGATCAAATAGTCCTAGCCCTTGATCTAAACTCTAAAGCCTCAAAGTTAAGTGCCTTCACATCAACCAGATTATTTGTGTTAAATGCATGAGTTAGTGATGTTCGGGTCTGTGTAAAATTAAGACAAGAGTTGACTCACTTGTGCATGGGCCCTGGAAGAGATTGATCGTAGGTGAGCCCCATACATGAAAACTCAAAAGGGGGCATGATGCAGTCCAAAACCATGACCATGGCTTGACCTAGCCCACAAGCCCAAAAAGACCAGCCGATTTATCATGGGAATTTAAGTTGTTTAGAAGTTTTAATCAAGTAGTTTAAATTAATTAGGAGTCTTATTTGAGAGTTTTGCTTTATTTAGAAATCTATAAATTAGGAGTTCTATTTTATTTGGATTGTTAAGCAAGTTTAACGATTTAGTTTCCCTTCTTGTTAGAAAAGTAGAGTCCTTCAAGGAAAGGGGATGCCAAGCCCTTCCTATAAATATTTAATCCCTAAATTAGGAAAGATAACATAAGCCGGTAAGGAAAGGGGAGTGCTTTTGAGAGCATTTAGGCGTAGCAATAATAAGGGATAAAATTAGAGAAACTCATTTAAGATGGTTTGGGTGTGTCCAACGTAGGCTGGTAACGGCGCTGGTAAGGAAAAGTTTAGCCATGAAGGTTGATGGCTCACCAAGGGGAAGGGGTAGCCCAAAGAGGACGTGGATGGAAGTAGTAAAAATAGATGTGAAGAAGTATAACTTATCTGAGGATTTGGCTCAAGATAGATCGGAATAGAGAAGCAGAATTCGTGTAGCCAACCCCAACATAGTTGGGACAAGGGTTTGCTGATGATGATGATGATTAAGAAAGATAACCTATCATTATTTCAATTTTCAATAAAGATTGTTATGGGTTTCCCTGTGATTATGTTTCTAAGTGTTTCTCTCTGACATAAGAGCGCTCGTGTGTTGAGTCCTGAGAGGGATTCGGCCAATTCCCAGCTATGGAGTTGATCCTCACTTGAATCCATTTAGGATTCGGTAAAATCTCCCATGGAGTTTGTCTACATCCATTCCATCTTCTATTCATGGATCCAAGGCTGCGTCAGGGCAGAAATTAAAGGAGACATTTTAGAGAATTTGTGCACAGAGAGAGAGAGAGAGAGAGAGAGAGAGAGAGTAAATCCTTGAAAGCAGATCGCACAAAAATGCAGGCGCCTTACCAGCTGCAGAACCAACTTTTTGTAGAACACCAGGCTGACTTTCTTCAGAAAAAATGGGAAAAGCTACACCATTTGAAGGAATCTGTGGTCGTGTGATATAATTAAGCAAAAGTCTACAAACAACAGAACCAACCAATGCACTTTCCTGTGAAGGAAAACAGAATATATAATCATTATAATTCAATCCCTAAACTGGTTGAACCACAAACAGAAAATAAAGTCACTTTCTCATCACCTGAATCATTGCTGCATCAATGAATGGATGCACATCTTTTGGCCCAGGAGATGGCCCAGAGCGAAGCTGAGTAGACATTGCAGTGAGCATCAAGTTCAGTAGTTCATGATGGAGGAGGCACGTATGAGGGCTGGCAACAAGACATAAAAAAAACTTTAATTGAGGAGCAGAGGAACTACTCAGGAAAATGGAGAATTTTTTTAGTTAATATGGAAACCTTTTTGAAGAAAAATATAAAGATAAAGATATACCTTACATCTGACACGCCAATAAAACTTAGCACACCATGCATAACAAAATCTGCAATATTCTGACCTACATCACAAAAAATGAAGACCGTAAGGATCACAAATATAACCACCTGACAAACATAAAAGATCCTAAAGATCTTAGCAGGAAAAATCAAAGGTACAATGTCTCAACAGTTGAGCAGTTTGCAGAAGAGAAAAATCCTTAGCGTGCGTCCATGGTTTGTTGGCAAGGGGGTGCCCTAAAAATATACAAGGTGGGATGATCTTAATTCTTCTGTGTTCGGTCTTTTTAAGATCCTTGCACCTCCTTTTCAACTGTCAATTTCTTGTCCACAATCAAAGGTTGAGATCATACAATCTGAAAGATCTTTCGGGGAGTCATCCATTCACTGAATAGCTCACCAGATATACAATCAGGATAACCAAACCATGACCCCTGCCTTCTGCAATAAAGATTTTGATACCTTGGCGTTGCAATAAGAGCCCCTATAGTTTCTCTAAAGACCGACTAAAATGGCAAGAACAATTACAGATCACACCAAGAATCAAATTTTAGTAAACCACGAATCGCATAAAACTGAAAGTATTTACAGAAGCATGGTTACTAATCCAGTTTGTTCAACCCCCCAAATTGCGACATCTAAATCATAGAAATCTGGATTGTGGGTTGTGGATTCACTATAGTTCCCCAGTTGATTCATGATAGCAAGATAAACCCCCATACAAGCACGCACTGGTGCACTCATATTCATGAAAGAGTAAAGGTCAAAAACAAAATAATTTGGCATCTCTATTTCCAACCTCTATTTGTCTATAAATGTCCGAAGCAGGTAGAGGTTTGGAAAATAAGAGAATTTGGCACACAATTTTACCCTCTAGCCACTTTAGAGAAGTGGAGGCAAATCCTCTTAAAATGAAAGGCCCCATTCTGGGCATGTGAAAATAAGAGCTTTAGCCTCTCTTTTTTATGGGTCTATTTTGGATGGCTCTATTGGAATAAGAGTAGAGATACCAAACAAGGCTTAAGTGCATAGGAGACATAGGAGATATGGTAAACTGAAAAGGACAAAAGTACAAAAAGCAAGGAACCAAAAAAATATCTAGGAGCCAAGCTATCCAAAAAAACAGATAGACCCATTCTAACCTAGCTACTAGAATCTTAGTACATCTGGCAAACCACAATCCATGAACAGCAAATCATAAAATGCAATACATCAATCTAGGTAACCCCATCCAGAATTATAAAATTCATTGTTAAGCAATCAATCAAAAAAGGTAAGGTATCTTTTTACTAACAATTATGATAAATCACATTGTGATAGTCATTGGTAAATACTTATAAACAATGAAGACATGATCTATTACCCCTTGGAAAATCCTTTTGTGCTTCTTCGCCTTCATCAAGGCAGAGATATAATTCTTCAAAATTATCACTTTTTGCATTTTCAATTAAGTACTTCAGGAATATAGATGATATGTACGCCGCATTTACAGCCTTCATATGATTTGTTGATGGCCCAGTGGATATTGGCATGGATTCTTGTAAGCACCATACCAGATGAATCAAAATCTTTGCAAGATGTCTTGTGTGATAGTTGTTCTGCGCTGCACAGCATAATGGAAGAAAACTAAATAAGCACTCCTACACAAGTTCCTTCGAAGCTAAATCCAGCCAAACCAACCAATGAAGACATAATATAAGACCTATGATGCCCAAATACGTGACGGAAATGCTATAGGCATGGCCGGGACATGGGTTTTATGCATAAAAAGTGAAGTATCGGATACGATACAACACAATATGTTGCCCATTTTATAGTAACCATACATCATAGTATATATGATACTATTTCTATAGACTTTCTTTCTTTTCTATTATATTATAGATAAAAATAAATAAATAATAAATCTATCAAAAAGAAATAATATATGAACAAAATTTCTATACCTTAATTTCATTTTTGATATATAATATATAAAACTCACAAAAATAACTCCAAGTAGATGGATTAAGGCTTTGATGATGATGACATTATAAAAATAGAAATTATAATGGCAATGATTAAATTAAAACTAAAAGGAAATGACAAAGAAAAAAAAAAGGTCAAACATTATGCACAAAAGCTGATTGGCTGGCTCCATCGTTAGTTAGCCGATTCGCTAGAATTTGCATGACTAAGAACTTGCCTACAACTAAGAGACTACTAAGCATTATCTCAAAAATCTCATCTATAATATCAGATCCACTGAAAGCAACAAAAAAGAAGCAGTATAACAATTGTTGTGTTACATATAACAGCAGAAATTATTTTAGAAAAGGTGTATAAAATAAATGAAAAACAAGTTGAAACAATGGAAAACACTAGTAAACAACCTGTTTTCAAACGCCATCCACATCATTGCAATCTAAAGTTATGGTATAGAAGATTTGGGAGAGATCTTTCATGTATGCTAGTTGAATATAGCAAGACTCAACTCATTCACTATCAAATGCATCAAAGAGATCTACTATGAAAAAAATTCTTGCATTTAAGTCCATTATGGCTTCAAAACAGGATAGGATAACTGTAAATCAAGCGGGCATGTCTAAATTCTCATTCTGGTACAATAGATACCAAAAGCCTATCAGCCTTTGAGTTCTCCAAATGGAATGATGAATAACAATGCAGAAATGTCGATCTAATGATCTGATCAACCCCATGGAGTTTTGCTTGACCTTTACTTACCAAGAGATTCTTTTTCTCTCTTTTTCTTTGAACAATAGAGAAGTACCAAGAGACTGAAAATAATTCTTGAACCAACACAAGCCACTAAGAGATTTGACTTTGAATAGATATGATGATTAAGTAATATTACTACGAGTCAGCCCTAACTTATAGCAACATGAACACATTTCTTCATCCAAAAAGGTCTGCAAAGACGATATCAAAAAAAAAAGGGGGTCTGCAAAGATAAAAGCAAACCATGTTCCTATCTATGTTATTCATCTTTCAATTTATAGATGTCATGTTTTCTATTCTCTTTATCATTTTAGTTTTTTCTACTCGTATGAAAGACAATATTAAAAAATGCTTCGATTAAGAAATAGGATAGACACACAACTTGAATCTCATAAATAAAAAATGGAGAGTTACTTACCACAAAGATTAGGAGATAGTTTTGGTAGTCATTCTGGAAAGGAACTTTCTACGGTAATCATTCTAAAAAAATTAATGGGAGAGAGAGAGAGAGAGAGAGAGAGAGAGAGAGAGAGAGAGAACTCATCTAATCTATTGGAAAGATGCTAAAAATTCAAAGGAAAATGAAGGTTTAGGTATTGGTAATTTAGTGGAAAAAATTACGCATTCTTGTCAAAATGAAAGTAGAGGTTCGAGGTTGAAAGGGAGCCACTATGGAGGAAGGTTGCGGCCCCAAAATAAGGGGAGAACTAGGGGTTGGAATGTGGGAAGAAGGAATACCGATGGAGTAGGATCAAGGCTATTGGAGGATAATTTGAAAAAGAGAAAAGTGCAGTGAGAAAGTCAATGGAGGAGAATTCTACTCTTTCGACCAAAAATGGAAGTAGGATATGCTTCAGCGAATATGTGTGGGTGCGTAATTGTACTCTTGTCTCATTTGCAGACTTCACAAGGCATCTCTTTTTTTTCTCCTGAATAATAAGGAAGCTCTAATTAAAGATCATGTTCTTCAAGATAGGGATCATGGAGATGGAACTTAACTTCTAGAAGTTATGTTAGGGATCTCGAAAGCAAAGTGATTCCATAGTTGTGGGGAATTCTAAAGGAGGCACCACTACTATTACAAGGGAAAGATAAAAATAAATAAATGGAAGAAAGAATCCTTTCGGACTCTTCGAGTAAAAGCCTGTTCCTTCTACTCACCTTCAATCCATTAGTGTCTTTACCTACAAAAGTTGTTCGGTGCACCCAAGCCCTCCGCATTACATCCTTTTGTTGAACTACAACATCTAACAAGATTTTAACTTTAGATAACCTCAAGCGTTGTAAATTTCCATTCCAAATATTTATTTCCTATGTTGAACTATGGAGGAGACCGTTGACCATTTATTTGTTCATTGTATTTGGTGTTTCTCACCTTCAATGTTTAGAGTATCTTCTCCTTTTACTTGTTCTTTTCATGACCTAATTGAATGTTGGTCCGGGCTCCTTTTCTAATTAGAGGTCATATTACACAGAAAGTCTCACGGAATTTTGCAAAAAAAAAAAAAAAAAAGAGGAATCGGGGAATTTTTTAAGAAAAATGTTCTTTCGAACAAGGGTACTCAATGGTAAAATTAAAATTAGTTTTTTCAACGTGAACTTCACGCGAATGAGTTAAATGCAACTTTCTATTTGAACCTTGAGAGAGTACTTTGCAATAATGAAGAGCTCTAGTAACACAGTAAATAAAATTCCCTTTGTGAGTCACCGTAAAATCCAGGCAATGGAGGCTAAATACAAATTGGAGCTCTCCTTGAAAACAGTGCATGGGGAAGGGGGGTGGGGGTGGGGGTTGAAGGGTTGAGACATCTTATCAGTGATAAATTTCCACTACCCTATCCACTGAAGACCCACTGTCTTAACAGTCTGCATTAACATAACATTTACTCCTTGTGTTTCTTTAAATGTGTATGTCTATCATACCAAACAAAATTAGAAAGCCAATCAGCACAACACAGCAACCCCATATTCAAAATTACTCAAATTGAACTACTTCATATCTTTTACTGGGCACACACAATCCACATTTCCAATCCAAAACACACGAATTCACAAATTTCAACCGCATTGCAATGATAAATTATAATCCCACAAACAAGAAATCAAAAAAAAAATATTTAAAAAATAAACAAATCACACACAACCCCTTTGATCCTACCATCACCAGTAAATCAAAAGACGAAGAGAGAGAGAGAGAGAGAGAGAGAGAGAGAGAGAGAGAGAGAGAGAGAGAAAAGAAGATCAAACAAACAAAAGTTTCTACCGACCGAGCATCTGGCACGCTTCGATGACACGATGATGCGGCCATTGGAGCGTGAGCGGAAGCTCGAGCAGCTTCTCCCAGAAATCAGACGAAATAGGGTACGATTTCTCGCCGACAAATGCTCCGATCAGGTACTCCGCCGTGTCCCGCGGCCTCGCGGCGCTCTTCCGTGGCGTTGAAGGCACGGCTCCCATCAGAAACACCCTAGTTTCTTCCTTCTGTCGCCTCTCACAATCGGAATCCGGAGATCAAAAGCCATGAAAAGCTGCAATTCATTTCAATCGAAGAGAAAAGCCGAAATCGGAGGATTTGAGAGAAAGATCGGAGATTTGAAAGAGAGATTTGAGTAGATCTGATCGAAATCTAAATGGTGATCGAGAGTTGGAGAGCTTTGAAATGTCAAGGGTTTTTGACGAGAGGGACTTCGACAGAGTTTTTGGTTTTTTGGAGAAGGTGATAGGCTTCTACAAGTTTAACTCTAGTGAAAAGACTAAAGTACCCTTGGAGTTTGGCAGCGACTGATGAGGGTACAGATGGTTGGGCTGTTAGCGTACGTAGGGGTATTTTTGGGCGATTGATTTTGTGCATTTGGTGTGGTGGCTTGTTGATTGATTAACCACCGATAGGGTTAGTCGTCTGTGTTTTGGCCGTTGGTTTTTCTTCTTTGTTAGTCGGCGTGGTAAAAGCTCCGAAACTGGGAGGGAAGTATGTACTAGTATCTAATATTTATATACTACTGTTTTGCGAGGTTTGATTTGGATGGGCATGGGGACTGCTTGAAATTGTAGCACATGATGATCTACTTTTGGGCATTATTTGTCACTTTCCTTGGGGCTTTTATTTATTTTAAAAAAAAAATTCTTTTGTTAAATTGGAGATTCGAACTCCCGCCCTCTTCTCACACACCCATGTTGCTATCTAGCTGGGTGATATTCTGGAGATATAAATGGTCCCCAATTCTCTATACCCGAAGGTTCTCATTCGTAGAAAACGGGATCTGGGTCCTTATATAGGCACCGATAAGTAAATGGGTCGGAGTACGGTTTTGCCTTGATTCGGACCCGTGGACCCGAGACCCAACATATTACCTCAATTTTCAAAAAAATCTTATAAAAGCCATGTTAATATCATTCTCTA
Organism: Cinnamomum chago; assembly: GCA_038049695.1. Classification (NCBI taxonomy): domain Eukaryota; kingdom Viridiplantae; phylum Streptophyta; class Magnoliopsida; order Laurales; family Lauraceae; genus Cinnamomum; species Cinnamomum chago. The sequence continues at coordinate 97,718,900 of CP142453.1, read as the reverse complement.
CCTAAACCCTTAACCCGGATCTAGATCCATTCCATATATGGTTCTGATTCCGATTCCGGAGCCAAGAAACCGGTTCAGAAACGGTTCCGACTCCGGATTCGGTTTCACCTTCTCCTTAATGGTTCCGGAGCCAAGAACCTACCCATTTTAATTTAATTTACTAAAGTGATGGTCCCTTAATAATCATTTTTCACGAAACGAGGGAAATATTATATGTACATTTGTAGGTTGTTATCTTTCTTTCTTCAAATATGAGTACCCAAGTGTAAAGGTCGGAATCCATATATCAAATCACCTATATATGATTGATTTTCAGCCAGAGGTATTATATTGTTTTTATTGGTTTTAGATGTCTTTTTAAAAAAATGCATAATCCTAAATATTATGAAGTATTTTTTATTTTTTGACGCTAGATTGGAAAAGTAGTGTAATACTCATGAAAAAACCTACCCACCTGAAACCATTCCCTGGGCGGCAACGATGTGATATGAGATAGAGATACCACCGGGGTGTTTCATGTTTTTGAAATATCAAGAGCATGAGATGGTTACTGTATGCAATGGTTTTTTCTTTTTCTTTTTTTTTTCTTTTTTTTTTTTTTGTTATCGGAGGGTTCCCAACTCTTTGGGCTGGACTAATCCCTCCGGGCCCAGAGGGAAGCCGGGTAAACTCCCCTACAGCCCCGAGTATACTACCCCACTGTATTCAATGGTAATGTGTTAATTAAGGGTTGAAGAATGTGAGTTCAATTGTATGCTCCTAATGATCTGACCTAGAAATTGGGACCGATTTGGTACTTCATATATGCTATGCCATCCCGTTCACATGTATTTTCATAACAAAAAGTCTACGCACCCCGGATTCCACCTCTGGGATCCAACGGATCCCATGCACCCCGGGTTCCGTCCGGGGTCTGGAACCCGGGGTGCATAGCACCACTGTTTTTATAAATAGCATGTGTCCCTCGGTCCTAGATCTGTTGGATGCAAGTGTGAGTAGAGTGCTAAGTTTGAATACCCAATATATTAGGAGTAAAAAGAGATAAATAAAGTATGAATAACAGGGAAAAAATTCACCTACAAGTACAAAGTACTAATGGGCCTCGGCCAGCCTACGCCCAATCCCAGCCTAGGTCACTTTAGGACGGGCTTTGGAATTTGGGCTTGGATTTAGTTATAAAAATTCCAAAGCCCCAACTCACTTGGCCCGATTAAGGAATGCTTATGAATAATGATTTAGTGACTTTTTGCCCAAAGGTTTGCTATAAAGCCGGTGCAACTTATATAAAGCCCACTACATCTCGGCCCTTATTGACGAATTGGACGCGCTTAGGCCTAATGTTTGTGGCCCATGTTGGGCTTGGCTAGATACTAGCCTATGTTTTTATAGTTGAACATACTATCTATAAAAACGGGATAGTTGAAGTGGATATTTACTTTTGGAGTGTTTTGTGATCGACGAATACCAAGGAGAATTTTTACAAAGATAGTGATTAGACCATCTAATTTATTAAAATCATCCTTCATGTCTACACATAGATCTGAGCCGTGCTAACTAATTTACATATCCTTGTTTGACCACTCTTAGGGGTGTAAAAAAAAATCGAAAAACTGTCTAACTGACCGAACCGAACCAATGGTTAATAACCGTGTTTCACGGTTTGATTACGGTTACGGTTATTAAAATCGGAAAACCGTGCTTCATAGTTTGGTTACGATTTTCAATCTCGACTCACGTTTATTAATCGAACCAAACCGTAAAATACAGTTCGGTTAACCATTTTTTCGAAACACAAGGTTAACCGAACCATTACACTAATAAAATAAACTAAATGGCCCAAATGAAATAAAATGACTTAAGTTAAGCCCCCTTTCCCATTCTCGCCTCTGAGAATACAATTATTTTGTGAGTTAGAATATACTTGTCTAATGTTTCCTAGAATTATATTGCATGATAGATGTTTTGTGGTATCATTTTAGACTTTTAGTTATGTTTATTTTCTTGAAAAATGATAGTTTTGTTTGGTATGTGAAAAATGATAGTGTTGTTTTGTTTGGTATGTGAAAAATGATAGTATTGTTTTGCATGCAGAGTTAAAGGGTAAAGATAGATTTTTTTAAGTGACAATTACCGTAATTGAACCGTCTAATGCGGTTAACCGTGGTTCGGTTTTTTACAATTTTATAGGGTACTATTACGGTTACAGTTTTGGTTTTTAAAAACTGAAAACCGTAAAATACGGTTCGGTTAAAGATTTTTCCAAAAGAAACGGTTGACCGAACCGTTACACCCCTAACCACTCTATAAGAAAACAAAAGGTTTTAATGGGAAAAAATCAAATTCAATGTATTTTTATTTCTGAAACGACTAAACCACCCCACAATTGCCTCTAACGGTTCTATTTTGGGTATGTTTGTACCTAAAAGATTTCTTTGTACAACGTAGAAAAGGCACATCGGATTTTATACTTTTCTCTAATTTTTTGTATTAAAAAAATGTGAACTGGTTTTCATGCTACCATAGAAAACTATTTCTTATCCATGAGCACTTTTTTCAACTCTATGAAAACAAGAATTTGCGAAAGGCACCCTTAACATTGATTAAATTCAGAAGAATGATCCTAGCTTTGAGGTTTAGGTCTTTAAAATTTAATAGATACATATTGTATAAACTTATTGTGATAAAATCCAACGGTGAATAATGTCCAAAATAATGTAAAATGAAATCAATTTCAATCAATGTTCCACCATTAGTGAATGGGTTAGATTGATCAAAGGTGGTCTGTAAAAGTCTAAAACGGAGCATTCAAAGTTACAAGATAAGATTCTCATCAAGTTATCAATTAATCACTAAATCAAATTTTAATTTGTTGGACCCTTAGTCCAAATGGGAAGTGAATGCCACCCTTGACAATAAAAAAAGACAAATATGTTTTCATCTTCTCGCTAAAGTGAAGGGATCAACCAAAGAAAGTCGGAACTATAGAGGCTACTTTTTTTAAGTTTGAACATTAGCCAAGGGTGGTTTCAATAAAAACATAAAAAAAAAAAAAAAAGGGTTTCCTTTTACAGTGGTCGTCACTTCTGAGAAAAATATAGGGGCCTTATGGAAAAAAAAAAAAAAAAAAAAAACCTTACATTTTTCTATTGTTCTACTCCCAAATTGAAATGATGGATGCATTTAAAAAAATGGATGGACGGACCCAGAAATCAAATTGGTGAGCAGGATGCATCACAACTAAGGCTATCAGTTGACATGGTCTGGCTTGGTTCTGCTGAGCCATATTTCAACAACGTACATTGGATTCAAACTATTCGACTTAGGCTCAAGTTTGGGGCCTTTAATCCTTGTTAAACTCGGGCTTTTGTTGAACTTGTCCTTAATTCGGTCTTTAGCCCTTCAACACGAGGGGTATGTATGATCTAGGTCTTAGGTTATTGTTGAACTCAGAGTCTCAGACTAACATTCAAGCTCTAAAATCCTTTTCAACCCAGGACTCATGCTATGCGAGCCCGATCTAATCTCGGCAACAACTCTACTCCTAGGGCCCGTTTGGATATTTACAAAATAAAATATTTATAGATTTAAATATTGCAAGAATAAGATAGTATAGAATAGAATAATATAATATTAAAATATAATATTTGTTATGAGATATGAATTATGGGTGGATGACCACATAAGATGAGTTAGGGTTAGAATCTTATTGTAATTAGGGTTTCTCAATTACGAGGTTACTTTGCCTATAAATAGGCATCCTCCCTTGTATTTTATAGGGGAAGTTTCAAGTGCATCTATCCCTCACCATAGGGTGATGGCACCTTTCCTTTTTGCACATGAAGACAAGGAAGTGTACCTCACCCTATGTACTTAAAAAGTCACTTTTGTACTTGAAAATTCCCATTTATGGAAGCATCCCTCACCTTATGGTGAGAGATGGATGCACTTGAAACTTCTCCTATTTTATATACTTGAAATAATAGAATACTATATCTCTCTCTTCTCCAACCATGGTTTAAAATCTCGGTCTCGGTCGCGGTATCGGCCGGGCCGAAAAACCGATATGATATCGGTATCGGTCGCGGATATCGGTCCGTCGCAGTCATCGCGGTGTGAATTTTTTTTTTAATCCAAAAAAATTCGCAAAAATATCCGAAATATCTAGAATATTAGAAAACGCTGGAAAACTATATTTGTTTCCATTAGTAACAACAATAAATCAAAATCTCGGTCACCTTAAGTTATGAGTCATGTTTGTGTCGCAGACTCGCAGTTCACTGTCTTTTTTCCAGTATTTCATATAACGCAAACATTATTGATGCTCTACTCATGATCAATTCATTAGTGTCAAATATAAGAAGATAAAGATAACATATCAATCATTATTTAATACTAACTTAATCATCAAATAAAGTTGTGAAATTCAAGACCCTAAAGATTAGTGAATGAGATAGTGAGTTAGTGACTGAGATAGATAAATCATAAAGCACTTGGGCATCAAAATGTTCATGGTTTACCTGAAATTAGAGGGGACTAGTGGAGAGTACTAGTAGAGACTAGAGAGAGACTGATGAGTATGAGTGTATGACAAATTGACAGCCTAATACCAAGTGGAGTGTCGCCCTGGCTCGATATCATCATCATCATCATTTCTTCGGTATTGGCTAAAAAGATATGCCAACAACATATTTATGATGAAATCCCCAAAAAATGATATATTATAATTCAAATATTAAAAAATCCAAAAATAAAATAATTAAAATAAAAATCTAAATCATGTTTATGACTATGAGTAGATGTAGATCTATCATCTACACACTATAATTAATAAGCCTTTGGTTTCACAAATATCCTAACAAGTAACAAAAATTATTTTTTGGAAAACAAAAATTAATAAAATCATTTTCAAAATCCTAAATATATAGATCTAACATAAAAGTATGTAGATCTATCATTTACACACCATACAATGATCATGAATCATTAAAACAACATATTTATGATGAAATCCCCAAAAAATGATATATTATAATTCAAATATTAAAAAATCCGAAAATAAAAAAAATTGAAAAAAAAGTTCAAAATCATGTGTATGAGTAGATCTAGCATGAAAGTATATAGATCTAACTTCTAAATGAAGAAAACAACACAATTACACAAGTGAGTAAGTGACAAACCTCTATGCTTCATCTATAAAAAAAAAACACATAATATGCTTTAAGTTGATTTCCTCTTACCTTAGATAATATTTTCTTCAAAAAATATAAGTGAGATTTGGAAATATGGAAGTGAGAAGGTGGTTGCTGCTATGGCTAGTAGGGGCTTTGAGAAGAGAGGAGAAGAAGATGAAGATGGGAGAAGAATAAAAAAAAATTAGGGTTTGAATGCTTTATATTCATCTCGGCCGATATATCGGCCGAGATGAATAAAATCCCGATATATTGATGAACCGGTCTCGGCCGGTTTTTTGAACCATATCTCCAACTAATCTTCTTTTTCTAAGTTTTCTCATTTTCTAACACATTATCAGCACGAAATTCTAAGAAAAGAAAGAAAACTCAGTCTTCTTACCCAAAGAGGAGAAATCTTCCCTGCGCGGATCTTCATCGCGAAATCCATCCCTGCACGGATTTCCATCGCGAAATCCTTCCCGCACGGATTTCCATCGCGGATTCCTGACGCAGACTCCTTCCTAGCGCGAATTTCCATTGCAGTTTCCTTTCCATCGCAGATTCCTTCCCATTGCGAATTCCTTGCCATCGCGGATTTTCATCGCGAATTCCTTCCGAGCGCGGATTTCAGAAAAGGGTAATATTTTTCTTCAGTAAGTTGTATCCAAGCATCCTCAAAATCAATTTATTAGAATGCATGCAACTAGTTGATAATTCTTGTTTACAGTAATCATGGTGCTCGTGTACTATTCATTATCTTATTTGCTTTAATTTTTTTTAATTGGATACTATTTATGTAAATGGATCACAATATAGAATCAGAAGTTTTAAATTTGAACGTGAAGTTCACCGATCTAAAGATTAGCAGTCCTAGAAGTTGGAACATTGATATGAGCCTATAGATTCATATCAATAAATCAAAACCTAGAGTTGTTTGTTCAAATCCAAATAAATTACAAGGCCATGAAATAAAACCTGAAGATTTGACTGAATCAGAAGTTCTACTTAAAACCTAAATATTTGACAGAACCTGTAGTTCTAATTTCATGTATTATAGACTTGAAGTTCTAAACCAAGCATGAAATCTTCACAGAACTAGCAGTTCTTATTATCAAAGTTGAGAACCTGATGTTCTAACTTTTCATTGGCTAATTTATTTGTCATGATTAATTCCTTCCTCAATTTACTTCAAATATTAAAGTTTCGTTTTTCTCCCTTTTTCCCCTTTTTACTTTATTGATTATCTGCATACGGTTAACTTCATATATATATAATATCTTATTACAGTTCTCACATGATGTCAAATCTAGCTATAAACTTGACTTTAAAGCACTTAATATAAATGAGGACAATTACTTATCCTGGCAACTTGATGTTAAAATCCATTTACAATCCAAGAAACTTGGAGATACCATAAAAGAAGGTAACAAGATGTCCTCAGAGAAAAAGGCGTTAGCCTTCACCTTCTTGCGCCATCATATACATGACGACTTTAAAAATGAATATCTAACTAAGGAAGCATTTAGCCCTCCTAAATGGAACAAACATGGATGTTGAAACATCCATTGTGCCTAAATACTAGTCTACAACTAACCTGCTTGTGGAAGTGCAGAAGCTGGAACTCGCGATGTCATCGGAGCTCCGTTCGCCTCCAACACAATCGTCCCACCTTCCTCCGCTTCTAAACCACCCTCCTCCTCCCAGCCATCTTTCTGTCTCTCCTGCTACTCAAATCCAACCCTCCTCCTCTGCATTTCAAAATCCTCCTGTGCTCACCCGCCTTCCTCATTTACCTAACTCAGTCCTCTCAGCAGGTTACCCCCCCCTCCCCCCCCTTCCACCTTCTGCTACTCAAAACCCACCCTGCTCTTTTGCTACACAAAACCAAACCTCCCCTATTCAAAACACTCTCGTCCTCACCCACCATCCCCCTTTACCTAACTCAGCCCTCTCAACAAGTCACCCCCCCCTTTCCACCTTTTCCCCCTCCTCCCAACCAAAACCCAGGTCCGATTCTGGACTCCTTGGCTTTCCCCCCATTGTCAACTGCAGCTCCCATCCAGCAACCCTCCACCCAGCTCCCCATTTCTTTTGCAAATCTTTTCTCTACTCCAAACCCTCTTGTCCCCAACTACCCTCCCACCACCTGGATTAATGGAAAACCCACCTTAACCATCCCCCAATCTATGCTCTCCTCCAGTAAAGAATCTTTCACCTATGCAGTTATAGGCAAATTTGCTGGCAAACGTCTTTCCCTCGAGTGGGTTGAAGAGAAGGCAAAGATCTGGCCCCTTTCAAGACCCTGCCTGGTCTCCCTCACCTCCAAAGGTAATTTCATCTTCCGTTTCAACTCCCTTGAAGATAAAACCCATATCTTGGGCCTCTCCCCTATGTCCATCGATAGGAAGAAAATCTTCTTCCTCTCCTGGTCCCCTGGGCAAGACGAATCAGTCTGGCCATCTTTTGCTCCTGTATGGGTAAGGCTCTCAGGGCTTCCTTATCACTGTTGGAGCCAACACATCCTCTTCTCCTTAGCCAACTCCATTGGCCAACCCATTAAGCTAGATGACATTACGTTATCTCAAAGAATTCTCTCCTTTGCAAGGATCTTGGTCAATTTAGATATCTCCAAACCCAAACCTCAATCCATTCTTGCAGTCTTACAAGGAGAAGGTGAAATAGAAATTACTGTCTCTTATGAAAATTGCCCTTGCCCTCTCTGTTTCCAACCTGGCCACTCCTATCTCTCTTGCCCTTTGGCAAACCAGAATGGCAAACCTCCTCCAAATAAGATAAGCTCTGAACCCTCTACCTCCCACCCCGTCACCGTTTCAGTTTCTCAAACTACCCAAACCACTCCATTTCTTTCCCCTAGCTTGTATCAACTCCAACTCGACCCTCAGCCACTTCTTGAAACCCCTATCTCCCTTCAGGCGCAATCCCACCCTTCTTCCCTGGCACCCCCCTCCATCCCAGACCCTCCCTTACCCCCTCCCTATTCCCCTGCTCCCCTGCAACCCTGCTCCCAACCCACCATCTATTTCTCTTCCTTCCCAACCTACGCTCCTCACCACTGTATCTCCTATGCCTAAAACCACCCACCTAATAAGCTCCATTCTAAAGTTAAAACCCCCACTCAATCCTCAACCAAAGCTCCTCTCAACCAACCCTCTATAAATGACCTGCCCTATGATGTTGTCTTTGTTATTCTAGAGAAAACCTCAACATCAACCATTGATACCTCCAACCCCTTTGATATTTTGGAAAACTACTCCTTTCTTGATCCAGCCACCAACCCACACATTTATGGTCGTAATCTCCAGACCTTCTCTGAAGGTAATTCCTCTTCTCCTCCTCCAGGTTTTGAGCCCCCCCTTGACACCCCGTGCACTAACTCCACGGTCCCCATGGTAACTCTTATTCCTCCCCTTGCTCCCTCCCCTCTAGCCCAACTCCCTAAGGACAAGCCTTCCAAAATTACAACGGAAAAACCCCCCCAAAGGCAAAGGGTATCACTTATGCCCAACCTCTGGCACTAGTCCAATCACTAGGAGGTCTAGAAGCAAACGCGCCTCCCCCACTCTTTACCCATGTTAAATGTTCTTTACTGGAACTGTAGGGGAATTGCCAATCCCCCTACCATTAGAGCCTTGGCTAATCTAGTCCATAATCACCATCCTGATCTGATTTTCATTTCTGAACCAATGACCATCTTCTCCTCCACCCACTCCCTAGGCCTGTCTATATTTGCTTTGATACCTTCCACTCTAACTGTCCTTCTCAATCAACCCCGAACCTATGGTGCTTTTCCAAGTCTTCCCATCACCTCTCTGCAACTGTCTTTAATGCTTCCTCTCAGCATCTCACTATGCTCCTCTCTAGCCCAACCACATGCCTCTCCTCTCTTATCACAGGAATTATGGCTCCACCAGCCCAACTCTCAGGAAAGACCTCTGGAAAGTCCTATTAGACACCTCCCCAACCACCTTTCCTTGGTGTGTTATAGGTGATTTTAATGCCATCCTTGCCCATCATGAGAAGCTCAGTCTTTGCCATGCCACTCCCTCCTCTCTCAAAGATTTCCAATCAATAGTGATTCAAGCAGGCCTCTCTGACATTCCCTTCTCTGGAAGTAAATACACCTGGTCTAACAATAGACAAGGCCTTTCCTATGTTGCAGCTAGATTAGACAGAGCTCTAGCTAACTCGCATTGGTTGGCCAGCTTCTCTGATCCCACTGTCCACCACCTCCCAAGAATATCTTCAGACCACAACCATCTCTTCTTAAGCCACTCCAAGCTTTCCCCTGCCTTTAAGGCTTCCTTCAAGTTTGAAAACAAATGGTTCCTCCACCACAACTTCCTTCAGGTTGTCGAATCAAACTGGGCAGTCCCCATTGATGGGAACCCCCAATTCATCCTGGCCCAAAAACTCAAGAATCTCAAAGCAGACCCTTAAAACCTGGAGTAAAGTTACCTATGGCCAAGTTCACCAAAACATCCTAAATGCTGAAGCCTCTGTTTTGAAATGTCAACAGAATTTTGACTCCAACGCCTCTGATTCTTTTAGGAAGGATCTCTTGGCTACAAAACTTAGCCTCCATGATGCCCTTAAAGCTCAAGAGATACATTGGAAACAAAATGTTGAGTTCATGAATTTGCACATTTATGCATCATTTTAGGATGAATTAGAGATTTAATTAGGTGATTTGCATCATTATTCATCTAATTTCATCATTTCATGCATTTTCACCTAGGAATCTAAATTTTCATACTTTCCATACATCTTCTGCATTAACTTAGATTGTTTTGCAAATTTTCTCCGAAGAGTCCCATTGGAGTAAAACTCTGTCCGGATGGGTCCCGCTTCAATATGGGCTCTTCACTATTTAATGTGTTAAATTAGAATGCGCAGAAAATGAGAATTGCAGACCTCTGTCACGGAGCCCACTTTCAAGCACACATAGTTATCCTGGGCCCTGCATTGCTGAATTGAAGATTAAAAAGAAGAAAATTGAAGAATTCACCACGTGGACCTCACACACAAGCCATATGCAAATCAATCAAAGGAGGGGTCCACTCATCATGTCACTTGAAGAATCCTTACTACAGTAGAAGACTTCTCATAGGGCCCACTATTCAAACAGATGAAATGTCCACATGGCAGGGTCCACAGTGGTTGCAAATTTGAAATTATTAATGGATAATTCAAAGAGTATCATTCTGATTGGAACAAAAGAATAAGAGTTTGAACCATTCACATCTGATGTCCTTTCAAAAATGGAAGTTGTGCAGAGATAGATTCCATTGCAAATCAAATTTTAAAAGCTAATCCCGTTTTTCTCAGGACAACTAATCTTCAAATGACCATAACTTTCAATCCGACCATCGGATCAATGAAATTTACCTACCGTTGGAAAGCTTATTCAGAGTAGATACTCGTGGAGACCAAGAAAGTGCAAATCAGAGCTATATTGACAAAGTTATGGGTCTGGAAATTTTCATGTTCATTTTTAGACGGGATTGCAAATTAAATCCACACCGTTGATAATCAATTGCTGCACATCCCTTGTGGGACCCCATTTGAAGATTAGCCAAGCCACCCAGAGATTTCCAGAAGCTTCCACCTCATTTAAATTCAAAAGAGGATAAGAGATATACCTTACCAATGAAGAAAAATCAAATCTGCAGAGAATGTGTCCAGATTCAATGTATCTGATAGATAACTGGATAAATAAAAGGAACCAAAAAATAGCATACGGGAGGAACTCCCTCCCCTTGGACGTCCATAATCACTCTCTCTCATCTTTCTCTTCTTTCTCTAATTAATAGAATTTAATTTTTATTTTTGAGTACTCTGGAGCCCTGTTCCAGAAATTAGGATTTTAGAAAAGAGATTTCTGAGAGATCATTGTACAAGGAGATGCTATCAATGAAATTACTTATGGAGTTCTTTTCAATGGCTAGCTAGATTTCTGCATTGGAGCATACAGATGAAGTTAAGTAAATCTTTAATTTGATCTATGTTATTTTTTTATTACTTTTTTGTCTCTTTTAAATGCATGCTCTATTAGAACAATAGATCTGTCTTCATGCCTTAGGTAGCATCTGTTTTGATTTCTAATGAAAATAGTTTGATGATTTATACTTATTTTGATAGATTATGCTTAGGGCTAAGATCCTTTGATAATTTATGCTTAATTTGATGAGTCGTGCTTATGATTTTTCATTCTTTTATGAGGTGAAGGAGGTCTTGGGTTGTAACCTTATTCTTTTTATTAAAAATTGATTTTTGTGAAAGACAAATCCTTCGGATTCAAAACATTGATTTGTTTATGATCTGAGTTAATTTTTTTAGACAAATAATAGAATAATTGCATGGATGGGTTAATTATCTTGCTTAGTGGATTCTGGATGCTCTGATCTGTTTTATATATTTGATTGGTTTGTGTTTCTGAATTTTTCTAGTTTTTTCTTGGATCTCAATTACTTATTAATCTTTGAATTGAAAAATCAGATTTTAAATTTTAACTTAGTAGTGCTTCTTGTGGGATTCGACCGTACTTGTCACTGTCTCAAAAGGACAACTGTGCACTTGCAGTATTAAAAGATTGAATTTAAATTCACATCACAAAGGTCTAGGATTACTTGGCTTAAGGAGGGAGATCTGAACACTAAGTTCTTCCATCAATCTGCCAAGGCCAGATCCTCCTTCAACAGAATTCGGCACATTTCTGTAAATGGCAATCTCACTGATGACCCTCTCATCATTCAAAATCAGGCTGTCCAATTCTTCTCCAACCTCTACAAACCCCATGAAGGTCAGATCAACCACACCCTCTTTCAAACTGATAGTCCCAAGGTCTCAGATTCTGAAAACTCATTTCTTATCTCAATCCTTTCTAACTCTGAGATAAGAGAGGCTGTCTTTGCCCTCAAGAAGAACAGCTCGCCCGGTCCAGATGGATTCAATGGTGCCTTCTACACTTCAGTCTGGCCCATCATTGGCCAAACAGTTATAAAGGCAGTCCAACACTTCTTCCAAACCAGAAAACTTCACAAAGCATCCAATGCTTTCTTCCTAGCTCTTATTCCAAAATCCAACTCTCCTACCACCTTTGCAGACTTTAGACCTATTAGTTTGCTGAACTTTTCCTACAAAATCATCTCCAAAATCCTATCTTCCAGACTCTCCTCCCTCCTTCCCAAACTAATCTCCTCTTACCAGGCAGCTTTCATTCTAGGAAGATCTATCCACCACCATGCAGCCTTGACTTTTGAACTCTTTCAAAAAGTCAAAGCCAATCTCAGCAAAGGATCTTTTTGTCTTAAGCTAGACATATCCAAAGCCTTTGATAAGCTTAACTGGTCTTTCCTCTTCTCTGCTCTCAGGTTTTTTAATTTCTCAAAAGCTTGGATTTCCCTTATTAGAGAGTGTGTATGTACTACTAAATGCTCTGTCTTGATCAATCGATCTCCTCATAGATTTTTCAGTTCCTCCTGTGGCCTAAGACAAGGAGATCCTCTATCCCCTTACTTGTTTATTATAGCTGAAGAAATTCCTAGCCTTCATCTCCATAACCTCCTCTCCCAAGGCATAATTCTCCCCCTCTCCATAGTCCCCTCCACCCCCTGCCACCTTCTCTATGCTGATGACATTATCATCCTAATGAAAGGAGCAACTTCTGGGGTGCTTGCTCTCCAAGACCTTCTGGATCTATATCAATCATCTTCTGGCCAACACATTAATCTCCTTAAGAGTCAGTTATTCTTTGGTAAGTGTGGAACTAGAAGAAAGGCAAAGATTTGCTCCATTCTGGCCATGCAGGAGAGCCAGTCCCAACTGAAATACTTGGGCTTTCCCATCACTTTTGAATCTCTAAAGAGAATTCACTTTCTTCCTTTGTTGGATTCTATCAATGCTAGGTTGTCAGCTTGGAAAACCAAAACTCTCTCCTTCATAGGTTGTCTTATTCTCATCAAGCATGTCCTCTCTAGTATTCCCATACACATTGCTTCAATCCTTCCTTTCCTAGCCTCCATTTGCAAAGACATCGAGCGTCTGATGAGACACTTTCTATGGTCAGGTAACTCACCAACCTTAAAGACCAACTACGTGAATTGGTCTCAAGTAACCCTCCCAAAGATGGAAGGAGGCCTGGGCATTAGAAGAATCTCTGAAGTGAATGAAGCTTCCCTCATAAAGCTAGGCTGGCAGGCAACCTCCATGAATACCATATGGTCTAAATGGTTCAAGAACAAATACTTCAAATATAGCAACATATGGAACCCTGCAAACTTAATTTATGGATCCTGTATCTAGAGAAGAATTCGCCACCTCGCTCACTACATCCACCAAGGTAGCGCCTGGACTTTTGGAAATGGCAAAGACATAAACATATGGCATGATACCTGGTATGGAGACAAGCCCCTCTCTGCTATCTTCCCCAATCTGCAATTTCCCATGGATCAACGCTTGCCTCCTTCAAATCAGGCTCCTGGCATTTCCCTTCATCTCTGCCAATAGCTCTTAAAGACCTGCTCACCTCAGCCACTTCCCTTCTCTCTCCAAACCCATCGGTTAGAGACCAACTCATCTGGAAGGAAGCTCCTGATGGTTAGATCTCTCTGCAATGTGTTTGGAATATGATAAGAAGGAGGGGCATCATCCATCAATGGCCACCTCTGATTTCGAATGGTATCTCCCTCCCCAGAGTTAGCTGCTTTGGATGGCGTTTGATGCTTAATAGAACCCCCACAGAATCTTGTCTGCAACACCTTGGATTCTCCTTAGCTTCTAGATGCAGTCTCTACTTCAATGGTGAAGACTCTGTCAGTCACATCTTCTTCTCCTGCACTATAGCTCTTGCTCTTTGGAATTGGCTGCTTCACATTTCCAACGCCCAGCTACCTTCCTCCTACTCTGCCTCTTCAATTTGGAACTCCCTAACAAGAGGCAATGACACAGCTGGTAAGAAGTTCAAGACATCGGTTTTTCTATCTATTTTATATACCCTCTGGAAGGCCAGGAATGCTGCTCTTTTTGAAAACCATCACCTTTCCTTCAATCAACTCTCAACCCATGTGCAAGACGATCTCTGCTTCTTGCTAAGGAAGATATCCAAACCTTTTTATAGCCAGCACCTAAGTTCCCTCCTCACTTTTTTGAGAATTCTGGTAAACCACTCCACCTCTGATAGTTAGAAGTTCTTCTGGCCCAGCTCTCTGGAGGCCCTTTTCTTCTTTTCCATCACCTTTTTCCAGCTTCAGTTGTGCTTTAGCAGTGACTTCCTTCTGTCGGTTTTGCATCTCTTTGAAGTGCAACGCCTTCTTCTGCTCTGAGTTGTATCTCTCTTTGTCCTGGAGCTGCTGGATTCTTCTATTTCTACTATTTGTTTTGCCTTAAGGTACAGTGGAGCCCCCCTCTTCTCCCAGCAGGCTGTATCACGCAGTGGAGTTCTCTTCTTCTGTTTGCTATTTGCAAGGCCTTAAGGCGCTGTGTAGCTCTCCTCTTCCCTCAGTCGGCTGTATCTCGCGATGGAGTTCTTCTTTTCTTCTTCTGATTGCTATTTGTAAGGCCTTAAGGCGCAGTGGTGCTCTCCTTTTCTCCTCTGCCCTATTTTCAGTACCAGTTTTTGCCTTTTTGCTGGGCTTTCCTCTCTACTCAGAGAGGTCGTGCAGTCCTCTTGCTAAAAAGTTCTTAGCAGTATTGCAGCAGCATTGCCTCTTGCTGCCCCCCTTCTAGTTAGTTCTTATTGGCAGTTAGCATTTCTCTCAGTGCAGGAAGTTGATGTCCCAGGAAGTTTTTCAGCTGCAGCTTTTTCCTTCTATGCCTTCCTTCTTATTTTGCTGGTCTAGTGCTCTGGTTCTTCAATTTGTAGATTGCTTTCTCCACTGCTGATAGCTCTTTTGTTTTTGGTCTGTAAGGGAGTTTTGTTCTCAACTCTGCTCCTCCTTTTTGCTGGTCTAGAGCTCTCCCCCGCCTTATTTTTTTTGGCTTTGCCATCTTGTTTTATGGATGGGCTCTCTTGTTGTTTCTTTTGCTATATTCTTTTTCTCCTTGTATTGGGGCCATTTGGTCCTTTCTTCTCTTTTTAATACAAATTTACAAATTAGCAAAAAAAAAAAAAAAAAAAAACTAAGGAAGACCCAACAGACCTCTGAAAATCCCTGAAGGATGGGTATGATCACCAGAAGATTGTCATACTACCAGCTGCTCAGAATGAATGACTAAACCTAAGGTTACAGGATTATAAAACAATATCTGAACATAACTCTACCCTCTTTAATATTGTTTCCCGTTTAAAATTAGGGGACTTTGGTCGGAGGTCTCTCAACTCCTCACTTTATTGCAAACAGTCCACGATAAAAAAACATCCAGCCAAAGGTCCCTCACACACAATTCGGTACCTAAAAGGTCTAATTTGCCCTTACATTTATTCTGTCTTTATTAAGATAACGCCAAAGAAAGCGTTACAATCATATCTCAAAAGAGTTTCGAATATTCTGAAAGAAGAAAGACACGACGAAGAAGGCGAGATTTTCGTCTCCGTGGCTGCACGCAACGAAGAACAAAAGGTTAGAAAAAAATTTCAAAAACTTTCCTTAGATTAACTGTTTCATTGCAAGTTAGAGTTTGCATCAAAGATATCTTCGATTTCGACAAGAGGAGATACAAGAAAGACGAGATACAAACCCTAGTTGCAGACGACGGTTCCATAACTGTATAACTGTTTCCGAAGGCATAAAAAGACAGTTCAAAATACTCATTTCCCTTGTAAGTTGAAAGTTTCTCACTCTTTTGGTTTCGAAACCCTATCTTACTGTTAGTCGCCATTTGGAATGGTTTTCTACCGTTCTTTCTTATTCCTTTTCTAATAACGAAAACCTAATCAGGAAATGACGAGAACGAAGTCCTCAGTACTTTCAGAAAGCCAGAAGCAAAAGGAACAGAAAGTTGAAGGTATCTAGATAGATTTTTTTTTTTGTTTATAATGTCTGTCATTTTTGTAGAAAGCTTTTGTATAAATTAAAAATGTTGAACCAAATGTATAGCATTCATTGCTACTTTGTCAATTTCAAGTAATTTTATCTTAGATTTTTTCAAAAAAATATCTGAATTTAAGATAAATTTATCTGTGTTTTGTGCAATTTATCTGTGTTATGTATTCACTTATCTTAATCTTTGATGATATGAATCTGAGTTACTTTGCTCAATACAAATTTATATTGAGTTTATCTGTCTTCTGAACAAACTTCAATCAATGTCTATTGACTTTATTCTGAGTTCTTGTTGAATTTAATCCAATTACTATTCTCTTTATCTGATATTGCTTGCTTGGAATGAAAATAAATCTGAGTTTGGCATGAAAATCACTACAAATTATAATGAATGTATGTCTCTTGTGATGCATTTAACTGTTCTTGATGAATTGGCCTTAATTTATCTCAGTATTTAAGTGAGTTTCTACTGCCTTTAAATTAAGTTTATCTGATTTTAATTGGGTTTGTGATTGAATGACACCAATATATGAGTTTATTTCAGTATGTAACCAGTTGCTAATGTTTTTATCTGAGTTTTATACCAAACTTATCATTCTTTTTTGTATCCTTGTAATGATTTTATCTGTCATCTATGTGATGTTGAATCAATGTTTGTTAACTTTATTTGAGATTAAAAGCAAGCACGTATGACTTTGGAATGAAAATTCAACGAACCTTTTGTCTATTTCTTGAATTTATCTGAGTTTATATCAAATTTATCTGACTTTATATAAACTTTATTTGAGTTTAAGATAAATTTATCTGTGTCTTGTGCAATCTATCTGTGTTCTGTGTGATGTTGAATCGATGTCTCTTGACTTTATCTGAGATTAAAAGCAAACGTATATGACTTTGGAGTGAAAATTCAACAAACATTTTGTCTATTTCTTTAACTTATCTGACTTTATATAAACTTTATCTGAGATTAAAATAAATTTATCTGTGTCTTGTGCAATTTATCTATGTTCTGTGTGATGTTGAATCAATGTCTCTTGACTTTATATGAGATTAAAAGCAAACGCATATACATTTGGAATGAAAATTCAACAAACCTTTTGTCTATTTCTTTAATTTATCTGAGTTTATATCAAATTTATCTGTCTCCATAAGCAAATTATCTGACTTTATATAAACTTTATCTGAGTTTATAAAAATTTATCTATGTCTTGTGCAATTTATCTCTGTTCTGTATTAAGTTATCTTAATCTTTTGATGATATGAATTTGAGTTATTTTACTATATGCAGGAATAAAACAAAACAAGAGAAAAGGGTAGAGGAGAAACAATCAAACAAAAAGGAAGTCAGTAAAGACAAAAATGCTGAGAAGACTACCACTCATTATCAGTTCAGATCGAATTTGGTCTTAACTATGTCACTAGTCCAAAGCATCAAGCAGATGGTCACTGAAGTACATACAGTTGAATTAAGAAAGACTCCATTTTGGAGCCTGATAGAATGCATGCTGGACAACAAAATCTTTGAACAGATGTGCAGAAAGTATGACAAGGACATTATGGTGATCCTTGATGCATACAACACCCAAAGAAGGCAGTTCAGACTAGGGAGGTCCTACATGCCATTCATTGCAAATGACATATCGCTGATATTCGGCATACCAAATGGAACAAGAGTGCTTGATTTGAAGTATTTAAAAAGGAAAATAACTAAATTCATATCTAGGAGATTCCATGGCTGTTCAAGGGTGTCGGCTCCATAAATAAAGCAACAACTCCTTCTAGCATTGAATGGAGAATCATAAACTAACATTGCTGATGTTGCTAGGCTACTGTGCCTGTATATCCTTGTCGTAATCTTTTTTGCAACCCACGAAAACACAATAGGATGGGCATATGTGGGCTATGTTGAAAACTACATGGATATGAAGCACTATGCCTGGGCAGAAGAGATTTCAAAATTTCTCATGGAGTCGATACACACCAGAAGCCATGGTTCTGATAGAGTAATTGAGTGCCTTATTGCATTACCGGTATGATATACAACTACAAATTTACAAATTGAATTTCAATATACAAAGAATAATTGGCATACATATCTGTTTTATGATTTTGTAACAGTATTGGTTGTGTGAGCATACGACGATTATCACACCAAATGATTCGGTGCATTTCCCACGAATACTAAAGTGAAATCTAAGGGCAGTGAGTATGGCACTTAGGAAAAGGCCCCTTCATTCACTACTAGCTACTGAGGTATTTTTCACAATTTTCATTATCTAATTTTATCTAAGTTTTTAATCTAACATGTTCTGTGTAACATTGTTATCAAATGCAGGTCCTCGGTGACTAATTAGATAGCACACTACATGAAGTGTAGCGATTACAGTCCTTGTTGGACAGTGGCGCTTGTGACAAGGGAGCCATGATGGAGATAGAAGGAGAGCAACAAGTTACAGAAAAAGAAAATAGTGATGGAGAAGATACATCGGAAGAATATGAACATGATGATGGCGAAACACACGAAAAGCAAGGAGATGGGGGAGACATAGCAGTAGAGGTAGAAAGAGAAAATGGGGATCAAGGAGACGATCAAGACAATGGAAATGAAAAAAAGCAAGCATGAATTGGAAGAAGGAGAGCAGGTAGAACAAAACAAAATGATTGAAGCCACCCAACCAGATACAGACATAATGCCAGACACATTGGTTGTATCTGAGTTGGAAGAGCAGTTACAAAATAGTAACAGTGAAGAAACAAATTTCCCTGGTGTGGCAACACAGTCTATATCGTTTGGTGCAGAGATGGCAGGCTATGAATAGATGTCCCATCAAACAGATCTGCTGGTTGCAAACATCTTAGCTGACATAATTGGCAGCACCAGCAACACAGTATATGAAGAGCCATCTGAAGCATACTTTGGATCAGTACTAGAAGCTGGTGATACGGTGCATAGTCCTAAACAACAATCACAAACTGTCGAAAACAACGAGATCAAGAATCTTACTGAGGAGCGTGTCTGGGCAAATTCATCAGTCATCCAACTCACTAAGGAGAAGACAGAATTACAAGCACAGATCAAAAGGATGACTATTGAACTTGAAAGGACGTCGGCAGAAAACAACATCATAAAAAAGCAACGGCTTGAAACTGAACAAATGATCACCAGCTTGCTAAGAGAAAGGGACGATGCTCTATTGTTGGTTGAGCCATTGACAAAGGAGAAGACTTCGCTTGAAACACATAGTGTGGACAAAAATCAGACTTTAGAGGAGTCAACTCGACTGGTAGTGTGGACAAAAATCAGACTTTAGAGGAGTCAACTCGACTGGTCAGATTCCTCAAAGAGCAGCTGAAACACACCATCAGAGTGTTAGATGTACAGTCCTCGAGAGCTACAAATGCAGAAAATGAGGTAAAGGGCCTGAAGAAAAAGTTGATTAATCTGGAATCAAACAACTTGAAACTGCAGCAACTCTTGAGGGAAATGACAATTGATTATACAGAGAAAGGATTGCAATGGGATGGGAAGACTCTAGATGATATCTTCGAGCCTACAAGAAAAACTAATACACAACAAAAAAGGTTTAGAATGGCAGAGAAATCAGTGAAGGAGGCTGCAACTGATCGTAATATTGGAGAAAATGTACCTGAGGTAATTCAGTTACACAACCATGCTTGTTTAGATAATTTTTGTTTGCATTGAATTCATGTTTTTGCATATCTATCAAATTTATCTGAATTCTGTATGAACTTTTAACAATTCTCTTTAAATTATCTGATTTTTGTGTCATTTTATCTGACTTTCTAAAAATTCATCTAATCTTATATTAAATTTATCTGACTTCTGTATCAACTTATAAAACTTTTCATTAAATTTATCTGACTTCTGTATGATTTTATCACACTATCAGCAAATTTATCTGATGTTATATTAAATTTATCTGCCCTTCTATAAATTCTAATTTGATTAATCTATATTTTTATAATTGAAATATTGATCAGATCATGTCATCTGATACACCATCAAAGCCAATTAAGGAGGTGAAACAGTCCTCCATGGTGAAACGAATCAAAAAAAGAACAGCGACAAGGAAAATGAACCCAGCAGCTGCCCCCTTCACACTCCCAAAAAATGCAGTCACTAAGCTTATGAATACATCTGACGTAGAAAAGCTAAAGGAGATTTATGAAGCTGAGGACAATGCGTAAGTCATATACCTATGCACCTAAGCAACATAACTGTTGAATTTAAGAAACATTAATGAAAATGTAAACTAATTGGGCCCTTTGTGCAATTGCATTTGCAGGGCGCTCGTTTGGGGAGGTGAGGGCATACAAGCTGTATCTTACGAGGACATAATTGCAGTTCTCAGCAGAGCAGAAATGTCAAGCACTACGAGCATCACAACACAGACACATTGACAAAATATTCCTACATTTTACACAAACATAATATGGTTGTGTTCATACTATATGCCTAACATTATGTGTTTCAAATTGAACAGGTTATTAACTGCTACGCTGAGTTGCTATATAGAGAATTGGGTGAAATCCAAGAGCAACTCACAATTGTCCAACACAAAGAAATGCTGCCTCGAGAGAAATCATACTTCATAACAAGTTTATGCTGGGTAAAAGACAATAACTGTGTTGACTGTGTCATCATTTACTTTATTTTTATATATAATAAACAGTTACTAAACATGTCTTAATGTAGAAATTTGTTACTTCCCCATCTTCGGAAATGAGGGAAAAGATACTGCACCCTTAGATCTCCCCAAGCAGAACTGCATACTACAGATTCGTGCTTTTTCCGATGAATTCAAATGGAAAAAGGAAGGATGATGAACCCTTCCACTGGACACTGTTAGTGCTGGATAAGAAAGAAGGAGATTGACTACATTACAACTCCTTACGACCAAGATCACCTAAAATAGTCAATCATTACTTTGAGGATGCACGAATTCTGGTATGTCTCACTTACTTAGTCATTATTTATACGATGGTCTCCTTTAGAATAATCGAAACTGACCCAAAATACAAAATGTTTTTTATTCTGCAGAAGCAGTATCTGGAGAACTACAATTATGTCAATGTTGAGGGGACACAACCATATGGAGCTCCATTGATAAGCGTCAAAGACGCCCCACAACAGAAAATGGGCTCGTAAGTATCATTGTGCAACTACAGTAATTCAATTGACTTGGCAGTGACTTATTCACAATTGACTAACAATAGCATGTCCTATGATCGTGAGCTCCAAGTGTAGAGCCGCGATGTAGTAATAAACTAGTGAGACCAGGTCGATCCACAGGGAGGAATGTAAACTAAGATTCCTTCTCAACTTATACCTACCCTAAATAAAATCTAATTCTAGCCTAAAATCTAGAAAAATACATTCATCATTCATACTTTCCAAAAATTAAATTAATTACAACCAAATGAAAAGAAAACTTCCTAAATCTAAAAATCCTAAAATAAAAACTAAAATTGCTACAAAAGAACACACAAGTTAGCACATCAAGAATAAAAAGTACAAAAAAAACTAAGAAACTAAAATAGAAACAAAAGAAACCTAAATTAAAAAGTTAGTAATGCAATGTATGCCATGCGATGCTAAAAATTCTAAGTCTTAAAAACTAATATGCAGGGCTGTTTTTATGCATGATTTCTCCTAATTTAATGCAACCTAAAACTGAGTTTAATGGCTGGGTTTTGAACTACAATGATGCATGAATAATAAAAAAAAAAACGAAAGTGAAAAATATTTTAAAACAAAGAAGATATGAATGCGTAAATTTGACCTTAAAAACTAAAACTGTGCAGAAATTCTGCACGCAGACAGCTTAACATGCCATGTTCAAGTCACTGGTTCACAAACCTCTTGAAATCGTTTGGATCTGAAATTTTGGGATGTAATAGATCACATGCTGAACTTTAATTTCTCCAAATTTCACCGAAAAATAATGTGTTTTGATCAGGTTTCTAATCACAAACTTTTTACACAAAATCTGTCATGAAATTCCTACATCAATGTGCTGAATTGTGCACTTTATATTGGGATTCGAATTTCCAAAAATTATTTAGCCGAGATCATTGACTCAAATCTTTGATTTTTCTTGCTTATTCAATTTAAAACTCCGATTCCAGCAATTTAAACATGTCTAAACTCCACCAATATGAATGTGCATGCAATGCTAATTAGTTCCAACCATAAACTATGCATAAAATAAACATAAAATTGAATTGATCATAAAAATAAAGATAATAAACAAAAGTTCAAGAATTTAAATGTGTGGTGAAAACAAGAAAAGTAAATGTGTGGTTTTAACAGAAACCTAAATGTGTGGAAGAACATAAATTTAAATGTGTGGAAGTGTATTCTCCTATTTCAAAATTCTTTTCTAAGCGGGGTCATAATTTGAATCATGCTCTTAGGGCCTTTGGATCGTCAGTCCAAACACCAACAAGAAAAGAAACATAAAACAAGAACCAATCACCCAAGGACAAGAAAGAAAAATTGAAAGAGTAAGAAACAATTTTACTAATATGCAAAGCCTTACATAAGATATAAAAAATATTCAATGACAATTACATACTAAGATGAGAAGCCTCTTCTAGATGAAAAACCCAAGGGTGTAGTGTGATTTCCGGCCAAATCTCCTTGTGGACTCAAATGGAGAGAAAGAGAGAGGAAGAAGATGGAGTGTAATAGTAATTCTAGAGAGAGTTGGTATATCTTCCCATGAGAGGAGAGAGATGCTTATGCCTTCAATTTATAGATTTTTGCCCTCTTTCTTTCCTTCTTTGCTCCAAGTTTGTAGCATGCAATCTTCTTTGTATGGCAAGTCCCTTCCTTGGCCAACAAGTCTTCAAAGAAATAGCAAGGTGAGTGAGAGATTTTTGGTGTTTTCCATGTGCAAAATTACAATCTCGAGTAGAAATTATAGCACCAACTTCCAGAGGCCATATCTTCCTCGTTTTAGCTCCAATTGAAACAATCTTGGGTTCTAAAGATATCTACTCGAAAAGAGCTTTCCAAGGGTTTATGGATTACACCAATCCGATGGCTGGATTAAGAGTTATGACCATTTTAATCTTGTTGCCTCTGAAAAATCCGAAAATAATTGTGCACATATGGAATGATAGTTGTGCAATGGCATGTGTGGGACCCATGTGGACGTCCAAAGGGATCTTGACATATTTCTTTCCTTGTTTCTTGACTCCCCATCCATCTTTGGCTGGCTTCCAAGCTTCTTTGATTGACTAGTCAACTCTTTTAACACACTTTCCTTTCTTGAATTTCTTTCTTGATTTTTGAGTTTTCAAACTTAGTAAGAATTAGATCTTACCAAATTTGAAATTTCCTTTCTTGATCTTGAAATTACAAATCTAGCTTTCCATTGTTGACTTTTCAAACTCTCCAAAAATACCAAGATATGTGGGTCCACCTTGAAAGATGTCTTACCCTTGATCTCTCTCAAATTTCACCAATGTGGGTCCCATTCTTGATTTCTCCTACACAAATTAAAACAAATGGATTCAAGAATAATTTTATGTAAGGAATTTAAATGGACAATGCATGAGACCCTACTTGATGCACCGAAAATAATTGACTTTCCAAAAATAAATCTCCAAAAATGGCAGGTTTCATGAATTTATGCAAAAAGTGTGATTTTTTAGCAAATTATGCATGAATGCACTACAATGGACCCTAAATGCATAAAAACATTATTTGTCACTAAATAAAACTCTTTAATATCAATAAGCTCTTAAAATAGTCCAAAATGTGTATGAAAATGTGCACTTTTCAGGACTCACCACACCCCCCAACTAGCATTTTGCTAGTCCCTAGCAAAAACTGCAAAAAACATGAGGCTTTTATTAGGATCTAATCTAAATGCAATGTAACGAAACTAAACAAATGAATGCAACACCACTTTCGCTGGCACTCTCGACTGCATTTAGCATATGCAGTAAGCCCTTAAACTTCTACGTTCCCCTTAGTGGACGAGTTGTGCCTCGTGAGGGTTTGCAGTGAATTTACCCACAAAATTCTTTTTTTTTTTCAAATGAACATTTTCAAAAGAAGATTTACAAGCACCGGATATTCTCGATTTTTGGAATTTTCAAAGAAAAGGAAAATTTGAAACCCGGTTCACAAATTCCATCTTTTGGTCTGAAATTCTTGAATTCATGATACTTTGATCATGCACGGTGAAATAGTGTGTATACGTAAAAACAAATAAGCTTCAAATGATCCGCCAAGATTCCCGTGAAAACAATTTTCAATCCAAAACTCTGCACCACCTAACCTTAGCAATGAAAACAATATTCCTCTCAAGGCAACCATGATGGCTTTCGCACTACTGTTTTTTCAAATGCCGCAATTTTTTTTTTTAAACACACACATGTGACTGTGCAATGCCTAGGTCCTTTAAGCTTTCTAAGTAACCCATGTAACGAGCATTAGGCCAATGACTCCCAAAACAGATGTCTTTAGGGCACTAAGTATGTAAATACCCCTACAGGCTTACCGGCTCGGGTTAAAAAGGCTACGAACCCAAACTAGTCACACAACTTTTTATTCTTTTTCTTTTTTTTCTTTTCTTTTTTTTTTAACGGTCCCCAACAATAGGCAGCTCTTTCCATGTGCCCGAATTAATTCAACGGCCCTATGGCCAACAAAACCAGATGAACCAGGAACTTGTAAAACTAAGGGTCGGTTTTCCATCATATTCTCAATCCAATCGTCAAAGAAAAACGGAAATCATGGCTTGGCATTCAAAAACTTTGAAAACATATACAGACTGTGTAAAAGTGGGGGGGGGATCAAAATTTAGCACTTTTCAAAAAATTCTTTCCTTAAACAAAATAGTAAACCATTGTTCTCTCTTTGCCCAAAGCACCAAAAATTCCAAGGTTGTTTCATAAAAATCCTCTCGAAATTTCCTTATTTTTTTTTCAAAACCCTAAAAACAACAGAAATAGAAAATTTTCTTCTTTTCTTTTTTTTTTTCAAAGAAACAACAAAAAAGAATGTAAAACTTTTGTCCAAAGATGAACAAGTGTGCTTGTTCCCACCCGCCAACCTAAGATGAACATCATCCTCGATGTTATGCATGTAGTGCAAAAGAAATATAACATGAGGAAAGTAAATAACAGGAGGGCAAAGGGGAAGAAGTCACCTGAAGATGCAGCTTTTTCGATCTCTGTCCATGGTGAGACAAAACAAAGAAAACAAAAGGAAAAAAAATCTACTCACTAAAAGAAAAGAAAAACTTACAATAAAAAGAAAGGAAAATCCTACACTACTTGATCCGAATCCATGAATCCACCCGGATCCCAGATGAAATTTTCCTCCGCACAAATCACAAGAAACACATAAAGAGATGTTACCATGGGAACGTGAAGCACATTGAACATAAGGACCTCATGATATTTGTTGTAAAAGTGTGGAAAAAGGACCACCATGAAAAATAATTCCTCCTCCCTGAAAAATGGGTCTTTGAATGGAAGGAGAGGATGGCGCAATGAACAACTGGGTGGCCCCATGTCCTCCCATGCCACAAATTCTTTTGACTTAATTTCCACAATGTCCATAGGCACGGGCTCAAATGATTCCAAACTGTTAGACTTGAAGGAATGAACAGGACCACACTCTAATTCCAAAAGTTTCTCTGAATAACATTGAGGGCCAAGAAATGCGATGGCAATTTCTCTTATGGTCGGATCATCAGATTTCATGAAGAATTCAGTACATGATTCCAAGGATTCCACATTGTCCGAATCAGAAATCGGAAAAATGGGGTCATCCTCCCAATAGTAATCTTGCATTTGGGGCTCATTGGGCGCATTCGCGGGTCCATTAATCATGGGAAAATCAATTTCTAGGAAATCCGCAATTCCATAATCATCAGAAGAATTGGACCCAAAGTAAGGATCAACATAGAAGGGCACAGTATGTTCTTCGAAGGGGTCAACATTCTCATTCGAATCAGACAAGTGAGGGTTGGAGGAATTTGGCTCATAGGGTTCATAATCTGATTCATGCAGCGCACCATCATCCATATCCACAGGTGCACCGTTGAATATCCTCTGCGTATTTGCGCAATCCATATCTGTCGGATTTTCAATGAGTGATGGATCATCATGTTGAAATTCATTCTCATTGCCAAGGGTGTCATTTACTTTTTTCATTTGAAGTGCAGTTTGACTAACTGAAGTCATTAGTCTTTCCATGGATTGTGCATTGCTCTGTATGGATTGCATGGTGTTTTGCGTGAACGTGATGAATCTGGCTAAAGTGTCTTCCAAGGAGCCCTCCGGGGGTGGTGGTGGTGGTTGTTTATATGACCATTCAGGCGGTGGGGAGTCATTAGGTGCATATGAACAAGGGGAAGAATGGGGTGCATATGAAATATCCCGTGAGGGGTAATCATACGACCCACCTGGAGTAAATTCTTGGAGATAAAAATTTCCCATATCAAGCCCATCTTGCCAATTGTCAGGAGCCACATTGCACAGGCTACTCATGTTACTCATTTCATCGTGGCTAGTCCATTGATTTGCATTTGAATTTGCTTGCCATTGAATTCCCACATCCATATTTGAAGGAGCGAATGAGTGCGTGGGGTATGAGTAATCATGTGGGACCCATGTTGGTTGATCATCTTCCATTATCATTCCATTGATACCCTCCATGCACTCCTCATTGTAATCATGACCATAGTGATTGGCCCATTTCCGCCCATATGTGGAACCTCTTTCCAACGAACAAGTTATTTGATGTATATTTGCATTCCATTCTTGTTCGCGCAACTCCCTTAGGGATTTGTGATTATTTGAAGCATCATCGAAGTTGCTTTGATAAAATCCCCACTTATTCGTATATGAGTTAATGTAAGTTGACATGTACGTATCTGTGGGGTGTAGGTACTCATGCCAGAACTTCTTTGGGCTATCATTATTGATTTTGCCCTCATTGGTTTGTCCAGAATTTGGTCTCCTCATGTTTGTGGATTTCCATTGGTCCATTTTTTTGGAATCAATTCTTCTTGGTGTTTTTTTTTCCTTTTGGTTATTTTTTTTAAGTGACAAAGGAAAGGAAACTAGCCTACACTTGCAACAACTAAGTTAATTCATAAAGTTGAAAAGTTTACTTAAGTTCACCAACCCGGCCAGTTCAACCCCCAGGTAAGGGTAGGATCACGAATGGACCCGTTTGAAGGACCCTTGCCTAGAACAGTCTAGCTGACTCCACACTCTGGACAAGGTTTTGCTTCGGCACCGAGATGATCAAGGACAACGATTAGGTCACTTTGGTTAACTTTCTTCTAAAAAAGATTTAAAACAAGTTGAGAAAAATAAAGTAACTTTGCCAATTTTAAAAAGTTTTCTAAA
This sequence comes from Cinnamomum chago, assembly GCA_038049695.1. Classification (NCBI taxonomy): domain Eukaryota; kingdom Viridiplantae; phylum Streptophyta; class Magnoliopsida; order Laurales; family Lauraceae; genus Cinnamomum; species Cinnamomum chago. The sequence continues at coordinate 97,691,326 of CP142453.1, read as the reverse complement.
AAAAAAATTCAATGATGTGTCCTTTAATTAGCAATCCATGCACTTTCCTAATCCAATTTAGGGCGGTTTAACATTCCATGCAAGCACCTCCTAATCTAAAAAGATGCCAAAAATAGCAAACCCATAAAACAATGTAAATAAGGAAAGTTAGAGAAGTTAACTTATATGGCACTCCCCGGCAACGGCGCCAAAAACTTGATCGTGAGCTCCAAGTGTAGAGCTGCGATGTAGTAATAAACTGGTGAGACCAGGTCGAGCCATAGGGAGCAATGTAAACTAAGATTCCTTCTCAACTTATACCTGTCCTAAATAAAATCTAATTCTAGCTTAAAATCTAGAAAAATACATTCATCATTCCTACTTTCCAAAAATTAAATTAATTACAATCCAATGAAAAGAAAACTTCCTAAATCTAAAAATCCTAAAATAAAAACTAAAATTGCTACAAAAGAACACACAAGTTAGCACATCAAGAATAAAAAGTACAAAAAAAACTAAGAAACTAAAATAGAAACAAAAGAAACCTAAATTAAAAAGTTAGTAATGCAATGTATGCCATGAGATGCTAAAAATTCTAAGTCTTAAAAACTAGTATGCAGGGCTGTTTTTATGCATGATTTCTCCTAATTTAATGCAACCTAAAACTGAGTTTAATGGCTGGGTTTTGAACTACAATGATGCATGAATCAAATAAAAAAAAAACGAAAGTGAAAAATGTTTTAAAACAAAGAAGATATGAATGCGTAAATATGACCTTAAAAACTAAAACTGTGAGTCCTGGGTGAAATTATCTGACTTATGGATGAAATTATCTGACTTCTGAATCAAATTATATAACTTTGGATGAAATTATATGACTTCAGAATCAAATTATCTGAGTCTTGGGTGAAATTATCTGAGTTCTGAATCAAATTATTTGAGTCCTGAGTGAAATTATCTGAGTTATGGATGGAATTATCTAAGTTTTGAATCAAATTATCTAAGTCCTGGGTGAAATTATCTGACTCATGAGTGAAATTATCTGAGTCTAGAGTGAAATTATCTGAGTTCTGCTACATATTTAGCTGGGTAATGTGATTGCTCTATCTAGCTAATGATTCCAGATAATCTCAGCTCTAATGCAATTTCAATATCAATTTTGAACAATGACTAAATGATTTAGACACATTTGAAAGTAATTACTTATAAAAGCAAGAGCACTTTAATCAACATTAAAGGGAATGTCAATTTTGACTTTTTATTCACTAATCAGAATTACATCAGAGGTATCAACAATATTACACCTAACCTAAATTCAACATCTAATTCAATGAAATGTCAAAGAATAGGCTCTTTGCACGATTTCTTATTGTGGCTGCCAATCCGACTACACCGCCCACATTTTATCTGCCGTGTGATCTCCCCTCTTGACAAGATCCTCTTTATTTTCGGCATGCCAGCTAGTCGTTTAACAACAAGTGGGAGAATAACGGCTTCGACGCCTTTTGTCTCTGGCATTCCCACGGTTGGAATTGGGGAAATTTGCTCTTCATACGAAGCCCTATATGTATGAGTGTGAAAATAATGATCAACAAAGACACTCAAGTCCTTTCCACTCTTTTGAATCGCCGTACAAGCATGGGCGCAGGGAAACCCATTGATCTGCCACTGATAACAGGAACATATGTGATTAAAAATGTCAACGGTCACTGATGGGTAAGAATGCACATCGTAAACAGTTTCACTCGAACGACTGACGGTCCACGTCCTTCCAAGCTGTATAGCAGCATCAAGCCTCTTATCCATGTCCGAGCAGATGACTGACTTCCATCTGTTGGAAACTTCCTTCCTATTAGCCATCTGCTCCATTATTTGAACCCTTATTGTGTCAACCATCTTTGTAATTGGAAGATGGCGAGCTTCTCTAATCCATGAGTTGAAAGACTCAGCAGCATTCAAACACATCTCATCGTACCGCTGACCCTTAAAATATGCATTGCTCCATCTTTCATGAGGCAATCCACATAGAAATTTGTCTACATTGGAACCACCTTCACGCCTCAACGACTGCAGCTTTGCATGGAAGGCAGCGATGGTTGGCGCATATGCACATTCCCGAAGCATCATAACCATTCTCTCTGTAAATGCATTAGTGTAACCACCAGACAACTTGTCCCTCAAATTTGCCTTAAGGTGTTGGAGGCAATACTCATGATGGGCAAAATGAAATACCATTGAGACAGCCTCTATCAGACCTGGATTTCTGTCGGAAATAAAAGTAATAGTGCGATCCGACAATATAACTTTCCTTAAATTCTGCAGAAACCATGTCCAATTGTCATCCGTCTCTGAGTCCACCACCGCAAAAGCAAGGGGGAACAAACCTGTCCCATGAATTAACAAAGTTTTATATTTCAAATACTATTCAGAAAATCAAAACATGCTAATCATTAATATAAAAATAAATAAATGGGTCAATAATATCAGAAAAAACAACATTACAACTTACCTTGATTCCCATTCTTCCCAGTTGCTGCCAACAGGTTTCCCTTGTATCTGCCCTTTAAGAAAGTACCGTCCAGAAATAACAAAGGACGAACATGATTAAAACCAGCAGTTGACGCATAGAACGACACAAAGAGACGCTTGAAACACATAGTTGATTGGTCAAAATCTAGCACAAAGAGGCTTCCTGGATTTACCTCCTCCGCCACCTTAATATACCAACGAAGATGGTCAAAAGATAGCGACGAATCACCATACAACTTATTTCTAGCCCTTTCCACACCCCACCATGCATGATGATATGTAATGGTAAGCCCATAATTCGCCTTAAAGTGGTGCATGACATCAATGGGTCTGGTGAGCGGCTTCTCACGGATATGATCCACTATTAAATCTGCAACTGTCTCAAAATTCATACGGCTGTTCTTTGACGTTCGAACTGCTGAACCGCATGTATGCTCATTGTTTAATATCCTGATACAAAAATGGTCACTCGACTTTTCAATAGATGCATGAACGTGCCATCTGCATCCCATTGAATGACTGTGAGAGCATTCAGCTATCACCCTCACCTTATCATTTTTCACATATCCAAATTCAAACCCAACCTCAATTGAATATCTGCACAGGACACTTCTAAACTCCCCAACACCGCCCTCAAACCTCTGCCCCACATCTCTAATACCACTTGCCCAGCCGGAAGACAACAACATCTTCTCCATGTGGGTACAAAATTGTGGAAGAAGATCAGTCTCTATATTTGTATCCTCGTACCCCACTAATGGTAGGGCATTTTCAACTAATTCACCACCATTTTCCTCTTGATCATCGTCCTCTGATTTCTGCGATTCTGATACAAATACATCAATTGTTCCCAAACCCATTGAAGAAGCCAGCATGGACAAGTTCAGTAGATCCGAATCGCTGTCCAACAAGCACTTTGGGTGGCCATGCAATGCATAAGTCAAACAAACCATGCTCACTGTAAGATTTCTCCACTTGTTACAAACTTGACGCATCAAACCATCATAACTCATACCCCGACTCAAATGAATAACGGCCGTAAACATGCCATACTTACAGAGAAGCAATAACGGCTGTGACATCTATAAAACAACAAGATTCAAGGGATATAAATGGTCATTATCATTGCAAAAAGTATGCATAATGCAAAAAAAAAATAAACATGATCTCTGCAAATCTATCTGAGTTTGTGCCAAAACTCTGTGAAATTATCCGGATTTTCAGAAATGAACTTAGATGAATTCAATACATAACTCAGATAAAATAAATACAAAACTCATATAAATTGTACAGAATACAGATAAAATTGCATAAACTAATATATGACAGTCACATTAACTTGATCCTAAGTCACATATCTTTGATTATATCACTTGCTCCACAATGCAGTACTAAAAAAAAACTAACTAATAAGACTAGCAAATAATTCAGGCTCTAACAAATCTAAATACATGATCACTTGGAATTACATATAATAAAAAGCAATTCTACATCAACAAAAGTCATACAGATTGAATTGTTCATTGATAACAAAACTGGTCATTATCATTGCAAAAACTATGCAGGATGCAAAAAAAAAAAAAAAACAAACATGATCTCTACAAATCTATCTGAGTTTGTGCCAAATTTGCATGAAATTATCTGGATTTTCAGAAGTGAACTCAAATAAATTCAATACAGAAATCAGATATTTTGTATAGAACTCAGATAAAATTACACAAACTAAGATTTGTCTGATTAACAGTCAGATAAATTTAATGCTAAAGTCAAATATCTTTGATTACATGACTTCTTCCACAATGCAGCTCTAAAATAAGACTGGCAAATAAGTCAGGCTCTAACAAATGTAAATGCATGACCATCAAAGCAATTCTACATCAACCGAACTGATACAAATTGAATACTTCATCAACAACAAAACTAATGAAATCTAACTATAAAAACTGGAAAAGAAAAATTAAAAACTTCACGTCCATACAAAAGATAGAAGTGCTACACAAAAGTTAGATCTGAAATCTACTATCCAGTAAATCAATCTACAAAGCTAAAAACCAATAAGAATAGAATTGAGCACGAGTATCAGATATATATAGATCTACACATTCAAATAACAAAAACTGCATAATCTCTGCTGTAAATAGAAAAAATCACTTACCTAAAAAAAGATGGAATCCCTTCCCAAAGTTTGGATCTGAAGTCTGCTTTCCAGCCAATGAACTGTTTCCCAACCAATCAATCTACGAGACTATAATCCAATTACAATAGAACTGCTACCAAAAGTTTGATCTATAATCTGCTTCGCAAACAATGAATCTACAAAACTATGAGGCAGTGAAAAGATCTATCTTCTCTCTCGTTAAGTTTCTACATTGAGATTCAAGATCAGAAACGATTACAGATTAAAATTCAAAAAACGAGATCTGCGCTGGATTACAGGGGCATATCAGTAATAATTTCCACGCTTATGCACTTAAATCGCGGCTAAATAATCGTGACACGTTGGGGACCACACCATTACATGCTGCGATAGTTACAGGGGCAAATTAGTCCTAAAAATTGAAACTGTGTGGATATAGGGACCTTAGGCTGCAAACATCCTAGCTTCTTGGACCAGAGCCTTTAAAAAGAATCCGCATGGACTGGAGGCTGGAAACATTCATTTATAGGGACCTTTCACTAATTATCTCTTAAAATTATGTGGTGAAAAAGTTTACGGAAGAGCAGATGTTGGAGAAAACATTATCCACTTTTCATGCCTCGAATGTGCTCCTGCAGCAGCAGTATCGGGAGCGACGTTTCTCCAAATATTCAAACATTATTTCTTGTTTCCTAGTCGCTGAACATAATTGCATAGTATTGATGAAAAACCATAACTCCAGACCAACTGGATCTTCAACAGTTCAAGAAGCAAATGCCAATTTTAGCTCAAACAGAGGCAGAGGAATGGGGGAGTGGAAGACATAAATCCTTCAGTAGAGGTGGACGAAATCACTCCTTCAGGCGAGGTGGAAGAAATAACTCCTTCAGACGAGGTGGTTTTTGAGGTCTCCCCCCAAAATTAAAAAAATCACCAGAAGTGGTCTACTCCTAAGCAGAAAAACAATCAGAATCCACCGGCTAATCCGACCCACCGTCCTGATGACACATGCCACATATGTGGAAGAAGTGACCATAAAAAATCACCGGAAGTGCTCTGCTCCTAAGCAGAAAAACAATCAGAATCCACCGGCTAATCCTACCCACCGTCCCGATGACACGTGCAACAGATGTGGAAGAAGTGAATGTTGGTCACGCACTTGCCGTGCACCAAAGGAAGTGGTGGAACAATACAAAGCTTACAAGGCTTATATTCATTTAGCAGAGACAAATGATCTGGAAGGCTGAAATTGGAATACAATGACACCAAAAGGGCCTCCAATTAACATTACAAACTTGGAGACTCGAGACTTCCTTGAAGATAAGGACAACCAACCTCTAAATAATGAGGCATTTTAATACTAAATTGGGAGCACCCCTTGGCAAGGTCTAGAAGACCAATAATTCTTTGAACTTCACAAACTTAATTTTTTTTCTTAACTCATTTGAGTTGCATGTTTCTTAGACTTTTCATTTATGATGGGGATCTTTATTTTCACTAATGTCCTTATTTATGGTGAATGGTTTTAATTATTTTAGATTTATCATGTGATTGCATTGTTATATTGGTTTATTATTTTGTTTAAGGTATGGATTATGGAACTGAGGAAAATCTCTGTTTGGTAGATAGTGCCACAACACACAACATTATGAAAAATCAAATCTTTTTCTCAGAATTGATGTTCATTCCACGAAAGGTATCTACCATAGCTGAACCTGTGCAAATAATTAAAGGCTCCAGAAGAGCCCATATGATGTTACCTAATAGTACTCATCTATTCATTAAAGATGCATTGTTCTCAAGAAGTTCCCGAAGAAACTTGATTAGTTTCAAGGACATCAGAATGAATGAGTACCACATTGAGACAGTAAGTGGAGGTAATAAGGAATACTTATGCATCGTTACTAGTATTGGAAGCCAGAAGCAAATACTAGAAAAATTAAGTGCACTCTCCTTAGGGTTATATTACATGACAATCTCCAATGTCGAATCATATTCGGTTATGAGCAAAATAACAAAGTCAAGTCTGAAGGTTAGTGATCCTAAGACTTTAAAGCTTTGGCATGATAGGTTAGGTCACCCTGGGGCTACTAAATTGAGAAAAATTGTGGATAACTCTTGGGCATTCCTTAGAGAACCATCAATTGACCATACCTAGTGCATACTTATGTACCACGTGTTCACAAGGAAAATTGATCACCCGACATTCTTTTGCTAAGGTTGCATACGAATCCCCATCCTTTCTTCAAAAGATACAAGGTGACATTTGTGGACCCATAAATCCCCCAATCGACCTTTCAGGTATTTTATGGTTTTGACTGATGCCTCCACTCGTTGGTCGGATGTTTGCCTACTTTTAACTAGGAACGTAGCCTTTGCCCGTTTATTAACTCAAATAATTAAACTTAGGGCCCATTTCCCTGATTATCCCATTAAGTCTACAAGACTTAATAATGCAGGTGAATTTACATTATAGGTTTTTGATGATTTTTGTTTGTCTCTAGGAATTGTAGTCGAACATCCTGTCCCCTATGTCCACACCCAAAATGGCTTAGTTGAATCCATGATTAAGCGCATCCAACTCATTTCTAGGACTCTGCTGATGCAGTCCAAATTACCAGTTAGTGCTTGGGGACATGCTGTGTTGCATGCATCAATGTTAATTAGACTTTGACCCACGACCTATCATCAATATTCTCCTACACAACTTATATCAGGACATCAACCCAATATTTCTCAATTATGCAAGTTTGGTTGTGCAGTTCAAGTCCCAATACCACCCCCTAAGCGTACTAAGATAGGACCACAACGTAGATTGAGAATCTATGTAGATTATTCAATATCTAGAATCGATGACAGGAGATGTCTTCACTGCAAGTTTTCCCGATTGTCAATACGATGAGACAATATTCCTGCAGTTAGGGGGAGATAAGATAGTTCTTGAAGAACGTATTGTTCCTGTAGAACAACTCATTCCTGAAGAACGACGAGAATTAACATGGAATACTTCCACTATATCTCATCTGGATCTACGAACTTCACAATGTGAAAATGAAGTACGTAGAATTGTGCACTTACAAGAAATTGTAAACAGATTACTTGATGCATTTAACGATGCAGCAAATGTGACAAAGTCATATGTGCCAGCTAATAATGTACTTGCCAGGATTGTAGACCAAAGTCAAAATACAGTAGCAAAAGAATTTGCAATACGCCAGAAGTGTGGCAGACCTATAGGTTCAAAGAACTTAACTCCGTGGAAAAGGAAAAATGAGAAATCATCATCATGTCTTCCCGCAGAGGCACGTAATGCTTCTGAAGAGGTTTTTCCCGAAGAGGCACATACACTCCTGAAGAGGTTATTGTAAAATCTGTTCTCTCTAGAATAATGGAAGTCCCTTATGAGATTTTGGAAGCCCTTGAAGAGGCACCGCTACCGGATAATGAAGAGATCTCTATACTTTACAATCATTCAAGAGAGAGATGGAATAGAAATGAAATTGTCATCGATGACGCATTTACATATGCGGTAGCTACACAAATATCAAATGAAAATGATGATGATGATTGGCACACAGAACCACGTACTATAAATGAATGTTGACAAAAAAAGGATTGGCCAAAATGAAAAGTGTCATCAAAGCAGAGTTAGAGTCTCTCAATAAACGTGGTGTGTTTATCCGCAGAGGAAAGAAACTAAACTTTCTTAAATTTGAATAAAAAAGTGAGAAATCTTTTTATTTTTATTTTGAAAGACCACTAATGGATCCATCAAAGAGAGTAAATGGCCTTTTCCGATCCGGATGCAAGTTCAGCATTTTTGCGATCTTTTATCCAAAGAGGAAAGAAACCAAAGTTTCTCAAATTTGAATCCAAAATTGAGAAATCATTTAATTTTTTGTTTTGTTTTGAAAGATCACTAATGGATCCATCAAAGAGAGTAAACGACATCCCCCAATCCAGATGCAAGTTCATCATTTCTACGATCTTTTATCTGAAGAGGAAATAAACCAAAGTTTCTTAAATTTGAATCCAAAAGTGCGAAATTTGATTTTTTTTTTAAATTTGTTTTGAAAGACCACTTATGGATCCATCAAAGAGAGTAAATGGCCTCCCCCAATCCAGATGCAAGTTCAGCATTTATGTGATCTTTTATGTGAAGAGGAAAGAAACCAAACTTTCTTAAATTTGAATCCAAAAGTGAGAAATCTGATTTTTTTAAAGAAAATGATGGAATTAAATTCAAAAGTAGAATTAGAAATTCCCATGAATCCATTCTCATATTTTTTTTAGATGCAAAATCCAACATAAGCCACCAACTAGAAAGGGGCTAAGGAATTTAGAAAAGAAGCATAAACATAGAGCAAGAATATGATATGCAAGTGTTTCTTTTCTAAGCATCATGTTATCAAATGAACAAGTCCCTCCTGGTATGCCAACTTGATTGGCTTACTCGTTCGTTCGCGAGACTACCGGGGTTAGCAGACGTGAGAATCCGTGGGGTTCAACCCTATCCTGATAAGAGACAAAGCGAACATCAACATTTGTGCATGGGTATGCCAAATTTTCTACTCTACTTGGAAATAAGAAGCGGTGGTTCATGGATCCACCTTCACAAGTAGAAAAGAAAACACTTTTTTCTAACTTTCATTGCACATGTGTTAAGAAAAGAGACATAATTTGAATTTGGATGTCGTGAAAGGCGATTTTCATTTGTTTGTCTTGAAAGGCGATGCTTTTTTTGTGAAAGGGGATTTTTTATGTTTGCCGTGAAAGGAGATTTACAACACTCATAAAATGAAAAGACAAGACTTGTGATTTCTTGTCTCTTTTAAAAATACAAATATAATGAAAAGGAAGAAAGGGAAATTTGACAGGAGATTACGGGGATTCGTTCAGATTGATGGTCGCAAGTCATATTTGAGTTTCACTATCATCCTTCAGATGATAACTGATGATGCTTTTGATTCTCTTGGCTTGGCTTGAACCTCAGATTTTTAGAGAATAAGGATCAAGGAGAGATCCTATATCCAATAAAAATCCAAGTTGATAGGCTAAAAAAGCTGCGTCTTAACCATAGAGATAGAAGAGAGGACTTTGGGGGCTGGCCCCCCAAGGGTCTTCAATCACCTTGTAGTGGTGGTCGCTGCTGAGCTTCTTCAATGGAAGAGAGATCGTCGTTGGAGCGTCGTAGCAACGATGTAGAGTTTTTCTTTTAGGATTTGCACATCATGTCTTGAAATGGTGGAAATGGCCTCCTTTTATATGCTTTTGGTGGTCATGGCGGGAGTTTATAGGCTTTAAATGCATTAATGCTCCATGATTTGAGGAGTTACATGTTTTTAATGTTGTATTTTTGTAACTCCTTTTCCTTGGACTTTGATTGACTGTTATAGAATAATGGGCATCTAATTGTATTTAAACTCCATGATGGGAGGAGTTACATGGTTTAATGCTGTAATAATTGTTTGACTTGTAACTTCCACTCCTTCAATTATGATTGGGCCGTCCTTGATAATGGGTAATTAACTAGATTCATTTGTCATAAAATGGGTCATTAACTGCATTAAGTGGCCATCCAAGTACTTGAAGAGTCGCGAGCCGTGCTGCGTCTTTTGAAATTTTACTTGTGACATTGTAAGGTCTGCGACCTTACTGGGTCAATTGGGCCCAATAACCGGCCCGTTGACCCATTTATTTTGATAATTATTATAATTATTATTTTGTTAGATATTTAAGTGGGATTAGACCTTGAGTGAATTTCTTTTAGTGTTAGAATAGTCTCTGCGAAGTTTCGTTCGATTTCGAGTTCGTTTGATCCTAGCAGGGGGGTAGTTTGCAAATTAGGGAAAATTGAGTGTTTTCCGGAAAAATTCCTATCACCATGATCTTGGGTTCGTTGGAAAGTTCTCGTCGCGCTGATCATTTTTGTCTCTTGGCTCGTCGCGATCCGACGATCAAAAACCCTTCAAAATGTCCATTCTTTTACCGGACCCATTTAAGGGCAAATTGGTCTTTTCCTCCCTCTCTTCTTCTTAATCAGGGATTAGCCCTAATCTCATTCTCACTTCTGCAACGAACGAGAGTTACAACAGCCCATCTTCTTCCCCTTCTCTTCTCAAGCCCAGATCTCCCTCCGAGAGAGATTACCTCCGCGATCCGGACCGCACATCTTCTTCCTTTCGCTCTCCTCTCTCCATTGATACTAGTTGGTAAGCCTTTCCCATCATCAACTTTTCTATTCGTTTTCTTTTTTGTTTAGAATAGTTTGGATCATGATCTTTTTCCTTTCTTTATTCTTCTCAGTGTTCTAGATTACTTTTGAGCGGGGTAGATTGTAGTTTTCGTGGTAGAAAGCTTATCCTCAAGCTTTTCCAATTTCTAATCAACTTCTTGGTTGAGGCAAGTAGATATGCATTTTATAGTTAATCATGCGTGTATTGTTTTTTTTTTTATTGCAATGATATCCTTGTTAGATTACCCAAATTCCAAGCCTATTGTTGGGATTGCATTGGGATTGACATGTTAGGTTAGATTTGTGGTTTGGATTAGATTAATTGTTAAATGGTAGCTTTGGAGGTTTTTAATTTGATAGAATGGATGAGAATAATGATTGAAATGATTGGGGAGCATGGAGGCTTGTTTTCTACAGGAAAAAGGAAGAAAAATCCCATTTTCGGGCTCAGGTTGCAGTGCCGATCGATCGGGCCTGCAAGCCGATCGATCGGACTGCAATTTGGTCTCAGTTAACTGAGGCGAAAATTAGTCCGATCGATCGGACTTGTTGTCCGATCGATCGGAGGGCATTTTCATAATTTCTGAGAACTTCGGAAAAGGACTTAAAACGCTTATAACTTTTAATCCGTACGTCGGATTTCTACATATTATATACCGTTGGAAAACCCTTGAGATGTAGAATCCAATGGTTCTAGTTTCATCACGATCGGAGGTCGGAAAGTGACCATTAATGGGGATTAGGTTTGGGCCTTAGATGTTGGAAACCAAGAACCTACTATCAGTTGACCATTAATGGGGATTAAATCGTAGCACGTGGCTTGGTGTTCTTCGATTATGTGTCTAGGTATTCGTGTATTAAACATGGGATAACCGAATGCGTATGGAATTGAATTAATGGATGCTTAACATGATTGTACACCAAGGGATTTCCTTAGAAGCATCGTTGATCCAATTCCACACGTACTCCGTTAGAACATGTAGGATACGTGGATGACACCACTTGCTTAGGTTTGGATCGTAATTCCTCCTTGACTTATTTAATCGTATCCGTTGTTATAAATTCTTGTACATTCACTCTCGGCATAATACACCTAATTAATTTATGAAACATAATTCCTTGTAGAATTAGGACTTGGACCAGACTTAGAGTGTATCTTAGTACCCCGTGTTATGTAATTGATGAACATGACTGGCTAGACTGAAGGGATTACCATGCGATTGGTTTTGTCTTGTATTGATTTGAATGAGATAATCCCTACGAACATGTCTTGTAAATTGAGCTAGCCAGACTTGCTTGTCTTGGTCTATTCTCGTGTTAACACCACGTTATTATTATTATTTGCATATCATGGCCAGCTGCAGTTTGGGGTTTATTGATGGGCCGGTTACTCGGACATCAGGGCGGGCAGTCGGCTTTGGACGACGTCCATGGCGTTGAATAGTTGGGAGCGGGCTGGGACCGTGCTACTATTCCCAGGACCGGGAGCTGGGATCCCCCTGGAGCCGGACTTTGGTATCAGTAGTCTGGATAGGATTGTTACTGGTACCCCGTGAGGTGGCTAGGACATCCACGGAGTCTCCCTCTTGTGCATTGCATTACATTGGTAGTGGTGATTGTTAGTATTGCTAGTATTCCTATTTATGATTCGGATGATTATTTACTCACGCTTTATGCTTAGATTTGATTCCTTGTATTCTCTTGATTATCATACTTGTCATTACTCTTATACTTGATGCATGTCATGATTATTTATATCTTGCTTATCTATTGCTCAACATGTCGTTGACTCTATTCGTTGGTGTGCAGACTCCTCAGGTGAGTACTATTACGAAGAGCAAGCAGGTGAGGAGATCCCAGAGGATCTCCAACCGGCTGAGGAGGAACGAGAGTGGCGTGCCGATGACGTAGAGTAGCGTCATTGATCCTGGCACGGGAGAGAGATTCATTGGGACATCTTTAGATTCTTTCATTCTTATTTATCTCTCGTTGAATCTTTTATATCATTGACTTCTTAATTGTTTTAAATGGCCTTGAGTATTGGGATGGCCATTGTAATAAATTAACTTCATTGTTTAAGTTTTATTTTATTCCTTGTGCAACTTTAATATATATTGAGATTCATTATTCCTTGTTGATATCCAAACATGCCTAGAATTGTATGAGTTCCGCATAATCTAATTATTTTTTAGGCTTGAAATATTATATCCTCACAGCGGACTTACGATCCTTGGGCTTAAAGGGCAAAATTTTTAATTAGCCCTAAATTTCACTCCCCGGATCTGGTTTATTCTCTAATCGGGTTCGAGGGACGTGACAGAATGGTATCAGAGCAATGGATGGTTTCTCAGGGTAAAAATTGTAGAAACCATAGGACGCGTGTGAGGATTCCGTTAGTAAGTAGGCTTGTCTCGTTGTCTTATCTCTAGAATTGTGATGCTAGCATTGAGTCTCATAGGACCTGACTTTAATTGTTTTGTAGTGCATATTAGCAGTTGCTATTTTGGTAGTTTGGGGATTCCCGGATTTATTTTCGGATGAGATTCTTGGTTTGCTACCTGTTCGTGAGTTGGATTTCATGATAGAATTGCAGCCGGGTACAACACCTATTTCGAAGGCCCCGTATAGGATGGCTCCGGCAGAATTGAAGGAGTTGAAGACTCAGATAGAAGATCTGTTGGATAAGGGTTTCATCAGACCTAGTGTCTCACCGTGGGGAGCTCCGGTGATATTTGTGAAGAAGAAGGGTGGGACTATGAGAATGTGTATAGATTACAGACTGTTAGGGATTTTATAGATTGCATTTTGATGGATGCATTATCATTCTAGCATCATTTGATTCACATACATATGCATTGATTTAAGAAATCTTGAAATCTTGTTTTAAACATGCATTGTTTTTTAAGAGTTGTAATAGTTTTGATTTATGCATGTTTTATTTTTAATCTTGGATGCATTTGTTTTTGAAAAGAGTTTTAGAAATCAAGCAAGCCTTTGGTTTTAAAGTTTTGAATCATTTTAGGCTTTTTATGTTCCATGTTTTAAAACCCTTAGAATGATTTAAAACATGTTTTAAAGCTTGATTTTATGGCCCAAAAAGTTCCTTCAAGAAAACCTTCAAATATGCAAATTTAGGAATTTTTGGTCCCAGGGGGTCAACCTGCAGTGTGGCAGGTCGACCCCCCCAGGGACCCGGGTCGACCTGCCACACAGCAGGTTGACTGGGTCCTGAAGCACCAACGGTCATTTTTCTGACCGTTGTGTGTAGCAGGTCGACCCCCCCCTTTTGCCAGGTCGACCCGGGACTAGCCGTTGGGCATTTTTTGCTATAAATTTGAGTTCTTTCATTTGCCAAAAGTTGGGAATTTGAATGCCCTCCTTGAGGGGTTTTGAGGTAAATAGAAGGGAAATGAACTAAGGGATGAAGAAGATCATTAGGAAAGCTAAAGCTTGGATTAATGAAGTTAAATCACCAAGTAGGCTCTACTTTCCTTAATCATATGTTTTCATGCTTTGTTTTACTTTTGGTAAATCTTTTGTAGCATGATAAACTATGTATGAAGTGTTGTGTCCTTAACATGTTTTATGTTTTGAATTGATTTATTGTTTTGGATACATCACCATTGATTCAATCCAAGTAGTACTTTATCTTTAGTAAATCTAAGTAGATCATGTTAATGGAAACATCTTTGAAATTATATGTAACATGATCCATATACTTGGTTGAATCTTTGGTTGTTGGTTTTCAACATAAGAAAATCATTTTCAAATATATCTTATGTTTTGGATTCAACATTGTTACAAATCATATGTTTTCATGTTTTGTTCTAATTATTGGTAAATCCTTTTTAACATGATAAACTATGATTTGTTGTGTCCTTAACATGTTTTATGTTTTGAATTGATCTATTGTTTTGGAAGCACAACCATTTGATTCAATCCAAGTAGTACTTTATCTTTGGTAAATCTAAGTAGATCATGTTAATGGAAACATCTTTGAAATTATATGTAACATGATCCATATACTTGGTTGAATCTTTGGTTGTTGTTTTTCATCATAAGAAAATCTCTTTCAAAATATATCTTATGTTGTGGATTCAACAACTTCACAAATCATATGGACTTTTGTTTTAAAGTTTCACAACTTGCATTACTTTGATAGGTATATCTTTTTCAAGTTGATTTTATAATTACATATGATTTGTCCCATAATTTCAATCAAATCTATTTTTATGTTTTATGAGCTACATTGTTGATTTGATTGACATCCCTATGCAACACATGTTTAGAGCTAATTAATTTCATACAACTTGTGAATATTTGATATCATTAACAAGTTGTTACTTTTAACATGTGACTTGCATTCTTTCCTCAATCATAAATGTTTTATGAGCTAAAACTTTCAAAAACCTTAGGCATACATTTATGATCTTTCATTTTAAAAATGATTGAGGACATCATACGCACATCATGAGCATACATCTTTGCATTCATTTAGTGTGTGTGTGAGTTAGTTTTACACTTCCATATCCGCCTATTTAAGAGGCATTGTAATGAGCTTAATTGAATCTCCATCAAGTGTATTATAGACACTAACTTAGTGAGATAACCAATCTTTTGGTTGAAGAGGTTATTGCTTAGCCTATAAAAGCATAATGTATAGGTTGATGTTAAGCCTTGAAAAACATCATTGTAAAGGTTATTGCTTAGCCTTGAAAAGCATATTGTAAATGTTATTGCTTAGCCTATTGAAAAGCATAAATAGTGGAAATCCGGTGGGGTGTTGGATCACAAGCCGGTAGTGGATGTAGGCATTGAGGCCGAATCACTATAAATCCTTGTGTGATGGTGCTTACTTTGTGGTGATTGTTTTCATTAAGTTTCCGCATTTTGTTTGATAATCATCACTTGTGACTAGTTTGTTTTAAAGAAGTTAAAATTGGTTGAAATTGGTCAAAAATGAAGCTCACCCTATTCACCCCCCTCTAGGGTTCGGATCCCCGGACTTTCACAGACAGCTAAATCAGGTGACAGTTAAGAACAAGTACCCGTTACCGAAAATTGATGAGCTGTTTGATCAGCTGCAGGGAGCTCAATTCTTTTCGAAGATAGACCTGCGTTCCGGTTACCATCAGTTGCGAGTCAGGAAGGAGGATGTTCCTAAGATTGCATTTCGGACGAGATATGACCACTTTGAGTTTCTCGTGATGCCTTTTGGGTTGACTAATGCACCCGCAGTTTTTATGGCATTGATGAATAAGGTGTTTGCTCCTTTCCTGGATCAGTTTGTGGTTGTCTTCATAGATGATGTGTTGGTATACTCGAAGTCTAAGGAGGAGCATGAGCATCAGTTGAGGACATCATTGCAGCTTTTGAGGGATAACCAGTTGTATGCTAAGTTGAGCAAATGCGAGTTTTGGTTGGAGCAAGTGACATTTATGGGCCATATTATTTCAAAGGATGGATTGACGGTGGACCCTAAGAAGGTAGCAGCAGTTGTTAATTGGCGTAGTCCACGAAATGTAGCGGAGATTCACAGTTTTCTTGGACTTGCAGGCTACTATAGGAGGTTTGTGAAAGGGTTTTCTACCATAGCATCTCCACTCACTAAGTTGACAAGGAAGGATGTTCCGTTTGTGTGGACGGAAGAATGTGAGAAGAGTTTCCAAGAGTTGAAGACCCGGTTGACTTCAGCACCTATACTTTCTTTGCCCTCAGGCAGTGGAGGATTTGTGGTTTATACAGATGCATCAGGGATTGGATTGGGTTGTGTTCTCATGCAGAATGACAAGGTGATAGCCATGGGTCAAGGCAGTTGAAGGATCATGAGAAGAAGTATGCCACACATGACTTGGAGTTAGCAGCAGTGATTTTTCCATTGAAGTTGTGGAGGCATTATTTATATGGAGAAAGATTTGAGGTGCATACAGATCACAAGAGCCTGCAATACTTGTTTACACAGGGTGATCTGAATAATAGACAGCGGAGATGGATGGAGTACATAAAGGATTATGATTTTTCGATTAAGTACCATCCTGGTAAGGTAAATGTGGTAGCAGATGCTCTCAGTAGGAAGGCAGCTTTCAGTGGGTGTGTAATGCCTGAATGGAGATGGATGGAGCAGTTCAGAGATATGGACATGGAAGTATGGCCTGTCAATGAGAAAGTATTGGTTGCTACTATGGGAGTTTGGGAGCCAGAAATAGTTAACAGGATCAAGGAAGCTCAAAAGGATGATCCTGAGTTGCAGAACATCATTGACAACATTGATGGCAATCCAGAGTTCCGATTGATTGAAGGGATTCTGTTGTTAGGATAGGTTGTGTGTGCCAGATGTTCAAGACATCAAGTCAGAGTTAATGACAGATGTGCACCACACCAGATACTCTATTCACCCAAGAAGCACCAAGATGTATCAGAATTTGAAGAATCACTACTGGTGGGTGAAAATGAAGAAGGAGATTGCAGAATTTGTTTCTAGGTGTATGACTTGTCAGCAGATTAAGGCAGAACACAAGAAGCCTCCTGGTTGCTTCACCCGTTGGATATTCCTCAGTGGAAATATCAGCAGCAAAATCAGAGGCAACAACAGGGCAAGAAGCCAAGGCAAGAGCAAGGTCATGTGAGGCAGGGTTGTGGACATTGTGGCAAGAATCATGAAACTCACGAATGTAGGAAGGCCATGGGTGCCTGTTTCAAGTGTGGGGCTATGAATCATTCAATCAAGGATTGCCCACTACTTCAGAATCAAGGGAACAGGAACCAGCAGTAGAGACAAGTAGCTCCTCAGAATCAAGCACCAGTTCAGAATCAGATGAGACCACCTCAGCAGCAGCAGGCTAGGCAACCAGGACAGAATCAGAATGTTCGTCCTCCACAACAGAACAGACAAGGCCAAGGAAGGCAGAACCAAGTACCGAACAGACTACAGATGCATGGACGTTTGTACTATCTCAACCGTGCAGATGCTGAAGCTGCAGGAGACGTGGTAGAAGGTAAACTTCTTGTTTGTGGGGTAGAAGCCCAGATTTTGTTTGATCCCGGATCCACTCACTCTTTTTCATCCCCTAGTTTTGCTAAGTTGATTGATGCACCATGTAGTGAATTGGATTACATTCTAGTAGTGACCACTCCAGTAGGGAAACAAGTTGTGTGTAGAAACCATTACCCTAGTTGTCCAGTGTTATTAGGAGATGTTAATCTACCGGCCAACCTCATAGTTTTGGACATGCATGATTTTGATGTCATTTTAGGCATGGATTGGTTAGAAGCATATCATGCCACTATGGATTGTTTTAGTAAGACCATCACATTCAGATTCCAAGGACCACAGGCAGAGTTGATATTTCAGGGGAACAGGAGGAAATCTCAGGCAGGGTTTATTTCAGTGTTGAAGGCAAGCAGATTAGTGCAGAGTGGGTGTCAGGCATTTATTGCGTTTATCACGGAGGATAAACAGTCCCAAGGGGTGGAGGATATCCCCATTGTGCGTGAATTTCCGGATGTTTTTCCAGAAGAAATCCCGGGTTTACCACCAATTAGAGAAGTTGAGTTTACAATTGAGCTTCTTCCAGGGACAGCTCCGATCTCGATTGCACCATACAGGATGGCTCCAGCAGAAATGGGTGAGCTAAAGCTCCAATTGCAGGAATTGTTGAGCAAAGGTTTCATTAGGCCAAGTGTTTCACCGTGGGGAGCACCGGTGTTGTTTGTGAAAAAGAAGGATGGAAGCTTGAGAATGTGCATTGACTACAGGAAGTTGAACCATGTGACTGTGAAGAACAAGTACCCTTTGCCAAGGATAGATGAATTGTTTGATCAATTGCAAGGAGCAGCCTATTTTTCCAAGATAGACTTGAGGTCAGGGTACCATCAGTTGAGAGTTAGAGACTCAGATGTTCAGAAGACAGCCTTTAGAACAAGATATGGGCACTATGAGTTCTTAGTGATGCCCTTTGGTTTGACGAATGCACCAGCAGTCTTTATGGCTTTGATGAACAAGGTCTTTGCACCATATTTGGATCACTCTACGGTAGTGTTTATTGATGATGTCCTGGTATATTCTAAGAGTAAGAAGGAGCATGAAGAACATTTGAGGACAGCGTTGTAGCTCTTGAGAGACAACCAGTTATATGCGAAACTCAGTAAGTGTGAATTCTGGTTAGAACAAGTTGCTTTTCTAGGCCACATCATCTCCAGAGAAGGTTTAGCAGTTGATCCAGCGAAGATAGAGGCAGTTGTTAGTTGGGTGAGGCCAAACAGTGTGACAGAAATTAGAAGCTTTTTGGGGTTAGCAGGCTACTACAGAAGATTTGTCCAAGGTTTTTCGTCCATCGCAGCCCCTTTGACAAAATTGACTAGGAAGAATGTTCCATTTGTGTGGACCGATCAGTGTGAAACCAGTTTCCAAGAGTTGAAAGGAAGGTTAACCACAGCCCCAATTCTTACATTACCCTCGAGCAACGATGGATTTATTGTTTATACAGATGCGTCGAATGTGGGACTAGGTTGTGTATTGATGCAAGATGGCAAGGTGATTGCTTATGGCTCGAGACAATTGAAGGACCACGAGAAGAATTATGCGACTCACGACTTGGAGTTGGCAGCAGTTGTTTTCGCATTGAAGATGTGGAGACACTATCTCTACGGAGAGAAATTTGAGGTCCACTCAGATCATCGAAGTTTGCAATATTTGTTCTCGCAGAAGGATTTGAATATGAGGCAAAGAAGGTGGATGGAGTATATCAAAGATTATGACTTTCCAATCAAGTATCATCCAGGCAAAGTGAATGTGGTAGCAGATGCGTTGAGCAGAAAATCAGTAGTCATGGCTAATTTGAGAGGAATGGGTGTCTTACAGCAGTTCGAAGAGTTGGGTGTAGAGGTACAAACCCTGAGATTGGGTGCAATGTTAGCGAATATGACAGTTTCAGAACCTACCTTCATCCAGAAGATTAAGGAAAATCAGTTGCAAGATCCAGACTTCGCCAAGATAGTAGATGTTATTGCAGAACGCCCCGATTTCAAGATGGTGAATGGAATCTTGTATTTCCGTGACCGGTTGTGTGTGCCAAATGTGGATGATTTGAAGAATGAGATAATGAATGAGGCTCACAGCACGAGATATTCTATGCATCCGGGTAGCACGAAGATGTACCACAACTTGAAGAATAGATTTTGGTGGAACAACATGAAGAGAGAGATAGCAGCTTTTGTGTCTCGTTGTCTAACTTGTCAGTTGATCAAGGCAGAACATCAGAAGCCTCCAGGTTTGTTACAGCCTTTGGAAATTCCGGAGTGGAAATGGGAGCACATTACCATGGATTTCGTCTCCGGTTTGCCTAATACTAAGAAGGGAAATAATGCAATTTGGATCATTGTAGATCGTCTGACAAAGTCTGCTCACTTCATTCCGATGAAGACCGGGAATATGATGCATATGGCACCACTTGCGAAGTTATTTGTTGATGAGATTGTTAGTAAGCATGGTCAACCCGTCTCCATTACTTCAGATAGAGACAGTAGATTTGTTTCAAAGTTTTGGAAAACTCTTCATGAGTCGATGGGTACCAAGCTCCAATTCAGCACAGCTTATCATCCTCAGACCGATGGTCAGTCAGAAAGGACGATACAGACTCTCGAAGACATGTTGCGTGCTTGTGTATTGGATTTCAAGATTCAGTGGGATGAGTGCTTACCTCTTTGTGAATTTGCTTATAACAATAGTTACCACTCGAGCATTGGTATGGCACCTTTCGAGGCACTTTATGGTAGAAGATGCAGAACTCCGGTTTGCTGGGAAGAAGTCGGTGAACGTAGTTTCCATGGACCGACGATAGTTGGAGAGACAAGTGACAAGGTCAAGCTGATTCAGGAACGGTTGAAGATCGCCCGAAGTAGGCAGAAGAGTTATGCAGATACTCGCTGAAGAGAATTGCAATTTCAGGTGGGTGACAAGGTGTTTTTGAAAGTCTCACCAACTAGGGGAACCTTGAGGTTTGGACAGAAGGGCAAGTTGTCCAGGAGATTTATTGGTCCGTATGAGATTTTGAGCAAGATTGGAGATGTCGCTTATAGACTTGCGTTACCGCCGGAATTCTCCGGGGTACACAATGTTTTTCATGTTTCTATGCTCAAGAAGTATGTCTCTAGTCCTGCACACATTCTACAACATGAGCCTTTAGAGATTCGGGAAGATGCCTCGTATGTGGAAAGACCGATCAAGATCATTGACACCAAAGAGCAAGAATTGAGAAACCGGACTATTCATTGGGTCAAGGTACTTTGGGAAAATCACGAACCAGAGGAAGCCACCTGGGAATTGAAAGAGCAAGTGCAGAGGAAGTATCCACAGCTTTTACCAGAGGTAATTGTTTGATTTATTTGGTCGACCAAATATCCTAAGGGGTGGAGGATGTTAGACCCCGACCCAGACCAAGTCGATTAGTGTGCGATTAGTATGTGTTTAGTTCTAAGTGGGTTTAGTTGTTGTTGGGTTTGAAGTGATTAGTTAGTTTTGGGCATAGCTTTGGGAATTTTGAGAACGTCTAGTATTAGTCAGACACACTCAGGAAGGCCTGGGTGCACGTGTAAGCTTGGGAAGATCGTATCGGTTTTCGTGTGAGTGTGATTTTGATCTCATTTGAATGATCTTGTTATGTGTTACAACTTTCGTTTTAAGCCCATTCGTGTTCGAAGCCCAAAAACCCATGTTTTGGCCCAAAGAGGGTAAAATTGTCCTTTATGCATAAATCTGGACACAATTTTCGAAATCTCAAAACCATGTCAAAATTATACTTTTTGGAAAGTAGATATTTCGACGATCGTTTTATCCTTCTTCGTCGAAGTCATCCGAGGCCAACAAGATCATGTTTTAGCCATTTCAAGTTCAGGTCACATGGGGCCCATGAGTCATCACTTAATCCTCCTTTCCCTCTTCTTCCACTCACTTTACCAAATCTCTGCAATTTCTGAATCTAGGGCAAGGGAAAACCTCTTTTCTTCTCCATCTTCCCCACCTTGTTTGATCTAGCTAGGGAGCTCCAAAGAAGATTCTAAGATTACCATTTTCTTCATCTCCTTGCAAGCTCTCCATTGATACAAGTTTCTTGAGTTTTTAAGTTGGGCAAGAACTCCATTTCTTTCCCTCCCTCTTGTTTGGCCATTTCTAGGTAAGGGTTTCCACTCATACTCTCCATTGAGTCATTTTAGTTCCTTGAGAGTATGTTTTTCATGTTTTTAAACCCTACTTGGTAAATGGGTTCCTTGTTTCCATTCTTGAGTGAGTTTTGTGTGTTTTCTTGGTTTTGCTTGTAGTGTGGGATAACTTGTGTGAAGTGCTTGAGGAGGAGTGTTTAGCATTTGGGCAAGGCAAGTAATCTCTATAGGATCATTGTGCATGTTATTTTAAGCTACATTGTTGTTTTGGAAACTTTGCATATGAATGTGTTTACAAGCTTCATGATTGTGTTTTGTTGGTTTTGGATGTGTATTCTACCCTTGAAGAGCCTATATGCTCAGGGAATACAAGAGGAATGAGAATGAATGGAAAGGATGAAGGAAAAATGTGAAAATCTGCACTGAACCGCACACCCGTGCATTGGCGGTCAGCTCCGCGGTCAGCTCCGCGGTCAGCTCGCGGCTAGCCGTCTGTGTACACTGCGGCTAACCGCAGGCTGACCGAACTCAGCGGTTACTTTTCCAGAAGCTAGCATTTTCATCTGGGATCAGCGGTCAGCACCACGGTCAGCTCACGGCTAACCGCCAGTCTTGCTCGCGGTTAACCGCAAGCCAACCGTGGACTGCGGTTTCTTCTCCAGAAGCTGGCATTTCGATTGTGGTTCACGGTCAGCTCACGGCTAACCGCCAGTCCCACTCGCGGTTAACCGCAAGCCAACCGCGCAATACGGTTCCTTTTCCCGAGAGCTAAGTTCGATTTGCTCTCCAGCGGTCAGCCTGGCGGTCACCTTGCGGCTAGCCGCCATGTCCCAGTTCGGTTAGCCGACACCTAACCGCGAGGTGACCGAAATTCACTGTTTGTGTATTTTGAAGAGTTTTGCAAGAATGAAAAACTAGAACATGTTAAGTGACCTTTAGCTTGATATTGTGCACTCGAAACCCAAGATGTCTTTAAACTTCTGGGGCACCAATTTTATTTAATTTCCAACATCGGGGCTTCGATTTCACAACGACCATCCAAAGGTCATTACGTGTGCTTGATAAGCCTTGTGTTCGTGCTTTAGTTTTGATAAAATGAATATCATCGTGAACTTGTTTTGAAGTGTTAGTACAAGCTTGTTTTGGGAGTTTTGTTTCAAGAGAAAAGGGGATCTCTTCCTAAGCGTGTTATGCATAATTATTATGCCCGTGCTAGTCGTGCTCGTCATGTTTTGATAAGTGATTTCCCCCTTTCTATCTCGACGTGCTTTGATCGTGTTTCGCGTGTTTTGTGCATTCATGAATTAAGTAAACACCACTGAGCTTAGACTGCCCTTTCGGTTTGATCCACTGTCTGGGGGTCTTTAAACATGTGGACTGTCTGCAGACTAGTCGTGTATTTATTACACATCGTGCGTGTCCGGTTCCGCGGCTGGAATTCCCGTCTTTGTGGGAAATCGTGTCGTGCTTATATTATGTATATCGTGCTTGTCGTGCGTGCTTGCTCTTTTCATTATATAAATGATAGAGAAAGGATGGGCTCTTTGTGGATTGTAACTATTCATGATATATTATGTACTCATGCTAGTTTATTTTGTATCTCAGCTTTGTTCGTATTCTTGAAAATGTATCTCAGTTTTGATAGTACTTCATACCAAAGATTTGCTCACATGTTTTCTCTAAATGTTATTGTTCATGTTCATGCCTACATTGATTACCTGCCAAACCGTCGTGTTTGACCCTTGTTTGTTGGTGCCCAGGTGCAGGAGACGTTGCCTTTGAGGAGGAGCGTCAGGAGGAGGCTTGTGAGCCAACTCCCGTGAGAGAGTGGCAGCCCGACGATGTCATTTAGATGTCGGACTGGTCCTCGAGTTTCGTCACCTTTAGTCTTGGGGTTTCTTTTGGTTATTTTGAGATTGTATTGACCTTTATTGGTCTCTTATGGGTTGTACTGAACTTAACTTACTTTCGTGTTAAACTTATAACTTGAACTATGTTTGAGAATGCCATGATAACTCTTTTCTTGATGCTATGTCTTGTTTATTATTGTGATAGCACTTAAATATTTTATTGGTGCTTATATTGGTGTGTTTTGCTACACGCTTCCGCAATCGTGTACGTGTGAGTCAGATCCAGTGTCTTTGGGAATCCTCACCGCGGGAACCTGTGGGAAAACAAAATCTTCAATAGTAGTAATCATCACCAAACCAACGTCGCGGGCCCGGGGATCCGTTCCGGGGTCGCGACAGAAGGTATCCCCGATGAGAGGTGTTGTCAGATTTGGACAGAAAGGAAAGCTTGCCAAGAGATTTGTGGGACCATTTGAGATCAAGAGCAGGATTGGAGACGTGGCCTATCGTTTGGTGCTATCGCCTGAGCTAGCCGGTGTGCACAATCTTTTCCATGTCTCAATGCTTAGGAAGTATATTCCAGATCCTGCTCATGTGTTGCAGCACGAGCCACTTCAGTTACAAGCAGATGCAACCTATGTGAAGCGTCCGACACAGATCATCGACACCAAGGAAGTAGTGCTGCGTACCAAGACTATTCAGTGGGTTAAAGTACAATGTGAGCATCATACTCCGGAGGAGGCCACATGGGAGCTCAAAGACCAGATGCAGAAGGCGTATCCTTATCGTTTTCCTGATGAGGTACATTTAAGCATTTGGGGACCAAATGTTCTTTTTAGAGGTAAGAGATGTAAGGTCTACGACCTTACTGGGTCAGTTGGGCCCAACAACCGGCCCGTTGACCCATTTATTTTGATAATTATTATAATTATTGTTTTGTTAGATATTTAAGTGAGATTAGACCTTGAGTGAGTTTCTTTTAGTGTTAGAATAGTGTCTGCGAAGTTTCGTTCGATTTCAAGTTCGTTTGATCCTAGCAAGGGGTAGTTTGCAAATTAGGGAAAATTGAGTGTTTTCCGGAAAAATTCCTATCACCGTGATTTTGGGTTCGTTGGAAAGGTCTCATTGCGCTGATCATTTTTGTCTCCTGGCTCGTCTCGATCCGACGATAAAAAACCCTTTAAAAAGTCCATTCTTTTACCGGACCCACTTAAGGGCAAATTGGTCTTTTCCTCCCTCTCTTCTTCTTAATCAGGGATTAGCCCTAATCTCATTCTCACTTCTGCAACGAACTAGAGTTACAACAGCCCATCTTCTTCCCCTTCTCTTCTCAAGCCCAGATCTCCCTCCGGTAGACATTACCTCCGCGATCCGGACCGCACATCTTCTTCCTTTCGCTCTCCTCTCTCCATTGATACTAGTTGGTAAGCCTTTCCCATCATCAACATTTCTATTCGTTTTCTTTTTTGTTTAGAATAGTTTGGATCATGAACTTTTTCCTTTCTTTATTCTTCTCGGTGTTCTAGATTACTTTTGAGTGGGGTAGATTGTGGTTTTCGTGGTAGAAAGCTTCTCCTCAAGCTTTTTCAATTTCTAATCATCTTCTTGGTTGAGGCAAGTAGATATGCATTTTATATTTAATCATGTGTGTACTGTTTTCTTTTGATTGCAATGATATCCTTGTTAGATTACCCAAATTCCAAGCCTATTGTCGGGATTGCATTGGGATTGACATGTTAGGTTAGATTTGTGGTTTTGATTAGATTAATTGTTAAATGGTAGCTTTGGAGGTTTTTAATTTGATAGAATGGATGAGAATAATGATTGAAATGATTGAAGAGCATGGAGGCTTGTTTTCTGCAGGAAAAAGGAAGAAAAAACCCATTTTCGGGCTCAGGTTGCAGTGCCGATCGATCGGGCCTGCAAGCCGATCGATCGGACTGCAATTTGATCTCAGTTAACTGAGGCGAAAATTAGTCCGATCGATCGGACTTGTTGTCCGATCGATCGGAGGGCATTTTCATAATTTCTGACAACTTCGGAAAAGGACTTAAAACGCTTATAACTTTTAATCCTTACGTCGGATTTCTACATATTATATACCGTTGGAAAGCCCTTGAGATGTAGAATCCAATGGTTCTAGTTTCATCACGATCGGAGGTCGGAAAGTGATGTAAAAACTCAGATTATTGACCCATCCTATATTTTATTAGAAATGAGACCAATAACTTAGGTTTGGGCCTTAGATGTTGGAAACCAAGAACCTACTATCAGTTGACCATTAATGGGGATTAAATCGTAGCACGTGGCTTGGTGTTCTTCGATTATGTGTCTAGGTATTCGTGTATTAAACATGGGATAACCTAATGCGTATGGAATTGAATTAATGGATGCTTAACATGATTGTACACCAAGGGATTTCCTTAGAAGCATCGTTGATCCAATTCCACACGTACTCCGTTAGAACATGTAGGATACATGGATGACACCACTTGCTTAGGTTTGGATCGTAATTCCTCCTTGACTTATTTAATCGTATCCGTTGTTATTAATTCTTGTACACTCACTCTCGTCATAATACACCTAATTAATTTATGAAACATAATCCCTTATAGAATTAGGACTTGGACCGGACTTAGAGTGTACCTTAGTACCCCGTGTTATGTAATTGATGAACATGACTGGCTAGACTGAAGGGATTACCATGCGATTGGTTTTGTCTTATATTGATTTGAATGAGTTAATCCCTACGAACATGTCTTGTAAATTGAGCTAGCCAGACTTGCTTGTCTTGGTCTATTCTCGTGTCAACACCACGTTATTATTATTATTTGCATATCATGGCCAGCTGATGTGAGGTCCCACCCTTGGTGGGCCCTCTAAGGGGTATTTTATAGACTAATTAACTCTAATTTATGTTAATTATTGGTTAATTATGCTAATCTTTGCTAATTACTACTAATCTTCGCTAATTATTGCTAATCCTTGCTAATCTTGGCTAATTACTGATTTATTAGGGGCTAATTAGATTGACTAGTTAGATTTCCTAAGTTAGTTAGATTAGCTTAGTGGGTTAGTGTTTTTAATTAGAAAAGGGTTTGAGTCAATCCTAGGCCATTAGTGTGGGGTAGGCTTAGTTAGTTTAGTCTAATTAAGTTAATTAAGGTTGGGTTAGTGCAAGGTGCCCTCTTCTAGAAACTTCCTAACCAAATGACCCAACTACCCTCAAACCCTAACCCTAATCCCATTAAACCCTAGGGCTAATTTGGTCCTAAATCTACTCACTAAACCTATAAAATGTCTCTTAACTCTTGCAAACCCCAAAACCCTAAGCTAATCTCAGCCCTCTTCCCAAGAAAACTGCCTCCAGCCCTGTTCACTGTTCCTCCCAACTTCCATTTCAAGTCACCCTACGTTTGAGCAAGAGATAGCCACTGTTACTGATTTCCCAGAAGCTGCTACACCCCATCTTCCTTCTTCCTTTCCTCATTTCATCTCACTGTTGCTGAGACTCTGCTGCTGGAATTTCCATCCGGAGGAACTACTACTGCTACAGCCACTACATCACCTTCCTTCTTCCTCTTTCACTCTTTTTCCTCCAAGCTGCTGAGCTGTGCTGCAACTGCTTCTTCTCTGCTACTGTTCTGCCGGAATTTTCCAAGAGCTGCTGTTATTACCCCATCTTCCTTTCCCATTTCATTTCTCCAAGGCTCTGCAGCTGTGACTATTGCTGGCACCCATTGGAGCTACAGCAGCTGCCACTCCTTCTTCTTCCTCTCTCTTTTCTTCACTGGGAGACTGCTGCTGTACTGGAAATAACTCTTGAGAGTTGCTGCTGTATTCTTCTTCTTCTTCTACACATCACTTGGGAAGCTACTGTTACTGGGGATTTTTCCAATTGGAGCTGCTGTACCCTTTTCTCCATTCTCTCCCCCTCTCTTTTCTTCACCTGGGAGGCTTTATTTCTGCTGGGATTGTGTGGACCTGCTGCTACACCTGCTACAGCATCTGTTGGGTCATCATCTTCTTCTTCTCCTCTCCTCTGTTCAGCTGGACTGGGTCTGGACCTTCATTTCGAGCTATCTTTCCCTCTTTCTCTCTACAAATCAAATTCTCACTACAAGAGGCAAGTGCATCTTACTGTTAATATAGAGTATATGTTGTCTCTTTTGTGATTCAGTAGTTTTCATGTTCATAAGAGGTTCTGTTATGTTGTAGTTTCTACCTGGAGCTTTGTGTTTGTATTTTGGATGGAAGGTCACTGATGGATGGGGGTTTTCACCCCCCATTTGGAAGATCAGTGGGCCATAAGGTGATGGATGGATGGTTTATGTGTTATTAATTGATTAGAAGTGTTTGGGTGAAGTTTGGAAGAGATTGGAAGTGGTTTGGGCGAAAAAGGAGTCAAAACGGAGAAGTTGCAGAAATGCAACTGGGACTGAAATTTCAGTGTTCTCGGTCGACCGAGACCCCCCTCGGTCAACCGGCAACACTGGAATTTCCAAAAAAATCAGCCTCAGTTATTTTCCTGCAGTTTTGACCTGACACGCCCGGGACTCGCCCGACAGTGTTCTGGGTCGACCGAGACCACTGAGTTTTTGATGAAAAATTGGCCATCAGCCATTTTCTTGCAGAAAACCCATTTCAATTAGTTTGGTTGACCCGGCTTAACCCAGGTTGACCCGGTATACATGGTTTTCCCGGGAAATGACTGAAAGTTGGTTTTGCACCCGAAACTCAGACTGTTTACACCCAAATCAACCCGAAACTTAGAATTAGCATTTAGAAAGTGTTTAAGGCTGGAACATCAATCTTTCTAAGGTTTTTAGAGTATGCGGTCAATCACCTAGGCCTGGTTGTTTGACCGGACACGCTATAAGCCTTTAGAAATGAATTGAGTTGTCCAGGAAGCCTGATTCAGATTAGCTAGCGCACTCGGTTGATCCTCCCGGCCAGGAGATCAACCGAGCTCACCATACATCAGGTTCACCTGGAAAACCCTGATGGTTCCAGTTTTCAACATTTAGGAGATATGATCAGTTGTGGGGCCCATTGACCATCCAAATGAAGTGTTTATCAGTGTCCTAAGCCCGAGTCAACGGTGTGGCTCAACCTTGACTCGCGGGGACCACTGTTTAGAGTTTTGGTTGATAATCTAAGATGATTCGACCTCTAAAAGTTGTCAACGATGCCCTCAATCAACTAAGCACCGAATACAGTATTTTACGGCATTAATGACATCGTTTAGAGATCGAATTACCGGAGATAGACCCGAACCTAAAGTGGCCCATTACCTAGGATTGGACCGTTGTTCTTCCCTATTGATTCCTATGTTGAAGTTCATACTTCCTTATTATTATTCTGTCATTCCTAGATCTTTAGATTAACTGTTCACTGTTAATTAAACATAATTGGAAGACCTGAACCTAGGGTATCTAGAGGTGACCCGATAGTGTGATTTCGGAGATCATTGACCCGTGTCTGTGTCTAGGCGGGCCCTTATTGGGCCTAAGTGTGGAGATGTGAACCCTTTAGCTTGAAGAGGTAGTTTCTATTGGACTGTTAGGTTATATGGATTGGAATGGAACTGTTTATCAGTATAAGTGGATTAGTTGCCTCGTATGGACAGTATTAGACCAGGCCATGTACTGATGGGCCTTGGTATGGATCCAACGAGTGGGCCTGGACTTTGAATGAGATCCAGAGACTGTATTGAGATGTGTAGACCTCTTAGGGATATTGATAGGACCTTGTTCACGCAAGGCAAAGCCTAGACAGACACAGACCGTAGAGTTATTCTCGAGTCGGCATGAACATTCACTCGGTTGATTTAAGCTCAGCCTGTGGACTGATCATCCCCGGTAGGAGCTAGTTGAGTGTTGAGGAGCTATCATGATGAGCTGTGTGGTTGAGACGGACGGTGTGATACCGTGCCGATCTGGAGTGTTGAGATGATGAGATGATGAGTGAGATTTGGGATTAGTTATTCCCACTGGTGAGATTTCCCCGCCGCAACTGTGTTCAGTATGGGAGGGCCGCTGCATAATATCCCGCGGTATTCCAGCTCGTGTGAATGTGCCCCTTTGTTTACAGTAGTTTAGATGTTTCTATTTATCTTGGTTCCTTATGATTATCATGCACACCTGCCTAGTTCATTTCCCTTGCTATTCATTTAATTTATGCACTCGTCTTTATTTCCTTTGATATATATGTTCTATGTTAGTAGTATGCTGTAACTTGCCAGATCGTTTAGATCTGACCCATTCATTGGTGCTTAGGCCTTGATCCCGAGATCCCAGACGATGCATTAGCCCTAGTGGAGGCACCCGTTGCAAGAGAGTATGCTTGGGGCCCGGCCGACACGGATGTCGAGCCGGAGGACGAGGAGTTTATACATGGGTTTTGAGGGACTCCATTTATTTTGGGTTTGAGCGAAACTTTGTAGTGAGTTGGGTAGACTCAAAATGTATTAACTTTGATTAATATTGAATCATTTTAATTAGACTGATGTTCCGCTCATACTTAATATATATATACATCGATACCTATTGCTTCCGCTTTGTTTAAATCGTTATGCTTCCGCAATTTAAATGTTATAACTATGTTGGTCAAAAAGTTTTAAATTGGACCTCACTGCGGCCTACGATCTTGGAAGTTCTCGGATTTTCCGGGAAGTAGCGCGCCAATTTCGGGTAATCGAACGAGTATATCGGTATCCGGAATTGGGGCGTTACAGCTGCAGTTTGGGGTTTATTGATAGGCCGGTTACTCGGACATCAGGGCGGGCAGTCGGCCTTGGACGGCGTCAATGGCGTTGAATAGTTGGGAGCGGGCTGGGACCGTGCTACTATTCCCAGGACCGGGAGCTGGGATCCCCCTGGAGCCGGACTTTGGTATCAGTAGTCTGGATAGGATTGTTACTGGTACCCCGTGAGGTGGCTAGGACATCCACGGAGTCTCCCTCTTGTGCATTGCATTACATTGGTAGTGGTGATTGTTAGTATTGCTAGTATTCCTAATTATGATTCGAATGATTATTTACTCACGCTTTATGCTTAGATTTGATTCCTTGTATTCTCTTGATTATCATACATGTCATTACTCTTATACTTGATGCATGTCATGATTATTTATATCTTGCTTATCTATTGCTCAACATGTCATTGACTCTATTCGTTGGTGTGCAGACTCCTCAGGTAAGTACTATTACGAGGAGCAAGCAGGTGAGGAGATCCCAGAGGATCTCCAACCGGCTGAGGAGGAACGAGAGTGGCATGCCGATGACGTAGAGTAGTGTCATTGATCCTGGCACGAGAGAGAGATTCATTGGGACATCTTTAGATTCTTTCATTCTTATTTATCTCTCGTTGAATCTTTTATATCATTGACTTCTTAATTGTTTTAAATGGCCTTGAGTATTGGGATGGCCATTGTAATAAATTAACTTCATTGTTTAAGTTTTATTTTATTCCTTGTGCAACTTTAATATATATTGAGATTCATTATTCCTTGTTGATATCCAAACATGACTAGAATTGTATGAGTTCCGCATATTCTTATTATATTTGAGGCTTGAAATTTTATATCCTCATAGCGGACTTACGATCCTTGGGCGTAAAGGGCAAATTTTTTAATTAGCCCTAAATTTCACTCCCCAGATCTGATTTATTCTCTAATCGGGTTCGGGGGACGTGACAGACATAGGGAGCCTTGATCACTGGTGGATTTTTTATGCTGATTGTTGTCGGATGATCATGCAAATTCAGGCATTGGTTGCTACCAGTGAGCCGGTACCATCCGTCCTTTCGATTTCTTGATCAGTCGGGCAGAAAGTGTGATTTCTTGGTCGCCCGATTGGTGATTTCGAAGTATCCAATGACGAACCCATGATTTCAACGGTGGACCTGTGATGTTGTCAAAGATCGATGGATTTTGTGCCCCGAAAATCAGATTTTTGAAAAATCACAGAGGCCAAACAGCTCGAAACGCAAAAAGGAAACCAAAAATGGGCTTTCGGCGAAAATCCGGTAACCCGGATTACCAGGATCGTTGGCGACCATGTACCTATGGTCTCGGCCCATGGTCGTAGGCCATGGGGCAATTTTGCCCCTTTTGGTCGCCTTTTTCGATCGTGTTCTAGGTTTTTCTGATTTTTTTTTCTTCTTTGGCATTTTCTTGGTATTTTTGTACAATTTTTGGCATAATTACCCTACAGAAAACTTGATGAGAAGTCGTACGGAACAAGTTGCAAAGTCTCTGATTTTCCGGAAAAGCCGAAGACTTTGTCGCGCTTGGATGCCAATTTACTGTAAAAAACCAAAACCGGGTTAAACGATGTTGGAATGACCTAAAATTTGGGGTGAAGCTTCATGGGCAATAAATAAAACCAACCACATGCTTTTATTTGAGTTTTGAAGCTGTGTTGGGTCCTGTCGCCAGTAAACTTGATTTTATCGCGAGGAAGACGCCATGCTTTGATGTACGGTCAAACGATGTTCGGTTGACCTGAGATTTGATAGGGAGCCTCATGGAATCATTTTAAGATGATCCATAAGCTCTGATTTGGAAATCATGGTCCCGAGGGGCTCCGCCAAGAGGCTTGATTTAGCTTCCGGGAGGTCAAAGTCTGGTCAAATGATGTCGAAATGACCTAAAACTTGATATGTAGCCCCTTGGAGGTATTTTGAGACCATCCATATGCTCTGTTTGATGAGTAATGGCTCGGTAGTTTCCGCCTCCGAGAGGCTTGGTTTTGCTGTTTGTGGGTTGATGTGAGGTCAAACGTTGTCGGTTTGACTTGAAATTTGACATAGAGATTCTTTGGAGTGTCTTAAGACCATCCATAAGCTCTAATTGAAGATTTGATGTCTTCGATGTTGTCGCCGCTGGGAGAGCTGACTTTGCTATGACCTTTTGCATTTTAGGCCAAACAATGTCAGAATAGCCTGTAATTTGATATAGGGCCTTCTTGTGGCATTTTGAGGCCAACTGTGTGCTCTTTTTTGTGAAACAAGGTCTCTAGTTTCACCGCCGCTGGGAGCTCTTGTTCAATTGCGGGAAGAGTGAAGTTAGGCCAAACGATGTCGAAATATCCCGAAACTTCACTTATAGTCTTTTTATGGCTGTTTTGAAGGATCTTAAAGTTTCTGGTTGATTCTTACAAGATCTGATGCGTAAAGTAACATTGTTTATCGTGATTGGATGCAACTTCATGTAGCTTATTTGATGTTGAAAGGATATGGAGAAGCAAAGTGAAATTTTTGGTGTCAATAGATGAGTCTGATGATGCTGAACTTGAGGCTGTGTTTGTCAGAAAAACTCAAAAAGTTTTTGAAAAGGAATATAAGGCAACCTTAACAAGGATTTTCAGAAAAAAAGGCTTCCAAAAATTATGAGAAAAACTCTATTTGTTGTTTTGAATGGCAAGGCTTTGGTCATGTTGCTTCTCAGTGTGCAAATAGGAAATTGAAGAATAAAGGTAAAGCTTTGAATGCCACTTGGTTTGATGACTCAAGTATTGATTCAGATTCTTCAAAGTCTGATTTGAAAAAACCTAAGTGTATTGCTTTTATGGCCAGAACTTACATCTCTTCTGTGCAGGGCTCGTTTGATAAGGATTCAAAGTCACAAGAGGATTTGAATTCTCATGAGTTATCTGATGATGAGTAGGATCTGGAAACTCAGTATATGAGACTACTAAAAGATTCCATGCGTTTGATGAGGATAAATGACAAGATGACACACAAGCTGAAACATTTGGAATCTATGAATTCTACGCTCTCATCCGAACTAGAAGATGAAGGTAAGCCAGTTACATTCAAAATGTTCAATATTGTCTAAACAGTTAAATGATGCAAGTACCAAGGTCGATATGCTCACTAAGCATGACGAGAAGGCTGAAAAAGAGCTAAAAAGGCTTCAAAGTGAACTAGCTACTCTTAAGAATGAAAATGCCAACCTTGATGGTAAGTTGAAGATGGTGCATAGTGAATAGTCCACAACAAAAGCCTCGCTGAATAGGATAAACACTGGATCTAAGAAGTTGGATGAAATCCTATGCAAACAAAAGATGGCCTTTGCCAAACAAGGTATTGGCTTCACTGATGGTGCGTCTACCTCCAAAAATCTAGATAAATCAGTTTTTATTAAAGGACCAACATTGATTTTTGCCCCTCCTATGAAGTCCACTGCACATGTTAAGTATGTTCCTAAAACACCTTTTCGCAATGTGAATCGTCCTAAATTTATTCCTATATGTCACTTATGTGGGAGCAAAGGACACATTAGACCTTATTGTAGGAAATTGAAAAATCAGAAAAGGAAGCACTCTTCCCTACTTCAAAAGGTCAAAACTAAGAAGGTCTGGGTAAGGAAATCAGATTTACAAAGTTGTGTTCCCCATAAATGTTTTTACAAGGTGAAACAGTTGTTATCTGAAAAAAATATGGATCAAGAGTCCATGGTTGGGAATTGTGACAAAAAGAAAGCCATTAAGATCTTGAAAAGGCCTCATGAGCCCACTAGGTCAGAATACTTTTGGAGTTTTCTAGGCATCTGCTTACATCCATGATCTCAAATTCATTATCTTATTTGCACATGCATTTGATTAAAAGAACTTCAATTTTTATTTTATTTTTTGCATGTGATATATAGTGAATGATATTTGGATTTTACGTCATATTCTATTTTCACTATAAATGTTCTTCCTAATTTCCACTTGAGGAAAAGAAAAAGAGAATGGAAGCAATTTTTCGGTGAACCGGAGGAATAAGGCTACCTAAGAGTATGTGTGATAGCCACCATATGATTGAAAAGTTTCATTGGAAAGGGCTACCATATTCATTAATGTGAAAGTCACCAATGAAGGTTCACATCTAAAAGAAGAAAAGATTAAAAAAAAAAAAATTGGTGATTGATGATGATAGTTCCATAAATTTTTTTTTACCCAAATCTGAATGTCCGTGGAAGTCTTTCTAAGTTTTTGTGAGCTGAAATGAACTGTCTTTGCTCCGTAGTTTTCTATGTCGTTAAATCTTGAAAACTTTTACCTTGAAAATTTTCAGTGTGAAAAGAAAAAAAATTGGGTATATGTTGCTTCGAGATAAAATAAATAAATAAATGTGAGTGATATTTACGAGGATCACTCCATCACACACACATACACATGATTGTAAATCTGGATATCATGGAACTTTGATTGACTGATTTTCAAGATCGATTGACTGGTTTGCGTTTAGTTGTGTTTCCAAATTTGTATTTCCTCTCCCTAGGTTTTCAGCCCTTCAAGTGGTCTTCGTCTGGTGATTTTGGCTTATTTTGAAATTATGATTAGTCTCAGACACCATTGTGGATTCCGAATCATCCTAAACAAAAAGGCCGAACATGATATTTCGGATTAAGGGGGAGCAACTTTGTTAACTTGATTGCTTGCATTTTATCAAGAAAAGGGGGAGTAGGAATATTAAAAAGTTGGTCATTGCATCTATTATCCCTTTTGCGCTGGTTTTGTCAATTCTTAAACAAAAAGGGGAGTCGATTATTGTGATTTTAATTCTTGCATTTTTCTTTCATTTTGATGATTTTATGCAAGATCTTTTGCCAAGGTTTTCTTGTGCAGGTTTCATACAGAGGTTTTGAAGACTTAAAAGTTTTTTTTTTACTGGGAAGCAGATCTATCTGTCTTAGTTATAATGCAACCAAGATTCTTCAAACTGTTGGCCTAGTGGGTCCAGACCAATTGGGTTCAGGGTCATGGGTATTTTGGTAATTGTACCGGGACTTTCTTATTGACTAAGATAAGGTTTCTTGGGGAATAAGAAAGAGAACATTATATATATGATGAAATGTGTAACCCATGAGATATACTGTACTACATATCATACAGAGAGTGAACCCAAAGGAGAGTCGAGTTTCTTTCCCGTGGACGTAGGCAAGATTGCCGAACCACGTAAATCTCTTTGTGTGTGATTGCTTGTTCTTGTGTGGTTGATTGATTGCTCGATCGCTGATTCACGTTTCCGCATACACGCGCACAACAAGTGGTATCAGACTCAGAGCCTAGGGTTTCTAGGGTTGGATTGTGCTGCGTTGCGATCGACAGATCGGATCAAGGGAATCTGGATTTCTGCGTGTGGCTCTTCGTCGCAGAAAAGAGAGATCAGTTTCGATCTCTGTTGGGCCACACTAATCAAGGATTTTTCGTTTCGGGGAGATTTTACAGAAGACAGATCGAAGAACTGTGTTGGATCCCGGTTGCATAAATTGCAGCCGATTCGCCTGAGAAGAAGATTCTTCAGGGATTATCATCACCGTCCGCGCTTCGCCGGTACACGTACCGCTGCGCAGATCAGAGGGCCAGCCGCTGCCAGAGAAGATTTAAGTTTTGAAATTTTTTTTTGAAACTTCAAGTTTTCAAAACTTGAAACAGAGGCTGCCGTCGCCATCGTCTCCGAACCGGATGAAGACCACATCTTCGCCGGAGAAAAGTCGCAGGACTTTCTGCGTGTCGCTGGAGAAGGATCGTCGCCCGCCGCTGCCGTGCCGTGACAAGAGAGGAAGAAGGAAGGCAACACCGCAGACGTGTTCTGTTATAGAACCCAGTTTTGTTTGAAGAAGAAGGTGCAGATTTGGGCCAGTCTGGGTTTGGGTTAGTTCCTCCTGACCCGTTTGCAGAAGCCCAGCGCAATACAGCCCACTATCCAGACCAGGTTGGTTCCAGATCCGGGTTGGTTTTGACCTGACCCGTTCCACAGGCCCAGCCCAGTCCCTGTCTAGTTCAGTTCGGTTTTGGGTCAGTTTAACCTGACCCGTGAAGCAGGAAGCCCATTCCAGCAATTGCTGACATCAGCGCCACGTTAGCGAACAGTACAGTAGCTGGGGTTTGATCGGGATCGACAGCTGAAACTTGTTCTTGCAATATCTTGATCATCCGAGGTCAGATCGGAGATCCGTTTGCGCCTACAGACTCGTTGCGAGCAGATCTATGTAATTGTGGAAGAAGATTGGCAGTTTGACGGTCAACAGGAAAGTTTGACTAATTGAAGCACATAATACAGTTTTTGCGATATCGGAGCCATCTAGAGTCGTATTTCAGATCCGTTTCTTCCAGCGTGCTCATGGTGACGAGATCTATAGATTGGTGCAGAACTTGAGGTTAGTGAAAGTTGTTTATATTTCCTGATTATTTAATTGAGATGGAGAACAACACTGTGAACACTACCATGATCAAATTGAACCATACAAATTAGTTAATTTGGAAAACAAAGATGGAGGATATCCTCTATTGCAAAGACCTCTATGATCCCATTGAGGGGGATGGTGCCTGACCAAAAGAGATGTCTGATCCAGATTGAAAAAAGATGCATAGAAAGACCATTGGTCACATTAGACAGTGGGTGGATAATAGCATATTTCATCACGTGTCTAATTAAACCAATGCGAGAACCCTTTGGAAGAAGTTAGAAGAAAGATATGAGAAGAAAACTGCTGTGAACAAAACTTTTCTCATTAGAAAGCTTGTGAATATGAAATTCAAGGAGGGTGGTAAAATTGAAGAGCACAAATGAATTCTAATGTGTTGTGAATGAATTAGCCACAATGAAGATGGTTCTTGATGATGAGATACAAGCTTTATTGCTTCTAAGTTCTTTGCCAGATACATGTGAGACATTGGTTGTTTCCATGAGCAACTCTACTCCAGATGGTGTGTTATCAATGAGTCAGGTTACTAGCAACTTGTTAAATGAAGAAACAAGAAGGAAAACTGCAGGGACAGAGAATACACAGGCCTTTGTTACGGAGAAAAGGGGGAGGAGTAAGAGTAGGGGACCAAATGGGAGTCGTGGCAAGTCTAAAGGTGGATCACAGACTAAGAAAAAGTCTGGAAAATGCTTTCATTGTGGCAAGGAGGGTCACATTAAGAAGAATTGCTTTGCCTTTAAGGAAAAGAAAGAAGCCAACAATGATCAGAAGAATGACACTAACACTACAACTACTTTGAATAATGAAGTCCAATGAAAATGAAGAGTGTTTGAGTGTTGCAAATGATCAGGTTGAGTGGGTTGTTGACACTGCGGCATCCTACCCTGCTACTCCTTTTAAGGAGATGTTCACAACGTACAAAGCAGGTGACTTTGGCACTGTGAAGATGGGCAACACAAGTCATTCAGATATTGTTGGGATCAGTGATGTCTGCATTAAAACCGATATTGGTTGCACAATGACGCTGAAAGATGTGCGACATATTCCTGATCTGCGGTTGAATTTGATTTCTGGAAATTCATTGGACCGTGCAGGTTATGAGAGTTACTTCGGAAATGGCAGGTGGAAACTTACTAAAGGGTCTCTTATTGCTGTGAGAGGGAAGGCATGTAATACGCTGTACAAGACACATGTGAAGCTATGCAAATGTGTGTTGAATGCTGTTGAAGACAAATACTCTCCAAATCTGTGGCACAAGAGACTGGGACATATGAGTGAGAAAGGACTGCTGTTATTGGCAAAGAAAGATCGTATTCATTACTCCAAAGGTGCATCCCTTGACCCTTGTGATTATTGCTTGTTTGGTAAACAACACAGGGCATCTTTTTCTAAAACATCAACGATAAAATCTAATTTATTAGATTTGGTATATTCTGATGTTTGTGGTCCCATTGAGGTAGAGTCATTGGGTGGCAATAAGTTTTTTGTCACATTTATTGATGATGCATCTAGGAAAGTTTGGGTTTATGCGTTGAAATCGAAGGATCAGGTGTTCCAAGTATTTCAGAGTTTCATGTCATGGTTGAAAGAGAAACAGGAAAACTCTTGAAATGTCTTCGCACAGATAATGGTGGAGAGTACACATCTAACCAGTTTAAAAGCTATTGCTCGAAGCATTGTATTCGACATGAAAAAGCAGTTCCTGGTACTCCACAGCACAATGGTGTGGCAGAAAGAATGAACCGCACTATTCTTGAAAGGATGAAATGCATGATTAGAGTGGCACAGGTACCCAAGCCATTTTGGGGTGAAGCTGTCCTGTCTGTCGTTTACCTGATTAACAGGTCTCCCTCAGTTCCTTTGGATTTTGACATTCCGGAGAGAAAATGGACATGTAAAGATGTTTCTTATTCTCATTTGAAGGTGTTTAGGTGCAAGGCTTTTGCACATGTATTAAAGGAGCAGCGTTCAAAGCTTGATGATAAGGCAGTATGTTGCATTTTCCTTCGCTATGGTGGAGCTGAGTTTGGTTACAGATTATGGGATCCAGAGAAGAGGAAAATTATCAGAAGTAGGGATGTGGTGTTTCATGAAAACCAGTTCTTTGGAGATATTGAGAAGACTGAAAAATCTAAAGAAGTTGTTGATGGAGTGGTTGATCTCACACCGACTCCTTCTCCAGTGCAGACTACAGGTGGAGAAGGTGGACAAAACGATCCGGATCATGATGAGGCGCAGGGGTTGCCAGATGAACAAGGTATTGAGCAGGGGGGGCAGTCTCCTTAGTTAGAAACCACAGAACCCCAAGTTAGGAGGTCTACTCGAGAGCGTCAACCATCAACAAGATATCCTGCAGCATATTATATTTTGCTTACTGATGAGGGGGAGCCAGAGAGCTACCGAGAAGCAAAAACTCATGCAGATAAATATGAGTAGATGAAGGCTATGCAGGATGAGATGAGTTCTTTGAAAAAGAACAATACTTATGAGCTGATGGAACTTCCAAAAGGCAGGAAGGTTTTGAAGAACAAATGGGTGTTCAAACTGAAGAGAGATGACAGTGGAAAACTGATAAAGCACAAAGCACGGCTAGTGGTTAAAGGCTTTGCGCAGACGAAGGGTATTGACTTCGATGAAATCTTCTCTCCAGTTGTGAAGATGACTTCTATCAGAGTTGTCTTGGGTCTAATCGCCAGCATGGACCTTAAGCATGAACAGATGGATATGAAGACTGCATTTCTTCACAGTGATCTGAAAGAAGAGATCTACATGACTCAACCAGAGGGGTTTGAGGTAGAAGGAAAAAAACAGATGGTTTGCAGGTTGAAGAAGAGTCTCTACGGGTTGAAGCAAGCACTGAGCCAATGGTACAAGAAGGTTGATTCATTCATCGTGAGTCATGGGTACCGGATGACAGCTGCAGATCACTATGTTTATGTTCGTAAATTTGGTAATGGCACATTTATCATCCTCCTTTTATATATAGATGATATGTTGATAGTTGGACATGATAGTAAGATGATTGACAGGCTGAAAAGAGACATGTCAAAGACTTTTAACATGAAAGACTTGGGACCCGCACGACAAATCTTGGGAATGCAAATACGTCGTGACAGGAATACCAAGAAACTGTGGTTGTCACAGGAGAAATATGTTAAATGGGTGCTAGCAAAGTTCAACATGAAAGATGCTAAGCCAGTTAGCATGCCTTTAGCTAGTCACTTTAAGCTTAGTAAGAGACTATGTCCTACTACAGATGAAGAAAAGGCACGGATGATGTCTGTTCCATACTCCTTAGCAGTTGGGAGTTTTATGTATGCCATGGTGTGCACACGGCCAGACATTGCTCATGTAGTGGGTTTAGTGAGTAGATTTATTTCTAACCCTGGGAAAGAGCATTGGGAAGCAGTGAAGTGGATCTTCAGATACTTGAGAGGTACATCAGATTTCTGCTTGTGTTTCGGAGGCTCAAAACCAGTACTTGAAGGCTTATGCTGATTTTGCAGGCGATCTTGATCGTCAGTTGTCTACTTCTAGGTACTTATTTACTTTTATAGGGAGAGCTATTTCCTGATAGTCTAAGTTGCAGAAGTGTACAACATTGTCTACAACCGAAGTAGAATACATAGCTGCTAATGAAGTAGGGAAGGAGATGATTTGGTTGAATTTTTTTTTCAAGAACTAGATTTGAAGCAAGGAGAGTATGTAGTCTACTGTGATAGTCAGAGTGCTATGGATCTTACCAAGAACGCTACATACCATGCCCGCACAAAGCATGTTGATGTGAGATATCATTGGATTCGTGATGTCATCGAAAAGAATCTCATGAAACTGGAGAAGATTCATACTAACAAGAATCCCTCTGACATGATGACTAAGGTCGGGTCTAAGGGAAAGTTGGAGCTGTGTTCAGAGTTGACAGGACTGGACTCCTAGTAAGGGGGTTTAGAGGCGTCTTCCCCATAGTCTGGAGGGGGAGATTGTTGGCCTAGTGGGTCCACACCAATTGGGTTCAGGGTCATGAGTATTTTGGTAATTGTACCGGGACTTTCTTATTGACTAAGATAGGGTTTCTTGGGGAATAAGAAAGAGAGCATTATATATATGATGTAATGTGTAACCCATGAGATATATTGTACTGCATATCATACGGAGAGTGAACCCAAAGGAGAGTTGAGTTTCTTTCCCGCGCGTGGACGTAGGCAAGATTGCCGAACCACGTAAATCTCTTTGTGCGTGATTGCTTGTTCTTGTGTGGTTGATTGATTGCTCGATCACTGATTCACATTTCCGCATACACGCGCACAACACAAACTTCATGTAATGTGTATAGGAGACTTCATCCTCTGCCTTGTGGTTTCATCACAAACCACTTCTAATAGAACACTAATTACAACTCAATTAGGACTTGAGTTTTGTTAAGACTTGATGAATTAGCCAACTAAAACTCTAACAATCTTCCCCTTTGGTAATTCATAAACAAAACTCCTAGGGCATGTTTGGTAACAAAATCACCACGGATGTGATTTCGGCTTTCCACACTAAACATGAAAATCCAAGTTTGGTGCTGTCAAATCGTTACTGATTTAGGGTGCTTCAAATCATCGTAAGTAAGGTTTTTAGGATCCGACCTCCCCCCTTCGGATTCGCAAATCAACGGGTGAAAGAGTGGGGGTATAAAAACAGAAATCGTCACCCCTCCTTCGTTGACTCTTTTGAATTAAACCCTCTCTCCCATCCCAATCAAATCAACTTCTTTGTGCAAGCTCTCTAAGGTATCCCCCCTCTCTTTCTCTCTCTACTATACAATCCCAGCAAAGTCACCCTCCCTTGTCGAGCCCTCTCTCCCCTACCATTGCAGCCCTATCAAGATAGATTTGTTTACTGTTTTGGGTTTTATAGTATCTGATTGATTGAGATGCTACAAAGATTTAATCCATTAAGGGGTCATTTCTTCTATTTGTTAGCTTTCTCTTCCTTCCTTTTCTTTTTGCAATGATTGATCTTTTACTTTGTTCAACAAAGTAGTATTCATATTTCTTTGCTATGATTTTATTTATTGCTGTGTCTAGATGTGGAGTGAGTTTTTTCTTTATTTATTTTTCTTCGGTTAGATGGGATCTTAATCTAATGAATGTGTTTTTCTACTTCCTTACTTTTCCCTTTGGAATTACATAGATTGGAACAATTCTGGGGTTATTGGGATTTATGGCATCTATAGACTCCTATGCACAGATTACAATTTTAAATCTTTCATCTCATCTAAACAAGAAAAGAAAAGAAGAACTCAGGTAGACGATCACTGAGAAAGTTATAGGGGCTTTGAGAAAATCTCTCATGATTTTAATAAGTTCATGCCACCCATTTGACAAAATCAGTTTGTATGTCATATATTCCGTTTTTTTTTATTTATGAAGTTGTATTTTGATATATGTAATGCTAACCGAATAACATTCATTTATAAATATTTGAGGTTTTTACTGGAAAAACCACTTTATACGGTCAGTACACCGAATAGGGAATAACAAATATGCACCTAACAAGGAATCTGTACAGGATTCCTAATTTTTTTTACCATTTTTTTTTGCGGTCGAATTCGACCTTTAATTTCAGCACTGGAGGTTGAACTCGACCCTGAGATAAAAGGTGGCCCTAATATATTTTAGTTCCCTGCGACGAATTCGACCTTCAGTTTGTTCTACCCCATTTTCACGATATGGAAACACATGCTTTAGCAATCTAAGATGAGGTCAAGTTCTCATAAAACACTTCTAAAATCCTCACTCAAATCTAGTTAGATAAAAGAATACGATGTATTAACCATTAAGAAACCACCCATGCAAACATGTTTGGACCTAAACACATACACCCATTTCACTATTGATATAGGAAGAAAATTCAGCAATGAACATAAGGCTGAACCAGGTGGAAAAATCAGTCATATGTATAAAGTAAACAAGAAAAAAAATTCATTTTGCACCTATTCATCTATTGTCTTCACTTTCTTTCTCTCTCATGAGTAAAAGTAAAAACTCTTTTGGTTGCAATCAACTTATTATTTCCTTCTCAAAATCCATTCATGTCGATAAACATATGCAGCTCCATTACAAACACCTAAAGATACAATACAAGTCAACACATATACCTCCATTGCAAACAATATTACATACAACTACACATAGACACATTTATGAAAATATTTAGAGGTTTTTATCAGAAAAACCACTTTATGTGGTCAGTACACCGAACATGGAACATAAGGTAAACATGCACCTAGCAGGATTCCTATTTTTTTTTTTTACCATTTTTTTTTTTTTGTGGTTGAGTTCGACCTTCAGTTTCAACGCTGGAGGCCGAATTCGACCTTGAGATAAAAGGTGGCCATAATATATTTTAATTCATTGCGTCGAATTCGACCTTGTAAGAAACACCCGAAGATCGCGTTCAGCCAGAAATTTATATGAGTTTTTCTGACTTTAGGTACTGGGAGGGCAGTAAATGG
The DNA here is from genome assembly GCA_038049695.1 of Cinnamomum chago. Taxonomy (NCBI): domain Eukaryota; kingdom Viridiplantae; phylum Streptophyta; class Magnoliopsida; order Laurales; family Lauraceae; genus Cinnamomum; species Cinnamomum chago. Next base: position 97,647,737 of record CP142453.1, on the reverse strand, counting down.
ACTTGATACAACATCCTCAATACAAAGAGATTTATGAGTATCTGGAAACTTTATCTGTAAAGATGCAGGAAGTAGGCTATGTACCTGATACAACATTAGTTCTTCATGATGTTGATCAAGAAGAGAAGGAAACAGTTCTTCGTGTCCATAATGAGAAGCTTGTTGTTGCATTTGGGATCATGAATATAGTTCAAGAGACAATGATCCATATCATCAAGAACCTAAGAGTCTGTGGAAATTGTCATATCGCAATCAAATTTATTTCCAACACTGTCAGTCGACAGATTGTTGTGAGAGATTCAAATCATTTTCATCATTTCAAAGACGGGCTCTGCTCTTGTGGGGACTATTGGTGAGATTGAATAAGAAAAAAGAAATTTTAGGGTATAAACCCATCGGGCTAGGTTTCCAGGTAATTGTGTTGTCCCCATTTTGATGTGTGTGGCCAGATTACTCTACTTTCTAGCCAATTTTTATTATGCAAGATTGTCAATTCAGAGACCGTTTTGAGGATTCAAATCAATTCATAAATTCAAGGACTGGTTCTGCTCCTGTTGGGCTTATTGGTGATATCACTTCATAAGGAATTTTGAAAACCAATTCTAACTCTTTTGGTACAAATCGATTGAGTTGGGTTCAACAACTGTGCAGTCTTCACATGCTGCTTGTGGCCAAGATTGGCTTCCTTGTTTCAAATTTAAGGTCAGACCTTTTTAGAGGCCTCCTGTATTCTTCGACGCTATTGACTTCTGAAGATAAAAAAACAAATATCATCAAAGAGCTAACTACAAGAATCATCATCTTAGCCTCGTTCGGACATCCAATCATTCTAGGGTCGACAGCTAACAATAGGAATTTTAAGAATAGTTTAATTTCAGATTTGTAATTTAAGAGGTTATTTTCATGCTTTTTCTTCATTTCGATTTAATTGAAATGAAAATGTCAATGACAAGCTGAAAAAGTCATGTACCGCCCTCCCAGTAGCTAAAGTCAGAAAAACTCATGTACATTTCTAGTCGAATGCCACATTCGGGTGTTTCTTACAAGGTCGAATTTGACGCAGGAAATTAAAATATATTAGGGCCCCTTTTTATCTCAGAGTCGAATTCAACCTCCAACGCTGAAACTGAAGGTCAAATTCGACCACAAAAAAAAAATGGTAAAAAAAATAATTAGGGATCATGTACGGATTCCCTGTTAGGTGCATGTTTGCCTAATGTTCCATGTTCTAGTATACTGACCACATAAAGTGGTTTTTCCGGTAAAAACCTCTAAATATTTTCATAAATGTGTATATGTGTAGTTGTATGTAATATTGACTTGCATTGTATCTGTAGGTGTTTGTAATGGAGCTGTATATGTTTATCAACATGAATGGATTTTGAGAAGGAAATTAGTTGATTCAACCAAAAGAGTTTTTACCTTCACTCATGAGAGAGAGAGAGAGAGAGAGAGAGAGAGAGAGAGAGAGAGAAGACAATAGATTAATAGGTGCAAAATGATTGTTTTTTCTTATTTACTTTATGCGTATGACTGATTTTTCTCCCCTAGTTGAGCCTTATGTTCATTGCTGAATTTTCTTCCTATATCAATAGTGAAATGGGTGTATGTTTTTTAGGTCCAAACATGTTTGCAGGGGTGGTTTGTTAATGGTTAATACATTGTATTCTTTTATCCAACTAGATTTGAGTGAGGATGTTTGAAGTGCTTTATGAGAACTTGACCTCATCTTAGATTGACAAAGCATGTGTCCATGTCGTGAAAATGGTGTAGAGCAAAGTGTGGATACGTCAGTAGTGGGTTTAGAATAGGTATTCCAACAGTGGACATGATTTGAATGGGCTCCATGAGAGCATATATATCGATCGAGTTGAATGGGTGCTCTGGATTCTTAGTGTATATGTTATAATTTTTGTATTTATTTGTTTCAGGTTATGATAAGCAATGTGAATAAATCAAACTCTAATTATAAGCCTGTGATGGGTATGCGTGCATTATTCAAGTTGGCACTTTCAAGAGGAAGGGATCGGATGAGAAGGAAGCATAAGGCAATGAGACTATTTCCTATTGGTTTCTTATAATTAATTTTAGAAGGCAAGAATTATTGCATGTAAATGCTAATTGTATTTTTTCATCAACTTTGTAATTTGTGATTGGAAAACATATCAATCTAATAATTGATAATTCAATTTTTTTCATGTTTAAATGGAGTAAGTTATATGAAATATGTTGAATGGGTGCTAGCGAGATTCAACATGATAGATGCTAAGCCAATTAGCATGCCTTTAGCCAGTCACTTCAAGCTCAGTAAGAGATTATGTCCTACTACATATAAAGAAAAGGAACGGATGACATCTGGTCCATACTCCTCAGCAACTGGGAGTTTTATGTATGCCATGGTGTGTACACGACCAGACATTGTTCATGCAGTAGGTTTAGTGAGTAGATTTCTTTCAAACCCTGGGAAAGAGCATTGGGAAGTAGTGAAGTGGATCTTCAGATATCTGAGAGGAACATCAAATTTTTGCTTGTGTTTCAGAGGCTTAAAACTAGTACTTGAAGGCTTTACAAATGCTGATTTTGTAGGCGATCTTGATTGTCGGTTGTTTACTTTTTGGTACTTATTTACTTTTTCAGGGTGAGCTATTTCCTGGCAATCTAAGTTGCAGAAGTGCACAGCATTGTCTACAATCAAAGCATAACACATAGCTGCTAATGAAGCAGGGAATGAGATGATTTGGTTGAGGAATTTCTTTCGAGAATTGTGTTTGAAGCAAAGAGAGTATGTAGTCTATTGTGATAGTCAGAGTGCTATGGATCTTAGCAAGAACGCTACATACCATGCCCGCACGAAGCACGTTGATGTGAGATACCATTGGATTCGTGAGGTTATCGAAAAGAATCTCATGAAGCTGGAAAATATTCACACTGACAAGGATCCCTCGGACATGATGACTAAGGTCGTGTCTAAGGGAAAGCTGGAGTTGTGTTCAGAGTTGGCAGGATTGGATTCCTAGTAGGGGGTTCATGTGTCTTTCCCATGGTCTGGAGGGGGAGATTGTTGGCCTAGTGGGTCCAAACCAAGTGGGTTCATCGTCATGGGTATTTTGGTAATTGTACTAGGACTTTCTTATTGACAAGGATAGGGTTTCTTGGGGAATAAGAAAGCGGACATTATATTAATATATATATATATATGATGTAGTATGTAACCCATGAGATATACTGCATATCATACAGAGTGAAACCAAAAAGAGAGTCGAGTTTTTTTCCTATGGATGTAGGCAAGTTTGCCGAACCATGTAATTCTCTTGTGTGTGATTGCTTGTTTTTGTGTGGTTGATTGCTTGTTCGATCGCTTTTATTCACGTTTCCGCATACACGAGCACAATAAAAAAAAACCAAAGGATGATGGTGGATAATCCGACGTTCTGGCCTAGTGTGACTTGCGGGGGTTCTTTTGAGAATTCAGAGGGGGGTCATAGGTCAGGAACTGATCGATCACTGCTGGATTGAGCCGAGGTGACCCCTTCACTTCGGTGACATAAAGAATAAATAATCTTATGAAGAAATACCTTGTCTTTCATGCAAAGTCTTTTGGAGTCCGGATCCCCAGTTTCAACAAAACAAGGAAAAGGAAATACTGTTTCAGCGTATCCCACACGCCACCTATATAAAATGTGATGTCAGCTAATTGCATACTCTTAATTGCTTCTTTGGAATTGAAAAAAGAAAATATGACATTTTATATAGGTGGCACTCGGGGATAGGCTGCAACATTATTTCCCTATTTCGTTGAAACCGAGGATCTGGACTCAATCTTTTGTTCTCTCTTAGGTTATTTTTTCGTTTCCTTCTGTAATTTTATCGTAGTTATTTACTTCTTAAGAAAAACAATTGGATTTTATGTCCATGGTGTTTTGTATTATTGGAAAGAACTTCCCTTTTTAGAGAAAAAAAATTGGAAAGAAATTTTTTTTTTTTTGAAATCTTTTAAGTATTGATGACTCCACTATTGACGTGGAGTCACTTTAAACTAACTCTTAAAAATGACATGATTGAATAATTGTTTATTTTCTCTTAACCTTATCATTTTTTCTGGTTCAACTGTGAAAATTAATTATTTGGTGTTATTGAATTAATATCAGCTTGAAGTATTAATTTTAAATCATTATTCTATTCGCATTAGAATTAACCCTGCATCTCATGGGATTTAAATGCTAGTAATTAAGAATATAAAAGAGAAGAAAACTCACGCAACCGTGTTCGGATGCAGCAAATACCTACGGCCAAGGTCTGGTTCGTCTGGGTCTGGGCCTGGTCCAAGTCCGGTCGAGCCGCTAATGCCCCAATTCTCTCTTTCTTTATACATACATTTTTTTTATTGGGTTGGTAATTGGTTCTGACTGACCCGTAATGACCTGACCTGACCCTTCGTTGACCTGAATTCCATAACATTGGATTCTGCCATGAACCGGTTTTAGACTGACCCGATTCTGGCCCATTAAAGACCCAAGCCTTATATGTTTAGGTGCCAAGTTGTCTACTTAGACCTGCGTTTTGGTTAGTTGCAGACCTAACCCAGTCGATCAGAACCTGTAACAAGATAGATGAAATTGTTAACATCTAGATTAAGCGGAATTCTTAGATCATCAACTCAAATTAAGTCCTTAATTAATAGTTTCTAGGTGAAATTCCCAACGATCAGAACCGTTGGTTATTGCTTGACAATGTTATCTCGTTGGTTATCGTTGGTTAATTCTTGACGATCAAAGGTTTGATTAAATTTTTAAATGGAAGAGGTTTAAATGAATTCTACAACTGTATTTAGGGATTTTTATGGAGATTATGCCTACTTTTTTTGGATGAAGATATCCTTGCACGTCCAACTGATGATACCATCACCCATTCCTCAAGATGGTGGTTGGACCGTGAGGATGATGGTGGCTGCTGTGAGAGTGGGAAGGAAATGGAGAGGAAGGAATGGTAATGAAGTTGCAGATGGGTTGGGCCGGCTGTTTGGCTATATAGTTAGTTGGGCCCATAACACATTGTGAGATGGTACTTACTATTATATGAAACATGTACTTTTAAAAGATTACTAGTGGAGTCCTACACGCGACCGAACACAGTTTTACTAAGAAAATCTTAAAAAAAATAAAGTTCTTAAAAAATTCAGTAGAAGCTTCAATACATTTGAAAATAAATTTTCAAGAGAAAATGAGTGATTGTAAATTGCAAGGCCAGTACAATGTCCAAATACAGCGGGCACTACTTTTTTCCTATATATTTGAAAACAATAAAACAATGATATAGTGAGAAAAATGAGGTCTCAAAAGACAATCGATATGGAATTTATATAACTTTTTGAGGATATAAATCACATATTTCTAGATATTTTATGATAAATGTGTACAAAGAAATTTAAATTTACTTTATTTAACCTGTCAGGTTGACTTATCAGTTTTTCAGTAGACTTGATTTGCTAAAGTTGGAGTCCAGTTTAAAGCATAGTCAAATTGATAACTTAAAGTTTTATAAAAAAAAATTAAAAATTACTTATATCCTACCTAACGACATCAGATTAAAAAAAACTGAGATGGTGGTTTTAGTCTTAACTTTCAAAGAAGAATAACATCTCACACCGACCGTCAAGAATAATGAAGTAATCTGGCTTGTTCTCAAGCGACAGGAATCAACAATGGTGGAACTATGATTTGAACTCTGACGGATAAGATTTGCAGAGCACTTGTTGATCAATATTAGTATTTAACATGTGCTTTGTTTTATTTTATAAGACGGACCATTATCAGGTAAAAAGAGGCAATACCTCTCCAAGAGTCGGCATCTTCTTTTGCCTAATACAACGTGCTATATTTTATACCTTGTAAGAAAAGGATAATACAAAGTAATCATAAAAGTTCAGTTAAATGGAAGCTCACAAATAGAGATATCCATAGGGAAAAAAACACCAAAAAATAAAAAACTACAAATACAAATATGCCTAAAGAATTGGACATTCCTCTTAAGAAATACATAAGAATGTAACACATGTATTCTAGATAAACTCTTCTGCTCTGTTCTGTATAGAGGATGAGAGTGCTGATTAAAGTAAGAAAAATTCAAAACAAACAAAGACAAACTGAATTTGTTGCAGCTCAGCATCAAGTACTTATTTTAGTTGTTTATATTTAAAATGATCACTTCATTCACTGACTCTGAAGTTAGCAGTAACGCTAGCATAACAAGCAGTTTTTATGAGATTCTCGGTTTCCCTTTAAGGAAAGACATGACGCTTCATTGAAATAAATGGAAAGAAAAAGAACAAGAAGAAGAAGAGGAAGCTTGCAATGATGAAAGAAATAAATGTGTTAGAAAATGATCAAAGTTTTTCAATTTAAACCTCATGAGTAAGAGCAATAATAAATAAATATATTCATGCCCTTGAAATGCCTTTTTATAATAAAAAAAATCACAATTGTATATTAAGAAACTAAAAATTGTACAGAACAACAACAATTTTACGATAGCAATCTATAAGACCTACCACTAAATTGCATTTATGGAATTATCTTTATCAATCATTAATATCATAAGAGAACCAATATTTAGTAGTAGTTATCACATTATCCAACTTGTGTTTATTCTTCCAACAGGGGTATAAATCAAGAATAATACAACTATTATGTCAGATTAAAAACTCAATTATTCTAACTAAATAAAATACAAACACATGAAGCAAAAGGGAAAAGAATATTTAAAATTTTTTTCATGGTAACTTTCATTAAAAGAGAGAAAAAAACAGGGTGGACATAAAATGAGTTTAAGTTTGTATATTTCACTTTCTTATTTATGATACTTTGTCAGTTGCTACTTTTTTCTAAAAAAGAAAAATAAAAAACTAAGCATAAAACAATAATGCAAACGAAGCACTTGTATATATGGGATGTGCTTATAAGTTTTGGAGGTCCCTATACCTTTTTCAATGAACATAATAAATAATATACAACTGAAGGAACATCAAATATTTAAGGTTAGTGCACAAAAGATTCGAGGGTTAATATTTAAAAAATAACAACAAAGGGTTACATCCTGTAAGACCCCGTCTGAGTGACCTCAATTAGTGTTAATTAAGTCGTGTTTTAGTTCTAAGCGTGTTTAGTGTGTTTTGGTTAAGTTGGGATTAGAATAGCTTTTGATATAGCTTTAGGGAATTTTGAGTGCCTTTGTGACTAGTGGGGCCCTCTGGAGGTTCCTTTTATGACTTTGCGTTTACTTGGAGAATTATCTGAGATTCCTGTGTTTATTATTTTAATCTCGTTTTATTTATCTCATTAATCCCTGCAACTTTCATGTTGATCTCGTGCTCGTTCGAGACCCCGAAACCCGACTTTCCTCGCATTGAGGGCAAAACAGTCTTTTTACGCTAAATCTGTACCCAAAATTTGATATCCCAGAAACCCGCGAAACATATACTTTTTGAAAACTAGAAATTTCGACAATCACTTTTCTCTTCTTCATCGAATTCGTTCGAAGCCCCAAAAAACATGATTTCAGCCCACAAAGGATTCTAGTGGTGGGACCCAACTCCATTTTCTATAAAAAGAGAACCCTTCTCTCCCTTTCCCCTTTTCTAGCTTAAATCCAATCTTCACCTAGGGTTTTCCCTTTTTGCTTCTTCTCTTGCTTTTCCATCACCAAATCCCTATCAACCTTGCACCACTAGCAAAATGGAGATCACCATCTTCTCCCCCTCCATTAAAGCTTCTTCTTAATATCATTTGAGAGAAAACCTTTTATTTCAAGACTCTCTTCGAACTCACCCTGTTCATTTGGAGAACCTACAAGTAAGCAACCCTCCCCATCTTTTAGATTTGTGTTCCTTTAGCCTTGAAGAGGTTCCATTTTCATTATTGTGAGGTTTCTCTTTTTATTTCTTGTGTTGACCCTTCTAGCGTTTTTTTTTTTTTTTGGATTTTGGTATAACTTGGATCCTAGGCTTGGAGGAGTGTTTAGAGCTTGTTATTGATTAGCTTGGACCTAAGGCAAGTGGATGATTCGTTATTTGAGCATTAAATGGTTTTATAAGAAATGTGGTTGATTTTATTATTTTTCCATTCATGTTTATTTATTTGCATTGACTTGAAATAAATGCTCATGAAAGAGTCTTGATAGTGCATTTAATGTCTTAGAAATGTATTGGTTCATAGAATTCAATTATCTCTTATTTTTAGCTCAAATGTACTCTTGTGTGTAGTGGTTTTCTTCCATTCTTTCTTTATATTTGGATGTGATATTATTGGAGGAGGATGGAATGGATGTTGTTGGAGATTTGATGTTGGTTTGGATAGGGTTTTGAAACTTCTCATTTGGTGTATACAAGGGGCTAAAAGGAGGTTGTAGAAGGAAGAGAAAGGGAGGAGAAGAACTGTCCTGGAACCAGTTTATGGACAGTTCACTCAAGCGAAGTGTCCAGAAAAGAGTTCGAACCATTCCAGTGGACAGTTTGCTCGAGCAAACCCTTTATCGCTCGAGCGAACCCTCCCAGAACTCGTTCTAGAGAGTGGTAAGCTCGAACGAATTAAATTTTCACTCGAGTCAACCTGAACTGGATGAGTTCGCTCGAGCGACCTCAACTTCGCTCGAGCGAACCCACCCAGAGAACCATTCGGGAGAGCTCGCTGCTCGAGCGAACTCCAGGTCCACTCGAGCGATGGGTACTGTTCACCTGGGCTTGTTTCGATAGTACAAATGAAATGTTTGAATGGTTGAGAGAGGTTTGTTGGGAGCCCTATTGTGATGGGAATACTTATCCTCATTATTTGAGATCCGTTTGAGGAAGAAACCACATCACGAAGATTTCATTTGAAGTTTTGAAAATCCGAAGGTGTATAAGGAGCCCGGAATGTCCCCAAACTCAAAGAGTACCAAGTTATTATTAATTGACATATGAGATCCCTATTCACCTCAAACAAATCTTGAACCCGAAACTTCAATGGTTCATTTGTATTTTCCTTGTCCCCGAGATTTACACTACATGATTTGTTATTTCCGAAAGCATTGAAATTGTAGCATTTTGCTAGCCCCGATATGCATGCCCGAATTGATATGACAATTGTGCCTTTGAGCACCTCCGTCCCGTTTGTTTACATACTTGTACTTGATGTATTTTATACATGTTTTGATTTTGTCATTTGACCTATGAGTCGGCACCACTAAGCTGGATAACCCTGTTGGTCTGATCCACCGACTTAGAGATCCCCCTCTTGTCCCGCCAGCTGCAATTTAGATCCCGCTATCCGGTTATTACCATGGTCTTGTCCCGATACCCCGGATTAGTACCGTGGTTCTCGATACCCGGCTCGCCACCGTGGTTCCCGATGCTCGGTTCGCTACTGTGGTCATGTCCCGTATATTATATGTATATTTATTTATTTCGTTATTTCTCCTCACCTCGTATGACTGAGATCAACGCCTTGATATGCTCTGTCACTTCGGTAATAGAGGACTTAACTTCGTGTGGTTGCCATCTTGCTTGTTTCCCGTTTCCTTGGTTACCTTTACATGTTTTACAATGCATACTTGTATTTGAATAAGTGATTTATCTCTTTTATGAAAATTGTTATTTAAACAGGTTTAACTGTTTTTGAAGGTAAATTCATTTATTATTATATTGTCATGTCTTTTCACCCATTTGCCAAACTGTCGTGTTTGACACACTCTTTGGTACTCAGGTCCGGACATTGTTTATCCCGAGGCGGAGCTTGAGGAGGCGGTTGGTGAACCACATCGTTTAGTTGAGTGGCATGCTGATGATGTCGTTTAAACATTTGGTTGCTATGAGAGACGTAACATTTTGAAAAACGTTTAACCATTCTTTTTGGGAATTACACTTTGTTTATGTTGGCCTCTATTTTTGGGAATGTAATTAAATGATCTTCTATATAAACTTTAACTTTTCTTTTGGGAAAGCACTACCAATGATCATTGCTCATTCTGATACTTGGTTTATACATGTGTTTTTATCTTGTGACTAGAATTGAATGTTTGATTTGCTACACGCTTCCGCACTTAACAAAAATGTACTATGTTGTTATGATATCCTCACCGCAAATTAAATAATTGTGTACACTTAATACCTTGTCATTCACATTCTATTAGTCCCAATCCCGGATTAGGCCCGTGGAGCCGGTCCGGCGTCGCGACACATCCATATAAAGAAAATAATCTCATATCTTCTGCAAACCTCTCGGAGCCCTCTGATGTTCTTAACTTTCAAATTTCAAATACAAATACCACTAAAGTATCTTTTAGTTCCACCAAAAAATAAAAAATAAAAATAAATAAATAAATAGAAACTATTTGCACAATTAGCATTTTTTAGGTAGAAAAAAAACAAAGAATATTAATTCTCTCATGTGTAGTCAATTTGGTATTTGAATTATAAAACAACCACCAATTGGCCACCAACAACAATAACAAAAGTAGCAAGCTAGCTAATACCTTTTGTTGCGACTTTTGAACTAATTTTTAAGTTGATGGCGAAGTATTTAAAGTGCCCACGAAATTGGAAGTATTGAACACCAAAAGGTAGTAAGTAAAATACACTTGATTCCTTTTCTTTTGATCCATTATAAAATACACTATTCATTTTTTTTTTAATTTCATCCCGTCTTAGTTCAAGGTTTATTATTGAAAAGGTATATGGCATTTGAATTTTCGGAGTTAAAAGGCAGTATGTACACTATGAACCACATAATGGAGTAAATAGTGCATAGTTTAAATCTATTATTTTTCCCACCTTGGCTTAGTTTATTAAATGGGGTGGATAAAATAGTGCCAAGAAAGACTAAAAAAACTTTCTGAATGATAAAATTTGAAATATTTTTCCTTTGAAATGATTCTTTAATAGCACCATATCTCACAATTAATTTTAAAAAAGAAAAAAAATCTGAATAAAAATTTGAAAATTAGTGAACAAAATGGTTCAATGAGAACTATGAATAAATGCTTATTGGTCTTATCCCACTCTTGAGGGGTTTGGAGGGTGACGATTGAAGAGGCCTTGGTCTAAAGCGTAAGAATTTAACTAACATAAACTAAAATAGGAAAAATAAACAAAATAAAATGTCAGATTCTTATACAAATATGGATTATGTTTTTAGCCTTTTGAATATTAGCACATGTACTGCTTAAAAAAAAAGCCCTTCCCCTTCGACTATATGGAGAAGAAAAACAGACTTTGACAGATAATGGAAAGTTTTTCCATGCCTCATAGCATTGTCCTTTTAGTTATTGTTTACTTTGCTTTTCTCAACCACGTGACTTTCTGTTTGTTTTTTTTTTTTTTCATTTTCTTATCTCACATAACAAAACAGTATCAAATTTACATTTTAAATGATATGCACAAATTCATATTCCAAACATAGAGTGAGAACTAAATACAAAGTTCTACCATAAGGAAACACGAAACACGCATAATTTGGAAGTCTGCAGTTAAGATTCAAGAAATAAAACAGACATATAATTAAAATTATCAGAGTACGAATGCTATTAATGGGCCTAACTTTGGCCCAAACATGAACGAGAAAGAAAAAATCAACTATTTATCATCGTTTTCTTAACTCTGGTTGCACCCATTTTTCTTACAATGAAGATTTTATTGCAACATTAAATAATTTCAGTAGACAGTGCTCACTTACATGTATGAAAACTCCATCCAGTCCAAAAGAAGTTAAGAGTCAATGAAGAATTTATTAAAATGCCCTGTTCTTCCTTACATAATTACTCACAGAGAAAAAACCTCATACCCACAAAATTTCCAGCATTGAAAATCTTGTAGTATCTAAATAAGAGGAATGTTAAAAGAAAATTGAAAAAAGAAGAGGGAAAAAAAACAACATTTGAGATATTGATTTGAGATAAATTCCAATCTTATCACATTTTCCTTTTCTTTTCTCCACCACCTTTAAAAAAATACAAAGAAACTGAAAAAAATTACTCGATTTATTGGAATGTATTAAAAAAAATTATTATGTTTAAAATATCAGCATCTACTCAATAGAAGAGATTAAAAAATTATTAGGATCATGTGTGCCAAGTTTGGTCTAGATTCGGGTTCATTTAGGTATAGTAGGGGGGCAGTTAGCAAATTTCCAAAGAATTTAGGGGTTTTTTTCGCAATTTAAGATTTTTGACATTATGAGATCGTTTGGTAGATATTTTTAATTCCTAAACTTTAGTCTTCTAGCTCATCTTCATCCGGACCCTCAAAACCCCTCTAAATCCAAGCCTGACCCAAAGTTTATTTTAGACAAATTGGGAAACTTCCATTATGTCCCCATCTTTATCCATCCGATTCACTCTCTCTTATCTCTTTTCTTTCTCTTTCATTTATCTCATTAGATTTCCTCCCTTACTACATCTTACTCTCTTTTTATTAGGTAGGTGTATAGTGAAACCGTACTACATCTTACTCTCTTTTATAATAGGGTTTATATACAAATTACTCTCTTTTTATTGGGCAGGTGTATAGTGAATCCGTACTACATTTTACTCTATTTTATAATAAGGTAAAGATATAGAAATATAAAATAATATATATAATAATAATACTAAGCGGGGCCCACATCTTGCATTTTATTGGGCAGGTGTGTAGTGAAAAAGTATTACACTTTGCTCTCTTTTATATAAGGGTATAGAAATATATCTAATAATAGTACTAAGTGGGGCCCACATCTTACATTTTATTGGGCAGTTGTGTAGTGAAAAATCTAACTAAGTGGGGCCCACATCTAACATTTTATTGGGCAGGTGTGTTGTGAAAAAGTAATACACTTTGCTCTTTTTTATATAAGGGTATAGAAATAAATCTAATAATAATACTAAGTGGGGTCCACATCTTGCATTTTATTGGACATGTGTGTAGTGAAAAAGTACTACACTTTACTCTCTTTTATAAGAGTTTTATATATTTCATATTTATATTTTATAAGAGTAGATATATATATAAATATAATAATAGAATAGATATAAGAGTGGGCCCTACAACTTGTATTTTATTAGGCATGTGTGTAGTGAAAAAAGTACATCAATTGTATATAAGAGTGGGCCCCACAACTTGCATTTGATTGAACATGTGTGTAGTGAAAAAACCTACATCATCTTTGACTCTTTTATAAAAGTAGATAGACTAGCATTGTAGCCCATTCTGTCCATCGTCACTTTTTATGCAGTGTGTCACATAAAAACTTACATATTGAGACAATGAATATAATATATTATAAATTAAGCATTCATTTAATAAATAAATATAGAAATACTTGAGTTAACCATAGCTGCAAACTAAGCATCCATCAAATAAAATATAAATAAAATACTTAAAATGTGTATATAAAAAGATAAATAATAAAATGATATCATTTAAAATTTACAATATTGTAAAGTCTTATATTGAAAGTTTATTGTACTACTTGAGCAGAAGTAATTAATGATGACATGATTTCATTAAGCGATATGATCAATTTAGCTAATCCTTGTATAGGATATGATTGTTAAGTGATGTAGACATAGGCTTTTTCTTTAGATAAAAAGTAGAGCTTTCTGTTTAGATTCATTTTGATCAACGAGATTTGAAAATAATTAAGACAGTTATCTTAATCATATTTAATAAATAAAAATGACTAAAATTACCCTTAAATAACTAAACAATTGAAGAGAAAATAGAGTAATAATATAAATTTACAATTTAGAAGTCAAGATTGAAATTGATTTAGTCAGAATCAACAACTTTAATATTAATATAATACTGGTTGAGAAATAAATGATCGAAACCATTCGGATTTATAAACAAATCATAAAGAAATCTATTAATTTGAAGGTCAGAATCATGAAATTCTGGATATTATTTATGTGTGGTCAATCCGGTAATAATAAATGAGTTAAATAAAAAAATAAAGTTTAAATACAATTGGGAAATTGCACTGGATTAGGTCCGAGTCGATTTCATCCATACCCAATAAACAACTATTATAAGACCACTACAAATTTATGCATATATATAAAAAAAAAATGGGTCCATGAGAACAAATTTAGTTTAGGTCAGGTATAGGTCACCTCCAATCAAACTAAAGTGAGTGAATTTTACAAAGTCTTTTAAGTTACTATACTTAATAAGAAATTCGCATAAGGTCATTGATAAAATAATTGTAATCCCTTAATTGGATAAAGTTTTAAAATATATTGATAGTCAGGGGCGGACCCACATTATACGATGTGGGTGCGGCCGCCCTAGGTAACTTGTTGAACTTTCTTAAAGGGCCCTGGTTTGTATGGGCTATGCACCTATTGAAACCTAAGTCCGCACCACCCCATGACCTGTGTCGCCCCAGCCTATTATTGAGAACTCCATACTAGAGGCACTAAGGCTTCATTTCTGATAATGGCAGCAACAACGTCGTCAACACCCTCTTTCTATCCACCTCTCTCTCTCTGTGCAATAGAAATCCCCAAATCTACATCCTACAACATAGAAACCTCTCTCTCTCTCTCTCTTTGAGTTTTTGCTGTGATTACTATATGAGATGTGTCATGAGTTTTTATTGTGAATTCTATGTTTGAGTTTCGCCTCTTTATTCCTTCATGGTCCGAATATAATAAAGTTGTTGGACATGTGGTCCAGTCTTACCCGAGGTTGGAAAGCTCGTGACTCAGACTCCACTTATTAAAAACAACTCAGGTAGAGTCAAAGCAGAGACTCAGGAGAGTTTTGTTTTTTTATAAATAATTTAAAATATTTAAAAATAAATCTATTATTTATAAAATATAAATATACATTTATTTACTTGCATTCATGATAATTAGTTCAAATTAATAAATTTATATATGCAAGAAAGATAAATTAGGTGAAAAATGTCCAATAAAAGTTCCGCACCGCCCAAACGAAAATCTTGGGTCTATCACTACTGGCAAGATCCAAAATATCCTGAACAAAACTTGAACTCAAACTTTATTTAGGATCATTTGATCAAATTTATATTGTGGATACCCTAAACAACATCCAAACGTATATAGTGGTGGAGCTAAGGGTTTTTTTTTTCTTTTTCTTTTAACTGAGGATGTCCTACTAACCCTATGGGCTGGAATAATAAAAGCTATTCCATTTATGCACCTCTTTTCAGTAATATATGAAGAAACACCCTAAATTTGAAAATATTCCAATATTTCTCAAAACAAAAATCTCAATGAGAACAATTAAAATACGAAAGTAATAAAGTCTAGACCACTCAAAATAACCCCTTCTCTTTGTTTAAGATTAAGAGTTATATTTTAGTCTAACGAAAGTCGGACCCACTTTAGATCGATCCAATGTGAACCAATCGACGGAACAATTTAGTTAATAAAAACCCACTGATTGGTTTGTTGCGATCATTTGATAGGTCATGATGATTGTGTGGTAGCATTGAAAGCCATTCACTCATATAATAAGATGAACTATGAAGTCAGAAATGACATGATTATGCAAAGTTCAAGAGTCCAAATTCTCATAGTGTCTCACTCGTGCTTCCTTTTGGTCAACGGAGTGGACTGGAACCATTGTGAGATTCCCTTATTTTAAATTTGAACCGTTCAAAATGAACACCCTCATAAAAATCATGAAAATCTTTCTCGTGCCATAAAATTATAAGCATTTGCATGTGGTTCTTGTTCTCTAGAATAGATTTAATCCATTAGGCCTAAACTTACAGGACTAATCGGGTTGATCCCATTTTGATCCTCAGGTCATAAACCCATCTAACAGCCCAGTTTCACATAAGCCAGCAGGAAATTGTGGATAAGGATAATGTCAGGGAAGGTCAACTGGGGCTTTGGAGAGAGGAGCCTCCATTCATTTCTTTCTAGGAGTAATCGTATCTAGAACATCACACTGATTGGTCTATAAATCCCCACTCTCAAATTCAAACTACATGTGTGCGACCACCTATGGACACCGAAATTGGAAAGCAGTGTGCTGCTACATTTTAGCAGAATAAAGGCCCTAATATCCTATATCCTCTCAACACCCAAACCATGCAGCTAATTATTTTATTATTGGCCTGAAACTTGGTGACTCGGAATGATGTCATGAAGTGGCAACTTGCCACTGGGGCACTGCAAAACCACCTCTGGTTTTAATCTAATTGAAACTGCCATCATGCCCAATTCAAACGTGGGTCCACCTCACTACCACCATCCTGACGAAACTTCAGGAAGCTTCTCATCTTTCTAATATCGGAAACAATAAAATAACAATTGGCATAAAAAATTGAGTAGATTCAAAATGATAATGTTTGTTGATGTCAGAATACAAAATTCCAAAATTGGCAAGCTACAAATGCTCTAGAACTTTCTAATTGCAATCCTCTCTCTCCAATATTTATGTAATCGCTGGAAAATATTAAGTTAATCTCTCTTCAATGCTTGAAAGGATTTCTGTATTGATGTTATATATCTATTTACACTGATAAGGATGGTTATAATTTTAAGAATCTGAATACTAAAAATCATTTGAATTTTAAATTTGCTGAGGATCACTTCCTTGCTAAGATGTTATCCTCTGTAGAGACCTTATCTGCTGAGTTGAAAGGCTTATCATTTGACATGCCAACACCCCCCTCAAGATGATAGGTTGTGGACGAACCATTAGCTTGTCTCTAATCAATGAGAATCGATTTGGGGCTAATCCTTTTGATCAAGTGTAGAAATAAAATGAACAATCAACTCTTTGCGTAACACCTCACCTGATACCATGTAATCGCTTGAAAATATTGAGTTAATCTCTCTTTAATGCTTGACAGGATTTCTGCATTGATGTTATATATCTGTTTCCGCTGATAAGGATGATTACAAAATTAAAAATATGAACACTTAAAATCATTTGAATTTTGAGTTTGTTGAGGATCACTTTTTTGCTAAGATGTTATTCTCTGTAGAGACCTTATCCGCTGAGTTGGAAGGCTTATCATTTGACATACCAACAATTTAAACTCCAAGACTCCCTCCACAGTTCCTTGTGGCTGTTCTACTGACCAAAGCACACTAAAACAGCTGAGGACCCATCCTCTCACAAAAAAAAGAGGAGAAAAACCTCTCTCTGTGCATCACTTCCCATTTCCACCTAAATGAGATTGGTTTTTAAATCATGTGGCTAATCGGTGCTTTCTATAAGTACCCATTTCAGCCATTTGCTGTTTGTTGCCATCTCTTTAAATCTTTTGAGTATCTCCTCCTCCTTCATTGAGTTCATTCACTCAAACCGCATTGCTATAGCCTGTTTCTCTCTTGGGTTCAATGAAGATGCGTCTTATTATTCTAACATATTCCATTGCTGTGAGAGAAATCCGTTTCGGTGGTTTCTTATTGTATCTCACTTGGCATTCTATTCTCCTAAAAGTCCATTTTTTTCACTGTTCTTGAAACTCCATCTAAAACGCAATTCAGTTTTAGATGGAGGGCCTACATGATGCAGGAGTATCCATGTTCTGGAGAGATACCCATGTTCCCTCCCCAGGGAATGGAGGGCCTACATGATGCAGGAGTATCCATGTTCTGGAGAGGCACCCATGTTCCCCTGGGATTAATGATGTAAGTGTTAAGTAGATTGATTTTCCACTTCCTAATAGCTTAAGGTTTAGTCGAACTAGACATGACATGGGATACGAAAACCTTCTCCATTACCCTTCTTCCTAGATACTTCAAACATAACAAACTTCTTTAGAATTGTCAGGCAGCTGAACACATACTTATGTGTGTCATCCATTAAAATTTTTGTTTTCATCTCACATCTCAGGTACTTGAAGCAACACAACAATCTTTAACTGCAAATGATTCAAATTGAAGATGAGGAAGAGAAAAAAAAAACAAAGATAAGAACTGTGTGGGGTGTTTTCCTAAGAGTAGGATTACGCTGGTCTCGGTAGCGGCGCTGGTCTCGATAGCGGTACCAGCTACCGAGACCAGCGTAACATAACAAACTTCCTAATAGCTTGGGGTTAATGATGCAAGTGTTAAGTAGATTGATTTTCCACTTCCTAATAGCTTAAGGTTTAGTCGAACTAGACATGACATGGGATACGAAAACCTTCTCCATTACTCTTCTTCCTAGATACTTCAAACATAACAAACTTCTCTAGAATTGTCAGGCAGCTGAACACATACTTATGTGTGTCATCCATTAAAATTTTTGTTTTCATCTCACATCTCAGGTACCTGAAGCAACACAACAATCTTTAACTGCAAATGATTCAAATTGAAGATGAGGAAGAAAAAAAAAAAAAAAAAAAAAACAAAGATAAGAACTGTGTGGGGGTGTTTTCCTACTACCAGCTCAGCGCATTTCGATCTCGGTATCCAAGTTCGGTCATAGCGCCCAAACCCATCAAGTTCAGTAACGGTACCAGCTAGACATCTCATCTCAGCTCGGCAAATAGTGCCAGCCTGCGCCAAGTTTGAGTCAGTCTCGGTAAGTGTACCGACTGGGCTTATCTCAGTCTCGGTATAAGGCACCTCGGCAATAGTGTCAGGATGCATCCAAACCTGGCCTCAATACCATCCTCGGCTCGGTCCGTCCACAGGGATGGGTACTAGGCCATCATTGTACTTTCATGAAGTTACTGCTACGTGTTGACAGACAAGACAGGCGCCGGATAAGTGGTCAGGTGTCTCCTTGATCAATCACATCCACGTTAATGTCAGGGGTCATCTCTTGATTCGACCTAACGGTTTCTTCGCCTACTCCCATTAATGGTGCGCCAGGTGAAATCTCTACATATAAAGGGATGCCAATCCCTTCTAAGGTACGCAAGAACACACAACAATATGCATCATTATGCTGAATATCATACATTGTACAACACGTTACATAACGCCTTGTATAAGCGTGTACTTGCCTCTCATCTCCATTCTTTGTTCAGTGATGACACTAACTCAGGCATCGGAGAGCCTTCGGCTGACGGCAGCTAGGGTCTCTGATCCCTATTTCTTCTTCCCTTTCAGGTCTTAAGGCGATTTATCCTCCCCAAAGAAGCTTAAACAGCGAATCATCAGTCTCACACTAATCTAAACTGAGTCCTTAACTTTTAGGCACTCACAAGAACAAAACAATAGGACTCGTCTTTATTGAATTTTTGTTCCACACATTACTGTGGGTTATTCTTTAATAGGTTTCTAATACATGGAATTGGATAGATTACGTTGTCCTTAGGTCTCTTTCTTGAGAAATGTGTTTATGTGGCAAAAAGTGTATATATAAACCAAACCTCTCGATTCTTGATCCATCCAAGTGGACCATGATACAGAACAAGGACCTCTCCTTATAGTCATTGGTCCTAGGCTTGGCACTCATCCAAATAGATTGGAGATTGGATTGATGCATCAACTATACACTTGTTTTAGAAGGAAGAAACTTGTCGGCATTGATCAAGGGATTAAGATGATCAAATGGGTTAAGATGATCATCCGAACCTCTATCACCATACACAGGTCAGTGTTGGGGCGAGTCACTGAGGTTCCGAATGAGCCCCACATGCAAAAGACTCATGTGGGAGCACGAGCATAGGAGAGGCGAACTCATATTAGTTTATTATGTAAAATAAAGATACGAATAATAAAAAATTGGGTTGGGGTTTGTTTCTATCTTCTATTCTTAACTCTCTTTCTATCTTCTATTTTTCAATTTTAAGTTTTAATTAGCACTTAAAAAAGAATAAGGGTAGATTTTATTAATTCATGATGCCGACCTTAATGACTTCTTGTTATGCTTTCACTCTTTTATTGAAGATAATTAAGATCCCTTTTGAATACTTTTGGTTTAGTGAAAATTCTCTTTTAGTATTATTTTTTCTTTCCCCTTTCAATCTACTTAGTATTGAGTTTTTATCAGATTTGATCTTGATCTTGATTATTTTTTTATCCTCCTACCCAATATCTAAACAGGTAAACGAATTGCTCTGTGAACCATCGAAGGAATTTTTAGTTTTTTCTTAACTAAATTTGATCTTGAATGTTTATTTATGCTCCCACCTAAAATCTAAGTTTATTTGTTCATTAGCTCTTCTACTACTACTCCTTACTTCCTTATTCTAGGAGTGGGATGAGATAAATCTTATTTTTAGGTCATCCGTATAATTTGATTTACGAGTGGATTCCAGATTAAGGTTTAAATTTCCAAGTAGTTGATGTGATGAGTCCATCTTCAATTTCTGATTTATTTGTGACTCTTTTATTGGATATATATACTCTTGCATCAAATCCAGGAGAATCAAGGATAATTTTGGACAGTGGACTCCTATCCTAGTTTTCTTGCTCCAATTAGGTCCTAATTAGACCCAACCCTCGTCCAGCATCTTGATTGATAACCAGGCCAGCGTTTGGTCTCTTGG
Organism: Cinnamomum chago; assembly: GCA_038049695.1. Taxonomy (NCBI): domain Eukaryota; kingdom Viridiplantae; phylum Streptophyta; class Magnoliopsida; order Laurales; family Lauraceae; genus Cinnamomum; species Cinnamomum chago. Next base: position 97,627,320 of record CP142453.1, on the reverse strand, counting down.
GTGGCTGCAATGATCATATTCTTGCCTTTTTCTTTTGCTTATTTTTCCTGTGAAAGGATATTTTCTATTAAGATGGAGATAAGTGCTAACTACTAATTTACATACAGTACCACTGAATTTAACTACTAATTTCTATTGTTGATATTATTGCCTTTTTCAGTTGCGAGATATTGGAAAAGGTCTTAAGCTTAAACTAAAGAGTGGACATGGGTTTCTTTAGTTGTGGTTAGGCTTTGGAGTGGGGACCCTGCATTTCTTTTTAGGAGGATTTCGTATCTGAAAGATGACACCGAGAGTTTCATAAACCCATTGATCCGAGTGTCATTTGCTGCTTTCTTTTATCCACTGAAATCAATTGCATTGATGCCATGTCTACTGTCTGTGAGCTGCCACGTTTCAGCAGACAGACCCTAATGCCCACTCTTCTCTCAGCAAAAGCTATCCAGCTGATTATTTTATAGGCAACTTGCTAGTGGGGGCACTGCAAAACCACCTCTGGTTTTGATCCTCACTTCAACATTGTGGGGCGCATTTGCTTCCCTTATCCTTTTGAAGTTTCTGGAACTTTCTTGATCTTTCTAAGTTTATAAGCAATAGCTAACAAATATAGAATTGGAAGAACAGTGGTAATTAGCAGGGTAAAAAAAAAAAAAGGGAAAATCTCAAAATGGTACCTAAATTTCTGGATAATTTTATGAAAAGTCTTATGAATCCTTTCAAGTAGGCCTTCTCTAGCCTAATTGACGGGCCGACGGTTATATTGAGTAGAGTTCTTTACTAAACAGGTCAAATTTTTGGGCCATACCGTTTTGATTTGGGTCTTTCCGTGTATGAGTGAGCAGAGGGAGTTACTTCCATCCTTACTTTATTTACTTGTTTGTGTACTATTGACAGTTTTTTTTCCTCTAACGAATTAAAAAAACAAATTGCAGGTCATCTTCTTAAAATATATGATTTTTTTTTTTTTTTTTTTTATAAATACATTCTTCTTATTTGATTGAAAGTCACCTTCCTTCCACATAAACAACAACGGATGAATCTCTAACTATAGCGCTAATGGTGGCGGGCTTTATTTTGTATCTTTGTGGGTGGAGGTGTGAGTAATTTATGAGAGAAAAGGAAAGAATTACGTGGTTCATAATTAGTGTCATCACAAAGGCGAATTCCTTGCTTTTAGCACTTTAAGATATTATACCATTTAAGTTTAATTGTTTTCTTCTTTCGGACAAAGTGTGTTGCATAGTTTAGAATTAAGTATAACTTATATAATCATTTTTTTATTTCTTGTTTGATCAAATATGGATTTTCTATTTTTTAAGTTTTTATTTATTTTGCAAAGAAAAATATGCGAAAACAATTTAATAGAAACTCTCAATGAGAAATAAGAATAGCCCGGTTGGTTGGATATCTGGTTTGTTACCTTATTGCTAAGGGTTTGATATGTAGGTTTTCTCCTTGTGTGGGCAAGTTTCTTTCCCCGCATAAGCAAGCATTATCTCCTCTTTTGCTGGGGTACCCAAAACAAATTTAATAGAATTCTTAATGCTAAAAATAAACACCATTTGATATGTCTATGTCCAATAAGATAAAGACATTGAACTTGTTGATCATCCTTCTTATAGTTCTAGCATTAATAATAATAATAATAATAATAATAATAATAATAAATCTTGGGAGTTCTACCAAATAATTAAGCATATAGTACAATTATACTGTTTTATGAAAAAACACGGTGAAACTTCGAATCAGTTGTTTGTACATCTTTTTTTATGAATATACCTAAGTTGATGATATAACGCCCCAAGATTCGGGTGCCTCGAATCTCAGGACGCTACGAGAAAGTACTTAAGAGATGAAGGAAATCCAATAATATAATAAGTGTGAATCTCATATGAGCAAGTAAATGGACAAATCCCTATAATTTTATTTCACTTTAAGGGACTACAAGGTTCTTTCCGTAATTAAACTAACTATTCAATCCTGGGTCAACACGGTCAGCTACAAGAAAAAGAAAGAATAGAGATCTACGTGATAGACGCCTCTCGATGCACCAGCTACATCATTCTCTGAACCTTGCGGTAATGGATCAACCGCCAAGCAAACCACCAATCAAGATCTAAGGATTTGGTCTGGGTATAAAATACCTGAAATGGTTGTCAAACACAAATGGAGACCTTCTTTGATGAATCCGAACTTTCCAACAGCTTGATAAACCTTCTGAATATGATCTTCCTTGAGGCACTTTGAGAGGCAAGAACTTTGGACCACATTGGCACGGAATTGACAAACCAAACTCAGTGCTCACAGACATGTGACACTTACAAGATTTAGCACGTAAGATTAATGGCTGAGACTTGACTATGGCTATGGACATTGATGGACTCTTATACGCTCCTATTCAATGAGACGGCAGCGATGGGTGGCTATGACCCCCATGGTCGATGTCCATCGACAGTTGTTGGGACGACGACGATGGCTGGCTTGACCCCCACGTCCCTTGTACTTTAACTATGGACGCACATTTGTGCTCTTGTGGATGCATATTAGATATATGATTATTATGTATTGTGAATGTCGTTGTTTATTGTCTTTAACTGTCGACATTATTACGGTTAGATTTGGATACAATGGTTACAAATATGGTAAGGTTACTTCTGTTGCCGGTGACTCTGATGTGTTTGTATAGCTTATATGATATCTTGATGATGATGACTTCTCTTATTTACTTGATGTGTTGTATCAAACATCTGTTATATTCATATCTCGATTATCGTTCACGCACGACACTCCACACCGTTTCTGTTGCACTCTGATATCATATATTATTATCGAGGTATTAATCACGCAGGTACAGTTAGAATCGGATATGGTCTTCTTCCCTATCTATTAATATAATGTATTTCCATCTAAACATGCCTATTTGCCTAACCCATCGAGCATGACTCAATCCTTGGTGTTTTCATGTATCTAAGATGAGTTTTAAAATAATGATTTCTATCCTTTTTATTTCAGCTTAAATAGTCCTTCTAAAAAGGGCCAGGTGACCTTACGGTCACCTGGCGGCTAGCCGCCGGACCCACGGTCGAGCTTTCCAGTAAGCCTCTTTTCTCAAGATGATTTTCAGCACTTCCTGCGGCTAATCGCCAGTGTACCTGCGGCTAGCCGCAGTGCTAACCGTGGGATTACGGTTTTATTCCATAGACCATTGTTTTGTCAGAAACCTCTTGTGGTCACCCCAGCGGTTGCCTCACGGCTAGCCCCCAACTATTCCTGCGGCTAGCCGTGAGCCATCTTGATTTGAATTTTTTGACCGTTATTTGAAAGCGGCTAGCTGCTGGTCTAAAGGGGCTAGCCGCCAATATAGCCGTTGGATGTTTTCTATAAATCTAGAGCTTCTTTCTCTTTTTCAGTGGACTCTTTTGAGAGAGCTTTTGTATGCTATTTTCTTCCCAACAAATCTAAGCTCTCAAATTTTCTTCCAAACACTCATGTAGTAGATTTAGGAAAACCCCAGAGCTTCATTAGCTCCAAGATGAGTGTGTTGTGTGAGAAGAGTTTCTCTAGGATCCCTTACTGTGCATGAAAGCCATATCCATGTTACCCTAGAGGACCAGACCTCTAAACCTTGGTTGTGCTACACTATGGAAGCTTCCTTCTTAGATCCAAGGCGTCGTCAAGAGGTGAAAGCTTCGACTATTGTCAAAGCTCTTTAGAACTCTTTCCATCTTCATCAAAGGCAAGTGTTCATCCTTTTTTAAACTTCTACAATCTGTGATAGTGATTCGGATCTGTGTGACTAAATCACCTTGTAATTGTGTGAGGGGGAGTAGATCTGAGTGATCGAACCTCGATAACAAAATTATAGTTGAATCAATACTTGTGTAGTGTGATTCTTCTTATTGGAACCAAGGGTTTGTGTGACCTTTGAGAGTGGATGTAGGTCTTTGTGACTGAACCACTATAATTTTCCTGTGTCTATTCTTTGTGGCATGATTTACATTTCTATATTTATATTGTGGAATTTGTTGTGTATGATAGGTCATCACTAAGTTCAATAGACACACACACTTGTGCTTATCTACTCTCATCTAATTGTATATCTTCGTTATTGCTTAAGCTGTCTTGATGAACACATATGCTACTTAAGTCTTTCTCTTCTTGTGTGTGTTCTATTCTCTGTTCTGGTTTTATTAAAAGTGCCCTAAAAAGTTTAAAATTGGTAATTGATTCCCTTAGTCCTATTCAACCCCCCTCTAGGACTTAGTCATTGGCCCTAGCCTGCACTTTCAATTGGTATCAGAGCGGGTTACTCCTTTGTGGTCTTACAACCCGGAGTTGATCTTTCTCCTTTTCTATTGTGCCAATGTCTAATCCATAAGGTAGTGCCTTAAACAGACCACCATTGTTTGATGGTACTAACTATGCCTTTTGGAAAGCCCGAATGACCGTGTTTCTCAAATCCATTTGTGGTGAGGTGTGGGATGCTGTGGAGGATGGATGGACCCCTCCTACCTTCACAGCTGAAGATGGCACTGTTAAGCCTCTTCTAAAGGCCAGATGGATAGCTAGTCAAAAAGCTTTGAGAGACTATGATGCTAAGGCTTTGAATGCCATAACCTGTGCCATGAATGCTGAAGAATTCAAAAAGATTATGACATGTACCACATCTAAACAAGCTTGGGAGCTGTTGGAAACAAATTATGAAGGAACCACCATTGTTAAGAGAGCCAAGCTCCAAATGCTAACCTCCCAATTCGAATCTCTAAGAATGAGAGAAGATGAAATGTTTGATGATTTTCGAACAAAGCTTATGGTAATCGTTAATGAGATGTGGTCACTCGGTGAGCAAATTCCTGAAGGCAAAGTTTGTAACAAAATCCTTAGGTCTCTACCTGAAAGGTTTCACCCCAAAGTGACTTCAATAGAAGAATACAATGACCCTGAAACTATGAAAATAGAGGAATTGTCGAGAAACATTAGAACCTTTAAGATGAAAATGAATAATGCTTCTAATAAATCCAAAGAGAAGAAATCTATAGCTTTAAAGGTCTCTCAACCATCTCCATCTAAAGAAGAATCAGGAAATGAAAATGATAGTGATGATGAAGATGTTTCTTTACTTACTAAAAGATTCTTAAGATAATTTAAGAAAAAGACTTCAAAGTTTAATAGAAAGGAGAAACCATTTAATAAAAGTAAAAACAAAGCCAGCTCCTCTTCTAAGTATCAATCCAGAAAAGTAAAATGCTATAACTGTCAAAAGTTTGGACACATATCTACTGAGTGTCCAATTGAAAGGAAAGATAAGAAAAAGACTCTTGTGGCAACATAGGATGACTCTTCAGAAGCTGAATCAGACTCAGATGAATCACACAAAGATGAGATAGAAAATTACACTATACTAATGGCCAGAACAATGTGTGATCCTTCACTTGAGATATCAGAAAATTCTGGAACAACTGATGTTGAGAAATCTGGGAATGAGTCTGAGTCTGATTATGACAGCTCAGATAATGAAAAAGAAGATGAAGATCCTCAAGTTACATATGATAGACTTTATGAGGAAAGCTGCAAATTGATTGATGCCATGAGCAAACAAAAATCCAAGAACAAAGTCTTAAAAGACAAAATTGAAACCTTAACTGATGAAAAGAATATCTTAGCAATTGAACTAAAAGAAGTTAATTCTAAATTTCAAATTGCTAATGAAAACTTAATCAAATTCAAAAGAGATGAAAAAGAAGCTGAAACTCTAAAAGAACTAAACACCCAATTAAGGGATGAAGTCACCCGTTTGAAATGGTTCAAAGAGAAGTATGAATATTCATTTACCCATGGAGAAGAAAAATTTAAGGGCCCATTTGATAATTTTACTAATATAGTCAAGTAAAGTTAAGTCAAGTTAAACATCCCATCAAAAGCACTTTTTACCAAAATTCCCTCCATCTTTTTCAAAAAAAGTAAAAAAGCAACTACATTTACTCACTAAAAGACAAAAAAACTCCATTTCCCTATACAAAAAGTAAAAAATATTCCATCCCAAACAACAAAAAACAAATTACCATCATAACTCACTCATATTTTATTCATTCTTTTCATTTCACTTCACTCCACTTTATTTTAAAAGTAAATTACCAAACGGGCCCTAAAAGACTTTTAAAAGTGGGTAAATATCATAGAGACAAAACAGGACTAGGATTCAACAAAGAAGACAAATCTAATTCTAATGCTTCTACTGTGTTTGTGAAAGGAGAAGCTTCCTCTAGTAGTCAAAACAATTCTGAAATTATATGTTATTCATGTAGGAGTAAAGGACATGACAAGTATGAGTGCAAAATGAAACAAATGAAAAGACAGTCCACCAAAACTTATGTCAACCCTCATAAAGATAAACAGACTAAAATATCTTTTCAAAACAATTTTATCAATCACTCATTCTAAAGTTGCAATTCCACAATCATACAAGAATTGTTAAATCTACTGAAAACTACTCTAGGAAATCTTTTCACCAATAAAATCCTAACAAAGCTAGATCTCAAGGTCCTAGTGCAATCCCTGTCATCCAAAGATTCATATGGGTTCCCAAGAACAAAAGCCTAGTTGTTCACACTGCTCTTAAAGCTATTGACCAATCCTTGTGGTACTTAGATAGTAGATGCTCTAGACACATGACTGGGGATAGAGCACATTTCTCATCTTTAAATGAATATGAGGGTCGAACTGTCACGTTTGGTGATGGAAATGTTGCTAAAGTTGTTGGTAAGGGTACTTTGAATGTTCCAAACATGCCTGTTATTGAAAATGTTTTGTATGTTGTTGGTTTGAAACATAACTTGCTAAGTATTTCTCAAATTTGTGATAAAGATCATGTTGTTAACTTTAGTAGTCATGGTTGTGAGATTTCCAAAAATGGAAAGGTTTTTCTAAGAGGTCTTAGAACCAATGACAACTGTTATGTTATTAGTAACCACAAAGAATCATCCAATTCAGCCTGTCACAATGCTCATCTTGATGAAGCTCAACTATGGCATAAAAGACTTGGACATGTGAACTTTAGAGACTTGTCCAAATTGAACAAGTATGTTAAGGGTCTTTCAAAAATCAGCAAAGAGTCAAAAACAGTTTGTGGAGAATGTCAAAAAGGTAAACAAATCAGAAACTCTTACAAAAAGACCAAGTCTCTCAAGACCTCTAGACCTCTAGAGCTTCTCCATATGGACCTGGTTGGTCCAACTAAGAAAGAGAGTAAAGGGGGCAAAAGATACTTTCTTGTTATTGTTGATGATTATTCAAGATTCACTTGGGTTGCATTTCTAAGATAGAAATCTGATGCTTATGTTGAATTTAAAAAGATTGTGAAAATGATCCAAGTTGAAAAAGGAAGAGCAGTTGCTCGAATAAGAAGTGATCATGGTGGTGAATTTGAAAATACTAGGTTTGAAAAATATTGTGATAAGTATGGAATTCACCATGAATTTTCTGCCCCTAAAACCCCTCAACAAAATGGTATTGTTGAAAGAAATAATCGAGTCTTATAAGAAATGGCCACAGTTATACTTCATGGAAAGAATGTTCCTAGAGATCTATGGGCTGAAGCAGTTAGTACAGCTTGTCACATCATAAACAGGGTATACTTGAGAACTGACTTGGATAAAACTGCTTATGAATTATGGCATGAGAGAAGGCCCAACATTAACTACTTTAAAATTTTTGGTAGCAAGTGCTATATACTCAAGGACAGAGAACACTTGAGCAAATTTGATTCTAAAAGTGATGAAGGCATCTTCATTGGCTATTCTCAAAATAGTCGTGCCTACAGAGTGTTGAATATAAACACTGGAGCCATACAAGAATCCATAAAAGTAGTCATTGATGACAAACTAAATGATTTCAGTCATCAAGAAAACCCTGATAATGATGAGATAAATGTCCCAACTGAAAAACTGAATGAGTCTCCAATCTCTAAGGATTTGGTAAATGTGAAACATCATTATATGGACCAAATTCTGGGAGATCCTTTGGCTGGTGTCAAGACTAGAAGACAATTAGAAAACATTGTTAGCTATCTTTGCTTTACTTCTACTTTTGAACCTAAAAATGTTGATGATGCTTTTTCTGATGATAATTGGATAAATGCCATGTAAGAAGAGTTAAATCAATTTGCTAGAAATGGAGTTTGGGATCTAGTGCCTAGACCTGATGACAAAAATGTTGTAGGTACCAAGTGGATTTACAAAAATAAACTTGATGAAAATGGTACTATTGTTAGAAACAAGGCCAGGCTGGTTGCTCAAGGGTACTCTCAAATTGAATGAATAGATTTTGAAGAAACTTTTGCTCCCGTTGCTAGACTTGAATCCATTAGAATCCTCCTTGCCATTGCTTGTTCTTTGAAATTTAAATTATACCAAATGGATGTCAAAAGTGCTTTTCTAAATGGTATTTTGGAAGAAGAAGTTTATGTTGAGCAACCCAAAGGGTTTGAAGAACCTAAGAAGCCTAACCATGTGTATCATCTTAGAAAGGCTCTCTATGGTCTCAAACAAGCCCCTAGAGCTTGGTATGAGAGGCTTACTCAATTCTTAATTGATCAAAGCTTTGAAAGGGGTAGTGTGGATAAAACTCTATTTATTCAAACAAATAATGATAATTGCTCAAATTTATGTTGATGATATAGTATTTGGTTCTACTTGTAATGATCTCACAGAAAAGTTTGCTAATCTTATGAAATCTGAATTTGAAATGAGTATGGTTGGTGAATTTAATTTCTTTCTAGGACTACAAGTTAAACAATTGTCTAATGGACTGTTTATTTCCCAAACCAAATATGCTAAAGAATTAATCAAAAGGTTTAGATTAGACTCAGCCAAGCACATGAACACACCCATGAGCACAACACTCAAATTATCTAGAGAGTCGAGTGGTAAGAGTGTTGATTCTAGTTTGTATAGGAGCATGATAGGCAGCTTATTATATCTTACAACCAGTAGACCTGATATAACATTCAGTGTAGGAGCTTGCGCCAGATATCAATCCGATCCCAAAGAAATTCATTTGAAAGCTATTAAAAGAATCATTAGATATGTTTCAGGGACTTCAGGATCTTATGGTATCCATATGACTCATCTACTTGTATTGCTGGATACTCAGACGCCGATTGGGCTGGAAATGTGGATGATAGAAAATCTACTAGCAGTGGGTGCTTTTACCTAGGAAACTGTCTTGTTGACTGGCACAGCAAGAAACAATCATCCATCTCCTTATCTACAGCTGAAGCAGAATATATAGCAGTTGGTAGTGGTTGTACTCAAATGCTGTGGATGAGACAAATGCTCAAAGATTATGGTATTAAACAGTGTAGCATGAACTTGTACTGTGATAACACTAGTGCTATCAATATCTCCAAAAATCTCGTCCAACACTCTAGAACAAAACATATCGATATTAGACATCATTTCATTAGAGAATTGGTTGAAGAAGGAGTTATAGTTTTGGAGCATATTCCTATAGAAAAACAACTTGCAAACATTTTAACAAAACCCTTGGATGTTTCCAAATTTGAAAATATGCGAAAATCCCTTGGTGTTTGTGATATTGGATGATGCCCTTTGTTTGTTTGTTTTTAGTTTAGTAGTTCTTTTTAAAAAAAAAAAAGGTTTTCGGCTAGCCGTAGCTTTCTTGGCGGCTAACCGCCTGTCTGGGCCTGCGCCCTTTTTATTGCTTTTATTTCCTATTCCCTGTCATCCGTTGCTCGTCTCTGTCTTCTCTCCCATTTGGTTCTCTTCACTACTGGTTCTTTGGATAGCTTCTCCACTCTTCCCTCTAGGTATCTCTCTCCTTTTCTCTTTCTTTTCCGCTCTTTTAAATTTAGTTTCTCTTTTCATTAACAGTGAGTTGTATTATGTTTTCGTTTTGTGTTCTCCTCTCTTCCCTCTAGAGCTTTCCATCCTTTTCCATTTCTAACTCTCTTGTATTATTGGTTTCCTTCTTACATATTTCTAACTCTCTTGTCATTCTCTCTTTCTTGTTTCTTCTAAATCGTGCCTTTTTGCATCTGTGCTGTGTTTTCTTCTTCCTAGTCTTTTCTTGTGCACGCCAAGTGTTTGTAAAAATGCCTCCACGAATGAAAACAGCTGTGAACCGCCCTGCTAAACGAGGACGATCCACTACTGCCTCCTCTTCTCGTAGAAAAAGATCTCCCTCACCCTCTCAGTCGACCTCTCATTCTCTTACCCCTCCTTCTTCTCCTCCACCTCAGTCGAGCTCAGCCGTTCTCAAACCAAATGCCCAAATGCTGGCTGCTTTGAAAACTAGATCAATTATGGTTGAAAGATGCACTTTGCGCAGTGTAGTAAGTTCCCATGAGACAAAAACTATTCTTGCTCCGATTGGATGGGACAACATCTTAGATTGTGGGGACAAAGTGTAAGACCCCGACCCGAGTGAACTCGATTAATACTAATTAAGCAGTGTGTTAGTTCTAAGCTTGATTAGTGATTTTGGCTAAGTTGGGTTTGGAATAGCTTTTGATATAGTTTTGGGGAGTTTTGTTTGTCTTGTGTTAGTGGGACCCTTTGGGGGTTCCTTTTTAAGTCATTGCATTTGTTTGAGGATTTATCGGAGGTTTTTGCATTCATGGTTTTAATCCCGTTTTATTGGTATTGTTAATCCCTTCAACTTTCATGTTGATCCCGTCCCCGTTCGAGATCCCGAAACCCGATTTCTTAGCCTCGAGGGCAAAACAGTCATTGCACACAAAATCTATACCAAAAACTTGATATTCCCGGAACCCGCGAAACATATACTTTTTGGAAACTAGATATTTCGACGATCATTTCTTCCTTTTTCGTCGAATTCATTAGAAGCTCCGAAAGCCATGATTTCAGCCCAATTAGATTGTTAGTGGTGGAGTCCACTCCCCACTTGTTTATAATGAGACCCTTTCCCTTCCATATCTTTTTTCCAGCAAAAACATAACCTAGGGTTTTCCCTTTTCTTCTTCTTCTTCTTCTTGCTCTTGCTTTCCATCACCCAATCCACCACCAACCTTGCACAACTTGAGTAGTGGAGATCATCATCTTCTTCCTCATCACCCTAGCTCTCCATTGACACCATTGCTAGAGAAAATCTTTCATTACAAGAATTCTTTTGAGCTCACCTTGTCCATTAGAGGACCTTGCAAGTAAGTAATCTTTCCCTCCTTCTAGATTTGTGTTCCTCTAGCCCTAGAGAAGCTTCACCTTCATTATTGAAAGGTTTCCTTGCTATTTCATTGTTTTGACTCTTTTAGGGTTTGTTTGTTTTGGGTTTTTTTTTTTTCATAGCTTGGATTCCTTGCTTGGAAGAGTATTAGAGCTTGATTTCATTGTTAGAAGACCCAAGGCAAGTGGATGCATGATTTTCCTAAGCTTTCATTGACTTTGGATATTTTCCATTAATGCACATTTATTGCTTTGTTTTGAAATGAATGCTCATGATAGAGTATTAATGGTACATTTATGGTAATGAAGTTGTGTTGGTCTATAGCCTTTAATTTCTTCTTGTTTTGTCTCAAATATATATTATGTGAAATGGTTTCCTTCTTTTCTTTCCTTGTATTGAATGTGATATGGATGGAGGAGAATGGGATGGATGTGATGAAGGATTTGATGTAGTTTGAATGAAGTATTAGAATCCTCATTTGATGTATAAGAAGGGCTAAAAGGAGGTTGTAAAAAGGAGGAGATAGAGAGGAGCTGAACTGGTCCGGAATCAGTTTCTGGACAGTTCGCTCGAGCTTTCCAGTAGCTTGGTCGCTCGAGCGCACCCTTTTTCGCTCGAGCGGACATCCCAGAACTCATTCTAGAGAATTGTTCGTTCGAACGCATTAAATATTCGCTCGACCCAATGAGTTCGCTCAAGCGACCTCAACTTCGCTCAAGCGAACCCACCCAGACAACCATTCCAGAGAGCGACTCATTGGGTCGAACGAATCTTTGTTTATGTATTTGTACTTGATTTACTTGCATATGTCTTAATTGTATTTGACCTATGAGTCGGCACCACTAAGCTTGGATAACCCTGTTGGTCTGATCCACCGACTTGGAGATCCCCCTCTTGTCCCGCCAGCTGCAGTTTGGATCCCGCTACCCGGTCATTATCGTGGTCTTGTCCCGATGCCGCAGATTGCTACTGTGGTCCCCGAGGCCCGGCTCGCTACCGTGGTCATGTATAGTATATGTATATGTATTTATATGAGATCCATTGTTTCTCCTCACCTCGAGTGACTGAGATCAATGCCTAGTTATTGCTCTATCCCGAAGACCTCCATTTTCGCATCTCAAGTTCATCTATGGTGTTGTGGACTCACAACGTAACCCCCTCACAAAATATCCTACCTAGCATAATAAATGCTCCCAACTCCCCACCCACCACCCACCTACCACCATTCTCCTTCATTTTCATCATCCAACTGCAGTAGAGAGCTCCCTCTCCTTTCTCCTTTCTCTCTTCTTCATCTCTTTAATGGTGGAAATTATCTATTAGTGAGCCATATTTGCAGGATTCGACTCTACCAAGCAATTTTACATCATCTTCTGCACAACATACATCGTTTTTGTAAGGGTCCATAACTGACACCCCTTGAATTACCATCTTCTCCTCTTTCTTTGAGCTTTTTAAAAGGGCCTTTTTGGAGTAGAATTGTGGGACTCTTTGAGGAGGTATTCCAGCTGAGATGTCGGCTCTTGAGAGTGCTAGGACAGTTTTGGAGTTGGTCTTAAGGCCCAAGGCAAGTCTCCAAACTAAATTGCATAGCATATTATCGTTGTCTTCTTGATTGACATAATCCAATCAATGGTTTAGATGTGGATAAGTGCATGGTTTTAATCAGATTTAGATCATTAGATCAATGTCAAATTATGAATAATTAATCTGATTAGTGAAGCATAATGTGGGGTTTTCGTGTGATGTGTTAACTCCACCCTATGGATTGATTTTGTTTTAAGAATGGATTATTAGTGGGATTAAGTCTAAATTTTGTGCCTTAATGAGAGTTGATTTAATCCCCTAAGTCCCCTGTGAGACCCAACCAGTCTACTTGCAAGCAACAGCTAGTGGTCAACCATCTAGCAGCCGGTCGGCCAACGTGGCTCGACGCGACCGGGGGGCCTTGTTGTGGGCCCTGCGAAACCATTTTTGGGGTTGTTTTAAGGGCCTTTTCTTGGGCTATTTTAGCCCGATTTCACCCCAAAAAATTCTGATAGTTTGGGAACCAAATTAGAACTTAGAGATATGTAACTAGGTGGTACTGGAATTCTGCAAGCCCCGCCACCGCCCCCCCAACCACCCCCCCCCTCGCATGCACACACACACCCACCCCCACCTAAAATACAGATTTTTGTTATGGAAGCCCAAATACCCTTTGATATTAACTCGAATCATTGATGGACCTAGATTTAGGTCCCTAAGACCCTAGTAACCCCCTTGAGCAAGATTAAATGTGGATTTCCATTTCGTAAAAAGGGAATCCGGAACTTAGATAATTGGTGGACCCCATACATCAACCTTGACCAACCATGGTCTTGAATAGTCTTGAATATCCAGCCCTTAGTACATATAGTCTTGAATATCATTGTCCTTGCATGTCCAAGGCCAATAATGATAAAAGATACACTCGTAATAGACCCTTGACTGTTCAATAGACGGGTTAGATTATTTTAATAAGTTATTTCCGTATTTATAGGGTGTATATTCCTCCTATTATTATATTTTTATACGTCCTGTCATACCCAGACTTACCTGGACTTAGTTTGACCTATATGACTCCTTGGAAATTAACGCATGATATTCGTCTTGCTTTGACCCTGGATGTACCCAGATCCTTAGGTGGTTTCTCGATTAGCATGCGAGCTGTCAACTGCCCTTCCTTTCGAGTTACCTGGATCATCTTGTCATTTTCTTACCCGTTCGAGGTCTCCATTTCTAGCTGAAATGCTGCCCATTTTTCTGTAGGATTTTCCAGACTTAGATGGACTGTTTTCTAGCCCAAAACTGTACTGTTTTCGATTATGAATTAATACATTATGAGAACCGAAATTTCTCCAATATCCCCAATCATAGCCTAACTTGGACACTGGACTGTCCTACACTTGAAATTGCGAGTTTGCATTGATTCCCGAGTCAGCACCACTCAACTGTTTATTAATGTTACTGTATATATATATATATATATATGTATGTATAGATATATTGCTCACTGCAGTTTGTAATCTTGTATGTGACCGGTGTCACCAACGTACCTACCCCATCCAAGGCAGACCAAGAACTCCTGTGATAGGAATCTGTTCGGGGCAGACCAGGAACTCCCGTGATAGGAATCTGTTCGTGGCAGACCAGGTGTTGGGGATGTGCAACCAAAGTCCCACATCGGCTAGAAATGGGAAAGATCATGGGCATATAAGTAGGACTAAGTACTCCATTGGTATGAGGCCTTTTGGGTAGAGTCCAAGAGCAAATCCATAAGGGCTTAGGCCCAAAGTGGACAATATCATACCAATGTGGAGTTTATGGTGGTCCATAGTTCTCAACAAGTGGTATCAGAGCCCATGCCCAGACTTAGCCAGGAGAATCCTCGTTTTGCCGAACAAAGGTGGTGGGCCCTGGTGATGCGCAGGGAAAGCGCAGTACTCATGATTGGTGGATCCGTGGTGAAGCTCTCGAGTTGGCTCTCCTCGATGGAGCGGACGGATGGATGATCGTTTGAGGGGAGGCCCAATAAAAATATCCAAAGAGATATGGTCCTTTGTTTGAGGGGAGAATCGATCCAACACCAGGAACTCCCGTGATAGGGGCTCTCGGGGGAGTTCAAGGTACTATCAGCCAGATCGTTTGGGGCAGGTAAATGCTCCCCTTCCGAGGATTGAGTGACGTGATTGCCAATTAGAATATAGTTTACTTTGCTATTATTATTGATTCTGTTATTTTACTTATGATACACTAACTTTGTCTAATCATACTATTACCTGACCTCTAAAATAATTAACTTGTCATTTTTATTCTGATTTGTACCTGCAAACTTTGGCTCTTCACTTTGGATACTTGCCATGCAATTTGTCTGATCTATGCTTGGTGTCGTGGGTATGATTTCCTGACCTCCATTTTAGTACGATTTCTGAGGAGGCGGTTGCCAATCTGCGGGTGCCGAGTGTTTTGGTGCAGAGATTATAATGTAGACTCCATTCCTTCCACATGAGACGTGAAATACCTGAGAGTATTATTTTGGGTTTGTATTTTGTTTTACTGGCCATTGTTGGGCTTTATTTTGGCAATGTAATTAATACATCTTTTGTTATTTCTAACTGAAAATATGGAAATAAAATCTCCTATTTACTTGTCTAGCTCTGCTTATATTATGTTTATGTTATACCAGTCTAAAGATGTATTGTACAGTATGGTTTAGCTAGTAAGACATTAGTGATGCAACACGAAATTCGATGAGCTCCGGACTTCGGGTTGCACCACAAAGCAAGCTTTCACTAAATAATATTCCATAGTGGTGATCGATCTTGTAATTCTCACCCGTATGGATCCTGGGGAAAAGAAAGATTATGTTACAGTAATCCCGATATCATGACCCTTCGATCCTACCCGATTTTGGGGCCGTGACAATGCCCATAGCCATTGGATAGATCACTTTCATAACATGCAATCAAAGTAACAAGGAGTCAAATCACTTTTCTAACATGTGATACGGATCTATTCTAATATCTTTTTACATTTCGGTGTAAGGTAGATCCTGCAAACTCGCCGTGAATGCTTTGTCTTCTAGATGAACATACAAATTAAGGGCTCCCAACCCCCTTAAATAGAGCAATCCTAAGACGTCACGACTACTGTGGAACTCTACCTCTCTTAGAATCCCTCATTACTTGACGAGCAGGGAGATAAGCGACTCCAAGTTAGATGCCGATCTATAATTATTTACCAAGAGTCTGATCCTAATCCAAACTCTCCAAAGGTCACACATTAAAAATTAATTATGATATCAACCTTGGTCTTAGCTAGTTGCTTAATCCCACTTGGGGTTTTCATGGGTCGGGCTAAGGAACATCCTTGCTCGACCCGACTTCTAAACTATAGTCCCAAACTCGGCCCAGGCCCGAATCGGGTCTTAACTAGCTGGCCCAAGCCCAACCCGCTTGAACAACATGAAGCCCGAGGCCAGCGCATGTTAGGTTTATAATTTAAAAACCGGGTATTTTACATTATCTTGAAGGTAGCTTAAATGATTTTTTCATGCATGTGTTAACTTTCTAATGTTCGAATTCCTACCTTAACATTTTTGCTAGCACCATTATTATATTTGGGTCGGGCTTCAGGCACTCTACAATTGAACCCAAGCCCGACCCATATCCATAAATTGAACATGCCTAAATCACAAAAACAAGCACGGCCCAAAGTGGGTTGGGCCCGGGCTGAGCTCGCACTAGCCCGCCTAGGAGCACCCCTAAATCCAATGTGGTCCTGTGGTAGGTCACACTATTTCTTACACAAGAGAAGGTCGAGAAGTGATTTTATATAGTTTAGAGGTGGCACCACAGATAGGTCTATAATTTTGACTCTTGCCGTTAAGGGTTTGGCATTCCAAGATATATACACAACTAATTTTGTTACATTGAGAACAAGGAGTAGCATACATAGTTGGCTGGAAACTTGCCTCAAACCTAGTTGCCCAAGGATATATCCCTCGTATGCTCTCTCCCCATTGTGAGGGCGACCTCCTGCATGTGCAGGTGCCTTCTCCATGTGTATGTACTCCATGTGTAATGCATGCTTCTTACCACTTGCTTTTAAGTTGTCCTTTTGCGGTGGAAATGTGGACATGATTAGTCTCTACACATAACAAACCACTGCCTCTCTCCATCACAACAGGGCCCAACCAGATGACCATTTCTCATGGTAGAGATGAAATTGGAAGAAAAAACAGCAGCTTCTATATTCTTTCACCTCTTCTCCTTTATATGGTATTTCAAAAATGAGTCAACCCTCAACAGCAAGATCATCCCTCCAAGCAGTCTAAAAGTCCTTTTCTTTGGGTGAATTCATGAATTTCTAAATGGATTTCAAGCTTTTGATCTTGGCCCCTCTGTCCATCCATTCCTCCCAGTTGCTTAAATTGGTTGGCCATTTGTATACTTGTACATAGGCTCCACTTAGTTTTTCTTTATGTCATCCTTCTTCTTTTTGGCTCATTGGGGGGCTTTTCCCTTTTCTTTTTACAATATATTTGCCTTTTAGCAAAAAAAAAAAAAAAAAAAGGCTTCCGAATAACTTTTGAATACTAATTATATATTGGTGTAACATCAAAGTAAAATATAGGGAGTTTTACCAAAAACTTATAAATAGCACCACTAAATAAAAATTAATAATAATGAATTGATTTTTTTTCCAGAAAAGGATAACTAAAGGTATTTTATTCACTAGAGTGTCCATAGGTCGCAATTTTGTGACCTAGGTCATGCTCTTATTTGGCCCAAGCCTTGTTTCCCATTTTGCATCATCTTAAAAAACACAAAACCCTCCTCATCGCGCAACTTACAACTCTATTATTGTTTTTGCCTGAACACAAATGACACTTGTAAGGTCAATTTTTGAAGAGAGAATCAAGATGGAACAACCTTTCTTCTTGATTTGGTGCATTTTCTTTTTCTTCTTGCTGGATCTCCTTCCCTAAATGAAGTACATGTTCAAGAAGAAAGGAACCCAGTGAAACTCAATTGGGGTGGCCCGATCGAACTTTCTCCGAAGCTTAAGTTAGCCACCGAGATTGGAAATTCATGTAATAGATAGATTCTGGACGTGGTTTTTGGCATACCATCCTCTCAGATCATCCCCTCCTCTTATGCAATTTCTCCATCGATTTCTGATGCCCCCTGGTCCACGTTTCCCATTTCCACATCCCGATGACTAGATTCCAAAACCTCCTCTCAGATCATGGGATGTTTCCCCCTAAATATTGGTCACCTTTTTTCTCTCTTTTGCCAACTGCCCTTGTGTTATTTGACACATGTCCTTTCCCACATTCCCCTTTATAGCATGTGAGAGGATCATAGCCCCTTTTCATGGGATGTTCCTTCTCCACTTTCATTATTGGGCTAATTTTACAGGTGAGTTTGTTGTGGCCCAAACCCACTTCCAAGTCACTCAAACTTTCCCCTCACAATTGCCCCCCAAGCCTCCTTTCTTCTTTCCTGTTTTCCGAGAAGAAAGGGGGCTTGAGATTCTTCGGGGACACGTGACACTTTCGAGGTTGCTCGGCACTTAGCGGAGTCTTACATTACTAATTCTTCCAAAGCTGTGAAGGTTGTAGATGCTAAGGTGGTCGCTGCTTTGAGTCGCCTGACTGTAAATGAGATGGAGCTCGTGGCTATTTGTTCCAAGCTAGCCGAGATGGAGATGGAGGTGGAGATGTGGGATGTTATGGAGAAGTCTTAGGATGCATTGTTTGAAGAGGTTGAGGCAATCTATTTCGAGCAGGTTGAGCGGACGAAGGCCCTCGTGTTCAAACGGGGGTATGATGTGTACTTAAGTGATGCTGGTGTCCTGGGAGATTCTCCCCTCCTGGCCAAGCACACAGTTCAGCCCGTCGCTGTTCTAGCTCAGCCATCGCCTACTAAAACTTTCGCTCAAGACCCTGTTGGAAGTTCTAGATCGCCCGTGGCTGGTGATAATGATGCTTCTCCTGTTGCCGACCTTGCCGCTTCTACTTCTGATGTCCCTGAGGTTGTCTAGAGAATTGAAGAATTCTCCCCCATTATTTTGTTTTACTTTTGGAAAGTTGCCCAACCTGTGGGCTAATTGCTGTATTTACCTCTCTTTCTTTCTCTGTAAATTTGTCTTTTGCGCTCTGAATGTTCGGCTCTTGTTTACTTTCACTTTTTTCTTTCCACATGGTTCATGCCTACTGCCACTGTCGGCCTTTTGTCGAGCTTCCCTCACCCCGGCGTTTGCGTCGTCACGCCAAACATCGGTTAAGGGAAGATCAGTGCAGCATACCTATTTTGGGACTTTCCCAGTTAGGGTTTTTTCCTTCGGCACGAAGTAGTGGGCTTGCTACTACCCTTAATTTTCAGGCTTTGACCTTATTTAGGCGTGGTTGTCCCCGTAGGGTCTGGTCCCTACTGCGGTTCCCCGCTCTATTGAATCCTATGAATCAGTTTCTTGGTACAAGGTCATAGGGCACCCCACACAGATCTTTGGCACAAGATCATAAGATAACTTGCATAATTGCATAAGCTCTTGGTACAAGATCATAAGACAACCTGTATAAATGGAATGCAAGAGTGACAATTTCTTTGGTACAAAGATATAGAATTTCTTGAAATTCGCTGTGTTCCAAGACCTTGGCAACCCTTTTTCTTCGAGCGTCTCCAGGTGGTAGCTCCTGCTCCTCCGACGGAGGTAACTCTGTATGGTCCTTCTCAAATCTGACCTAGCTTGTTGTGACTGGGGTCTCTGATGTTAGGGAGTACCTTTCTCAAGACTTGGTCTCTGACCTCGGATGTCCTTGTTGTACATTTTTCCTGCAAGTCCGAGCTAATTGCTGCTGGTTGGTAACCCAATCTCTAATGGGGTTTCTCCTGTTGACCTCCGCGAGCTGGTTCTGTAGGTCCATAAGATGCTAGGAAGCTCGTCCACCCTTTTCTTCATGCCGTCCAGTAAAGTCTTATCGGAGCTTTCTACTTGGCTACTACTTTGTGGGTAAACAGAGGTTGAAAAGTGATGTATAATCCCATATTGTTCGCATAGATGCATGGATACCTTACCCTCGAATTGTTTCCCATTGTCGGTCATCAGTGCCCGGGGTATTCCAAATCTGCCGACCTCAGACTAAGCCTGACGATGTCAACCCCCCACTGGTCAAATGGCCACGGACTCTCTATTGAGTTTAACTGCTCTGCAGGTTAATGGATGTCTTTGCCGAAGCGTTGACATCTTTCGCACCTCTGCACGAACTACAAGGCATCCTTATGCATGTATGGCCACCAATAGCCTTGCAACGTAGCTTGGTGAGCCAAGCTTTGTCCTCCGATGTGCCCCCCACAGCACATCTCACAGCATAACAACCTTTAAACGTCAACCGAGTTGACGCATTGTTAGTACAATCCTAAGTAAGACTGTCAATAAAACTTGTCCGCTGGTGATAGCCAAAATCTGATTACCTTTCTTATGACCTTCCAACTCTCCTCGGAGTCTTCCCAACCTGGTCGGCGCACATGACGCGCCGACCTCTGGTGCTCGTCTCTGATTGGCTGCCTTTCTCCTGACCTTCTAACTCTCCTCAGAGTCTTTTCAGAGCAATTTGTCCTTCAGGCACTCTATTATTGGTGTCATCCAGCTTTGAGTCTCTTCAATGTGGTCGGCGACATAACGTGCCGACCTCCAGTGCTCAGCTCTGATTGGTAGTCAACGAGGATCTCTCTCTTTAGCTTCAATTTGATGGTTGTAGCCAAACTGACCAAGCAATCATCATGTGAATCTTCCTTCCAACCATTCTGCTTTACCTTAACGTCTCCAACATCTTGGATCAAGCGCTTTGCTTTTACGACAAATGCAAAAATCCGATCATCTCGAGCTGTATATTCCCCGGTTAGTTGACTAGCAACTAATTGTGAGTCGCAGTCGACTGTCAGCTGCCTGACCGTGAGCTCTCTGGCCATCCTGAGTTCGAACACTAGTGCTTCGTACTCTGCTTCATTGTTCAACACATTAAATCCCATCGTGACAGTTCGTTTGATTACCGCCCCCTTTGGCATTATGAGCACCACATCGGCGCCTGATCCTCGTGAATTGGATGCTCCATCCACATACAGTTGCCACTGCTGGTCGGTCCTTGCTCCATCCACCTGCCAACCTGACTCATTTTGCTCTGGCGTCTCCCTATAAGTGAACTCGGCTATGAGGTCGGCCTTCTGAAGTACTGATCGAAGTGGATGCTCTGTCAGGACTTTGATGGTGTGGGCTTAAAAGTAGTGTCCTAGCTTCCGAGCTGCACATACCAAGGCCAATGCCAGCTTCTCAAGCGGTAGGTATCTCGTCTCGGCTTCTGGTAGAGTTTTACTGACGAAATAGATCGGCTGATGGCGCTTTCCTTGCTCCCTCATCAAGGCCGCACTGACTACGTACTGAGATACAGCCAAATAGAGCACCAGCTCTTCCTCGAGATTTAGGATAAAAAGGACAGGAGGAGAACTCAAATATTGCTTGAGTTGGGCGAACGCTTCGTTGCATTTTTCATCCCACACTTTCTCTGCCTTCCTCTTTAGAGCAAGAAACAATGGTTGGCACTTGTCCGAACTCCTTGCTATAAAGCGATTTAGGGCAGCAAGCATCCCTGTCAATTTCTGCACCTCCTTCCTTGAGCTCGGCCAAACTAATCTCTTCACAGCTGCAACTTGGTCGGGTTTGGCCTCAATTCCATCCTGGATCACGATGTATCCAAGGAATTTCCCCGAGCTAACCCCAAACGAGTATTTCGTGGCGTTCAGCTTCAGCTTGTACTTTCGTAAGATATCGAACACCATCCTCAAATCTTCTTCATGAGCTTCCTTGTTTCTGCTTTTCACTACCATATCATCAATATAAACTTTTACCGTACTTTCGATCATACTTTGAAATATCTTCGTAACCAATCTCTGATATGTCGCCCCCGCATTCTTAAGCCCAAAGGGCATTCATTTATAACAGAAGGTTCCCTTAGGAGTTATGAATGTTGTCTTCTCCTGATCGGCCTTCGCCATTGCAATTTGGTGGAATCCCCGATACGCATCCAAGAAGCTCATCCATTCTTGCCCCGCCGTGGAGTCCACTAGCTAATCAATTTTTGGGAGGGGAAAGCTATCCTTGGGACATGCCTCATTCAGGTCAGTGAAGTCTACACACACCCTCCATTTGTTGTCTTTTTTTGGTACGACAACAGTGTTAGACAACCACTCTAGGTAATGCACTTCTCGGATGGCATTTGCTTCCAATAACTTATCCACTTCTTCATTCACGGAGGCTTGGCGTTCAGGGGCCAGTTTTCTCTGCTTTTGAACTACTGGTTTGGCTCTCGGATCTACCCCCAGCTTGTGACTGATGACCTCAGGATCAACTCCAGGCATCTCATGTGGGGCCCAGGCAAAGACGTCAGCGTTCTTGTTGAGCAGTCGGGCTAGGCTGTCCTGCTCATCTCTGGTCATTAATTCCCCAATCTTCCAATATTGCTCGGGGGATGGTACACCTCCCTTTCGGATATCAAACTTTTCCAGCTTTTCCATCGCCATACTGGTCTGGTCGGGCCCGTGCTCGCCGCCTTCTGACCGACCTAGCTATAATTGCTATTCCTAGTCTGCCTTTCTGTTCGGGCTGTTGCTTCTCTCTTCGATTTTTATTGCCTTACCTTTGATTGCGGCTATCAGGCAGCTCCTGGAAACCACCTGATCTCCATCATTCCTTTCAACGTCGGGAAACGGATCCTCTGATGATAAGTTGACGGGACTGCCTTTATTCGATGGATCCATGTTCGTCCCATGATGGCGTTGTAAAGTGAGGGCACGTCGACCACCAGAACTCCACGTCCAAATGAATAGGTCCTGCCCCGACCTGAACCGTGATGAGGCCCATTAGGTGTACAACTTGTCCACTAAATCCGAACAAGGGTATTAAGGTCGGCTTCAAGTCCGACCGTTTTAATCCGAGCTTACCAAGCAGCTCGGCGTACATGATTTCTGACGAGCTCCCATGATCAATCAATATTCTTCGAACATCATATTCTTGAACCCTCAAAGTCAATACTGACGCATCATTGTGCGGTTGGACCACGTCCCGCAAATCCTCGTCTGTGAATGAGATTTCTCCCTCCTTACGTTCTGCCTCATAGACAATGCTTGGCTCGGTAGTTGTCTGGTACACTTCCTTCAGGTCCGCAACCATTTTTCTCTGATTTCTGATGGATCTGGTTGTTACCTCAAAAAGGTTGGTGGCCCAGTGCACCACATCTATCACCCCAACAAGTACCTCCTTTGTTTGGTCGCTCCTCAGCTCTTTCCTAGCAGAGCCGCCAAGGGCGTTTTTTTTTTATAGTGAATCCTCCACATATTCCTTCAAATGTCCCTCCTTCACGAGGTCTTCCAAGTGCTGCTTGAGCATTCTGTAGTCCTCTGTTAAGTGCCCATGTTCCCGATGGTCTGAACACCATAGGTTTAGATTCTGACGCCCCAGATCACCGACCATCTTCGAAGGTCTCCCAAAGTAGGGTTTATCCTTAATCTGGGTCAGAATCCGGTAGATCAGCTCTTTAAATATGGTATATACTCCTTCATAAGCCGACCTTGCGGGCTCAGCTCGGGCTGCCCTTCGCTCCGTCCTCTCCCCAAACTCTCTTCTTCGTTTCCGCTTGTTCTCTTCCTCCGTTGGGCGAGCCCATCTCAGCTCTGTGATACCGATATCTTCTTCCAATTTTATGAACTCCTCGATCCGCTATAACAGCTCTCCTTGTGTAGTCAGCGACCGCTTCGTTAATGATTGGCGAAGTTAGCTCTCCTTCGGCAGCCAGTGCTTAGAGGCCGCTACAGCTACCTGCTCGTCACTCCCTTCCACCTTGTTATAGAGGCTCCAGTAACGCGTGCCGAACTCTTTTAGGCTTTCCGAGTTCTGCTTCTTGAGATGCAGTAATGCCCCGACGTTCTTTGGTTGCTTGGAATTTGTTACGAAATGTGTAACAAAAGATCCAGCAAGCTCTCGAAAGCTGTAAATCAATCTTGGCTTTAGGCAGGAAAACCACTTCAAGGCTAGGTCTCCCAAACTCGAGGGGAAAACTTTGCACATCAGCGGCCATGGAATTCTGGTAATACTGGACATGGTTGGCGGGATCCGAGGTTCCATCATAAACTCTTAGGTTGGCGATCAAGAACGACCGAGGTGGGTCTGCTTTCTCTATCTCCTCCGAGAATGGAGACTCGGAATTTTGAGCGTCTCCCAGGTACCTTGGCCTGGTCGGATTCTCTAGAGGGAGCTTCCGATCAACCAACGCTTTTTAATAAGGGCTTGAAGATCCTCCCTGGCAAGTGCTCGTGGGGGTGCTTTCATCCTCGGGGTTTCGCCAACCTCAATGCATCTGCTTGGACAGGCTTCGCCAACCACAACGCCTCAGCTCGGATTTCAGCTTCGCCAACCTCAATGCATCTGCTCGGACGGGCTTTGCCTTCCCTCCAAGGTCAAGAACTCAAAGTCTTACTTCCTTCGTCGCTTGTTCTAGCTTTAGCTTGGCTCCGCCAAGCTCCTGATTCGGAGTGGTTGGACAATGGGTCTTTGCCCGACCGTTCATGTCGGCCCCTGAGCCGTGCTTCCTCCACTGAGATGGAGGGCGCCTAGTCTGGGGGAGGAGATCCTGGATTCTGTTCTTGAACTAACATTTTTCTCAGCAAAAAGAAGCATTAGTGGGTTTTTCCCTCTTCGCTTCCTACAGACGGCGCCAATTGTAAGGTCAATTCTTGAAGAGATAATCAAGATGGAACAACCTTTCTTCTTGATTTGGTGCATTTTCTTTTTCTTATTGCTGGATCTCCTTCCCTGAATGAAGTACCTGTTCAAGAAGAAAGGAACCCAGTGAAACTCGATCGGGGTAGCCTGATCGAACTTTCTCCGATGCTTAAGTTAGCCACCGAGATTGGAAATGGACCGATCGAACTTTCTCCGATGCTTAAGTTAGCCACCAAGATTGGAAATTCATGTAATAGATAGATTCTGGATGTGGTTTTTGGCATACCATCCTCTCAGATCATCCCCTCCTCTTATGCAATTTCTCCCTCGATTTCTGATGCCCCCTGGTCCACGTTTCCCATTTCCACATCCTGATGACTAAATTCCAAAACCTCCTCTCAGATCATGGGATGTTTCCCCCTAAATATTGGTCACCTTTTTCTCTCTTCTACCAACTGCCCTTGTGTTATTTGACACATGTCGTTTCCTACATTCCCCATTATAGCATGTGAGAGGATCATGGCCCCTTTTCATGGGATGTTCCTTCTCCACTTTCATTATTGGGCTAATTTTACAGGTGGGTTTGTTGTGGCCCAAACCCACTTCCAAGTCATTCAAACTTTCCCCTCACAACACTATTTCTTGACATTTTTCAACAAAAGAATATACGTACATATCTTTCTATATAATGTTAATATTTCTAAAGTCAATGTACAACTTTTCCTTGAATCAACAAAATAGATTATCCATAAATACATTCACAGTGATGAAAAAAAATAAAAATAAAGAAGGAATTGATGAAACAAATAAAAAAAAAATTCACTATATTTCGACTGATTGTATATTGGCCCCAGTCAAGATCCATTGAAATTCTGGTCCTGTTTCAAGGGAAAGATTTCACCTTGTAAGTCATGTTTTGGCAAAGCGTAAGCCCCATTTCATCATTATGTCGGCTCTCTAATGTTGGATTTTTTGTGTGTTCGAAAATTCAAAACAGTGTTTTTCATGTCTTTTTCTAAAAAGGTATTTGTCCTCATCCATTATTTGTTTTTTTATAAAGCCGGAAGAGATGTCTTTTGGTGTTTGCATGGGGTCGCACATCGGTAGAATTCAAATTGCGCATAAGATGTTTTCAGCAAGTTACAATTTTGGAGAATGCCCTTCCAATTTGGGTCCTTCGGTGTACGAGTGTTGAAGGAAATCTTTTTGTTGCATCCCTATCCGTTGGTTATTCTTCACCACTAAATTTAGAAAAAAATTGCAGGGATGGTACTTAAAATCTATGATTTTCTAATTATAAGTAATCAATGTCACTAGAGTAGCAAATCCCCTGCTTTCAGAATATTTAGAAATTATACCATAGCAGCAAGTCATTGTCTGACTATTTGCACAAGAGAATGAGTTAAATTGTTCCACTTTTTCCTAAGAAATTGGGTTGCGAAAATTACAGCGACCCATTTTCCTTCCGGAAGTTCTCATTAAATTGTTTGTAGAGCTTTTTTTCTTTTTTTTTTTTTTTTTTGCTGTCGGAGGGTTCCCAACCCTTTGGGCTGGACTAATCCTTCCGGGCCCAGAGGGAAGCCGGGTAAATCCACTATAGCCCTAGTGTGGGAGCGGAGTTTCGAACCCACAACCTCCGGGAGCAAACCGTGGTCCTAGGCCAACTAAGCTACCCCTTGGGGGGTTTTTTTTTTGCTATCGGAGGGTTCCCAATCCTTTGGGCTGGACTAATCCCTCCGGGCCCAGAGGGAAGCCGGGTAAATCCCCTGTAGCCCTAGTGTGGTAGCGGAGTTTCGAACCCACAACCTCCGGGAGCAAACCGTGATCCTAGGCCAACTAAGCTACCCCTTGGGGTTAAATTATTTGTAGAGCTGGATACATACATGTCACCGGTAGCTTATTTTCATTATTCGCAGATATGACAAGGTCTCCGACGTGGTTGTCGAGGTAGAAAGATAATTAGCTGATTATTTAACCTCGTTTGCTTGCATTTGTATCATACCAATTGGTAGCTTTACACAAGTGAGGTGAAGCCTCAAAATAGAAGAATAAAATATAAGGGTGTTATTATGGTCTTTTGTCTTTAGTAGCTTGATAAGAAATCATTTTGGCTTTTTATATAGAAGGTAAATAATTCTTTGTCATATAGTGGATTGAAGATGTTCTGTTTTGAGGAAAAAATGAATGGGAGGATTCTGAATTTATGTACTTTTTATTTGCCCCTAATTTTTTCATGTCTCTTAAATAAAGGCTTTACTTCACTTCACTTTAATAGTAAATTACCAAATGAGCAAATTTTTTATATTTAGAAGATTATTTCCCCTGCAATGGATGAAATAAGAGGGAGAATTATCATCACGGATGTAGGCTCACAAGCTGAACCACATTAAACCTGTGTCATTTTCTGTTTTAGATTGAAAATCTTCCTCAGGGAGACTGTGATAATTTTCTTCTTGTGCTATAAAACTATAAGCATTGGCGGGCGGATCATGGGCTCTAAACTAGATTCAATCCATTCAGCCTAAACTTGGACGCTCA
This sequence comes from Cinnamomum chago, assembly GCA_038049695.1. Lineage (NCBI taxonomy): Eukaryota > Viridiplantae > Streptophyta > Magnoliopsida > Laurales > Lauraceae > Cinnamomum > Cinnamomum chago. The sequence goes on along the minus strand of CP142453.1, from coordinate 97,600,281 downwards.
CGGCGATATTATTGATCTGGTTGATCCCAATTAGATCCTCAGGTCACAAACCTATCTGCGGCCCAGTCTCACATAAGCTAGTAGCCAAATGGACATTGTGGACGAGGAAATGTAGAGAAGATAACTGGTGCTTTGGAGAGAGGAGCCTCCATTTCATTTCTTTTTAGGAGGAATCATATCTCGTAGAAAACTGTGATTGGTCTGTAATCCCCATTATCATATTCAAAGTACGTGTGTAGGACCACCACTAGACACCGAAAATAGGAAGGATTGGTGCAACGTGTACTGCACATAGCTGCCACATTTTGGCATAAATAGAGGCTCTAATGGCCAATCTCCTCTCAACACCAAACCACCCAGCTGATTATTTTATTATGGGCCTGAAACTTTGTGACCCTGAATGATGTCATGAAGAGGCAGGTTGCTACTGGGGCACTGCAAAACCACTTCTGGTTTTGATCTCACCACCAATATTCTAATAAAAACTGCCCATCATGCCCAATTCAGAAATGGCTCCCCCCTCACTACCACCATCCCCCATGAAGCTTCAAGAAGTTTCTCCATCTTTCTAATCTTGAAAACAATAAAATAATAATTGGCATAAAAAAATGAGCAAATTGAAAACTGCAATTTGGCTAAGGTGGGTTGATGTTAGAGAAAAATATTCCCCAAAATTGGGCAAGCTCCAAATGCGCTAGAACTTTCTAATTCTCTCTCTCTCTCTCTCTCTCTCCAGTATTTAAACTCCAATGCAGACTCCACAGTTCCCTTCTGTGGCTGGTCTACCCACTAAAGCACAGCCAAACGGCCAAGGTTCCATCCTCTCACTAGAATGGAAAATATCGGTAGTCTTTCAGTGCTTCACTTTCCATTTCCACCCAATGAGATTTTTTTCCTTTCCTCCTGACCGATCAAATGGCCAATCGGTGCTTGCTATAAATACCCATTTAATCCTTTTGCTGTTTGCTGCCATATCTTTAACCCTCTGAGAATCTCCTCCTTCAGTCACTAAAAACTGCAGTGCTGTACTTGTACTCTTTTGGGTTTCTTTCTTCTCCTACCTTCATTTTAATGAAGACACATGTCTTTTTATGCTAGCATAATTCATTGCTGTGAGGAAATCTGTTTCTGTGGTTTCCTATTGTTTTTCACTGAAATTGTAATCTTCTTTCTCCATCAAACTGCATTTCCCATTAAACCCAGTTCATTTTATCACTTGGACTAGAGACCCCTCAAAGGAAAACTTGGCATTCTGTTCTTTCTCTTGTCTTATCCTAAAACTGCCATTTTTTTTTCTATTCTTGGAATTCCATCTAAAACCCAATTTGCATCATTTGATCACCACTATAAGAAAAATAAATAAATAAAGAAAAACCCATCCAGAATCAATCAAAAGGCTTCAACTTTTATTGATATTGAGACTATTTGTAGTCCAGCCATGTATCCCCTTGGTTCAGTGAAAGAGGAGTGTCCAGGAGAAAGCTTCTACTCTTATTCAAGAGAGGCACCCATGGTCCCTCCCCTGCCAATGGAGGGCATACATGACGCAGGACCCCCTCCTTTTCTAATCAAGACATACGAGATGGTGGATGACCCAAGCACAGATGATGTGGTGTCCTGGAGCAGGGCAAGCAGCAGCTTCATTGTCTGGGACCCCAACACCTTCTCCATTAGTCTTCTTCCAAGATACTTCAAACACAACAACTTCTCTAGCTTTGTCAGGCAGCTCAACACATATGTAAGTATCTCGTGCCATTAAAGAGTTTGTTTTGATCTCAGGTCCTGAAGCAACACAACAATCTTTAACTGCAAATGATTCAAATTGAAGATGAAGAAGAAGAAAGAACAAAGTGAAGAACAGAACAGTAGGATTCTTCTTTTATTTATTGATATTTTGTTCAATGATTCACTGCGGGTTATTCTTTAACATGTTTCCTGTACAAGGAGATAGAACAATCTTTTACTGCAAAAGATTCAAATTGAAGATGATGAAGAAGAAAGAACAAAGTGAAGAACAGAACAGTAGGAATCTTCTTTTAGTTATTGATATTTTGTTCAATGATTCACTGCGGGTTATTCTTTAACATGTTTCCTGTACAAGGAGATAGAACAATCTTTAACTGCAAAAGATTCAAATTGAAGATGATGAAGAACAAAGAACAAAGAGAAGAACAGGACAGTAGGACTCTTATTTTCTTTATTGAATTTTTGTTCCATGATTCACTGCGGGTTATTCTTTAACATGTTTCCTGTACAAGGAGATAGAACAATCTTTAACTGCAAAAGATTCAAATTGAAGATGATGAAGAAGAAAGAACAAAGAGAAGAACAGAACAGTAGGACTCTTATTTTCTTTATTGAATTTTTGTTCCATGATTCACTGCGGGTTATTCTTAAACATGTTTCATGTACAAGGAGTTAGAATGCTTTCGTGGTGCGAAAAGCAGACATCTGCCAATCGTTGTGATTTTTAACTTCTTTCTCTTTTTAACCTTTTTCTTGAGTTTCTCTTTCCTGTGTGGGAAAAAGTGAGTATATTTATGCTTCCATCATTTTTAATGACCCAGTTATCTTATTATTATAAAATTAAGTCTTGAATAATAGAAAAACAGCTGGGTTGGTGGTTTGTTTCTATTTTCTATTTTGAGTCTTTCTTTGATAGACGCATGTCTCAAACTATTAATGATTTGTGGAAAATCTTATATTTAGCCTTCAAGCATTTCAAATCCCTTTCTTAAGCAAAATTAGTCATCACTCATCAGTAAGCAGATTATATTGCAAAATCAGTCTCTCTCTCTCTCTCTCTCTCTCTCTCTCTCTCTCTCTCTCTCTCTCTCTCTCTCTCTCTCTCTCCTTCTGGGTATTCTTGGATGTTAATATTCACTACAGAATCTGGTTTGTGTAGGGATTCAGGAAGGTGGATCCTGACAAGTGGGAGTTTGCCAATGAGGAATTTCTCAGAGGACATAAGCATCTGCTGAAGAATATCAAGAGGAGAAAGCCCCCTTCTCAATCTACCCTGCAACAGCATTCTCTAGGCCCCTGTGTTGAAGTTGGGCAGTTTGGATTAGACCAAGAAATCTATTGTTTAAGGCGAGACAAGCATATCTTAATGACAGAACTGGTAAAGCTGAGACAGCAGCAACAGGACACTAGAACCTATCTTCAAGCAATGGAAGAAAGGCTACAAGGAACGGAAAAAAAGCAGCAACAGATGATGACTTTCTTAGCTAGAGCAGTGCAAAATCCCAACTTCATACAACAATTAGTCCAACAGAAGGAGAAAAGAAAAGAACTTGAAGCAATGACCAAGAAGAGAAGGCGACCTATTCAACAATTGCGGGGTAGCATTGCCGGTGAATCGAGCCAGAACCATGGTCAGGAAACCCAGTTCTGTAGGACTGAAGCTCCGGACTATGGTGGTAGCTATGGGTTCGAGATCTCAGAGTTAGAGAGTCTGGCATTGGAGATTCAAGGAATGGGGAGGACTAAGGAGGATGAAGTGGAAGATCCCGAAGAAGATGAGAGTGAAGAAAGAGAGCAGAATGAAGATTTTTGGGAACAACTATTGACACAGAAGTTTGAAGATGAAAAGGGAACCTCAGATGTTGAAGGAAGAGAAGACGAAGATGTGAAGGTCTTGACTGAGAGACTGGGCTATTTGGGTTCTAGCCCAAAGTAGGGAAATGAAGACCTTTGTCTTGCTCTGTTTCTACTCTGCTTCAGTTAATGATATTTTCTTTCCATGCTAGGTAGAATTTTCATGGCTAATAAGTTGTCTTCTGTTTCTTTTCTTGACAGTTGGTGTGTAGTTTCTTTTCTTTGCTTTGTTACCTTGATCTTCAACTTTCAGGAGAACCAGAACATTTGGGTATTTTTCTCATTTGTTTCAAAGGGAGGACTTGTTGTATCATGTCTCTAATTTGGGTTCTTTAATGCAATGCTAGAAGACTAGATACCCCATCTGGGTTTGTATTTTCTCTTTCAAAATGCTGAAATCTCACTGTACGTTTGCAGAAAAACTAGAGAAAAGAGATAGAGAAGGAGAACTGGGAAACTTGTATCCTTGAAATTTACCCCCCTTTGTAGTTTTCTTTTGTATGAATATGTCATGGCCTTTTTAATTTGTTATTTCTCAAAATCTGTACCTCTCTGAGCAGTTTGCAGACATTGAATGAGCCTCTCCGGAATCATCTACTTAAGGTTCTTTATTTTCTCAACCCATTTTCCCCAAGCACTGGTTGATTTTGCCTACTGTATTCATTCAATATCTCTGTAGTGTAGGTTATGCACCAAGAGGATTGTTTGCTGAGGAAGTGGCTCAAAAAAAAAAAAAAAAAAAAAAGGAAAAAAAAGAAACAGTTACCAACTGTCAGATGATATTTTTGCAATCCAGTTATTAAGGGTTACCAAATTCCTGTCCGTTAGATTTTTTTTTTTTTTGGCCTTTTTCCCAGTTTGTCCAGTACAGTGATGTGATGGACAATGTCTATGGAAATGGTCGGTAGGAATCCATGAAGTGATGGCATGTAGGCACCTTTCAGTTAAAAGAATGCTTGATATCAGGGATAAGGATCAGGAACCCCTGTTTGGACCAATCAGAGGTCTCCACATGGCGGAGTAGAACGGGGGTGGAGGAAAGAGAGGTTGATTTTTTCTTTCCTCCGCCCTCCTTTCGCCCCCCCACATGGAGGCCCCTATTTGGTCCAAACAAGGGATCCGGTTCCTGATATATGAGGGGTGATAAATATACTACTTTGTCTTTTCGTGTCCTTTTGTTCTTCTTGCTTGTGGCTGTGATTGGTTCTTATTTTGAATGTAGGGAAGGTTATGGGGACACTTATCAACAACCACCAGATATGAGCGCACTTTTGGGGGTTGAGGGTGGGGGGTAAGGGGGTGTGTGCTATGTGGGGGAGTGCAACTGTCAAATTTCATCAGTTTACGGAGGGAGGGAATTCTTTGGAATATCCATGATTGCTGGGAAATGGACTTCTATTACATGGGTTAAAAGTGAAGAATTAAGGGTGTTAATGTATTGAGAACGGCAACTTACCTCACTAGTAACTCAGGGTATGAAACTTCAGCACACCACCTTCTCTCACCAAAGGCTTTGATATCTCTCCCGAGGTCTACTTCCTTTACCTGAGTGCTCCATCACTTCGCCTGAGGTCTACCACCCTCTTGGGATTTTAGGGGTGGTCATGCCCCCCCCCCCCCCTAAAATTATGTGTTCATGGAATTGCCAACCGTTGGATGGGCTAAGATGACTTTTCGTCATCTCCTTGTTACTAGTGCTCGTGAGCGCACTTGAGGAACAGGGCAGCTTGAGACATTTTAAGGCCTAAAGCAATAATCCTAAATGAGGCATCAAATTATATATTCTTGTCCGTTTTCTTTTTTCTTTTTTCTTTTTGAAGTTTTGAGTACCCAGATTCGTATTTTCTAAAGAAAACTATGGGAAAAATTCCCATAGTAAGCCATGAGTAAGTGGACAACCCAGTAGGAGTTCAGAGATGGGAGGGGGCCCCTTTCATTTTTTTATATTTTTATAGATGTTTATTTGTATGGTCGATATCGACCATAAATGCAGTTATAGAAAAGGCACAAGAAACCCCCTTCTTCCCTCATCGCGTCGTCCTCCTCTTTCCCTTATCCTCTTCCACAGTCCCTATTGACACCTCTCCTTTTTGTTGGTCCTAGATAGTCATGGGCGGCGCCATGATGTTCACAGTGGGGTCAATTGACCCCACTGAGATCTGAAAACATATTCATAAAAATTTTGTGAACTTCTGAGTGGGAAGCTTTTGACCCACTGAGATCTTAAAAAAAAGTACATCTATGGGAAGTTTTGACCCCACTGAAATCTAAAACCAATCTTATGGGAAGATTTTGAACCAACTTAATTTATGTGAGGCCCCCTCCCTTGTGGGCCCTCAATTTGATATTTGATTACTATTTAATAATATTTATTAGCTAATTATCCTAATTAGTGGGTTACTAAGGGTAGCTATGTATATTTTCCTAAGTTTGAGTTAGATTAGTCTAGTTGTATTAGTATTAGGTTTATAGGGGTCTTTTGCAATTTCTAGGGTTAGTTAGTGAGTGGAGGCCTTAGCTAGGTATTAGTGTTTTCTATAGGGGGGTATCCATAAAAGTCTCTTCTAGAACATTCCCACCTAATGACCTAAAAGCCCTCTACCCTAACCCTAATCCCATACAAGCTAAAGGGGCATTTCAGTCCTTAGCCCAATCCCCTAATCTATAAATATAGCACATTTTCCCATAAACCTTAGCTACTATTCCTCATCTCCATTTCCCCTCTCCTTTCTCTCTTCTAGACCTAGGATCTGAGTTGGTTTTGTGCTTGAGGAGACCCAAAGAGCTGGGATTTTCTTCGAGTTGGATTGGCATTCTTTCTTCCCTCTCTCTCTACAATCTCTCATTTCACCAAGGCAAGTGCAATATATATATTTAACATAGAATATATGCTTTCTATTTTCCCTGATTCTGCAATTTCAATTCAGTCATTATACATGTGATAGAACTACCTTTGAGCTTAGTTGCCATGGATTTTTGGCATTGATGGATGGGATTTACCCATTTGGAAGATCAATGGCCCCTTTTTGGTGTTGGATGACGGTGCATTGAAGTCTTTTTTTTTATGTTTTCCATTGATTTGGTGATGTTTGGGTGAGATTGGTGGAGGTTTGATGGAAAAACGGGTTGAAAAGAAGAAACCCTGAAAACTGGGTTTTCTGCAGTTTTGTGTGTGCCCAGTCGACCGAGCACACTGAATCTGGTGAAAAACCAGGTCTCAGTTATTTTTTCTACAGAATTGGAAGTTCAGTGTACTCGGTCGACCGAGCCCTGTGCCAAGTCGACCGAGCACACTGTTTTTGCAGGAATCAACTGGAAGTTGGTTTTTCCCTCAGATCCAGAAATCCTGTGTGCCAGGTCGATCGAGCCATGCTCCAGGTCGACCGAGCACACATGATTTGCAGTGAGAACTCCTGAGAGCTGGGACATCACTTTTTTTTCAGGTTCTCTGTGTATGAGGTCGACCGCCCAGGCCAGGAGGTCAACCGAGCACACATGAAGTTCCTGAGATCAAAACATGCCTGCCAGGTGCCTGACCTAATTTTCTCAGTGCACTCGGTCGACCGACCAAGCCAGGAGGTTGACCGAGCACACTGCACCAGGGTCGACCTGGGGGTCAACCCCCAGTGTACTCGGTCGACCGAGCCCTGTGCCAGGTCGACCGAGCACACTGGGAATTGTGATTTTCCAGTTTTCAACATTCTGAAGTTGTGATCGTTTGTGGGGCCCATTGACCATCCAAATGGACTTCTCTTGATGTGCCAAGCATGAGTCAACGGTGTGGCTCAACCTTGACTCGTGGGGACCACCAAGTATGGTTTTGGTTGTTTAATCTAAGATGATTCGATCCATAAACGTTGTCAATGATGCCCCTAACCTCAGGAGCACCAAATAAAGTATCCTTTGGCATCTGAGACTCCATTTAGGGATCAAATTACCTGAGATGGGCCTGGACCTGAATGTGGTCCATTACCTTGGTTGGACTATTGATATTTTCCTATTGATTCTCATACCTGAAGTTCATACTTCACTTAATTTGATTTCTATAACTCTTATGTCTTTACTATAGCTTGTAACTGTTAATTAAATAGAAATGGATGACCTGAACCTAAGATATATTTGAGATGACCCGATGGTGTGATTGAGAGAACACTGACCCGTGTCTGTGGCTAGGCGGGCCCTTTTATGGCCTAAGTATGGATATGATATACCCTTAGAATTGGAGGGGTGTACTATAACTCCTTATGGATGAGACGGAGCTGTTTATCATTGGAAATGAATATGTTGCCTCGTTTCGACTGTTTTATAACAGGCCATGTGTTGATGGGCATTGGTATGGATCCAACGAGTGGGCTTGCACTTGGATTGCGATCCATGGACTGATATGATATTGGAACCCCTTAGAGACATTGTTAGGACCTTGTTCACGCAAGGCAAAGCCTAGACAGACACAGACCTTTAGAATTTCCCCGAGTCGGCATAGACATTCACTCGGTTGATTTAAGCTCAGCCTGTGGACTGATCATCCCCGGTAGGAGCTATTTATGAGTGTTGAGTGAGCCATCATGATGAGTTATGTTTTTAGACGGTCGGTGTGATACCGAATCCAATCTCCCCGAGTGATGAGTGTGGTGAGACTGTTGAGTGATTTGTGGGGTTAGTTATCCCCAGCACTGGTGAGATTTCCCGCCGCAACTATGTTCAGTATGGGAGGGCCGCAGCATAATATCCCGCGGTATCCAGCTCGTGTGAATGTGCCATATCGTATTAGTCTAGATGTTATATTATCATGATTCTTTATGTTTATCTTGCTCAACTGTCTAGATCATTTATCTTGATATTCCTTAATTTATATAACTGTCTTTACTCTTTTGATGCATATTGTCCTATGTTACTTGTATACTGTGACTTGCCAGATCTTTAGATCTGACCTATTTTGGTGCTTAGGTCTTGAGCCCGAGAACACGGGCGATGCGCTTGCGCTCGTAGAGGCCCCTGTAGCTGGAGATTTCGTTTGGGGACCGGCCGACCCTGATGTCGAGCCGGAGGGTGGAGAGCCAGGGCCAGGGCTTTGAGAGTTTTACTTTGTTTGGGGTTTTTGGAGCGAATTTTGTAGTGAGCCGGGTAGCTATCAAATATGTAATTAACTTTTGTTGTTCTTATCAACTGATACTCTTAAACTAGACTACAGTTTTGCTCACATTTGATATATCGTGATACCTATTGCTTCCGTTTGACTTCTTATGCTTCCGCAATTCAACCATTGTTATTATATTGTTCAAAAGTTTTAAATTGGACCTCACTGCGGACCTACGATCTTGGAAGTTCTCGGATTTTTCGGGAAGTAGCGCGCCAACTTCGGGTATTTCGACGACTTTATCGGTATCCGAAATTGGGGCGTTACATTTTAAGAGTTTGACCTGAAGGAGAGAAAATGACTTATAAATTTTTGACCCTTTTGTAACATCCAATTATGATAAACCGTGTACTTTTGTGTCATGGGCATCCCAATAATTTTGAATGGCTTATAAATTTAAATGGATATGCTTTAACTCATAGGAAGCTCAAATAGTATTTTTTATCTCAAGTCCTTTTATTTTTATCATTTTTCTCTCGGTTTTCTAATACTAAATATTTGAAGGAGGGGTAAGGGCCTAAAAATTACAGGCCCCCCATGTGAGAGTCGAAGGTTTTTGCTTGGTTAAGCCCAGTCCGCAAATGAGAGGGTAGGATAAGAGCTTGACCTCGGCTTGGCCTGGGTTCAACCCTTTGATAGCCCTAGTGGTAGTGTTGCAGAAGATAAATACTTTTTGATCCCACTGACTTGAATTCCTGGAGCCGGCTCTGCAGGCAGTGGTCCCAAGCATCATTTGGCACCTTCTTTAAAGCTTATTCACAGTTGGAAAGTACATGGAGGTATGTATTTTAATCGTTTTCTCTTGTTTGCATTAAGTTTGAACATAGCTTTCGGTGTTTTTCATGGGATCGAGACTGTAAGTTTTTTTTTTTCATTATTCTTAAACATGAAACCCAATCCCTAGATTAAAAGAACTTAGAGTGATTTTGTCGGATTAGCTTTGTTGATTGGGTTTTTTGAAGAAAAAAGGGGTTGTCTGGCATTATTACCCAACTGAGAAAGGTTTTTTTTTTTTTTTTTTCAAACCCTCTCAATGCACAGAGACGTTGATAATGACAAATGTTTGCTAAATGTGGATTCCACACCGTTATTAACATAGAGATATTTTGGATCGCTTATACATTTACATACATAGAGAGAGATTAAAAAGTCCATGAACAGATTGTTGATTAAAAAAGATTTAGATCACTTTGTTTGTTCATTATATGACTGTTTGTTTTTCTCCATCACATCTTTAATACCGTTTGTGAAACCTATATGACTGAAATAAGAAATGGATACAGTTCGTTACTAGTACCTCACTTGCTTGTAGTGGCAGCAGTTTGTTAACTCAAAATTCATTTATCAATGGCAAAATGCTTGCCTTGATGTTAAAAGAGAGGAAACGGAAGATAAAGAAGGGACAAATAATGGGAATAAGTGTAAGAATAGATTAAGGTAGAGTAATAGGAGAATACAGGTTTATACGGAAGGAAGAATTACAAATGAAGAAAATTCATCTTAGAGAGAAAAGGAGACGGTCTAGATTAGATAACTGATACACATTTATAATGAACTATACTATAGATGTGTTTCCACAGTCTATTTATTGTTTCATGGTTACTGTGATGAATCAAGTCCAGCCTATCTACCATTCTACATAATTTCTAGTAAATTGTGATATTATCCCAGCATTAGATATTGCTTGGTTAAATGCACAGAGGATGCAAATTTTGCATCTAAGATAATTAGGCTGTCAAATATCAATTTGTCCATAGATGCAATGGAAATTTCCTTAATCATCGTACAATAATGTATATTGTATCTACTTTGTTGGCTTGTTCATTTCTCATGGGATCTTCTACGACAATTTTGGCTTCTGATTAGGGAGAAATACTACCAACAAACTTGACAGAAACAACCTTAGTGGAGGTTCCATTTCTAGTTCTGTACAGAGGAAAAGATACACACATATATTAAAAAACATCAAGGGCTTGTATGAAGAAGAAATATAAAGTGGTGAGGATGACGAGTTGTATTCCTCCTAAGCAATGGAAACATGGATTATCCTGCTAGGAGTATAGCGTAGGTGAAGTTCTTTTCTATTACTAGTAGATCTTCAGATGAAACCCAACAAGTTAAGGCTGCACCATATTATTCATCAAATACATAATTCTACAAATGGAAAATTGATGTAATCTACATCTTCAACACTCCAAAAAAATATCATTTGAACCATAAAGAGATCAAGAGACAAGAGAGATCGAAAGAAACAAACCAGTGAGAGATTGGCCATGTGAGTTATTTTTTTAGCATCTACTGCACGGATGTGAAGAGAGATAAATGGTTTTTGAGTTTTTAGGGCAGAAATAGGGAGAGAGGAATATGGAGAAAAATAGAGTCGAGGGAAAAGAAAATAAAACAAAGAAGATGGAGAAAATGGAAACCCTCCTTAATCCTTACCTTTCTCGTTTCCCGCCTCTAGCTTTTGGAAAAGTTAATTAAGTTGTTGTAATTAATGATGTATGAAGTTCATTAGGTGTAGAATGTTGTACTAGATCGAGAACACTTATGATCATGTTTGCAATTGTAGTGGTAAATCTTCATCTTCATTCTTCATCCCTATGAACAATTTTCATGAACTATATTAAAGTTAACTTAAGGCCAAGCCCAAGCTCTAACACCATGTTAGTTTTGCAGAAGACAAGATTATCGGGTTTTACACAAGCAAAGAATGTGAAAGATACATTTACAAGAAAAAACATTATGGTACATGAAACAGTAAAATACATGCACTCCAATAGTACAATGTATCTTGTAGTACCAAGTACTTTAGGAAAAATAGGTAACTCTCTTTGCTAACCACTCAAATAATGCAAGTTACAATAGTATGAAGAAAAAGTGTACAGATACTAAAAGTTGGTAAAGGAACGACAATTTATACACAAAGGAGACTGCAACTAAACAATTAAATGTTGAAATTTTATCCAATCCAATAGTGTACATCAATTTGATAGCAAAATCTAGGCCAATGTCTAATAATTGAGGGGCATGTGATGTGTGGCTTGAATTAAGCAAAGGTAGGCCCACATGGGGTCAACAAAAGTTGACTACATGTAAACTTCCATGCCGTCATCACCTTTTGTTAAGAGTTGAGTAGTTCACCCTTCTTGTTTTAAATTAACAAGGTCTCTAAGCTATTTTTAGCGAAATAATTGTGCTCAATAAATATCCTACATGATGCTTAATTAAATGTCACGACAACCACTGGCCTTAAGTCTGTCTAATTTAGAACTGCATAACAACGTATAATGACACAATATTGTAGAACATGGTGTTAGAGTGTGAACTGCACCGTAACTGCGAAATAACCTTTTTTTAATATGTTGTTAATTAGAAATATATTTTGCATCAAAAAATTGTCCCTCGCTGTGCTAAGGCACCTATGATTTCCAATGTAATAATAGTTATGTTTGTTACTTTGCAGACGAATGAAGAACAGCCCGCCGAGGCTCTGAAAGTTCTCCTATATAACATACAAAACCATATATAGGAAGGAATTCATTAGGGAGATGTATATTGTAACTACATATTAACTTTCTTAATTGACTTTATCAATCTTCCTTGTGATTCCTTTTCGTGTATGATTCCTAACTAGCCTTATAATACTTGATACTAGCAGGAATTCGGTCACCTCAATTGCATCCCAACAAACCCGGATGCAGCAATATGGTCGCTTACAAAAACCCAAAAGGAATACATGAGGCAGACAAGTTTCCACCATTTAGCAGAGATAAGTCGTATGGTCATAGATCATGCGTTAATCATGGCACTAGTAGAGAGGTGGCATCCAGAAACAAACTCATTCCATTTTCCATCTAGAGAAACAACTATTACATCAGAGGACGTCGCTTATATATACGGCCTACCCATTAATGGCCCCGAGTAACGGGTTGAACTTTCCCAGAGAGGCTAGTGCAACCAGTTTGTCAAGAGTTGCTCGGTATTACTCCACAAAAGAAGGTTGACTACATCGGCATAACATTGAAATTTTAGTGGCTTGAAGACAATTTCAAGGCTGAAGAACTAGAGAAGAAGAAGAAGAAGAAATACAAGGACTGTGAGATTCAGGCAACACGGGCCTACCTCTTCTTCTTGGTGTCTGGCTAAATCATCTTGCAAACTTCTGGTGCCCAAGGACCTACTTATCTTATTGAGTTGCTTAAAAATTTTAAGCCCTAAGCATAGGCACCGGCTTGTCTTGAGAATCTTTACAGGATGTTGGCAAACGCTACTCGGTGGAATAAGGAGAAGACCGGGGTAGGAGAGGAGGGGAAGAATGAACAAGGAGAGGAGGGGAAGAATAGACACAGAGAGGAGGAATGACACCAGCTAAGGACACCCACCGAGCCTCTTCAGTTGTTACAGGTGCTTGTTCTCATTCTTAACATCTTATGTCTGTGGTATTAATTCAATCGTATATAACATGTAAATATTTTATGGAATGGTGCCTCTCTAGGCTTACACGAGGATGTTGATCGAGTGGTGTCCTAAATCGGCAGTCAGTTGGAAGAAGGATATAGAGTTTCCACTGTTTAAGACCTGGCAGAAGAGGCTTGAAGAACACCCAGTTATCGCAACAGTGAAAGAAGTAAGAAAGCGATTGAACAACCTGAAGGCTAATGGGGGTAATGAAGAAAACTTTTTAGAAATTCTTTTTTTTTTTTTTAACATACTGCACTATGTGAACAACTCTTCTTCTTCTTCTTGTTTTTTTTTTTTTTTTAACTCATGTCGTATGCAGTTCTATTGGCGACCTTATCATGGTTATGGAAAAAGTTTGTTGAAAAGGTACGGAAAGTTTATCGTGCTCTTTTTTCGTTGGTCACCGTCTTTGTCTTTTTTGGATCATGGAACAACACAATACGTGGCGTGTAATGAAGCAATTTGGATTCAAATAGTTAGTGCCACCTATTAGTTTATATGGTCTCAATCCATTAGATGATGTAATAAATTGATTAATTTCTTTATTTATCAATATAATCATGCTTTCCTTTCATGAGATTAATTGTGTTTTATTGATTACTTGCACATAACTAATACGAATGACATGATGGTTCATGAGATGAACTAGAGTCCATAAGTATACTAGATGTAATACATGTGTATGGATGAGATTCACATACGGGAGACATGTGTCACAAATCTTATTCTTAAATATCTTCATAACTAGTGATGAGATTATGAGCATTTTGATCATTATAAGATAGTATGATTTGTCTCGATCATTAGAATGTAAGATTCTGGATCATGGTGCTGGTATATTGGATGTATTGAACGACCATGAGAAGCACCTTATAAAACACTATCTTTACTTTAAGGTCTGCTCTCATAATTCCCTAACAATAAGCTCATAATCCTGAGAAATTAATGAACACAAGTTTCTGTCCACTCATTTGCTTTGAGTCACCAATGAGTGAGGCCAACTGTAGGTCAACACCTCGGTGTCTTGGGTACGTGGTAGTAGGACTGTGAGAACATTCAATGGTCAAGATAGAATATATCATCATTATCCCCTTGTGCCAATTAATGGATTTATCATTGGTAAGTACGCACCCATTCCAATTAAGAGTTAATTGAATAGGTATCGATGATCACTCTAATTAATTGGGTCTCAAGGATAATAAGATATGGATCCAATTTGGTGGACATGTCTAATTGATCAATGAATATAGATGGAGGGGCCTGCTTGTGGTCATATGGAAGTTTAAGGTCTTCTTTGTAATTTATTCCTAAGACTGGAGTTCAGTTGCATTTATATATAGTGGAGTTATTTGCAATTAATTGTGGGCTCTCGGATTGTACATGAGATGTGGGGTCGGGGTGTCCTAGTTGGATCCATCTTTTTATCGAATCCCTAGTGGGCCGCACACTAACCCAAGTGATTAGATGATTACTAATTCTAGTTGAACTCTAAAAGGAAGAGAAATATATAGTTACTATTTCTATTTGAAGTAAGACTTCTAATAGTGGTAATAGTAAGTTACTAATTGTTGTGGAAGTGAGACTTCTATAATTATTAGAAGGAAGAAAGTTGCTAATTGATGAGTGTTAAATATTACATATTTTACCCCTCATTAGTTCGAATTTTATCGGCATCTCATATGCATATCATTTGCTTTACACAGAGATTTTATTATTCTATCACATTAACAGATTATCGGATTATGATGCATAAATTTAATTATTTATAGCACATTTTTATGTAATTTCTCTTGTGTAGGTGGACCCTACGACTACCCCAACCTTCCGGCTAGTGTTCCAAGGCATCAAGAAGAGATTTCAATAAAGAAGTTACATGAAGAAATCTTGGTGAAGTGTTGAAGAATTTCAAAATAAGAGGAGAAGACTTTAAGGATAAAAAAAGTCATTTTCTAATACAAAGGATTGGTTAGTGTATTTGTTAGAGCTTGGGTTGGTATGAAATAGGTTATGGGTTCATATCCCAACTGTTGCATATTATTTTTTGTACATGGGCACAAATCCATGTGAAAAGATGTGAGCCAATCAAAAGCCTCCAACATGAAGGACCACATAAAGCAAAAGGTACATATGTTTGAAGCTATCCATATGAAAGCAAATGAGCCAATTGTGAAAGCCTTTAAATTGCAATCAATCAGCAATCAATCAAATAGAAGCAATCCTTGTGAAATGAAATGAGTCAATCAAATGTCTTCAATGTTCCTATAAATTGGAATGTATTTGTAGGGCAAAGAAGGGAAGTCTTTTGGTAAGCACTACAAGAAAAAATACATTTAGCGGCGGATAAAAACCGCCGCTATATGTATAAAAATTGTCGCTAATACCTTTTGCGGCGGAAATTTTTCCGCCACAACTTTTGTCGTTTAAAATCCCATTGCTGATTGTATTTGCAGCGGAATAGGGGTTGCTGCAAAAAAAATTATCAATAGCGGCGGTTATAAACCGCCACTAATTATTACTGTAACTTATAGCAGCGGACATCACAAACTACTGCTACAAGTTAGCAACAGACATTACAAATTGTTGCTGTATCTTGTAGCAGCACACATTACAAACTGTTGCTGTATCTTCTGTTGCTGTAACTTATAGCAGCACACTTCACAAATTGCTGCTGAAAATGTGAGAGATGTTCCCCATTAATTCATCCTAACCATTGATTAAAAGGCCTCAAAGTTTGACGCTTGCTGCGTTTGAACATATCTTTTTATCTTTGTTTCTTTAGATAAGTTGTATCCATTCAACTAAAAGGGTTAGATGGTTAAGGCAGAAAGTAGTCAAGAGAAAATTAAGCCTAAACAATGAATTGCTAGGATCTTCCAATCTGAGAGCTTTTTATAATATCCTCACTTGGTATAATCTATTGCAGCAACTGTTGAACATCAAACCATGGGTCCTAGGTGCATGGAAGAAAGAACCTGTTATTCCTCCATAATACGATGGTTTTTAATCAGTTCAGGTATTAAAATTGTTACCTGTATTCAAAATGGCACCCAGATGATGCAATACTGTCATACCCGTCCCAGTACACTAATTTAAATTCTGGGTATCCTAGCAGGCAATTGTAATTCAACTGTGGAAAGCAATAGAACTACCATTGGCCACTAAAAACTTGAAAAAATATCCATGTCTTTAAGAAAACATTTGATAGAAGACGATCATCTGAAGATCTGGTTCCTTCTGTTTTCATGAAGAGAGCGTGAATCCCATCGATAAGGATGAGTAGTAAAAAAAAAAGGGAAATGACAGGTATGGCTTAGTCACAACTTGCTTCTCCCCCAACATCTGGAGCCCAGGAAGTATGCTCTTTATTTGTGGGCTCAGTTGCTCCTCGTTGAATATGAAGCCAAGGTCCCTGAACCCCTTCAGCTCCTCAAGTTCCAGCTCAGAGAGGCTCTTGCTGCTTCTCATCTTTTCTAGTCTTCGACTTGGGTGTTTTCTTGATTGAGGCAGCGAATTAAAAATCGGGCTCATACTTGTAGAAGGTTGCAATTCTGACCGACTCCTTCCAATGATGTCCAAGGTTGGTTTTAGCAATCTCTCTCATTCCTTCTTCATGTCAGTGTCAGCTTCAGACTGCCAAACAAGAATGATCTTTGTACATAAAACCGCAAAACATGAATTCACAGGATAGAGAATAATAGTTTTACCTTGAGATGTATTGAATTTGCAGTAGAAGCCATGTCTGATTTGGTGCTGTTCTCTTCTGAAACTGCACCAGATAGAAAGAAACCTAAAAAACTAGAACCTTTCTTCTAAGAATAATTTAAAATGCATGCAGAAAGGGGTGAAAATTGGAGAAGCAGAGGCCCTTGTAATGTGAATACCTTCACTCTCTTTAGAAGATCAAATCCTGTCATCTCTGGCATACATTAGTTTGTGATGATCATGTTTACTTTTGGTTTCTACAACAACCAAAGAAAAATTGTTCTAATGAAAACACAATTTCAACAGTTGATAAAAAGAAGATCCACTTTTAACATATGGATGACTCTGGTGTTAATAAAAATGCAAAATTACAGAGCTGGAAAGAGAATCCCAAAAAATGTATGATACAAAAGAAAAAAAAATTGAGACCATAACAATACAAGAAAATAGAAAGAAAGTACAGAGAATGCCAAGGAAAATGAGAAGCAATAACAAACATGTCCATGAATCAATGACCCATATAAAAAAAAAAACCATGCATCACAAAAATGTTACAAAGAAACACAGTTGAGAAAAAGAGAGAGAAGTGAAAAACACCAACAGCAAAATGAAAAATGTCTATACACTGTACAAATACCTTAGAAGAAGCTTCATTTCCCACACCCAACCACTCCAACGCTCTCTTCCTACTCTCCACCGTTGTCACTGAAAACAACAACCATAAAAAGATGAAATTTACCAAAAAGAACTCCTCTTTTTTTTCAAACTGCAGCTCTCAGAACAAAGACCCCATTGCAGTTTGTACGTACCTCTATAAGAAGAGCTCCTGAACAACCTCTTAATCGATTTCCGCCACTAATTATTACTACATCTCTGATGACCCAGATGTTGCTTCTCTAGAAGCCGCGTCTGATTCGATTTCCTTTAAATGGGCAGGATTGCACAATTCCAGGATTCCTCTCACATGTGGTAATGGAAATCCAGAGAGAGTTGGAGGCTTCTGTGATGCACAAACTCTCCATTGGGTTTCCTTGCTAACTGCCCTTGTGTAGTCTTCCATCTGATGATTTTTTAAGAAATCCCCATCCTGGTTGGAGCCTGTTATTTTTATTGGCATGGATTGGGGGCACGTTTGTGAAGCAAATTTGGCTGCTTTTCTATGTACAAGTCTTCCACGTTTGGTGCGGCTGCTTTTTATAATGAAATATGAAGCATTCCAATAATTGTCCAAAGCATGAGGCGTAAGCATCAAAGTGACATGGTTGTAAGAAGATTAAGAGTTGGACAGATGTAGTATTAGAGATGTATGCATTACCTTGTCAACTTTGATTCGGGCCACAATGTTCTGCTGGATGAGGACATCAACTCAACTGCTCTGAAGAGGGTAAGCAATGAGAGGAACAGGTTGATAATATCCAGATACAATGCCACAACAGCCCATATGTACTCATCATATGAATATCGCTTGATCAGGTAGGTTGTCTGTGTCATATATGAGGTAACCACAAAATATTAGTGATGCCAAGCCTCCATAGATCATCACAAAGATTCTACCCACGGGAAACAGAAGCTGCACAATCAGACAAATATTGTTTCAAATGGATCCCTTGGGGCTAAAACACTGCAAAATATATTAAGCAAGTTTGCATGATGTCTTTGTACTTTCTCATCTTTTTAATATATTTGGTTACGATTAAAAAGTAAAAAGAAAAAGGAGGGTGAATCATCAGTAAAACATCTAATTTACCTGGACCAGAACAAAGACTATTAGCACCATGATTCCAGCAAACAAGAATGGCCCAAGGAAGTGAAAATCATGGCCCTGCCTAGCCGCCCAGAATGTGTAAAAGGTGAGGCTTACCACCACCACAGCTGTCAGGATCACAGATTCTAATATAACCTTCCCTGTTTAGAACTGAAACAATGAAAAAACAGAATCAGAAAAATGTAAAATCGACTAATATATAAAAACCGAACAAAACAAGATTAAATATCATCAAAAACAGAAGAACAGAGAGACTACCAGAAATCTGTCATAGATTCTACCAAACAAATTTCAAAAAGATATTGAAACAGGTTTAAAAAAAAAAAAAAAAAACTACAATGACTCCAGCAGCATTTAGCTTTGATCATTTTTAATACATTCTCGGCTTCAACCATTTCTAGTAAACTTAATGTGGATGGCTGAGATCAATAAAAAGCAACTAATATAGATTGCAAAGCCAACCACCACTTAGCCGTGACAGAAGTATCAGATTCCTAAGGAAAATAGAGCCAAAACATGATTGGAATGAAATCCTAGAGAAATAAAAAAAGAACGGAGACCAAATTGTAGTTGATAGCACAAAAGCGGGAAGTGAAACCAGTAGAGAGGGAGAAGTGGAATATCTGTTATCAACAGTGAGTGGAAAGACAACTTGGATGTCCTTTACCACTAATTAATTAAGTAGTTTACTACGAGAATGCTTATCCACAAAAAGAGAGCTAGAAAATGACCTGCTTTTCGTGACAATGACTACCTCCTTTGTCTGTAGTGTCGCTCCTTATCATGATTTTATACATAAAAAGAAGATAGTTATTGACATGAATAATGAACTCCATTTTAAGATTGAGTAGCTTTGATCTCCACAGCTGGTTTGGGTCCTAGTCATGAATTTTGATGCACATCAAAACTGGACACATTTGGATAATGAAGGCCACGTACAGGATTTTGGGGTTCTGACTTCTGAACACTCCAATGCTCAAGTAAGACTAACATACTAATATATCTGCTATTATTTAACAAAAGTTACTGTTCATAAAAAAACGACTTCCATACATGGTCTTTATCGATATCATGGCTAGTAACACCCTAAAACAATTTAAAGACCTAATCCTTGGGTGTAAAAGATCTAACACCTTTCTCCTCGCCCCCACAAAATCACTGGTTAATTGTAAATATTATACAAAGAAACTCATAATTTCTAATCATGAATAGACCAACCCAGAGAACCCATTAGATTAAGGAAAATTGTAGACATCATTTCATGTATATACACTAGCTTTCCTTTACCTGTAAAATAGTACTTGTATACAGCTCATGAAATTCTTGAGGGTAAAAAGGCCATCCTGTAAACTATGGATCCAAAAAAACACAAGATACAGCCGGCCACTACAGTTTCAAGAGGCCAAAAATCAACATCACTTCACACCCCAACAACTGAGAATAATTTCTTATTACCTCGCTTACCCTCCCCGGTTAGAAATGGATGATAATGAGAAGTTAGCATTTAGTGATGGTGGTCATAAGATAAGATCTACAGTTGTCAGTGTTGATACCTGTTTTAGTTGTAATAGATGTGTTCTGAGACTGCACTCTTCAACCTGTTTACAGAAGCCATGTCAATGGCAGATATGTGAATCTCAATAGAAACTAAATTGCACTTCCATGTACCCAAATCACACTTCATTTGAGGACTTGGGGCATCAGAATTTATCAGAATCCACATTTGGCGGGATGCCATTTGTGCCTTCTATGTCCGAGATAATTTTCAATGCTGATTTGTGATGATAATTTTGGACAGAAGTCATGAAATCAATACCCTGCCTAATGTGACTTGTGATTTATACACTGCCCCATATGCAAGAGGAATTTAAAAGCATCCCATTTTCCAAAATATTTTATCAGGAGCACATTTGAATGCAAAACAGGCAGTCAAAGTCACCCTTACTTGCAGCAATGCTACTGTTGATAAGCAAAAAAAAAAAAAAAAAAAAAGTATAAAAAATGAACCAAACCCATATAAGAATTTAGATATTTAAAGCCACCAACACACAAATCTGAATATATTATCTGATTAGAATTTAGAACCCTCAATGAAATGGAATCCTAAGTTTTCAGCAGTTGGTGAATATTAAAGAAAATGAGAATTTGTGAAAGAAAATGAGAATTTGTAAAATGGTGAATATTAAAGAAGAAAGAAGCTGAGGGGAGAAAAGTAACAACCTGAGGAAGAAGAGGTAGAAAGGGCAATTTGAGGTCTTACTCCCTTTTGAAAAGGTAGGCGTGGACTTTATATAACACGAAGCCTCTGTTTTGATATAAACTCGGCAACAGATTTTCAACTAAAAAACTAATTCAAAATTGCATTCAAGAAGTGGACTTTGTAAACCCCCCAAACCTATGTCATTGATTCTCAACGAAAAGAAACACAGAGAAGGATTCGAGGATGTGAAGCAACTTCATATGCTGCTGTTAGGCCAGCTGGATACACAAATGCTCAACCAAGCAATCTATAGCATTCCAGAAGCAAAGTTTCTTACTGTCAGAAGTCAACTGACATTGCTAATAATATGTGCTACCTTGAAGCAATCGAATTAATCTTAAAAAAGAGCACATTGGTGCTTAATGGGAAGGAGAAAAAAAATTCTCAACATTTCCAATCTGATCATTATAAAAAGGTCGGGTTTGGGTTGAGGCCACACATTCTAGTTTACCCTCCAATAGTGTTGAACCCACATCTTGTCAATGTTTTTTCAATAGATATAGAAGCCATTTTGACTTAATTAAGCTGGCTCCATCTTCAGGTCTCCAAATAAATAAAGAGAAATTTGGATGTCGGGCGGGGGGGGGAGGGGGGGGGGGGGGAGGGGGGCGGGCTACTGCACTAACCATTAGGAATGGTGTAATTAGAAGCTAATAAACAGTACATATGAGCTGAACTGAGCAGAGCAAAAAATCTTTACCCCTGTCCTTCGTTGAATTACTTCCCTGCTGGTTGCAATCACCAAGTATCGATTCCTAATTGTGATATCTTCAGCAGCTGCAAGTTCAAGAACACAATCAAAATTAAAACAAAAAATAAAAAGTAAAAATAAACATAAACAATACAAGAACTGCTAGCATTCTCCACCAAACATAATCATCACAATCAGAGGATACAATGAGCCCTCATTCTTGAAAACATTAGAATATTATCATTCTCTTGCTCGTAAAACCAGTCATCCCCTCTGATTCAATTCATATCAAGGAGGAAAAAAATCATTTAGACAACCAACTTTTCTGTTCAGCTCAATTTTGTAGCTTAACAGCACATGGGCATGGCCTGTTAGGAAGTCCCACATCCCACATTGTCTAAGTCCTAAGTTGGCCATGGTTTCATATTCCTGTTTGGGCCATGGATTCTCTGTCTCTCTATCTCTCTCCTCCTTTCTACTAGTACCTTAAACCCTAACTAGGGTTTTAAACTTTTAATATTTGAAAGCTCAGTGTCCAAATTTTACGAGTCCTTCACCCAGGGTTCTCGTAAGCCAAGCCGCCCAATAACACAACAATAAAGAGGGTGCAACAAAATAAAAAGACACAGAGAGGGTGTTTTTTTAAAAAAAAAAGAAAATCAGAGAGGGTGTTTTAAAAAAAAAACAGAGAGGTTGCTTTTTACAAGTGCCATCTGCCAGCCCAATGAAATACCAATGGAGATGTCATGTCATGGACTCTCAACTGGAAATGCAAGTTTGTGTCTGTAATCACTCTTTTTCAGAAAAATCATTTTTATTATTAGTAGAAAAATATTGAATAACTGTTGCTAGCTCCATATGATGTTCACTCCAGATGCATACTGACATTATTGGATTACTCCAAGTTCGAGAATATATATACCTAAACAATTAACCTGAAATCATCTTCTACCACCATTCCAATTTCCACCCAATCTTAAACCTTCATGAATTTAACAAATTCTAGTAATACTAAATCCCTGCAAATCTCTCTGCTTAAAAGCTTTTATACCCATATGAACTGCATCGCACATCACCATAGGTGATAGACTGGATGCTTCACCACACAGCCCACCTTTTCTCTTTTGATGAATCAAGAAACCAAACAGCACAACTCACTCTTTCCTTCAAGTTTTCTGAATACCTATTACGAACACTCTTCAACAGTGATGAAAACCGAAAGCAGCAAAGTTTATTTTCCACACAAAACAACCATCACGCAAGTTCAAAAATTACTCAAACACCTTCTAATCTCAGCACAAAAGCAATAGAATCATGTAAAAGACACAAACAAACAAATCTCGATTCCATCCAGATTTTACTGGACAAAACGTCCTAAACATTCAACAAATTTCTCAATCTTTCACCAAAATCAAACAAAACCACATCCTCAGTAAGAATCATTCGCAAAAACCAAACATATTCTTAAATCTCTCTTCAACTTCCACCAATAAGATCACAAATCGACACAAAACATAAAAGAATGAGAAATGACCTCTCAAACGATCTCTTCAAACAACGGCATTACTGTTGGAAGGAGAGAATCATTTCCCGCAGAAAACAGTCACGAAATCGAGCGGAACGGAGATCAAAAGTTAGCTCTAGAAGCACAGTGTCTTGATCCGAGCAGCAACAGGAGGGATTCAGAGGGATTTAGAGGAGAGAATCAAAACCCTAGAAGATGAGGAAAGAAGGCGAGGAATGAGGTGAGAGAAGCAAAGACGTTTTGGGACTGAACGTGGGTTTAGGGTTTTGGGGAAGACGAAAAACGTTATGGGAGTGGAGATCCAACACTTCACTTCTTCAGTATCAGATGGTGCTGCTATATGGTTTTTGAAGTATATAGCGTATAGCAGCGGAATATAGTTTCCATTGCTATCGGTGGTTTAAATGTATAGCAGCGGAATATACTTTCCGCTACTATACACGGTTTATACATAAAGTTTACCGCTATACATCTATGTATATTGATGTACATAAATTTTACCGCTATACATCTATGTATATTGATGTATAATGTAGTGACGGAATATACATTCTGCTGCTATACATAATGTGTATTTGATGTAGTGACGGAATATACATTCTACTGCTATACAAGTGTGTATGTGATGTAGTGACGGAATATACATTCCGCTGCATATGTGTAATGTGTAAGGACGGAATATACATTCCGTTGCTATATGTATGTATTGTAATGTGATGTAGTAGCACAATACATTTTCGCTGCTATACATAGTATAGCTGGTATTAATGTAGTGACGGAATATACATTCCGCTGCTAAATGTAATGTGTATGTGATGTAGTGACTGAATTTACATTCTGCTGCTACATGTAATGTGTATGTGATGTAGTGATGGAATATACGTTCCGCTGCTATACGTATGTATGTGTAATGTGTAGTGACGGAATATACGTTCCGCTGCTCTACATAAATAGTGGCATATGTATGAATGAAGTGTTTATAGTGGCAGAATACATTTTCTGCTGCTATACGTACGTTTATAGAAGCAAAATACAATTTTCGCCGCTGTAAGTTGAGTAATACTTATCTATAGTGACAGATAAATAAACCACCGCTAATTGTCACTTTTCTTGTAGTGAAGTTAGTTTTTTTTGTAATTTTATTTTTACTTTTAGATTGTAATTAGGAGCTTATTTGTAACTAATCTGGAGAGAGTGTGTAATTGAAGATCATTAATGAAGATTTTGGAGCTCTTTTTTTATGTTTAGTGGTTAAAGCTCTTAAATTAGGCTCTCTTTTTTAAGCTAAGTAATGTGATTAGTTCAATTACATGCCTGTTTTAGTTTAAATTCTCTACTTGTGCCTTGATTGATTAGTAGATTTTAGATCTAATTTTTCGAATCTCTCATTTCTTATGCTCTATCTCTATACTTGATGCTTGGATAATCTCAATTGATGCTTTGTAGTTGGATTAAGTTCTCCCATATAGCATGCTCTAGAGCCCTTATCTTTGATCTTTTGTAACTTGATTTTAATAAATTATTGTTAGGGTAGCTAGATGATGATTTAGGATCTTGGCTTTTGATTTTCTTAACTTCAATCTTCATTGCTATATCATCAAATCCTATTAGGCAAGAGATTACTATTTGGATTGTAGATTTGGGAGTTGAATTAGAACATGCATTGTATGAATTAATTACATGCTTAGTGGATTTTGGATTGCCTAATCTCTTATTTTTATTGTTGTTAATTTAAATCTTTGCTTGATTTGTTATTTTCACTTCTAGATTGTTATATCTACATTTCACACACTTGTTTTAAAACCCTACACATTTTACACCACATGTTCACATTAAATCTTCCATTTCCACCACCATTCATCCACTAGTTTAGTGTAACTTGTTAGATTGGCTTAGATCTAATTAATTTCATATCTTAGATTGTTAATTAATTATTTACATTGCATAGTTTAGTAGTTTTAATTGCCCACTTCAATTGTCTTTATTAGCTATATCTTAGTTCAATTCTACATTAATTGGATTCATCTCTTGTTCCATCCTCTCTCCGTGGGATCGATAATCCGGACTCTTTAGTCCTTTACTACTTGACGACACCGTAGTCTTGCGGTTAAGCGTTACACATCTAAGTGTCGATCACTAATTCTTAATGAAAGTGAGACTTCTGTTTTAATTAGTAAGAAGAGGTTGCTGAGCTATAAATATGGGAGAAGCCTTGGATGTCCAAAATCATCCTTATTCCTTACTTGGAATTCACGCCCAGGTCAAGTGCAAGAGTTGCACGCCCCACACCTCTTCTTCTCTCTCTTCTAGTTCCCTTTCGAATTCCTTTAGAGTTTCTAGTTGGTTTCATTTGGAGATCCCACCCATCTTTTTGAGAAAAGAGACTTGATACGGGACATAGTGTGGAAGACGATTGGGTCTTGGAGATTTTAATTTGTTAGAAAGAAAGAGTTCTTCATCCAACAAGTTGTCAACTTCTCCATTAGAGCACTACTGAGCTCCCAAGGTAAAACCTACTCATTGTATGTTGTAGATTTATTGTGGATGCATGGTGATGCCATTTTCTATCTTAGAGCTAGTTTTTTCTACTAATCATGGTTGATTGTATTAAGGTCTTGGATCCTGGATCGGGTTTGTAGCCTTATGGATAGTTGAATCTCTACGTCGAGTGGGTCAAAAGTTTTTGAAACCTGTCACGTCCCCCGAACCCGATTAGAGAATAAACAGGATCCGGAGAGTGAAATTTAGGACTAATTAAAATTTTTGTCCTTTAGGCCCAAGGATCGTAAGTCCGCTGTGAGGATATAATATTTCAAGCCTCCAATAAAATAAGAATTTGCGGAACTCATACAATTCTTAGCATATTTGGGATATCAACAAGGAATAATGAATCTCAATATACATTAAAGTTGAATAAAGAATAAAATAAAACTTAAACAAGGAAATTAATTTATTCAATGGCCATCCCACTAATAAAGACCATTTAAAACAATAGTGAAGTCAATAGTGTGAAAGTTCAACGAGAGATAATAAAGAATAAAAGAATCTAATGAAGTCCCAATGAATCTCTCCCGTGCCAGGATCAATGACGCTACTCTACGTCATCGGCATGCCACTCTCGTTCCACCTCAGCCGGTTGGAGATCCTCTTGGATCCCCTCACCTGCTTGCTCCTCGTAGTAGTACTCACCTGAGAAGTCTGCACACCAAGGAATAGAGTCAACGACATGTTGAGCAAAAGATAAGCAAGATATAAATAGTCATGACACCTGCTTGCTCCTCATAGTAGTACTCACCTGAGGAGTCTGCACACCAAGGAATAGAGTCAACGACATGTTGAGCAATAGATAAGCAAGATATAAATAGTCATGACATGCATCAAGTATAAGAGTAATGACAGGCATAATAATTAAGAGAATACAAGGAATCGAATCTAGGCATAAAGCATGAGTAAATAACCATAAACAATAACAGGAAATCATAACATACTAACAACAACCACTGTCCAAACAATGCTATGCAAGAATCAAGAGGGAGACTCCGAGGATGTCCAAGCCACCTCCCGGGGTACCAGTAACAATCCTATCCAGACTACTGATACCAAAGTCCTGCTCCAGGGGGATCCAAGCTCCCGGTCCTGGGAATAGTAGCACGGTCCAAGCCCGCTCCCAACTATTCAACGCCATGGACGCCGTCCAAAGCCGACTGCCCACCCCGATGTCCGAGTAACCGGCCCATCAATAATACTCCAAACTGCAGTTGCCTATGACATGCAAATAATAATAAAGTGGTGTTGACACAAGAATAGACCAAGACAAGCAAGTCTGGCTAGCTCAATATACAAGACATGTTCATAAGGATTATCTCATTCAAGTCAATACAAGACAAATCCAATCACGTGATAATCCCTTCAGTCTAGCTAGTCATGTTTATCAATTACATAACATGGGGTCCTAAGGTACACTCTAAGTCAAGTCCAAGTCCTAATTCTACAAGGGATTATGTTTCATAATTAGTTAAGTGTTTTATGCCAAGAGAGAGTGTACAAGGAATTATAACAACGGATACGATTAAATAAGTCAAGGAGGAATTACGATCCAAACGTAGGCAAGTGGTGTCATCCATGTATCCTACCTGTTCTAATGGAGTACGTGTGGAATTGGATCAACGATGCTTCTAAGGAAATCCCTTGGTCTACAATCATGTTAAGCATCCATTAATTCAGTTCCATACGCATTCGGTTACCCCATGTTTAATACACGAATACCTAGACACCTAATCGAAGCACACCAAGCCACGTGGTACGATTTAATTCCCATTAATGGTCAACTGATAGTAGGTTCATGGTTTCCAACATCTAAGGCCCAAACCTAAGTTACTAGTCTCATTTCTAATAAAATATAGGATGGGTCAATAATTTGAGTATTTACATCACTTCCCGACCTCCGATCGTGATGTAACCAAAACGATTGGATTCTATATCTCAAGTGCTTTCCAACGGTATATAATATGTAGAAATCCGACGGACGGATTAAAAGTTATAAGTGTTTTAAGTATTTTTCCAAAGTTATCGAAAATTGCGAAATTGCCATCCGATCGATCAAACAAGAGATCCGATCGATCGGTCTGAGATTCATCTCAGTTAACTGAGACCAATTTCAGTTCGATCGATCGGCTTGTAGGCCCGATCGATCGGCACTGTAGCCTGAGCCCGAAAATGAGTTTTTCGCTTCTTTTTGCTTCCGAAAACGAGCCTTCATGCTCCCCAATCATTATAATCATCATTCTCATCCATTCTATCAAATTAAAAACCTCCAAAGCTACCATTTAACAATTAATCCTTTCCAAACCACAAATCTAACATAACATGTCAATCCCAATGCAATACCAACAATAAGCTTGGAATTTGGGTAATCTAACAAGGATATCATTGCAATCAAAATAAAATAATACACACATGATTAAATATAGAATGCATATCTACTTACCTCAACCAAGAAGATGATTAAAAATTGGAAAAGTTTGAGGAGAAGCTTTCTACCACGAAGACCACAATCTACCCCGCTCAAAAGTAATTTAGAACACCGAGAAGAAGAAAGAAAAGAAAAAGATCATGATCCAACCTATTCTAAACAAAAGAGAAAACGAATGGAAAAGTTGATGATGGGAAAAAGCTTACCAACTAGTATCAATGGAGAGAGGAGATCGAAAGGAAGAAGATGTGCGGTCCGGATCGCGGAGGAGATCTCTTCCGGAGGGAGATCTGGGCTTGAGAAGATGAAGAGGGTGAATGACGGCTGCTGTAGCTTCGTTGCAGAAGTGAGCATGAGATTAGGGCTAATCCCTGTTTAAGAAGAGGATAGGGAGGAAAAGACTGAATTGCCCTTAAGTGGAAGGGTTTCTGATTATCGGATCGCGACGAGCCAAGAGACAAAAATGATCAGCGCGACGAGACCTTTCCAACGAGCCCAAAATCACGGTGATAGGAATTTTTCCGGAAAAACACTCAATTTTCTCTAATTTGTCAACTACCCCCCTGCCAGGATCAAACGAATTCGAAATCAAACGAAACTTCGCAGACACTATTCTAACACTAAAAGAAACTCACTCAAGGCCTAAACCCAGTTAAATATCTAAAATATAATTAATTATAATAATAATAAAATAAACGGGTCAATGAGCATGCTATAGGGCCCAATTGACCCAGTAAGGTCGCGAACCTTCCAAAACCTATCCACGAGGTCCACCTACTTCCAACAATTGGTATCAGAGACATACCTCATCTTTAATCATGTTAGATCAGTTGTCTAGATCTAATCTTTGCATGAAATGCGAAGAGGATAGACTTAGGGTTTTGTAAGGATCATAGTTGATGTTTTTGTGCATATTGTATCTTGCATGAATGCACTAGAAGGGACTGGTTCGAACAAGAAAAAGGTTTTTCTATAAGATTTCCGGGCAGGGCGTTCGAGCGGACACTTTCAGCGGACCATGCTCTGGAAAGTGTCTGCTCGAGGGGATTAAGGTCAGCTCGAGCGAGCTGATGTGGAGCTTTTCTTTTTAGCAGTCCGGGATTTTCATTATGAGATGATGAATAGTATCTTCCTAAATCTAGTTCCTACTATGTTCATGATACTAACTTTGCAGGTTAATGTCCTCTCCATATGGCCCACAAGTCTTTTTCTTTCTTTTATTGTTGTTGGTTTATTTGAGGCTAAATGTAAAACGCATCATGGTTTCCTTGGTTTTTCGTCTTAAGGCAAGGCATGGTGAATTTCCCTATAGCCCCCTTTTGTTTCCATTATTAGATTATCATGTAAGCCTCATTGCCGATGTAAGGTCCGTGACCTTACTGGGTCAATTGGGCCCAATAGCAGGCCCGTTGACCCATTTATTTTTATTTATTATTATAATTATTTGTATTTTAGATATTTAAGTGGGTTTAGGCTTTGAGTGAGTTTCTTTTAGTGTTAGGATAGTGTCTGCGAAGTTTCGTTTGATTTCGAGTTCGTTTAATCCTAGTAGGGGGTAGTTTGCAAATTAAGGAAAATTGAGTGTTTTTCCGAAAATATTCCTATCACCGTGATTTTTGGGCTCGTTGGAAAGGTCTCGTCGCGCTGATCATTTTTGTCTCTTGGCTCGTCGCGATCCGACGATCAGAAACCCTTCAAATGGTCTATTCTTTCACCGGACCCACTTAAGGGCAAATTAGTCTTTTCCTCCCTCTCCTCTTCTTAATCAGGGATTAGCCCTAATCTTTATTCATCTCTGCAACGAACAAGAGTTACAGCAGCCTTTTCTTCTTCCTCTTCTTTTCTCAAGCCCAGAACTCTACCCGGGAGAGATCACCTCCGCGATCGGAACCGCTTATCTTCTTCCTCTCAATCTTCTCTCTCTCTTGATCCTGGTTTGGGTAAGTTTCACTCACTTTCATCTTTTCAATCGATTATCTTTGGTTTAGACTTAGGTTTGATCTTAATCTTTTTCTTTCTTTTCTTATCCGTTGCGTTTTAGATTGCGTTTGGTTGGATTAGATTGTGGGTTTTGCGAAAGAGAGCTTCTCCTCAAGCTTTTTTCCAATTTCTAATCATCTCCTTGGTTGAGGCAAGTAGATTTCAATTTATAATTAAGCATGGTGTTTGCTTCTTCATTGATTGTACTGATTTTCTTGTTAGATTTCCCTAATACCAAGCCTGGTTAGGATAGTGATTTTGGATTAGGTTAGATTTGTGGTATGGATTAGAATAATTATTAAATTGGTACCCTTTTTTATGTTTCTAATTTGTTAGAATGGATGTAAAATTGATGAGAATGGATTTTTGAGAGAGCAGGAGACTCAATTTCGTGCAGGGTACAGTGTTTGTGCAGGCCAGTTGAACAAACAGGGCAAAAACGGACGTCAGCGGAGGGTTTCTGTCTCCGGGCGTCCAGACGCCAGGTCCCGGGCGTCTGGACGCCAGAACACAACCTCTGCGCACCCTTACTGGTTCCGGGCGTCCAGACGCCAGGTTCCGGGCGTCCGGACGCCGGGAACCCGAGGGGTATATAAACATACCATTTTGAAACGCCCGTAACTTTTAATCCGCCCGTCGGAAGTTTTCATATAATATACCGTTGGAAAGATCTTGAGATGTAGAATCCAATGGTTCTAGTTTCATCACGATCGGAGGTCGGGAAGTGATGTAAATACTCAAATTATTGGCCCAGTCTATATTATAGTAGAAATGAGACTAGTAACTTAGGTTTGGGCCTTAGATGTTGGAAACCATGAAACTACTATCAGTTGACCATTAATGAGGATTAATTCGTAGCACGTGGCTTGGTGTGCTTCGATTAGGTGTCTAGGTATTCGTGTATTAAACATGGGGTAACCGAATGCGTATGGAACTGAATTAATGGATGCTTAACATGATTGTACACCAAGGGATTTTCTTAGAAGCATCGTTGACCCAATTCCACACGTACTCCGTTAGAACATGTAGAATACATGGATGACACCATTTACCTAGGTTTGGATCGTAATTCCTCCTTGACTTATTTAATCGTATCCGTTGTTATAATTCCTTGTACACTCTCTCTTGGCATAAAACACTTAACTAATTATGAAACATAATCCCTTGTAGAATTAGGACTTGGACTGGACTTAGAGTGTACCTTAGTACCCCGTGTTATGTAATTGATGAACATGACTGGCTAGGCTAAAGGGATTATCATGTGATTGGTTTTGTCTTGTATTGATTTGAATGAGATAATCCCTACGAACATGTCTTGCAAATTGAGCTAGCCAGACTTGCTTGTCTTGGTCTATTCTCGTGTCAACACCACATTATTATTATTATTATTATTATTATTTGCATATCATGGCCAGCTGCAGTTTGGGGGTTTATTAATGGGCCGGTTACTCGGACATCGGGGTGGGCAGTCGGCTTTGGACGGCGTCCATGGCGTTGAATAGTTGGGAGCGGGCTAGGACCGTGCTACTATTCCCAGGACCGGGAGCTGGGATCCCCCTGGAGCCGGACTTTGGTATCAGTAGTCTGGATAGGATTGTTACTGGTACCCCGTGAGGTGGCTAGAACATCCACGGAGTCTCCCTCTTGTGCATTGCATTATATTGGTAGTGGTGATTGTTAGTATTGCTAGGATTTCTATTTATGATCCTGATGGTTATTTACTCATGCTGCATGCCTAGTATTGTTCCTTGTATTCTCTTGATTATTATACATGTCATTACTCTTATACTTGATGCATGTCATGATTATTTATATATTGCTTATCTATTGCTCAACATGTCGTTGACTCTATCCTTTGGTGTGCAGACTCCTCAGGTGAGTACTATTACGAGGAGCAATCAGGTGAGGAGATCCCAGAGGATCTCCAACCGGTTGAGGAGGAACGAGAGTGGCGTGCCGATGACGTAGAGTAGCGTCATTGATCCTGGCACGGGAGAGATTCATGGGGATCTCATTAGATTCTTTTATTTCTTCATTTATTATTTTATCGTTGGACCTTTCATTTATTGACATCATGTTCTTTTAAAAGGCCTTGGTTATTGGGGTGGCCTTTGTTAATACTTTAATTCCTTGGTTAGTTTTATTATTTCTTTGTGCAACTTCAATTATTAATGAGATTTATTATGCATTGCCTTGAAATTCAATGTGCCTCAAATTGTATGAATTCCGCAGTTTATATTACTTGAGGTTTGAAATATTATATCCTCACAGCGGACTTACGATCCTTGGGCCTAAAGGACAAAAATTTTAATTAGTCCTAAATTTCACTCCCCGGATCCGGTTTATTCTCTAATCGGGTTCGGGGGACGTGACAGAATGGTATCAGAGCAATGGATGGTTTCTCAGGGTAAAAATTGTAGAAACCATAGGACGCGTGTGAGGATTCCGTTAGTTAGTAGGTTGGCTTGGTAGTTCTTTCTTAGCATTGTATTGTTAGATTGAGGCATTTTGGAACTAACCTTGAATGTTTTACAGGACAATGGCCGGTAGAACCACCCGAACTAATAACGGACCACCGCCCGAGGGTAGTTCTTCTCAGAATGGTCCTGAGAATCAATTCCACCAATTCATGGCTGCATTTATTCAGTCTTAGAAGGATTTGGCTGAACAGAGTACACGACAGAACGAGAGTCGGGCTGTATTCCAAGCTCAAATGCTTGAGGTGGTGCAGAAAGTGGGCCAGCCACAGCCCAAGGAATATGATCTCAACGAGCTGGTTGAGAAATTCAGGAAGAGGTTTCCACCAGAGTTTCATGGCATTGAGGACCCCGCTATGGCAGATGAGTGGGTTGTTCAGATGGAGAAAATCTATGAAGTATTCAAGTGCACGGGTGTCCAACAGGTGCAGTTAGCTGCCCACATGTTCCGTGGTGCAGCCGAGAGATGGTGGAAAACAATTAAGCACCCTTATGAGACAGTTGAGGAAGAAGTAGCTTGGAAGACCTTCACTGAACAGTTCCAAAAGAAGTTTATCCCTGAGCACTATAGGGATCAAAAGATGGAGGAGTTTGAGAGATTGGTTCAGGGTGATCTCTCAGTGCAAGACTATGAGATCTCTTTTACCCACCTATCCAGATTTGCAGGGAATCTAATTCAGCCCGAATCGGAGAGAGTTCGGAGGTTTATCAAGGGACTGCGGGCAGATATTAAGATGCAAGTTCAGCGCAGCAAGTTGACTGATTATGATGATGTGGTCAAGGAAGCATATTGGGCGGAGGAGTCCTTGAAGGAAGTGATTGCGCTAGAGCAACAGAGGATCTTGGCGTTGATACCTCAACCCAAGGCACAGGGTTCTTCGTCTCAGTATTACCAGCAGCCAGCACCTAAGAGGCTACGGTACGAACCAGTGCTTCGACAGTTGCCACAACGGATCACTTGCACTTTTTGTGGGGGAAATCATCATGTCGGCGATTGCAGGAAGCAGACTGGGGCATGTTTTCATTGTGGAGACCCAGGGCATAAAGTTCGCACTTGTCCAGAGAAGACAGGAGTGGCACCACCAGCATTCCCAGCTCCGGTGCTCAGGCCTCCACATCCTGCACAGCCGTTGAGACATGTGCCACCTGCACAGGCTAGACCCCAGCAGCAGCAGATGATTGTCAGACCACCTCAGCCACCGCAGCAGCGTCCTCCAGTACCGCAGCAGAGACCTCCAGCACCACTCAGATTCCAGGCTCGTGGTCCTAGGCCACAGCAGCAGTATCAGCAGCAACGTCCCCAGCTGGCAGGGAGAGCTTATGCTCTGACGCATGAGGAAGCAGAGGCTGCAGGCAATGTTATAGAAGGTACACTTTCAGTTTGTGGATTTGATGCTAAAGTTCTATTTGATCCTGGATCCACACACTCATTTGTTGCACCAGCTTTTGCACTTCACTTGGGGGAGGATAGGGAGACACTACCATATGATTTGATAGTAGCCACCCCTGTGGGTAGATCGGTTCCTTGTAATGTCATCTACCCTAGATGTAGTGTTCAGATTGGAGAAGTTAAGCTGATGGCCAGTTTGATCATCTTGCCGATGTCGGAGTTTGATGTGATACTTGGTATGAATTGGTTAGCAGCGAACCGAGCGGTGTTAGATTGTTTTAACAAGACTGTGAGGTTGCAAGATGCAGACCGTAGTGTTGAGTTTGTTGGCGCTGAAAAGCCCACCTCCACTCGGTTAATTTCTGCATTAAAGGCAGAACGATTGATAAGGAGCGGTTGTGAAGGCTTTATCGCGTTTATCGCGGAGGACAAGGAGTCCAAGACTGTGGATGAGATTCCAGTGGTGCGAGAATTCCCGGATTTATTTCCGGACGAGATTCCTGGTTTGCCACCTGTTCGTGAGTTGGATTTCACGATAGAATTGCAGCCGGGTACAACACCTATTTCGAAGGCCCCGTATAGGATGGCTCCAGCAGAATTGAAGGAGTTGAAGACTCAGATAGAAGATTTGCTAGATAAAGGCTTCATCAGACCGAGTGTTTCACCGTGGGGAGCTCCGGTGATATTTGTGAAGAAGAAGGATGGGACAATGAGAATGTGTATAGACTACAGACAGTTGAATCAGGTGACTGTCAAGAACAAGTATCCGTTACCGAGAATTGATGAGCTGTTTGATCAGCTGCAAGGTGCTCAATTCTTTTCGAAGATAGACCTGCGTTCCGGATACCATCAGTTGCGAGTCAGGAAGGAGGATGTTCCTAAGACTGCATTCCGGACGAGATATGGCCACTTTGAGTTTCTCGTGATGCCTTTCGGGTTGACTAATGCACCCGTAGTTTTTATGGCATTGATGAATAAGGTGTTTGCTCCTTTCCTGGATTAGTTTGTGGTTGTCTTTATAGATGATGTGTTGGTATACTCGAAGTCTAAGGAGGAGCACGAGCATCAGTTGAGGACATCATTGCAGCTTTTGAGGGATAACCAGTTGTATGCTAAGTTGAGCAAATGTGAATTTTGGTTGGAAAAAGTTGCATTTTTGGGCCATATTATTTCAAAGGATGGATTGACGGTGGACCCTAAGAAGGTAGCAGCAGTTGTTAATTGGGGTAGTCCATGAAATGTAGCGGAGATTCGCAGTTTTCTTGGACTTGCAGGCTACTACAGGAGGTTTGTGAAAGGGTTTTCTACCATAGCATCTCCACTCACTAAGCTGACAAGGAAGGATGTTCCATTTGTGTGGACAGAGGAATGTGAGAAGAGTTTCCAAGAGTTGAAGACCCGGTTGACTTCAGCACCCATAATTGCTTTACCATCAGGAAGTGGAGGATTTGTGGTTTATACAGATGCATCAGGTATTGGATTGGGTTGCGTTCTCATGCAGAATGATAAGGTGATAGCATATGGGTCCAGGCAGTTGAAGGATCATGAGAAGAAGTATGCCACACATGACTTGGAGTTGGCGGCAGTGGTGTTTGCATTGAAGTTATGGAGGCATTATTTGTATGGAGAAAGATTTGAAGTGCATACAGATCATAAGAGCTTGCAATACCTGTTTACACAGGGTGATCTGAATAATAGACAGCGGAGATGGATGGAGTACATAAAGGATTATGATTTTCCGATTAAGTACCATCCTGGTAAGGTGAATGTGGTAGCAGATGCTCTTAGTAGGAAGGCAGCATTCAGTGGATGTGTAATGCCTGAATGGAGATGGATGGAGCAGTTCAGAGATATGGATGTAGCGGTATGGCCTGTCAATGAGAAAGTTTTAGTTGCTACTATGGGAGTTTGGGAGCCAGAAATAGTTAACAAGATCAAGGAAGCTCAGAAGGATGATCCTGAGTTGCAGAGAATCATTGACAACATTGATGGCAATCCAGAGTTTCGATTGATTGAAGGAATCTTGTACTGCAAGGATAGGTTGTGTGTGTCAAATGCTCAAAACATCAAGTCAGAGTTGATGACAGATGCGCACCACACCCGATACTCTATTCACCCAGGGAGCACCAAGATGTATCAGAATTTGAAGAATCATTACTGGTGGGTGAAAATGAAGAAGGAGATTGCAGAGTTCGTTTCCAGGTGTATGACTTGTCAGCAGATTAAGGCAGAGCACAAGAAGCCTCCTGGTTTGCTTCACTCGTTGGATATTCCTCAGTGGAAATGGGAGAACATCACTATGGATTTTGTGTCAGGGTTGCCGAACACCAGGAAGGGTAATGATGCTATTTGGGTGATTGTTGATAGATTGACTAAGTCAGCACATTTCCTGCCATTCAAGACTGGTCAGTTTATGAACAAGATGACTACGTTGTACAGGGACAATATAGTCAAACTACAAGGAGTGCCTAAGTCCATAGTATCCGATCGAGACCCTAAGTTTGTCTCTCGGTTTTGGTCTTCTTTTCAGTCATCTATGGGTACTCAATTGACATTCAGTACAGCTTACCACCCTCAGACAGATGGACAGTCTGAGCGTACCATCCAGACATTGGAAGATCTTCTCCGAGCATGTGTTTTGGATTTCAAGGAGAGTTGGGATGAAAGCTTGCCTCTATGTGAGTTTGCCTACAATAACAGCTATTACTCAAGTATTGGAATGGTACCATTTGAGGCATTATACGGGCAGAGATGTAGGACTCCAGCATGTTGGGAGGAAATAAGAGTTCGTAGTTTTCATGGACCCTAAGAGATTGCTGACTCCAGTGAGAAAGTCAGAATTGTTCAGATGAGAATGAAAGAGTCTCGTGATCGTCAGAAGAGCTATGCAGATAAGAGGCGGAGACCTTTAGAATTCCAGGTGGGGGATAAGGTGTTTCTGAAGGTGTCACCGATGAGAGGTGTTGTCAGATTTGGGCAGAAAGGGAAGCTTGCTAAGAGGTTTGTGGGACCATTTGAGATTAAGAGCAGGATTGGAGACGTGGCCTATCGTTTGGTGCTACCGCCTGAGCTAACCGGTGTGCACAACGTTTTTCATGTCTCAATGCTTCGGAAGTATATTCCAGATCCTACTCACGTGTTGCAGCACGAGCCACTTCAGTTACAAGCAGATGCAACCTACGTGGAACGTCCGGCGCAGATCATTGACACCAAGGAAATAGTGTTGCGTACCAAGACCATCCAGTGGGTCAAGGTACAATGGGAGCATCACACTCCGGAGGAAGCTACGTGGGAGCTCAAGGACCAGATGCAGAAGGCGTATCCTTATCTTTTTCCTGATGAGGTATGTTTAAGCATTTGGGGGACCAAATGTTCTTTTTAGAGGTGAGAGATGTAAGGTCCGTGACCTTACTGGGTCAATTGGGCCCAATAGCAGGCCCGTTGACCCATTTATTTTTATTTATTATTATAATTATTTGTATTTTAGATATTTAAGTGGGTTTAGGCTTTGAGTAAGTTTCTTTTAGTGTTAGGATAGTGTCTGCGAAGTTTCGTTTTATTTCGAGTTCGTTTAATCCTAGTAGGGGGGTAGTTTGCAAATTAAGGAAAATTGAGTGTTTTTTCGAAAATATTCCTATCACCGTGATTTTTGGGTTCGTTGGAAAGGTCTCGTCGCGATCCGACGATCAGAAACCCTTCAAATGGTCTATTCTTTCACCGGACCCACTTAAGGGCAAATTAGTCTTTTCCTCCCTCTTCTCTTCTTAATCAGGGATTAGCCCTGATCTTTATTCATCTCTGCAACGAACAAGAGTTACAGCAGCCTTTTCTTCTTCCTCTTCTTTTCTCAAGCCCAGAACTCTACCCGGGAGAGATCACCTCCGCGATCGGAACCGCTTATCTTCTTCCTCTCAATCTTCTCTCTCTCTTGATCCTGGTTTGGGTAAGTTTCACTCACTTTCATCTTTTCAATCGATTATCTTTGGTTTAGACTTAGGTTTGATCTTAATCTTTTTCTTTCTTTTCTTCTCCGTTGCATTTTAGATTGCGTTTGGTTGGATTAGATTGTGGGTTTTGCGAAAGAGAGTTTCTCCTCAAGCTTTTTTCCAATTTCTAATCATCTCCTTGGTTGAGGCAAGTAGATTGCAATTTATAATTAAGCATGGTGTTTGCTTCTTCATTGATTGTACTGATTTTCTTGTTAGATTTCCCTAATACCAAGCCTGGTTAGGATAGTGATTTTGGATTAGGTTAGATTTGTGGTATGGATTAGATTAATTATTAAATTGGTACCCTTTTTTATGTTTCTAATTTGTTAGAATGGATGTAAAATTGATGAGAATGGATTTTTGGGAGAGCAGGAGGCTCAATTTCGTGCAGGGTACAGTGTTTGTGCAGGCCAGTTGAACAAACAGGGCAAAAACGGACGTCAGCGGAGGGTTTCTGTCTCCGGGCGTCCAGACGCCAGGTCCCGGGCGTCTGGACGCCAGAACACAACCTCTGCGCACCCTTACTGGTTCCGGGCGTCCAGACGCCAGGTTCCGGGCGTCCGGACGCCGGGAACCCGAGGGGTATATAAACATACCATTTTGAAACGCCCGTAACTTTTAATCCGCCCGTCGGAATTTTTTGTATAATATACCGTTGGAAAGATCTTGAGATGTAGAATCCAATGGTTCTAGTTTCATCACGATCGGAGGTCGGGAAGTGATGTAAATACTCAAATTATTGGCCCAGTCTATATTATAGTAGAAATGAGACTAGTAACTTAGGTTTGGGCCTTAGATGTTGGAAACCATGAAACTACTATCAGTTGACCATTAATGAGGATTAATTCGTAGCACGTGGCTTGGTGTGCTTCGATTAGGTGTCTAGGTATTCGTGTATTAAACATGGGGTAACCGAATGCGTATGGAACTGAATTAATGGATGCTTAACATGATTGTACACCAAGGGATTTTCTTAGAAGCATCGCTGATCCAATTCCACACGTACTCCGTTAGAACATGTAGAATACATGGATGACACCATTTACCTAGGTTTGGATCGTAATTCCTCCTTGACTTATTTAATCGTATCCGTTGTTATAATTCCTTGTACACTCTCTCTTGGCATAAAACACTTAACTAATTATGAAACATAATCCCTTGTAGAATTAGGACTTGGACTGGACTTAGAGTGTACCTTAGTACCCCGTGTTATGTAATTGATGAACATGACTGGCTAGGCTAAAGGGATTATCATGTGATTGGTTTTGTCTTGTATTGATTTGAATGAGATAATCCCTACGAACATGTCTTGCAAATTGAGCTAGCCAGACTTGCTTGTCTTGGTCTATTCTCGTGTCAACACCACATTATTATTATTATTATTATTATTATTTGCATATCATGGCCAGCTGCAGTTTGGGGGTTTATTAATGGGCCGGTTACTCGGACATCGGGGTGGGCAGTCGGCTTTGGACGGCGTCCATGGCGTTGAATAGTTGGGAGCGGGCTAGGACCGTGCTACTATTCCCAGGACCGGGAGCTGGGATCCCCCTGGAGCCGGACTTTGGTATCAGTAGTCTGGATAGGATTGTTACTGGTACCCCGTGAGGTGGCTAGGACATCCACGGAGTCTCCCTCTTGTGCATTGCATTATATTGGTAGTGGTGATTGTTAGTATTGCTAGGATTTCTATTTATGATCCTGATGGTTATTTACTCATGCTGCATGCCTAGTATTGTTCCTTGTATTCTCTTGATTATTATACATGTCATTACTCTTATACTTGATGCATGTCATGATTATTTATATATTGCTTATCTATTGCTCAACATGTCGTTGACTCTATCCTTTGGTGTGCAGACTCCTCAGGTGAGTACTATTACGAGGAGCAATCAGGTGAGGAGATCCTAACAAGAGTGGCGTGCCGATGACGTAGAGTAGCGTCATTGATCCTGGCACGGGAGAGATTCATGGGGACCTCATTAGATTCTTTTATTTCTTCATTTATTATTTTATCGTTGGACCTTTCATTTATTGACATCATGTTCTTTTAAAAGGCCTTGGTTATTGGGGTGGCCTTTGTTAATACTTTAATTCCTTGGTTAGTTTTATTATTTCTTTGTGCAACTTCAATTATTAATGAGATTTATTATGCATTGCCTTGAAATTCAATGTGCCTCAAATTGTATGAATTCCGCAGTTTATATTACTTGAGGTTTGAAATATTATATCCTCACAGCGGACTTACGATCCTTGGGCCTAAAGGACAAAAATTTTAATTAGTCCTAAATTTCACTCCCCGGATCCGGTTTATTCTCTAATCGGGTTCGGGGGACGTTGACCATTGTTAATGGTTTATCCCACTAATCATGGGATATGATTTAAAGAAAGGGTAAATTTGACATTTTAGGTTTTCAAATTTGGAAAAAGGACCTATCACACTATAAGAAAAGATTGTGGACCTAAGGCAACAAAGTGAAATGTTCAGGGACTCGTCGCCGAATCCCCCTAACTAAAATAGTGATGTAGTATCCCTAAGGATTTGCCTCATGTATTTTAGAAATCAGAGTTGATCGGGAGTCATACATTATTTGGTATGAGATACCTAGATGACAACGAATGATGGGGGATCATGAATAGTTAGTCTTAATTTTAATTACGACAAACTTTGATCCTCACCAATCAAGTGGCATCCGCACTCCCCAAGGAGGCATGCCCTAAGGGATTGTAATTTTGATGTATTCTAAATTTAGTGGTTAAAGGATTCCCACATGAATTTGGTAGAATACTAAACCCTAATGTCATTTATATTTTTTTATTAAATGTATGGTTATGTGCTACAGTTTTTCTAGCATGAGTTCTGACACTTTCAATCCACTTGTGACCATCCTCAACAAGAATGAGTTGGTAGGATCCAACTACATGGACTGGAAACGGAACCTGGATATAGTCTTGACTGCTTCAAGATACAAATAAGTCCTTACCATATCCCCTTTGATAAGCCTTGGCCTGATGCACCACAGGACGAAAATGATCTTTACACCAGATGGGCCAAATAAGATGAGATGGCCAGATGTTATATACAAGCATCCATGTGTAGTGTTTTGCAACACCAACATCAATCCTATAAGACTGCATACGATACTATATCGAACTTAAAAGAGATGTTTGTGGACCAGGGCAGGGCTAGGCAGGTTGCTATGAGGGTTCTTATAAGCACTAAAATGGCTGAAGGAACACTAGTACAGGACCACATGCTGAAGATTATGGACTCATTAAATGAGTTAGATGTACTAGGTGCTGCGATTGATGTAGAATCGCAGATTGACATAATCCTCAAGTCGCTACCAGATTCATTTAACAATTTTGAGTTTAATTATAAAATGAATAAGATGAATCTAACTTTAGTTGAGCTGTCTGTAGCGATTGAGGGGATCATGAAAAAGAAGCCAACTGCCCTAATGACAGAAAAGTCATTTTACCAGGTCCAAGCCGAAAGGCAAAGGCCGGAAAGGCAAGAAGAAATTAGTCCCCAAGGGTCCTAAGGTGGAGAATGGTGCTAATGGTGGTGTGGCTAAGGCTAAGGGTCCGTGATCAAAAGGAAAGTGTTTCCATTGTTATATGACATGACATTGGAAGAGGAATTGTCCAGATTTTCAGTCTAAGAAAAAGACCTCAGGTATGATTGAGTCACTTGTTTCTGAAGTTAGTTTTGCAACTGGTACTTCAGAATCCTGGTGTGTTGACTCCGGTGCAACTAATCATATCTGTAATTCATTGTATCGTTGCAGGGGTTAAGGGAAACCAGGAGGCTTAGTGATGGAGAAATCATTGTCAACCTAGGATTTGATGCTAAAGCGGAGGCGGTTTCAGTGGGAGTTATTACTTTATGTTTTTCAGATAACAAATTGATTTTGTCAGACACTCTATATGTACCATCTTTAAGACGGAATTTAATTTCAGTTTCTAGTTTGGTGAATAAAAGTTATTCTATTACTTTTGGTACTGAAGTAGTCATAAAGAGGAACAGTACTTTTTAAATGTTCTGGCAAGGTAACCAATGAACTTTATTTGTTAACTCCCATAATGTATTAGACACATGATACCGAAATAATAAATAGGCCATCATTAAAGAGAAAGCCACCTTCATCTAATCCAATAAAACTTTGGCACCTGAGGCAAGGTCACATATACCTAAACAGGATTGACAAGTTAGTGAAAGATGGTATCTTGCCTTCATTGGTTGTAGAACCAATTCCTGTCTGCGAGTCCTGTCTGGAAGACAAAATGATCAAATGACCATTTTCATCTAAGGGCAATAGGGCCAAAGATTTATTGGAATTAGTATCTATTGATGTGTGTAGACCCATGAATGTTAGAGGAATAAGAGGATACGAGTACTTCATCACTTTCACCGATCATTACTCAAGATATGGATACATATACCTTATGACCGCAAGTCCGAGGCTTTTGAAAAGTTCAAAGAGTTTTGAGCGGAAGCGGAAAAGCAAGTAGGTAAAAGTATCAAGACTCTTCGATCAGATCGAGGAGGGAAATATCTCTCTGTTGAATTTCTGGGACACTTATCAGAGAATCGGATTATATCCCAGTTGTCTGCTTCTGGTATGCCTTGGATATGATCAGGTCTATGCTGAATTGTTCAGGATTACCTATATCCTTCTGGGGACATACCTTGGATATTGCGATGTACATACTAAACCTTGTACCATCTAAGTCTGTACTTAGGACTCCCCGAGAGTTGTGGTCTGGGCTAAATCCTAGTCTACAACATTTACTTATTTAGGGTTGTTAGGCATATGTGCTGCAGGTTAAGATGGATAAGTTGGAATCGAAGTCGAAAGTATGCACATTTAAAGGATATCCCAAAGGAACTAAAGGTTGGTAGTAGAAAGTACTTATCGGCACCAATGCAGTTTTTCTGGAGGAAGATTATATAATTGACCTGAAATCTTTAGAAAATGTGATCTTGGAAGAGATTCAAGAGTGATCAATTTCAAATCCAAGTGTGACTGAACTAGAATAAAATCTACCCACACCTGACCCAAAAGTTACACTAGAGCCTCATCGTAGTGAGAGAATAGTCAGGCCCCTTGATAGGTTCTCTTTTTTTGGAGTCTTACGAGGCAATCCCGGAAGAACTGGAAAAAGATCCCTGTAACTATGATGAAGCAATTAATGACATAGATTTGGGACATTGGCTAGATATTATGAAAGCTGAGATGGAGTCTATGTACTCCAATCAGGTCTAGACACATGTGTACTTGCCACCAATATTAAACCTATTGGGTGCAAGTGGGTCTACAAGATAAATAGAGGTCCAGATGGAAGAGTTGAGACCTTTAAGGCCATGCTTGTTGCGAAAGGATATACTCAGAAAGAATGTATCAATTATGAGGAAACCTTCTTGCCGATAGCCATTCTCAAGTCCATCCGGATACTCTTATCCATTACAGCTCATCTCGATTATGAGATTTGGAAAATGGATGTCAAGACGGCGTTTCTCAATGGCTATCTTGAGGAGGACATCTATATGATGCAGCCAGACAGTTTTATAGCTAATAACTAAGAGCAAAGAGTTTACAAGCCGCAGAAGTCCATTTATGGACTAAAGCAGGCATCTAGGAGCTGGAACATCCGTTTTGACCAAGCAATCAAGTCATTTGGTTTTTGTCAAAATCCGGATGAGTCATGTGTGTACATGAAAAGTGAAGGAGGATGATAGTTTTTCTATCATTATATGTCAACGACATCCTTCTCCTATGGAGTGATATAGGATGTTGTCAACAATAAAAGTTTGGTTGGCAAAGACTTTGGATATGAAGGACTGGGGAGAAGCTAGCTACATCATAGGGATCAAACTCCACCGAGACCGAAAGATTAGGATGTTAGGCTTATCCCAAGCTGCTTACATAGATAAGATACTTATATGGTTTGCTATGAAAGACTCCAAGAAGGGTATCACACCTTTTAGGCATGGAGTGCACATTTCCAATGATCAGTGTCTTAAGACACATGAGGAAAAAAAGCAGATGAGAGCGATTCCAATGCTTCGGCTGTTGGTAGCCTCATGTATGCTATCCTTTGTACTAGACCGGATATCTATCATGCAGTGGGCTTAGTTAGTAGATATCATTCTAACCAAGGTCCTGACCATTGGACTGCTGTAAAGAGTATTCTCAAATACTTGAGAAGGACTAGAGATTACTTGTTGATTTACGGTAGTGATGAGCTGATTCCAATCTGTTACACAGATACTGACTTTGCGTCAGATAAGGATTCCATGAAATCAACCTTTGGATATGTGCTTATACTTGGCGGTGGAGTTATCAGCTGGAGGAGTATGAAACAGGAATGTACCGCTGATTCCACCTCGGAGGCTAAAAATGTAGTGGCTAGTGAAGTAGCTAAGGAAGCAATTGTTGACACCAAAAATGTCACTTTGCCTCTTCACATCAAAAGCTATATGGAGCCGCATCCTACCAAAAATAGGCTGGCGCCACTTCAAACCTCAGAATCAAACAAAAACTGCAAGGTCATTCAAAACAGCCGAAAGAGAGGTATACATGAAGTTTC
This sequence comes from Cinnamomum chago, assembly GCA_038049695.1. NCBI lineage: Eukaryota > Viridiplantae > Streptophyta > Magnoliopsida > Laurales > Lauraceae > Cinnamomum > Cinnamomum chago. The sequence goes on along the minus strand of CP142453.1, from coordinate 97,555,735 downwards.
AGGCCATTCCGACATCATTTGGCCTAGCTTCACTTCTCCAACAGCTAAGCAGCAGCTACCAGCGGCGACAGTGTCGAAGACCCCAAATCTTCGATCAGAGCCTACGGATGGTCTCAAAATACCTCTGAAAGGCTACATGTCAAGTTTCAAGTCAAACCGACACCGTTTGACCCGCCATCAACTCTCGAGCAGCAAAATCAAGCCCTTAGGTAGCGAGAACTACCGAGGTCATCACTCATCAAACAGAGCACATGGGCGGCTCCTACATACCTCAAAAGGGCTGCGCATCAAATTTCAGGTCATTCTGACAACGTTTGACCCACTTTCGATGCTCGGGAACAAAATCAAAGCCTACGGGCGGCGGAGCACCCCGGGACCATGGCACCCAATTCGAAGCTAGTGGATCATCTCAAAATGACTCCAGTAGGCTCCCCATCAAATTTCAGGTCAATCGGACATCGTTTGACCGAAAGTCAAAGCTTGGCATTTCCCTCGCGGTGAAATAAAGGCAAGCGTTTGCATGACTCCAAATGGCTTCAAAATTCAAATGAAAGCCTATGGTTGGTCTTATCTACTGATGGGGGAGTCACACGTCGAATTTCAGGTCAATCAGACATCGTTTGACCAGAAGTCAAAGCTCGGCATTTCCCTCGCGGTGAAATAAAGGCAAGCATTTGCATGACTCCAAATGGCTTCAAAACTCAAACGAAAGCCTATGGTTGGTCCTATCTACTGATGAGGAAGCTACCCATCAAATTTCAGGTCAATCGGACATCGTTTGACCAAAAGTCAAAGCTCGGCATTTCCCTCGCAGTGAAATCAAAGTCAAGCATTTGCGGGACCCAAAACGGCTTCAAAACCTGAACAGAAGCATATGGTTGGTCTCGTCTACTGCTCAAGAAGCTACACGTCGAATTTCAGGTCATTCCGACATCGTTTGACCTAGTTTCGAAGCTTGACAAAAAAATCGGCAGTTCTCCACAGCAAAGTCTTCGGCTTTTCAGAAAATAGGAAACTTTGCGATCCGATTTGCACGGCTTCTCGTCAGGTTTTCTTGAGGGGAAATCCAGCCAATAAATGAGAGGAAATTCCAAGAAAAATGATGGAGAAAACAGAAGCAAAAACGGACGAAAAACGGCGAAGAAAAGGCGACCGGAAGACGGCCGACCATGGGGCACAAACCCCATGGTCGCTGGCCCCATGGTCGCCGGCGACCATGGTGCATGGTCTCCGGAGACCATGGAGGTCCGGGACGCCGGACCTCGCCCAAAAACCCCGTTTTTCGGTTACTTTTCGCGTTTCGAATTGATTGGCCCCTGTGATTTTTCCAAAATCTGATTTTTTGTGCATGATATCCGTCGATCTTCATCAACATCACGGATCCATCACTGGAATCATTATATCATCATCGGACGACTCAAGATCGTCAAACGACTAACCAAGAAAGCACACTTTCTGCCCGCCCGATCGCGAAATCGACTGGACAGATGTTGCTGGCCCGCTGACATCGACCAATGTCTGAAATTGGATCACCATCCGACATCAAATGGTATGTGGGTCCATTGGTGATCATCGCAAGAAGAATCCCAAAGGATGTGGCATGGCCCGCGACTCTTCAAGCGCCCAGGCAATCAATTAATGAAGTTAAATGACCCGTTTATGGCAAGTTAGTGCGGTCATTAACTCATTATTTTGAACGGCCCAATCAGAAGCAAGCAAATGGGAGTTACAACTCCAAGTAATCATGACATTAAAATCATGAAACTCCCATCATCATGGAGATTAAAGGAGATTAAATGCCCATCACTCTCCATCGGCCAATCAAATTCAAGGAAAAAGGAGTTACAAAACAAGTAAATAAAAACTTGTAACTCCTCCCATCATGAGCATTAATACCATAAATGCTCATAAACTCTCCTAAATGGCTACCAAAGGCCTATAAATAGGAGGGTCATTCCAAGGGAAACGGAGCCAGAGAAAAATCGCCAGAAAATCATTGAAAAATCCTGGGAGAAATCTCTACAACTCTGCTCCTTCAAGAAAACTCTGCAGCAACCAACACTACAAGGTGATCAAAGCCCCTTGGGGGGCCACCCCCCCCCCCAAGGCCACCTCTCCTTCTATCCAACATGGCTAGATGCGGCTTTCCAGCCCGTCTACTCAGCTTTTTACCGGATATAGGACCTTATCTTGGTCCTTATCCTCTAAAAATCTGAGGTTGGAGCCAAGCCAAGAAATCAAGCATCAAAGTTCTCATCTGAAGGACGATAGCGGAGTCCATACATGACTCGCGACTGTCGATCTGAACGGGTCCCCCACAATCGCATGAGAAGTTAGATTCCATTTCTTTCTTTTCTATTGTATTGTATTTTTTCTTAAAGAGACACAAAATTCACATTTCTTGTCTTTTCATTATTGATGAGATTTGTAAACCGCCTTTCACGGCAAAATCGCCTTTCACGGCACCAAAATCGCCTTTCACGGCAAGCAAAGAAAATCGCCTCTCACGGCATTCAAAACTAACTTGTCTCTTTTCTTTAAAATATGTGTGCAATGGAAAGTTAGGAAAAAGTTTGATTTCCTTTCTACTTGTGAAGGTGAATCTCCGGATCACTACTCTAAATTCAAAGTAGAAAAGAAAATCTGGCATACCCACAAAAATGTTGATACCCGCCTTTCTTTCTTCCCTCTCCCTCCTTCCGGACCCCGTCAGACCCGGGGCGGATGGCAGCGGAGGAGGAACGGAGGGGCGCGGTCCATCAAGCTGGCACACCCGGTGGGACCCTGTTCATTTGAGAACACAATGTTTGGATTCTTTGGCTCCTTTTAGTTGGTGGCCTATGTTGGATCTTGCATCTTAAAAAAAAAACACATGAGATGGGATTCTTGGAAATTTCTTCTTTTGAGTTTATTTCCAGTCTTTCTTGTTTCTAAAAAAAAAATTCTCAAAAAGAAACGAAATCTGATTTATAAAAAATTTCAGATTTCTCCCTTTTGGATTCACAGTTGAGAAACTTTGGCTTCTTCCTTTTCGGACTTCGAGATCGCAGAAATGTTGAACTCATTTTCGGAATGGAACACCATTCGCTCTATTCTATGAATCCACAAAAAATCTGATTAAATTTTTTTTTTCAGATTTCCCCCTTTTGGGTTTAAGTTGAGAAACTTTGGTTTCTTCCTTTTCGGACTTCGAGATCGCAGAAATGTTGAACTCATTTTCAGAATGGAACACCATTTGCTCTCTTCTATGAATCCACAAAAAAAAATCTGAAAAAAAAAACTTCAGATTTCTCCCTTTTGGGTTTAAGTTGAGAAACTTTGGCTTCTTCCTTTTCGGACTTCGAGATCGCAGAAATGTTGAACTCATTTTCGGAATGGAACACCATTCACTCTCTTCTATGAATCCATAAAAAAAAAATCTTTCAAAAAAAAAAAAACCACTAAGGTTGCACCAATTGCGTTCTTTGACCAAAGTGGATCTAAGAAAAGCCTTGTCCAGAGTGTGGAGACAACTAGACTGTTTTAGGCAAGGGTCCTCCAAATGGGTTCATTAAGTAATCCTACCCTTACCTGGGGGCTGATCTATCAACTGAGGTTTCATAAGATCGAATTGGAGATCTATGTGAACTCTTAAAAAAAATCTTCAAAAAAAAAAAAGAACAAAAAAAAAACTTCTGTCATTTTTGGATTCATATTTGAGAAACCCTGGTTCCTTCCTTTTCGGACTTCGAGATCGCAGAAATGTTGAACTCATTTTCGGATTGGAATACCATTTGCTCTCTTCTATAAAGTCCAATCTTGACACTTTCAAAAAAAAAAACTTCCGTCACTTTTGGATTCATATTTGAGAAATCCTGGTTCCTTCCTTTTCGGACTTCGAGATCGCAGAAATGTTGAACTCATTTTCGGATTGGAATACCATTTGCTCTCTTCTATAAAGTCCAATCTTGACACTTTAAAAAAAAAAAAACTTCCGTCACTTTTGGATTCACATTTGAGAAATCCTGGTTCCTTCCTTTTCGGACTTTCGAGCTCGCAGAAATGTTGAACTCATTTTCGGATTGGAATACCATTTGCTCTCTTTTATGAATCCAATCTTGACCTTTCGAAAATCCCATCTCGTGTCCTTTCCAAGGATGCGATTTGCAACATTTGTGCCTAGCGGTGCTAGTACGCCCTTTCGGGTCTACTGTATTCGCAACCGACACATTTGTATCTCAACCTTATATCATTTTACCTTGAGTGAAATTTGCTTCTCGGTAATTTGAATTAAGGTTCACAATTGCTTCTATCAGTCACTGGGACGCTCATTCTGAGCTGACCCTACCTGCGTTTAGAACAATTGTGCCCTCTATGGCTTTTCTGCCTTCCTCATGTTGCTTGGGCTGGGCCATGTCCCCTCAGGCGACTTGAAGAGGCGAAACCATAGTATTTTCCGTTTATGATCACCATATTCTTGTGATTACTAATGGATATGGTCTTGTTTCAGAAGTTTTCCAAAAACTAACAATGGCAGCTTCATTAACCATCACCTTCGATGAGAACAAGTACCAGCTCATGCTCCAAGACAAACAAACCAAGCGCACTTACAAGCGCCCTGCCAGTTGCCGAAGCGTCATTTCCCTCGGCAACTCAGAAGACACCGGGTCAAACTCTACTCCCCGAACCATTGTCTTCGGGTCATTGGGACCATTCCCACTACCCGCAGAAGAAACTGCACCTGCCAAGAAGCAGAGAACCGCCCCTTAACGTATCACTACAGTGATACCAAGGGCGATCATCAAAAAGCCTGAGACCCGTAGCGCTCCTGCGAAGCCTCAACCTACAAGAAACCAGGTTTGCTCAAAGACTTGGTCCCCAAGACCTTCACCCAAACAACGAAAGTCACAAACATCAGCAAAGCCAGCATACCTGGCCCCTCTCAAGGAGAACCGGTTCTACCCTCTTGCTTACATGAAAGGGGAGAAACCTACCCTCCACCAAACAAAACCAACTCAGCACGAGTCGGCTTGCTCCTACAAGCCCAAAATGAAATCGTGCATCGTAAGGCCTCCACAAGAACCTGCAAAGGCCTGCACTCCTGCGAGTCGACCCTTCCTCTCAATAGGGGCCGAACTCGCCAAATTCAAGGCTTCGCTGCGACAGGCAAAGGACCGCGTTCGGATCCTGTCCCTGCCAGTCTTCAAAGAAGACAAGCTCGGCTGCTGTGCACCAGGGACTACGTCCTTCATTGCCAGAGCGCAGCCAGAGCTAACCGAAGCTCAAATTACTCGTCGTATGCGCCGCCGCGTGGCATATCGACAAAAGAGACTAGAGAAGCAAAGAACCCAGCATTCTGCACTTCAGGTCTCCAAAAAATGGGTTGAAAAAGAAAGACCCAATCAAGTTGCTGTTGTCCATGTGGTTGGAAAAACCAGAAGACATCAAAAGTCGGCAACTAAAATCCATGTCAGACGGCCGGTGACTCGCAGCGTCACTCGGACAAGAAGACATCGAGAAGATTCTCCCGCTCCTTCAAGTCAAGGACACCGGAGTAATCACTCCTCGAGCTCTTCATCTAAAAGAATGAGCTCCAGCTCAGTCACCAAGACTGTATCCTCTTTCGACTCTCGAAGAGTGAACATCTTGGTCACAAATGCTGAGCAACCTCCGCCACATGATGACGTAGCTGCACGCATCCAGCAGCTGGAACAAGGACAGCAGAGGATAGAGGCCCTAATGGAAAACCTCCTTCTCACTATCCAACGTCCGCCAAACAATGAAGCTCCTCCGAGCCATCAAGGCGACGAGGAAAATGCGGAAAACAGTGAGTCACGTGCCCTTACAAAAAAGGACGTTGACGATATCCTCGCTAAAGCAAAAGAAGATGATACACTAAAGGAGCATGGGATCAAGCCACCATATCCCTTGTGGATGGACTCGGTCCCGTTCCCTACAAAATTCAAGCAACCTACTTTCCAAACATATACGGGGAAAGGTTCAGCCAGACAGCACGTCATCCATTTCAAGATCCTTACGGGATCTATTGCGGATCAAGATGCCCTCAAAATCCGCCTCTTTGCAAGTACCCTAAAAGGTACGGCCTTTGATTGGTACTCCACTCTGCCGGAGGACTCCATTCAAAATTGGGCCATGCTGGAGACACGCTTCCTAACCCACTTCAAAGGTGAGGATCATCCTGTTACTATGGCGCAGCTCTGCAGCCTAAAACAGGGAGAGAGTGAGTCAACATATGACTTCATTCACAAGTGGAAGGCAATGGCGTACAAATGCTCAGATGTATTGCCACAAGCGTCGCTAGTCGACATCTGCCGTAACAACATGAGAGCAAGAATCCGCTCCATGATCATCGGCAACAAATAAAAAAACCTAGGTGAACTCCTAGAAGCTTCTATGGAGGCTGAAACGGTGATCAAAGACCTCAACAATCAGAAATCATCAAAGAAAGAGCCGACCACCATTGCAACCTCAAAGCTAAAGAAAAAAGAGGTTCTCAATGTGCAAACCAAGTCAGCTCCTCAGCCGCCAAAGAAAGCTGAAAACAAAGCTGCAGGTAAAAAGCCTGAACTCTCTGATGCCTTCAAAGAACGAGTAGAGAAGAAATACCCGTTCGATGAAGATGTTGAAGAAATCTTTGGGGCACTTCTCGCAAACGGTAAACTCACCTTGCCTGACCCCAAAAGACCGGGCGATGTTGGCAAAACCAACGATCCTCGGTACTGTCCATACCATCAGATGGTCTCGCATCCTCTCAATCAATGCTTTGTTGTGAGAGAGAAGATAAATGAGATGTGGAAAAACGGAGTCATCACCTTCGACAAGAACTATGGGTCTGCCTCCGTCAACATGGTGTCGTGTGGACAAAAACAAAAATCACCAAAAGAGAAGATCACTACTTCCTTCAAGGTGATAAAGATGACCCAAACATCCCAAGAGTTGGTTCCATATCCAACATCAGACGGACAACCCATATGGGTACACCCCGATCTCCTAGAAGATGAAAATTGGGAGGTCGTCAAAACAAAGCCAACCGCTCAACAGCGAAGGCAAGCCAGGAGACAACTCCGCAAACTCAAACAGCAGGAGAAAGCTCCGAAAAAGCAAGAAGTCGCTGAAAAGGCAGAGACCTCCTCTACCGCTTCACTGGGGGCAACAGAAGAGTCTCCTCCCAAGACTTCAAAGGCGGCAAGAAGATTCACTCTTGGTGATTTCATGCCACCGCACCTCAAAGATGAAACTAAGCAGGGGGCATCACACTCTTGCAACTCGGTGGTCGGATTCCCCATGGATGGATACGAGTCCAGTGACACCGCTAGCGACATCGATGAGTGGGAGGAATCCCTCGAAACAGGAGAATATCTCTCCGACGAGGAATGGATCCCTGAATCTCATCTTATGCCAGTAATCTGGTATAACCCATTACAGCCGCAAGGATCCTGGTCTGATGATGAAGAAGACCAAGAGGCTGTCCAAGAAAATACTCCAATGGAACCCAACCATGTTGAACCACAAGGAGCAGACGAAGAAGAAGATTTGGCCCCCATGCCTGATCTCGATGAATACGCAAGGATCTTGCAGCACCTTGCTATAAAGCAAGAACAAGGTCGCATCAACCAGCTTCGTCACAACCCAGCACCGGAAGTTCCTGAAAATCTACAGGAATCTCCTCCGGAAACCCCGGAAAACGAAGAAAGCTGTTGGATCGATGATCCCCTTACATCTGAGGACGAATCTGATTCCCAACAGTTCATCTTGGAGGCATCTTCCGTCAAAGTTACTTGCAATGCAATAGCTCAGGATGATAATTCCTCCGGAACCACACCTTCTCAGGCTTCGTCTCCTGGAACAGTGACATCGGAACTCAAACCTCTTCCGACTGATCACCTTGAAGAAATTTCAGCCGGTGAAATCTTCTTCAGAGAAAATCCGGTCAATTGGTCCCAAATGCCCGATCTCATTGGTGATGTCTGGACCGACAAAATATTTGATAAAGAAGGAAAGTTGCTGGATGCTGTTCAGGACTTGCTCCCGGAAAATGCTCCATGCAACACAATTACTGAAGATGGCAATGCCGACACAGAGACATCTTCAGCAAATGAGAAGGAACAACCCCTCGATCTCGAGGGTGATCTTCCAAACAAAGACCCTTCTTCAGAAGCTCTTGAAGTTGGTAGAGGTACCCGTTCTGGCCGGGATTACCACAAAAACTACAACCAACCTTCTGCTTCTTATGTAAATCCTTCGGAAAAAAAAGCTGTAAACACCCCTAGTGGCAAGAATAATGAAAATGCAGGCCCCAAGGAGGCTTTCAAGTATGACTTGATTCAGCACTTCAAACACATACCTGCACGTCTGCACATCCTAGACTTATTACGAATGTCACCACAGACTCGTGATAGTCTCATTTCAGAACTACAAATGCTGGATGCGGATGTCGACAAACATGCCTCACAAGTCCTACAAATTGAAATGGACTATAGGGTCAAAAAATAAAAAAAACTCCCTCAAAAGGAGAAAAGAAGAAAACTGAGGGATCCTGCATCGAATGCCTCTCGGTTCAAAAAGCAGCAAGTGCAACCATCGCCTTCACCAAGGAAGACCTCCTGCTAGGCGAGACAAAGCACAACCTACCCCTATACTTCACCGGGTACATCAAAGAGGTGCCAGTACGCAGAATCCAGATCGATCCAGGTTCTGCACTCAACCTCATCTCCACTTCGGCACTCGAAGAACTGGGCATTCCGCCTAGCAAGCTGAGCCACACGTCTGTGTCCATCTTTGGATATGATGGCAGTGCTCAAAGGCCGATCGGCAAAATCAGGTTCAAGTTGCAAATCGGTGATCTTATCTCCGAGGTCACTGTCTATGCAATAAAGACCCCTTCATGCTACAACATCCTTCTCGGACGCCCCTGGATACACGAGAATGGTGTTGTCCCTTCGACTTTACATCAGTGCATCAAGTTCGTTGGCAATGACGACTTGGTACATCGAGTGTTTGCAGACAAAAAGCCCTTCAAAGGCAAAGAAGTCTATTTCACAGATGCTCGGATGTACAAAGATGAAAAAGAAGAAAGGGAGGAAGAAACAGCACCCTTTGCCGAAAATCTCCAGAAAGACAAAGGCAAGGCTCCTCAGCAATCACCGGAAGAAAACAAACCCTCTATCAAAACCGAAGAGAATAATCAATCTCCCTTCATGGTCTCCCTCAAGTCTTCAAAGCCTCTGGTGATCACCACCAAAGCAAAAAAGACAAAACAAAAGGCTGGGGGCAAGTTTGCTGTCCCCTTCGTGTCTATCTTGCAAGACACGGATTCGGACTCAGAGCCAGAAGACGACACATCGTCAAGCCAAGCTGATGATCAACAAGTTCAGCCTGCTCTCACTCCGATGGAGACAACCGTTGACATAGAAGATCCGGCATCTGCTTCCTTCGTTGTTCCAGCAACATCAGCAGAAGAAAAGCCAATCTTCTTCCATAAATTGGGAGTTTCTTCATCAAATTCTTCGCTTGAACCTTTCCAAAACGAAGGTATGCCTCAACTATCCCTGTATAGTCCAATGGCACAAGCTATCATGAAGAAAATGGGCTACGATGCTCAGAACCCAATCGGTTTGGGAGGTGACCGTGGTATTATCACGCCATTGGAACCAACCCTGACCAAAAGTCAACTGGAAGGTTGGAAACCCCACCGCCACATAGAAAAGTCTTCACATGGGCTGGGGTATGATCCTGACGCTCCCTTGAGACAGTTGACACAAAGGCTGCAAAGTCGTCTTGCCGACTAAGCTTCAACATCTCATATTAATGAAGACATCGATCTCCCCGGATATCTCTTTGAAGAGTCACCCGTCAAAGATTTAGGAAGCTCACCCAATTGGTATGGTTTCTCGGATGATGAAGAGGAATTGACCGATGATACGGATACACGATTTTCTAGCCCAGAAGAACCATCATCTCCAAAAGAAGTGCCCTACTTCGACCTAGTTTCGACAGGTGATTGGGACCATCTCATAGCAAATCTTGAGAAAAGTACCAATCAAGAAGACCCATGGACAAAAGTAGAGCCGTGGTCTGTAGATACCTTTGGAACTCCAAAAGGCTTTGTTGGGCTGGAAGCCTCCGAAAATATTGTGGAGGAACCACCTTCAAACCTTCCAACTGAAGATTCTGTTCAAAAGATAGACTTGGGAACACCTGATAACCCATGTCCTGTATTCATAAGCAAGAATATAAAGGATGATGAGTTACCCGAGTATATCGCGTTTCTTCATGAGTTCGTTGATTGTTTTGCATGGTCTTACGCTGAGATGCCTGGCTTAGACCCCAAAATAGCAGTCCACAAACTCAATCTTCAAGAAGATATCAAGCCTGTCAAACAAGGCCAAAGAAGGTTCTGTCTTGACGTGATGGACAAAATTGAACAAGAAGTTCAAAAACTCAAAAACGTTGGCTTCATCCGTGAGGAACAGCATCCTGAAAGGTTGGCCAACATCGTCCCCGTGACAAAGAAAAATGGGCAAATCAGGGTCTGCATTGATTACAGAGACCTGAACAATGCATGCCCAAAAGATGAATTCCCGCTCCCTATACCGGAGGTGATGATCGACAACACCTATGGGTTCGAGCAAATGACATTCATGGATGGCTTCTCTGGCTACAATCAGATAAAGATGCATCCTGAAGATGAAAAGCACACATCATTTCGGACCCCATTTGGCGTGTATTGCTACACGGTCATGCCATTTGGTATGAAAAAACGCCGGTGCGACATATCAGAGGGCTATGATGAAGATATTCCAAGATATGCAGCACAAGACGGTCGAATGTTATGTCGATGACCTCGCCGTCAAAAGCAAAAGAAAAGAAAACCATCTCAAAGATCTTTGAGAAATCTTCCTCCGACTTCGCAAACACAAGCTGCGGATGAATCCCCTGAAATGCTTCTTCGGTGTCTCATCGGGTAAGTTCCTCGGATTCATAGTTCGGAAAACCGGAATAGAACTTGACCCCATCAAAGTCAAGGCTATCCTAGAAATGCCATCTCCAAGAACCTTAAGACAATTAAAAGGGCTCCAAGGAAGATTGACATACATTCGACGGTTCATCTCCAACCTATCAGGGAAGTGCCGTCCATTCTCTCTGTTAATGAAGAAAGGTGTCGATTTTTTCTGGGATGCTGAATGTGAAGCTGCGTTCCAGGACATCAAGTCATACCTGACTAAACCTCCAGTGTTGGCTGCCCCCACAACTGGAAAACCATTCCTCTTGTACACAAGAGCCCTTGACTATTCTTTAGGCGCTCTACTCGCACAAAAGAATGACGAGGGAAAAGAAGCTGCTCTATATTACCTTAGCCGCATGTTGGTAGGTGCATAGCATCGCTACTCTCCAGTCGAAAAAGAATGCTTGGCAGTGATGTTCACCATACAAAAACTGCGTCACTACCTGCTAGCCAACACAGTGTACCTGATTTCGAGGATCAACCTCCTAAAGGTCCTTGTCACAAAAGCAGGTTCTCTCAATGGCCGACTAGCAAAATGGTCCATCCTCCTATCACAATTTGACATTAGGTATGTACCACAAAAAGCAATCAAAGGCCAAGCTCTAGCAGACTTCCTCGCGGAGCATCCATTGCCTAAAGATTCCCCACTCAGGGATGACCTCCCAGACGAACCGGTCTACAGTGTGGAGACTTCTTTATCAAATGCTTCCTGGCACATGTACTTCGATGGCGCAACCAGGACAAATGAAAAGGGAAATCAAATATCGGGAATTGGCATTCTCTTTGTTAGTCCCGATAAATACATGATTCCGCATGCATTCTCGCTACTGGAACCATGTTCAAACAATGCAGCTGAGTACCAAGCCTTGATCATAGGATCGGAACTCGCCCTCGAATCTGGCATCACTACGCTGGAAGCTTTTGGAGACTCTCAACTGATAGTCAACCAGATGAATCAGAAATTTGAAGTCAGGAAGCCCGATCTGTTGCCTTACTACAACAAGGCACAATCGCTTCGACAAAAGTTCGACATCTGTCACATCACCCACATCCTCAGAGGTGAAAACATTCGTGCAGATGCCCTGGCTGGACTTGTTGCGTCTATGGCAATCCAAGAAGAGGAAAACATGCAAGTTACAGTGTGTCAAAAAAGGATTCTCCCTCCTCTCAACACACATCAAGCAGTTGCTGAATGCCACCAAGTGGTTGGAAGTCGGATCTCCATCCTTAAACCTCTGATCGGCGACTAGAGGGATCCGTTCATTGATTACATAATGTTCGGAATCCTACCTAAAGATCCAAAAGAACGGGTAAGCATCCAAAGAAGAGCCCCGAACTTTCATTTGGATATTCCTTCAAAAATGATGTATAGAAAATCCTACAATGGAGTACTTCTACGCTGCTTGTCACAACAAGAAGCTGAAGAAACACTCAAAGAAGTACATGCTGGTCTTTGTGGAGCCCATCAGGCTGGCCCTAAGCTCTACGATCAGATAAAAAGGTTAGGTTATTATTGGCCTACCATGGTGGCTGATGCAATGCAATATGCAAAGCGCTGCCAACAATGCCAAATTCATGGAGACTATGTCCACATGCCTCCGGAATGGCTATATCCTACAGCAATCTCATGGCCTTTTGAAGCCTGGGGTATGGACATCATAGGTCCTATCTCTCCCCCATCAAGCAAAGGTCATCGCTTCATTTTCGCTGCTACGGATAATTTCTCCAAGTGGTCAGAAGCATTCGCGCTCAACGAAATGAAGACCTCGTCAGTCCTTCAATTCTTGCGCACTAATATAATTTGTCGCTTCGGCATACCTAAAAGATTCGTCCATGATAACGGACCACAGTTCCGCGATCACAGATTCTACAGGTTCTGCGACAAATACAAAATCCAAAGTTGTCCTTCAACTCCGTACAATCCGGCAGCGAATGGACTAGCAGAGGCTTTCAACAAAACGCTCTGCAAAATCCTCAAGAAAATGGTCTCTAGTCACAAAAGAGATTGGGGCGACAAACTTCCTGAAGCTTTGTGGGCCTATCGAACCACCGTTCGAGGACCAACCCATAGCACACCATTCTCCTTGGTCTATGGATGCGAAGCTGTTGTCCCTTTGGAAGTTCAAATTCCTTCCTTAAGGGTATCTCTGCAAAATGACATGACGCAAGAAAGTAATGTCAAATTGAGACTCCAAGAGCTGGATAACCTCGATGAGAGATGGCTCGAAGCTCTACAAAGCATTGAACTCTACCAAGTACGCATGGCAGGATCTTTTGACAAGAAGGTCAGGCAACGCGCCTACAAAAAGGGAGACTTGGTTCTTACAGTAAAAAGACCAATGGTTTTTGCCAACAAATCCAAAGGCAAATTTGAACCAAAATGGGAGGGACCTTTCGTCATCGACAAAGTCTTCTCCAACGGCGCATACGCTCTTCTAAACATGGAGGATGACAGATGTATGCTGCCCATCAATGGAAAGTTCTTGAAGCGGTACTACCCTTGAAGGCTGTGAGAACCCGACCCCTAATCTCTTGGATTAGTGTTGTTTTATTTGTGGATTAGTTCTTTTAGTGGGATTAGTAGTTGTTGGGTTGAGTTTGTGAGCTAGAATGGTTTTCTTCTAGTTTTGGGCTTTTGAGTGCTTTGGTAGCTTGTGGGGCCCTTTGGGGGTTCCCTTTTCGGCTTTGTATTTACTTGTGAGATTTTCCCGATTTGTTTCGTATTGTGTTTTTGGCCCGTTGCATTCATCTTGAGGAATCCTACAACTTTCATGTTGATCCCATATCCATTTGAGAACCCGAAAACCGATTTCTTGGCCTTGAGGGCAAAACAGTCTTTTCACACCAAATCTGTACCCAAAACTCGATATTCTCGAAATCCGTGAAACATATACTTTTTGGAAACTAGATATTTCGACGATCATTTCTTCCTTCTTCGTCGAATCCATCCGAGGTCCCGAATTAGATGATTTCAGCCACCCAAGTTCTTTAAGTTGTGGGACCCATTCTCACTTGCTTATAAAAGGAGACCCTTCTCCTTCATTCACTCCATTCACCATTGTGCCAGCTGAGCCTAGGGTTTTCCCTTGTGCAACTTCTTCTTCTTCTTGCTTCTTCATCTCCAAGCCACACAAATCTTGCACCAAACTAGAAATGGAGATCATCAATCTCTTCCTCTCCTTGCAAGCTTCATCTTGATAGCATTTTTGGAGAAATCCATCAACATTGAGACCTTCCTTGAGCTTGTTCTTCTCATTTGAAAGTCATCCAAGTAAGTGTTCTTCTTCATCTTCTAGATTTGTAATCTTCTAGCCTTAGAGAAGCTCCACCTTGATTATTGAAAGGTTTCATGGTCATTTCATTGTTTAACCCATTTTAGGGTTGTTTTGGGGGGTTTTTGTAGAGATTGTGGATCTTGAGCTTGAGAGGTGATTAGGAGCTTGATTTGCTTGATTAGAGTCAAAGGCAAGTGGATGAATGGATTGTTTTGATTATTAACATGTTTTGTGAGAAAAATCTTGTTTCACTAAGGGTTTTGGTGATTTTTGTAGTTGTCTTCACTATGATTAATATTGATTTCGAAATGTGCTTATTGATGAGTTATTTCCCTCTTGTTCATACTTGGAAAATGTATGCATCATACTGTCAAGGTTTCAAATGATTTCACATGAATGAGTTTTCTCCACCTTGTGATTAATTGTGAATGGAAAGAATGGAAAGAATGGAAAGAGAGGAATTTGAAATGAGGAGCTCTTTAGCTCATGTTATTGTCTTGGAAACATGTATTTAAATCACCTTGTTTATAGTTCTAAGTGGGTGTTGAAGTGTTGGAAAGGAAAGGAAAAAGAGGAGGAAAAATCAGTGTCCCGGACCTGCACTGCGCCCAGGTCCGATCGATCGGACCTGTCTTTTAACAATAAGGCTTTTTGGGCCAATCGATCGGACCCTGTACATTCTGGTACAGAAATTTCGACCGATCGATCGGCCCTTCGGACCGATCGATCGGAGGACTCAGTTTGAGTCCAGTGAAATTTGGTATTGTGTTTTTTTGGAAACCTTTGGGCCTTCTATGAGTCCTAGGGGTGTATACCTTAGTGTTAAGACCAATTGTACCCTAATCTAAGGTCTCTAAGACTAGGGAACTAAAAGAAAAGAATGGTGTTGATTTAGACACTAAATCTTGGTTCTAGGTGGGACCCTGGCTACCCTTTTTGGACTGTTTGGACCAAGTGTGAGAATGTCTTGAGCCGACACGCCTCACGGTTGGTTCGGTGGCATCGAAGTTCAATCCATTTCAATCTTGAACGGGATGGAACGACGCGATATCTTCTTTAGATCTAAACACAAGTCTATTTCCTTGGTTATCGCTAATTCTATTCCTTTCGATGAATGAATCGGTTGCTCGATGTTTCAGGATTTATGTCATGCCTAGGATGGACCGTTTATAATCTTGATTCTTGCTATTGTGACATCTAGTACTACCCATAAGCTCATTTTAAGTTTTTAAAATAGTAAAAGTGCATAAGGAGCCCGGAATGTCTTTAAACTCAAGGAGTACCAAGTAATTGTTATAATCGACATACGGGACCCCTATTCACTTAAATAGATCTTGAAACCGATATTTTTACCCGAAATTGTTATAGTTCATTGTTTCATCTCTTTTCCCGAGATTTGCATTATATGACTTGTTTTCCCGAAAGCATTGGAGTTACTCTAGTAACAGTCATTTGTCCCGAAGTGCATTGCATCACATGATATGACAGTGTGCCCTTGAGCACCCCCGTTTTACCCGTTTATTTATTGTACTTGATTTACTTGTTTCCCCGAAAACATTAAAGTTACACTAGTAACAGTTATTTGTCCCGAAATGTATTGCCCGATATGAAGTGACAGTGTGCCCTTGAGCACCCCCGTTTTACCCGTTTATTTACTGTATTTGATTTACTTACATATGTCTCGATTGGTTTTGACCTATGAGTCGGCATCACTAAGCTTGGATACCTTGTCGGTTTGATCCACCGACTTGGAAATCCCTCTCCCGTCCCGCCAGCTGCAGTTTGGATCCCGATACCCGGTTATTGCCGTGGTCCCGTCCTGATACCCGGTTCGCTACCGTGGTCCCGTTCCCGTTCCCGTATATTTATTATTGTATATATGATTTACGTTGAGTCTCCTCACCTTGTGTGACTGAGACCAACGTCCCGCTCTTGTCACTTCGGTGATAGAGGACTTAGCTTCTTGTGATTGCCATCTTGCCAGTTCCCGATTCCTTGGACACCCGACATGGTTTATATTGCTTACTTGTTTTCAGTTAAATGATTCATTGCTTTTATGAAAGTTGTTATTTAGATAAGTGTTAATGCTCTCTATTGTAAATTCAATCACTATTATATTGTTTTATGTCCTTTGCACACGTACATGTTTTACATGAATTACCGTGTTTTTACACATGTTTCTAACGGTCGATGGTTTTTGCTAGAGTTATATGATTACACATGTTTTAAAATGAATACCCGAGTTATTAAATGTCCATGCTTTGGAATGCGTTTTAAATGACACTCGTCTTGTTAGATCCCGATGTTTATACATGTTTTAAGTGAATACCCGAATTGCTAAACATTCGTGCTTTGTTTTAAATGACACAAGTTCTGCCAGATCACTATGTTTATACCGGTTTCAAATGAATACCCGATTTGTTAAATATCCCTGTTTTGAAATATGTTTTAAATGACACGTGTTTTGTCAGGTTTCTATGTTTATACCTGTTTCAAATGATTACCCGAGCTATTTAACATCCATGCTTAAGAATATGTTTTAAATGACACGCGTTTTGCCAGATCCCTATGTTATACCTGTTTTAAAGGAATGCCCGATCTGTTGAAGATCCATGCTTTGAAATATGTTTAAATGAACGTGGTTTTGCCAAACTTCCATATTCATACATGTTTTCCACGAACACCCGATTGTCAAATATCTATGCTTTTATAGATGATGTAAATGAACATATGCTTTATTAGATCTTCCTGTTTTAACCATGTTTGAAAAGAATACATGTTTTATCCGAGATTCCTGAGTTTTCACCCGTTTAATTATATGCAGCATTTTGAGCAAATAGCATGATTTATCATTTGTATTATTATTCGCTATATTGTGTTCTTTTCATCCACCTGCCAGACCGTCGTGTCTGACCCACTACTTTTGGTACTCAGGTTCAGATTTCTTCGCCCCGAGTTGAGTGTTTTGTTGGCTTTGGAGCAATGCCTTGCAGGTTGTTTTGTCGGCTATGTCATGTAGACATTGAGCTTGACATCGGAGCTACGTCACATTTGGGTAGTGGTTTATAGCTTCTTGTTGTATGGCTTTTGTTAGCCTTTTTCTTGGGATTCTTAATTAATGTACATTGATAATTGTAACTTGAATATATTTGGGAATGTAATATCCTGTTGCTGTCAGCTCTGTAAATTATTGTGATGGTTACTCCAGTCTGATATGATTCTTGATATAATAGCTATGGGCTAAAGGTTGAGTGCGACGCGGAATCCGATGGCCACGGACTTCGGGTCGCAACGCCACAAATGCTTCCGCAAAATATTCAGAATGTGTTGTCTTCACACACGCGGATCCTGGGAGAAGTAAAATATAATTATACCTTAATCCCATTTCCCGCCCCCGAGGTTCTGGTTCGGGGGCGTGACAAAGGCTTCTTCCATCGGGTCAGAGCGACGCCTGCACGGCCAAAGCCTATTCCTAGGTATCTGCTCGTCAAACCCACTCCTTTTGGAATTTTCATCCTCTTGTTGAAATTTCTAAAAAAAAAACCCCTCAAAACAATGTCTCTTTCATCATTTCATTGTTCAAAAAAAAAAAAAAAAAAAAAAGCAAATCCAAAAATCCAAGTTTAGGAGCCTCTTCCCAAACTTGACCAAAATTTTTGATCCTTGAACCCAAAATTCATGGTTTGAAACAAAATCAGGACCTAGGGATTTCAGCCCTAGTCCACCCCGACTTTTACCACCAAAATGGTTTTGAGTCAAAATTTACGACCCTCGTGTCTTTAAACAAAAAAATGGTTTTTCAAAAACCGTAGGGAAGCGACGTTCAGTCGATACTTGCAAAACCCAAAATCGGAAGGATGCGAACCCCATTCGATACTTCCAAAACCCCAAAATTTCAAAAATCGTGGAGACGCAACGTTCCAGTTGATATCCACAACCCAAATTTTAAAACAAACAAAAAACAAAACAAAGGTTCGAAAAAACCTCAAACTTCAAAAAATCATGGGGAAGCGACATTCCATCGATACCCACAAAACAAAATTTTTGAAGACAAAAGCAGGGAAGCGACGCTTAGTCGATACTTGCACCCAAATCCGCAAGGAGGCGACATTCCATCGATACTCGCAACCGAATGAGCAAGGAGGCGACATTCCATCGATACTTGCAATACCATTCAGCAAGGAGGCGACTTTTAGTCGATACTTGCATTTTTGAAAACCAAAAACCTGGCTTTCACGCCAAAAAACCCGGCTTCCATGCCAAAAATCTGGCTTTCACGCCAAAAAATCAAAAATCCGGCTTTCATGCCAAAAATCAAAATTCGGCTTCCATGCCAACAAAACAAAACTCGATTTTCAAAAAAAAAAATCTGGCTTCCATGCCAAAAAGAAATTTCGACTTTCATGCCAAAAACAAAATCTGGTTCTTACACCAAAAACAAAATCGGCTCTCATGCCACAAACCAAATCTTGGCTCTCATGCCACAAAAAATCTTTGGCTCCCATGCCATCTCAAACTCGGCTTTCATGCCATTTTAAAAAAAAATCGGCTTTTACGCCACGAAAACCGGCTGTCATGCCACCCCAAAAAAATCGGCTTTCATGCCACCTCAAAATTTCGGCTTTCATGCCATCCAAAAAAAATTTGGCTCTCATGCCATCCCAAAATTTGGCTTTCACGCCACCAAAATCGGCTTTCATGCCACTTCAAAATTTCGGCTTCCACGCCATCCAAAATTTTGGCTCTCATGCCATAAACCCAAATTTCGGCTTTCATGCCATCTCAAAATTCGGCTTTCATGCCATCTCAAAAATTTTTTTGGCTCTCATGCCATCCCAAAATTTGGCTTTCACGCCACCAAAATCGGCTTTCATGCCACCTCAAAATTTCGGCTTCCACACCATCCAAAATTTTGGCTCTCATGCCATAAAACCCAAATTTCGGCTTTCATGCCATCTCGGAATTTGGCTTTCAAACCACAAAAAAAAACCCTGGCTTTTGCCGCAAAATCTGGCTTTCATGCCAAAACAACCCTTTTGACAAAAGATTTTCACAAAATGACAACCTTTTGATCAAAATTCTCAAATAAACATTCTCACCCAACCTTTGCTTATTTTCACCAAAAAGAATTTAAGTAAAAGGTACACAGAGTACCAAAAAAAATGTTTTACATAGAGGTACCAAAAAAAAAAAAGGAAGAGAAAAAATGAAGAAAAGAGTTTGTTATAAATCAAGAGCTCAGTCTAGCATGGTCTTCAACCAAAGATCCAGCTCCTCAAGCAGACTCTTGGCGTTAGCCTCTAAAGCTTCCAGGCCGCACTTCTTCAAGATCTTGCCATAAAACGCGGCAGAACGCCGCGACCCATCTTCGGCACGAGGAAGCTCTTCCCAGAGAATTTGCCACTGCTCATACTCCTGAGTCTTTCTCTGGAGGCTGCTACCGGCTTCTTCAACTTGGCGAATCAGAGTTCCCTCTTTAGCACGGGCTTCTATAATGGCAGTCCATTTGGCAGCACTTTGTTCTTGCAATTGCTCAAGGCGCTGCCTAGCTTCTGTGACCTCCCTATCAAGACGGCGCAGGTCCTGTGTTAGCTCGATGATAGCCAACTCGGTAACGTTCCTCTCCCGAACGAATTGCTTCCGAGCCCGTGAGATCTCATCCTTTTCAGATTTGATCTTACCGGATGGCTGCAAAAACATCTCATTGAAGAAGTCACCGCTTGGGAAATTCTTGGTCTCAGTCCATTTGTCGCCTAAAGCAATGACTTCATCAACAAAAGCCTTGACACTTGCAATGTCCAGACCGACCTCTGCACTGTCAGCAAGGATATCCTGTACATGCTTGACCATGCCAAAACCAGCTTCCAAATGGCCAGAAGAGAGAGTTTCAACCCATGAGCTCAGCACACTCTTCAACACCTTCTTTGCATATTGAAGGGATGGTCCGGATGGAGATTCATCACGCTCTGTTGGCTGACTGCCCATGTCAGTCCGTGGTGGAGAAGAAATCAAAAGGCTCTTTCCAATCGGAGCCACTGAAGAAGCAATATCACCACAAAGTCCCGCCTCTGCCGTGACGGGACTGGTAGAAGAAGCCCCTACTTCTGGATCGGCTGCTGGCATCTCCTGCTCTGGCCCTGAGGAAGACGAAAGAACTTCTCCTATTGCTTCACAACCTGCTGGCAAAAACACAAGAAAAGGTATGAATATGATCTTGTCAAAAAAAAAAAAAAAAAAAAAGAGAAGAAAGAAAAAAAAATGTGTGAAAAAAAAGGGGAAACACGTGAAAAAAAAAGAGAAGAGAAGAAAAAAAAAGAAAAAAAAAAAGAAAAGAAACTTTTACATGCAATTTCTTGTTGAGAAAGAAAAACTCACTTGAAGCCATGAAGAAGAAGAAGAAGAACTTGAAGGTCTTTGAAGAAGAGAAGATCTTGAAGCACTCTTGAAGGTTTTTGCAAAAAAGAAAGCAATAGGAGCAAGAGATCCCACCCCTTTGCTTTTATAGAAGAAAGCAAACCAAAAGAGGAAAGTGAAGAAAAGTAAGGAGGTAAGTGCTAAAAATTAGCAACATTCCCAAAAGAAAAGGAAACTTGGGATATTCTCTCCCAAAACAAAGATTCCTTGAGAAATTCTCTCCAAAAAGAAAGGGAATGATAGATATTCTCTCCCAAAGAAAGATATTTTGAGAGAATCTCTCCCAAAATCAAGGAAACTTGAGAAAATCTCTCAAAGTAAGAATATTTTTAGATATTCTCTACAAAAACAACACCATGTGAGATCTAAGCCATCTTTCAAAGCTTAAGGTCCCTTGGGTTAGCCCATATGAGCCAGGTTTGACCACCTAGGCACTAAAAGTGGCTTTTAGTCAAAATTTCTCTTACCAAGAGCATACAAAAATGGTCCCATGCCTCCTTTGAGTTGATTGGACCATACCATACAAAAATCCAAGCTTCATGAGTTTCCAAAAATCCAAACCATCCCACCTCATGAACCAAATTAAGCCAAAATCTTGAAATTGACATTCCACAAAAGCCCAAACCACTCCAATGGACCCAAAATTGTCCCAAAGAGTGAACCAAAAAACCAAACCATGGTCCCCTAACTCGCCACATACAGCTTGTAGGGTCACAAGACCAAAACCAAAAATCAAAACCCGACCCCCTAACTTGCCACATACAGCCTGTTAGGTCACAAGGTCAAAACCAAAACCAAAAACCTGACCCCCTAACCTGCCACATACAGCTTGTTAGGTCATAAGGTCAAAATCAAAACCAAAAAACCAAAACCAAATCCAAATCCAAATGTCATTCTCAAAATCTTGCCTTGAGATGGTACGTGATCCCTCTCACTACCATAAAATCCCCTGGAAGCTCAAAAGGCTACTCCATCAAAGAAAAAAAAGAAAAATGCTCAAAGACTCTTGGTCAAGTCAAAAGCTCTTCTTTAAGATTCTCTTCGAGGCACATCGACTGTAAAAGCCATCGTCGCTGTACCTCGAGGGGCCATTTGTTGACACCAAAAATGTCACTTTGCCTCTTCACATCAAAAGCTATATGGAGCCGCATCCTACCAAAAATAGGCAGGCGCCACTTCAAGCATCAGATCTTGTCAGAATCAAACAAAAACTGCAAGGTCATTCAAAACAGCCGAAAGAGAGGTATACATGAAGTTTCAGGCCATTTCGACATCATTTGGCCTAGCTTCACTTCTCCAACAGCTAAGCAGCAGCTACCAGCGGCGACAGTGTCGAAGACCCCAATTCTTCGATCAGAGCCTACGGATGGTCTCAAAATACCTCCGAAAGGCTACATGTCAAGTTTCAACTCAAACCGACACCGTTTGACCCGCCATCAACTCTCGAGCAGCAAAATCAAGCCCTTAGGTAGCGAGAACTACCGAGGTCATCACTCATCAAACAGAGCACATGGGCGGCTCCTACATACCTCAAAAGGGCTACGCATCAAATTTCAGGTCATTCTGACAACGTTTGACCCACTTTCGATGCTCGGGAACAAAATCAAAGCCTACCGGCGGCGGAGCACCCCAGGACCATGGCACCCAATTCGGAGCTAGTGGATCATCTCAAAATGACTCCAGTAGTCTCCCCATCAAATCTCAGGTCAATCGGACATCGTTTGACCGAAAGTCAAAGCTTGGCATTTCCCTCGCGGTGAAATAAAGGCAAGCGTTTGCATGACTCCAAATGGCTTCAAAATTCAAATGAAAGCCTATGGTTGGTCTTATCTACTGATGGGGGAGTCACACGTCGAATTTCAGGTCAATCGGATATCGTTTGACCAGAAGTCAAAGCTCGGCATTTCCCTCGCGGTGAAATAAAGGTAAGCATTTGCATGACTCCAAATGGCTTCAAAACTCAAACGAAAGACTATGGTTGGTCCTATCTACTGATGAGGAAGCTACCCATCAAATTTCAGGTCAATCGGACATCGTTTGACCGAAAGTCAAAGCTCGGCATTTCCCTCGCAGTGAAATCAAAGTCAAGCGTTTGCGGGGCCCAAAACGGCTTCAAAACCTGAACAAAAGCCTTTGGTTGGTCTCGTCTACTGCTCAAGAAGCTACACGTCGAATTTTAGGTCATTCCGACATCGTTTGACCTAGTTTCGACGCTTGACAAAAAAATCGGCAGTTCTCCACAGCAAAGTCTTCGGCTTTTCAGAAAATAGGAAACTTTGCGATCCGATTTGCATGGCTTCTCGTCAGGTTTTCTTGAGGGAAATCCAGCCAATAAATGAGAGGAAATTCCAAGAAAAATGCAGGAGAAAACAGAAGCAAAAACGGACGAAAAACGGCGAAGAAAAGGCGACCGGAAGACGGCCGACCATGGGGCACAAACCCCATGGTCGCCGGAGACCATGGAGGTCCGGGCCGCCGGACCTCGCCCAAAAACCCCGTTTTTCGGTTACTTTTCGCGTTTCGAATTGATTGGCCCCTGTGATTTTTCCAAAATCTGATTTTTTGTGCATGATATCCGTCGATCTTCATCAACATCACGGATCCATCACTGGAATCATTATATCATCATCGGACGCCTCAAAATCGTCAAACGGCTAACCAAGAAAGCACACTTTCTGCCCGCCCGATCGCGAAATCGACTGGACAGATGTTGCTGGCCCGCTGACCTCAACCAATGTCTGAAATTGGATCACCATCCGACATCAAATGGTATGTGGGTCCATTGGTGATCATCGCAAGAAGAATCCCAAAGGATGCGGCATGGCCCGCGACTCTTCAAGCGCCCAAGCAATCAATTAATGAAGTTAAATGACCCGTTTATGGCAAGTTAGTGCGGTCATTAACTCATTATTTTGAACGGCCCAATCAGAAGCAAGCAAATGGGAGTTACAAGTCCAAGTAATCATGACATTAAAATCATGAAACTCCCATCATCATGGAGATTAAAGGCGATTAAATGCCCATCACTCTCCATTGGCCAATCAAATTCAAGGAAAAAGGAGTTACAAAACAAGTAAATAAAAACTTGTAACTCCTCCCATCATGAGCATTAATACCATAAATGCTCATAAACTCTCCTAAATGGCTACCAAAGGCCTATAAATAGGAGGGTCATTCCAAGGGAAACGGAGCCAGAGAAAAATCGCCAGAAAATCATTCAAAAATCCTGGGAGAAATCTCTACAACTCTGCTCCTTCAAGAAAACTCTGCAGCAACCAACACTACAAGGTGATCAAAGCCCCTTGGGGGGCCACCCCCCCCCCCCAAGGCCACCTCTCCTTCTATCCAACATGGCTAGATGCGGCTTTCCAGCCCGTCTACTCAACTTTTTACCGGATATAGGACCTTATCTTGGTCCTTATCCTCTAAAAATCTGAGGTTGGAGCCAAGCCAAGAAATCAAGCATCAAAGTTCTCATCTGAAGGACGATAGCGGAGTCCATACATGACTCGCGACTGTCGATCTGAACGGGTCCCCCACAATCGCATGAGAAGTTAGATTCCATTTCTTTCTTTTCTATCGTATTGTATTTTTTCTTAAAGAGACACAAAATTCACATTTCTTGTCTTTTCATTATTGATGAGATTTGTAAACCGCCTTTCACGGCAAAATCGCCTTTCACGGCAAACAAAGAAAATCGCCTCTCACGGCATTCAAAACAAACTTGTCTCTTTTCTTTAAAATATGTGTGCAATGGAAAGTTAGAAAAAAGTTTGATTTCCTTTCTACTTGTGAAGGTGAATCTCCGGATCACTACTCTAAATTCCAAGTAGAAAAGAAAATCTGGCATACCCACAAAAATGTTGATACCCGCCTTTCTTTCTTCCCTCTCCCTCCTTCCGGACCCCGACAGACCCGGGGCGGATGGCAGCGGAGGAGGAACGGAGGGGCGCGGTCCATCAGCAATATAGCTCAAAAGATTCCTCCTGGCACTTGGAGTGGTACTTTTAGCGCGACAACCGCTCATAGTTTGTTGTGACAGCAGTGGGGTAATCGCTTAGTCCAAGGAACCGAGGAGCCATAAAAGCCAAAAAAACGTATAGAGGAAGTATCACTTGGTCAAAGAGATTGTGCAGAAATGTGATATTGCAATCACAAAGATAGCCTCTGCGGACAATCTAGCAAATCCCTTTACTAAGCATTTGACCACCAAAGTCTTTGAGTAGCATGTAGACGGGATAGGCATGAGATGTAACATTGACTGGCATTGAGCCTAAGTGGGAGATGTATTGTTAGTTTACAAGGTCTCAATCCATTAGATGATGTAATAAATTGATTAATTTCTTTATTTATCAATTTAATCATGCTTTCCTTTCATGAGATAAATTGTGTTTTATTGAATACTTGCACATAACCAATACGAATGACATGATGGTTCATGAGATGAACTAGAGTCCACAAGTATACTAGATGTAATACATGTGTATAGATGAGATCACATACGGGAGATATGTGTCGCAAATCTTATACTTAAATATCTTCACAACCAGTGATGAGATTGAGCATCTCATCCGACAAGGTTGCAGCACTTTGATCACTATGAGATAGTGTGATTTTTTCGATCATCAGAATGTAGGATTTTGGATCATGGTGCTGGTACATTAGATGTATTACAGGACCATGAGAAGCACCTTATAAAACATTGTCTTTATTTTAAACTCGGCTATCATAATTCCTTAACAATAATCTCATAATCCTGAGACATTAATGAACTAAAGTTTCTGTCCACTCATTTGCTTTGAGTAACCAATGAGTGAGGCCAATTGTAGGTCAATACCTCGGTGTCTTGGGTCCGTGGTAGTAGGACTGTGGGAACATTCAATGGTCTAGATAAAATCTATTATCATTATCCCCTTGTGCCAATTAATGGATTTATCATTGGTAAGTGCACACCCATTCCAATTAAGAGTTAAATGGATAGGCACTGATGATCACTCTAATTAATTGGGTCTCAAGGATAATAAGATATATATCCAATTTCGTGGACAAGTCCAATTGATCCATGGATATAGATGGAGGGGCCTGCTTGTGGTCATGGGGAAGTTTATGGTCTTCTTTGTAATTTATTCCTAAGACTGGAGTTCAATTGCATTTATATATAGTGGAGTTATTTGTTATTAATTGTGGGCTTGGATTGCACATCAGATGTGGGGTCGGGGTGTCCCAGTTGGAGCCAGCTTTCTATGGAATCCCTAGTGGTCCCCACGCTAGCCCAAGTTATTAGATGGTTACTAATTCTAGTTGAACTCTAAAAGGAACAAAAATATAAAGTTACTATTTCTATTTGAAGTGAGACTTCTAATAGTGGTAATAGTAAGTTACTAATTGTTGTGGAAGTGAGACTTCTATAATTATTAGAAGGAAGAAAGTTTCTAATTCTTATTAGAAGTGAGACTTCTGTTTTAATTAGTAAGAGGAGGTTGCTAAGCTATAAATATGGGAGAAGCCTTGGACGTCCAAAATCATCCCTATTCCATACTTGGAATCCATGCTCAGGTCAAGTGCAAGAGTTGTACGCCCCACACCTCCTTTTCTCTCTCTTCTAGTTTCCTTTTAGATTCCTTTAGAATTTATAATTGGTTTCTCTTGGAGATCCCACCCATCTTCTTGAGAAAAGAGATCCGATACGGGATATAGCGTGAAAGGCGATTGGGTCTTGGAGATTCTAATTTGTTAGAAAGAAAGAGTTCTTCATCCAACAAGTTGTCAACTTCTCCATTAGAGCACTACTGAGCTCCCAAGGTAAAACCTACTCATTGTATGTTGTAGATTTATTGTGGATGCATGGTGATGCTATTTTCTATCTTAGAGATAGTCTTTTCTACTGATCATGGTCGATGATATCGAGGTCTTGGATCCTGGATTGGATTTGCAGCCTTATGGATAGTTGATCCCTCCGTCAAGTGGGTCAAAAGTTTTTGAAACCTATCCACAAGGCCAACCTACTTCCAATAATCGCATTCAATATGCCATTCGTCAGACGATAATGAGCATGGAGGGTTACCATTGATTACAGCACGCAGGTGGATGAGGAGGTAGAGGCATTATGGGCTGCTAGAGCCCAACTTGTTCTACGTGGGGAGAAGTGTAAGTTGAATTCCCATTCCGAAGAGTATTTGATGTGGTATGGTGAAAACTCCATTATGTTTATTGGGAGGTTAGCTGAAAAGGAGCATACGGAGGCTAGCTAGGCAGAGGAGACTGCCGAACTTGCTGAAGCCACCATCCCACAGAATCATGTATGGCTCAAATGTTGCCATTAAGTTACTACACGATACATTTTTTACGTATTTCTATGTCCTATTAATACATTTGCTTGGTTGGTTATGATTTGATAAATTAATATTGGGTGTGTTTCATTTTTAGGCGGAGGATCTGGTGGCTCATTTAGAGCGCTCCTGTGAAAAAGTGGAGTGCCGGAAAGTGTCTATTGAGAAGCTCACCACATCAATCCGGAAGAAATTGACAAAGTTTAATGGTACCTTTAGGACAACCTTTGAAGACTTCTCAATGGGTGGGTGTAGTAGCTCGCAGTCTGATGAAGAGGACGTGAAGAAGAAAATTACAATATTGTTTACACATCAGAAAAGAGTTGCTATCAAGAGTCCGGGGAAAAAGAAAGTACCAAATGGACTACACCACTAGTTTACGAGCCCATCCAACAGTTGATGATAAAGGGTTCTGGCAGTAGGCCTTATTCTCTCGCCTTTTCACCAATCCAAGAAGTCCTGGGTACCCCTAGTAAGCAGAACATTGTTCACCTCTCCAATCCCAGTCTCCAGCGAGTCCGCTTTGGTGGTTTCAGCCCCCTTCGCTACACTCGATTCACTTGTGTGGAGGATCAAACGGCTACCGCGTATGCGCAAAGTACCGGTGAAGTTTGAAGATTACGCTCATTCTATAGTTCAAAACAGTTACATGTTGTGTGACCTTAATCAGTTTTTTCTCAACGGATTCAAAGAATACTACAAGGAAAAGTAAGAAAACAGGTCTTATCACTAATTTTTTATGATAAATAACTACTTGAATTTATGAGCTTGTTTATGATTTATTGCAGGAAAGATGAGTTGGATAGCATCTGCACAATGATCCCAAGTTCGGATCTGAAGAAGGTGCTTGAAGTAGGAACCTGGATGGACACTAACGTCATGTACTACTATTTTGAAATATTGAAGGATGGATGTGATTCATGTTTCATTGTTGACCCAAGCGTCTGTATAAGTACTTTGTTGTGAAAGAGGAGCATACTAGTAGTTTCAGTTATGGGCTCTAGCTGACCATTTACGAAATATTGGATGCACAGTTGGTGGTTGGATGGTTCTGATTCTGCTGTGGAAGCTGTGTTTGGGATGCACGAACTTAGGGTGTTGGACGCAAGGGAAGCACGCATGCTGATTTTTATAGTCCATCACAGATCACATTTCACCTTGTTGGTCGGATATGTTGATGAGAGACAATGGGAGTTCTACAATAGCATGTCTGGCGATCGTCGATCAGTAAAACACGCGGTGAAATTTGTATGTTATGTTACCTTAAACATTGATATATTTGTATTTTGAGTCATTAATTTTCGAGGCGACGTATATGAATTTCTAACTTAATCTAAGAATGCCTTGTGAATGCTTTACGCAGGTGGCATGGTTGAATGAGGTACCATCATTTTGGGTGGTCGGACCTATATCTATGGGGTTGGCTCGTAAAGACAGACATCCCTCATCAGCAAAATGGAAATGACTATGGAATATTTGCAATGGCTTTTACGGAACATTGTGTGGACCACTTTAACATCGACTTCACTCAAGAAGATATCCCCTACTTTCGTAGTAAAATTGCCATAGAGATATTCAAAAGGAGTTGGCAGTTGAATGCCAACAGACTGGGCTTGACTGACTTGAGTGACTTCTTATGATTCAATCGTATATTGTGTGCATATGGGGCTTTTGGCTACTGTAACGGAATGAAATTGCAGAAGAAGCAGTGTGGGAGCTTCTGTTTTGTTTGTTTCTTTTGGATGGTGTGTCGCGACCCCAGACTGGGTCACCAACCTAATCTGGGATCGGGACTAATTAATGTGATGTGTAAGGTGTGCACATTTATTTAATTTCCCATAGGTGTCCGCGGTGAGGATATCACAGCAATATAATACATTTTTGTTTAAGTGCGGAAGCGTGTAGCAAATCAAATCATAATTCATTTTAAAATCACATGACTGACAACATATTTATATAACTTGATTTCAGAGTGAGCAATGATCATTATAACATTTTCTCAAAAGCAAAGTTAAATGTTTATACAAAAGATCAGTTAATTAATCGCTCCCCAAAAATAAAGGCTAACAAAGGCCAGTACAACCAAAAGAATATGTCAGTCATAATCCCCAAAAAAGTATTTCATATCTCGTAGCCTGACCCGATGTCTACATGACTTCATCAGCTTGCCATTCACCTAAACGTTGCGGCTCTCCGGTCACCTCTTCCGGCTCCTCCTCAAGGAAGGGGGCATCTGGACCTGAGTACCAAAAGTAGCGGGTCAGACACGACGGTCTGATAGGTGGGTGAAAAGATATAACAATATGACAATAATTAAATGTACCTTGGAAAACATTGAAACCTGCTAAAACAATAATTTCTATGAAAGAGAATGCATTATCAGTTAGAAAACATACATGTAATATAATACATGAAAGGTACCAAGGAGACAGGAAACTGGCAAGATGGCAACCACACTGAGCTAAATCCTCAATCACTAATGTGATGAGTATGCTAGAGGCATTGGTCTCGGACACTCGAGGTGGCGAGAACCAACTAAATATATAAATACATGTAGCTAGACAAGACCACGACTGTGGAATCGGGTAACGGGACAGGTAGGATCCAGGCTGCAGCTGGCAGGAACAAGATGGGGACGCCAAGTCAGTGGATCAAACCGACAAGGCTATCCAAGCTCAGTGGTGCCGACTTATAGGTTACAAATAAGAAATCACGACATATTCATATATATATATATATATATATATACAGGTAGGTGTATAACAACTAAACAGGCGGGACATGGTGCACATAGGCACATAAATCGCGTTCATGTCAGGTCATGCATATACAGGCTAGCAAGACACTTAAAGTGTATAGTTCAGGCTTTCTAGATCAAGCTAGTAAAAATCACATGAAAATAGGCGAATATATATGAAATCCAAGTACACAAAAACACAAGAAATATTTCCATAAGATACCGGACTATGCATTGAGGATTTAAGATTTAAATCAAGGTGTATAAGGTCCTATATGTCAGTTTTTATCACTAGCTTGGTACTCAATAAGATTTAGGACATTCCAAGCACCCTATACACATTGATAATTCGAGAGTCCTCAACATATTTTCGGGGTGAGATTTTCCTATCAAAATTCCCAAACAATCATTCTTAACCATCCCATGAACATAGGGTTCGAAACAATTTTTCTTTCTTCTCAATCTCCAAAAATTACTGGGAGGTCGGTCACCTGGGCGGTCAGCAGGCGGCTAGCCGACCTGGCCGGTCACCTCCTGGTGACTGCCCCCTACAGAACCAAAATTTCTTGTTACTGATATGTCGCCCGACCCTGAGCGGTCACCAGGCCGACTGGTGACCACCTGCTGACCGCCCAATCAGCGGGCAGTGCAGATTTTTAACACATTTCAACCCTTTTTTCCTCCAATACATTTCTCCAATAACCCTCTTCATTTCTTGTAATAAAATTGAGCTCAAAGCTCCTCCAATTCATCATTCAACACGTCCATTCTCTTCATTCAAATTTCTCCCAAGCACTTTCTTTCCATTCACAATCAATCTCAAGGTAAAGAAAGCCCATTTATATAAAAAACCATTTGTAACTTTGACAACACAATACATACATTTTCAAACCATGAACAAGAGAGAAATAAGCTTATAAATATGCACTTTTAAGAGTAATAGAAACCATTGCAAAGAGAATAGATAAATCACATTAAGAATCATAAGTGAAATATCATGATTTCTCCATAGAACATGTAAATATTCAAAACAATCCATTCATCCACTTGCCTTGGGTCCAAGCTTGCAAATCAAGCCTCTAATCACACTCTTAAGATCACAATCACCAATCTACACAAAAACCCCCAAATACAACCCATTACAAACCCTAAAAGATCAAAACAATTAAATAGAAGGAGGGAAGTTCCAATAATGGAGATGGAGCTTCTCTAAGGTCACAAGAATACATATCTAGAAGATGAAGATGATCACTTACTTGGAAGGTCCTTTAATGGCAAGAGTTATCTCAAAGAGAGCTTCAATGGTGATGGATTTCTCCTCCAAGAGTATCAATGGAGAGCTTGCAAGGTGGAGAAGAAGAAAATGAAACCCATTTCTTGATTGATGCAAGGTTGATGTGGATTTGGAGATGGAAGCAAGAAGAAGAAGAAGAAATTTCAAGAAGAAAACCCTAGGCAGCCCTTCAATGGAGACTAGCTAGAGAGGGTAAAGTGAAAAAGGCTCTCCTTTTATAGAAAGTGAAGGTGGGTCCCACAACTTAACATGATTAATTGGGTTTAAAACATGAATTTCTAGGCATCGGATGAATTCGATGAAGCAGGAAGAAATGATCGTCAAAATTTCTAGTTTCCAAAAAGTATAAATTTCACGGGTTTCGGAGATACTGAAAATAGTGTCGAAATTTTTATGTAAAAAGACTGTTTTGCCCCTAACATTAGAAAAGTAGGGTTTCGGGGTTTCGAACGGGGACGAGATCAACACAAAAGTTGTAGAGATTAACGAGATAAGTAAAACGAGGCAAAACAAGAATTATATGAAATTTTGAATAATCTCCCAATCACGCGCAAAGTCACTAAAAGAACCCCCAAAGGCTCCCACTAATTACAAAGGCACTCAAAATTCTCCAAAGCTATAACAAAAGCTATTCCGATCCCAACTTAACCAAAATCCACTAATCACACTTAGAACTAAAACACAACTTAATTAACGCTAATCGAGGTCACTCGGGTATGGGTCTTACATGGTGCATGTGGGGCTTTGGCTGGTTCTGATACTGCTAAACATGTTTAAAGTTGTTTCTGTGTGTGTTTCATATGTATACACCGTTGAACATCTTATAATTCAGAAACAATGCCATTGTGCATGTTGAACTAGCAATTGCTATAACGTTGGAGAATGATTTTTTTAACTGTGAACAGCTTGTGTACAGAATGGTGAAATGAATGAGATGAATGACTGCCTCTGTAAAAGGGTTATTATTAATAGATACATGATACATGATTGCATTTTTCTTCTATCACATATGATTGATCCTTTAAATGTGATTAAGGTGGTCCTAATTTGTTTGCATTATCAAGTTATGACAACTGTATTAACTTAGCTAGGGGCATTTTTATAAACATATCACATAACCTATTGGCTAATACAGCTAAGAATCCACACAGAGAGTGGTTGGGTTTTTAGCAATGAATTATTAGGGGCAATTTTAACAAGAAGTCACCCCCCTTTCTGAATTTCAGTTGGAAATCCAAACACCCACCATCGTCTCATTGAAATGCATCCAGAGTATGTTTAAAAATACAAGTTTAGACTAATTGAATTACTTAGACCATAAAAGCGAACAATTTATTTCACTAACAATATACATGGTCTCTATCGATCAGTGGAATGAAATTTAAAGTTGAAAGGCAGTAGCTTTTACAATATATAAAAATAGTTGATATAGACTATTTTTATTTGTCGGTATCGACCAATTCTATCAGTGGAATGAATTTAAAGTTGAAAGGTAGTAGCTACTGCTATAGATAAAAATAGTTGATATTGACTATTTAGAATAGTCAGTATTGACAAATTTCGTTAGTGGAATGAATTTAAAGTTGAAAGGCAATAGCTACTGCTATAGATAAAAATAGTCGATATCTAGTCGGTATCGACTAATTTCGTCAGTGGAAGGAATTTAAGTTGAAAGGCAGTAGTTACTGCTATAGATAAAAATAGTCGATATTGACTATTTAGAATAGTCGGTATCGACCATTTTTGTCAGTGGAATGAATTTAAAGTTGAAAGGCAGTAGCTACTGCTATAGATAAAAATAGTCGATATTGACTATTTAAAATAGTCGGTATCAACCAATTTCGTCAGTGGAATGAATTTAAATTTGAAAGGCATTAGCTACTGCTATTGTTGCGACCTCAGACCGATAAAGAATAAGATACTACTCGTGCACGTGATTTCCCACAGGTGTCTGCGGTGAAGATATCACATCAACATAATATATTTTTGTTAAGTGCGGAAGCGTGTAGCAAATCTAATTCACACATTCGTATCCATAATGGCAAGACTGATAACACATTTATATAAAAAATATCAGAGTGAGCAATGATCAATAGTATTTTCCCCAAAAGTAACATTAAAGTTTATACAAAAGAGCATTTGATTACATTTCCCAAAAATAGAGGCCAACAAAGGCCAGTATAAACAAAATATAATTCCCAAAAGAATGTTTAACCACAACCCTCAAAATATGTCGTATCTCAAGGCAACCGAATTTCTAGATGACATCATCGGCATGCTACTCGACTAAGCGCTGCGGTTCACCGACCGCCTCCTCAAGCTCCGTCTCAGGATAGACAATGTCTGGACCTGAGTACCAAAGAAATGGATCAGAAACGACGGTCTGGCAGGTGGGTGAAAGGATATAGCAATATAACATTAATCGAATTTACCTTGGAAAACATTTAAACCTGTTTAAACAATAAATTCCATTGAAGAAATAATTCATTCATTCAAAAACATACATGCAGTGTAAAACAAGTAAAGGTAACCAAGGAATCGGGAAACAAGCAAGATGGCAACCACACGAAACTAAGTCCTTTATCACCGAAGTGACAAGAGCATATCAAGGCGTTGATCTCAGTCACACGAGGTGAGAAGATTCAACGAAATATACATATACATATAATAATACGGGACATGACCACGGTAGCGAGCCGAGCATCAGGAACCACGGTAGCAAGCCGGGGTATCGGGACAAGACCACGGTAATAAACTGGGTAGCGGGATCCAAACTGCAGCTGGCGGGACAATAGGGGGATCTCTAAGTCGGTGGATCAGACCGACAAGGTCATCCAAGCTTAGTGGTGCCGACTCATAGGTCAAGTAATAGAAATCGGGACATGTATAAAATCTGTCAAGTGCAAGTACATAAACGGGGGGAACAAGGGTGCTCAAAAGCACAATTATCATTACATTTTGAGAATGCACATTGGGGCTAGCAAAAATGCTACAATTGCAATTTCAATATTTTTGGGAATGCATATAAAATTTGGGAACAATGAAATACTAATGAACTTTTGAAATCTCAAGACAAGTACCGGGGTTCAAAACTAATTCAAGGAGAATAGGGATCCCCGTATGTCAATATAATAAAGACATGGTACTCCTTGAGTTTGGGGACATTCCGGGGTCCTTATATACCTTGTTGAATGTAAGACCCCATCCCGAGTGATATTGATTAGCGGTAATTAAGTTATGTTTTAGTTCTGAGCGTGTTTAGTGTGTTTTGGTTAAGTTGGGATAGAATAACTTTTGATATAGCTTTGGGGAATTTTGAGTGCCTTTGTGACTAGAGAGGCCCTTTGGGGGTTCCTTTTATGACTTTGCGTTTACTTGGGAGATTATATGAGATTCTTGTGTTTATTGTTTTAATCCCATTTTATTTATCTCATTAATCGTTACAACTTTCATGTTGGTCCCGTGCCCATTCGAGATCCCGAAACCCGACTTTCCTAGCATGGAGGGCAAAACAATCTTTTTACACTAAATCTGTACCCAAAATTTGATATCCCCGAAACATATACTTTTTAGAAACTAGATATTTTGACGATCATTTCTTCCTTCTTCGTCGAACTCATCCGAGACCCCCGAGAAACATGTTTCAAGTCATGTTAGTTGTGGGACCCACCTTCACTTTCTATAAAAGGAGAGCCCTTTTCACTTTACTCTTTCTAGCTACTTTTCATTGAAGGTGAGTTTGCTTGAAGGTTGCCTAGGGTTTTTCTTCTTCTTATTCTTGCTTCCATCCCCATCCCCAAATCCACATCAACCTTGCACCAATCAAGAAATGAGTTTCATTTTCTTCTTCCCCACCTTGCAAGCTTTCCATAGATGCCATTAGAAGACAAATCTACCAACGTTGAGACTCTCCTTGAGATAACTTTTGCCATTTGAAGAACTTCCTTGTAAGCAATCTTCTCCATCTTCTAGATTTGTGTTCTTATAACCCTAGAGAAGCTCCATCTCCATTATTGAGAGTTCTCTCCTTTTATTTCATTGTTTTGACTATTTAGGGTTTGTAATGGGTTGTATTTGGGGGTTTTGTGTAGATTGGTGATTTGAGCTTAAGAGAGTGATTAGAAGAGATCAAATTGCTAGCTTGGACCTAAGGTAAGTGGATGATTTGATTTTTATGAGCTTTCAATGGTTTTATAAGAAATGCATTTGACTTTACTATTTACTCTTGACTTGCATTGATTTTTGAAATAAATGTTAATGTACCTTGGTAGTTTGTTTAATTCTTGAAAATGTTAACATTTATGACTTTACATTTATTGCTTGTTTATGACTTAGATGGATTCTTGTGATTGTGGATTTTCTCTTCTCTCTTGTGGCTGAATATGGTTGAGAAGGAGATGATTGAATGTGTTATTGGTGGAAGTTTATGAGGAGTTTAATGGGGGTGTTGAGCTTCCCATTTTGATGTAGAAATGAGGCTTAAAGGGGTTGTATAAGGAGGAGAAAGAGAGGGGAAGAACTGTCCCAGAACCAGTTTCTGGACAGTTCGCTCGAGCGAACTTGACGGGTTGCTCGAGCGAAGTGTCCAGAAAAGGTTTCGAACCATTCCAGTGGATAGTTCGCTCGAGCGGACCCTTTATCGCTCGAGCGAACCCTCCCTGTACTCGTTCTAGAGAGTGGTTAGTTCGAACGAATTGGAATTTCGCTCGAGCCAACCTGAACTGGATGAGTTCGCTCGAGTGACCTAAACCTCGCTCGAGCGAACCCACCCAGACAACCATTCCAAAGAGCTCATCGCTCGAACGAACCCCTAGTTCGCTCGAGTGATGGGTACTATTCTCCTGGGACTATTTTGGAAGCATTAATGAAATGTTTAAATGTTCGAACGAGGTTTGTTGGGAACTCTATTGTGATAGAAAGACTCATTCTCATGATCAGAAACCCGTTCGAGGAAGAAACCACATTACGAAGATTTTATTTGAAGTTTTGAAAATCCGAAGGTGTATAAGGAGCTTGGAATGTCCCCAAACTCAAAAGTACCAAGTTACTATTAATTGACATACGGGACCTCTATTCACCTCAAACCAATCTTGAACCCGAAACTTCAATGGTTCATTTGTACTTTTCCTTGTTCCCGAGATTTACACTACATGATTTGTTATTCCCGATAGCATTGAAATTATACTTGTATTAATTGCTAGTCCCGAAATGCATTGTCCGGCATGAAATGACAGTTGTGCCTTTGACCACCCCCGTTCCGCTTGTTTACTTACTTGTACTCGATGTTTTTTATACATGTTTTAATCTTGTCATTTGACCTATGAGTCGGCACCACTAAGCTTGGATAACCCTGTTAGTCTGATCTACCGACTTGGAGATCCCCCTCTTGTCCTGCCAGCTGCAGTTTGGATCCCGCTACCCGGTTATCACCGTGGTCTTGTCTCGATACCTCGGATCGCTACCGTGGTTCCTGATGCTTGGCTCGCTACCGTGGTCATGTCTCGTATATTATATGTATATATATATATATTTCGTTGTTTCTACTCACCTCGTGTGACTAAGATCAACGCCTTGATATTGCTCTATCACTTCAATAATAGAGGACTTAGCTTCGTGTGGTTACCATCTTGCTTGTTTCCCGTTTCCTTCGTTACCTTTACATGTTTTACAACGCATACTTGTATTTGAATAAATGATTCATCTCTTTTATGGAAATTGTTATTAAAACATGTTTAAATGCTTTTGACGGTAAATTCATTTATTATTATATTGTCATGTCTTTTCACCCGTTTGTCAAACCGTCGTGTTTGACCCACTCTTTGGTACTCAGGTCCGTACATTGTCTATCCCGAGGCGGAGCTTGAGGACGAGGTCGGTGAACCGCAATGCCTAGTTGAGTGGCACGCTGATGATGTCGTTTAGACATTTGGTTTCTATGAGAGGCATAACATTTTGGGAAACATTTAACCATTCTTTTGGGAATTGGTATTTTGTTTATATTGGCCTTTGTTGGCCTCTATTTTTGGAAAATGTAATTAAATGATATTTTGTATAAACTTTAACTTTTTTTTTTGGGAAAACACTTATGATCATTGCTCATTCTGATACTTAGTTTATATATTTGTTGTTATCTTGGATTTGAATTATCAATTTGATTTGCTACACGCTTCCGCATTGAAAAAATATTTATATTATAGTGATATTCTCACCGCGGACACCTGTGAGAAATTAAATAAATATGGCACACACACATACACAATAATTAGTCCCGATCCCGGATTAGGCCTGCGGGCCCGGTCCGGGGTCGCGACAGTGAATTTCAAAACTACAATGGATCTTTTTGAAGTGATTTCTTTCTCAAACGGACTTCATGTATCATTTCTTTATACTTCCATTTCATTGAGGCTCTCAACAAACCTCTCCCAATCATCTAAACATTTCATTTTTACTTCTAAGGTAGCCCTAGGTGAACAATACTCATCGCTTGAGCAGACCTGGAGTTCACTCGAGCGGTGAGCTCTCTGGAATGATTTTCTGGGTGGGTTCGCTCGAGCGAAGTTGAGTTTTCTTGAGCGAACTTGTCCAGTCCAGGTTGGCTCGAGCGAAATTTCAGTTTACTCGAGCTAACCATTCTCTGGAATAAGTTTTGGGAGGGTTCGCTCGAGCGAGCCAAAGTTCGCTCGAGCAAGCCAAAATTCACTCGAGCGAACTGTCCACTAGAATGGTTCGCTCGAGCGACCTATCAAGTTTGCTTGAGCGAACTGTCCAAAACTGGTTCCGGGGACAATTCTACTCACCCCTTTCTCATCCTCTTATAACCCCCTTTGAGCCCATTCAAACACCAATAAAATCCCCATCAATAATTCCATAAACATCAAATCAAACACCTTCTGAATCACATCCAACCACAAAAGAGGAGAGAAAATCCACAATAAAAAGGATTTATTTATACCACAAACAAGTAATAAATGAAAGGTTGTAAATGCTAACATTTCTTGGAGTTAAACAACCAACCAACTCATTCATGTGAATTTATTTCAAAATCATGTAAATCAAGAATAGTATGAATAGAAATGACAAAATCAACACATGTCTCATAAAACCATATAATGCTCAAACACCCAATCTTCCACTTGCCTTGGGTCTCTAACAAGCAAACCAAGCTCTAATCAAGCCTCTCTCAAAGATAACCTACAAACACATCAAAAACCCGAAATACAAACCCTAAAATGGTCAAGACAATGAGCAAGGAGGAAGAAAGCTTCAATAATGAAAGTGGGGACTCCTATAGGCCAGGAAAACACAATATCAAAAGATGAGAAGGGTTACTTGCATGAGAGTTCTTCAAAGACACAAGATTAGCTCAAGGAAGGTCTTGGGATGGAAGGTTTCCTCCACAATAGTATCAATGGAGAGCTTTAGTAGTGAGGAAGAAGATGATGATCTCTATTTCTCAATTTGTTCAAAGTTGGTGGTGATTTGGTGATGGAAAAGCAAGAGGGAGAAAAGGAAGAGAGAAAACCCTAGCTTGGGTGGCTTTAGAGCTGGAAAAGGAGAAGGGGAAAAGAGAAGAAGAGTTGTATTTTTATACAAGTCAAGAGTGGGCTCCCCCACTAGAAATCTTGTGGGAATGAAAACATGACTTTTGGGACCTTGGATGAGTTCGACGAAGAAGGGAAAAACGATCGTCGAAATTTCTAGTTTCCAAGAAGTATATATTTCGAGGATTTCGGGAATATCAAATTTTTGGTACAGATTTAGTGTAAAAAGTCTGTTTTGCCCTCAATGCTAGGAAAGTCGGGTTTCAGGGTTCCGAACGGGAACGGGATCAACATAAAAGTGCTAGAGATTAACGAGATAAGTAAAAAGGAATTAAGATACAAATTATTGGAAATCTCGAATAATCCCGCAAGCACACGTAAAGTTACAAAAAGGAACCCCAAAGGGTCCCACTAATTACCAAGGCACTCAAAATTCCCCAAAGCTATAACAGAGGCTATTCTAAACCCAACTTAACCAAAATTCACTAATTACGCTTAGAACTAAAACACGACTTAATCAGTACTAATCGAGGTCACTCGGGTCAGGGTCTTACAACTATAGATGAAAATAGTTGATATCGACTATTTAGAACAGTTGGTATCGACAAATTTCGTCAGTGGAATGAATTTAAAGTTGAAAGGCAGTAGCTACTGCTATAGATAAAAATAGTCGATATCTAGTCGGTATCGACCAATTTCGTCAGTGGAAGGAATTTAAGTTGAAAGGCAGTAGCTACTGCTATAGATGAAAATAGTTGATATTGACTATTTAGAATAGTCGGTATCGACAAATTTCGTTAAGTGGAATGAAATTAAAGTTGTAAGTAGTAGCTTCTGATATAGCTGAAAATTATCTATATCGACTATTCTCAATCATCGGTATCGACCAATCTCGTCAATTGATTGAAAATAAAGTTGTAAGTTGTAGCCGTTGCAATATGTATTAATAATCGGTATCGACTATTTTGAATGATCGGTATCGACCAATTTCGTCAGTGGAATGAGATTAAAGTTGTAAGGCAGATACATTAAAATGGTCAATATCGACTATTTTTAATGATGAGAGGAAATATAAAGTTGTTGAAAGTCCGTGATCCTTAACCCTAGAGGGGGGTGAATAGTGTGAGATACAACTTAGTGACCAATAATGCCCAATTTTAACCTTTATAATTCAATTAGTCACAAGTGATGATTAAGTAAATAAATGCGGAAGCTAACTGAAACAATCACCACAAAGCATACACCATCACATAAGGATTTATAGTGGTCCGGCCTCAATGCTACATCCACTACCGGCTTGTGATCCAACACCCCACCGGATTTTCAGTATCTATGATTTTTAATAGTCTAAGCAATAACCTTTACATTATGCTTTCCAAGGCTAAGCAATAACCTCTTACACTATATTTTTCTTAGGCTAAGCAATAACCTTTGCAATAAAAAGGTTGGTTATCTCTCTAAGTAGTGTCTATAATACACTTGATGGAGATACAATTTTAGCTCAATACAATGCCTCTTAATTAGGCGGATATGAAAGTGAAAATCTAATTCACACACACACAAACACACACACATTATGGATGCAAAG
Organism: Cinnamomum chago; assembly: GCA_038049695.1. Taxonomy (NCBI): domain Eukaryota; kingdom Viridiplantae; phylum Streptophyta; class Magnoliopsida; order Laurales; family Lauraceae; genus Cinnamomum; species Cinnamomum chago. The sequence continues at coordinate 97,515,552 of CP142453.1, read as the reverse complement.
ATGAATATACAATGTGTATGTATGATGTCCTCAATCAATTTGAAAATAAAACCTCATAAATGTATGCCAAAGGCTTTTAAAAGTTTTAGCTCATAAAAACATTTATGATTGAGGAAAGAATGCTAATCACATGTTAAAAATAACTTGTAAAAGATATAACTATGTATTCTAAACAAGTTGTGAAGTTTTAAGAACAAAACATGTGATGCATAAGGATTTCAATCAAATTAACAATGTAGCTCAATATATATATATATATATATATGCTAAAAGCATTTGAAAGTGTAAAATACAAAAATAGATTTGATTGAAGTTAAGGGACAAATCATATGTAATTAAAAACTGAACTTGAAAATGATATACCTATCAAGGCTAAGCAAGTTGTGAAGCTTTAAAACAACAGTACTTATGATTTGTGAAGTTGTTGAATCCAAAACATAAGATAGATTTGAAAGTGATTTTCTTATAATTGTCGCGACCCCGGACCGGGAATCCCAATCTGGGATCGGGACTAATGTGGTGAATGATGATTGATGATGATTATCTACATCCACAATATACAATTTATTTAATTTCCCACAGGTGTCCGCGGTGAGGATATCACAACCTTGCATGAATGTCTCTTTTTAGAGCGGAAGCGTGTAGCAAATCAAATAGTTAGACTATCTCAAGTCATGCAAGCATTAACATCAAATATCAAAACTGTATCAGAAAGAGCAATGATCTATAGCATGTTTCCCAAAAGTTGTTAAGGTTAAACAAAATATCATTTAGTTACATTCCCCAAAATTAGAGGCCAACAAAGGCCAATATTAAAAAATAATATCCCAAAAGAATGGTTAACAAGTTCTCCCCAAAATGTTACGCCTCTTGTAGCAACCCGATGTCTACATGACATCGTCAGCGCGCCACTCAACTAGAGGATGCGGCTCACCTACCGCCTCCTCCGGCTCCTCCTCAAGGAAACCGACAACGGGACCTAAGTACCAAAGCAAAGGATCAGACACGACGGTCTGGCAAGAGAGTGAGAAGATACAACAACATAAACTAGATCAAATATCTCGAAAAGCAAGGAAATCTGTTTAAGCAAGAACTCTCATAAAATATATAAATCAATTGCTAGAAAACATGTAAACAAGATAAAACATATGAGGTAACCAAGGGATCGGGAACTCACAAGATGGCAATCACATAAAGCTAAGTCCTCTGTCACTAAAGTGACAACAGTATCACGGGATGTTGTTCTCAGTCACACAAGGTGAGGAGAAACAACGCAAATCATATATACAATATAAATATACGGGAACGGGACCACGGTAGCGAACCGGGTATCGGGACGGGACCACGGTAATGACTGGGTATCGGGATCCAAACTACAGCTGGCGGGACGGGAGAGGGATTTCCAAGTCGGTGGATCAAACCGACAAGGTATCCAAGCTTAGTGATGCCGACACATAGGTTAAATAACACATCGATACATATGCAAGTAAATCAAGTACAAGTACATCAATGAACGGGCAAGAATATTCAATGTATAACTTTCATTTCATATCGGGCAATACTCTTCGGGACAAGTCAATGTTACTAGTGTAACCATCAAGCTTTCGGGAAAACAGATCATGTACAGTAAATCTTGGAAAAGAAGAAATAAAATGAACTATACCAATTCGGGAAAGATAATGATTTTTAAGATCTATTTGAGTGAATAGGGGTCCCGTATGTCTATGATGGAAATGACTTGGTACTCCTTGAGTTTGAAGACATTCCGGGCTCCTTATCCACTTCTACGATTTTCAAAACTTAACATGAGCTTATGGATAGTACTAGATGCTATGATAGAAAAATCAAGACTATAAACGGTCCATCCTAAGTATGATGTCAACCCGGAACCATCGAGCAACCTACTCAGTCACCGAAAGGAATAGAGCTCGCGATACCCAAGGAGATAGACTTTGCATTTAGGTATGAAGAGGATATCGTGTCGTTCCATCCCGTTCGAGATTGAATAGATTGAACTTCGATGCATTCCGAACCAACCGTGAAGAGCATTGGCTCAAGACGCTCTCACATATGGTCAAGTGAGTCCAAGGAGGGTAGCCAAGGTCCACAAAAAAGATAAATTTCAAAAGAAATGCACAGGGTCCGATCGATCGGCCGATCGATCGGCCCAAAAACCCTTACAGTTAAAAGACAGACCGATCGATCGTCCTGTAGGTCCGATCGATCGGCACTGGGCGTGAAGCATGCCCGGGAACTTGATTTTTCTCCTTTTTGTTTCCTTTCCTTCCAACACCTCAACAACCACAAATAACTATGAACAAGGTGACTTAAACACATGATTCCCAGACATTAAATGAGGCTATCAAGATGTGTAAAGATCATTTATTTCAACCATGGAAAAATCAATGAAAGCAATCAATGAAAACATGAAAACCATAAATACTTCACCAAACCATTTCAAACTCAAAAACATCCAAACATTCACTTGCCTCAAGTCCAAGCTAGCTGAAATCAAGCCTCTATTCACTTCTATTGCTCAAGCCAAGCTACAATAAAAAACCCCCCAAAACAACCCTAAAATGGGTTACACAATGAATGAAAATGAAAGAACCAACAATAATGCAAATGCAGCTTCTCAAGGGCTAGAGGAACACTAATCTAGGAGATGGGGATGATCACTTACCTTTAAGGTCCTCTAATGGCAAGAGTAAGCTCAATGGAGGTCTTGGAATGGAGGGTTTTCTCCACAATTGGTATCAATAGGGAGCCATGGTGAAGAGGAAGAAGAAGATGATCTCCATTTCGAGTTTGGTGCAAGATTGGTGAGGATTTGAGATGGAGAAGCAAGAAGAAGAAGAGAAAGGCAAGGAAACCCTAGGCTCTCCACTTGTGCTGGAATATGAAGAATGAGATGAATGGGAAATGGCTTCCCTTGTTAACAAGTGAGTTGGGTTGGGTTGGGTCCCACAACTAAAGGAGCTACAATGGCTGAAATCATCTCTCTCGGGTCCTCGGATGAATTCGACGAAGAAGGAAGAAACGTTCGTCGAAATATCTAGTTTCCAAAAAGTGTATGTTTCGCGGGTTTCGAGAATATTAAGTTTTGGGTACAGATTTGGTGTGCAATGATTGTTTTACCCTCAATGCTATGAAATCGGGTTTCGGGACCTCAAATGGGCACGGGATCAACATGAAAGTTGTAAGAATCCACAAGATGAATGCAACGGGCCAAAAACACAATTCAAAACACGTCGGGAAAATTTCACAAGAAAATGCAAAGTCGAAAAGGGAACCCCCAAAGGGCCCCACAAGCTATCAATCACTCCAAAAAGCCCAAAACTAGAATCAAGGCTATTCCAAACCTAACTAGACCAAAAACACTAATCAAGCTTAGCACTAACACGCAACTTAATTAGCACTAATCGGGTTCACTCGGGTCGGGGTCTTACAATAATGAAAAACAACAACCAAAGATTCAACCAAGTATAGGAATCATGTTACATATAATTTCAAAGATGTTTTCAATAACATGATTTACTTAGATATACCAATTTGAGTACTACTTGGTTTGAATCAAGGTAATGCATCCAAAACAATAAATCAATTCAAAACATATACATGTTAAGGACACAACAAATCATAGTTTAACATGCTAGAAAAGATTTACCAATAATTAAAGCAAAGCATGAAAACATATGATTAAGAAAAGTAAAGCTTACTTAGTGATTTAACTCAATGGAACCAAGCTTTAGCTTTCCAAATGACCCCTATCATCCCTTAGCTCATTCCCCTTTGATTGGCCTCAAAACATCTCAAGGAAGGCCTCTTAGTTCCTCTTTTTTTTTCAAAAGAATGAACTTGCTTTTATACTAAAAAAATGAGTTTCTGCGAGTCCCCGGTCGACCTACACCTTTCCCCGGTTTTTTATACATGTTTTAATCTTGTCATTTGACCTATGAGTCGGCACCACTAAGCTTGGATAACCCTGTTAGTCTGATCTACCGACTTGGAGATCCCCCTCTTGTCCTGCCAGCTGCAGTTTGGATCCCGCTACCCGGTTATCACCGTGGTCTTGTCTCGATACCTCGGATCGCTACCGTGGTTCCTGATGCTTGGCTCGCTACCGTGGTCATGTCTCGTATATTATATGTATATATATATATATTTCGTTGTTTCTACTCACCTCGTGTGACTAAGATCAACGCCTTGATATTGCTCTATCACTTCAATAATAGAGGACTTAGCTTCGTGTGGTTACCATCTTGCTTGTTTCCCGTTTCCTTCGTTACCTTTACATGTTTTACAACGCATACTTGTATTTGAATAAATGATTCATCTCTTTTATGGAAATTGTTATTAAAACATGTTTAAATGCTTTTGACGGTAAATTCATTTATTATTATATTGTCATGTCTTTTCACCCGTTTGTCAAACCGTCGTGTTTGACCCACTCTTTGGTACTCAGGTCCGTACATTGTCTATCCCGAGGCGGAGCTTGAGGACGAGGTCGGTGAACCGCAATGCCTAGTTGAGTGGTACGCTGATGATGTCGTTTAGACATTTGGTTTCTATGAGAGGCATAACATTTTGGGAAACATTTAACCATTCTTTTGGGAATTGGTATTTTGTTTATATTGGCCTTTGTTGGCCTCTATTTTTGGAAAATGTAATTAAATGATATTTTGTATAAACTTTAACTTTTTTTTTTGGGAAAACACTTATGATCATTGCTCATTCTGATACTTAGTTTATATATTTGTTGTTATCTTGGATTTGAATTATCAATTTGATTTGCTACACGCTTCCGCATTGAAAAAATATTTATATTATAGTGATATTCTCACCGCGGACACCTGTGAGAAATTAAATAAATATGGCACACACACATACACAATAATTAGTCCCGATCCCGGATTAGGCCTGCGGGCCCGGTCCGGGGTCGCGACAGTGAATTTCAAAACTACAATGGATCTTTTTGAAGTGATTTCTTTCTCAAACGGACTTCATGTATCATTTCTTTATACTTCCATTTCATTGAGGCTCTCAACAAGCCTCTCCCAATCATCTAAACATTTCATTTTTACTTCTAAGGTAGCCCTAGGTGAACAATACTCATCGCTTGAGCAGACCTGGAGTTCACTCGAGCGGTGAGCTCTCTGGAATGATTTTCTGGGTGGGTTCGCTCGAGCGAAGTTGAGTTTTCTTGAGCGAACTTGTCCAGTCCAGGTTGGCTCGAGCGAAATTTCAGTTTACTCGAGCTAACCATTCTCTGGAATAAGTTGTGGGAGGGTTCGCTCGAGCGAGCCAAAGTTCGCTCGAGCAAGCCAAAATTCACTCGAGCGAACTGTCCACTAGAATGGTTCGCTCGAGCGACCTATCAAGTTTGCTTGAGCGAACTGTCCAAAACTGGTTCCGGGGACAATTCTACTCACCCCTTTCTCATCCTCTTATAACCCCCTTTGAGCCCATTCAAACACCAATAAAATCCCCATCAATAATTCCATAAACATCAAATCAAACACCTTCTGAATCACATCCAACCACAAAAGAGGAGAGAAAATCCACAATAAAAAGGATTTATTTATACCACAAACAAGTAATAAATGAAAGGTTGTAAATGCTAACATTTCTTGGAGTTAAACAACCAACCAACTCATTCATGTGAATTTATTTCAAAATCATGTAAATCAAGAATAGTATGAATAGAAATGACAAAATCAACACATGTCTCATAAAACCATATAATGCTCAAACACCCAATCTTCCACTTGCCTTGGGTCTCTAACAAGCAAACCAAGCTCTAATCAAGCCTCTCTCAAAGATAACCTACAAACACATCAAAAACCCGAAATACAAACCCTAAAATGGTCAAGACAATGAGCAAGGAGGAAGAAAGCTTCAATAATGAAAGTGGGGACTCCTATAGGCCAGGAAAACACAATATCAAAAGATGAGAAGGGTTACTTGCATGAGAGTTCTTCAAAGACACAAGATTAGCTCAAGGAAGGTCTTGGGATGGAAGGTTTCCTCCACAATAGTATCAATGGAGAGCTTTAGTAGTGAGGAAGAAGATGATGATCTCTATTTCTCAATTTGTTCAAAGTTGGTGGTGATTTGGTGATGGAAAAGCAAGAGGGAGAAAAGGAAGAGAGAAAACCCTAGCTTGGGTGGCTTTAGAGCTGGAAAAGGAGAAGGGGAAAAGAGAAGAAGAGTTGTATTTTTATACAAGTCAAGAGTGGGCTCCCCCACTAGAAATCTTGTGGGAATGAAAACATGACTTTTGGGACCTTGGATGAGTTCGACGAAGAAGGGAAAAACGATCGTCGAAATTTCTAGTTTCCAAGAAGTATATATTTCGAGGATTTCGGGAATATCAAATTTTTGGTACAGATTTAGTGTAAAAAGTCTGTTTTGCCCTCAATGCTAGGAAAGTCGGGTTTCAGGGTTCCGAACGGGAACGGGATCAACATAAAAGTGGTAGAGATTAACGAGATAAGTAAAAAGGAATTAAGATACAAATTATTGGAAATCTCGAATAATCCCGCAAGCACACGTAAAGTTACAAAAAGGAACCCCAAAGGGTCCCACTAATTACCAAGGCACTCAAAATTCCCCAAAGCTATAACAGAGGCTATTCTAAACCCAACTTAACCAAAATTCACTAATTACGCTTAGAACTAAAACACGACTTAATCAGTACTAATCGAGGTCACTCGGGTCAGGGTCTTACAACTATAGATGAAAATAGTTGATATCGACTATTTAGAACAGTTGGTATCGACAAATTTCGTCAGTGGAATGAATTTAAAGTTGAAAGGCAGTAGCTACTGCTATAGATAAAAATAGTCGATATCTAGTCGGTATCGACCAATTTCGTCAGTGGAAGGAATTTAAGTTGAAAGGCAGTAGCTACTGCTATAGATGAAAATAGTTGATATTGACTATTTAGAATAGTCGGTATCGACAAATTTCGTTAAGTGGAATGAAATTAAAGTTGTAAGTAGTAGCTTCTGATATAGCTGAAAATTATCTATATCGACTATTCTCAATCATCGGTATCGACCAATCTCGTCAATTGATTGAAAATAAAGTTGTAAGTTGTAGCCGTTGCAATATGTATTAATAATCGGTATCGACTATTTTGAATGATCGGTATCGACCAATTTCGTCAGTGGAATGAGATTAAAGTTGTAAGGCAGATACATTAAAATGGTCAATATCGACTATTTTTAATGATGAGAGGAAATATAAAGTTGTTGAAAGTCCGTGATCCTTAACCCTAGAGGGGGGTGAATAGTGTGAGATACAACTTAGTGACCAATAATGCCCAATTTTAACCTTTATAATTCAATTAGTCACAAGTGATGATTAAGTAAATAAATGCGGAAGCTAACTGAAACAATCACCACAAAGCATACACCATCACATAAGGATTTATAGTGGTCCGGCCTCAATGCTACATCCACTACCGGCTTGTGATCCAACACCCCACCGGATTTTCAGTATCTATGGTTTTTAATAGGCTAAGCAATAACCTTTACATTATGCTTTCCAAGGCTAAGCAATAACCTCTTACACTATATTTTTCTTAGGCTAAGCAATAACCTTTGCAATAAAAAGGTTGGTTATCTCTCTAAGTAGTGTCTATAATACACTTGATGGAGATACAATTTTAGCTCAATACAATGCCTCTTAATTAGGCGGATATGAAAGTGAAAATCTAATTCACACACACACAAACACACACACATTATGGATGCAAAGATGAATATACAATGTGTATGTATGATGTCCTCAATCAATTTGAAAATAAAACCTCATAAATGTATGCCAAAGGCTTTTAAAAGTTTTAGCTCATAAAAACATTTATGATTGAGGAAAGAATGCTAATCACATGTTAAAAATAACTTGTAAAAGATATAACTATGTATTCTAAACAAGTTGTGAAGTTTTAAGAACAAAACATGTGATGCATAAGGATTTCAATCAAATTAACAATGTAGCTCAATATATATATATATATATGCTAAAAGCATTTGAAAGTGTAAAATACAAAAATAGATTTGATTGAAGTTAAGGGACAAATCATATGTAATTAAAAACTGAACTTGAAAATGATATACCTATCAAGGCTAAGCAAGTTGTGAAGCTTTAAAACAACAGTACTTATGATTTGTGAAGTTGTTGAATCCAAAACATAAGATAGATTTGAAAGTGATTTTCTTATAATTGTCGCGACCCCGGACCGGGAATCCCAATCTGGGATCGGGACTAATGTGGTGAATGATGATTGATGATGATTATCTACATCCACAATATACAATTTATTTAATTTCCCACAGGTGTCCGCGGTGAGGATATCACAACCTTGCATGAATGTCTCTTTTTAGAGCGGAAGCGTGTAGCAAATCAAATAGTTAGACTATCTCAAGTCATGCAAGCATTAACATCAAATATCAAAACTGTATCAGAAAGAGCAATGATCTATAGCATGTTTCCCAAAAGTTGTTAAGGTTAAACAAAATATCATTTAGTTACATTCCCCAAAATTAGAGGCCAACAAAGGCCAATATTAAAAAATAGTATCCCAAAAGAATGGTTAACAAGTTCTCCCCAAAATGTTACGCCTCTTGTAGCAACCCGATGTCTACATGACATCGTCAGCGCGCCATTCAACTAGAGGATGCGGCTCACCTACCGCCTCCTCCGGCTCCTCCTCAAGGAAACCGACAACGGGACCTAAGTACCAAAGCAAAGGATCAGACACGACGGTCTGGCAAGAGAGTGAGAAGATACAACAACATAAACTAGATGAAATATCTCGAAAAGCAAGGAAATCTGTTTAAGCAAGAACTCTCATAAAATATATAAATCAATTGCTAGAAAACATGTAAACAAGATAAAACATATGAGGTAACCAAGGGATCGGGAACTCACAAGATGGCAATCACATAAAGCTAAGTCCTCTGTCACTAAAGTGACAACAGTATCACGGGATGTTGTTCTCAGTCACACAAGGTGAGGAGAAACAACGCAAATCATATATACAATATAAATATACGGGAACGGGACCACGGTAGCGAACCGGGTATCGGGACGGGACCACGGTAATGACTGGGTATCGGGATCCAAACTACAGCTGGCGGGACGGGAGAGGGATTTCCAAGTCGGTGGATCAAACCGACAAGGTATCCAAGCTTAGTGATGCCGACACATAGGTTAAATAACACATCGATACATATGCAAGTAAATCAAGTACAAGTACATCAATGAACGGGCAAGAATATTCAATGTATAACTTTCATTTCATATCGGGCAATACTCTTCGGGACAAGTCAATGTTACTAGTGTAACCATCAAGCTTTCGGGAAAACAGATCATGTACAGTAAATCTTGGAAAAGAAGAAATAAAATGAACTATACCAATTCGGGAAAGATAATGATTTTTAAGATCTATTTGAGTGAATAGGGGTCCCGTATGTCTATGATGGAAATGACTTGGTACTCCTTGAGTTTGAAGACATTCCGGGCTCCTTATCCACTTCTACGATTTTCAAAACTTAACATGAGCTTATGGATAGTACTAGATGCTATGATAGAAAAATCAAGACTATAAACGGTCCATCCTAAGTATGATGTCAACCCGGAACCATCGAGCAACCTACTCAGTCACCGAAAGGAATAGAGCTCGCGATACCCAAGGAGATAGACTTTGCATTTAGGTATGAAGAGGATATCGTGTCGTTCCATCCCGTTCGAGATTGAATAGATTGAACTTCGATGCATTCCGAACCAACCGTGAAGAGCATTGGCTCAAGACGCTCTCACATATGGTCAAGTGAGTCCAAGGAGGGTAGCCAAGGTCCACAAAAAAGATAAATTTCAAAAGAAATGCACAGGGTCCGATCGATCGGCCGATCGATCGGCCCAAAAACCCTTACAGTTAAAAGACAGACCGATCGATCGTCCTGTAGGTCCGATCGATCGGCACTGGGCGTGAAGCATGCCCGGGAACTTGATTTTTCTCCTTTTTGTTTCCTTTCCTTCCAACACCTCAACAACCACAAATAACTATGAACAAGGTGACTTAAACACATGATTCCCAGACATTAAATGAGGCTATCAAGATGTGTAAAGATCATTTATTTCAACCATGGAAAAATCAATGAAAGCAATCAATGAAAACATGAAAACCATAAATACTTCACCAAACCATTTCAAACTCAAAAACATCCAAACATTCACTTGCCTCAAGTCCAAGCTAGCTGAAATCAAGCCTCTATTCACTTCTATTGCTCAAGCCAAGCTACAATAAAAAACCCCCCAAAACAACCCTAAAATGGGTTACACAATGAATGAAAATGAAAGAACCAACAATAATGCAAATGCAGCTTCTCAAGGGCTAGAGGAACACTAATCTAGGAGATGGGGATGATCACTTACCTTTAAGGTCCTCTAATGGCAAGAGTAAGCTCAATGGAGGTCTTGGAATGGAGGGTTTTCTCCACAATTGGTATCAATAGGGAGCCATGGTGAAGAGGAAGAAGAAGATGATCTCCATTTCGAGTTTGGTGCAAGATTGGTGAGGATTTGAGATGGAGAAGCAAGAAGAAGAAGAGAAAGGCAAGGAAACCCTAGGCTCTCCACTTGTGCTGGAATATGAAGAATGAGATGAATGGGAAATGGCTTCCCTTGTTAACAAGTGAGTTGGGTTGGGTTGGGTCCCACAACTAAAGGAGCTACAATGGCTGAAATCATCTCTCTCGGGTCCTCGGATGAATTCGACGAAGAAGGAAGAAACGTTCGTCGAAATATCTAGTTTCCAAAAAGTGTATGTTTCGCGGGTTTCGAGAATATTAAGTTTTGGGTACAGATTTGGTGTGCAATGATTGTTTTACCCTCAATGCTATGAAATCGGGTTTCGGGACCTCAAATGGGCACGGGATCAACATGAAAGTTGTAAGAATCCACAAGATGAATGCAACGGGCCAAAAACACAATTCAAAACACGTCGGGAAAATTTCACAAGAAAATGCAAAGTCGAAAAGGGAACCCCCAAAGGGCCCCACAAGCTATCAATCACTCCAAAAAGCCCAAAACTAGAATCAAGGCTATTCCAAACCTAACTAGACCAAAAACACTAATCAAGCTTAGCACTAACACGCAACTTAATTAGCACTAATCGGGTTCACTCGGGTCGGGGTCTTACAATAATGAAAAACAACAACCAAAGATTCAACCAAGTATAGGAATCATGTTACATATAATTTCAAAGATGTTTTCAATAACATGATTTACTTAGATATACCAATTTGAGTACTACTTGGTTTGAATCAAGGTAATGCATCCAAAACAATAAATCAATTCAAAACATATACATGTTAAGGACACAACAAATCATAGTTTAACATGCTAGAAAAGATTTACCAATAATTAAAGCAAAGCATGAAAACATATGATTAAGAAAAGTAAAGCTTACTTAGTGATTTAACTCAATGGAACCAAGCTTTAGCTTTCCAAATGACCCCTATCATCCCTTAGCTCATTCCCCTTTGATTGGCCTCAAAACATCTCAAGGAAGGCCTCTTAGTTCCTCTTTTTTTTTCAAAAGAATGAACTTGCTTTTATACTAAAAAAATGAGTTTCTGCGAGTCCCCGGTCGACCTACACCTTTCCCCGGTTTTTTATACATGTTTTAATCTTGTCATTTGACCTATGAGTCGGCACCACTAAGCTTGGATAACCCTGTTAGTCTGATCTACCGACTTGGAGATCCCCCTCTTGTCCTGCCAGCTGCAGTTTGGATCCCGCTACCCGGTTATCACCGTGGTCTTGTCTCGATACCTCGGATCGCTACCGTGGTTCCTGATGCTTGGCTCGCTACCGTGGTCATGTCTCGTATATTATATGTATATATATATATATTTCGTTGTTTCTACTCACCTCGTGTGACTAAGATCAACGCCTTGATATTGCTCTATCACTTCAATAATAGAGGACTTAGCTTCGTGTGGTTACCATCTTGCTTGTTTCCCGTTTCCTTCGTTACCTTTACATGTTTTACAACGCATACTTGTATTTGAATAAATGATTCATCTCTTTTATGGAAATTGTTATTAAAACATGTTTAAATGCTTTTGACGGTAAATTCATTTATTATTATATTGTCATGTCTTTTCACCCGTTTGTCAAACCGTCGTGTTTGACCCACTCTTTGGTACTCAGGTCCGTACATTGTCTATCCCGAGGCGGAGCTTGAGGACGAGGTCGGTGAACCGCAATGCCTAGTTGAGTGGCACGCTGATGATGTCGTTTAGACATTTGGTTTCTATGAGAGGCATAACATTTTGGGAAACATTTAACCATTCTTTTGGGAATTGGTATTTTGTTTATATTGGCCTTTGTTGGCCTCTATTTTTGGAAAATGTAATTAAATGATATTTTGTATAAACTTTAACTTTTTTTTTTGGGAAAACACTTATGATCATTGCTCATTCTGATACTTAGTTTATATATTTGTTGTTATCTTGGATTTGAATTATCAATTTGATTTGCTACACGCTTCCGCATTGAAAAAATATTTATATTATAGTGATATTCTCACCGCGGACACCTGTGAGAAATTAAATAAATATGGCACACACACATACACAATAATTAGTCCCGATCCCGGATTAGGCCTGCGGGCCCGGTCCGGGGTCGCGACAGTGAATTTCAAAACTACAATGGATCTTTTTGAAGTGATTTCTTTCTCAAACGGACTTCATGTATCATTTCTTTATACTTCCATTTCATTGAGGCTCTCAACAAGCCTCTCCCAATCATCTAAACATTTCATTTTTACTTCTAAGGTAGCCCTAGGTGAACAATACTCATCGCTTGAGCAGACCTGGAGTTCACTCGAGCGGTGAGCTCTCTGGAATGATTTTCTGGGTGGGTTCGCTCGAGCGAAGTTGAGTTTTCTTGAGCGAACTTGTCCAGTCCAGGTTGGCTCGAGCGAAATTTCAGTTTACTCGAGCTAACCATTCTCTGGAATAAGTTGTGGGAGGGTTCGCTCGAGCGAGCCAAAGTTCGCTCGAGCAAGCCAAAATTCACTCGAGCGAACTGTCCACTAGAATGGTTCGCTCGAGCGACCTATCAAGTTTGCTTGAGCGAACTGTCCAAAACTGGTTCCGGGGACAATTCTACTCACCCCTTTCTCATCCTCTTATAACCCCCTTTGAGCCCATTCAAACACCAATAAAATCCCCATCAATAATTCCATAAACATCAAATCAAACACCTTCTGAATCACATCCAACCACAAAAGAGGAGAGAAAATCCACAATAAAAAGGATTTATTTATACCACAAACAAGTAATAAATGAAAGGTTGTAAATGCTAACATTTCTTGGAGTTAAACAACCAACCAACTCATTCATGTGAATTTATTTCAAAATCATGTAAATCAAGAATAGTATGAATAGAAATGACAAAATCAACACATGTCTCATAAAACCATATAATGCTCAAACACCCAATCTTCCACTTGCCTTGGGTCTCTAACAAGCAAACCAAGCTCTAATCAAGCCTCTCTCAAAGATAACCTACAAACACATCAAAAACCCGAAATACAAACCCTAAAATGGTCAAGACAATGAGCAAGGAGGAAGAAAGCTTCAATAATGAAAGTGGGGACTCCTATAGGCCAGGAAAACACAATATCAAAAGATGAGAAGGGTTACTTGCATGAGAGTTCTTCAAAGACACAAGATTAGCTCAAGGAAGGTCTTGGGATGGAAGGTTTCCTCCACAATAGTAACAATGGAGAGCTTTAGTAGTGAGGAAGAAGATGATGATCTCTATTTCTCAATTTGTTCAAAGTTGGTGGTGATTTGGTGATGGAAAAGCAAGAGGGAGAAAAGGAAGAGAGAAAACCCTAGCTTGGGTGGCTTTAGAGCTGGAAAAGGAGAAGGGGAAAAGAGAAGAAGAGTTGTATTTTTATACAAGTCAAGAGTGGGCTCCCCCACTAGAAATCTTGTGGGAATGAAAACATGACTTTTGGGACCTTGGATGAGTTCGACGAAGAAGGGAAAAACGATCGTCGAAATTTCTAGTTTCCAAGAAGTATATATTTCGAGGATTTCGGGAATATCAAATTTTTGGTACAGATTTAGTGTAAAAAGTCTGTTTTGCCCTCAATGCTAGGAAAGTCGGGTTTCAGGGTTCCGAACGGGAACGGGATCAACATAAAAGTGGTAGAGATTAACGAGATAAGTAAAAAGGAATTAAGATACAAATTATTGGAAATCTCGAATAATCCCGCAAGCACACGTAAAGTTACAAAAAGGAACCCCAAAGGGTCCCACTAATTACCAAGGCACTCAAAATTCCCCAAAGCTATAACAGAGGCTATTCTAAACCCAACTTAACCAAAATTCACTAATTACGCTTAGAACTAAAACACGACTTAATCAGTACTAATCGAGGTCACTCGGGTCAGGGTCTTACAACTATAGATGAAAATAGTTGATATCGACTATTTAGAACAGTTGGTATCGACAAATTTCGTCAGTGGAATGAATTTAAAGTTGAAAGGCAGTAGCTACTGCTATAGATAAAAATAGTCGATATCTAGTCGGTATCGACCAATTTCGTCAGTGGAAGGAATTTAAGTTGAAAGGCAGTAGCTACTGCTATAGATGAAAATAGTTGATATTGACTATTTAGAATAGTCGGTATCGACAAATTTCGTTAAGTGGAATGAAATTAAAGTTGTAAGTAGTAGCTTCTGATATAGCTGAAAATTATCTATATCGACTATTCTCAATCATCGGTATCGACCAATCTCGTCAATTGATTGAAAATAAATTTGTAAGTTGTAGCCGTTGCAATATGTATTAATAATCGGTATCGACTATTTTGAATGATCGGTATCGACCAATTTCGTCAGTGGAATGAGATTAAAGTTGTAAGGCAGATACATTAAAATGGTCAATATCGACTATTTTTAATGATGAGAGGAAATATAAAGTTGTTGAAAGTCCGTGATCCTTAACCCTAGAGGGGGGTGAATAGTGTGAGATACAACTTAGTGACCAATAATGCCCAATTTTAACCTTTATAATTCAATTAGTCACAAGTGATGATTAAGTAAATAAATGCGGAAGCTAACTGAAACAATCACCACAAAGCATACACCATCACATAAGGATTTATAGTGGTCCGGCCTCAATGCTACATCCACTACCGGCTTGTGATCCAACACCCCACCGGATTTTCAGTATCTATGATTTTTAATAGTCTAAGCAATAACCTTTACATTATGCTTTCCAAGGCTAAGCAATAACCTCTTACACTATATTTTTCTTAGGCTAAGCAATAACCTTTGCAATAAAAAGGTTGGTTATCTCTCTAAGTAGTGTCTATAATACACTTGATGGAGATACAATTTTAGCTCAATACAATGCCTCTTAATTAGGCGGATATGAAAGTGAAAATCTAATTCACACACACACAAACACACACACATTATGGATGCAAAGATGAATATACAATGTGTATGTATGATGTCCTCAATCAATTTGAAAATAAAACCTCATAAATGTATGCCAAAGGCTTTTAAAAGTTTTAGCTCATAAAAACATTTATGATTGAGGAAAGAATGCTAATCACATGTTAAAAATAACTTGTAAAAGATATAACTATGTATTCTAAACAAGTTGTGAAGTTTTAAGAACAAAACATGTGATGCATAAGGATTTCAATCAAATTAACAATGTAGCTCAATATATATATATATATATGCTAAAAGCATTTGAAAGTGTAAAATACAAAAATAGATTTGATTGAAGTTAAGGGACAAATCATATGTAATTAAAAACTGAACTTGAAAATGATATACCTATCAAGGCTAAGCAAGTTGTGAAGCTTTAAAACAACAGTACTTATGATTTGTGAAGTTGTTGAATCCAAAACATAAGATAGATTTGAAAGTGATTTTCTTATAATTGTCGCGACCCCGGACCGGGAATCCCAATCTGGGATCGGGACTAATGTGGTGAATGATGATTGATGATGATTATCTACATCCACAATATACAATTTATTTAATTTCCCACAGGTGTCCGCGGTGAGGATATCACAACCTTGCATGAATGTCTCTTTTTAGAGCGGAAGCGTGTAGCAAATCAAATAGTTAGACTATCTCAAGTCATGCAAGCATTAACATCAAATATCAAAACTGTATCAGAAAGAGCAATGATCTATAGCATGTTTCCCAAAAGTTGTTAAGGTTAAACAAAATATCATTTAGTTACATTCCCCAAAATTAGAGGCCAACAAAGGCCAATATTAAAAAATAGTATCCCAAAAGAATGGTTAACAAGTTCTCCCCAAAATGTTACGCCTCTTGTAGCAACCCGATGTCTACATGACATCGTCAGCGCGCCATTCAACTAGAGGATGCGGCTCACCTACCGCCTCCTCCGGCTCCTCCTCAAGGAAACCGACAACGGGACCTAAGTACCAAAGCAAAGGATCAGACACGACGGTCTGGCAAGAGAGTGAGAAGATACAACAACATAAACTAGATGAAATATCTCGAAAAGCAAGGAAATCTGTTTAAGCAAGAACTCTCATAAAATATATAAATCAATTGCTAGAAAACATGTAAACAAGATAAAACATATGAGGTAACCAAGGGATCGGGAACTCACAAGATGGCAATCACATAAAGCTAAGTCCTCTGTCACTAAAGTGACAACAGTATCACGGGATGTTGTTCTCAGTCACACAAGGTGAGGAGAAACAACGCAAATCATATATACAATATAAATATACGGGAACGGGACCACGGTAGCGAACCGGGTATCGGGACGGGACCACGGTAATGACTGGGTATCGGGATCCAAACTACAGCTGGCGGGACGGGAGAGGGATTTCCAAGTCGGTGGATCAAACCGACAAGGTATCCAAGCTTAGTGATGCCGACACATAGGTTAAATAACACATCGATACATATGCAAGTAAATCAAGTACAAGTACATCAATGAACGGGCAAGAATATTCAATGTATAACTTTCATTTCATATCGGGCAATACTCTTCGGGACAAGTCAATGTTACTAGTGTAACCATCAAGCTTTCGGGAAAACAGATCATGTACAGTAAATCTTGGAAAAGAAGAAATAAAATGAACTATACCAATTCGGGAAAGATAATGATTTTTAAGATCTATTTGAGTGAATAGGGGTCCCGTATGTCTATGATGGAAATGACTTGGTACTCCTTGAGTTTGAAGACATTCCGGGCTCCTTATCCACTTCTACGATTTTCAAAACTTAACATGAGCTTATGGATAGTACTAGATGCTATGATAGAAAAATCAAGACTATAAACGGTCCATCCTAAGTATGATGTCAACCTGGAACCATCGAGCAACCTACTCAGTCACCGAAAGGAATAGAGCTCGCGATACCCAAGGAGATAGACTTTGCATTTAGGTATGAAGAGGATATCGTGTCGTTCCATCCCGTTCGAGATTGAATAGATTGAACTTCGATGCATTCCGAACCAACCGTGAAGAGCATTGGCTCAAGACGCTCTCACATATGGTCAAGTGAGTCCAAGGAGGGTAGCCAAGGTCCACAAAAAAGATAAATTTCAAAAGAAATGCACAGGGTCCGATCGATCGGCCGATCGATCGGCCCAAAAACCCTTACAGTTAAAAGACAGACCGATCGATCGTCCTGTAGGTCCGATCGATCGGCACTGGGCGTGAAGCATGCCCGGGAACTTGATTTTTCTCCTTTTTGTTTCCTTTCCTTCCAACACCTCAACAACCACAAATAACTATGAACAAGGTGACTTAAACACATGATTCCCAGACATTAAATGAGGCTATCAAGATGTGTAAAGATCATTTATTTCAACCATGGAAAAATCAATGAAAGCAATCAATGAAAACATGAAAACCATAAATACTTCACCAAACCATTTCAAACTCAAAAACATCCAAACATTCACTTGCCTCAAGTCCAAGCTAGCTGAAATCAAGCCTCTATTCACTTCTATTGCTCAAGCCAAGCTACAATAAAAAACCCCCCAAAACAACCCTAAAATGGGTTACACAATGAATGAAAATGAAAGAACCAACAATAATGCAAATGCAGCTTCTCAAGGGCTAGAGGAACACTAATCTAGGAGATGGGGATGATCACTTACCTTTAAGGTCCTCTAATGGCAAGAGTAAGCTCAATGGAGGTCTTGGAATGGAGGGTTTTCTCCACAATTGGTATCAATAGGGAGCCATGGTGAAGAGGAAGAAGAAGATGATCTCCATTTCGAGTTTGGTGCAAGATTGGTGAGGATTTGAGATGGAGAAGCAAGAAGAAGAAGAGAAAGGCAAGGAAACCCTAGGCTCTCCACTTGTGCTGGAATATGAAGAATGAGATGAATGGGAAATGGCTTCCCTTGTTAACAAGTGAGTTGGGTTGGGTTGGGTCCCACAACTAAAGGAGCTACAATGGCTGAAATCATCTCTCTCGGGTCCTCGGATGAATTCGACGAAGAAGGAAGAAACGTTCGTCGAAATATCTAGTTTCCAAAAAGTGTATGTTTCGCGGGTTTCGAGAATATTAAGTTTTGGGTACAGATTTGGTGTGCAATGATTGTTTTACCCTCAATGCTATGAAATCGGGTTTCGGGACCTCAAATGGGCACGGGATCAACATGAAAGTTGTAAGAATCCACAAGATGAATGCAACGGGCCAAAAACACAATTCAAAACACGTCGGGAAAATTTCACAAGAAAATGCAAAGTCGAAAAGGGAACCCCCAAAGGGCCCCACAAGCTATCAATCACTCCAAAAAGCCCAAAACTAGAATCAAGGCTATTCCAAACCTAACTAGACCAAAAACACTAATCAAGCTTAGCACTAACACGCAACTTAATTAGCACTAATCGGGTTCACTCGGGTCGGGGTCTTACAATAATGAAAAACAACAACCAAAGATTCAACCAAGTATAGGAATCATGTTACATATAATTTCAAAGATGTTTTCAATAACATGATTTACTTAGATATACCAATTTGAGTACTACTTGGTTTGAATCAAGGTAATGCATCCAAAACAATAAATCAATTCAAAACATATACATGTTAAGGACACAACAAATCATAGTTTAACATGCTAGAAAAGATTTACCAATAATTAAAGCAAAGCATGAAAACATATGATTAAGAAAAGTAAAGCTTACTTAGTGATTTAACTCAATGGAACCAAGCTTTAGCTTTCCAAATGACCCCTATCATCCCTTAGCTCATTCCCCTTTGATTGGCCTCAAAACATCTCAAGGAAGGCCTCTTAGTTCCTCTTTTTTTTTCAAAAGAATGAACTTGCTTTTATACTAAAAAAATGAGTTTCTGCGAGTCCCTGGTCGACCTACACCTTTCCCCGGTTTTTTATACATGTTTTAATCTTGTCATTTGACCTATGAGTCGGCACCACTAAGCTTGGATAACCCTGTTAGTCTGATCTACCGACTTGGAGATCCCCCTCTTGTCCTGCCAGCTGCAGTTTGGATCCCGCTACCCGGTTATCACCGTGGTCTTGTCTCGATACCTCGGATCGCTACCGTGGTTCCTGATGCTTGGCTCGCTACCGTGGTCATGTCTCGTATATTATATGTATATATATATATATATATTTCGTTGTTTCTACTCACCTCGTGTGACTAAGATCAACGCCTTGATATTGCTCTATCACTTCAATAATAGAGGACTTAGCTTCGTGTGGTTACCATCTTGCTTGTTTCCCGTTTCCTTCGTTACCTTTACATGTTTTACAACGCATACTTGTATTTGAATAAATGATTCATCTCTTTTATGGAAATTGTTATTAAAACATGTTTAAATGCTTTTGACGGTAAATTCATTTATTATTATATTGTCATGTCTTTTCACCCGTTTGTCAAACCGTCGTGTTTGACCCACTCTTTGGTACTCAGGTCCGTACATTGTCTATCCCGAGGCGGAGCTTGAGGACGAGGTCGGTGAACCGCAATGCCTAGTTGAGTGGCACGCTGATGATGTCGTTTAGACATTTGGTTTCTATGAGAGGCATAACATTTTGGGAAACATTTAACCATTCTTTTGGGAATTGGTATTTTGTTTATATTGGCCTTTGTTGGCCTCTATTTTTGGAAAATGTAATTAAATGATATTTTGTATAAACTTTAACTTTTTTTTTTGGGAAAACACTTATGATCATTGCTCATTCTGATACTTAGTTTATATATTTGTTGTTATCTTGGATTTGAATTATCAATTTGATTTGCTACACGCTTCCGCATTGAAAAAATATTTATATTATAGTGATATTCTCACCGCGGACACCTGTGAGAAATTAAATAAATATGGCACACACACATACACAATAATTAGTCCCGATCCCGGATTAGGCCTGCGGGCCCGGTCCGGGGTCGCGACAGTGAATTTCAAAACTACAATGGATCTTTTTGAAGTGATTTCTTTCTCAAACGGACTTCATGTATCATTTCTTTATACTTCCATTTCATTGAGGCTCTCAACAAGCCTCTCCCAATCATCTAAACATTTCATTTTTACTTCTAAGGTAGCCCTAGGTGAACAATACTCATCGCTTGAGCAGACCTGGAGTTCACTCGAGCGGTGAGCTCTCTGGAATGATTTTCTGGGTGGGTTCGCTCGAGCGAAGTTGAGTTTTCTTGAGCGAACTTGTCCAGTCCAGGTTGGCTCGAGCGAAATTTCAGTTTACTCGAGCTAACCATTCTCTGGAATAAGTTGTGGGAGGGTTCGCTCGAGCGAGCCAAAGTTCGCTCGAGCAAGCCAAAATTCACTCGAGCGAACTGTCCACTAGAATGGTTCGCTCGAGCGACCTATCAAGTTTGCTTGAGCGAACTGTCCAAAACTGGTTCCGGGGACAATTCTACTCACCCCTTTCTCATCCTCTTATAACCCCCTTTGAGCCCATTCAAACACCAATAAAATCCCCATCAATAATTCCATAAACATCAAATCAAACACCTTCTGAATCACATCCAACCACAAAAGAGGAGAGAAAATCCACAATAAAAAGGATTTATTTATACCACAAACAAGTAATAAATGAAAGGTTGTAAATGCTAACATTTCTTGGAGTTAAACAACCAACCAACTCATTCATGTGAATTTATTTCAAAATCATGTAAATCAAGAATAGTATGAATAGAAATGACAAAATCAACACATGTCTCATAAAACCATATAATGCTCAAACACCCAATCTTCCACTTGCCTTGGGTCTCTAACAAGCAAACCAAGCTCTAATCAAGCCTCTCTCAAAGATAACCTACAAACACATCAAAAACCCGAAATACAAACCCTAAAATGGTCAAGACAATGAGCAAGGAGGAAGAAAGCTTCAATAATGAAAGTGGGGACTCCTATAGGCCAGGAAAACACAATATCAAAAGATGAGAAGGGTTACTTGCATGAGAGTTCTTCAAAGACACAAGATTAGCTCAAGGAAGGTCTTGGGATGGAAGGTTTCCTCCACAATAGTATCAATGGAGAGCTTTAGTAGTGAGGAAGAAGATGATGATCTCTATTTCTCAATTTGTTCAAAGTTGGTGGTGATTTGGTGATGGAAAAGCAAGAGGGAGAAAAGGAAGAGAGAAAACCCTAGCTTGGGTGGCTTTAGAGCTGGAAAAGGAGAAGGGGAAAAGAGAAGAAGAGTTGTATTTTTATACAAGTCAAGAGTGGGCTCCCCCACTAGAAATCTTGTGGGAATGAAAACATGACTTTTGGGACCTTGGATGAGTTCGACGAAGAAGGGAAAAACGATCGTCGAAATTTCTAGTTTCCAAGAAGTATATATTTCGAGGATTTCGGGAATATCAAATTTTTGGTACAGATTTAGTGTAAAAAGTCTGTTTTGCCCTCAATGCTAGGAAAGTCGGGTTTCAGGGTTCCGAACGGGAACGGGATCAACATAAAAGTGGTAGAGATTAACGAGATAAGTAAAAAGGAATTAAGATACAAATTATTGGAAATCTCGAATAATCCCGCAAGCACACGTAAAGTTACAAAAAGGAACCCCAAAGGGTCCCACTAATTACCAAGGCACTCAAAATTCCCCAAAGCTATAACAGAGGCTATTCTAAACCCAACTTAACCAAAATTCACTAATTACGCTTAGAACTAAAACACGACTTAATCAGTACTAATCGAGGTCACTCGGGTCAGGGTCTTACAACTATAGATGAAAATAGTTGATATCGACTATTTAGAACAGTTGGTATCGACAAATTTCGTCAGTGGAATGAATTTAAAGTTGAAAGGCAGTAGCTACTGCTATAGATAAAAATAGTCGATATCTAGTCGGTATCGACCAATTTCGTCAGTGGAAGGAATTTAAGTTGAAAGGCAGTAGCTACTGCTATAGATGAAAATAGTTGATATTGACTATTTAGAATAGTCGGTATCGACAAATTTCGTTAAGTGGAATGAAATTAAAGTTGTAAGTAGTAGCTTCTGATATAGCTGAAAATTATCTATATCGACTATTCTCAATCATCGGTATCGACCAATCTCGTCAATTGATTGAAAATAAATTTGTAAGTTGTAGCCGTTGCAATATGTATTAATAATCGGTATCGACTATTTTGAATGATCGGTATCGACCAATTTCGTCAGTGGAATGAGATTAAAGTTGTAAGGCAGATACATTAAAATGGTCAATATCGACTATTTTTAATGATGAGAGGAAATATAAAGTTGTTGAAAGTCCGTGATCCTTAACCCTAGAGGGGGGTGAATAGTGTGAGATACAACTTAGTGACCAATAATGCCCAATTTTAACCTTTATAATTCAATTAGTCACAAGTGATGATTAAGTAAATAAATGCGGAAGCTAACTGAAACAATCACCACAAAGCATACACCATCACATAAGGATTTATAGTGGTCCGGCCTCAATGCTACATCCACTACCGGCTTGTGATCCAACACCCCACCGGATTTTCAGTATCTATGATTTTTAATAGTCTAAGCAATAACCTTTACATTATGCTTTCCAAGGCTAAGCAATAACCTCTTACACTATATTTTTCTTAGGCTAAGCAATAACCTTTGCAATAAAAAGGTTGGTTATCTCTCTAAGTAGTGTCTATAATACACTTGATGGAGATACAATTTTAGCTCAATACAATGCCTCTTAATTAGGCGGATATGAAAGTGAAAATCTAATTCACACACACACAAACACACACACATTATGGATGCAAAGATGAATATACAATGTGTATGTATGATGTCCTCAATCAATTTGAAAATAAAACCTCATAAATGTATGCCAAAGGCTTTTAAAAGTTTTAGCTCATAAAAACATTTATGATTGAGGAAAGAATGCTAATCACATGTTAAAAATAACTTGTAAAAGATATAACTATGTATTCTAAACAAGTTGTGAAGTTTTAAGAACAAAACATGTGATGCATAAGGATTTCAATCAAATTAACAATGTAGCTCAATATATATATATATATATGCTAAAAGCATTTGAAAGTGTAAAATACAAAAATAGATTTGATTGAAGTTAAGGGACAAATCATATGTAATTAAAAACTGAACTTGAAAATGATATACCTATCAAGGCTAAGCAAGTTGTGAAGCTTTAAAACAACAGTACTTATGATTTGTGAAGTTGTTGAATCCAAAACATAAGATAGATTTGAAAGTGATTTTCTTATAATTGTCGCGACCCCGGACCGGGAATCCCAATCTGGGATCGGGACTAATGTGGTGAATGATGATTGATGATGATTATCTACATCCACAATATACAATTTATTTAATTTCCCACAGGTGTCCGCGGTGAGGATATCACAACCTTGCATGAATGTCTCTTTTTAGAGCGGAAGCGTGTAGCAAATCAAATAGTTAGACTATCTCAAGTCATGCAAGCATTAACATCAAATATCAAAACTGTATCAGAAAGAGCAATGATCTATAGCATGTTTCCCAAAAGTTGTTAAGGTTAAACAAAATATCATTTAGTTACATTCCCCAAAATTAGAGGCCAACAAAGGCCAATATTAAAAAATAGTATCCCAAAAGAATGGTTAACAAGTTCTCCCCAAAATGTTACGCCTCTTGTAGCAACCCGATGTCTACATGACATCGTCAGCGCGCCATTCAACTAGAGGATGCGGCTCACCTACCGCCTCCTCCGGCTCCTCCTCAAGGAAACCGACAACGGGACCTAAGTACCAAAGCAAAGGATCAGACACGACGGTCTGGCAAGAGAGTGAGAAGATACAACAACATAAACTAGATGAAATATCTCGAAAAGCAAGGAAATCTGTTTAAGCAAGAACTCTCATAAAATATATAAATCAATTGCTAGAAAACATGTAAACAAGATAAAACATATGAGGTAACCAAGGGATCGGGAACTCACAAGATGGCAATCACATAAAGCTAAGTCCTCTGTCACTAAAGTGACAACAGTATCACGGGATGTTGTTCTCAGTCACACAAGGTGAGGAGAAACAACGCAAATCATATATACAATATAAATATACGGGAACGGGACCACGGTAGCGAACCGGGTATCGGGACGGGACCACGGTAATGACTGGGTATCGGGATCCAAACTACAGCTGGCGGGACGGGAGAGGGATTTCCAAGTCGGTGGATCAAACCGACAAGGTATCCAAGCTTAGTGATGCCGACACATAGGTTAAATAACACATCGATACATATGCAAGTAAATCAAGTACAAGTACATCAATGAACGGGCAAGAATATTCAATGTATAACTTTCATTTCATATCGGGCAATACTCTTCGGGACAAGTCAATGTTACTAGTGTAACCATCAAGCTTTCGGGAAAACAGATCATGTACAGTAAATCTTGGAAAAGAAGAAATAAAATGAACTATACCAATTCGGGAAAGATAATGATTTTTAAGATCTATTTGAGTGAATAGGGGTCCCGTATGTCTATGATGGAAATGACTTGGTACTCCTTGAGTTTGAAGACATTCCGGGCTCCTTATCCACTTCTACGATTTTCAAAACTTAACATGAGCTTATGGATAGTACTAGATGCTATGATAGAAAAATCAAGACTATAAACGGTCCATCCTAAGTATGATGTCAACCTGGAACCATCGAGCAACCTACTCAGTCACCGAAAGGAATAGAGCTCGCGATACCCAAGGAGATAGACTTTGCATTTAGGTATGAAGAGGATATCGTGTCGTTCCATCCCGTTCGAGATTGAATAGATTGAACTTCGATGCATTCCGAACCAACCGTGAAGAGCATTGGCTCAAGACGCTCTCACATATGGTCAAGTGAGTCCAAGGAGGGTAGCCAAGGTCCACAAAAAAGATAAATTTCAAAAGAAATGCACAGGGTCCGATCGATCGGCCGATCGATCGGCCCAAAAACCCTTACAGTTAAAAGACAGACCGATCGATCGTCCTGTAGGTCCGATCGATCGGCACTGGGCGTGAAGCATGCCCGGGAACTTGATTTTTCTCCTTTTTGTTTCCTTTCCTTCCAACACCTCAACAACCACAAATAACTATGAACAAGGTGACTTAAACACATGATTCCCAGACATTAAATGAGGCTATCAAGATGTGTAAAGATCATTTATTTCAACCATGGAAAAATCAATGAAAGCAATCAATGAAAACATGAAAACCATAAATACTTCACCAAACCATTTCAAACTCAAAAACATCCAAACATTCACTTGCCTCAAGTCCAAGCTAGCTGAAATCAAGCCTCTATTCACTTCTATTGCTCAAGCCAAGCTACAATAAAAAACCCCCCAAAACAACCCTAAAATGGGTTACACAATGAATGAAAATGAAAGAACCAACAATAATGCAAATGCAGCTTCTCAAGGGCTAGAGGAACACTAATCTAGGAGATGGGGATGATCACTTACCTTTAAGGTCCTCTAATGGCAAGAGTAAGCTCAATGGAGGTCTTGGAATGGAGGGTTTTCTCCACAATTGGTATCAATAGGGAGCCATGGTGAAGAGGAAGAAGAAGATGATCTCCATTTCGAGTTTGGTGCAAGATTGGTGAGGATTTGAGATGGAGAAGCAAGAAGAAGAAGAGAAAGGCAAGGAAACCCTAGGCTCTCCACTTGTGCTGGAATATGAAGAATGAGATGAATGGGAAATGGCTTCCCTTGTTAACAAGTGAGTTGGGTTGGGTTGGGTCCCACAACTAAAGGAGCTACAATGGCTGAAATCATCTCTCTCGGGTCCTCGGATGAATTCGACGAAGAAGGAAGAAACGTTCGTCGAAATATCTAGTTTCCAAAAAGTGTATGTTTCGCGGGTTTCGAGAATATTAAGTTTTGGGTACAGATTTGGTGTGCAATGATTGTTTTACCCTCAATGCTATGAAATCGGGTTTCGGGACCTCAAATGGGCACGGGATCAACATGAAAGTTGTAAGAATCCACAAGATGAATGCAACGGGCCAAAAACACAATTCAAAACACGTCGGGAAAATTTCACAAGAAAATGCAAAGTCGAAAAGGGAACCCCCAAAGGGCCCCACAAGCTATCAATCACTCCAAAAAGCCCAAAACTAGAATCAAGGCTATTCCAAACCTAACTAGACCAAAAACACTAATCAAGCTTAGCACTAACACGCAACTTAATTAGCACTAATCGGGTTCACTCGGGTCGGGGTCTTACAATAATGAAAAACAACAACCAAAGATTCAACCAAGTATAGGAATCATGTTACATATAATTTCAAAGATGTTTTCAATAACATGATTTACTTAGATATACCAATTTGAGTACTACTTGGTTTGAATCAAGGTAATGCATCCAAAACAATAAATCAATTCAAAACATATACATGTTAAGGACACAACAAATCATAGTTTAACATGCTAGAAAAGATTTACCAATAATTAAAGCAAAGCATGAAAACATATGATTAAGAAAAGTAAAGCTTACTTAGTGATTTAACTCAATGGAACCAAGCTTTAGCTTTCCAAATGACCCCTATCATCCCTTAGCTCATTCCCCTTTGATTGGCCTCAAAACATCTCAAGGAAGGCCTCTTAGTTCCTCTTTTTTTTTCAAAAGAATGAACTTGCTTTTATACTAAAAAAATGAGTTTCTGCGAGTCCCCGGTCGACCTACACCTTTCCCCGGTTTTTTATACATGTTTTAATCTTGTCATTTGACCTATGAGTCGGCACCACTAAGCTTGGATAACCCTGTTAGTCTGATCTACCGACTTGGAGATCCCCCTCTTGTCCTGCCAGCTGCAGTTTGGATCCCGCTACCCGGTTATCACCGTGGTCTTGTCTCGATACCTCGGATCGCTACCGTGGTTCCTGATGCTTGGCTCGCTACCGTGGTCATGTCTCGTATATTATATGTATATATATATATATATATTTCGTTGTTTCTACTCACCTCGTGTGACTAAGATCAACGCCTTGATATTGCTCTATCACTTCAATAATAGAGGACTTAGCTTCGTGTGGTTACCATCTTGCTTGTTTCCCGTTTCCTTCGTTACCTTTACATGTTTTACAACGCATACTTGTATTTGAATAAATGATTCATCTCTTTTATGGAAATTGTTATTAAAACATGTTTAAATGCTTTTGACGGTAAATTCATTTATTATTATATTGTCATGTCTTTTCACCCGTTTGTCAAACCGTCGTGTTTGACCCACTCTTTGGTACTCAGGTCCGTACATTGTCTATCCCGAGGCGGAGCTTGAGGACGAGGTCGGTGAACCGCAATGCCTAGTTGAGTGGCACGCTGATGATGTCGTTTAGACATTTGGTTTCTATGAGAGGCATAACATTTTGGGAAACATTTAACCATTCTTTTGGGAATTGGTATTTTGTTTATATTGGCCTTTGTTGGCCTCTATTTTTGGAAAATGTAATTAAATGATATTTTGTATAAACTTTAACTTTTTTTTTTGGGAAAACACTTATGATCATTGCTCATTCTGATACTTAGTTTATATATTTGTTGTTATCTTGGATTTGAATTATCAATTTGATTTGCTACACGCTTCCGCATTGAAAAAATATTTATATTATAGTGATATTCTCACCGCGGACACCTGTGAGAAATTAAATAAATATGGCACACACACATACACAATAATTAGTCCCGATCCCGGATTAGGCCTGCGGGCCCGGTCCGGGGTCGCGACAGTGAATTTCAAAACTACAATGGATCTTTTTGAAGTGATTTCTTTCTCAAACGGACTTCATGTATCATTTCTTTATACTTCCATTTCATTGAGGCTCTCAACAAGCCTCTCCCAATCATCTAAACATTTCATTTTTACTTCTAAGGTAGCCCTAGGTGAACAATACTCATCGCTTGAGCAGACCTGGAGTTCACTCGAGCGGTGAGCTCTCTGGAATGATTTTCTGGGTGGGTTCGCTCGAGCGAAGTTGAGTTTTCTTGAGCGAACTTGTCCAGTCCAGGTTGGCTCGAGCGAAATTTCAGTTTACTCGAGCTAACCATTCTCTGGAATAAGTTGTGGGAGGGTTCGCTCGAGCGAGCCAAAGTTCGCTCGAGCAAGCCAAAATTCACTCGAGCGAACTGTCCACTAGAATGGTTCGCTCGAGCGACCTATCAAGTTTGCTTGAGCGAACTGTCCAAAACTGGTTCCGGGGACAATTCTACTCACCCCTTTCTCATCCTCTTATAACCCCCTTTGAGCCCATTCAAACACCAATAAAATCCCCATCAATAATTCCATAAACATCAAATCAAACACCTTCTGAATCACATCCAACCACAAAAGAGGAGAGAAAATCCACAATAAAAAGGATTTATTTATACCACAAACAAGTAATAAATGAAAGGTTGTAAATGCTAACATTTCTTGGAGTTAAACAACCAACCAACTCATTCATGTGAATTTATTTCAAAATCATGTAAATCAAGAATAGTATGAATAGAAATGACAAAATCAACACATGTCTCATAAAACCATATAATGCTCAAACACCCAATCTTCCACTTGCCTTGGGTCTCTAACAAGCAAACCAAGCTCTAATCAAGCCTCTCTCAAAGATAACCTACAAACACATCAAAAACCCGAAATACAAACCCTAAAATGGTCAAGACAATGAGCAAGGAGGAAGAAAGCTTCAATAATGAAAGTGGGGACTCCTATAGGCCAGGAAAACACAATATCAAAAGATGAGAAGGGTTACTTGCATGAGAGTTCTTCAAAGACACAAGATTAGCTCAAGGAAGGTCTTGGGATGGAAGGTTTCCTCCACAATAGTATCAATGGAGAGCTTTAGTAGTGAGGAAGAAGATGATGATCTCTATTTCTCAATTTGTTCAAAGTTGGTGGTGATTTGGTGATGGAAAAGCAAGAGGGAGAAAAGGAAGAGAGAAAACCCTAGCTTGGGTGGCTTTAGAGCTGGAAAAGGAGAAGGGGAAAAGAGAAGAAGAGTTGTATTTTTATACAAGTCAAGAGTGGGCTCCCCCACTAGAAATCTTGTGGGAATGAAAACATGACTTTTGGGACCTTGGATGAGTTCGACGAAGAAGGGAAAAACGATCGTCGAAATTTCTAGTTTCCAAGAAGTATATATTTCGAGGATTTCGGGAATATCAAATTTTTGGTACAGATTTAGTGTAAAAAGTCTGTTTTGCCCTCAATGCTAGGAAAGTCGGGTTTCAGGGTTCCGAACGGGAACGGGATCAACATAAAAGTGGTAGAGATTAACGAGATAAGTAAAAAGGAATTAAGATACAAATTATTGGAAATCTCGAATAATCCCGCAAGCACACGTAAAGTTACAAAAAGGAACCCCAAAGGGTCCCACTAATTACCAAGGCACTCAAAATTCCCCAAAGCTATAACAGAGGCTATTCTAAACCCAACTTAACCAAAATTCACTAATTACGCTTAGAACTAAAACACGACTTAATCAGTACTAATCGAGGTCACTCGGGTCAGGGTCTTACAACTATAGATGAAAATAGTTGATATCGACTATTTAGAACAGTTGGTATCGACAAATTTCGTCAGTGGAATGAATTTAAAGTTGAAAGGCAGTAGCTACTGCTATAGATAAAAATAGTCGATATCTAGTCGGTATCGACCAATTTCGTCAGTGGAAGGAATTTAAGTTGAAAGGCAGTAGCTACTGCTATAGATGAAAATAGTTGATATTGACTATTTAGAATAGTCGGTATCGACAAATTTCGTTAAGTGGAATGAAATTAAAGTTGTAAGTAGTAGCTTCTGATATAGCTGAAAATTATCTATATCGACTATTCTCAATCATCGGTATCGACCAATCTCGTCAATTGATTGAAAATAAAGTTGTAAGTTGTAGCCGTTGCAATATGTATTAATAATCGGTATCGACTATTTTGAATGATCGGTATCGACCAATTTCGTCAGTGGAATGAGATTAAAGTTGTAAGGCAGATACATTAAAATGGTCAATATCGACTATTTTTAATGATGAGAGGAAATATAAAGTTGTTGAAAGTCCGTGATCCTTAACCCTAGAGGGGGGTGAATAGTGTGAGATACAACTTAGTGACCAATAATGCCCAATTTTAACCTTTATAATTCAATTAGTCACAAGTGATGATTAAGTAAATAAATGCGGAAGCTAACTGAAACAATCACCACAAAGCATACACCATCACATAAGGATTTATAGTGGTCCGGCCTCAATGCTACATCCACTACCGGCTTGTGATCCAACACCCCACCGGATTTTCAGTATCTATGGTTTTTAATAGGCTAAGCAATAACCTTTACATTATGCTTTCCAAGGCTAAGCAATAACCTCTTACACTATATTTTTCTTAGGCTAAGCAATAACCTTTGCAATAAAAAGGTTGGTTATCTCTCTAAGTAGTGTCTATAATACACTTGATGGAGATACAATTTTAGCTCAATACAATGCCTCTTAATTAGGCGGATATGAAAGTGAAAATCTAATTCACACACACACAAACACACACACATTATGGATGCAAAGATGAATATACAATGTGTATGTATGATGTCCTCAATCAATTTGAAAATAAAACCTCATAAATGTATGTCAAAGGCTTTTAAAAGTTTTAGCTCATAAAAACATTTATGATTGAGGAAAGAATGCTAATCACATGTTAAAAATAACTTGTAAAAGATATAACTATGTATTCTAAACAAGTTGTGAAGTTTTAAGAACAAAACATGTGATGCATAAGGATTTCAATCAAATTAACAATGTAGCTCAATATATATATATATATATATATATGCTAAAAGCATTTGAAAGTGTAAAATACAAAAATAGATTTGATTGAAGTTAAGGGACAAATCATATGTAATTAAAAACTGAACTTGAAAATGATATACCTATCAAGGCTAAGCAAGTTGTGAAGCTTTAAAACAACAGTACTTATGATTTGTGAAGTTGTTGAATCCAAAACATAAGATAGATTTGAAAGTGATTTTCTTATAATTGTCGCAACCCCGGACCGGGAATCCCAATCTGGGATCGGGACTAATGTGGTGAATGATGATTGATGATGATTATCTACATCCACAATATACAATTTATTTAATTTCCCACAGGTGTCCGCGGTGAGGATATCACAACCTTGCATGAATGTCTCTTTTTAGAGCGGAAGCGTGTGGCAAATCAAATAGTTAGACTATCTCAAGTCATGCAAGCATTAACATCAAATATCAAAACTGTATCAGAAAGAGCAATGATCTATAGCATGTTTCCCAAAAGTTGTTAAGGTTAAACAAAATATCATTTAGTTACATTCCCCAAAATTAGAGGCCAACAAAGGCCAATATTAAAAAATAATATCCCAAAAGAATGGTTAACAAGTTCTCCCCAAAATGTTACGCCTCTTGTAGCAACCCGATGTCTACATGACATCGTCAGCGCGCCATTCAACTAGAGGATGCGGCTCACCTACCGCCTCCTCCGGCTCCTCCTCAAGGAAACCGACAACGGGACCTAAGTACCAAAGCAAAGGATCAGACACGACGGTCTGGCAAGAGAGTGAGAAGATACAACAACATAAACTAGATGAAATATCTCGAAAAGCAAGGAAATCTGTTTAAGCAAGAACTCTCATAAAATATATAAATCAATTGCTAGAAAACATGTAAACAAGATAAAACATATGAGGTAACCAAGGGATCGGGAACTCACAAGATGGCAATCACATAAAGCTAAGTCCTCTGTCACTAAAGTGACAACAGTATCACGGGATGTTGTTCTCAGTCACACAAGGTGAGGAGAAACAACGCAAATCATATATACAATATAAATATACGGGAACGGGACCACGGTAGCGAACCGGGTATCGGGACGGGACCACGGTAATGACTGGGTATCGGGATCCAAACTACAGCTGGCGGGACGGGAGAGGGATTTCCAAGTCGGTGGATCAAACCGACAAGGTATCCAAGCTTAGTGATGCCGACACATAGGTTAAATAACACATCGATACATATGCAAGTAAATCAAGTACAAGTACATCAATGAACGGGCAAGAATATTCAATGTATAACTTTCATTTCATATCGGGCAATACTCTTCGGGACAAGTCAATGTTACTAGTGTAACCATCAAGCTTTCGGGAAAACAGATCATGTACAGTAAATCTTGGGAAAGAAGAAATAAAATGAACTATACCAATTCGGGAAAGATAATGATTTTTAAGAGGGGTCCCGTATGTCTATGATGGAAATGACTTGGTACTCCTTGAGTTTGAAGACATTCCGGGCTCCTTATCCACTTCTACGATTTTCAAAACTTAACATGAGCTTATGGATAGTACTAGATGCTATGATAGAAAAATCAAGACTATAAACGGTCCATCCTAAGTATGATGTCAACCCGGAACCATCGAGCAACCTACTCAGTCACCGAAAGGAATAGAGCTCGCGATACCCAAGGAGATAGACTTTGCATTTAGGTATGAAGAGGATATCGTGTCGTTCCATCCCGTTCGAGATTGAATAGATTGAACTTCGATGCATTCCGAACCAACCGTGAAGAGCATTGGCTCAAGACGCTCTCACATATGGTCAAGTGAGTCCAAGGAGGGTAGCCAAGGTCCACAAAAAAGATAAATTTCAAAAGAAATGCACAGGGTCCGATCGATCGGCCCAAAAACCCTTACAGTTAAAAGACAGACCGATCGATCGTCCTGTAGGTCCGATCGATCGGCACTGGGCGTGAAGCATGCCCGGGAACTTGATTTTTCTCCTTTTTGTTTCCTTTCCTTCCAACACCTCAACAACCACAAATAACTATGAACAAGGTGACTTAAACACATGATTCCCAGACATTAAATGAGGCTATCAAGATGTGTAAAGATCATTTATTTCAACCATGGAAAAATCAATGAAAGCAATCAATGAAAACATGAAAACCATAAATACTTCACCAAACCATTTCAAACTCAAAAACATCCAAACATTCACTTGCCTCAAGTCCAAGCTAGCTGAAATCAAGCCTCTATTCACTTCTATTGCTCAAGCCAAGCTACAATAAAAAACCCCCCAAAACAACCCTAAAATGGGTTACACAATGAATGAAAATGAAAGAACCAACAATAATGCAAATGCAGCTTCTCAAGGGCTAGAGGAACACTAATCTAGGAGATGGGGATGATCACTTACCTTTAAGGTCCTCTAATGGCAAGAGTAAGCTCAATGGAGGTCTTGGAATGGAGGGTTTTCTCCACAATTGGTATCAATAGGGAGCCATGGTGAAGAGGAAGAAGAAGATGATCTCCATTTCGAGTTTGGTGCAAGATTGGTGAGGATTTGAGATGGAGAAGCAAGAAGAAGAAGAGAAAGGCAAGGAAACCCTAGGCTCTCCACTTGTGCTGGAATATGAAGAATGAGATGAATGGGAAATGGCTTCCCTTGTTAACAAGTGAGTTGGGTTGGGTTGGGTCCCACAACTAAAGGAGCTACAATGGCTGAAATCATCTCTCTCGGGTCCTCGGATGAATTCGACGAAGAAGGAAGAAACGTTCGTCGAAATATCTAGTTTCCAAAAAGTGTATGTTTCGCGGGTTTCGAGAATATTAAGTTTTGGGTACAGATTTGGTGTGCAATGATTGTTTTACCCTCAATGCTATGAAATCGGGTTTCGGGACCTCAAATGGGCACGGGATCAACATGAAAGTTGTAAGAATCCACAAGATGAATGCAACGGGCCAAAAACACAATTCAAAACACGTCGGGAAAATTTCACAAGAAAATGCAAAGTCGAAAAGGGAACCCCCAAAGGGCCCCACAAGCTATCAATCACTCCAAAAAGCCCAAAACTAGAATCAAGGCTATTCCAAACCCAACTAGACCAAAAACACTAATCAAGCTTAGCACTAACACGCAACTTAATTAGCACTAATCGGGTTCACTCGGGTCGGGGTCTTACAATAATGAAAAACAACAACCAAAGATTCAACCAAGTATAGGAATCATGTTACATATAATTTCAAAGATGTTTTCAATAACATGATTTACTTAGATATACCAATTTGAGTACTACTTGGTTTGAATCAAGGTAATGCATCCAAAACAATAAATCAATTCAAAACATATACATGTTAAGGACACAACAAATCATAGTTTATCATGCTAGAAAAGATTTACCAATAATTAAAGCAAAGCATGAAAACATATGATTAAGAAAAGTAAAGCTTACTTAGTGATTTAACTCAATGGAACCAAGCTTTAGCTTTCCAAATGACCCCTATCATCCCTTAGCTCATTCCCCTTTGATTGGCCTCAAAACATCCCAAGGAAGGCCTCTTAGTTCCTCTTTTTTTTTCAAAAGAATGAACTTGCTTTTATACTAAAAAAATGAGTTTCTGCGAGTCCCCGGTCGACCTACACCTTTCCCCGGTCGACCTAGGCTCAACGGTCATAAATCTGACCATTTGAAAAAGAGCTCAACAGCTCTATTCCCAGTCAACCTGCAGAGTGGTCGGTCGACCGGGTCCCTTGGCCGGCCACACTGCAGGTCGACCCGGGTCTGGGACCATATTCCCCTAAAAATGCATAATTCAAAGTATTTCTTTGATTGGAATTTTGGGCCAATGAATCAAGTTTGGAATCATGATTTAAATCAAACTAAGAGGTTTAAAAACATGAAACATAAAAAGCCTAGAATGATTGGAAAGATTTAAAACTCATAGGCTTGCTTGATTCATAAAACTTCTTTTCAAAACTAATTGCATCCAAGTTTAAAATCAAAACATGAATGAACCAAGATTTCTACAAGTCTTAAAAACAATGCATGTGTAGATTAAGATTTCAAGATTTTCTAAATCAATGCATGTGTCAAAATTCAAATGATGCTAAAATGATAATGCATCCATCAAATTGCAATAACACAAAATACCTAACAGTTGTAAGTGTGGACTATTCTTACAATGAAATAAACTACTTAAGCAAGGACCTTTGAGCAATAAAACGCATTTATATCATCATTCACATTCCAAAATTCATTATAGTTGTCCAATACTTACAAAAGTAGCAAAACATCCAAGAATAAACAACATTGTTCAAGCCTACATGGAGTCATTTTACATCACCAACCACCCAAAAAATCACTTGTATGTTCAAGCCTACATGGAGCCCATTTACATCACCAACCACCCCAAAAAATAACTGCATTGCTGAAGCCTACATGGATCCCATTTACATCACCAACTGTAGACACCTCATTGGCCCCCTATGATGGCCTTAAACACCTGTCTGTACTGTTCAAGCCTACATGGAGTTCATTTACATCACCAACCGCCCCAAAAAATGACTGCACTGTTTAAGCCTCCATGGAGCCCATTTACATCACCAACTGTAGACACCTCATTGGCCCCCTATGATAGCCTTAAACACCTATCATATATAGTGGTGGTGCCCCCATTTCACCCATAATTGAATATTAATGGCATAATTCAGATTGATTAACGACGATGAAAATTCTTGTTGATAATTTTAGACTTAGTTCGACAATATCTAGAAATTCGTGAGAGAAAAACCAAATTGCGTCGAGACTCCGAGTCAAACCCACTACTCACTAAGGTACCTGGACCGATGAGTTCTAAGTTCCGAGATCTTTCCGACGATATATAGATTGTCCAAATCCGATTGATGGATCAAAAGATATAACAGCAGGAACACTACCCTAGCGGCACCACTAAAAACACACTTGGGCCCATTTCCCAGACTGTACTTGTGTGTGCGCCCAGGTCCCTAGTCACCTTAGAAATGTACTCAGGCGTTTGTTTACGTGTGTCCCACTCTACTTTTCATAGTTAGGGCCCGACCGCAGCCCAAAAACAATCCGAACCCAAACCCTAGATCCATTAGACACTGAGAGAAGACCTGGGCGCACCTATGTGTGCACCCAAGTCACCCAAAACCCTAATTCGCCGTGGTATGTGTGAAACTTCTAGAAACTCGTGCAAACAGTAACCCAAATCCCTTTCGCACGCCCAAAACCCTTATTTAAGGATCACTTAACCCCATTTGCAAGAGGGAGGCTACCAAAAAAAGAGAGGAAAAGATAATGAAAAAGAGAAAAAGAGAGTATCCACTATAGAGAGAGCTTTAGATCTAGAAGAAAGGAGAAGAGGGAGTACTCTGGTTTCCAAGATTGGCAATGGAGAAAGCTTTCAAAAGCCATGGATTTGCGCAAGAGCTTCGATCTAGGACTTGAAAAACACAATCCACACCGGTGTTTCTAGATCTAGTCTTCTCAATTAATATCCATCATCATTAGTAGTTGGAAACATACTTAGGATCATACATACATCATAGATCTGCATTACTAGTAATACGTTTTAGTAGATCTGATATTTAGTAATCATCCATCATTAGAAACATACTTAGGATCATTCGCAGGTTGTAGATTTGCATCATTTTCATCATCCCGAACTCATGATTAGAATAGATCTTGCATCCATATAATTTTCATTGGGGAAAATCCAAATATGAGAAAGAAAAGTGCAGTAAAGTACTTGGGTGCCACTGTGGGTGCGCCCAGGTCTCTGGAGTAGGGTTTTAGCCCCAATTTTTGTATTGCATGCACTTCAATTTCCAGATCCGAATTCATTCTCATACAAGTTGATATCAGGGCCATCGGATCTGTAACTATACGTTCTGAATCGTGCAAAAAGCATCAAAAGAATATGCAAATATATTGCTAAGAGAAGGAATAGAAAAGAAGAACAAAGGCACTTGGGTGCCATTGTGTGTGCGCCCAAGTCCCTGCTAAAGGGATCCGTCCCTCGAATCTCGATCCTCGCGTCATATTATTAGACCCGAAAGTTCTGATATCAGTAATTCATATTAGGACTCTGCATTTAGTCGCGAAGTGTCGGAAATCGTGTCGGAATATCACTGAAAAGTCGCAAGTGCATTACAACCCGCAGGGGAGACACAGTGGTGTCCAAGTAGTGCCGAGACACTCGGGCACCCCTGTAGGTGAGCCCAGGTCCCCTAGCTTGCTTTCCAGCCCACATTTTGCATTTTATTTAGCTCGCTGTGATGACTATGATTGATTGCTGAACTTCTGGACTTCAAAATATCGAATCATCACACTTTAGGTTAGGTTGCATTAATATTGCATAAAACACGAAAAAAATAACAAAAACATAAAACTCTTCCTTCTTATCTTGCTCTTTAGTAATTAGAGAAGAAAACAAAAAAATGATTAAAAGAAATAGAAAAATCAGCAAAAAGTAGACATTAGGTAGATGATCCTAGGTTATTCTATTCACGCCCAAGTAAATTAATAAACTTAATCAACCCTAATCTAAAAACCCTTGTTTAAGACACCTAATTAAATCATCTAATTCAACCTTAATAAATACAAATCATTGATCTAAATCCCTAACTCCAACCCTCAATTAAAACATTTAAACAAGATACCAAATCAAACCCCCAAAACCAAATTGAAATAACCCCAATTAATTAAGACTTTAATCAAAACTTAATTAAAATAATAGACCAGTCATAACCAGAGAATAAAACATCCCTTAACCAGGACATGAGTTAGATTTCCTAGACCCGAGTTAGAATACTCAAAACCGACTTATAAGTACCCTAGAATCCAACGAACTTGTAGCACTCTAGTAGACTAACACTTGGGCGCCACTACAGGTGCACCCAAGTCACCCCAGATACCTAGGCGCCACCATAGGTGTGCCCAACTTACTAATCCAACCCCAAGACGCGTCTCGATTGTGTTTCGACTCCCGGAACTCCGACCATTGCCACACTTATGGTCTAGAGACTCAAAACCAATTTCGGGATACAGAGTTTATTAACATAGACTGCCTGAAATTCCAAATCCGAGTGAACGAATCCTTGAACTTCCAACCACTTGGGAGCCGCTACAGGTGCGCCCAAGTCACTCAAAGAGACTTAGGCGCCATAGTGTGCGCGCCCAAGTCCCATTCTAGCCATGGGACCACCGATTTCCTATTCACCTCAAATATCAACTTCAATCAACATCACATAACCATCACAGAACCAATAATAACCCTGAAATTAAAAATTCAACTAATTTAAACCCATCCGAACCTCGAACCGAAGTCGAGCAACTAAAGAGCATCAAATTATAATTTGGGCGCCACTGCTAGTGCGTCCAAGTCCCATGTCCAGCCCGAGTTGCGAATTCAGTTGTGTTTTGAATTATAGACTTTAAATCATTACAATAAAATCAACACAGAATTATAAAGCAACATTAGAACAAAGACTTACATTAAGCAAAATCCCACGAAAACTCCGAAATCAAGTCGATACCATTATCACTAGCCAAACCACACAGAATCAGCCACTTGGACGCCACTGTCTGTTCTCCCAAGTCACTGTCTATTCATTCAAGTTACCAGAGTGACCTAGGCGCTATTGTGTGTGTGCCCAAGTCCTTTGCCAACTCCGTTTCTTTGATTTCAGCATTGTTTCACCTTTCGAATTAAAACCTGAAATTTGAGAATCTTTAACAACTTAAATAGAACCCTAAGACACTCCTAAAACACCCTCAATCTAACTCTTAATCAACTCATAATTTCAAACAAACCAAACCAACATAAATCACACTTAACAAGTTGCTTAGGCGTTGAAATCGTCAAACTTAGGTTGTCTACACCCTAGGATTAGGTCGGATTTCCTTATTAGGTAACTTAGAGCATTAGGCTTCACCCCATCACTCTTCCTGTTTCGTTAGGGAATCGGGAAAGCTTATGTGGGCGGTCTAGGACATTAGGTTAGGGTTAATCCGATGATCAGTAATAAAGCACTAATCACGTAAATCCAAGTAAATCCCTTAGTTAGGACCTTCTAGCTCCATTATAAAAAATCCATAAAAACTATAAAACCAACAAAATAAACCCAAAAAGTTTTTTCTTTTATTTTTTCCTCCACCTCAGGTGCCAGATATTTAATCGAACTTAATGATAAAAGGGAATAAAGAGCTAATTTCTAAAACTGAATATATGAGAAGGATGTGATGAGATGAGTGATTTCGCACACACTTTTAAACAATCACGGCCCATCGGCCACCCTAAAAAAAAAACAATGGCCCATCGGCCACCTCAACCAAATTAAGGCCCGCCGGCCTTTCACTTTTATCACTTGTGTATCGCACACGAAAAAAACATAGAAATCACAAGTCAAAGTCTCATTTGCATCATTATTTTGGTTTGAAAAATCAGCGTTTAAATCTTATTTTTCCAAGGGAGCTTAAGGGGGTACCCGGGAATGGGGCCGATCCTTTTCTTAAATATTTGGCACTTCCCCCTTTTTATTTTCTTTAGTTTTTACTTTATTTTGCTTGGATCTACTATGATTAAGCTGTGTGAGGATTAACCTTTATTTGAACTTTAACTCATGACCCTGAATTGACCCAACATCAAAGAGATCCAAAGAGACCCAAATTAATGTGATAGGACAACTGTTGTGTGTTGTCGGCAACACATTAGACGAGAGGAAGAACCCACCCACTTATTTTATCCCATTTTTCTTCGACTTCGGTTGAAGAACGGTGTTACGGCCATTACCGTAGCTAGCGATCATGATCCATTGATTTTGAGGGTAGTCGGAATCCTCATTTTCGATGTAAAATTTAAATAGTATATATAGATGAATGGAGATTTTCCCAAGCCGAATGCCTCTTCCTACGTGGGTGTCGAAACTCACATCCGACACTAACCACGCCAAAAAAATGATTGCACTGTTCAAGCATACATAGAGCCCATTTACATCACTAACCAACCCAAAAAATCACTGCACTGTTCAAGCCTACTGATTCAGCATATCAGATCAATGGAGGGTTGCGACAACCTCCACAGTTATGCCCCCTCTCTTTACAATTGGAGCAGGTAACCACCATTCGTTGGCGGCCACGATCTTTGGTACAAATTCTGATTTTCTTTTGACGCCCTGATTGTTTAGTTGCTCGTGGTGGAAGAACTCTTTTAGTAAGTGTGTGTTCCCATTGCTTGCTGTCCCAGGTACTATGCGAAACTTCAATGTACGTTGTACGATAAACGCATGACAGGTACCAATGCTCGCAAAACGCATATGGATCATAGTGCCTTACCTTCATTGATGCTAGTGCATGACAGCATGGGATGCCCAAAATCTCTCATTTACGACAAGTACAAGTTCTGTGTTTGAGATCGACCACATCCATGTACTTCGCGGACTGTACTTGAAATTCGACCGGGCCAGCAACTCGAACATGAACCCTGCAGGCTTCCTCCATTTCTTGGTTCAAATTTTTTTCTGCATACGAAGTTATACGAGTAGTTACACTCTTTGAATGAAGATGGCGCTTTTGATAGAATTCCATTAACTTTGCACGTATCTCCTCAACTTATTTTACATTAGGCAGTACCCTTGTGTCCTTTAACAGGCTGTTAGTACACTCTGCCACATTGCTAGTTAGTATGTCATACTGACGACCTTATACGTATGTATTTGCCCAACGTTGCCTCCCAATTGCCTTAATGTAGCTGAACGCCTCTTGACTGACTGCACATATATCCGTCATATATGCCTCATAAACATAAGGCCTATAGGACTTTGCGCACGCCAGAGTTTCATCATGATTGCCCCATCACTAAAATCGGTTTTGATATTTTCAACAATGTGATGGCAACAATAATAGTGCACTGCGGATGGTATATTATTATGGAGCGGAGCGCTGCAATAAGACCCTTCTGACTATCAGAAACAATGGTCAAATTGGGTGGCTCTCCAAGCGTTATGAGAACAATTTTGCAAGGAACCACTCCTAACTATCAAGATGCTCGGCTTCCGCAAAGGCAAAGGCGATGGGGAGTAGCTTATGATTGACATCGTATGTCATAGCTATAAGCAAGACACCAGGATACTTTCCTTGGAGTTGTGCATCGTCTACAACAATCATCGGTCTCAGCGAAGATGTGAAAGACCTTATACAGGGTCCAAATGTCCAAAAAAATCTTCTAAAACAGTCATCAGATGTGGTGTCTATGTTTGTTATTGTGCTAGGGTTGGTTTTCTGCAATTCAATACAATAGAGAGGCAGAAGTTGGAAGGACTCCTCGTATGATCATCGCACTATACGCAAAGCCATCCCCTTTGCTATAAGTGCCTTCTTATAGCTAATAGTCGACCCAAATTCTATTTGGTAGTCGTTCATTATCTCCTTCGGCTTTAAATTGACGTTCTGCCGAACTTTATCCATGATGAATTCAAAAATAAGTGTCAGAGTTACTTGTCGATGTGCCATGCCCATCATTGGTTTCGAGCACCGGTGGTTAGGATTGTACATTCTAACTTTAAATTGTGGTCCTGATTCGACAATAGAAGCGTGGATCCGCCAAGGACAATCCTGATCTTTGTAGCCAGACGTCATCTTGGTCGAGTTGGTCTTTAGGTATTTAAGAGTGAAGTTGGCATAAATTGCAAACTTGGCAAGAGTATTCTGAAACGCCTGTCAATCAGGAAACTCACGGCCAACCCACATTTCCTGAGCCGAGTTATTACCAACCTCCGTGTTCACCTCCTCAGGCTCCATTCTGTCCTCAAAATGAATAACTGAAGTTTCATTTGAACGATTTGCAGTGTTAACTAAATTGGCCTCGGCACCGTTGCTTTCCACCTTCACATTTGGGATCCAACGAATCTATCCGATGGCAAGATGTTCATCAAGATTCATGAATGTTTGTTCTAACATCAATATCAACAATAACAATATCTTGTCCTACCACCTGATGTAGATTGCATTCATTACGCATGGAAGGGAAATGCATGTCATTTCCTTCATAGAGACCAATGGTAAGTAGCTCTTGAGCAGGCGTTGGCTTTATGGCTTGCTTTCCTGTACAAGTTCTTGACGAGGTCCTCACTTTTTCTGTACAGTTGTGAACTCGAGCATTCCTTTCATACCTAAAATGCAAGTAGGAAGACATACTTAGTATTTGGTAATCTATTGATTTAGTGATACAACCTATGCACATACCTCCATTGTTCTCCTCCTATACATTACCAGTTCTTCGGACCGTTGAAGAGATATAAATATATCCCATACACATCATTCCCCGATGCTTTGAACATTCTCTTGACATCATTGTTGTCGTCAATGCTTGCCATTGAAAATGCCCGTCCATTGTGATGAAGGTATTGTATGCTTAATCTCTGGATGGATGAGTCTCAATTAGATGCTTCAGTTGCTTTGTTAACCGATGACTCATATGTTATGTCCATCGATAAATATCTCATCTTTTGATTTCTTTCATTGTACACCGGACAGATTATATCGAATTGGAAGTCACCATTATAATGAAATATGATTAATACCTTGTTAATTGACATGCTATCATCAAATCACAATAACATAATTTAGAGAAATATGAAAGATACATACATTTTGAAAGATAGAGCAAGTGTATATTTCTAAACCATTAGCCACTATTAAAATGCCCATGCTGGGATATGTTTGATCATAAAATAAGGTTTATAGTCATATTAAAGTAATGTAATGTTTATAAAAAAAACTATACTAAGTGTCACTTATAGAAAGAATGTAATAGAGAAAAACAGTGCCTACAAAAAAAAAAAAAAAAAAACACCCTTTTAAAGCCCTAAAACCCAAAACGAAAATGAGATTAACCAAGCCCAAACTAAAAATGATATTTACTACACCAAATGGTAGTCTTTACG
Organism: Cinnamomum chago; assembly: GCA_038049695.1. NCBI lineage: Eukaryota > Viridiplantae > Streptophyta > Magnoliopsida > Laurales > Lauraceae > Cinnamomum > Cinnamomum chago. Next base: position 97,472,291 of record CP142453.1, on the reverse strand, counting down.
CAAAGCTAGATACAAATATGTGTTTACATTAGGCAACTGGTACAGTTTCAGAGGGCATTTTTAGGGTTCAGACCACAGTTCTAGGGCTTCTAACAAGCCAGTACTGAAACGGAATCAAGCTGATGACATTTTAGGGTAGATAATGCAATATAGGAAGGTGTTTATTGTGCGTACCAACCTTTTAATTGAATCCAACCATCACTTTGATTAATTTTTCTGGTGTTTTTTGAGAAGGAAAATCGCTAGAGCACATATTGCGGTCGATGAAAAAGGCCTGACAAAGAAATGCTGACTCGGGGCGATGAATAAAGGGTTTACGCATAATGGTCGATATCGACAATTATATAGTTGATATCGACCATATCGCTAAACGAAAAAAAGAAAAGAAAAACAGAAACCTACCCAAAGGACCCTTCCCATTTCTAATCTCCTGCTTGGTCCTCTTCTTACTTATGGCATACTATGGGGATTTTTCAAGTAGTTTTCCCTATTTTCTAATAGACACATTTAGCATTTATAAATTATAACTAATAATATTTATGAATAAAATGATCACTAACTATAATAAACATACAATATGAGCTTGGAATTAAATTTTTGAACATGATTTAGTGATTTATCATTGTTGGCGTCAAATATTGTAGATGTAAATGAGTTTTGAATTTGATGCAGCTTTTTCAGTATGGAGAAAAAATAGATTATATTTGAGTTAGTGAGTTATGATTAACATATATTATTAAGAATATATTATAAAAAATACCCACTTATATTATCAAAACATACACACATATTATTTTAAAAAAGACAAAACTAGATTAGTAAATCCTTAAAGAAGATTGCTTTATAAATAATAATAATAAAAAGCTACAGAGAAAGGCAATCTACGAGAGAGACTGAGAGGGTGAGAGAGCTAAAAGTACTTGGGATGGAAAAGCATTGGTGGATATTAAACTTTTGGTAGAAATGTTTTAATATGGCAAGAGAAACATTACTCTATAAGAGAAACGTTCATTTGAAAAACTTCACTACTGAGATGGTAGAGAGGTTGAGATTTGTTGGGATTTAGAAAGACACTATGTAGAGAAAAAGAAGGATGAAAGTTGTTTTAGTGCTTTTTTGGAATGTGAAAAGATGACTTTCGTGAGATGTGATACTAATTACTATTATGAGGCCTTATTTTTTGGGGAGAAAAAGAAAGTATGGCATTGCTTTAATGCTTTTTTTAGAATGTAAAAAGATGACTTTAATAGGATGCAAATACTATGGGCCTTATTTTGTGGGGAGCCTAAAGCAAGGGCTTTTCTTGCCTTATGGTCGAGCAGCCCCTACCGGAGGGAGCCCTAGTTGGGAGATAATTTTTTTTATGGTCCCTTGTTCTATCACCTGCTTTTACTCTTTCATCTTTCTCTTTGATGGAGGCCACCTCTCAAACGTTAAGAGCTTGAGAAATTTGTACAGAAAGCTCTTTTTAGAAACTATATCCCATTTGACAAGTGTTTGCTAGATGCTACTACTTTTAAGGTAAGACTTAAAATTTGGTTCTGCAAATATTTTATGGCAAACTACATGTCTAGCGCTAGCTTTTTCTAGCTTTGGGACGGTTGTTAAAGCTCACATTGAAGAAAATATGAAGCAGAATCATAAAATGTGTTAAAAGGAAGCCAGGTTTTGAAGATCCTCCTTTTTCTTTGCTTGGAATTTGAAGATATTGTGACATGGCATAATGTAGGTGAAATAAGGAAAATAGAATGGCTATTAAAAAGCACATATGAGCGACGACCATTATAATTCTCGAAAAAGTCTACTTGGCCCGACCTGGGGGACCGGATTCGGGCCCGGTCCTCCAGCACGATTGATAATTCTCACTCTATGTTGTTTTGGGAAGAGGCGCCATCATAACTGGAGAGATGATTTTTAACTAGTTAGATGAACATGATGTAATCATCAAAAAGGGCCTAAAGGACTTGCTTAATTCATTCATTGCTTTGTTCTAATTAAATATTTTTTTAAAGAGTAAGTTCAAGCTCAAGCTTAGAATAAGATAAGCTCAAGTGTGTGGTAGGGCCCACCTGGGGACCCACATGGAGATGGGGGTGGGGGGGGGGGGGGGGGGGGGGGGGGGGGGGGATTTTAAGGACTCCCTGAGATCTTCCTCTATATAAAAATATCAGCCCCAAATGAGATTTCTATCATCTCCATATGGGCCCAAAAGTTTAACGGTCAATGGTCCATTTGGATTGATACATAATCGATTCAACAGTCCAGTAAACTCAGATCTGACCGAAAGTTGATGGACATGTGCAATTTATGGAAGTCATGTGTTTGGATAGACCAAAGGTGGGCCCCACAAGCATGAGCTTATGAAATTTTTTCATAAGCTTGAGCTTAGGAGAGTCTTGCTTTCTCTTTTTCTATATATATATATATATATATATATATATAGAGAAAGAGGGAGGGCCTTATATATATATATTTATTTTAGGCCAGCTCTCCTAAGCTCAAGTGTGTGGTAGGGCCCACCTGGGGACTCACATGAGAATGGAGGTTGGGGGGATTTCAAGGACTAACTCAGATATTCCTCTCTACAAAAAATCAACCCCAACCGTAATTTCTATCATCTCCATATGGGCCAAAAGTTTAATGGTCAATAGTCCATTCGGATCAATACATAGTCTATCCAACGGTCCGGTAAATTCTGATCTGACCAAAAGTTGGTGGACATGTGCAATTTAGAGGGGTCATGTGTTTGGTCCATTTGAATGGACCAAAGGTTGGCCTTACAAGCATGAGCTTACGGAAAGTCTATCCTAAGCTTGAGCTTAGGAGAGAGAGCCTTGCTTTTATATATATATATATATATATAAGACTGACTTGGACAAAGTCTAGATCAACCAATAGGGTTAATAATGTCTTTTTACTCTCCATGTTACATAGGGGTGTAAAAGAAAACTGGAAAATCGTCTAACCGAACCACGGTTAATAACCGTGTTTCATGTTCGGTTATAGTTATTAAAATCGGAAAACCGTATTTTACGTTTCGATTACGATTTTCAGTATTGATTAACCATTATTAACGGAACCGAATCGTGAAGTGTGGTTTAGTTAACTGACACATGGTTAACCGTATCGTTATACTAATAAATAAAAAATAAAGGGTCTAAATGAAATATGTATATAATTCTTAACGGTTAACCGTATTGACAAAATGATTTTTAACGGTTTTTCCGGATATAATTCGGTTATGGTTTTTCTAGTTATGGTTACAGTTTTCAAAACTAAAAACCGTAATTCACGATTCTCCCAAAATAAATGGTTAACTAAACAGTTACACCCCTAAATGTCACATACTGATTACTAGTACATTACGAGTTAGCTTGCCTTTGCTGGAGGATGCATCCATGTCTATAACTCTCCTTCAGATCCTCAAATCGCCATATAATCTCATAAAAAAGAACACTATGTTGCTCAGTAGTTCCCGTAAGTGCTTATTGAGACAATTGAAGGCTTCCCAATTTCTCCTCCAACTGTGATACCTGTGTGCCTTCCACCATTTCAGTAATGTGCTTTGATACCAAAATGTTATGATAATTCTTCCGTGCCCGAGCTATGGTGACGATTTGGAGTCACGGCTAAAAGAGAGAAAGCAAGGTGATAGATATTTTAATCTCAAAAAGGGAAATTGCACCGATGGAGTTTGGAGAGGAAAGACAATATTTTTTTTATTGATGGCTCTCAGCATAAGTACATAATACAGAACCAACGGCTAACTTTCTATCGTCTAAGAAATAACAATATCCCTAAGAATAGGACTACATGGTTTCGACAGAAAATCCAAAGTGGGACACCATATTCCAATGAGTCTCACCACATGCTAACATAGAATGACCCAATCAACCCCATGCACATGAAGAGCATGTATCAATATTCTTCTGCAACAATATGAGAATCAACAACAAAACCATTCAATAAAATTACTTTGTGAATCTTCATTTCTACTTTGTTTGATCGTTTGTTTTTATTTATTTAAAGTGTTTAACATCAGGATTCTGGTAATGGGATGTGTTAATTGTTTGCATGAGAATCAACCCAGAGTCATTCAGTAAAATTATTATTGTGAATCTTCATTTCTACTCTTTGTTTGGTTGGTTGGTTGTTTGTTTTATTCATTTAAAGTGTTTGGCATCTAGATTTTGATTATAGGATTTACTAATTGTTCCGAATACAAAAAGTGTTTCTACTCTTTTTTTTCTTCTTTTTGCTAGAACAGGAGATGCTTTAAATTTTATTGGATATATACGCTCCCTTATTAGGTATTGAGTTTTTCTAAGAAAATAATATTACCCACTACCATTTCAAGAACGATTTTTTTTTTTGACTTGAGTATATTTATTATATATCCTCCTTTATGACTTTATTAAATTGTTTCCTTAAATCTTCTTCCTTCCCTTATTAATATTGCAAAAAAAGTATATTTAATAGTATTACTAAACTTTTATTCGTAATATTGTTCTTAAAAAAAGTAGTACTTTTTAAAAAATTTCAGTATGAACTTTATTTTATTATTATTATTTTTATCATTGAAGGTCCATGATATTAGATCTTTAAGAATGCGAGCAATATGAACAAGTCAAAGCCGTTACTCCAGCAAGAATGATACTAGATTTCAATTTAGAGGATCCTATAGGCTTGAAATAAACATATTTCTTTCATGGACAAACATAAGAATTTGGTTAAAAAAAAAAAAAAAAAAACCCTCCACTCCCACAACTAACGAGGGTATGAAACATTGGAATATGCTTACAACTTTGACTACTAATTTGTGGCTTTTAGCATTCGAAAGCATAATGCAAGCCAGGACACCCAAACAACGTAGTGAAAAGAGGGTATTCATTTGTTGCAAGGATGATGGACACAAACATGATAAATAAATGAGATTATAGGGTTAAGCACCCCCATGATGAAACAAGAATTGGTTGAGGATGCTACATGGCAGTTACTTTAAAATGAGGTTTTAAAATTCTCTAACATGAAGTAAAACAACAATTAAAGTACAAAGATATGCAGATGAGTTGCCTCTCATGATTCCTCTGAGTTAAATTTTTTAACTACTTTCTGGGATCAAGCATCATCAATCATACCCCATCACTAACTAAACACCCCCAATGAATTGTCACTCACCCTAATTTGAGGCTTAATCTAATCATATCCTCCATTGGATTGAATTCCCAAAAACAATAAATATAAAATTTAATTGAATATAATGTGACCGAACGGCTGTGATCAATCAGCTAGGGTGATTTCTTTGCCAAAAATCTAATCCACAATGAGTCCTTTCCATCCCACTATCCCCCATAATTGGCATACATTCCAGTGGGTCCCACAAGGGGCTTAGATTTTTTGTCTAATTGGAAATGCAAGAGGTACCTCTTGGATGAAAAGCTACGCCTCAATATTTGAGTTAAACAAGTTTCAACATATAGTCTACAAGTTATGTAATAAGAATCCCTACAAGATAATGTATGAGTAAAAACATACTTCAGCTTTTAAATTAAAAAAAAAAAAAGGATATGAGAGCAAGCACCAGAGATTTCTCAGCGCACACAATCAAAACCATTTATAACGTAAAGAAACAAGTAAAACCTAGAAAAGAAAGTGCAGAAAAGAGAATAACAGGGACGGCCAGATACAACATAAAATGGGGTATGGAATACCATGGAATTATTATTACAGAAAACAACAATGGCCATCATCATCTTGGCCTGGCCCGTCATATGTACAATCATGAAAGATGATGGAGCTGATCTGCTGTTGCCATCATTGCAATATAACTTGGGGTTTTTCTCTCTTTTTTGGTAAAGAACTTCAAGGATTTAAAATATACGTATGCCTTTGCTCCCAGTTGGTGATTATATTTGCAATTAAGACCTCCGTCACACATTCTCTTTGCTAGCCTGGTGTCCATATGAAAAGCTTTGAGTATCAGCATTATGAAAAAAAGAAAAAAGGGCACTCCTTCAAGATAAAAATGAAAAACAACTCACGCCCCTCAAAATTACCATTGAACATTATCTTTTACACATTTTCCCTAAGGCCCTCTACTAACCTATATTCTAAAAGAAACGAGCTCTAATAATAAAAATATATTTTGAAAAACCACCTTCGTTTATTGTTAGTAGATAACAATCTCAAACATCAACTAAGATTTTTTATTTTATTTTTATTTAAAAATTTCAACAGAGAATTACATTAAATAATGCAATTATTACCGTACGATTCCATGTGGAACAGAAGTAAATAAAATCATTTATAGGAAAAGACAGTACATAATCCTGTAACTTGTATCCGATTAATTTTCTTCATTATTTCCCCATTTCAAGGGTCTTAAAATGTTGTGCTTCATAATATCTCCTACAATTTAAATTGTTGTGAACAATGATCATCATCATCATCATCCCATCAGTCTAGGGTAGGCTAAAAGATTCCTACTCAAACTCCCCACTAAAAGAGAGAAATAAAACCCTCCAAGAAAGCAAGAAAGCCAAGACCATAGAACCAACCTAGAAACTGCAAATAAAAACAAAAAGGCATCTCTCTGTTTATGGCTTATTTACACATTTATTAATAGTTTATGATACACAACTTGTGTAGGGCAGTCAAGGCTGGAGAACTAGGAATATCTTTTGCTGCAGGAAGAGGGTGGGGTGGGGTGGGGGTGGTTGCCATAATATTTTCTATTTGTTGATTTAATACTAATAATTTAAAAGATTACGCTATATTTTGCAAATTCTAAGAAAATTCATAAATTTTAAATTTTGTCAATCATTTTTCAAGACAATTTCCCATGCTTTGTGAGCATTAAGATAGGCAATATAATGGGGCTCCAAATACTCTCTTTCTCCTTGTTTTAACATTGCGAATTGTATCTCTTTCCAATGAAAGTAGGACATATGTCAGATTGATCACATGTAAACCAATTTACAACAATTAATTAATGCCAATTCTTTAAATTGTTAGTTGTGATTGTTTGATGGGTCAATATATACTATCGTAGGCATTGATTGTTGAAAGGGCAACATTGAAAATAATTTACCAACTCATGATAAGGTGAACAGTGAAGGTTTAAATGATATGATTTTACTAAAGAGCCCGGATCCTACAGTGTCTCACGCACGCTTCCAGTGAGGGTTGTGAAATCCATAGAGGGGCCAGCCTATTTGATGTAGGATAGATCTGCGGGCCACACATGGGGCCCAAGAAAATTTTCTATTTATTTCCCTAATTATTTGTCATGATTTCCAATTTTGTTTAGTGAGTTGTAATTAGGGTACTTCCTAAGTTGCTTAAGTTCCCTAGTTTAATTAGAAGTTTTAGCCACTAAGTTTCTTGCTTAATTATATGGCATTGTAGAGATAGAATTCTCAGAGTTGATGATTAATAAAGTTGGTGGATTTTATCCCTTTTGAGGTGTGTCCTCGTGATTGTCTATGTGGAGACCTTTTATGGTCGCTTCATCATTTTTTCCATGCAAGCCCTACCCATAGGGCCTGCATCAATTGCATCAATTGATATCTGTAAGACCCCGGCCCCGACTAATTATGTTTACTAGCTAATTAATTATGATTAGTGATAATTGTTGAGTGTATAGTTAACTAATCTTGTTTTAGCATGGTTAACTGTATTTTAGTGTAATTTGTTGTGTTTAGTTGTTAGTTTGGTAGATTTGAGGGTAACCAACTCAGTTTTATGGTCTAAATAGTGTTTTGGTCCCTATTTAGAGCTTTTGGGCCTTTGTCGCGTTCGAGGGGTTTTTGTAATTTTTGGAAATTAGCAGGGGGTCATTTGGAACTCCGCCTATGTTGGGGGTATCCTTGACATAGCCAGTCCCAAGCCCGGACAAAGGAGGAAGGTTGTGCGTTAGGTAGCCGACAGCCAGCACAATACTCAGTCGGATTTCTTTATGGATTTGAGACCTAATGAAATTTCGTGGGGGCGTCCCCTACTTGGTTTGGTTTAGCAGGGGGTCATTTGGAGAATCATTAACTGAGTATGTGGATTAGAATAATGTTTGGGTAGTTTTGGGAGGCACCGACAACTTTCAGACCATGTTAGGGCCTAGTTGAGATTTTTGGGAATTTTAGAAAAATGTCATTTTGGGTTCAATGGGTGGATAAAATTATTCCAAGAAACCTTTGTGTCAAACTCATGGCCATTCGATGCCCAAAAACCCTTCGTTTCATAATATTACCCTCAAGTCATGACATAATCATTATTTCCTCAAAAGTCGAATTTTCGTCTGAAGACTCGAAATACATTATTCTTAGGCTCGTTAGAAAGTAGATTTGATTTCATGAAATGGCCTCTTAGACCATCTTGATCAGAGGTCTAGAAACCTTCCATTTTGACGAGTCTCGGTGCTTAAGTCGTGGGTCCCACTGTCCATTACCTATATTAGGGTAGTTCCTAAGTTGCTTAAGTTCCCTAGTTTAATTAGAAGTTTTAGCCACTAAGTTTCTTTCTTAGTTATATGGCATTGTAGAGATAGAATTCTCAGAGTTGATGATTAATAAAGTCGGTGGATTTTATCCCTTTTGAGGTGTGTCTTCGTGATTGTCTATGTGGAGACCTTTTATGGTCGCTTCATCATTTTTTCCATGCAAGCCCTACCCATAGGGCCTGCATCAATTGCATCAATTGATATCTGTAAGACCCCGGCCCCGACTAATTATGTTTACTAGCTAATTAATTATGATTAGTGATAATTGTTGAGTGTATAGTTAACTAATCTTGTTTTAGCATGGTTAATTGTATTTTAGTGTAATTTGTTGTGTTTAGTTGTTAGTTTGGTAGATTTGAGGGTAACCAACTAAGTTTTATGGTCTAAATAGTGTTTTGGTCCCTATTTAGAGCTTTTGGGCCTTTGTCGCGTTCGAGGGGTTATTTGTAATTTTTGGAAATTAGCAGGGGGTCATTTGGAACTCCGCCTATGTTGGGGTATCCTTGACATAGCCGGTCCCAAGCCCGGACAAAGGAGGAAGGTTGTGCGTTTGGTAGCCGACAGCCAGCACAATACTCAGTCGGATTTCTTTATGGATTTGAGACCTAATGAAATTTCGTGGGGGCGTCCCCTACTTGGTTTGGTTTAGCAGGGGGTCATTTGGAGAATCATTAACTGAGTATGTGGATTAGAATAATGTTTGGGTAGTTTTGGGAGGCACCGACAACTTTCAGACCATGTTAGGGCCTAGTTGAGATTTTTGGGAATTTTAGAAAAATGTCATTTTGGGTTCAATGGGTGGATAAAATTATTCCAAGAAACCTTTGTGTCAAACTCATGGCCATTCGATGCCCAAAAACCCTTCCTTTCATAATATTACGCTCAAGTCATGACATAATCATTATTTCCTCAAAAGTCGAATTTTCGTCTGAAGACTCGAAATACATTATTCTTAGGCTCGTTAGAAAGTAGATTTGATTTCATGAAATGGCCTCTTAGACCATCTTGATCAGAGGTCTAGAAACCATCCATTTTGACGAGTCTCGGTGCTTAAGTCGTGGGTCCCACTGTCCATTACCTATATTAGGGTAGTTCCTAAGTTGCTTAAGTTCCCTAGTTTAATTAGAAGTTTTAGCCACTAAGTTTCTTTCTTAGTTATATGGCATTGTAGAGATAGAATTCTCAGAGTTGATGATTAATAAAGTCGGTGGATTTTATCCCTTTTGAGGTGTGTCTTCGTGATTGTCTATGTGGAGACCTTTTATGGTCGCTTCATCATTTTTTCCATGCAAGCCCTACCCATAGGGCCTGCATCAATTGCATCAATTGATATCTGTAAGACCCCGGCCCCGACTAATTATGTTTACTAGCTAATTAATTATGATTAGTGATAATTGTTGAGTGTATAGTTAACTAATCTTGTTTTAGCATGGTTAATTGTATTTTAGTGTAATTTGTTGTGTTTAGTTGTTAGTTTGGTAGATTTGAGGGTAACCAACTAAGTTTTATGGTCTAAATAGTGTTTTGGTCCCTATTTAGAGCTTTTGGGCCTTTGTCGCGTTCGAGGGGTTATTTGTAATTTTTGGAAATTAGCAGGGGGTCATTTGGAACTCCGCCTATGTTGGGGTATCCTTGACATAGCCGGTCCCAAGCCCGGACAAAGGAGGAAGGTTGTGCGTTTGGTAGCCGACAGCCAGCACAATACTCAGTCGGATTTCTTTATGGATTTGAGACCTAATGAAATTTCGTGGGGGCGTCCCCTACTTGGTTTGGTTTAGCAGGGGGTCATTTGGAGAATCATTAACTGAGTATGTGGATTAGAATAATGTTTGGGTAGTTTTGGGAGGCACCGACAACTTTCAGACCATGTTAGGGCCTAGTTGAGATTTTTGGGAATTTTAGAAAAATGTCATTTTGGGTTCAATGGGTGGATAAAATTATTCCAAGAAACCTTTGTGTCAAACTCATGGCCATTCGATGCCCAAAAACCCTTCGTTTCATAATATTACCCTCAAGTCATGACATAATCATTATTTCCTCAAAAGTCGAATTTTCGTCTGAAGACTCGAAATACATTATTCTTAGGCTCGTTAGAAAGTAGATTTGATTTCATGAAATGGCCTCTTAGACCATCTTGATCAGAGGTCTAGAAACCTTCCATTTTGACGAGTCTCGGTGCTTAAGTCGTGGGTCCCACTGTCCATTACCTATATTAGGGTAGTTCCTAAGTTGCTTAAGTTCCCTAGTTTAATTAGAAGTTTTAGCCACTAAGTTTCTTTCTTAGTTATATGGCATTGTAGAGATAGAATTCTCAGAGTTGATGATTAATAAAGTCGGTGGATTTTATCCCTTTTGAGGTGTGTCTTCGTGATTGTCTATGTGGAGACCTTTTATGGTCGCTTCATCATTTTTTCCATGCAAGCCCTACCCATAGGGCCTGCATCAATTGCATCAATTGATATCTGTAAGACCCCGGCCCCGACTAATTATGTTTACTAGCTAATTAATTATGATTAGTGATAATTGTTGAGTGTATAGTTAACTAATCTTGTTTTAGCATGGTTAATTGTATTTTAGTGTAATTTGTTGTGTTTAGTTGTTAGTTTGGTAGATTTGAGGGTAACCAACTAAGTTTTATGGTCTAAATAGTGTTTTGGTCCCTATTTAGAGCTTTTGGGCCTTTGTCGCGTTCGAGGGGTTATTTGTAATTTTTGGAAATTAGCAGGGGGTCATTTGGAACTCCGCCTATGTTGGGGTATCCTTGACATAGCCGGTCCCAAGCCCGGACAAAGGAGGAAGGTTGTGCGTTTGGTAGCCGACAGCCAGCACAATACTCAGTCGGATTTCTTTATGGATTTGAGACCTAATGAAATTTCGTGGGGGCGTCCCCTACTTGGTTTGGTTTAGCAGGGGGTCATTTGGAGAATCATTAACTGAGTATGTGGATTAGAATAATGTTTGGGTAGTTTTGGGAGGCACCGACAACTTTCAGACCATGTTAGGGCCTAGTTGAGATTTTTGGGAATTTTAGAAAAATGTCATTTTGGGTTCAATGGGTGGATAAAATTATTCCAAGAAACCTTTGTGTCAAACTCATGGCCATTCGATGCCCAAAAACCCTTCCTTTCATAATATTACGCTCAAGTCATGACATAATCATTATTTCCTCAAAAGTCGAATTTTCGTCTGAAGACTCGAAATACATTATTCTTAGGCTCGTTAGAAAGTAGATTTGATTTCATGAAATGGCCTCTTAGACCATCTTGATCAGAGGTCTAGAAACCATCCATTTTGACGAGTCTCGGTGCTTAAGTCGTGGGTCCCACTGTCCATTACCTATATTAGGGTAGTTCCTAAGTTGCTTAAGTTCCCTAGTTTAATTAGAAGTTTTAGCCACTAAGTTTCTTTCTTAGTTATATGGCATTGTAGAGATAGAATTCTCAGAGTTGATGATTAATAAAGTCGGTGGATTTTATCCCTTTTGAGGTGTGTCTTCGTGATTGTCTATGTGGAGACCTTTTATGGTCGCTTCATCATTTTTTCCATGCAAGCCCTACCCATAGGGCCTGCATCAATTGCATCAATTGATATCTGTAAGACCCCGGCCCCGACTAATTATGTTTACTAGCTAATTAATTATGATTAGTGATAATTGTTGAGTGTATAGTTAACTAATCTTGTTTTAGCATGGTTAATTGTATTTTAGTGTAATTTGTTGTGTTTAGTTGTTAGTTTGGTAGATTTGAGGGTAACCAACTAAGTTTTATGGTCTAAATAGTGTTTTGGTCCCTATTTAGAGCTTTTGGGCCTTTGTCGCGTTCGAGGGGTTATTTGTAATTTTTGGAAATTAGCAGGGGGTCATTTGGAACTCCGCCTATGTTGGGGTATCCTTGACATAGCCGGTCCCAAGCCCGGACAAAGGAGGAAGGTTGTGCGTTTGGTAGCCGACAGCCAGCACAATACTCAGTCGGATTTCTTTATGGATTTGAGACCTAATGAAATTTCGTGGGGGCGTCCCCTACTTGGTTTGGTTTAGCAGGGGGTCATTTGGAGAATCATTAACTGAGTATGTGGATTAGAATAATGTTTGGGTAGTTTTGGGAGGCACCGACAACTTTCAGACCATGTTAGGGCCTAGTTGAGATTTTTGGGAATTTTAGAAAAATGTCATTTTGGGTTCAATGGGTGGATAAAATTATTCCAAGAAACCTTTGTGTCAAACTCATGGCCATTCGATGCCCAAAAACCCTTCGTTTCATAATATTACCCTCAAGTCATGACATAATCATTATTTCCTCAAAAGTCGAATTTTCGTCTGAAGACTCGAAATACATTATTCTTAGGCTCGTTAGAAAGTAGATTTGATTTCATGAAATGGCCTCTTAGACCATCTTGATCAGAGGTCTAGAAACCTTCCATTTTGACGAGTCTCGGTGCTTAAGTCGTGGGTCCCACTGTCCATTACCTATATTAGGGTAGTTCCTAAGTTGCTTAAGTTCCCTAGTTTAATTAGAAGTTTTAGCCACTAAGTTTCTTTCTTAGTTATATGGCATTGTAGAGATAGAATTCTCAGAGTTGATGATTAATAAAGTCGGTGGATTTTATCCCTTTTGAGGTGTGTCTTCGTGATTGTCTATGTGGAGACCTTTTATGGTCGCTTCATCATTTTTTCCATGCAAGCCCTACCCATAGGGCCTGCATCAATTGCATCAATTGATATCTGTAAGACCCCGGCCCCGACTAATTATGTTTACTAGCTAATTAATTATGATTAGTGATAATTGTTGAGTGTATAGTTAACTAATCTTGTTTTAGCATGGTTAATTGTATTTTAGTGTAATTTGTTGTGTTTAGTTGTTAGTTTGGTAGATTTGAGGGTAACCAACTAAGTTTTATGGTCTAAATAGTGTTTTGGTCCCTATTTAGAGCTTTTGGGCCTTTGTCGCGTTCGAGGGGTTATTTGTAATTTTTGGAAATTAGCAGGGGGTCATTTGGAACTCCGCCTATGTTGGGGTATCCTTGACATAGCCGGTCCCAAGCCCGGACAAAGGAGGAAGGTTGTGCGTTTGGTAGCCGACAGCCAGCACAATACTCAGTCGGATTTCTTTATGGATTTGAGACCTAATGAAATTTCGTGGGGGCGTCCCCTACTTGGTTTGGTTTAGCAGGGGGTCATTTGGAGAATCATTAACTGAGTATGTGGATTAGAATAATGTTTGGGTAGTTTTGGGAGGCACCGACAACTTTCAGACCATGTTAGGGCCTAGTTGAGATTTTTGGGAATTTTAGAAAAATGTCATTTTGGGTTCAATGGGTGGATAAAATTATTCCAAGAAACCTTTGTGTCAAACTCATGGCCATTCGATGCCCAAAAACCCTTCGTTTCATAATATTACCCTCAAGTCATGACATAATCATTATTTCCTCAAAAGTCGAATTTTCGTCTGAAGACTCGAAATACATTATTCTTAGGCTCGTTAGAAAGTAGATTTGATTTCATGAAATGGCCTCTTAGACCATCTTGATCAGAGGTCTAGAAACCTTCCATTTTGACGAGTCTCGGTGCTTAAGTCGTGGGTCCCACTGTCCATTACCTATATTAGGGTAGTTCCTAAGTTGCTTAAGTTCCCTAGTTTAATTAGAAGTTTTAGCCACTAAGTTTCTTTCTTAGTTATATGGCATTGTAGAGATAGAATTCTCAGAGTTGATGATTAATAAAGTCGGTGGATTTTATCCCTTTTGAGGTGTGTCTTCGTGATTGTCTATGTGGAGACCTTTTATGGTCGCTTCATCATTTTTTCCATGCAAGCCCTACCCATAGGGCCTGCATCAATTGCATCAATTGATATCTGTAAGACCCCGGCCCCGACTAATTATGTTTACTAGCTAATTAATTATGATTAGTGATAATTGTTGAGTGTATAGTTAACTAATCTTGTTTTAGCATGGTTAATTGTATTTTAGTGTAATTTGTTGTGTTTAGTTGTTAGTTTGGTAGATTTGAGGGTAACCAACTAAGTTTTATGGTCTAAATAGTGTTTTGGTCCCTATTTAGAGCTTTTGGGCCTTTGTCGCGTTCGAGGGGTTATTTGTAATTTTTGGAAATTAGCAGGGGGTCATTTGGAACTCCGCCTATGTTGGGGTATCCTTGACATAGCCGGTCCCAAGCCCGGACAAAGGAGGAAGGTTGTGCGTTTGGTAGCCGACAGCCAGCACAATACTCAGTCGGATTTCTTTATGGATTTGAGACCTAATGAAATTTCGTGGGGGCGTCCCCTACTTGGTTTGGTTTAGCAGGGGGTCATTTGGAGAATCATTAACTGAGTATGTGGATTAGAATAATGTTTGGGTAGTTTTGGGAGGCACCGACAACTTTCAGACCAAGTTAGGTACTTATAAGGGCCTAGTTGAGATTTTTGGGAATTTTAGAAAAATGTCATTTTGGGTTCAATAGGTGGATAAAATTATTCCAAGAAACCTTTGTGTCAAACTCATGGCCATTCGATGCCCAAAAACCCTTCGTTTCATAATATTACCCTTAAGTCATGACATAGTCATTATTTCCTCAAAAGTCGAATTTTCGTCTGAAGACTCTAAATACATTATTCTTGGGCTCGTTAGAAAGTAGATTTGATTTCATGAAATGGCCTCTTAGACCATCTTGATCAGAGGTCTAGAAACCTTCCATTTTGACGAGTCTCGGTGCTTAAGTCGTGGGTCCCACTTTCCATTACCTATATTAAGCCCCACCTCTGCTTTCTTTCTTCCTTTTTGTCCCTCTCGAATCCCTTCTCTGCTGAACACCAGAGCCAGCAGGCCATCAGCTGGTGGAGGGGATTTTCCCATATCTTCCTTATTTCTACTTTGATTTTCTCCAAATCACTTGCATTCTTCTTCTTTCTCCTCCCTCTTTCTCTCTCAAGCATCCTCGCTCATCTCAGCTCCTTTGCTCGTGGAATCCAACTCGTGGTAGCCATCTACGTCTTGGTTTGCGCATTTCTAGGCAAGAGCACCTCACCATCTTCTAGATTCTTGATTTAGGAAACATTGGAACCACGGATCCCTGCAAGCAAGTACCATCTTCATCTCCTTGTTTTTTAGTTTGGGGTCATTTTTGTGTAGGATTTTGGTGGTTTTTCGAGTTCGGAGTTTCAGCTGGATTAGGAGCATTCCATGGTTATTTGGGAACTTGGAGACCGAAGGCAAGTAATCAATGTAGATTTCATGTCATGATAGTGTGTTGGATTTTGGGAAAGTAACCATGCTATGCACCCTCTTTTAAGCTCATTTCTAAGTGGTTTAGAGCCTAGATTTAATTAAGCATAAGAGGACTTGAGAAAGGGAAAAAAAATGATGGCTGGAATGGGCAGTCCAGCTCATGTCAGTTGGCTGATGGCCTTCAGGACACCAGCTGACTAACCACTTTAGGGCCTCATTTGTTCCCCACTTGGTCTCGGGCACATCCATGTTTCTCCACCATTTCGACCTACATAAATTGGGACCCGAACTCTGTTGTTTAGTCACCCAAAACCCTGCTTTGGGAATGTCCTTGGATGCACGGATCGCCATGTAATAATCCCTGAGACCCCTACTAAATTTCAACAGCAACCAACTGGATACACTGGGTTCTCCTTGATTGGGAAGAACCATGGACTTAGGCTTGGCCTACTTCTGTACCCTGAACTATACCTACACTGTTTTAATGGACTAACTCATGGCGTTTGAGTTCAGAATATGTGGTGGAAGTGTAGGTCGACACTCACCCCCAGACTGTCTAGAAATTAGAATATAGCAACACTAAATCAAGGGTACGTGGCCCTAGGACCTCGAACAATAACCTTCAGAAGCACCAAGATACATGTAATTCAAGACATTCGGGACCCAAGGAATGCATAGAGTTGAATAGTGCCGTCCTTTCTTGTTTGGCCATGTTTGACTTGGCATGGACCTCCAAGGATCTTAGCTTGGTAGGATAAGTTAATTTACATTTTTCCCCCTTTAGACTAGTCCGATCCTTGGTATAGCTTACTTCGTCGGCTAGCATGCATCCTGAAAGTGAATGCGCATCAGAATCGGAGACGATCCCGCGGGGCTGGGATAGCCGAGAAAACCAGTTTATCAGATCGATTCTTTCTTTCTTCTGCTTTCTTTTTCTCTATCAAGCCCATGAATCAGAGGGGTCCGTTTTATCACCAGAAATCCAAAGATCGAATGCAGTTTTCTCGGGAAAACGGCTCTCCATATTCTAGCAATGTTCATGAGAAAAATGAGAGGATGTGGAGAGATTTTCAGCGGACTAAATCAGTGAGCCTTCAAGGCTCTTTTGTGGCCATCAAGTGTGGGCCACAGGCCCACATGCTAATATCTCCCACTTGGCCAAAAAGAGCCTTAATTATATTGTATGGTTTTCACTTATTCATCATTATTATTATCTTAAAGAAACAACATGAGTCGAAAACTCCCACTCTTCCGTGGATTTATATTGCTTCCACTATTACGTGTTTTTTTTAATATTAAACTTTACTGGAGGAACATTAAATAATGAGTGTTTTATCATGTAATTTCTTGCCTATTGCTGATATTACTTGCATTACTCAGGGGCCTTCATCATTAGTCATGAGGTCTTTGTCAAGCTTTTCGTGGATTTAACACCCATTATCTTCACATCACTATCATGAGGCAATTTTCACGCTTTTCGCGGATTTGACACCCGTGATCCTCATTCTTGTCATGATGTTTTTCACGCTTTCGTGGATTTTACATTCATGACTAAAATCAATTGCATGCAGATTTTATTGACTCAAGCATCCCAAGTCCCATTAAGCTTACATGCCTTGAAAATAATTACACACTTATTCCCTTTGTTAAGGGTCAGCTACCATATTGGCTGAGGATAAGTAATCCATCGTTACTTCTCCTTTTTCAAACACATCTTGAATGTGGTGATACTGAACATCCATGTGTCTACCTTTACGGCTATTTGCCCCTCTATATGAGTCTAATTGCTGATTCATTATCACATTACATTTGGAATGGTCCATTGACTATATTGACTATTGAGATTCCAATCATCTATGAAGCGTTTTTATCCAAACAACAAAGGTCGAGGAAATACTACATGTTGCTGCCTCTTTGCTACAAATAGAAGGAGACTGTTTGGTGCTGGTCACTACTGTTAGAAACTCAGCCCACTTAAGTTGGGATATGATGCCGCTATGGCAACGCACAATGCATATGCTCATGTCCATAGACAATAGGACGATCCGAACAGCAAATAGGATGGCGGATATGCTGGCTAAGTATGACATCCCGGTGGTGACCGAGCTCCGAACCTCCTTGCCGCCCTATATCAAAATCATACTCTATGAAGAGAGGGAGAGAGCATCGGTCTACACTAGATCCTTTTACTACAACTCAATAGCTATGCCAGCTTCCTCGAGCAATGCAGATCAGCACCAGGGTTTGACACCTGGCAGTGAGAATTGGTCAAGGGAGATGTCTGCACAACACTTGCCCCACCCATGATCACGGTTTTATCAGCTAACCTGTTAGTAGCTGTTAGGGTGACAGTATTTTGGGGATTTCATGTATGGGAGTACTCCAGAATTTTGTTGAACTTGTCAGAAAGGCATCCATACCAGATGCCTCAAGTAGCTTATGTCAACCCTTTTGCTAGTTAATGAATTATCCTTCCAAGCAAAAAAAGAAAAAAAAAAAAAACATGCTGCATATTCCACATCTTGAGTATATTGGGCAACACCAATTTGTTTTACTTGACCAAGAGATGGCAACACCTCCAAAAAGGAAAACATGCCCCGAGGTGGACTTGCAATCGTCCCTGTCCCTAGCAAAATCGGCATCTGAATATCCTACAACTTCAAGATTATTAACCTGAAAACATAATATTAAGTGTTTTGTACCGTTTAAATACCTGAATATTCTTTTCTCTGTGTGCCAGTGTTTAATACCAGAAATGCTTTGGTATCTACTAGCTAGGCCCACAACAAAACTAATATCTGGTATGGTAGATAACATACCATACATAAGGCCGCCAACAGCTTGTGCATAAGGGATATTTAATTTTTCTTTATCATTAGTTGGACAATCCTTTTTAGATAATTTTAGTCCCTTTTCAATTGGGGTAGAAACAGGTTTAGAATTTTCCATTCTAAATCTTTTAAGAATATTATCAAGATACTTCTCTTGGCTTAAGCATATTTTCTTGAGTTTTCTATATCTTATTATTTAAATTCCTAAAAAATAGGATGCCTCCCCCATGTCTTTCATTTCAAACTTAGAGTTTAACCAAGACTTTTTTTTTTTTTTTTGTCATATCTAAGTCATTACCAGCTAAGAGTACATCATCAACATACAGAGATAAAGTGGAAAAAAATTACTCCCACTTTTCATGATATATACACAATGCTCTAATTTATTTACTACATATCCAAATTCTAGAATAGCATCATGAAAAGTTATATACCATCGACGAGAAGATTTCTTTAAACCGTATAAGAATTTTTTCAACTTATACACTTTCTCTTCTTGTGCTTCAATTATGAATCCTTCTGGTTGCATATAAATGGTCTCTTTTAATTCACCAGGACCGTATAAGAATTTTTTCAACTTATGCACTTTATCTTCTTGTCCTTCAATTATGAATCCTTCTGGTTGTGGCATATAAATGGTCTCTTTTAATTCACCATTCAAAAAGGCTGTTTTAACATCCATTTGGTATAGTTCTGAATCATAGTGAGCAATTATAGCTAATATAAAATTCTCATTGAGATAAATTTTGCTACAGGAGAATATTTATCAACATAATCTATCCCTTCCTTTTGGGAAAAACCTTTAGTAACTAATCTAGCTTTAAATTTATCAATCGAACCATCTGAGTTAAATTTTCTTTTCAATACCCACTTGCAACCAATGGCTTTTCTATCCTTACGTAAATCACTAAGTTCCCTAACTTTATTTTTCTCTATTGAATTGATTTCTTCATTCATGGCTTTTAGCCATTCATTAGAGTCAGGTGAACTAATAGCTTCTTCATAATTACAAGGATCATCCATATCATGTGATCTATAAAATCTTCTGGTATTTCACTCATATAAAAATAAAATTCATCTAGATATGATGGAGGACTCCTTGATCTTTTATGACCAATAAGAGTAGAAAATTGTTCATTTCTCTTAGGGGATGAATTTGGATCAATTTCATCCAATGATTGATTGTTTTCGGATTATCATTTATGTTATCATGTTATTTAAGGTGCTCTACAAATTCAGCATCTTTGCTTTCAATGAGGCCTTTATCTTTATGATAAAATCTCCAGCCTTATGATTGATCATGGTATCCTATAAATTTACTCCTATCTGTTTTGAATTCAAGTTTACTCCTAAGTTGATATGGGATTAAAACATGAGCTACAGAACCCTACTTTCTAAGATTCCCAAGATCTGGTTTTCTACCAGTCCATAATTCATAAGGGGTTCATCCTAATGCTTTAGTAGGTACCTTGTTAGGTAGATATGTATCAGTACTAACTTCTTGTCCCCAAAATTCCTTAGGTAAACTTGAGTGAGCCATCATGGATCGACATATTTCCAACAATGTTCTATTGCGTCTTTCAGCAACACCATTTTGTTGTGGCATATAGGCCATTGTTAATTGATGCATAATCCCATTTCTTTTACAGTATTCATCAAACTCATTTGACACATACTCTACCTCTGTTAGTTCGTAGTACTTTTATTTTTCTTCCCAACTGATTTTCCACTTCTCATTTATATTCATCAAATACTGATGTGGCTTCATTCTTGTGAGTAATCAGATGTACATATCCATATCTAGAGTAATCATCTATAAATGTTATAAAATATTCTTTTCCTCTATGGGATCTTATAACTTCTTGAGGTCAACAAATATCTGAATTTATAACATATAATAATTCAATTGCCCTTTCACCGTTAGGGAAGGGTTTCCCAGTCATCTTTCCTGACAAACAGTGCTCACAAGTTTCAAACTCAACTTTGTCTAATTTTGGGATCAACCCTATATTCATAAGCCTCTTAATTTTTCTTTTCCTATATGTCCTAATCTTAAGTGCCATGTATAAGCATCAATATGCAGACAATAATTCATTAGGGAACCCACAATATAAGCATAAGATGAAGAAACTATATTATTATCATGATGGGTTACATTTAACATAAATAGATTTTGATCTTCTACCAAATATCCCCAAGCTAGTATGCAGCCACTTTTTCCGATAGTTACTTTCTTTGATCGGAAATGTACATCAAATCCATTGAGAACAAGTAAGGGGACAGAGACTCTTTTTCCTCATATTTGACACATAATACAAACCAGTCAATATGAAATCCAAAGATCCAACGTCTAGTCTACATGATCCTACACCCTGTACATCTGAATAGGTGTTATTTCCCATATAGATTTCCTTTTCTCCGGGTTGGATCTCTTTAAAATCTTCAAACCATATTTTTGAGCTAGCAATGTGGTGATTTGCACCAGAGTCGATCCGCCATCCGTAATGATCAACGTGAGCATAAAGATATCCAAAGATCACATATACAACTTGTTTGCATAATTGCATTCGTTTGAAGAGCTACCGTCAAAATGTGATTTTCTTTTTCCATTTGTCTTGTGTCTCGATCTTTATCTTTGTTATGCCAACAATCTGCTTTCAGATGTCCAACCTTGCCACATACAAAATAGGTTGGTATGTTATTAGGTTTTTTCCTAGAAAATTGCAGCTCCCTACCTTTAATTTTAAAGCCTTGTTTATTTCTATTGATAATAGAGCCATGACATCTATAAGAACGACTGACGGAGAGACTAAAGAGTTCCCTATCAAGATTGGTCTACACCAAGGCTCAGCGTTAAGCCCGTACTTGTTTGCCCTAGTTATGGATGAGATTACAAGACATATTCAGGATGAGGTGCCGTGGTGCATGCTATTTGCAGATGATATTGTTTTAGTGGATGAGACGAGAGAAGGAGTGAATGCTAAGCTAGAATTGTGGTGGAAAACGTTAGAAACAAAAGGGTTTAGGTTAAGTCAATGCAAGATGGAATATATGGAATGCAAGTTTAGTCAAAGTAGGTCACCTGGTAACTTAGAAGTAAGTTTGGGCACACAAAAGATTGTAGAGAAAGAAAACTTTAGGTACCTTGGATCTATGGTGCAACAAGATGGAGAGATTGATACTGATGTAAGTCACAGGATTCAGGCCGGGTGGACCAGATGGAGGAGTGCTTCGAGGGTCTTGTGTGATCGGAAAGTCCCCCTCAAGGTTAAAGGAAAGTACTTTAAGGTGGCGGTACGTCCAGCGTTATTATATGGATCAGAGTGTTGGGCAGTAAAGTATAATCATGTCAAGAAGATAGAAGTTGCAGAGATGAGAATGCTAAGATGGATGCGCGGGATCACAAGGAGAGATAGGATTAGGAATGAGGAGATTAGGGGCAAAGTAGGAATAGCACCGATTAAAGATAAAATGAGAGAAAATCGACTGAGATGGTTCGGCCATGTTAGAAGGCGCCCAACGGAGGCACTCGTTAAAAGGTGTGAAAGCATGGAGATTGGCAGGAGTAGGAGAGGGAGAGGGAGGCACAAGAGAAGTTGGAAAGAAACTATTAAACATGACCTTGCCTATATGGATCTAACGGAGGATATGGCCCTAAACAGATTTGATTGGCGTCGTCAAATCCATATAGCCAACCCCACCTAGTGGGAAAAGGCTTGGTTTGGTTTGGTTTGGTTTATTTCTATTGAATTTTTCAGGAAAATCTTTTTTATCTATATTTCTAGGGTATTTGTCACCACTGGCCAATAAGAGATCAGGTTGTTTATTTGGAAAAGATGATTGCTTATGTAGAAGATCAGGTGGCTTATTCATTTTCATATGTTTTTGTTCAAGTGCAAGTTTCATAGGTAATTCAAATAGACTAATAGATTGGGGATGCAGCTTAAGGAAGACAGTTACCATTTTCCAAGGAGAAGGAGGACCATTTAGAATAATTGAAATTTGCATCCTTTCAGAAATGATATTCCCTGCTATAGCTAAATCTTAAGCCATTACTAACATTTTAATGACATGGTCTATAACACTCCCCCCCTCTTTCATTTTGTAGGAGTTATATTGTTCGAAAAGAAATTGAATGAGTATTTGACGTAGTGTCATATTTTTGTGCAAGTGCCTCCATCATTTCTTTTGTAGTTGTATATTTTTCAAAAACTTCAATCAAATCATTTTGCATAAAAGCTAGTACTACATCCAATTTGATCATCTTATTCAAATTTATTCAATTTCTTAACTTCAATTATAATAGGATTTTCACTTAATATGGGTTTGTCTGATTTTAGGACATATGGAATCCTATCTTGAATTAAAATATACTCTACTTTTCTTCTCCATATGTCAAAGTTCAAACCATTTAATTTTCAATTTTGGAAAGTCATAATTGCACCAAAACTCCAAAAGAGCTACAAATTGTGAAAGGAGAAATCAAAAGTGAAATTGAGTAGCAAGATCAAGAAAGGATGTCACCCCAAATATAGATGAAACAACATGTAGCACACCTCAATGAATGAAACTTCCCCAAAATTAGAAGAAAAGGGGCCCAAATTTATTTCTATGGGTAATGGTGATCAAAAGATCCAAGCAACAAGGAAAGAAGAACCAATTCTTGAAGTCCTTAACATTGATGAAAACTCCAGGGATCAATGATGAAAACTTTGGGGATCAATGATGAAAACTTGGACAATGTGATTCCATGGTAAAAACTATACACATGGAGCATCCAAAGGTCTGATCATGCATCAAAATAAAATATGGACATCAAAGGAAGCGATGCATCAATCCTACTTCAATTTGGAGGAAAATATCACATAACGCTTTCAAGCCGTACATGGAAGATGACTCTCAACCAACAAATCAAAAGTTTGTACAGTGGTTTTTCAACCAAGGAAGACATCAACAGAACTCGAGGTCAAATCTCTCCAAGCAGGGGAGAATGATGCAAGATACACATGCGGCCACACATATGGGGCCCAAGACAGCTTACAATTTATTTCCCTAATTATTTGTCATGTTTTCCGATTTTGTTTAGTGAGTTGAAAGTAGGGTAGTTCTAAGTTGCTTAAGCTCCCAAGTTTAAGTAAAAGTTTTGGCTACTAAGTTTCTTTCTTATTTATATGGCATTGTAGAGATGGAATTCTCAAAATTGATGGTTATCTTTTATTGTGCTTCTTCACTTTTCCATGCAAGCCCTAACCCTAGGATCTGCATCACTATTGAATAAACAGACCACTAAAAACAAATGCCCTCGCTTGCAAGGGGATTTTCATAAGTTTTTCTCCAATAAAGGTTAGTCCCACCCTTGGAATGAGCATGTAATTAAGAATATCATATGCACGGCGGGACCAACTCCTATTAGAGTAAAATTTTGGGATAACCCATTCAAGAGAAGGTCCTTTGTCTCGAGTGGTTTGGATTTTCAATAGATTGGCCCTAATATGGAGTTCCACTGTAGCTTGAGTGAGATACTCAAAAGGTGTGCCAACCCCACCCTCCCCCCCCCCAAAAAAAAAAAACCCCACAAAATACACTTGGATCTTCACTTGAGCATAGTTGGTATTGGACATTTGAAAAAGTAGCAACAACAGTAAGATGTGGTTTCAAGTCTTGTTTTCAGGAAATTATTTATTTTGTTGTTGTAATTTGCTCAACTAAAAGCTATAACAAAAATAATATAGGTAATACCGTGTTGAAGATGGCGATTAGTTGAAGGCTAAGTTAGATGACCACTAACAGCTCATGTTCTAGGATATGACTGAAAATAGGGATGCCGAAGAGCATCATCAACACTCAAACGGTCCTCCTGCAGGAACAACATATATCATTATCGATGGACAACAATGCTGACGATAAAAAAGTAGCATCTAAACTCTAGTGCAAATTCCTACAACAATGTACACTTGAATCAATAGAGAATTGGCATGTAATATGTGTTTCTATAATGCTAAGCCTCTTTCCTAAAGTGTTTATGGAACGTAGATACTTAATTATCAAGTTTTTACTACTTATTGTTCTAGTACAAATAAACTTTCCAATTCCTCTTTATTGATTTTTCAGGTCATCATTAATTATTTTTATTAATTCTTTAAACTTGTCATTAAACTAACCCAGCATTAAAACAATACTACTATAAATTTATGATGAACGCATACAAACCTAGGATGGGTCCTCACAAGTTCCATTGTGGAGTAAATTCCCCTCGTATTCTCTATTCATTTACAACAAATACAATCCCAACTGTAACTGATCTGATTAAATTAGAAGAAACACAATCTCTTAAGATAGCAACATATATGGTTGTCGAGCATTTTGATGGTGCTCTTCTAGCATTGACTACTTCTTAGTAAGTCCTTTAAGCATACATCGTTGTTCACATGACTATTGATTTTTCATTAGGCCCACCCCTAATAATCAGTAATAAAGGAACATGGCATGTGTAAGATGATGCCATAGGGCTTTTGATGCAGAGCAGATGTTTATTTTTAGTAACTTCTTAATTTTATTGTAATTAGGATTAGTATTCTGATTTCCTAGTTTGATTAGGATACTTTCTATTATTAGATTAGGTTTTCTTAGGCCCTAAGTTACTTTGTCAATTTATATTACAATGTAGAGATAATAATCTCAAAATTGGAATTGAGTAAAATTGGGATTTTCCCTTGGAGAGGTTTTTCCTCGTGTTGAAATCTCTGCGAAGATAATTTGAGGTGTCTTTTGACACGTGCTTCGGCATCTACGCAAGCCCTAATCCTAGGGCTTGCATCAGTTGGTATCAGAGCAAAAATCACAGCGCTCCAATCCGTCTCCGATCACCGATCGGAGCCTACCCATCATCCACCATCCATACGCCCCACGACCACCACGATCCCATCCCATATCCGCTGCCCCCATTCCAATTTCTTCAAACCATCTACAGAAAATCCCTTTCCTGTAAAACCTCAACCACCGAAACCCCTAGATTCCAACCCAACCAATAAAAAAACCTTCCCGCAAAAACCAGCACCTCCCCATCGTCGTCGTCACCCCAAACCTAGACCCGTCCCAGAGTCGTTGTCACCCCAAACCAGAGAAAAAAAAAAAGGGCAGAAGAAGAAGCCAAGAAAGAGCAGAACGAAAAGAAAGAAAAGAGATGAAGGAGAGAGAAGGGAAGTACCTAGCATCGTCGTTGCCGTTGCCCCACTCCACTGCCGGCCATCAATCTCTCCGAAACTCCAAAGCCGTCGTCGCCGGGCTCCTCCATCGTTGAAAGCCGCCAGCGCCAACTCCATCTCCTTCGCTTCCTCTTCATAGAGTGTAAGCAACAACAACATGAGAAGAAAGGGTTTCCAAACCCTTTTTTCTCCTTCTCTGAGGGCACGAAAACTAAGACACTGATTGGGCCTGGTTTCTAGTTCGGCCCACAAGTGGATCTGACCCGTTGAAGAAGCCCACAAGCAGAAGATACATACCTTCCCGCAAACTTCAGCCAACGACAATTCTTGACCAAGATCAACCGTTGGATCTTGTTTCGGCACTATCACAGCCATCCGCCATTAGATTTTAGATCCATTTTCGCCAGCATTATCGTGGAGAGCAGATCTAAACATCAGGTCAGTCAGAAATTTTAAATTTGAAACGAAAATGCCTCCCAAGAAGCAGGTAGAAGTGGAGTCTTCCTTTCATCATGATGATGATTTGAGGGGAATCGTTGCAGAATTATCAGCAAATGTTAATCAATTATCCACAATGATGGTTCAAATGCAACACTCTTGCAAGGATTGAAACCCGATTAACTACTTTAGAAACTAATCGGCGTGAGGATAATCATCGAGTTGATGGAGGACATAATCGGAATCAACGAGATCCACAAGCAGTCAATGTTGATCGTGATTTGGGCATTAAGCTCGTGATTCCCGAATATGATGGAAAGTTGAAACCGGAGAAATTCATGGATTGGTTAGTCTGCGTTGAAAATATTTTTGCGCACAAACCAATGACGGATGGTCATAAGGTTACACTGGTGGCAACTCGATTGCGCAATTATGCTGTGATTTGGTGGGCCGAGTTGCAAAAGAAAAGGCGAAATCAAATATTGACCCCGTTGACACATGGATCGAGATGAACAATTTGTTGACGCAAAAATTCCTCCCTGTGAATTATTCCAGAGATCTCCGTTCAAGTTTTCAAGATTTGAAACAAGGTTCCAAAACTGTTATTGAATATTCTGAGGAGTTCCTAACCATGCAAGCTCGTTGTGGCCTAAATGAAGATGATGATGTGTTGGTTGATCGATATTTTCATGGGCTGCGCATTGACATACAACATATCCTTACTTTCAGGAATTTTGATAATGCTGATGAGATCATCCAACATGCGATCAAAGCGGAAGACAATGCTAATTATCAAGCTCGAAAGTTTAGTGTCTAAATGGCCTACACAAAAGACCCCAACAAAGCCAGACTTCCATCCAAGTGCCAGTTCCTAAGAAACTTTTTCCTCCAAGTTTGAAGATCAGAACAAGTTCACCTATTTTCATTGTAAGCAAAAGGGTCACCGTGCATTTGAATGCCCATAAAGAATAAATTTACTAGAAGGTCCACCAGAAGAACTGGAAACAAAAGATGATCCTAAAAGTGAAGAAACCGATGAAGTGGAGGAAATAGCAGCTAAAACAGATGGTGCACTTCTCTTGGTGCAACAAGAGTCTTTTCCCACTGTTGAGAAGAAATGGTTGCGTAAAAATATTTTTCGTTCCACAGGTACAATACATGGGCAAAATTGTACGGTTGTAATTGTGGTGGAAGTTGTGAGAATATTATCTCCCAATCTCTTGTTGATCGCTTGAAGTTGAAGGTTTACAAGCACAATCGTCCATACTTTGTCAAATGGCTAATGAGAGGTGATGAAGCGCACGTGCGACATACATGTCGGGTTACTTTTGCAATTGGTAATGATTACAAAGATACAATTTGGTGCGATATGCTACCAATGGATAGTGGAGATATCCTATTGGGTCGCCTATGGATGTATGACAAGGATGGCACTCATGGGATGCGCAACAACACGTATACCTTCATGCATGGTGGACAAGAAGTTACTCTTCATCCAAAGAAGCCAAAATCACCGAAGAAGAAATCAAGGGCTCATGCTACAAAGGAAGTGCTTCACGTACATCATATATATAGAGGCAACTTGAAGAAGACCCGAGTTCGAGGTCGAACTCTTCTTTCAACCTGGGGGGAATGATGCAGAGCGGATGTTTATTTTTAGTAACTTCTTAATTTTATTGTAATTAGGATTAGTATTCTGATTTCCTAATTTGATTAGGATACTTTCTATTATTAGATTAGGTTTTCTTAGGCCGTAAGTTACTTTGTCTATTTATATTACAATGTAGAGATAATAATCTCAGAATTGGAAATGAGTAAAATTGGGATTTTCCCTTGGAGAGGTTTTTCCTCGTGTTGAAATCTCTGCGAAGATAATTTGAGGTGTCTTTTGACACGTGCTTCGGCATCTACGCAAGCCTTAATTCTAAGGCATGCATCAGCTTTTGACATGGATACTGCATTTGAATTAAAGGATTCAGGTGTAATACGATGGTATCATTGTGCTATCATCATTTCAGCAATTTGTTGATTGATATTCAAAGATCCACTACCATCACAAATTTATGTTCCTTGTTTAGTTTAACTTTACAGAGATTTCCAATTGTTAAATGAATCGCGAGTAGCATGTTGTTTGTTTCAATGAAATGAAAATTTTAAAATTATAAGAAATCAATAAGCACAACTTATAGAAAAATACGACTAAATTTAAATAAAGTCTTACAGGATGCCATACTAGCAGCTGGCGCACTAAACGCATGGCCCAGACGTTTGGAAACCTGCAAAATGTAGACAGTAATTCAGCAAAAGGTAGAAGTAGCAATATAAATTATTGAAAAAAGTATTAGCCAGTGAAGGGTTGTGAAAAAGATTATGGCGGAAAGGGAATGAGAGCCCGTAGCAAAGGTTGAAAGGTGTCATTGCTGCAACCACAAGATTGTGGGTTCAAGCGATGTAATATATCCCCACCGGAAAAAAGAAGAAAGAGAAATTAATGTGGAATGCATAAAACAAACCCCAGTTTAAGAGGATCTCTACTCTTCACTTGTTGTGAGAAAAACTCTTCAGAGCATTTCCAGGATGCAGGCCAAACTCGAGACTGGTTACATAAAAAAAAATCAGTAAACTTGTAATATTCTTCATATGTAAAGACTGTTACAGAGCAGATTAAAGAAAATAGAAGTTTTATATTATTCTCACTGAGAAATCATCCATATGTAGAGTACAGGTACATTGTATCTAGACATATCTTATTAGTTACTAAAGATCTAAGATAATAACAAAATCATAACAGATGTTATCATAATTACTGTAATCCTAATACAATCTAACCACACCAACTAGATCTCTCTTATCTTCACACCCACTCTCAAACTCAAGATGCTCTGGATCTTGAGTTTGCATAACAATACTTTTTCAAATCCAACAGCTTAGAGGTGGCATGTAGCTGGTGCTATTGCTGATACAGATGAAAGAAAGATCGACGGCGCAGTAGGAGAGTGCTGATGATACCACAAACTGACAGTTCAGATGCAATTAGTTGTTGATGCATATCAACCTTTACTTGATGATGCAAACAGATGCGCAAAAGGTGTAGAGATCACATGAAAACGACCACCAAACAATGATCTGGTGCAAATTCAACACACGGAAAAGAAAATGCAAATGAATCTTAAGACAGAGCTCATATCAGTGATCCAATCTAGAAACACTCTAGAAACAGATAATCATTTTTCAGAAAACTATCAAGAAACAGATAATTAGATTTAAAATTCAAATCCAAATGAAAAATATACGATCCGACTAGAACCCAGAGTAGAAAAAAAAAGATGATCTGATACAAAGACATGACCAAAGCTTGCAAACAGAAAGTTCGATTGAACATCCAATCTGGACACAAACATAACAAGTCCATATCCGGAAGCTATCCGATTGATGAGCCATAGCCAACAGATGGATACAGAAGTGTTGATCAAAGAAGAAGCTTGAACTCGATCCCAGTCAATGATAGAGGGTTAGATTCAAAGATCCAAGCTAGGACCGATGGTCAGATTCATAACAAGAAAGCTGATCCAAAAACAGATAATTTAAGCCAAAAATATAAATTTTGATCTAAGAGCAAATGATTAAATCGAATAGATGGTGGCAATCTCAATTCTTAAATACAGATAATTTAAGCAAATCGATTTGGATATGAGACTAATCAAGCCCAAAAATGTTTAGATCATCTTGATAGGTCAAATGGGGCCTTGATCTACCTTACCAAGGGTTTGATCAAGAAGTATGGGACAAAGCATCAAATGGATGGTCAAGATGGATCCTTAGGTATTTCACTTATTAATCATACATATTCCAAATTATTTGGTTATCAATGTTGGCCCCTAAAAGATCTAATTGACCCAATCTATCAAGCTCAACAAAACACACAAAGATCCAGTGGACAGCAGTCCATTGGGTTCAACCCAACTAAACCAGGCCCAAACAAGGCCCAGTACGGGTGGGACAGCACCTAAAAGGTTTGGTCAGACTTGTCAACCCATTCCAGGCTTCCAGTCGGTCCCACATGGCCCTCTACTGGTCCCTACATATTATTGTGTGCAGATTTGTCCAGCTAACCTACATTGTGCCAACTCCCATTTATTACGCAATTTTTCTCTAAGTACTTGTCTAATTGGGTTGCGAGCAAAGTCACAAAGTTTAGTTCTTTTCAGCCAAAAATGCCTAAATATTTTGGTTCGTTCCTTAAACCAAACCGAAAAATAAACCCCCTAGGCCCTAGGATATTTCCTTCAGGAATTCAGACCTGTTTGTCCAAAATCAAAGACATCGTTCCAGAATTGAAAATTTCGGCTGAACTGGAAGGAAAAAAAAAAAAAAAAACCAAAGAAGTTAAGAAGAAGAGGTGCCTCTATGGAAGAAGACCAAACCAAACCCCCCTCTCCTTCAGAGTGGACTCATGGTGGGGGCCACCTCATTGAAAATCCAAGCTGTTTTTAACACAAGAAATCGGCCCTGGTCATAGTAGCTCTAATTTGAGATAAACTTAAGTGTCCCACTAATGATTAGATGGGCCCTAGTCATATTTGGTCCCTAAATTAAGATAAATTAAATGTCCCACTAATAATTACATGGGCCCTAGCCATATTTGAGCCCTAAGTTGAAAAAAATTAAACGTTCCACTAACAATTACATGGGCCACATTTTAGCCTTTAATTAAGATAAATTAAATGCTCCACTCATAATTACATGGGCCCTATCCAAATTTAATTCTAATATATGTTTTATATTTTTTACATATATAATATATATACACTTATATATTTCCAAAATGTAATTCCAAAACATTTCGCCAATATTCCAAATCGACTGAAATATTTCAGTTTGGTGGCCAAACCGAAACATGGTCCGAAACAAAATTCTCAACACCGGTTGGAAGAGGAATCTATTGCAAGGTACAACTGTACACTCATTGCAATTATGGGCTCTGTTGACCAAGATGTGCAGAATATCTAGAACAGTACTACCTGCTGACATGTTGAGATCTGCCTTTCCAATTTTGTTCTGTTTTGAGCTGTTTCCTTCTGCTTTTGTTAACTAGAAAATAGGAAATATGTTAGCAATTGTTTGGGAATGTCTAAGTTATTTTTAGGCTTTTGAATGTTATAAATAGAGAAAAAGTCAATTTCAGACGGGTGCTGCCCTTGTGGGAGAGAGATGGAGTCAATAGATCACTTGTTCATTCATTGTGATATATCTTCATCTATTTGGATGTATTTTCTCAAAGTATGTGGTGTGGATTGGTGTTTTCCAGGATCTCTAGCCTCGCTGCTTGAAGCTTGGAAGGGGTCTCCATTGGCCGGAAATGGTAGGTTTTTATGGAGGATCATTCCTTTCTCCATTCTTTGGTCAAATTTTGGAAGGAGAGAAATGACAGAATTTCTAATAGAAAAGAATCGTCTCAGGAGGTTCTACTATCGTCTGTGATTTTGAGGATCGCCAAATGGGCATGTGTTTAGAAAGGAATTCTCAGACATTAAGATTGATACATCGTGCAAAGTTGGGAAGCTTGTTTGAAGATGGGGCCAAGAAAAGGAAAGTCTCTTGGCGCTTTCCACCGGCAGGAACCCTAAAATTCAACATGGATGGAGCTGCAAAAGGAAAACCGAGTTTGGCTCGCATCGGAGGTGTTATAAGAAATCATAAAGGGGCATCATCTATATGTTTTCTAAACATGTTGGGATAAAAAATTCTAATGAAGCAGAAGTTTTGGCGATATTGGAGGCTCTTCGCATTTATCGATCCTCTTATCACCAATCACTTATTGTGGAAAGTGACTCACCTAATGCCATAGCTTAGATGAAATCTTTTAGAGGTCCATGGAAAATGCAATTTTTATTTAACGAAATTAGCTCTATAGTATTTGGGATGCAAATATTGTTTCAGCATGTGTGTAGATCATTCTTGTAATCTAAGTGCCTTTGCAGTGTAGTGGTGGTTGGTATATATCTCTCATACCGGGTCACCAATGAGTTATGCTATTTCAATGTAGTCTTATCTGTGTTGTACTTTTCTCCTTATTAATAAAATGTTAATGTTACCAATCAAAAAATAATATATATATATATATATATATAGAGAGAGAGAGAGAGAGAGAGAGTTGGACGTTTGGAGTCAACAAAATTGAGTATTCTGCCAAAGAACATATTATCAATAAAATTGATTTGCTTAACTCTCTCCATTGAATCGATGCTACTTCTCCATTGGATCGAGATTTTCCTTCTAATCAAGGCTTTAGGTTAGCAGGAAATTTTTTTATTTTGAGTTGTGTCTATAAATTTCTTGATTTTTTTTTTGTGGATTAAAGATTGGGGGTATCTTGGGTTCCCAGCATCAGCATTTGTGCTTCCCTGACTGCGTCAATTCTAGAGTGTGGATGAATGGTCATATGCAAAGGATAGCATTAGTAAATTGGTAAATTTAAAGATGGAACAGAGGCGGTATTACATTGTAGTGGCTGGTGATTCTCAGAGAATATGGCATGTGGGATGATATGGACTCAAGCAATGAAGATGGAAACGAGATGGATGATAAAAGGTGGGGGCCTCTTAACATTGCATGAATACAGTAGCCCCTCAATTTTGATGCACACCGTCGACAAACCATTCAAACAGAAACCGTGCTGTGGTTCTTTCCATGCTACAATCATGTGTTGAATCAAGACAAGTGATTGATAGCCAAAGCAACGACTGGTTGTAGTGAAGATTGGACTACACCACAGTTGAATAGGACAAATGGTCAAATGAAGGAGAAATCAAATCTGGAGGATGAGTTGGATGAGTAGACTTGGGAAGCACTGGTGGATCATGATCAATGACCCGGGGTGGTTCAGGAGGAAGTTGCCTATTTCCGTAACTGCCTAGAGCGTTCCTCCTCACATACACCAATCCAGGTTTGAATTTGGTTTCAGGAGAGTTAGAGAAATCAAGATGTATGGAAATGGGTTGAATGGATGGTGATGGAAGATGGTGCTTAAAAAAAAATGATACTAAAAAACGACCACATTGTGAGAGACATGAATATGGCAGACGTAAGGGGCAAGTAGTAAATAATTATTGTTTTAGTTCCATGAAAGCTTGAATTTGAGAATGTTACTCTTCTCGGAGCCTCTCACCTAAACATTCATCCAATGACGGGCAGGAAGCAGGAACTTGATGTAGAAGATAACTCATGAACTAAATAGGCCCATGTACACTAATCTTGGCCCATCTAGGCCCATGTAGAATATCCCACGTGTGGGACTGGGATAAGCCTTCTACAACTTGTATTATGGATATACTTCTATATATAGAGATTAGGATTCTTTTATTCTTTAATTTCTGATTGTAATTAGATTGTAATTGCTGCTGATTAATAGCATGTAATTGGGGTAAATACTATTATAAAATGGTTGGTCGATCCTCTGTTGAGGAATCAACTTTTCCTCCAAACTCTTCTCTTCTCTCTGGTATCAGAGCTAAGGTTATGAGGAGATTTCCTTCATTCAGTCTGAGAGATTCTCCAAAAACATCATCGAGTGATTCTCCCTGGTGTATCGTCTCTTCCTTCTCTCTGCTGACTCTGCCTGGAGTTCTCTGATCAAGGTGGCCCACCTCTGATCAATCACTTGTCGCCAGCAACACCCATTGTTCTAATCGACCAGTCTTCAGGGATTTTTGAAGATTTTTCTAGATTTCTTACTCATCGATTAAGGTACTGCTCAACCCCTTCTTCATCTGACGGTTTTGGGTCCTTTTTCTAAAAAGGATTTCATCACCACCGTCCAGATTTGTGGATCTTCATCCAAATCTCCTCAAACTTGGACTGGAGGACATACTTTTGATCCTTTCTAGGATTATATACTCTGATCTGAGATTGGACACCATTGTGGGCCCCACGCACCACTTCTGCCTTGAAGATCCAATTCGTCTGGCTCCTGTTTTGGTATTTTCTGTGGTGTTTTCTCCTGCTTTCACATATAATCAAATCTGATCGCATCTTTCATGCTTGGTTAGTGAAAATGATAGCATATTACTTTGTTCTTTACATTGTGCTTTGCTGTTCACTGTGATCTGCTCCTATACTGCTGCTGTTCTTCTCTGCTACTACTTTCTGTGTGGTCTTTGCTGCATTCAGTAACAATGGACAAATATGATGTTATTCCAATTAAATTTAATGGGAATAATTATATGGCCTGGTCTTTTCATCTCAAGAATTTTGTGGAAGGCCAAGGACTGTTTGGTTATCTTGATGGATCGATAACTAAACCTACTACTATAAGTGCTACTGACACAAAAGCATTATCCACCTGGTCCAAAGAAAATGCTAAGGTGATCACATGGATTCTTATCTCCATTGATCCTCCTCTTGCCATTGCTCTTCAAGCATATACTGCTGCCGCTGATATGTGGGCACATCTCAAGAAAATTTATCATCAAACAATAAAGCACGCAAATTTCACTTGGATAGTGAAATTGCTAAATTCAATCAAGAAGATAAATCTGTGCAAGAGTACTTTAATGGGTTTCTCACCTTATGGACTGAGCGGGATGCCATGATTATTCAATCTGTTTCT
This sequence comes from Cinnamomum chago, assembly GCA_038049695.1. Classification (NCBI taxonomy): domain Eukaryota; kingdom Viridiplantae; phylum Streptophyta; class Magnoliopsida; order Laurales; family Lauraceae; genus Cinnamomum; species Cinnamomum chago. The sequence continues at coordinate 97,437,497 of CP142453.1, read as the reverse complement.
TCTGGATTTCTGTCTGAGGCTCTCAAATTACAAGAGGAAACTCACATCAGTCAGTTCCTTATGAACCTCAGACCCAAATTTGAATTGGTTCGGTCTGCTCTCATGAATAGAGAAGTATCTGCGAACCTGGATACCTGCTTCCAAGAGGTCCTTCGAGAAGAACTTCGCCTGAACTCACAGCGTGCCATTGTTGCAGACCCAAAGGCTTTTCTAGCTCCTCTTCCTGCTGATTCTGCTCTCTTGGCAGCCCCCAATCAGAAGCCTACTCAATGCTATGAATGCAAAGGCTTCGGTCCTATTGCCAAGAACTGTCGTAAGAAACTAGTGTGCAGATATTGTAAACGCTCTGGTCATCTTATTGATGACTGTCGGAGCTTACAGCGAAAGAATGGGCCCCAGTAGAAGCAGAATCCTTCCAACTTGCCCAGACAAAATACTCCAGCTGCATTCCAAGTTCAAGCATCTTTTCCTGATATAGGAAGCACCTCTTCTGGGTCCGTCTCCATGACTCCTGCCCAGATTCAAGAACTAAATAGGCCCATGTACACTAATCTTGGCCCATCTAGGCCCATGTAGAATATCCCACGTGTGGGATTGGGATAAGCCTTATATTGCTTGTATTATGGATATACTTCTATGTATAGAGATTAGGATTCTTTTATTCTTTAATTTCTGATTGTAATTAGATTGTAATTGCTGCTGATTAATAGCATGTAATTGGGGTAAATACTATTATAAAATGGTTGATCGATCCTTTGTTGAGGAATCAACTTTTCCTCCAAACTCTTCTCTTCTCTCTCTCTCTCTCTCTGCATGCTCATTCATAATCTATCACTTGACTCATCAAATTGGAACGGACTGATTCAAATTCTTCGCAGTTTCATAAGAAACATATCCTGCTGGCAAACCTCACAAACCCTACGTAGAGAAGATATTGCTTCATCAGGTATGGTTGGATCACTAATTCCATGAATTCGGTCCACATGTTTACAAAGCCAGAATAATAATCTTGAACAGACTTGTTCTCCTGATAGTATTTTGATAGTTTTAGTTCTAATTGAAATGTTCTAGCTGCGTGATCTTGATAATAGACCATTTTAGTTATTCACACATCCCTTTTGTAGTTTTATAGGGTCACAGATTGAGTACAATCTGTTGATCCACAGAGCTCCAGATCCAACTGATGATTTTGACAGTCCATTGGGCTAGTTTAGTGGTGTCGGTGATCTCTTTCGTAACAGTTGGTTTTTTATTTGTATCATCAATGTGACCCCATACGTTCTTTCGTAAAAAAAAAAAAAATGCAGAATTGAAATTCGCATAAAACATGGAATTTTTTCATTAAATTGCATGGACAAAATTTCAAAGTTATCAGCTATGAGGAAATCCAAAAGGAAGACATCAAGTTCCAAAAGATCTGGTAAGATGAAGCCAAATTTTACAGAAGAAACTCCAGAAACAGCCCAGCCTCAAGAAAAACAGTCAAGACATGCTGATAAGAAGACTTGATAATAGTTCAGGTCCACTCGACCTAAGTTAGATGTATCCAAGGAAGAACCGAAGGTGTGACCCTTATATAAGACAACCTGAGAGTGCTTCTGTGACACTGCCCTAGCTAAGGTGGGAACAAAGAAAAGCTTACAGAACCCAGATCTCAACACTGCGACAAAGGATCCCTTTCCAGATGGTCTACCACAAGGCTGAAGATGATGAAATTGGTCTACAGCACCCTCTCCAGACAGTTGAAGGCTTACAAACAAAAGAACGAGAAGCAGATCTGAGGGGGTTAGGTTTCCAAGAAAATTGAGAATGTTTCAGTAAAACCAGACAACCCTATAAGACAATGATCTTAAAGCTACAAAGGGGGAGGCTTAGTACAGAATCTTCGACAGCTCAAAAATCAGAGATTTAAAAGACTTGATCTAAATCTAAATCTCAAAGACTCAATGCAGAGGCAGAGATCTTCTAATGCCTTCATTGGTCAACAAACAAAAGATGGATGTCGAAAATTCCAGGAGTGTTACAAACCTCATACTAGGAACCCTAATTGCTTTGAAACACAAGGATCTATCTTCCTAAAAGAATCAAATGATCCTTTGACTTCAGAAATGCCAAACACTAGACAGAGGGCTCTGATACCATATCAACTTAAAGAGAAAGTCAAGAGAACATAAGTTTTCCAGAAAATTGCATAAATCCCCATATGGTCGGCTACTCCTTTTATGTCCTTAACCCTATGTTTGGGAAGTGGGCAGGGGAGGGGAGGGAAAATTTGAGGGGGAAGGAAAATGAAGGGGAGGGGAGGGGATGGAAAATTAATTTTCCCTCCTCTTGTTTGGGAAGTCAAAAAGTAGGGGGAAGAAAAGTGAAAAAGTAGGGTTTTGTTTGTTTGTGAGATAGAGAGAAAATTACCATTTTGTCCTTACTTTTATAAAAACTTCAAAATTATATTTTATAGACAAAGGGCAGTTTTGTAATTTTTCAACTTTTCCCCTCCTTTCCCCACATTTTCCCCCCTGTTTTGGGGGGGGGGATTTTTTCACCCATTTTCCCCTCCCCCCTACCCCCCCATTTTCCCTCCCCCCTTTCCCAAACACCCTCTAAAAAACTTTTCCCCCCACTTTCCCCTCTTTTTTTTTCCTCCCCCCCATTTTCCTCCCTTTCCAAACGGAGGGTAAGTCTCTCACTACAAGAAGTCTAATCCTAAGGATCATAGTTGTCAATTTCGTTTTGGACCTTCTTTTGTTTTGAAAAAATAAATAAAACTATTAGCCGAAATGGACCAATAACTGGAACAAAAATTTGTTTGGTTCGGCCCTTGGTCCGAGCAGAAATTGTCTCGTCATTTCAGCCAAACTGAACCAAAATTGACACCTATGCTCGGGATTCTACAAAGATGCAATACATGATACATGGTGGTCCCTACTATTGTTAAGATGGACCACATAACTTAGTTACACTTTAATATTAAGTTAACTATATCAGAGTACAATGAAAGTCACTAGAGTTTAAGATATTCAAACCTAGTAAACCAAAGACAAGGCAAACTCACATGGTCCTTTAATCCACTATCCCAATGATTCTGTGGGGAACTCCCAGGAATCAAAATACACATTTCCATAAACGATCTTAATCTGGCAACACAGCATAAAAAAAAGGTAAGCTTTCCATCAAGTTTTTGTTCTAAATGAAATCATGTAAAACAGGCATTTAATTGGTACTTAAAAAAATATCTATACACCCCTGCAAGCAATACTGTTCATAATTACCATGTGAGCAGTTTTGTAAGGCCACCTGTATGCATGCCAATTATGGCGGGGAGGCTTTCGGAAGTTCCTATCATAGATCATGGCTCAATATCAATTCTAATCAGAACAGGATGGCCATAGATTTCGTGGCCCAAAAATCCACCCATTATGTGAAAGGTGGTTTGAGCGCAATGGTGAGTCTGTTTTGAATTAGGATCATATTGAGGCACATGATAATACAATGTGGAGGAGATGAGACGGGGATTTTGACCTGTCTCACTTGATTGTCCATGGTGTATGCGCAGTTGGTTCAGTTGTTCAACGAGCTTTGAGAAGACAAACTGTGCACAGCTGTGAGCACAGTCAGGTTATAAAGATTTGAAGTGCTGTAATCTATTAGGATTCCTTGGCCATGAGATACGCATTTGTGACTGGTTTTGATTTGTCTATATGTCAGTGACTTGATTGTTGTCATGATCATTCCAAAACTATTGATTCATTTTGGACTTATCATATAAACTTTTAAGGCTGGTGAAGATCATAGTCAAATTGGATGTTTTCTGTTTGAGAGACCAATCAGTTTGGAGAGTTTGCAGTTGCATTGTCTGGTTAAAGTCTCCTCTCTTCCATTTAAGGGTCTCTACGCCTCATTTACCTAGTTCCCTCTTGCATGCTACCAGTCTTGGGGAAACTTGACTATAATATGAATGGTTTAACTTTCCTAGTGCTGCAGAAATTGAAGTTAATTAATTTAGTGGCTGCAAGAAGAGAGGACCAGTACCATTCGAAAAAAAACAAAAGAAAGAAGAGAGGACCAGTCCAAAGGACGTCACTCAATTTTCGGCCCAAAAAACCTAAAAGCCTCTTTTTTAGATAATCTGATGTTTTCTCCAAGCTGGGCATAATACATATATATATATATATATGCACTAGTTTTAGGGGGAAGTGTTGTTCAAACATTTGATTAATCTAGTGAAAATCCAGGGATTTTTTTTCTTTTTTTTTTGTAATTTTGAAAACTTTAGCAGTTTTTCATAATTTTAAAATTTTTCATTATAATAAAAGAATAGGTCCAGCTGCCTAATCCAAAGGTTAAAATCCATAAATTTCTTTTATCTATGTCTTCACTTCCTTCTACATCTCACTTTACTCATATTTTTTCATATATTATTCACATTTTTTCACATTAGAAGACATTCAACTATACCCGTTATATTTTCCAGTTTGTTCGGGAGGAAACGGATGCTAAGTGTTCATCTTCAGCTAGAGAAACACGTTGGTGCATGTCTTCGTGTTAATGTTGCATAAATATATGTAGCAAAGAGTCAGGAGACCAGAAGTTTGACTATAATTTTGAAAAGTAGCTTTTTCTAGAGATCATGGATTTCATCTATCAAACTGTTCTGTTTTTTTTTTTAATAAAAATTATAGTTTTAAATTTTTTGTTGGATTATGTACAACAGCCTGCATGAGTACTTGCATGGAAAAGGGTGTAGTACAGCTGTACAGTTCGCAAGCAATCATTCAATGGTGAAATATCACTTTGATCCAAGTGATATTAAGGGAGTAACAATTCATGATTTGCATTACATTAATGACCTGCCTAGATGAAAAGTATGAATCAGCTGATTAAATATCATTTACATAAAATTGTGTCACATCTAACTGAGGTTGGCTGAGTGCAACTTTTCTCAAACTAGACTTGAAATTGAGTTTGAGAAGCTATTTATGGCTAACACATTCTGTGTCATTACACATGCAGGAAGTTAAAGTCAAAGAAGGGACAAATAGAATGTCATAAAAGAAGCTATAAATAGGGTCTACCGCAATGCTCGCCCAATGTGTCTGGTAGAAGAAACCATTGGAGGAGACCCTATCCTTTGAGTAGTCAAATGGATTATATTAAGACCATCCACGAGGCCCATCAAGAATGGATCATTGAGAAGGGGCCTTCGAAAGAAAAGATTGATAAGGGATGATCAAATGGGAAAGTTAAATAAGTCACATTGCTAATGCATTAATGAACATACATCAATAAGTGTTTATTAATTCTAAAAAATGATGAGTTAAAAATTGTGTGATCAGAACTCATTGGACCATTCATTTATTTCTCTATTTGTCATTTATGAGAGTTAACTTACTTGAACGCAAGCTCCTTTATGTCTTCACTCCAACCCTCGAGATGCTTATCCAAAAGGGCACGAGTTCGTGCACTTATTTGAAACACGTGTGGTGACCCTAAGATCAACTCTAGCATCACAACACCAACACTCCACATATCATATCTGTCAAAGAAACAAAAAATGTCATCTCAGAATATTGTTGTTCAAATCTGTGCAGCAAATGGTTGTTCAGAAATATTAACTAATGAAATCTAATTTGTGCAGGGCAACATACTTCAAAGTTAAGCTAGGTGGTCCCTGAAACCAACTGTAATTTAGAAGAGCTTCAGGAGGAGTATATTCAAAAGTCTCTTCAGATCTGGAAAGAACAAAAATATGAAGATTAATACAATGCATTTCAAAATCCCAATACAGGAAAACTATAATAGAACTGTATGAAGTAGAGAATGCATATCAAAAGTGCCCACATCTGAAGTGAAGTTGAAATGCGGGGCTTTAATGGGTTGGAAGCAGGTTGAGAAAAACCAATTAATGTAACCCAACCCAACTTAATACCTTATGGGTCAGACAAATCTGGGCCTAATCTGGCCCAGGTACCTAATACCTTATGGGCCAGACGAATCTGGGCCTAATCTGGCCCAGGTTATTACACTGACTCTTGTAGAAAGAGTTCATTCTCAAGGCTAATCAATTTAGAGATTTATACTTAAAAACCTGCTGATCAAGAAACTGTAGTCGACACTATTCTAAACGGTATCTGATTGCTTTGTGTGGACCACCTCGAACTATTTTGATCAAGGTGATCTTCTAGGGTTTCTTGGTTTTCAATCTATCCACTAACAGGATAGATCTTGAAAAATTGTAGTTCATGAAGCATTTCTACACTAGTCACATCTGATACTAAGCAGCAGTGATCGGCAATAAGGCCTACTTGGAGTATCCAATCTGCCCAAGATTTCAGAGACTTTTGGACGTCATTTGGTAAGATCTAATCTCTCTCCATTATTTTGTAAGTTTTTGCAGTAAGTCTCCATCAAGACAGTCGATTTTTCAGACTATTTTTCAAAATAAAAAAAATCTTGGTTTTTAGATGCTAAATTAAAGTTTTTAGAAGCTGATTTGCGATTACCTGAAGATTTATGGGTCTTAAATCAATTCTTCCCCAAAACTTTGGGTCACCAAGCCTGGGAATTTTCTGCATTTTGTACAAATTCTGCAGATCAGTTAACTGATAGACTTGGTTTCTTGGGTAAATTTTATTCAATGATCTGGTCCTTCTCTCACTATCATGGCTGACAAATTTGAGATATTCTTCATTCGATTTAATGGAAAAAATTATATTTTCTTGGGAATTCCAACTTCGGATGTTTTTAGTAGGAGAAAATCTTTGGGATATTGATGGAACCACTCCTCAACCCACTGTTACCAATGAATTCACAAATCCAAATAATGGGTAACAAATGATACCAAAATCATCACTTGGATCTTGACCCAGACAACACGGCAAGATGGTTCTAATTGTTACTTGACATATCAGAATCCTCCAACTTAATTAGCTGAGTTCCTTCCCCATCACCAAATGAATGTCTTTAGGGAGTTGCTTTGGTAAGAGAAATGTTCTGACACCGAAGCAACTTCGAACAGAAAGGGGCCACAACTAATCTTCATGATGTCGACTATGCGACTCAAACTAGGGGACAAGATGTGAGTAAAACTCAGTGCTATAGCTGCAAAGCATATGGTTATATAGCTGCTCGGTGTAAGAAGAATTTTGAAATTAATGCAAGCAGCAAGGACATGCCATCTTAGAATGTCGCAAGAGGCTGCAAAAATGCAACAATAAACCCTACCATGCAAAATTGACATAGAAGTCGATTGTCACTACATGCAAGAAGCATATGATGACAAGATCATTACACTTCCTCATCTTACTACAGATCTCCAAGTTGCTTACACCTTCACAAAGGCCCCTAGCATGAAACATCAGTTATTTGTTCGCAAACTGATGTTCGTCGGTTCCCCAACCTCAATTTGAGAGAGGGGAGAGGGAGGAAGGGGCAGGGAAAGGAGGGTGTCAGAATGGCTCATATGGTGTGGACTAGCATGTGGCACTAGGATTCACCAATTCCAGTATAGTGACTTGTTTGATACACGTGGAAAGTTGATTTTCAATCATACTTACAAATTGTTGAAATATAGGATATACATCAGATTTAGAATGCAAAAAATGTACCCATGTATAATGACTATAATCATCAACAAATAAAATAAAATATTTGCATCCTACTCAAGATAAAATAGGAGACATCCAAACATCAACGTGTAATAAAATCAAAACAAGCAAAAGCATGATGAGTACAAATAGGAAAAGGATGAGATTTCCCTTTCCCTAAATGACAACTAGTGTAAGAAAATTGAGAAGCAGTAAATCTTTTATTGCCAAACAAACCAGAATTCAACATAAATAACAATTTCTTAATGTTTGACATAATCCTAATTTCCTATACCACGAAGATAAAACATTATCCGCAAAAGATTCAAATGAAGACAGGATCACAGGAATGTAAACCTAACGAAGAAATAAATGATGTGTGATGTGGAATCAAAGTTGGGGCAAATAATCTTCTGCTCGAATAAGGATGGGTTTCCCCCAGATGTCAATGAAAATGTGTGATGTTATGAGAAGTGATGGTGAGGTTAATGATGAGGATATTCTTGCTCATGGACTTGAAGATAATGCAATTGAAAACTGAAGTGGCACTATGCCAGTAATTGATAATTGTGCTCACAATGAAAGTTAAGAAGAAATGGTGAAGTTGGGCATTTCTTTTGGTGAAAATGATGATGATATGTGATTATTTGTAAAGGGTTCAAGGATCTTGAGAGTGAGAAAAATAAAAAGAAATCTAAAGGGAAAAGTAAACATGAGTTGCATGATCTCCATAGCTCTTGTGATTATGATTGACGTAGAGAGACTTAAGAAAAAGGAAACTTCGGTAGCTGTTTAATGTGAGCTTTTCTCTTGTTTTCTTGCAGATAGGATTGTGATCGGGCATTGTTTGGAAGGTTGTGTAGCTTTTGTCGTTGATAGGGGTCTCTTTTATGTTTTCGGATATCGTCCCTGTAGATTTGTGTTCTGTTGCACAAAAAATAAGTTCCCATTTCAAAAAGGTTAAAAAAAATACGTACGACCTTGTTAGTAACTATAAGTGGAAGTCATCATACACCCATCCAAGAGGTGGTCCTCTAATTAGAGTATAGATCCTCACCCAAAGTGCATCCATCAAGCATTTGTGTAGGGCAATTGACAATAAACGGTTCTCAATGTGCCAAATCCTAAAAGTGAATTTAACAAAGAGATTTAGAGCAATACTTAAGCAGGGACCAATAGGGGCAAAGGCCATAGAAACTTCAGATATGAGATAGACAAGCTTAAATAGAATTTGCCTCCGCTAATTAAAAATAGACAATTTTACCAACATAAGGCTTTCCCTTTCAACAGAAATTCATATCTAAGATAAAGAAGTTCTGTAACCACAATTAAAGGGTGCAGATCAACAACAGGAAGAAAATCATGCATTTTGCCATTATTTTACTTCACTTCCACGGTATGATGCCCCGATAAAGCATAAAAAAACATCATGGATATGGAAAGGAAATGGATTTACAAATAAAGTTTCAGATATGCTGATGCCACACAGATACACTGCCTATTTATATTATCCTGGCATCACAACTTTTTTGTAGATTGTTACGAGTAACTCCTTTTAGCATCACAAATGACATCCTACCCCAGAAACATTGAACAAGAACAAATGTCAGTAAACTTTCATTTAATAACAAGGAAAAATCTTTAGAGAAGCAGATTTATAGCCTTTTTTATTTTATTTTAAAGAATAGTAAATACCAAACACACTATCTAAATAATGGTGTATGATTACATGAAAGAAATCTAAATTAGCATATTAATGTTATTCATTTAAGTATTTTTTTTTTTAGCTGTTGCATTTGATGGAATTTACCACATGAAACCAACTTTAAGGGATGGAATAACTAGCAAGGTGAGACCTGAGACACTATTTTTAAATAGTGACATACCTAGAGGGTCCATTTGACCCATATAGATTCTTGATAGTGAAGTCATCAATTGCACTCCCGAAGTCAATAATGCGCCTATGCAGCCAAATAAAATAATAACATCGAGTCAAATTGAAGCAAAAGATTGACAAGTCAGCAACATTATCACCTAAATTGTTTCATCTTACATCAATAAAAGTCAATTATAATTCAACAATTATTATTATTATTATTTTTTTTTGAAAATGGTAACATTGATATATTAATAAGAAGGTTTAGAATAACAAAGACTAGCACAATAACCCGTGCTAAGCATGGGCATGACCCACGTGGCTAGGATCCACGCTCCATCTAATTAGTTTTGACATTTTTTTATAAATAAATATGCACAAGGATTAGGCAGTGTACTTGTTAGATTAGTCATTTAAAAAGGCAAGGGTCATAAGTTCAAATCTCGTGACCTATACATTTTTAACTTTTTACAAATGCTCAATAAAAAAAGTCAAAATTTAAAGGGATTTGGTCAAAATTGAATCCAAAACCCTTGGATTTTTATATATATTATAATTGCTAGTAGCTACTACATTTGGGTGTCTGTATAAGAGAAATATACCAAGCAACCCCCAACAAAGGCTACACTATATTAGCAATTAAATTAGACAATCAATCAATCCCTTTTTTTTTGCTAACGGAGGGTTCCCAATCCTTTGGACTGGACAATTCCCTCCGGGCCCAGAGAGAAGCCGGGTAAAACCCCTGTGGCCCCTAGGTGGTAACACAAGTGGACTCAACCTTCGGTTCCTAAAGAGGGGGGAATCGGGAGTAGATACCAGGACCTCTAGCTCCGGAAGAGAGAGGAACCGTGGTCCTAACCACTCGGCCAACCCCTTGGGGTTAATCGATCAACCCCTTGTTTGGCTAGAGTATCCGCCATACCATTAGCAGTCCTAAGTCCTAACATGCTGAAATGATCTGCACCATCCCACAGTTGGTCCTTAATCTCGTTAAAGTAAAATAAACCAAGTAACCTGCAACAAAGGCTACACTGTTATAATGTGTAATGAGAGAAGGAAGAAGGAAGAAGGAGACGAAAGTTGGAGAGAAACTGATACCTCAATGGGAGGATCATCTGTCTATTTATAATCTCATTATACCCTAATCAAGGGCTCTAAACATGCTAATAATACAAATCAGAATAGTAAACAATATCTCCTAGTCTATACAAGAAAGTAATATGAGACAAATTAGCATAAACTTGATCCCACGAGTGGGACTATATACAGGCTATATATGGCCTTGATGGGCTGGGCCTAAACCTTGTTTTACAGGGCCCATTATCTTCCACACTCCCCCTCAAATTGATGTGGTAAGGCAGAAAACATCAATTTGCTAGTGAGATCATGATGATGCGTTTTGGGAAGAGCTTTTGTGAAGACATCCGCCAACTGGTTAAGAGTAGAGACATGAGGCAGAGTTATCTTTTCAGTAACAACATGCTGACGGATGAAGTGGCAATCAATCTCAATATGCTTCGTTCTTTCATGAAAGACCGGATTGTTTGCAATTCGGGTAGCACTGGTGTTGTCCCCATGAAGAGGTGTAGGGCTACCAATAGTGACACCGAATTCACAAAGAAGACGGCGTAGCCAGATGATTTCAACACTCGCGGATGACATGGCCCCATATTCTACCTCAGCAGAAGATTTTGAAACGGTGGTTTGCTTCTTGCACTTCCATGAGATCAATGAGTCCCCAAGAAACATACACCAGCCAGTGGTAGATCGTCGAGAATCGGGGCAACCAGCCCAGTCAGCATCCGCATAAGCGGATAAGTGCAGGGAAGCGCCCGAAGGGTAGAAGAGACCATGATTAAGGGTGCCTTTGACATAGCGAAGTATGCGCAAGGCAGCAGCAAGGTGAGGTTTGTGAGGATTGCTCACAAACTAGCTAACCATATGAACGGCATGAGAGATATCCGGCCGAGTCATAGCTAAGTAGAGCAAACTACCAACTATCCGCCGAAAAACAGAGAGATCATCCAGGGGAAGGCCATCATCCGCACTGATCTTGCTGTTTAACTCCATACGTGTATCACAAGTGTGAGCATCATCAAGTCTTGCCGAAGTGATCAAATCTGTAGCATATTTCCGCTGATGAACCCGAATGCCAGATTTGCTACGCAAGAATTCCAGCCCCAGAAAGTAGGTGAGAGGTCCAAGATCCTTCATTCTGAAGTGTCGAGTGAGATGATGTTTGAGATCCATAACGCTGACACTATCATTGCCACTGATAATCATATCATCAACATAGACTAAAAGGAACGTGTAGCCCTTCGTTGTCTATCAAAGAAACAGTGAGCTATCCGAATGACTCTGACGAAATCCAGCTTGAAGAATTGCAGTCCGAAATTTTTCAAACCACGCTCTGGGAGCTTGCTTAAGTCCATACAAAGATTTCCGCAACTTGCAAACATGCTGAGGAGGACATGCAGATCTTGGAGGAGGCTTTAAGTAAACAGTCTCATGCAACTCGCCATGAAGAAATGCATTTTTGACATCCATTTGCCACAGAGGCCAGTTACGGGCTGCAACGACATAGAAGAGAGTACGAACGGTGGTCATTTTAGCCACTGGTGCAAATGTCTCCGCATAGTCGATTCCATACTCCTGTTTATAAACCTGCGCAACCAATCGAGCTTTATAGCGATCAAGACTCTCATCGGAGTGGACTTTGATGGAGTAGATCCATTTAATGCCAATCATAGAGGCGCCTTCAGGAGCCGGTACCAAGTCTCATGTATGATTAGCTTCGAGAGCGAGCAATTCCTCATTCATAGCATCCTGCCAGTAAACAATCTTCGAGCCCTGTGAATATGATGTGGGTATAGGAGTACTATCTAAGGATGAAAAGAGAGCAGGAAAGCCATAGCGGTTAGGGGCAATGGAAAGACGATTAGATCGTCGCAGAGAGATGAGATTATCAGAAGAAGCATGGTTACCTGTAGGAGTAGTAGGCGGCACTGGGAGATGATCAGGAGAGGGAGGCACCATAGGAGGAATCTTGTTACGCCGGACATAGACCTTGAGAGCAGGTGATGGAGTAGCAGACTCCGGGAATTGTGGCAAATAGGACACAGCAATGGGATGATGATCTAAACGTAATGAAAAGAAAGGAATATGTTCCAGGAAGATCACATTACGAGAGATTCGCATGCGTTTTTCAAACCGATCATTACACAAGAACCCTTTGTGTTCAGAACTATAGCCAAGAAATATGCATTTGGCAACCTGTGGGGACAGCTTAGTGCGTTCAGTCGGTGGAAGATGAACAAAACACAAGCAACCAAACACACGTAAGTGAGAGTATGAAGGTGGATGTTCAAAGAGAACTCCATAAGGAGTAGTTTTGCCTAAAACAGCACTAGGAAGACGATTAATCCGATATACCGCAGTCTGTGCAGCATCACACCAAAATTCCGGAGGAACTAAGGATGCAAGTAAAAGGGTGCGAACAGTTTCAAGAATATGTCTGTTCTTTCTTTCCGCAATTCCATTCTGCTGAGGAGTGTGCGGACAAGATTTTTGATGAAGAATTCCTTTATCAGAAAGGAAAGCAAAGAATTCATGAGACAAGTATTCTCCGCCAGAATCAAATCTAAGGATCTTGATATCTTTCTTAAATTGAGTGTGTACCATGTTATAGAATCTTTGAAAAATAGAAAATACTTCAGATTTTAAACGCATGAAATAAATCCAAGTATAACGGGAATGATCATCAATAAATGTCACATAGTATTTGAATCCTGCCCTACTCAAGGTAGGAGCAATGCCCCAAACATCAGTGTGAATGATATCAAATGATTCTAATGAACGAGAGTTATGAACAGAAAATGGCAAAATATGGCGCTTACTTAAACAAGAAGTTTCACATTTTGATTGAGATAAAGAAGACATCATTTTATTATCAATTGAAGAGTCCAAACAACCAAGTTGAAACAAAGAAATTAAATTGGCATTGTTCACATGACCAAGACGTTTATGCCAAACCGTCCACAAGTTTTTGAAATTATTAGAAGACGAAGCAAAGAAGGAATGATGTCCAATGTCCAGCAAAAACAGGCGCCCATGTTTACTCCCCGTCGCGAGCACCTTCCCAGTTTGTCGCCCCTGTATGACACAATCAGAAGAAGAAAAGTGAACAAGATAGCCCTCATCAATAAGTTGTCCTACAGAAAGTAGATTGGCCGATAATTTTGGAACAAAGTAGACATTGGAAAGGGTGATGGACTGGCCAGTGACACTAGATAAAGTAATGGTACAAACTCCATAAATGAGTAGTTGATCACCATTAGCAGTGGTAATTTTTTCTTTTCCAAGGTAAGGGTGGGAATCTGTAAAGCTATGTTCTACAGATGTCATATGATTTGAGGCTCCTAAATCTAAAAACCATGTGGAAGAGGTGATAGAAGAAGAAAGAGATGCAGAAGAATGAAAGGCAGGAGATGCTATATGAGAATGAGGTTGATACCGACCACCAGAGAAGCCCATAGACGCATATGCAGAAGTGACTGTGCTCTGGATCAACTCTTGAATCTGAGCAGGAGTCATGGATATAGCTCCGGAGGAAGTGCTGCCTGTATCTGATAAGGGCGCTTGAGCTTGAAAAGCGGATGGAACATTCTGTCTTGGCATATGGGAGGGAGGCTTCTTAGGCTGTCTCATTCCGTCGCTGCAGGCTTCGACAGTCATCAATCACATGACCGGTCCGTTTGCAATATCTGCAAACCAATTTCTTGCGACAATTTTTGGCAATATGTCCGAAGCCTTTGCATTATAACAATGAGCCTGCTTTGGAGTTGCCAGAAGAGCCGAGTCAGCAGGAAGAGGCGCAAGGAAGGCTTTGGGTGCTTCGGGTGCTTCTAGAATAGTGCGCTATGAAGTGAGACGAAGTTCTTCGCGAAGGACTTCTTGGAGGCAAGTATCAAGATTAGCAGTATTCTCCCTATTCATAAGTGCAGACCGAACAGATTCAAATTCAGGTCGGAGATTCATAAGAAACTGGCTTATATGAGTTTCTTGTAACTGGAGAGCCTCAGATAGAAATCTAGAAGAGACCGTTTGGATCAGCATGGAATCCCTTTCAGTCCACAAGGTGAGGAAACCATTATAGTATTCCTGCACAGTTTTATCCCCTTGACTGTATCTGGCAATTTCACTATCCAGATGAAATTTCCGGGCTTTATTTGTTTGATGGTAAACTTTCTTCAGATGAGCTCACATAACAGCGGCTGTGGTGTAGGCTTGAAGGGCCACGGCAAGAGAGGGATCAATAGAGTTAAGGATCCAAGTGATGACTTTCGCATTTTCTTTGGACCAGGTGGCTAGGCCTTTTGAGTCAGAAGTATTTGTAATCTGAGGTTTGGTTATCGATCCATCAAGATAACCAAAAAGGCCCTGTCCTTCGACAAAGTTCCTTAAGTGGAAGGACCAGGACATATAATTTTGCCCATTGAATTTAATTGGGATAACATCATACTTGTCCATTGCAGAATAAGGTGAAAAAGGACAGCAGACCACGCAAATCAGTAGTAAAGGGATGAGATCAGCCCTAAGATCTAAAGTATCCAATCAATATGTAAGTAGCAGAACAAGATTGATTGGATACGAATGGCTAATCTAGCAGCAAACAGCCCACAACAGTGCACTAACGGTGCAGATTTCCACCAGACAACATGAATCAGCACTAATTAGAAGCACTAACAGTAGCAATACCACAGACACAGCATCAAACTAGTGCAGAAAAAATAGTGATCTCAACTCAGATCTATTAGAGTGATCTCTGCTGTAAAATCAGGAAGTGATTTAAGGTATCTCCAGCCACACAACTGGATCTCAAGTAGTCCAGAGATGAACAAAATCCCCAAAAAACAGGCTGCAGGACTGGTTCCACAAAAAAAACAGGTCTGACGACCCTGTTTTTGTGTTCTAAAAGGGACTGTGGGGCCCAGTAGATGATCTGATGACTAATCAGATCTGATGGATGTCTAGTACTCCTTTTTTTTCGTCAAATCAAGCCAAGTTTCACTCCAATCGATTACAGATCCATGATGTTATGAGCATTTGATGAAAATGTATGCACCAAAACAAGAAACCACTAAATCGATCAGAAATCCTACCTCTGATGAGCCAAAAATTCTGAAAAAATGTCCAAGAAATCCAAGATTAGTGGTCGACCAAGATGGTATAGTCTGCTGATGCTGCTGTGTTGATCCGAGGTGGGCCCTTGATGAGTTGCTCCAATCGGCTGATGAGATTGGTTCCCTGAACCCAAAATAATACTCAAAGTTCTCTGCTGAGTCAATACAGAGGTCCACAAGTCTCTGATTAACTGTTAATCAAGATAAAATGATGTCCTTGATGAACTTTGATGAACTTGGATTGATCGGAGGTGGGCCACCAGTGATCAGACTTCAAGAAGTTGATGAAAAACACTCTGTTAACATGCACGAACTGTCACAAGCAAGGTGCCTATTACTGTTATATCACCAAGATTCGACAACAAGGTCGAAGAGGAAAGCTAGAAGGAGAAGAAGAAGGAGAAAGGCTCTGATACCATGTTATAATGTGTAATGAGAGAAGGAAGTAGGAGACGAAAGTTGGAGAGAAACTGATACCTCAATGGGAGGATCATCTGTCTATTTATAATCTCATTATACCCTAATCAAGGGCTCTAAACATGCTAATAATACAAATCAGAATAGTAAACAATATCTCCTAGTCTATACAAGGAAGTAATATGAGACAAATTAGCATAAACTTGATCCCACGTGTGGGACTATATACAGGCTGTATATGGCCTTGATGGGCTGGGCCTAAACCTTGTTTTACAGGGCCCATTATCTTCTACATACACTACATCAGCAATTGAATTAGACAATCGATCAACCCCTTGTTTGTCTAGAGTATCCACCATACCATTAGCATTCCTAACATGCTGAAATGATCTGTAGCATCCCACAGTTAGGTCCTTAATCTCGTTAAAGTAAAACTGCAGCTTCCAAGGCCCTCTGAAAGTTCTCGTCCAAGTAATGGCATTAATAGTCACTTTCCACTATGTCACTGAATTAGGAGTGCCGATATATGTGAAGAGCTTCTAATATAGCCAAACTTCCTGCTTCATTGGAATCTTTGATCCCCACATTTTTTGAAAACATGTACAACACCTTCCCTTTATGATTTTTGAGAACTCCCCCAGTACCAGCCAGTCCCGGTTTACCGAGAGCTGCTCCATCCACACTAAACTTAAGAAAACCCTATGTTGGAGAGCTCAAATGGTGATACGAAACAAAGTTATGAATTGGATGGTGAGTGAAATGGGATCTAGTTCCTTTTCACAAAGCAATTGGACAATCAAGATCAGAAGAATTACCTTAGGAAGTTTTTAAATGAAGTTGTAGAACCTTCACTTTGTTGCTTAGACTCCATTGTAGATTTGGATAAAGAAAAAACAAGCCTATGAATGACCAAATACCCTTGGACTTTAATTGTATAGTGTGATTTGACTAATTATACACTGACAGATCAAATCGGACTCAACGGGTTTCAGTCCACCCACCCCAACCCTAGGACTTTTGTTAATAGAAAGAAAGGTGGACAAAGATACCTTTGAATGCTTTACAAGGACTGCATCCTATATACATGTCGAATGCAACATCAGATATCGACCACAACTGGTTGCTGCACAACTACCATCTTCTTCAAACCACTATTCTATCGATAACCGCTCCTCCATGGAACATTTTTAATCACCAAATCAAACCCTCAAGACTTTTACAATATATATATATATATATATTTGTCCTTCTTAAATATGCACCCGATTATTGATTGTCCCTAGTTGAACCTGTGTATAGGTTCGACTTGGGCCAAAACAATCTTCAATTCAATGGTAGGGCTCTCAAATCTTCAAGCAAAGGCTTGGAACAACCATCTTAAAGCATCAGTGAGAGTTTTTCAGCTTTTATTGTGATTACTCGATCCAAAGATCAGTCGAGCATGGCCTCATGTTCATCTAGAACCAAATCGCTCAAGGCTTCAAAACATTGGAAGATCTAAACCACTAGTCTTCTCTGTGTGAGTATGTAAGCAAAGATTTTCAAGGTTAATGGAACAAAAGAGAAAAGAGAGAACAAGAAGAGAATGAAGAGAGAGGAATAGTCATTCAACCATCAAGTTTGAGCAACCACCTTTATTACTTAATTTCTACACCGTTGAGTACTTACAAAAAAGCCCCTTGGACTTCCACAAATTACATCAAAGTCCCTAATATAAAGTAAATTACACATAAGTCCTTATTCTGTGACTCATAACAAAAGTTTTCATTGTTGTTGTTGCTTCTCCTTCACCTCTACTTCTTCCCTTTTCTTCTATCTTTCTTCCTCTTCTTCTCCGTCTTCTCTTTTACTTTTCCCCTCCTCTTTCTATACTTTCTCCTTCTTCTCTCTTTCATTCTCACACTTTCCTCATAACACCCTGCGTAAAAACCAGACCCCAAAGTAGCCTGTTTGTGCGAATTTCATATTTAAATTAGATATAATATTGCATTATGAATAAAATAATAATAAATTAATAAATTAGTATTCATTGGATGGTTCGATTGAGATGGTTCGGCCATGTTAGAAGGCGCCCAACGGAGGCACCTGTTAAAATGTGTAAAAGCATGGAGATTGCCAGGAGTAGGAGAGGAAGAGGGAGACCCAAGAGAAGTTGGAAAGAAGCTATTAAACATGACCTTGCTTACATGGATCTAACGGAAGATATGGCCCTAAACATATTTGATTGGCGTCGTCAATTCCATATAGCCGACCCCACCCAGTGGGAGAAGGCTTGGTTTGGTTTGGTTTAGTATTCATTGGATGATTTTAAAATGTTACATAAATTATAAAAAAAATAAAAGATATGCCTTCCAAAAGACATTAAAATAAGAAATGAAAAAAGAAAATTAAATTAAGTACATAAAGAGAGCATGTGGGCCCAGTAAAACACGCCCCATTTGCAGTTAATTAATTAATCTTGTGGTAGTTAGTGGCTTGCCGAACAAGTTACTAAATAAATAGAAGTTTAAGGGTACAAAGTTAGTTAACTTATGGGGCAAGCTAGTAATATAGGAATAAGTGAGGGATAATAACAGAATCTCACATTCGAAGTTAGTTAGGTATTTTTTAACTAAACAAGATTTAGTTAGAGATATTTTTTTCAAAACTAGGATTAATTGCAACTAAGTGATTAGTGGCCTATAAAAAGAAACTCTCTTTTGAAATTTCATTTCCCTCTTGGGATGAAAAAGAGGGGAGAGGGAGAGGGACACATGAGAGAGAGAGAGAGAGAGACTGCAAGAGCTTGGATCTACCATCTAATCCTTCTAATTTCAATTAGAAAATTTTGTAGCTCTAGCATCCATTGATCTTTAATTTTTCGTAGAAATTTGTAAATGAATAGTCTTTTTCTTGATTTCTTTCTACAACCATGTTAGATCCAGAATTTCTATATTAGATGTAGACATTTAGTAGTAGTTGTTGTTAGATCTACATAGATCTAGTCCAATAGGAATAGCCGATGCTATGCATGTATTATTTATTATTTTATTTTTTTGCATTCTTTCATAAATCACCTAATGATCCTTGATTTCAATTGAAAAATATTAATAGATCTATATGATCAAGTAAAAGTACATTGGCCGAATTTTCTATCGGGGATTAAATTTTCAAATTTGTGTATGTTATGATGATGCATTTAGATGTATTTTCAATTAGCAATTGATTTGCAAAAATTAGTATAGAATTTTACCATTTATATGACTAAATGATTAGATTTAGATGATTTTAACATTAATTTCTAAATATTAATATTTTTTAAAATTTATTTGATGCAATTGGAGGAATGATGTTAAGACTGGAAGGAAGGGATGTTGTATGTCAATTTGTAGGTGGATGGTTACATTAGTGTATATGATGTGTTTGATGAAATGGCCGTGGAATGTTATATGTTATGTGAAGTGGTGTCTGACAGAACTGAAGGAATGATGTGAAGGATGGAAGGGATGTTGTATTTCAATTTGTTGATAAAAATGTATACTTTTTATCTTGTATGTAATTTTAAAAAGTTTTGTGAAGTTTGAGAGGCGTAGGAAGGTGTCTGTAGACAAAGCATTCAAACACACACCATGTACTGTTTAATACATTCCGGTAACCTACAATGCTCAGCAAGTAAAACAATCCAACTTTGTCGCCTATGAGTAGACAATTCCATAATTATACCATACATCAAATTCAATAATCTCATTGCATAAATCTTCTAAAGTAGGCATTTATCGATCATCAATGAAAGCATCAATAACAATCAAATAGCATTAAAGGAATAAATGCATTTAAATCATAATTCAAGTATTATGGAATCTAACAACACTCAGCATTCAAATCACATGTTGCATTTAAACCAGTACTTGCAATCCAATATTTCCTGCGTAGGTCCTTAATGGGTTCTAACATGCATTACATTTCTAGTTGGTCCATTTCATATAGGTTAAAGCCAGACACACCATCAAGGCACCATTTTCTTGTCCCAATGCATATGCCCCAAAGGCAAGGATTGCACAGACATGCCCTCACAACAAAGAATGCACAGTTCACTGGCTATTGTCTGACCCGCCAAATCAAGGTCCATTTTTGTGATTCGGTGCCAGGGTCAAGCAACCGCTTTCAAGGAGTGAACAAGTGACCAAAACATATTTCAACAATATCTGGATTACCACAACTCCTACCTAAAGGAGAGGCAAAAGGGAAATTCCATCCCAGGGATGGGCTGGCCACCTTGGGCCACAACTCTCAAGGTACTTGTCTAAACATCGACTTTCCCCGATAGACCACCACCAAAAGTTTTGGCATCCCCAAAGTGTTAAGTCCGTCCATCAAATTGTGTTAATCTAATTTGGGAACCTACAGTCCATAGTGTGTGTTCTTTGTTCCTATAATACCCACCAAGCGGTCACATTATCGGCCGTAGCGGTTGAATTCCAAATTCAACCTTGTAACCTACACCCCCTAATACAGTAGGGCCTTTCCTAAAAGAACTCTTGGAAATAGACGTCCTTCCTGGTTAAAAACAACTTGTCACTAAGTTTGCAACCAAAGGTAATAGGTTCTGAGGTTATTCCCAAACAAACTCCGGTGCAACAGTCACTGGTGGATAGAGGGTATGACGAGGTGGCCATGCAAGAATTAAAGGGCATGTTCGACCAAAGAAAATCTGTCTAAAGTAGCTGCACGGCCATAGATTGCATTCAGTGTTGCTACGCTATTTTGAAAATAGCAGTGCTATAGTCCAAAACCTAGTAGGGCCAAACAGTTTGATTTAAAACACTTTTTTTCTTTTTCTTTTTTCTCCTCAATAGCCTTTTCTAAAGTTGTTTCTATCCTAATATGGTTCCAAATCACTAAAAACCACAAGATAGGCTACTACAGAAGATTCTAATTTTTTTACCACTAAAAAATTCACATTGCTACGCCACTGCATATCGCCGCACCCGCCACATAGCATTTCGGCCACTGGCCGCTATGCCCACCACAACTGCTATTTTGATCATTGGTACAAGCATTACGAAATGGGTAAAGATATGCAGACATTAAAAGGAAATCCAATTTTAAATTGGTCCAAATGTCACATTTATATAAGTCAACTCACAAAAAACAATGGTGTCCATCTGAGTTCATTTGATACCCCAAAGTTTAATTTTTCAGTTTCAGGATACATCTGGAATTTCAGAACTGTTTTCATGTTACAGGCCCTTCTTTGGACTGCAATTACTTTCACATCAGAGTCCATAATAGGTTGGGATCAGGTCCATTTTAAAGCCTACATATCAGAGAACATTTCTACCAAAAATCACAATTTAATTCCATCATTAAGTATGATTTTAGAGGCCTTGGATATCACAAAAAACCACATTCTGCACAGAAACTAGAGCACACTGCAGAAAGCTCGTTGCAGTGCCCTTTTCGCTCAGTGGGTATCTCCCACTTCAGATATCCAAATCAGGTGAAACCACTTCCAATTTCAACCCTGTATATCAGAAAATTTGTGTACTAGGGCCTGTTTGGATGCACAAGAAAACAGAAGAAAGTAATATTTTATAGAAGATAATCTTTCATTTTCTAAAGAAAAGAATCTTGTGCGTTAACCCAAAGAAAAACTGAAGAAGAGATTCTTTTCTTTCAAAAAAAACTCAATATTTCTTCCTACAACTCCGCCCTTAGAAAAATTTCTACAATATAAAAATCTTTCAAAATGACGATTATAAAGTGGTAGAGTAAAGTAAATACTATAGTTCACCAATCCCATCATGATGTATTTGTTTATATATATGGTAAAGTAAAGCAAAGGTAAATGTCACAACATAGTAAAGGTGGGGTAAAGTAAGGGTGAGATAAAATATATGAAGTAAAGTGGGAGGGAATGGTAAAGTAGTTTCTTTTTGTGTGACTTTACGTTATAACATTTTATCACAGTTTTATATGGTAAATAAAAAGTGACCTATTCACATGTGTGGTAAAGTATAAAAAAGATTGATGTCATATCATGGTAAAAGGTGAGATAAAGTAAGGTGAGATGGAGTACGTGGTAAAATAAAATGAGAGAGAGCTGTAAAGTAGTTGTTTATTGTATTGACTTTACTTTACTACACTTTACTATAGTTTTATATGATAAAAGAAAAGTAATTATGGTAAAAGACATGGCAGTTGAACTTTTCTTTATCACACTACTTTTTTATCCAAACGTGATAAATTCTATATAAATTAAAAGTATTTAATTAAAAATTATTCTAATAATAAAATATAATTTAATCGTGGCACCTTCCAAACAACTCAATTGAAAATCTATAATATTCTTCAAAAATTGCCAAACAGCAAAAATATTACAATATTCTAATATTACATTATTCTATTCCATACTATCTTATTCTTGCAATAATTAAATCTGTAAATACTTTATTCTATAAACATCCAAACGGGCCCTAAAATTCAACTCAAAACTCCATTTCTGACCCTGTTTTCCGGAGTCATAAAATCACTCAGAACAACAGCTCTGTTTCAACAAGGACAGCACCTGTAAAACTAGGCTACAACTCCATGTCTCACACCTGATAACTCTTTCCTCAAAACTTCTTTTCGCATGAGATCTGAACCATTTGAAAGTCTATAAGGCAGTAAAAATGACAAACATCAACCCAAATCTCATTTTAAATATATAATTTCCAAAGTCAAAGATTTGATCTGAAACACTGTTTTTGCACAGAAAACTGTTTTGAAAACACTATTAGAATTTGAATTACTTCCTCATTTTAAATATTTTTTGCGAAAATGAACATCCATTAAAAAGATATTTCAATCACTGATGCTTTAAAACCAAATTGAGCATTAAAACCTTAGATTTTCATGGAAATAAAACCCTTCTTTCCTTCAGATATATGCTCCAACCACCGCTACTTAGTTGTGAAACACCTTCCAACTATTCTCAAACTTAAGAAAACTTTTTAAGATTGCATATAAGATAAAATAATATATTTTGATCAACAAATAGCATAACAATAGATATCTCATCAAACCAATACATACAGTAATTTATGCATTCAGCACATCACTACAAACATTGTAAAACGCAACCACATCTAAGATAGCACTTAAAACACCATTAGCAATTAAGTAAATAAAACAATTATTTTAATTACACGATAAATACTACTAGATCTAACTAATATAACTTCATATCCTAACTTTGTTCAAATTAATAAAATAAATTTCAGACATATTAATACCTTAAAATTGACCATTACTAATTATATTAATCACATAGATTGTACAATCACTTGCTAATTACTTTAAACCAATTCTAATTTAAAATACCTCTAAATATATCATTATAAAATAAAAACTCAATATCCTTCAAATTTGTAAAAACGAATTAATTCTACCTTATAAAATTCGGCCAATTTCTTTTTAATAGATCTTTTAGATGTATTAATCTTTTTCAATTGGTAATCAAAGATCTTCATTTAAAGTATAAAATATCAATAAAAATTGCACAATTTTGAGGCCTGTGAGATGGGTGTGGGGGTCAGCTATAGGGAAGATTATGTGGAGATCTTCTTTCTTGTCGGTATTATGGATCTTATGGAAAGAAAGGAATGCAAGATTCTTTGAAAGAGTCTCTTCATCAATACACTCTTTAAGTGATAAATCAAATTCATCGTGGCGTCTTGGGTGTCCATCCTCCCTTCCTTCCATGGTGTTCCCATGGATCTTATTTTTCTCAATTGGAAGAAGGTGGCTTTTTCTTGTTGTGGTCTCCTCTTCTCCCCTTTGTTGTTTGTCTCTTGGGTTTATAATCTCCACTATTTCCTTTTTGGGCTCTAATGTCGTATATGAAGCTTCTATGGTATGGATGTAGTTTTAGTGGTGTTGGTTCCTCTGTTTTGTGATTGTTTTGCATTTCAATTCATCTCTCTTGTACTGTTAAGCCACTTTTAATGAAAGTTAACATTGAACAAAAAAATTGCACAATTAGGATTGGCCACTTCATTTATGCTAGATCTACATAAATCTAATAATAATCAATAAAAAACAAAAATAGACCTACCATTAGGAGTCTAGATATAGCATAGAAATCCTAGATCTAAAATATTTTGGAAAAAACCTGGGGAGATCCACACCAGATGCAGACCTAACCCATGGAAATTTTGCACAAAGTAGCTGCTCATAGGTCTCGAACCTGCGTTATCACGCATGGCACCCGAGACTTTTACCAATGCACCAAAGCAATGACCCTTACAATCTTTCAAAGAAAAGAAAGAAATAAATGGATGACATAAGCCTAGATTCGCAAAATTGTCTACTTGTAATTAGAAGGATTAGAAGGTAGATCCAAGCTCTCCTAGGCTCTTTGTGGATCTCTTTCTCTGTCAAGCTCCTTCTTTCTCTCGTTCTCTCTCTCTTCATCTCTCCGCTTGTACGTCCCTCTCATCTCTCTCTCTCTCTTTCTTTCTTCCTATGTCTCTCTCGATGGGAAATGAAATGAGAGGGAAATGAATTTTCAAAAGATACGGTTTCCTTTTATAGACCACTAATCACTCAATTAGTTACAACAAATCATAACCAAACCAAACCAAGCATTTTCCCACTAGGTGGGGTCGGCTATATGGATTTGACGATTTCAATCAAATCTGTTTAGGGCCATGTCCTCTGTTAGATCCATGTAGGCAAGGTCATGTTTAATAGTTTCTTTCCAACTTCTCTTGGGTCTCCCTCTCCCTCTCCTACTCCGGGCAATCTCCATGCTTTCACACCTTTTAACAGGTGCCTCCGTTGGGCGCCTTCTAACATGGCTGAACCATCTCAGTCGACTTTCTCTCATTTTATCTTTAATCGGTGCTAGTCCTACTTTGCCCCTAATCTCCTCATTCCTAATCCTATCTCTCCTCGTGATCCCGCACATCCATCTTAGCATTCTCATATCCGCAACTTCCATCTTCTTAACATGATTATGCTTTACTGCCCAACACTCTGATCCATATAACAACGCTGAACGTACCGCCACCTTATAATACTTTCCTTTAACCTTGAGGGGGGCTTTCCGATCACACAAGACCCCCAAAGCACTCCTACATTTGGTCCACCCGGCCTCAATCCTGTGACTTACATCAGTATCAATCTCTCCATCATGTTGCACCATAGATCCAAGGCACCTAAAGTTTTCTTTCTCTACAATCTTAGATTAGGAAATCATAGATTAGGAAAAATACATCTAATTAATCCTAATTCACTAAAAAATCTCAACTCCTAATGTAATATTCTCTCAATACCCCCACTTATTTCCATATTACTAGCTTGCACAAGAAGCTAACCAAGCAAAATTAAAATTCTACTTCTTTATTAACTCGTATCACAAGATATTAATTATCACCCCAGCATGTTTTGCTAGGTGGGACCCAAATGGTCCCATACGCACTATTTAATTTTATTTCCTTTTTCATTTTTTATTTTAATAATTTTATACAAATTATTATTATCATTTAATTAATATTTTGTCACACTAAAAAACCATCCAATTAATATTATTTTCTTATTTATTTTTATTCATAAATGCAATATTATATTTAATATAATTGAAGATGAGGATTTGAAAAAAAAATTGTGGGTTAAAAAGGTTACGTGATTGAGTTATAGTAATTAAACTAGTGTTAGAGGAAGACATAATTCACATCATTAGTGCATACATATCCCGAGGAGGATTAGATGAAAGGGTCGAGAATTATGGGACGAGATGGACGGTTTACTACACGAAATTCCAACTAGTGAACGTGCATGCATGAAAGGATAATAGAGGGTTGCATGGAGATTAAGGATTTAGAGAAAATAATGAGTTAGGAGACAATATTTTGGGTTTTGTATTAGCATTTGACAATGTAATAGCAAACACTTGCCTTAAAAAGAGAGCAACATTTAATTACAAATAAAAGTGAAACTAACAGGAACTAAACGGTCTTTTTTCTAGTTAGAAAGCAAGACCGATTGACTTGTAAAGACTATAAAGTTATTCTAGGAGAGTGTTTGACCATACAACATGAGCTAGTAATTTTAGATATTTGCACTAGCAGTAAAAGGAGGGACAGTAAATAAAAAGTTCCCTAAGACAAGATGAAGTGATTTGAAAGGAGAAAGAACAATAACATTTAAGAATAAAATAATTGAGGGAGAATGAAATTTTGAGGGAGAACGAATGGCGATATAGAATCAAATGGCAAGCTGTATTAGGAATGTTGCAAAAGAGGTGCTTGGAGAGTCGAAAAGGAAACAACACTATAATAAAAAATCTGGCGGTGGAGTGTAGAGGTTCATGAAGTTGTTTGCGAGAATAGGCGTTCTTACGAAGTTTGACAAGGAAAAAGGAATATGGAAAACTATGATATGTATAAGGTAAAGAAATAAACTAAGAAAGTAGTAAGTGATGCAAAGTTTAAAGCATTTGATGACATATATATGGGGCCAGCTCTCCTTTGCTGAAGCTTACCTTATCCTAAGCTGAAATAGAGCCGGTCCCACAAATCAAAGTCAATTATAGTTGTTCTTTGCATGATGATCATTTCTAAAATCAAGATAAATCCAATTAGAGCTGGATTTTCCAGTTCCATCATGAAAAAAACACGAACATCATGCAAAAAACAACTATAATCGACTTTGATTTGTGGGACCGGCACTATTCCAACTTAGGAGAGCCATGTATAAATATATATATATATATAGGTTGGGAACATGTAAGACCATGACCCGAGCGACCACGATAAGCACTAGTTAAGTCGTGTGCTAGCTCTAAGTAAAATTAGTGGATTTTGTTTAGGTTTGGGCTTAGAATAGCTTTTATATAGCTTTGGGAAGTTTTAAGAGCATTTTTTATTTAGTGGGACCCTTTGAGGGTTCTTCTTAGTGACTTGGCGTAAGTATGGGGGTTATCCGTGATTTCGAAAAATTCAGGTACTCTGATTGATGGATCTTGTTAGCCTCTACAACTTTCGTGTTCGCTCCATCCCCATTCGAGACCCCAAAACCCGACTTTTCCAACTTCGAGGGCAAAACAGTCTTTTTACACAAAATCTGGACACAAATTTCAATGTCCTCGAAACCCTTGAAATATATACTTTTCGGAAACTAGATTTTTCGATGAACAGTTTTCCCTTCTTCGTCAAACTCATCTGAGGCCCGGAAATCCATGTTTTTAGCCCGTCAAGCTTTGTTAGTGGTGGGACCCATCTCCAGTTTCTATATAAAGAGAACCTACCTTCACTGTCCCCTTTTTCTAGCTCCCATTTGTTGTGGAAGAGTGCTCCAGCCCATTCTAGGGTTTCCAATTCTTCTACTTGCTTCTTCATCTCCAAACCCACACCAACCTTGGTCAAATGGAGAAATGGACGCCATCATCTTCTTCCTCACCATGAGAGCTTCCCTTTGATGCCACTGGAAGAGAAATCCAGCCACATTGAGGTTCCCTTCGAGCAAGCTCTTGTCATTTGAAGAACTTCCAAGTAAGCAATCATTTTCATCTTCTAGATTTGTGCTTTCCTAGCCCTAAAGAGTCTTCATCTTCAGTATTGGAAGCTCTCTCCTTCTTGCTCATTGTTTTGGCCATTTAATGTTCTAAATGGTTTTGTTTTTGGGGGGTTTTGGTGTGCTTGTAGGTTTGGTCTTGTGAGTGATTTTGGGAGATTAGTTTGTGCTAGTGGAGACCAAGGCGAGTGGATGAATGGATTAATTTTGAATATCAACTCTTTCATGGATGATTTCTTGATGTTTCACTATGCCTTTACCATGTTTTTCATGTTTTCATCTACTTAGAAATCCATGCTATGATTTCCATTAGTTTTGCAAGTACAAGCTTAGTAAGCTCTCTCTCTCTTCCTTGATGAGTTCAGTGGAATGTTAAAGGTTGGTTTGATTTAAATGTGATTTGAAATACATAAATGATCTACATGTATGATGGATTTGAGGATTATATGGAGGATGATGAGAAAGGTTGTGGTGTGTTTGGGAGGGAATGGTTGTTGAATTTTGGGAGGCAGGGAGGCCATTTTGTGTGCAAGAAAAGTGAGTTTGAGAAGGAAAAGAAAAAGGCAGGAATGGCCATTTTCGGGCAGCAAAAATGACTACCCACTCGAGTGAATATCTGGCCGCTCGAGCGCGTAGACCTTCTGGCTGCAGCCCAGGGCAGCAGTAGATGTCCGCTCGAACTTACAGACCTTCTACCTATCACTCCAAGGCAATAGAATGCCTGTCCGCTCGAGCGGATATGGGACCGCTCAACCGAGCAGACATTCTGTCTGCCACTCTCCTGCGCAGCACAGGTCCGCTCGAGCACACCTATGCCCACTCGAGCACGCCTCCTCTCTGGACTGGGTCATGGTTGGAGCCTAGAAAGAGGGTTTGAGGAGGAAGAAAGGGTTGTTTCGAACCTTATCTTAATGAAATGGGTAGGAAGGATTGTTTGGGAATCCAATGGAGAAAATCTCACCGAAAATATGTTAAGGACTCTCAAATTGTTAATGTGCATGGGACAATTGGAATGTCCTTAACCTTCTGGAGTACCAAGTTCCGAGAATTATGAAATTGACATACGAGTTCCTATACGCATTGAACCAAGCCTTAAAGCCTTAATGTGTGGTCCGGCATACATGTGGAAAGTTTATTTGTATTTTACATTCAAATTTGCATGACTTCTCTCCAATCTTGTGCATCATTACCAGTTTTACTTCAAAACTACTGTATCATGCAATTTGAGCATTCTACCAGCCTTGTGTATTCATGACAAGATATCAACCAGTTATATATGTGTGCGGCGCTTCCCGTTTAGCCTGATTTGGTGTTATGCACATATTTATGTTCTGATTTTTTCATGTGACCTATGTGTCAGCACCACTAAGCTTGGACAACCTTGTCGGCTTGATCCACAGACTTAGGGTTCCCCCAATATCTCCTGCCAGCTGCAATTTGGGCTCCCGCCTGTCCCGCTACCAGGTTCCGCGGCCATGGTCTTGTCTAGTATATGTATATATATTTAGTTGGCTCTCTTTGCTTCATGCGTTTAAGACCAACGCCTCTAGTGTGCTCTCATCACATTAGTGATGGAGGATTTAGCTTTGTGTGGTTGCCATCTTACCAGTTTCCTGTTCATTGGTACCTTTTCATGTTTTATATTGATCATGTGTTTCCAAATAAATTATGTATCTTATTTCATGAAAATTATAGTTTAAACAAGTTTCAATGTTTTCCAAGGTAACTTGTAATTTATTATATTGTTTATATATTTTCACCCACCTACCAGACCGTTGTGTCTGACCCACTATTTTGGTACTCGGGTCCAGATTTCTTTGTCCCCGAGGAGGAGCCGGAAGAGGAGGCCGGAGAGCCGCAGCAAGTAGGAAAATGGCAGGCTGGCGATGTCGTCTAGAAATTTGGTCAGGCGTTGAGTTACAAAACACCTTTTAGGAGAGTGACTAACATATTTGGGGGTTTTTTGGTTGTACTGGCCTTTCTTGGCCTTTATTTTTTGGGAATGTTTAACTAATTTATCGTTTGTATAAACATTAACCTTACACTTTGGGAATGCTTTATAATCATTGCTCATTCTAACATCATATTGCATGTACTTGATCAATCATGTGTTATGGAATGAATCCTAAACTTGATTTGCTACATGCTTCCGCATCCCGATTGTGAGTGACTTGTGTGTGTGTGATATCCTCACTGTGGAAACCTGTGGGAAATCACGTGCACGGATGTATGTTCTTCCTTAATCCGTGTACGTATCAAAAGAAAAATAAATAAATGCACAATGCATTAGTGTCGCCCAATCCCGGATTAGGAGTGCCTTTGTGCGCTAACCCGGTCCGGGGTCACAACAGAACCAAAGGAGAGAAAATTATTTTTAAGCTCGCAAAAATAAGCGAAAGGGAAAGTAGGGACTTCGATTAAGTCAAATGTATTAAGATCAATGACCAAAAGGTTCTAGTAAAGGACAACGATATCGAAAAAAGGTGAAGGGAATATTTTAGCAAACTTTTAAATAAAGACTATATAGGAGACATAAGAACAAGAAAGTATACTTCGTTGGTACAACATACTTTTTTCTCTGTAGAATTAGGATAGTGGTAGTGACAAAAGCATTCACACAAATTAAGATGGGAAAGGCTATGGGCTTAGATGACATTTTGATGGAGGCTTGGAAATGCTTAGGAGAAATTGGGGGGATTTGGTTAACTAGGCTCTTCAATAAGATGTTAATGAGTAATGACAAAGAAAATGCTGGATGAATGGAGAAGTGCTGTAGTAACTATATATAAGAACAAAGGATTTATACAAAATGATACTAACTATCGTGGGATTAAACTTATGAGATCATACTATGAAGTTATGGGAGAGAGTAAAGGAGCAAAGACTTTGATGGAAGACCAAGATATTTAAAAATCCATTTGGTTTCATGCCAGGGAGGTCAACTATGGAGGCTATCTTCTGATTGAGCTATTAATGAAAAATTTTCGAGCGAAGAGGGAAAATCTGCAAATGGTCATCATCGATCTAAAAAAAACTTATGACAAGGCACCTAGAGATATAATTTTCTGAGTTTTAAAGAAAAGGAATGTTCCAAGAGGTTATGTTGAAATTATTAAAGACATATGAAGGAGCGATAAGAAGTGTGGAAACTACAAGTGGAGACATAGGTGAGTTCCCGGTAACCAAGGTTTGCATCAATAGTCAGCCCTAAGCCATAATCTCTTTGCACTAATTATAGATGAGTAAAAGCCTTTGTCTCTTTGCAGTTTGCACTGATTATAGATGAGTTAATTGCACAAATCCAAGAGGAGGTACCTTGGTGTATATTGTTTACAGATCATAAAGTGTTGGAAAATGATTCAAGAGATGGTGTGAAAGCAAAAGTTGAGAGATAGCAGCATGCATTAGAATACAAATGCTTTAAAATAAGCCATAAAAAGACATAATAAATGGATTGCAACTTCAATGGGCATATATAAAGAACTGAAACTACTTTAAGAAAAGAAGCGCAGGAGATACCACAATGAGATTCATTCTGTTATCTAGGCTCGATAATTAGTAAGGATGGAGAGATTGATGAAGAGGTCGAACATATGATAAATGCAAGATGGTTAAAACGAAGACTTGCTTTCAGAGTGTTTTGCTATCAGCACGTGATAACAGGATTGGCGGGAAAATTTTACAGGACAACAAATAGACCAACTATGACCTATGGAGTAAAATGTTTCCAATCAAGAAGCAACATATACACTAAATAAATGCAGTAGAGATAAGAATGTTCAGCTGGATGTGTGGTTAAACTAGACAGATAAAATTAGAAATAAGAACTTTCGCGAGGATTTAGGGGTTGCATCAATGGGTTATAAAATTAGAGAAACCTATTTGAGATGGTTTGGGCATGTCCAATGCAGGCCAACAATGACACTGGTACGAAAAAGTTTGTCTATGCAAGTCGATGGCCCACCAAGGGGAAGGGGCAGGCCAAAGAGGACATGGATGTAGGTAGTAAAAATAGATCTTAAGACGTGCAACTTATCTAAAGATTTGGCTTAGGATAGAACGGATTAGAGAAACAGAATTCATGTAACAGACCCCAACATAGTTGGGATAAGGCTTTGATGATGATGATGATGATACTTAATTATTTTTAATACTGAAATCTTATATTTAATTTAATATGCTATTCTCAAAGTAAGTTAATTTAGGGTAGTGAGATTTTATATTTAACTTAACATTATATTATCAAAGTAAGTTAATTTGGGGTTGGGTCTTTACATTCCTTCTCACCTTCAGCACAAAAAAAAGGCAGATGCACTAATGAAACATTTTTCTTCCTTCATACAACCCAATCTTATTTGCATCATGATTAGGACTCGCTGAAAACTCCTATGGACCTCACTTAGCTCCTCAATGATGCCACTTATAAAAAATCTAAACCACTCAAAATTGTTGCCCTCTCTTGAAAGTGGCCCTCTACAGATTTCACGCCCATAAAACTTGAGTCCATTGTTAGATAGGTAATTTATAAAATACATCAATAAAGTATTATGGAAAATTCAAGCTTTTCATATTGATCAATCTTTTAGTGGGCCAATGTCCTCTTGGAGTGAAATTTGGCTAAGACCAATTCAAGAGGAGGGCATTTATTTTAAAATATTTAGATTTACATAAGTGAGCCTCACTCAGGAGATTTCTCATGAGGTCAAGCTTCAAAAGATATGGATTAAGTAACAAGAGATGTGTGAGATTGAGGCCCATTGTTCCCACTTAATAAAAGAAGATTTTGGGATCTGTCCATCCACAACATGTTAGTTGGATTTTCCCAATTTTCCATCTAAAGTCATCAAATGGACAGCAAGCAAAGTTTTTATTTTGCATGTCCATCTAATGAACTTCAACTAGATAACCGGTATCAGATGTGACTAACTTTTTTATAGATGGCTATATCCCAAACTCCAATATCTTGTAGGCTAGTGGGCTCCAAAAAATCTAACATGTTTTCGTTGTGCCCAAGTTCACCTAATCGGAATTGGGCCCACAACCAAATTGATCACACAAAATACATGATAAAAAATTAATAGAAAAACAAAAACAGATATGGCTTTAATCATGTGGCATGGTCACTTTGATAGTGTAGTCCAACTCCTCAGTGGGTTTTTTAATTGAGCAAATATAAAAGGTGGTAGTTATTTGGAGAAGTTAGGATTTTAATTATAGTTCATATTCATGCATTTATAATTTATAGATGAGCCAAAAGGTTGACAACCAAAACTTAACAAATTTAAAAGTTAAAGATTAAACAATGAGAAGAAGTTAATGACCTAGGGAGACCGACATTTTACTTTACAATGCGCCCTAATAAAAAAAACAGCATGCAAAAGGCAACTGAAAATTTGAACAAGAGAATTATAATGATGTATCATGAGAAATTGGTACATTTTGATGTGGTAGTGTTTCCCTCCATTTGGGCTTCCTCTTAAGCATCTCCCTGTGTCTTCATCTTCAAAACATATCACCATATTTTCTTCCAAACCAGGAAAACAAAGAAATTACAGGTTAACATAATTCTTGAAGATTTGAAATTATTACTATAGCAAAAATGTACAGCTAACAAAAGGACATTCCAAGAAGATGATGAACGGATAGGTTATAATGACCTTTAACATTACTCTTTACTAAGGACCGAATATGCAAAGCTGGAATGTGTAATAACTTGGGCCAAATCAGGCCCAGATTCGTCCGACCCATATGGTATTGGGTTGGGTTAGACTACATTGGTTATTTCTGGCCTGTTAACAACCCAATAGTAATCCCTCTATTGTTGGGTTGTTAGAACGACATCTCCCTGGGAGGAGGTTTCCGTTCTGATATCCAGGGGGGATTTCTCAATGGTAGAGATTTCACTCTATCCCAAAGTAACGAACTCATTTTTGCCTTCTGCGTTGATTCTTTTGATTTTTTTCATTTTGGGTTAAAGAGGAGAGGAGAGGAAAGAGTGCAGAAGGATTTTCTTGGGAAGTAACAAAGAGGAATCACAGGGAGGAAGAAGCCGGAAGATCTAGTGGATGCAATACTAAAGGCCTCATATCAACCGTGCCACAATCTGCTACACTGGGAGGTGAGTAATAATTCCGAATATACAGAGAAATATGAGTTATTGTTTGTTTTCACTAGACATTATTGTACTCAAAGGGACCTAAGGGAATGGAATCTGATCACTGACAAACGAAGAGAATTCCATTCTCTTCTTGGTAAGAGGATCTAGGGGGGGTTTGACCAGAATCTGTAATCCTCATATCAGATTTGTAGTTAGATAATGAATAACTTCTTGGATTCATGAGATGATGAAGGCTTGCCTGTTATTTTCTAGAGAAGATAGTTTGATGGATATCCAAGACAGAAAATCTGGAATTTTCTAACACAGTCGAAAGAGACAAGTTATGTCGATTAGGATAGTGGGACTATGTGGCCCACTCGATCATGGATCTGTCCCAGGGATCTGAACACAGACCCTTGGGCGACCACAATGGAAATGGACCCAAATTGGACTAGGCCCCATCTGGCCCTCATTTGAAATCTAAAAACCTCTACATTGGCACTTTTGGGGATTTTTGGGTTTTTGGTGGATTGGGTTCTGGGACCCACTGGTTCATCTGATCAAGGATCAGGACCAGTCACCTGCTTGGTCCCTAATAGGCGACCAAGGTGGACTAGGTCCCACGTGAGTTGGACAATGGAGGGCCCACCATCTAAACACCCCTTTGCCTGGATGCATGGACCTGTTATTGGCTGTTTTGAGCAGTACTGTTTACCGTCTTGAATTACTAAAATCTCTCTTATATGATGTGATATGATAGAATGAGAAAATCCATGTTGGTGTGGACTCCATCTCTTGAAACAAATTGTAGAAGGATGAATAAACAAGGAAGAAGAAGAATTTGCAAACGGCAGTGGCTTTACATCACGAAGTCGACAAGACTTGTGGGACCCACTGGTTCACCTGATCGATGATCAGGACCAGCCATCTGTCTTTTTCCTATTCGGTGACCAGGATGATTAGAATGTAGAAGATAACAAGGCCCATTACAGCCAAGGCCCAGGCCCATTACAGCATCCCACTCACGTGGGTTGACTGTGTCAAGATTGTGTATATTTTGTACGCCTGATTTCTTGCTGATTGTATTCCTTGTATAGATTAGGATTGATTCTTTCTATTCTTTATAGATTCTAATTTGTACACTTGACATAATTAGTGCCTTGATTAAGGCCTAACATGATTATAAATAGAACACTGGATCATCCAAGGATGGATCACGGTTTCTCCAAATCTCTTTCTTCTCATTCTCCTCAATCTAACATGGTATCAGAGCCATAATCTCTTGGAGACATCACCTACAGCAATACAGATCATATATCTGTATCATTCAGAAGCAAAACGTGGGTGAAAACTCACTGTTTTCTCAACGTGATCATAGTGGCCCACCTGCGATCATCACAAAATCCACAAGTCTCCCTCCTGCCTTGGTCGCCCATCTCCTCTTATCCTTTTGGAGATTTTTCCAGAATTTTTCAGAGATCAGAGGTAGGTCGTTTGATCAATCTTGTGATTATTTAACTTTCTGGAATAGTTTTCATCACAGCCGCACAAAATCCTTGATTCTGACTGGATTTTGATGCGACCTTCACTGCTGGAAAGGGATTTTCATCCTGGATTCTAGCCTCTCATCTGATTATCCATCAGTTCGTCTGGACTATTTCTGGGTTGATTTTTTGCATAACAAATCAGGCATTAGGGTTCATCAGCGTAAATATGCTACCGATTTGATCACTTCGGCAAGACTTGGCGCTGCTCACTCGGTTGATACGCCTATGGAACTTAACAGCAAACTTAGTATGGATGATGGTCCTCCTCTGGAAGATCCCTCTGTATTCCGGCGGATAGTTGGGAGTTTGCTCTACTTAACTATGACTCGGCCTGATATTTCTCATGCAGTTCATACGGTTAGCCAGTTTATGAGCAATCCTCACAAACCCCACCTTGCTGCTGCTTTGCGCATACTCCGATATGTTAAAGGCACTCTTCACCATGGTCTCTTCTACCCTTCTGGCTCTTCTTTGCGCCTCTCGGCTTATGCGGATGCCGACTGGGCTGGTTGCCCTGATTCTCGGAGATCCACCACTGGCTGGTGTATGTTTCTTGGGGATTCTCTGATTTCGTGGAAGTGCAAGAAGCAAACTACAGTTTCCAAGTCTTCTGCGGAGGCTGAATATCGCGCGATGTCGTCTGCTAGTGCTGAAATCATCTGGCTACGCCGTCTTCTCTGTGAATTCGGTGTCCATGTTGGTAGTTCTACACCTCTTCATGGGGACAATACCAGTGCTACTAGGATTGCTAACAATCCAGTCTTTCATGAAAGAACAAAGCACATCGAGATTGATTGTCACTTCATCCGCCAACATGTTGTTACTGAAAAGATCACTCTGCCTCACGTCTCTACTCTTAACCAATTGGCAGATATCTTCACAAAAGCCCTCCCCAGAACACGTCATCAGGATCTTACTAGCAAATTGATGTTTTCTGTCCTACCACATCAATTTGAGGGGGAGTGTAGAAGATAACAAGGCCCATTACAGCCAAGGCCCAGGCCCATTACAGCATCCCACTCACGTGGGTTGACTGTGTCAAGATTGTGTATATTTTGTACTCCTGATTTCTTGCTGATTGTATTCCTTGTATAGATTAGGATTCATTCTTTCTATTCTTTATAGATTCTAATTTGTACACTTGACATAATTAGTGCCTTGATTAAGGCCTAACATGATTATAAATAGAACACTGGATCATCCAAGGATGGATCACGGTTTCTCCAAATCTCTTTCTTCTCATTCTCCTCAATCTAACATAGAACCCGTGTGGATTGAACCACTAGGGACCCACCATCTGTTTCCCAAAGTGCTGGGACTGAGGCCCTATTTCTGAGAGTATCGGAACTGTGCAAAACGCTCTGTCTTCACCCTCATTTGTTATGAGATATTGTGTTGATTAATTAGGATATGGACCGTGGCTATTCCCAGAATTTCCATAGATTTCTTTTATGATTATTATGTACAGAAATTCCATTTAAACCCCATATTATTTCAGATACTATAAACTGATTGGGTACCATTACAGATTATGTCTATGGTGCGGAACTAGGAAGCACGGACACCTCTCCGGGGCCGGACCGGACACGCTCAAAAGAGTATCCTATTTATTGTTTTATATTTTATATTCCGGACACATTGGGGACACGCTAGCCTCTTTTAATTGGAAAAAAAAAATTTAGAGTAAAAAAAGAAAAGAAAACGGGGTTGTTTGCAAAAAGTCATAACTTAAGAGGAAAATGGGGCTCTTTTAATTCGTCCATCCAACTCCAGCCCTAAACGAAAAAGAAAAAAAAACCTCATTCATCCGTCCAGCCCTAAACAAAAGAGAAAAAACCCCATTCGTCCGTCCAGTCCTAACGAAGAAAGAAGAAAAAGAAGATATGCTATGTCGGCGTGTCCGTGTCCATGTCTATGATTAGATATGATTAGATTTTTTATTATAATAATAATTATTATTATTATCATTAAATATTAACGTGTCACCGACGTGTCCGTGTCCTACTTTTTTGATAAATGCCATGTCGGCGTGTCCGTGTTGTGTCGTGTCCGTGCTTCTTAGGTTCTGAAATTTTAGTATAGGCCCTAAATAATTGTACAACTTAGAGTTACCTACTATAGATGTATGTTTATGGAACCCAAACCATGGTACATGATTTTGAAATAAAGATCGAGTCAACAGGACCATTCTTTAACTTCTGAAATCCTTATGAATGATTGGAATTGAAATGAAGACTTAACCCTTACAGATATAAGAGTAGTGCCTATATCAGAATAATTAGTGAATATGACTCTATAATGGTTCTACTACATGCATAATGAACATAAAAGAACTATGACCATTTCCTAGTGTAATTAGGACATTTTAATATGAACCTTGTATAAGACAGTGACACCATACATAAAGACACCTACTCTGACTATTGATTGATCAATGAACCCTTGTGGGCACGGAGGGATAAGGTGGACATGGATTGAACCAGTGATTATTGAACCAACCTCCCAATGGAGAGTTTTTGATTAATTGTAGAAAGGACATCCTTTTTGGAAAGGACTGAAATACTGAAACTCTTATGATAAGAGTTCTATTGTATTATAAGGACCCATAATTGGGAATATTGAACTTACTAAAGCTAGGGGATGAAAATGAAATCACAATAAATAATAAGGAATTCTATAGGACATCTGTTATCACCTCATGGGTTATTCATATTATTTTTGTTATTGAATTATGCTATTAGTGACTCGTGTATTTAGAATAATGCTCACCAGTTTTCTGATAAGTGGTTTGCCCCACTTCAGGTACGGGTCATTTGGGGAAGCTTGGCAACGATGGAGATCAGCTATTGGATTTCAATTTGCGTGGCTGATGAGAGAGCGTCACAATCGTATTGAAAATGATATATAGAATTTTAGATACGGCTTACTTCTTCAATAATGTTGAACTTGTTTCTTTTTGAATTAGGAATTGTTTGTTAGTGAACTTGTTATCACCTCTCCTCTTTTCAAATTGATCACTTAAATAAATTAGAAGCATTGCTCAATTCTTTGTCATAACTTGATTTATGTGGTGATCTTGATTTCCTTATAGTAACGTCCCGGTATCTGATGAGCTCTAGGATTTGAGGCGTTATAGAATGTATATCATGCTTGGCTCTAAATGAGAGGCAATACAACATGAACCATTAGTAATTACAAAAAGGAACTTAATTATGGTAGCAAATATTAAAACATCACACGATTTCTTTTTTCTTTTTTTCTTTTTCTTTCTTTCTTAGGAAAGAATTGACGCATTAATCTATACATCTATTTCATTTCAAATCATTTCCATCATCATAAAAGCCTTGCCACATCTATCTGCAGTCAGCATCCCTCTCATTTTAAATCTTGCCATATTCGTCAGCCTTATCACATCTATTTGTGTTTAGCATCCATCTCATTTTAAATCTTGTCACATTTTTCATTGTTTTTTCCTTCTCTTTCCTAACTTTCCCAATTTCTTGTTTGATGATACAATATTAACCTAGCGTCTTGATTGTTGCCTTCAGGTGAATGCGCAAAGTTTCGTTCCCTGGTTCTGGGTTATAAAATGAGAATTTAATCTCTTGCCTTTTACTCTTTAATGCTTGAATGTCTACAACAACATTTAATGCCCCTTTATTAGTTGAAAAACGTTATACTGGAAGAGGGGGGATGGGTAAGAAATAAAATGTAGTCGAAGGAACATAAATTGCAAGGTCTCTTATGTGTACATTTACTCATGTGTAGTCTAGGAGTCTAAGACTACCATAACATTGTATATATGTCTTACAATAGTGTTGACTAGGAGCATTGAATTATTCCTTCAATTAGATTTGCAATCTTTTAATCAAGGGGTTATAATTGTATATGTCTCAATGTATGGAAGGAATACAAATATATAAGGTCATCTCAATGAAAAGACACTCTCCATTTTCCCATATCTCCCTCTCTATATTTCCCGTGTCATGGTATCTGAGCCCCGGCTACTCATAGGGTGATTTTTCTTAATTCTCTACTGTGATCTGAGAAGTGTTGACTTCTCAGAAGATTTTTCAACAGTCAACTGAAACTCTAGGATCGTTCGGCTTTGTTCTTATAACTATGCAGTCCGCTCCAACTTTATCAACAAGGAGATTCCTGCATCTCCGTTGTTTCTATTCACTTTGGCAACATTCTAAGATTTTAGTAGATTGCAAAGTAAGGGATTTTTGAATCCCAGATCACAAGTTCTTCCAGATGATGATATAGCCTCTTCCAAGTACTCGATACATTTAGTGTGGCCCACCATTTTTTATCACATCACAGCAAGGATCGCACTTTACTTTCATAATTGCTAGATATTTTCAACTTTTTTTTTCTCACATACGGCCAGTAATTTAGCCATTTTTCTATTAGAATAATTTACCCACATATTCTAGTAAACACACAATTTGAAACTTAAAATTAACTCCAAATAACAAGCAATAGACATAATATAATCCATGAACATAATCTAACTGCTTCGAATTGTCAAATGGGGCCTGAAAAGTAAGGTAAACCTAGAAATTCAATATCATCTGGGTTTGGGTCATCACATTTAGTCAAGCAGTAATTCGATATGGATAGAAGAGATATCATGCAGATCATAGAGTTTTTGTGAGAAGTGGTGATAAAGTTACAATGTTCATTGTGTAAGTTAATGATATTGTGGCCACTGGAAATGATGGAAAGGGAATCACGGACCTAGGAGGACTAAAGTGCTTTGTTGAAGGTGTAAGGTCCAAGAAACTAATTGATATCACAAGAGCAAGTATTCATTGGATACTCCTATTGATCAAAACCATGGCTTACATTCTGAAAGTTGTAAGCTGCTTCATGATTCTAAGGTATATAAGAGATTAATAGATGTTATAAGTTAAACGTAGGACTTATTTTCAGAGTCTATAATGTAATTTGGGGAATCTCAAGGGTTTTTTTGTAATTTTGAAAAATGAAAATTTTATATAGTGGAGTCGTCCGGCCATAGAGACCACAATCATATTCTTCTCCTCCTTCACATCTTCTCTACTCTAGTTTAGGAAAGCATTAAAGTGGTAATGCTGATTGTGTATGCCGGCCATATTGGAGTCATTGGCAATGATGATCAAGAAATTAAGAACCTAAAGACCCTTTTTGGAACTGAATTCGAAATCAAGGACCTCAATGTATTAAAGTACTTTCATGAAATTGAAGTTGCTATATCCAAGGAAGGGATTGTCATCTCTCCGCGCAAGTATACACTCAATCTTCTCAAAGAAACAGGAAAGTTGAAAGTCAAACCAACTGACACTCCCATTAAACAAAATCAGAAAGCATATCAAAGAATACTGGAAAGCTAATTTATCTGAACATTACAAAGCATGAAGTCTCCTATGTTGTTCACCCATGCTCCCAAGATCTATAATTTGGCTGCAGTTCACAGAATCCTCAGGTACTCAAAAGGAATACTAGGGCAAGGTATCTTGTATAAATCTCACGGTGTAATATCTTGAGTTACTTAGGCCCAAGATTAGTTTGGCCCAGGTAGGACCTTAATTGATAACTTAGGAAGGAATTAGAAGTTGCCTCACAGTGAATAGCGTTTAGAAAGGAAAGATAAGGAGTTGTTAGACAACTCTTATTAGGAAGGAATGAAAGGATTAGGACTCAGTCTCCTCTTTATATATATATATATATTTATGCAAACCCATGGTTACTCTTGTAGTTTGATATCCAATTCCTTGTTTTGAGAAAAATCTGAGAGAGAGAGAGAGAGAGAGTTGTGGCTGGAAATCTAGGGGAAGAAGGGGAAGAAGTCAATCGAAGGGGAGCCGATCATCGGATGTCCTATTAGCGTCCGCACATCGCAAGAACAACAATCACGTACCAGAGGTAAGTGGGCCTTCCTAG
Source organism: Cinnamomum chago (assembly GCA_038049695.1). Lineage (NCBI taxonomy): Eukaryota > Viridiplantae > Streptophyta > Magnoliopsida > Laurales > Lauraceae > Cinnamomum > Cinnamomum chago. Next base: position 97,396,326 of record CP142453.1, on the reverse strand, counting down.
TTATCTGTGATGATCGGTTGATTGATAATCTGATTTACTGCAACTATATTTCAATGCTATTGTGTTAAGTGATTTTTCTGTAAACGTGGGTTTGCTGTTGTTAGATAGTGTGGCCTCAATCCATCAGTTGATGTAATAAATTGATTAATTTCTTTATTTATCAATAAAATCATGCTTTCCTTTCATGAGATGAATGGTGTTTATTACTTAATGCACATGACCAATACATATGACATAATGGTTCATGAGATGAACCGGGTCCCATTAGTATATTAGATGTGATATATGTATATGGATGAGATCCACAACCATTGATGAGACTGGGCATCTCATCTGATAAGGTTGCAGCACTTTGATCACTATGAGATAGTGTGATTTGTCTCGATCATCAGAATGTAAGATTCTGGATCATAGTGCTGGTACATTGGATGTATTGAAGGACCATGAGAAGCACCTTATGAAATATTGTCTCGATTTAATAACTACTCTCATAATTCGCTAGCAATAGGCTCTCAATCCTGAGACATTGATGAACTCAAGTTTCTTTCTATTCATTTGCTTTGAGTCACCAATGAGTAAGGTCAACTGTAAGTCAACACCTCGGTGTCTTGGGTACGTGGTAGTAGGACTGTGGGAACATACAATGATCAAGATGAAATCTATCCATATTATCCCCTTGTGCCAATTAATGGATTTATCATTAGTAAGTGCGCACTCATCTCGATTAAGAGTTAATTGGATGGTACTGATGATCACTGTGATTAATTGGGACTCAAGGATAATAAGATGTGGATCTAAGATTGGATGAGACAGATTTATTCCAATTGATCCATGGATAATGATAGAGGGGCCTACTTGTGGTAATTGGGAAGTTTAGGGTCTTCATTGTAATTTATTCTTAAGACTGGAGTGCAATTGCATTTATATAGTGGTGTTATTTGCAATTAACTGTGGGCCTGGATTGCACATGAGATGTGGGGTCACGTGTCCCAGTTGGAGCCAGCTTTCTAAGGAATCCCTAGTGGTCCCCACGCTAGCCCAAGACATTAGAAAGTTACTAATCTTACTTGAACTCTAAAAGGAAGGAACTAGAAAGTTACTATTTCTATTTGAAGTGAGACTTCTAATAGTGGTAATAGTAAGCTACTAATTTGTGTGGAAGTGTGACTTCTAATGCAATTAGTAAGAGAGTATTAACAGGAGAGTTGAGGCTATATAAAGGGGAAGAATCCCCCTTGGACGTCCATCCTTGGTATTCACGCCCAAAACATCTCTTATGCAAGAGTTGCACAGCTCTCCTCTTACTCTCTCTCTCTTCTAGTTCTCTTCTAGTTTCCGTAGAGTTTCTAGTAGGGTTTTCTCTTGGAGATCTCACCCATCTTCTTGAGAAAAGCGATCTGATAGAAGGTCATAGCGTGGAAGACAACAAGGTCTTGGAGATCTCTAATTGTTTCAAAAAGAGTTCTTGTTCTAGTTGATTGTCTTCTCCTCGATTAGAGCACTACTGGGCTCCAAAGGTATAATCTGTTTCTCCTCTTGTGGTAGATTATTTTGTTGCAAGTAGTTGCTGATTGCTATCTTCTATATAGGTTATATTGCAGTACATGATTGATGAGAATGAGGGATTGCATCCTGGATTGGGTTATAGCCTTCTGGATAGTTGATCCCTGAGTCAAGTGGGTCAAAAAGTTTTGAAAACCTATCCACGAGGCCCACCTACTTCCAACAGCTGTAAGTGTTATTTCAATCATGGAAATCATGTAAGTTTGACTAGTAGAGGTATATGAATCTAATGGAGTCATTCATTCATGAATTCCTCAAGATTCTTGAATGCTAGATTAGAATTTATGAAAACAAGAATTCAATCTTCATTGGGAGGAAGAGATGACTGAGGATGGTTGGGAACCATGGGCCATCTGATCTCAAATCGGATCTGGTAGGATGATGGAGGACCACTGGTCGACCATGGTGGTGCTGGTGCCATGTAGAGTGGACCCCACCTGGGCCCTCATCCAATCGACATAGTGCATAGGAGGCTTCTGTCACAGAGTTTGTGACTGTATTGCCGACAAGGTCTACTGGGATCCATCTGGCCACAGGACTTGAAATCTGATCCAGCCATCTGGTGTGGGGCCCCTGGGCGACCATGGAGGAGTGAGACATCTGGGATTTGGTGTAGAAGATAACAGGCCCAGCAAGCACAGCCCATGTGCCAAGCCCACTCGTGGGATATACACAAATCTGTACAGGATAAGATTTAGTCCCTAACTTCTCTCCTTTTATGTATAGGATAACGGCTGAGATGGTTCGGCCATGTTAGAAGGCGCCCAACGGAGGCACCTGTTAAAAGGTGTGAAAGCATAGAGATTGCTCGGAGTATGAGAGGGAGAGGAAGACCCAAGAGAAGTTGGAAAGAAACTATAAAACATGACCTTGCCTATATGGATCTAACGGAGGACATGGCCCTAAACAGATTTGATTGGGTCGCCAAATCCATATAGCCGACCCCACCTAGTGGGAAAAGGCTTGGTTTGGTTTGGTTTATGTATAGGATATAATTGATTCTTTCCATTCTTTTGTTATTCTGATTTGTATCTAATTTGTAATCTTTACTTAATTAGAGCCTTGATTAAGGCATCATATCAATATAAATAGGATAGTCGATGCTTTGTGTAGGCACGACCTTCTCCCACAATTTCTCTTCTTCTTCTTCTCCTTTCTTCATATAATATTACATGGTATCAGAGCCATAATCTCTTGGAGACGCCATCTACATCATCTTGGCAATACAGATCACGCATCTGTGCCTTTTGGAAGCAAAAACGTGAGTGAAAACTCACTATTTCTCATCATGATCATAGTGGCCCACCTGCGATCATCACAAAATACACAAACCTCTCCCCAGCCTTGGTCGCCCATCTCTTCTTGTCTTTTTGAAGATTTTTCCAGAATTTTTCAGAGATCAGAGGTAGGCCTTTTGATCCATCTTGTGATTATTCAACTTTCTGAAATAGTTTTCATCACAGCCGCACAAAATCCTAGATTCTGAATGGATTTTGATGTGACCTCCTAGAAAGGGATTTTGATCCTAGTTTCTAGCCTCTCATCTAATTATCAATCAGATCTCTCTGTGGGCCCCGCGAAGGGATCAAGCCATCCAAATCCAGTTCGTCTGGACTATTTCTGGGCTGATTTTTTTTTTGCACCTGTGTGCTGTGTGCGTTTGGACACCTCATCCACTACTATTGAAGTGTTGTCTTGGATCTGGGGGTTGTTTGAACTCCTCACCAACTACTGTTGCCCTGATGCTGATTGTTTTTCTTCTCCACAGTGTTTTGAAAAGCGAGAGGCGCATCAAAGCGCTAAGGTCTCCTGGGGCCTAGGCGCTAAGGAGCGAGGCGAGGCGCGGGCTTCATCGAAGCGAGGCGCACATTGTAGATAAAAAATATATATTTTAGTATAGATAGATAATTCACAAATTAGAGCAAAAAAGAAGAGGAATATTAGAAGAACTCTAAAAGTCATAAAGCATCCATCACTCTAAATGCTAAACATTCAACAAAAGTACCAACAAAAGTACAAAAGTGTGACCATACATAAAACCACCACACAAAAATACTTCAAAGTCAAAGCAACTACACAGATGCTCCTAAGGAGGACCTAACAGTCATCCTCAACATCTAGACCAAGTCATAATCTTGCCCTTCATCATTGGATTTATTTATATCCATCCACGTCTTCCTCGTCCGTCTCCTCTGACTCTTCCTCATCTACCAATTGAAAAACACTTAATGATCTAGTCACTCTTGGTGTTGCCCTTGCCCTGAAGTCGATGTTGCTCTAGTTTTTTGATTACTTTCTCTAACTCCAGAAGCTATAGCAACATCACCCCATGTCAAAATATCATCATCAAACACAAACTCATCATCTTCATCCAATTCTCTATCTATCCTCCCAAGCAACCACTCGTTGCTTTCATCAATATTCTTCAAAGAAATGGGATCAAGTATGTCATGCATATCATATCGACGTTTCAGTGCTCAAATACTAGACCATTGAGACGTTTTTTATCCTTTCTTTTTTTGCTATGAATCTACAACAATTAAAAATGTTATTAAAATTTATATGTAGAGAAGAAAAATATTTTAAATTCATTAGACTCGAGAAAAATACTCATATGCTCAAATACACTCCAATTTCGCTCACAACCAGATGAACTACACGTCAGGCTAAGAACTTTTATCGCAATTTTTTGCAAATTTAGGGTCTTGGAACCATATGCAGCCCACCATGCAGCTGTTTATTATAGGTAATTAGCATAAATTTATGGGATAAATGTAAAAAATTAATTTTATAATATAATGGAATAAACTTATGGGATAAAATAGTTTACCCGGTGCCGTTGTCGCCCTTTGCCTAATCACCATAGGCAACCTAAATAAATTTTCAGCTTGCTTATAAATAGACAACTCTTGACTGATCTTATCTTGCACATCAATATTTGGGACCAGCTTTGATATGCAATTATACAACCCTGCCATAACTTCATTATCATGCGCAATATTGGGATTCGAATAAAAGAACTCTGGGTTCAAAAAATATCCAGCTGCATGCAAAGGACGATGCAATTGAACATCCCACCTTCTGTCAATGATTTCAAAGATATTATTATATCTTTCTTCTTTTCCACCAAAAGCATTTGAAATGGCTTCTTTAGCCCGATCCATAGCTTCATAAATGTATCCCATGGGAGGCTTTTTCTCACCATCAACCAATCTAACTACACAAAGAAGAGGACCCGAGACCTTAAGGGCATAGACAACAGTGTTCCAAAATGAAGGCATTAACATAATTTGTGCAACCCTTTTACCCTGTTGTTGCTTTGCCCATTTGCTTGTTGTCCATTCCTCTGAAGTGAACATCTTCCTCAAGTTTTTTTGCTGATGAATCCTTGCAAAAGTGAGAAAGGCAGTTGCAAATTGGGTTTTTACAGGCTTGATCAACTCTTTCATTTGTGTAAACCACCTCATCATATTTAGCAAAGTTGGGCGGTTATAAATGAACCCATGTACCACAATAGCCCTTTCAAATGTTCTCTTGAGACTTGGTATCTTAAAAATGTCTTCCAACATTAAGTCCAAATAGTGGGCAGCATATGGTGTCCAATACAAGTGTGCAAACTTTGCATCCAAAAACTTTCCAGTTAGAATCAAAACAAAGAAAGAGATAAAAAAGAGTTTTAGAAAACTGATTCTTTTAATACTACTAAATAAAAAACTTTTTTCCAATAACCACTAATTCTTACCCGCCAACACATTAGCTGCAACACTGTCTATGACAATTTGGACCACATTAACTTCTCCAATGCGCTCCACAAACTTTTCAATTAGTTGAAACATTTTCTCTGCATCCTTTGAGTAGCTAGAAGCGTCAATTGACTCCACAAACATGGTTCCTTTCGGACAATTCACTAAAAAATTAAGTAATGTCCTCCCTTTCTTGTCAGTCGACCCATCCATCATTATAGAACATCCATACTTTACCCAATCATCCCGGTGACCCTTCATCAAACTATTAGTATGCTCTATCTCTTTTTTGAGGAGAGGAACTCGCACCTCATAGTAACTTGGTGGTTTCATACCAGGACCATATTGCCCAATAGCTTCAATCATTGGTCCAAAACTGTCACAATTAACTGCATTAAAAGGAATTCCAGAATCATACATCCACCTTGCAAATCTTAAACATGCCCGCTCTCTTAATTCTTTTCTATACAGATCATTTGCATCAATTCTTGTTTGTTTTCCTTGGGCTTTTCGATTTTGCACAACATCATCCGGATTGGGAGTAAAGAATACATCAATAGGCCCTTTTTGCTTTGGCCTTTTAGGTTTGGACACAGTGGAGAAAGTTGTACTTCCACGAGCACTAGAAACTTCACTACCATAAGCCAAGGGTCTTTTACCACGTTCAATGACCTCTACATCATCTTCTTCATCCTCTTCATATGCATTAGCCAATTCATCAAAATGAGGCAACATATTCATTTCTTCTTTTTCTTTGTCATGTACTCTCTAATCTCCTCTAACTTCAGCTGAACATTTTGGACAAGCAGCAATATTCCTGAAACCCCCAGCAAGGTGTTGCTTGACCCGATAAACACCTCCATTTGATATTTCCACAAAAATTACATTTGAACCTATTAATATTTTGTGGATTTTCCAAATGTGCATACTACCATGCTGGGTCCTTTCTACTACTACCTTCCGATGGTGTTTACATCTATAAACAGCTGCAGAAGTAGCAGCAGAGATCACCAAAAAAAAAAAAAATAGAATGCAGCAGCAGAAAAAAAAATTGCTGCAGGAAATAAAAATAGCAGCAGAGCAAAAAAAAAAAGAACAAGCAGATTTACAGCAGCCAAACAACGTAAAAAAAAAAAAAAAAAAAAAAAAAGAAAGCATGATCTGATTGATGAACAGGAAAAAAAAGAAAGAAAATTAGTGGCAGAAAATCAGTGGCAACAACAGCAACAGAAAGAAAACAGCAACAGCAGCAACACAAGAAACAGCAGAAGTATTCAAATCAGCAGCAGGAAAAAAAAAAAAGAAGCAGAAACTGAAGCAGAAACACAATGCACGAAGAAAAAAAAAAAAACAGCAACAAGAACACCGTCAAGACTAGCAGCAGAGATCACCAAAACAAAAAAATAAAATAAAATAAAATAAAAAACAGAGAGAAAACAGTAGCAGCAGAAGAAAAGGAAAAGAAAGAAACGAAACAAAAAGAAAGCAAAGAACGTGATGTACCTGTGCAGCGGTGTGAAGAAGCTGGAACGTCGGAAGAGCAGCTTCTTCCACTTCGTTGTCGTCGACTCATCATCTTCTTCATTTTCTTCTTATTCTGCTTCTGTCGTTTCCTTCTTTTATTTTTTTGCACCTGTCATCTTCTTCATTTTCTTCTTATTCTGCTTCTGTCGTTTCCCTCTTTTATTATTCTGCTTCTGGGGCTGTATCCATGACTCCTGCTCAGATTCAAGAACTGATCCAAAGCACGGTTACCTCTGCATATGCGTCTATGGGCTTCTATGGCGGTCGGTATCAAACTCATTCTCATATAGCATCTCCTGCATTTCATTCCTCTGCCTCTCTTTCCTCTCCTATTACCTCTTCTACATGGTTTTTAGATTCATGAGCCTCCAACCACATGACATCTGTATAACATAGTTTTACAGAGTCCCACCCGTACCTTGGAAAAGAGAATAACCACTGCTAATGGTGATCAACAACTCATTTCAGGAGTTGGTACCATTACTTTATCTAGTGTGTCTGGCCAGTCCATCACCATTCCCAAAGTTTACTTTGTTCCTAAATTATCCGCCAATCTTCTTTCTGTAGGCCAACTTATTGATGATGGATATCTTGTTCACTTTTCCTCCTCTGGTTATGTCATATAGGGGTGACAAACTGGGAAGGTGATCGCGACGGGAAGTAAACACGGGCACCTGTTCTTGCCGGACATTGGCAATCATTCCTTCTTTGCTTCTTCTTTTTCTAATGTCAATAAATTGTGGACTGTTTGGCATAGACGTCTCGGTCATGTGAACAATGCACATTTACTTTCCATGTTTAAATTTGGTTGTCTGGATTCTACTATAGATAATAAAATGTTGTCTTATTTATCTCAATCTAAGTGTGAAACTTGCTGCTTAAGTAAAAGTCATGTTTTGCCTTTTCTTGTTCAAAATGCTCATGCTTTGGCATCATTTGACATTATTCATTTTCAAAAATTTGAGGTCTTCTCCATTTTTCAAAAATTTTATAACATGGTCCAAACCCAATTTCAAAAAGCAATCAAAATTCTTAGATCAGATACCGGTGGAGAACATATCTCATGAATTCTCTGCCTTCCTTTCTGATAAGGGAATTCTTCACCAAAAATCTTGTCCGCATACTCCTCAGCAAAATGGGATTGCGGAAAGAAAGAACAGACATATTCTTGAAACTGTTCGTACTTTGTTGATTGCATCCTTAGCCCTTCCCAAATTTTGGTGTGATGCTGCACAGACTGTTGTATATCTTATCAACCGTCTTCCTAGCACTGTTCTAGGCAAGACTACTCCTTACGGAGTTCTCTTTGGTCAAACCCCTTCATACTCTCACTTACGTGTTTTTGGTTGCTTGTGTTTTGTTCATCCTCCTACTGAGCGCACAAAGTTATTTCCACAGGCTGCTAAATGCCTCTTTTTGGGTTACAGTAATGAACACAAAGGGTTTTTGGGTTATGATCAATTGGACAAACGCATGCGCATCTCTCGTAATGTTATTTTCTTGGAACATATTCCCTTCTTTTCTTTACATTTGGAGAGTCATCCTATTGTTGTATCTTATCTGCCACAATTCTCGGAGTCTGCTTCTCCATCACCTCTTCCCAAAGTCTATGTCCGGCAGAACAAAGTCCCTCATCTGGCGACTCCCTCTCCTGATCCTCACCCAGCGCAGCCTACTGAATCTTCATGTAATGATACTTCTTCTGATAGCACCATTTCTCTGCGACGCTCTAGTCGTCTTTCTGTTGCCCCCTAACCGTTATGGATTTCCTTCTCTTCTTACTTCCTTAGATAGTACTCTTATACCCACCTCATATTCACAGGCCTCAAAGGTTGCTTACTGCTTACTGGCAGGATGCTATGACTGAGGAATTAGTTGCTCTTAAAGCAAACCAAACATGGGAAATGGTACCGGCCCGGGATGGAGCATCTGTGATTGGCAGCAAATGGATATACTCAGTCAAAGTCCACTCTGATGGGAGTCTTGATCGCTACAAAGCCAGATTGGTTGCACAGGGATATAAGCAGGAATATGGAATTGACTATGAGGAAACATTTGCACCAGTGGCGAAAATGACCATCATCCGTACTCTTCTTTGTGTCGCGGCAGCCCGCAACTGGCCTCTATGGCAAATGGACGTAAAAAATGCTTTTCTACATGGGGACTTGCACGAGACTGTTTATTTAAAACCTCCACTGCAATATGCTTGTCCTCCAAAGCATGTGTGTGAATTGAAGAAAGCTCTTTATGGGCTTAAACAAGCTCCCCGGGCTTGGTTTGATAAGTTCCGGGCAGCAACTTTTCAAGCCGAATTTCGTCAGTCACTCTGATAGTTCCCTCTTCCTAAGATGGACGTCAAAGGGCTACACATTCCTCTTCGTCTATGTTGATGATATGATTATCAGTGGAAATGATACTGTCGGCATTACAAATCTCAAACACCACCTTACTCGCCACTTCAGAATGAAGGATCTTGGTCCTCTTACCTACTTTCTGATGCTTGAGTTTGTGCGTAACAAATCCAGCATTAGGGTCCTACTGCGCAAATATGCGCAAGATTTGATCACGTCAGCCAGGCTTGATGATGCTCACACTTTCGATACACCTCTGGAATTGAACAGCAAAATCAGTTCCAATGATGGCACTCCCCTGGATGATCCATCTGTTTTCCGGTGGATAGTTGGTAGTTTGCTCTACTTAACTATGAATCAACAGGATATTTCTCATGCAGTTCACACGGTAAGTCAGTTTGTTAGCAATCCCACAAACCGCACATTGCTGCTGCGTTACACATCCTCCGTTATGTTAAAGGAACTCTTCATCATGGTCTCTTTTTCCCTTCTGATACTTCTCTGCAATTATCAGCTTATGCAGATGCTGACTAGGTTGGTTGTCCTAACTCTCGGAGGTCTACCACTGGCCAGTGTATGTTTCTTGGAAAATCTCTAATTTCATGGAAGTGCAAGAAGCAAACCACTGTCTCAAAGTCTTCTGCTGAGGCAGAATATCGGGCGATGTCCTCCACCAGTGCTGAAATTATCTGGCTCCGCCGCCTTCTGTGTGAATTGGGTGTTCTTGTTAGTAGTTCCACACCTCTCCATGGGGATAATACCAGTATTACCAGAATTGCCAACAACCCGGTCTTCCATAAAAGAACAAAGCACATAGAGATTGACTGTCACTTCATCCGTCAACATGCCGTTACTGAGAAGATAACTCTGCCTCATGTATCTTCTTTTAACCAATTGGCGGATATCTTCACCAAAGCACTTCCCATACCGCGTCATCATGATCTAACTTGCAAATTGATGTTTTCAAACTTACCACATCAATTTGAGGGGGAATGTAGAAGACAACAGGTCCAGCAAGCCCAGCCCATGTGCCAAGCCCACTCGTGGGATATACACAAATCTGTACATGATAAGATTTAGTCCCTAATTTCTCTCTTTCTATGTATAGGATATAATTGATTCTTTCCATTCTTTTGTTATTCTGATTTGTATCTAATTTGTAATCTTTACTTAATTAGAGCCTTGATTAAGGCATCATATCAATATAAATAGGATAGTCGATGCTCTGTGTAGGCACGACCTTCTCCCGCAATTTCTCTTCTTCTTCCTCTCCTTTCTTCATATAATATTACATTTGGATCAATGGGACCCACTGTTCAATAAACCCAAAGAGCCCCCCGCGAGACTGTGATAGGAATAGGGTTGAATGTCGACATGCACTGTGGGACTTATCAAGGGATCTGATCAAAGATCAGAACCCCACATCTCGGAGGGGACCCATGGGCGACCCCTGTGGTGGTGGTCCCATGGAGAGTGGGTCCCATCTGCCCCATTATCCAATAGATGGAAAATTTCCAGGCCTGAGTTATTGAAAAGCCTTGGTTTGATGTTGTTTTGAACTGTGGGCCATAGAGAGGAGTCTGATGGTGGATCCAGTCCATCAGCTTGATGGTTTACCCTTGGTCGACCATGACCTAGAGGGCTGATCTTGGTTTAGTTGAGTGGGACCCACTGGATTCTTTAAGTGGAGTGTTGCAGGCGTGAACTTCTTCTATGATGGTTCCTGTATGGACACATGTGCTTGATAATTAAGAAATAACATTAGACTTGGTATGCATTTACCATATCACCATTCCATCTAAATTAATTAAGGTTTTTCTGTGATTTATAATAGTTTGTATGGACCATTTGGGAATGTTAGCATGATTATCTTATCTTCAATTCTATGAAGGCAGGCCACTCCTACATTATCCCTTATCTGTTATGATCAGAAGTGAGGCACTAATATAATGGGGACTGATATGGAACTAGTCCTACAATACTGTTGTGAAAAATTATGAATAATGATGAATTTTGGTTGTTATGTGATATTGTCCATTGGGTCCCAGACGTGGGACGTTGGACTTCTGTCGGGATGAATGATGGTCGTTGTATAGGCTGGTCCTTAGTGGACGTGAGTGGCCATTATGATGGCTGATCCTTAGTGGACATGTCTGATGAGACAGGGTCATGGTGAACCGGTATACATGTATACGATAAGTCCTTTGAGGCGTGGTCATGTGCATGAGCACGGATTTGTATATGGATGTACTTATAATGATTTTGACTTATTGATTCAGATTTGGATTATATGATATTATGTTGCATGCGGCTTATGTAATTAGGAAAATTCATTCACCAGTAATACTAATGTTGCATTTCTCCCTTCAGGTAAACAAATTGCGGGCGGGGGCGGGCTAGAGTGGAATGACGATCAGCACATAGATTTCGGCACGCGTGGCTGAAGGGAGAGAACGAGAAAAACTTAAATAGTTGATATAATTATTAGTCCTTGTTTTATGAGAAGTTATTTAATGTTTAAAGCACATTATTGATTTGAGACGGGATAAAATTAGTTTGATTACTCAGAGATTTTTGGATATTTATAATTGGAAATATATTTTGAAATAAATGCCTGATTCCTTGTGAAACTTATTTGATGAATGCATGGTGAATGTTGCTAACTAATCACGATCCGGATATTCGACAGGGCCCCAGAATTTGGGTCGAGACAAAGTGGTATCAGAGCACAAGGTTTTGGGCAATTAAAAGAATGAGCAACCCATAGGTCACGTGGTGAGGGCGTTGGGGTGTTAACGGTAGGACTGGTGACGACAAGGCCCCAGAATTTGGGTCATGACACACGGGCACAAAAAAGAAGAAGCATACATTGATGTTGATTGAGCAAGCTACAAAACAGATAGAAGGTCTACCTTGGGGTATTATATTATGGATGGTATAAATCTAGTTTTGTGAAAAAGTAAGAAACAAGCAGGAAATATATACCATGGGGTATTATATCATGGATGGTCAAATTGCAGACTTCCATGCAATAACATATACCAGTAAACAATTAAATGATGCTTTTGATGCTTTATCCAAGTTGCGGATAGTAAACATATATGAACCAGCTTCAGAGGAGTGCTAACAATATTCATAAACAAATAAATTTCAGGGAATTATATGTAATTTGGGAAATCTCAGGGGTTTTAGTGAAATTTGAGAAAATAAAAACCTAGATGTGCTTCTGGTAGTCCAACCCTAGGGACCACAACAATTTTCTTCTACTCCCTCAAATTATTGTCCTTTTCTTCCTTCATCTTGTCTACTCTAGGGTTATTATATCCACCAGCTTGAGGGGAGTGCTATGAGCTAAGACCTGGAGAGTTTTCAATTCCAGTCTGCACTGCAATGGAACGTTCAGACATTCCGATAATTCCGGTGTTTTGTTCTAAAAAAGACGCGTGAACATGAATATAACTAAAAGAATACTTAAGTTTAAAATAAATAAATAAAAGAAAGCTAAAATAATAACTAAAAATGCATACTTACATCATTTAAATTAAACTACACTCTACAATTAATTATTTTCTACTTTTCACAGGTATGAATAAAAGTACGAAACATGTTAGCTTATTAAAACAAATTAATAAACATAACAAGATGAAACTTTCAGGAATGCATTCCATTCCATTAGGAATGGGCTAGAATTGGGCTAGAAATGGGACCAGTATTGGGAATGAAAAGACTAGAATGGGCCAAAAGTGGGCCCGAAATCTTTAGGGGGACATTGCGTTCTGCCCCAAGCCAATTCTGGAACGTTCCGGCCAATGTCAGCCGGAACAGCAAGGAATTGACAACTATGGTTAAGAGTATGAATTATTTATAGATAAATAAATTTCTGGGTCTTCTATGTAATTCAGGAAATCTTAGGGGTTTTTGTAATTTTGACAAAACAAACAATTATATAAGGGAGTGGTCATTCAACCCTAGAGACCACAACCATATTCTTTTCCACCAAATTCTTCTCATTTTCTTCCTTTTTCATATTTTCTACTCTAGGTTCTTTTCGTGATGTCGGGAAAAAAAAACACTAGATCTACTTGCTTCAAACAATCAAATTGAAGATGTTGATTTATTTGATCATCACAAGACCAACCATCTCATCTGTGATGCATGGGAAGTCAATTCATGCATGCACCTCACCCTGAGCAAATGTCTATGGCTCACAGAGCTTTTGTACTTGAAAGGAGCACCAAATGGGGTATTTTCATATTGTCCATCGACATTTAGATATAAAAGCCTATATTGATGCTAACTGGACAAGATCTAAAACAGACAGACGGTCCTACACTTTTTGGTGGAAACCTAGCTTCATGCAAAAGTAAGAAATAGATATAGACAGTTGCTTGATCAATCATTAAGGCTAAGCATCAAGCAATAGCACATGAAAGCTGCAAGTTACTAAGGCAGAAGATCATGTTATGTGAATAGGGTCATAAGAGAAAAGGACCAATAGCACTGAAATAGTAAACCAGCCACAAAAATTATCACGAGCATACAAAGCATGCGGAAGTTGACTGCAATTTCATCACAGAACGGGTTTGAGAGGAAATAAATCAATTAATACATGAGTACTAATGATCAACTCGTAGATTTCTCTCACAAAAGCAATAGCAAAGAAGCAATTAAGTAATGACTTGTAACAAAAGCCCTTGGCACAATGGAATGTGCCACTATTGCAACCTTGAGGTTATGGGTTCAAATCAAATTACCAATCAAAAAAATAAATTAATTAAAATAAGTGGTGTTTTGTCTAAGCTAGGTGTAGTAAAGAAATATGCACCACCTTGAAGGGAAGTTTTAAGAAATAGAGTTGGACTTTTCAATGAATATTAAAAAGTTTGTGATTATTTTGTACTTTTAAAAAGTTCACACGGAGGTATTTTGTAATTATTGAAAAATATAATAAAATATATTGGGCTACTCATCCAACCTTAGGGGACACAACCAGATGGTTCTTTCTTCTAATTCTTCTTCCTCTCTATTTCTTCTATTTTTCTAGTTTTGGGTTTTTTAGACATAATGGTGAAAAACCTTAGGTTTTCTTTAAATCAAAGCTTAAAATATAAATAAGGGCATATGTCCTCACCAGGTTTAATATCCCTGTGGGTGATGTTGCGATCATGACATGACTTGAGAGCCAGCAGCTGAACAAAAACATATATAAGTCAGTGTTTATCCAAGACGAAATCCACAACAAAGAACTAATTAATACAAATGAAAAGGTACAGATATGAGAACTTGCAAACCTAGAAAATTTGAAATTTATGGATCCACTGGGTGTAATAAAAGTCCAAGCCTACCATGCTACCAAAAGCGGAAAACCTCTAAAAAGATTCTTTATAATACAGAAGAATGGTTAAGGGTTGGATGAATGCAAAGTGTATGAAATCATAACTGAAAAAAAAAAAAAAAAAAAAAAGGTTTTTTAATACTGGTCAATATAAAGTAAAACTAGACAATGACTACAAAATAAAATATTACAATTAATTACGAGTAAAAATATAATGTGACAATCACAACCATGGGATTCCACAAGGTTAATGAATAATTTTCTGAGGCACCCAATTTCATATATGTTGTAAGGACATGACCATAGAAATTATAATAATATTTAAATTAATATTGGCTACTTCATGAATTAAATAATAAACAAAAATAATAAGTAAAATTCGGACAACATAATTAGGGGTTAATTAGGCATAATTGATGAATAATTAATTTGATTAAACAAATAATAATAATAATCAGCTAGCTACGAAATTCATGGAAAATAATTAAATTAATAATGTAGGACTGAAATGGGACCGACTAGTGTGGGACAACCTGTAGAAGATAATGGGCCCTGTAAAACAAGGTTAGGCCCAGCCCATTAAGGTCATATACAGCCTGTATATAGTCCCATACGTGGGATCAAATCTAGTTTGTTGATTATGCTAATTTGTCTCATAATACATCCTTGTATAGCCTAAGAGATTTGATTTTATTTGTTAGCATGTAAAGCCCTTGATTTAAGGGAATAATGAGATTATAAAATGATGGACGATCCTCCCATTTGGGGTATTCGTTCCTCTCCAATATTGTCGTCTCCTTCCTCTCATCTCATTACAGATTATAATATGGTATTAGAGCCTAGGTTGTAATCAATCCTCTTATTGAAGTATCCTCTGATCAATCTTGATCAATCCTTTCTAGCGAAGACTCTTCTTCTTCACTGTTGATTGCCATTGATCAATAGTGGCCCACCACTGATCAAACAGTGCTCCACCAGCGATTCACTCAGCCTTGATCAACAGGCCTCAAGGATCTTTTTAAGGATTTTTCTAGATTTTTTCTTCACCATTTAAGGTTGGTTTTAGGCTTCTCTTCCTCCGTCGATTTTAATATTTAAGTGTCAGATAGTTTTCATCCAGACCATCCAGATTTGTGGATCTGTACCCGTTGCTCATCAAACTTGGACCGGAGGAAGTACAATTGATCTTCTTCAAGGCGCTCAGCCTTGATTTGTAATTAGACCACTCTGTGAGTCCCACACACAGATCTAGCCTCACAGTGAATTCGTCTGGCACTGTTTTGGGCTTTTCTGCACTGTTTTGTGTGTTGTTTCATGTTGAATGCTTCATCAGACTCTAAATCTGCATATCCCTGTGGTAATGCTACTGTTAGTCCCTCTGATTAGCACTGATTGCTACTGTTAGTGCTTCTAATTAGTGCCTGTTGTTACTGATTCATGCGGTCTGGCGAAAATCTGCACCTATAGTGCACTGTTGGGGGCTGTTTGCTGCTAGATTAGCCATTTATATCCAATCAATCTTGTTCTACTTCTTACATATTGATTGGTTACTTTAGATCTGAGGGCTGATCTCATCCCTTTACTACTGATTTGCGTGCTCTGCTGTCTTTTCTCCATTTATTCTAAAATGGACAAGTATAATGTTATCCCAATTAAATTCAATGGGCAAAATTATGTCTTGGTCCTTCTAGTTAAGGAACTTTGTCGAAGGACAGGGCCTTTTTGGTTATCTTGATGGATCGATAACCAAGCCTCAGATTACAAGTACTTCCGACTCAAAAGGCCTAGCCGCCTGGTCCAAAGAAAATGCAAAAGTCGTCACTTGGATCCTTAACTCTATTAATCCCTCTCTTGCCGTGGCCCTTCAAACCTACACCACAGCAGCTGATATGTGGGCTCATCTGAAGAAAGTTTACCATCAAACAAATAAAGCCCGAAAATTTCATCTGGATAGTGAAATTGCCAGATATAGTCAAGGGGATAAAACTATGCAGGAATACATTAATGGTTTCCTCACCTTGTGAACTGAAAGGGATTCCATGCTGATCCAAACAGTCTTTTCTGGATTTCTGTCTGACGCTCTCCAGTTACAAGAGGAAACTCATATCAGCGAGTTTCTCATGAATCTCCGACCTGAATTTGAATCTGTTCGGTCTGCGCATATGAATAGGGAGAATACTGCTAATCTTGACACTTGCCTCCAAGAAGTCCTTCGCGAAGAACTTCGTCTCACTTCACAGCGCACTATTATGGAAGCACCCGAAACACCCAAAGCCTTCCTTGCGCCTCTTTCTGCTGACTCGGCTCTTCTGGCAACTCCAAAGCAGACTCAATGTTATGAATGCAAAGGCTTCGGACATATTGCCAAAAATTGTCGCAAGAAATTAGTTTGCAGATATTTCAAACGGACCGGTCATGTGATTAATGACACTCGAAGCATGCAGCGACGGAATGAGACACAGCCTAAGAACCCTCCCTCCCATATCCCAAGACAGAATGTTCCATTAGTTTTTCAGGTTCAAGCACCCGTATCAGATACAACCAGCACTTCCTCCAGAGCTATATCCATGACTCCTACTCAGATTCAAGAACTGATCCGGAGCACAGTCACCTCTGCATATGCGTCTATGGGCTTCTCTGGTGGTCGATTCAACCTCATTCTCATATAGCATCTCCTGCCTTTCATTCTCCTGCGCATCTCTTTCTTCTTCTATCACCTCTTCCACATGGTTTTTAGATTCAGGAGCCTCAAATCATATGACATCTATACAACATAGCTTTACAAATTGCCACCCTTACCTTGGAAAATAAAAAATTACAACTGCTAATGGTGATCAACTACTCATTTCTGGAGTTGGTACCATTACTTTATCTAGTGTCACTGGCCAGTCCATCACCCTTTCCAATGTCAACTTTGTTCCAAAATTATCAGCCAATCTACTTTCTGTAGGACAACTTATTGATGAGGGCTATCTTGTTCATTTTTCTTCTGGTTGTGTCATACAGGGCCGACAAATTGGGAAGGTGATCGCAACGGGGAGTAAACATGGGCACCTGTTTTTGTTGGACATTGGACATCATTCCATCTTTGCTTCTTCTTCCAATAATTTCAAAAACTTGTGGACGGTTTGGCATAAACGTCTTGGTCATGTGAACAATGCCTATTTAATTTCTTTGTTTAAACTTGGTTGTTTGGACTCTTCAATTGATAATAAAATGATGTCATCTTTATCTCAATCAAAATGTGAAGCTTGTTGTTTAAGAGTCATATTTTGCCATTTTCTGTTCATAACTCTCGTTCATTAGAATCATTTGACATCATTCACACTGATGTTTGGGACATTGCTCCTACCTTGAGTAGGGCAGGATTCAAGTACTAAGTGACATTTATTGATGATCATTCTTGTTATACTTGGATTTATTTCATGCGTTCAAAATCTGAAGTGCTTTCTATTTTTCAAAGATTCTATAACATGTACACACTCAATTTAAGAAAGATATCAAGATCCTTAGATCCGATTCTAGCAGAGAATACATGTCTCATGAATTCTCTGTTTTCCTTTCTGATAAAGGAATTCTTCATCAAAAATCTTGTCCACACACTCCTCAGCAGAATGGAATTGCAGAAAGAAAGAACAGACATATTCTTGAAACTGTTCGCACCCTTTTACTTGCATCCTTAGTTCCTCCAAAATTTTGGTGTGATGCTGCACAGACTACAGTATATCTGATCAATCGTCTTCCTAGTGCTGTTCTAGGCAAAACTACTCCTTACAGAGTTCTCTTTGAACATCCTCCTTCATACTCTCACTTACGTGTGTTTGGTTGCTTGTGTTTTGTTCATCTTCCACCGACTGAATGCACTAAGCTATCCCCATAGGCTGCCAAATGCATCTTTCTTGGCTACAGTTCTGAACGCAAAGGGTTCTTGTGTTATGACCGGTTTGAAAAACGCATGTGAATCTCTCGTAATGTGATCTTCCTCGAACAAATTCCTTTCTTTTCATTACGTTTAGATCATCATCCCATTGTTGTGTCCTATTTGCCACAATTCCCGGAGTCCGCTTCTCCATCACCTGCTCTCAAGGTCTATGTCCGGCGTAACAAGGTTCCTCCTATAGTGCCTCCCTCTTCTGATCATCTCCCAGTGCCGCCTACTGCTCCTACAGGTAACCATGCTTGTTCTGATAATCTCAACTCTCTACGACGATTTAATCGTCTTTCCATTGCCCCTAACCGCTATGGCTTTCCTGCTGTCTTTTCATCCTTAGATAGTGCTCATATACCCACCTCATATTCACAGGTCTCGAAGATTGCTTACTGGCAGGATGCTATGAATGAGGAATTGCTCGCTCTCGAAGCTAATCAAACATAGGACTTGGTACCGGCTCCTGAAGGCGCCTTTGTGATTGGCAGTAAATGGATCTACTCCATAAAAGTTCACTCCGATGGGAGTCTTTATCGCTACAAAGCTCGATTGGTTGCGTAGGGTTATAAACAGGAGCATAGAATCGACTATGAGGAGACATTTGCACCAGTGGCTAAAATGACCACCGTTCGTACTCTCCTCTGTCGCTGCAGCCCGCAACTGGTCTCTGTAGCAAATGGATGTCAAAAATGCATTTCTTCATGGGGATTTGCAAGAGACTGCTTACTTAAAGCCTCCTCCAGGATATGCATGTCCTCCTAAGCATGTTTGTAAGTTACGGAAATCTTTGTATGGACTTAAGCAAGCTCCCAGGGCGTGGTTTGATAAATTCTGGACTGCAATTCTTCAAGCTGGATTTCGTCAGAGTCATTCGGATAGCTCACTATTTCTTAGATGGACAACGAAGGGCTACACCTTCCTTTTAGTCTATGTTGATGATATGATTATCAGAAGCAATGATACTACTGGTGTTACGGATCTCAAATATCATCTCACTCGCCACTTCAAAATGAAGGATCTTGGACCTCTCACCTACTTTCTGGGGCTAGAATTCTTGCATAGCAAATCAGGCATTCAGGTTCATCAGCGGAAATATGCTACAGATTTGATCACTTCGGCAAGACTTGATGATGCTCACACTTTTGATACACCTATGGAGTTAAACAGCAAGATTAGTACGAATGATGGCCTTCCCATGGATGATCCCTCTGTTTTTCGGCAGATAGTTGGTAGTTTGCTCTACTTAACTATGACTCGGCCGGATATCTCATATGTCGTTTATACGGTTAGCCAGTTTGTGAGCAATTCTCACAAACCCCACATTGCTGCTACCTTGCGCATACCTTGCTATGTCAAAGGCACCCTTAATCATATTCATGGTCTCTTCTACCCTTCAGGCGCTTCCCTGCACTTATCCGCTTATGCGGATGCTGACAGGGCTGGTTACCCCGATTCTCGGCGATCTACCACTGGCTGGTGTATGTTTCTTGGGAACTCACTGATTTCATGGAAGTGCAAAAAGCAAACCACCGTCTCGAAATCTTCTGCTGAGGCAGAATATCGGGCCATGTCATCCACGAGTGCTGAAATCATCTGGCTACGCCGTCTTCTCTGTGAATTCGGTGTCATTGTTGGTAGCTCTACACCTCTTCATGGGGACAAAACCAGTGCTACCCGAATTGCAAATAATCCGGTCTTTCATGAAACAACGAAGCATATTGAGATTGATTGTCACTTCATCCGTCAACACGTTGTTACTGAGAAGATAACTCCGCCTCATGTCTCTACTCTTAACCAGTTGGCGGATATCTTCACAAAAGCTCTTCCCAAAACGCGTCATCGTGATCTCACTAGCAAATTGATGTTTTCTGCCTTTACCACATCAATTTGAGAGAGAGTGTAGAAGATAATGGGCCCTGTAAAACAAGGTTAGGCCCAGCCCATTAAGGCCATATACAGCCTGTATATAGTCCCATACGTGGGATCAAATCTAGTTTGTTGATTATGCTAATTTGTCTCATAATACTTCCTTGTCTAGCCTAAGAGATTTTATTTTATTTGTTAGCATGTAAAGCCCTTGATTTAAGGGAATAATGAGATTATAAGATGGACGATCCTCCCATTTGGGGTATTCATTTCCTCTCCAATATTGTCGTCTCCTTTTTCCTCTCATCTCATTATACAACCAACAGTATTGGCTACTTAGGCCAATTTGGTTATCCCATTACCAATGGATATCTGGTACCATGCCATCTAAGGAGACCCAATTGACAGTGGCACCGAACAAAGAAAATGCTAACAAAAGATAGAGGAACTAGATATCTTAATTAAAGTAGAAGCCAACTACCCAATAACCAAACAAGCAAGGTATCTAGAGTCCCAATTCAAATAAAACATAGAAAAGAGACTTTACCAACAAGTAGGACTCCTAGTTAGAAACAAAATAGGGGTCCAAATCTATAAAAGGGCTTGTATGGCCAACCCACACACATACTCCTCTCTCTCTCTCTCTCTCTCTCTCTCTCTCTCTCTCTCTCTCTCTCTCTCTCTCTCTCTCTCAAGCACGCGCGCACTCTCTCTTCCATAGGCAACTACATCAACTAGAAACCCTAGCTACTTGGAGACTTGGGGAAAACAAGAAGCGAAAAGAGGAAAACAACCTGGGATTCGATCAATTAATGCAAAAAAAATCAACAAGGAGATCCATCCAATCTGACATAGTACAGGCAAGTAAATAAACCTAATAAATTGTGTTACTTTCTTTTCCATTGTATTGCTATTATTTTTATTGAGATTCAAGATTTTAGGGGAACTCCGCCTATGTTGGGGTATCCTTGACATAGCCGGTCCCAAGCCCGGACAAAGGAGGAGGGTTGTGCGTTAGGTAGCCGACAGCCAGCACAATACTCAGTCGGATTTCTTTATGGATTTGAGACCTAATGAAATTTCGTGGGGGCGTCCCCTACTTAGCGACGCGCAGTATGGTCCTAGTACAGTGATAAGTGAGCAAGGACCGCCGCATCGGCGCACGAGTGCAGTGCTAAATAGGCAAGGGTCCTCACACCTTGGACGAGTGTGGGGGGAAAGGAAGCTAGTCCAAAATAGAAGGCTGAGATTAGGTACTTAGTGTAATGATGTGTAATGAGAGAAGGAAGGAGACGAAAGTTGGAGAGAAACTGATGCCTCAATGGGAGGATCATCTGTCAATTTATAATCTCATTATACCCTAATCAAGGGCTCTAAACATGCTAATAATACAATCAGAATAGTAAACAATATCTCCTAGTCTATACATGGAAGTAATATGAGACAAATTAGCATAAACTTGATCCCACATGTGGGACTATATACATGCTGTATATGGCCTTGATGGGCTGGGCCTAAACCTTGTTTTACAGGGCCCATTATCTTCTACACTCCCCCTCAAATCGATGTGGTAAGGCAAAAAACATCAATTTGCTAGTGAGATCATGATGACGCGTTTTGGAAAGAGCTTTTGTGAAGACATCCGCCAACTGGTTAAGAGTAGAGACATGAGGCAGAATTATCTTTTCAGTAACAACATGCTGACGGATGAAGTGGCAATCAATCTCAATATGCTTCGTTCTTTCATGAAAGACCGGATTGTTTGCAATTCGGGTAGCACTGGTGTTGTCCCCATGAAGAGGAGTAGGACTACCAATAGTGACACCGAATTCACAAAGAAGACGGCGTAGCCAGATGATTTCAACACTCGCGGAGGACATGGCCCGATATTCTGCCTCAGCAGAAGATTTCGAAACGGTGGTTTGCTTCTTGCATTTCCATGAGATCAGTGAGTCTCCAAGAAACATACACCAGCCAGTGGTAGATCGCCGAGAATCGGGGCAACCAGCCCAGTCAGCACCGCATAAGCGGATAAGTGCAAGGAAGCGCCCGAAGGGTAGAAGAGACCATGATTAAGGGTGCCTTTGACATAGCGAAGTATGCGCAAGGCAGCAGCAAGGTGAGGTTTGTGAGGATTGCTCACAAACTGGCTAACCGTATGAACGACATGAGAGATATCTGGCCGAGTCATAGTTAAGTAGAGCAAACTACCAACTATCCGCCGAAAAACAGAGGGATCATCCAGGGGAAGGCCATCATCCGCACTGATCTTGCTGTTTAACTCCATAGGTGTATCAAAAGTGTGAGCATCATCAAGTCTTGCCGAAGTGATCAAATCTGTAGCATATTTCCGTTGATGAACCCGAATGCCAGATTTGCTACGCAAGAATTCCAGCCCCAGAAAGTAGGTGAGAGGTCCAAGATGCTTCATTCTGAAGTGTCGAGTGAGATGATGTTTGAGATCCATAACGCCGGCACTATCATTGCCACTGATAATCATATCATCAACATAGACTAAAAGGAACGTGTAGCCCTTCGTTGTCCATCGAAGAAACAGTGAGCTATCCGAATGACTCTGACGAAATCCAGCTTGAAGAATTGCAATCCGGAATTTATCAAACCACGCTCTGGGAGCTTGCTTAAGTCCATACAAAGATTTCCGCAACTTGCAAACATGCTGAGGAGGACATGCAAATCCGGGAGGAGGCTTTAAGTAAACAGTCTCTTGCAACTCGCCATGAAGAAATGCATTTTTGACATCCATTTGCCACAGAGGCCAGTTACGTGCTGCAGCAACACAGAGGAGAGTACGAACGGTGGTCATTTTAGCCACTGGTGCAAATGTCTCCTCATAGTCGATTCCATACTCCTGTTTATAGCCCTGTGCAACCAATCGAGCTTTGTAGCGATCAAGACTCCCATCGGAGTGAACTTTGATGGAGTATATCCATTTACTACCAATCACAGAGGCGCCTTCAGGAGTCGGTACCAAGTCCCATGTATGATTACCTTCGAGAGCGAGCAATTCCTCATTCATAGCAACCTGCCAGTAAGTAATCTTCGAGGCCTTTGAATATGAGGTGGGTATAGGAGTACTATCTAAGGATGAAAAGAGAGCAGGAAAGCCATAACGGTTAGGGGCAATGGAAAGACGATTAGATCGTCGCAGAGAGAAGAGATTATCAGAAGAAGCATGGTTACCTGTAGGAGCAGTAGGCGGCACTGGGAGATGATCAGGAGAGGGAGGCACCACAGGAGGAACCTTGTTACGCCGGACATAGACCTTGAGAGCAGGTGATGGAGTATCAGACTCCGGGAATTGTGGCAAATAGGACACAGCAATGGGATGATGATCTAAACGTAATGAAAAGAAAGGAATATGTTCCAGGAATATCACATTACGAGAGATCCGCATGCGTTTTTCAAACCGATCATAACACAAGAACCCTTTGTGTTCAGAACTATAGCCAAGAAAGATGCATTTGGCAGGCTGTGGGGATAGCTTAGTGCGTTCAGTCGGTGGAAGATGAACAAAACACAAGCAACCAAACACACGTAAGTGAGAGTATAAAGGTGGATGTTCAAAGACAACTCCATAAGGAGTAGTTTTGCCTAGAACAGCACTGGGAAGACGATTAATCAGATATACCGCAGTCTGTGCAGCATCACACCAAAATTCTGGAGGAACTAAAGATGCAAGTAAAAGGGTGCGAACAGTTTCAAGAATATGTCTGTTCTTTCTCTCCGCAATTCCATTCTGCTGAGGAGTGTGCGGACAAGATTTTTTATGAAGAATTCCTTTATCAGAAAGGAAAGCAGAGAATTCATGAGACAAGTATTCTCCGCCAGAATCGGATCTAAGGATCTTGATATCTTTCTTAAATTGACTGTGTACCATGTTATAGAATCTTTGAAAAATAGAAAACACTTCAGATTTTAAACGCATGAAATAAATCCAAGTATAACGGGAATGATCATCAATAAATGTCACATAGTACTTGAATCCTGACCTACTCAAGGTAGGAGCAATGCCCCAAACATCAGTGTGAATGATATCAAATGATTCTAATGAACGAGAGTTATGAACAGAAAATGGCAAAATATGACTCTTAAACAACAAGTTTCACATTTTGATTGAGATAAAGAAGACATTATTTTATTATCAATTGAAGAGTCCAAGCAACCAAGTTTAAACAAAGAAATTAAATTGGCATTGTTCACATGACCAAGACGTTTATGCCAAACTGTCCACAAATTTTTGAAATTATTAGAAGAAGAAGCAAAGAAGGAATGATGTCCAATGTCCAGCAAAAACAGGCGCCCATGTTTACTCCCCGTCGCGATCACCTTCCCAGTTTGTCGCCCCTGTATGACACAACCAGAAGAAGAAAAGTAAACAAGATAGCCCTCATCAATAAGTTGTCCTACAGAAAGTAGATTGGCCGATAATTTTGGAACAAAGTAGACATTGGAAAGGGTGATGGGCTGGCCAGTGACACTAGATAAAGTAATGGTACCAACTCCAGAAATGAGTAGTTGATCACCATTAGCAGTGGTAATTTTTTCTTTTCCAAGATAAGGGTGGGAATCTGTAAAGCTATGTTCTACAGATGTCATATGATTTGAGGCTCCTGAATCTAAAAACCAGGTAGAAGTGGTGATAGAAGAAGAAAGAGATGCAGAAGAATGAAAGGCAGGAGATGCTATATGAGAATGAGGTTGATACCGACCACCAGAGAAGCCCATAGACGCATATGCAGAAGTGACTGTGCTCTGGATTAGCTCTTGAATCTGAGCAGGAGTCATGGATATAGCTCCGGAGGAAGTGCTGCCTGTATCTGATAAGGGCACTTAAGCCTGAAAAGCGGATGGAACATTCTGTCTTGGCATATGGGAGGGAGGCTTCTTAGGCTGTGTCTCATTCCGTCTCTGCAGGCTTCGACATTCATCAATCACATGACCTGTCCGTTTGCAATATCTGCAAACCAATTTCTTGCGACAATTTTTGGCAATATGTCCGAAGCCTTTGCATTCATAACATTGAGTCTGCTTTGGAGTAGCCAGAAGAGCCGAGTCAGCAGGAAGAGGCGCAAGGAAGGCTTTGGGTGCTTCCAGAATAGTGCGCTGTGAAGTGAGACGAAGTTCTTCGCGAAGGACTTCTTGGAGGCAAGTATCAAGATTAGCAGTATTCTCCCTATTCATAAGTGCAAACCGAACAGATTCAAATTCAGGTCGGAGATTCATAAGAAACTGGCTGATATGAGTTTCTTCTTGTAACCGGAGAGCCTCAAATAGAAATCCAGAAGAGACCGTTTGGATCAGCATGGAATCCCTTTCAGTCCACAAGGTGAGGAAACCATTAAAGTATTCCTGCACAGTTTTATCCCCTTGACTGTATCTGGCAATTTCACTATCCAGATGAAATTTTCGGGCTTTATTTGTTTGATGGTAAACTTTCTTCAGATGAGCCCACATATTAGCTGCTGTGGTGTAGGCTTGAAGGGCCACAGCAAGAGAGGGATCAATAGAGTTAAAGATCCAAGTGATGACTTTCGCATTTTCTTTGGACCAGGTGGCTAGGCCTTTTGAGTCGGAAGTGCTTGTAATCTGAGGTTTGGTTATTGATCCATCAAGATAACCAAAAAGACCTTGTCCTTCAACAAAGTTCCTCAAGTGGAAGGACCAGGACATATAATTCTGTCCGTTGAACTTAATTGGGATGACATCGTACTTGTCCATTTGTAAGAATGTAGTAGATAACAAAGCAAAACAGTAGAAAAAGGAAGAGAGCACCACCCAAACCAACCAAAAAGGTGTTCTGATTTGCTATAAAAAGGCTTAATACAGCAGAATGAGAGCAGTAACCAGCACTGAACAGTATTTAATCAGTCATAAGCAGCATCAACAGCATACAGCAGCAATAGTAGAAGAGATCAGAGAAGTAGCAGAGGCATCCAACGGTACACAAAAGAGTGCAAAACAGTAGTGCAAAAAGAGACCAGCCCTCAGATCAACAAAACAGAAGGTAGAGTTGATATTGATTTGCTATAAATCTGCTAATACAGCAGGAAGATTGCACTGTATTGATCTGATGAGGAATCCAGCAACAGAAAACATAAACAGTGTAGAAATTTATCCCAGACAGAGCCAGGCGACCATGAATTTTGGTGCAGGATCTGTGCGTGGGCCCCACAGGGTTATCTAATCTCAGATCAAGTTTGAAACTCTTGAAGGAGTTCAAATGTACTTCCTCTAGTCCAAATCTGATGAGTATCGGATAAGGATCCACAAATCTGGACGGTAGAGATGAAAACTTTCTGATAATAATGTGTCAAAAACGACTGAGGAAAAAGATGATAAAACCTACCTCAGATGGTGATGAAAAATTCCAGAAAAATCCTTACAATAACCCTGAAGAACTGGCGAACACAACTGTGGAGGGTGCTTGGTGATAGGAAGTTGATCAGTGGTGGGCCACAGTTTGATCAAAGGCACGTCAGACACTATTATCAGTAATGACAGCAGCAATGGAGAGAGAAGATTCACGCCAATAAGAAGAGTTTGATCAATGACGGAAGATGGATTGATCACAACCTATGCTCTGATACCATGTAATAATGTGTAATGAGAGAAGGAAGGAGACGAAAGTTGGAGAGAAACTGATGCCTCAATGGGAGGATCATCTGTCAATTTGTAATCTCATTATACCCTAATCAAGGGCTCTAAACATGCTAATAATACAATCAGCATAGTAAACAATATCTCCTAGTCTATACATGGAAGTAATATGAGACAAATTAGCATAAACTTGATCCCACACGTGGGACTATATACAGGCTGTATATGGCCTTGAGGGGCTGGGCCTAAACCTTGTTTTACAGGGCCCATTATCTTCTACAAACACTTAGAACATTGGGAGCCTAACTGGGAAACTTATGGAAGTGGTGGATACAATGGAAAGGAGACGAATCGCAATTGCTTGCTTGCAAGAGACAAGGTGGGAGGGACAGAAAGCTAAAGAGATTGAGAGGACTAGGTATAAGTTATGGTATACGGGACTTAATAGATCGAGGAATGGGGTCGGCATAATGGTAAGCAAGGACTTAAAGGAAGATATAGTTAGTGTAAAGCGCTATGGAGATAGGATTATTGCAATTAAGTTAGTGTTAGGAGAAGAGATAGTGAACGTAATTAGTGCTTATGCCCCCCAGGTGGGCTTAGGAGATGGACATAAGAAGAAGTTTTGGGAAGACTTGGAAGGAGTGCTACTAGAGATACCACAAGGCGAGATGGTCTTCATAGGAGGAGATTTGAACGGTCATGTAGGACGCGACGTAGATTGATATATAGGAGTACACGGGGGACATGGATATGGTAATAGAAATGAAGAAGGGAAAGATATTTTGAAGTTTTCAGTGGCTTATGATCTCATGGTAACTAACACCTTCTTGCGGAGCATTTGGTGTTATAAGAGTGGCTCCTCAAGGATACAGATTGACTTCTTCTTAACTAGGAAAAGAGACAACTTAGCTTGTAAAGATTGCAAGGTTATACCGGGGGAGAGCTTGACTTCCCAACATAGGTTGCTGATCATAGATGTGCCGCTACAAAGGTGGACTAGAAAAAAGTTGTATAGATCCTCAAGGACTAAATGGTGGAACTTGAAAGGTGATAAGCAACTAGCATTAAGGGAAAGAGGACTAGAGGAAGACGTTCGGGCGGTAAATGAGAGTGTAAATAATATGTGGGACAAGGTAGCAGAATGTATTAGGAGGGTAGGGAAAGAGTCTTAGGAGAATCCAAAAGGGGTGCTCCAGCACAGAAAGAGGCATGGTGGTGGAGCGAGGCCGTCCAAGACAAGATAAGAGTTAAAAGAGAGTGTTTTAAAACTTGGCAAAATGATCGAAATGAAGCGAACTTGGAGAGGTATAAAGAAGCAAAAAGATAAACCAAAAAGGCAGTTAGTGAGGCCAAGGCAAAGGCATTTGAGGAGCTATATAGACGACTCGACGCTAAGGAAGGCAAAAGAGATATATTCAAACTTGCCAAAGTCAGAGATAGGCAAACCAAGAACTTAAACCAAGTTAAATGCATTAAGGATGAGGATGAAAAGGTATTAGTAAAGGAAGAGGAGATAAAGGCGCATTGGAAGAGCTACTTCTACAAGTTATTTAACGAAAGCAGTAGTAGTGACATACAATTGGGGCAGCTTACCATTTCTAGGGAAGAATAGAATCATATGTTCTATAGGAGAATCAGTAGGGAAGAAGTTAAAGAAGTACTGAAAAGGATGAAGAATGGGAAAGCGGTTGGGCCAGATGTTATCCCTATTGAGGTCTGGAGGTGCTTGGGGGAGGATGGCATAAGTTGGTTGACAAAGCTTTTTAATGTAGTGCTAAAGACCAAGATGATGCCTGATGCAGGAAGAGTATTCTTATACCCATATATAAGAATAAAGGAGATATTCAGAACTGTGCGAACTACCGCGGGATTAAATTGATAAGCCATACGATGAAATTATGGGAGAGAGTTATTGAGAGAAGACTAAGAAGAACAAACGTTTCAAAGAATCAATTTGGTTTCATGCCTGGGAGATCAACCATGGAGGCTATCTTTCTCCTGAGAAGGTTAATGGAACAGTATAGAGAAGGTCAGAGAGATTTACATATGGTGTTGCCTATGACCGGGTTCCTAGGGAGATTATATGGAGAGTACTGGAAAAGAAAAGAGTATGTCGCATATATTGAGGCGATAAAGGATATGTATGATAGAGTCGTGACATCTATAAGAATGACTGGCGGAGAGACTAAAGAGTTTCCTATCACGATTGGTCTACACCAAGGCTCAACGTTAAGCTCGTACTTGTTTGCCCTAGTTATGGATGAGATTACAAGACATTCAAGATGAGGTGCCGTGGTGTATGCTATTTGCAGATGACATTGTTTTAGTGGATGAGATGAGAGAAGGAGTGAATGCTAAGCTAGAATTGTGGCGGAAAACGTTAGAGACAAAAGGGTTTAGGCTAAGTCGATGCAAGACGGAATATATGGAATGCAAGTTTAGTCAAAGTAGGACACCTGGCAACATAGAAGTAAGTTTGGGCACACAAAAGATTGTAGAGAAAGAAAACTTTAGATACCTTGGATCTATGGTGCAACAGGATGGAGAGAACGATATTGATGTAAGTCACAGGATTCAGGCCGGGAGGACCAAATGGAGGAGTGCTTCGGGGGTCTTGTGTGATCGGAAAGTCCCCCTCAAGGTTAAAGGAAAGTATTATAAGGTGATGGTACGTCCGGCGTTGTTATATGGATCAGAGTGTTGGGCAGTAAAGCATAATCATGTTAAGAAGATAGAAGTTGCGGAGATGAGAATGCTAAGATGGATGTGCGGAATCACAAGGAGAGATAAGATTAGGAATGAGAAGATTAGGGGCAAAGTAGGAATAACACCGATTGAAGATAAAATGAGAGAAAATCGACTGCGATGGTTTGGCCATGTTAGAAGGCGCCCAACAGAGGCACCTATTAAAAGGTATGAAAGCATGGAGATTGCCCGGAGTAGGAGAGGGAGAGGGAGACCTAAGAGAAGTTGGAAAGAAACTATTAAACATGACCTTGCCTACATGGCTCTAACGGAGGACATGACCCTAAACAGATTTGATTAGCGTCGTCAAATCCATATAGCCGACCCCACCTAGTGGGAAAAGGTTTGGTTTGGTTTGGTTCAAGATTTTGGGGGGGATCATTCATTATTTCCATGCTTTTTTCCCTGTCAACAATAAACTAGCAGATAGATTTGCTTTTATAGCATCTAATAGCTATTGTGTATTAAAGTGGGGTTTTCTTGATCCCCAAGATCACGTCAAAAACCTGCTTTAGCATGTGTATCAATAGGAATCGGTCATTAGCAGGGGGTAAATGATGCAAGCC
This sequence comes from Cinnamomum chago, assembly GCA_038049695.1. Lineage (NCBI taxonomy): Eukaryota > Viridiplantae > Streptophyta > Magnoliopsida > Laurales > Lauraceae > Cinnamomum > Cinnamomum chago. The sequence goes on along the minus strand of CP142453.1, from coordinate 97,366,084 downwards.
CTAGTGTTAAGGCTTGAGTGAAGTGCCGAAGTTTAATAGAAGCCGAAGCGCATGTCCGCAGACACTTCAACTAATCTCCACAGAGACAATGAGGGAGGACGTACCGCAAGGGGAAAACCCAAATTTAATTAATCAACTCTCTGAAAATGATTGTCCACAATGCCATATAAATAAGAAAGCAGAACTTAAGGCCTAAGAAATCTAACTAAACTAGGAAACAAAATAAATTGGAAACCTAATCCTAAATACAACTCATCTAATAAAACTACTAACTAATAACAATTAAATAAATAGTAAAAATTCCTAAATCTACTTGGGCCCTACACAGTTGGCTTAAGGTCCATCTACATCATTCTCCCCAGCTTGAAAAAGAACTCGACCTCAAGTTCGGTAAATGTCCACCTGGGTCAAAGATCAATCTGATGAGCTTTCAATTCGTTGGTTGATCTGCAACTTCCATGTACAGCTACATGCATAACTGTTTTTTATGGATGTAATTTGTGTTCATGTGCAACTGAACCTTTGGATGCTTTACTTGTACAACCTGCACCATCAAATCGCAATCGCCAAGTTTCCACTGTCGATCCTTGAAGACAATCAATGTGAGAATTGATGTGGGGAATAAATTGATGTAGGGAATGGCAACAATATGTTCGTCTTTCCTTGTTTCTTGCACCTCTTGATCATCAAGACTCATAGAAGGAAATTCAAGCCCTTTTTTATCTTTTTGCTCATTCTTTGATTCTGACATTGCAATGTCAATCTAGATATCTGTCACAGCCTCGCCCAACTCAGCATGAAATTGTCCGCTTTGGCCCACGTGCACGTGCGAGGACTTCCCAGGAGGTCACCCATCCTAGTACTGCTCCCGTCCAAGCATGCTTAACTTCGGAGTTCTTACTGTTTCCGGGGCCGCATGGTTTTAAAAGGCCTCATGCTAAGTTAATATAGGGTTTGACTTATAAGCCCAGGATCAGGACTTGGATATTTCCGACATGATCCGCTATTAATTGCACCGACATTTCGTCTTAATGTGCAACTTTTTCCCAAAGGAGACCATTTAAGCATTCGTTCCACATGAATTACTTCCCAATATGCCTCATGAATATTCGTGCGAACATTTATTCTCTCCACTATATCCAGTCTCAAACGTCTTACAAAATTGATTAAATCAAGTTCCTCATCATCTTCCATTCGACATGCATCTTGGAGCCCCTTGAAAATTGGTCAGAATATTCAAGAATGGACAATTATTTATTCCATATTTAAGTGCATATCAAGCTCCTTGAAGGGCATTGTAGAATTGACTAATATGGAATTTCATAATGGACTAACCTGATGTGTAGATCGGCTCTTCACGGACCTAATGAAGAAAACAGATCTAAAATTTGACGCTAAATGGCCCCACAATCGCGAAAAGAAATTCTGGCCGTCGATCTGGTCAAAAATATTGTTGTTGACTGAAATATGCTGACGATACTGGGCTTTACTTGGAATGGGTCAACTTTGTTTAGATTTGGACTGGACAATCAGGCCCAAACTGACTATAGATTAGTGGGACAATTTCGATAAGATTGGCCTTGGTGTTCGTGCCCCAAGAAGAATGAAAGGAGTCCAATCCCTTTTTCTCGTTCGTCCCAGTTTCAAAGCAGAGAGAGAAGGGGAGAGAAAAGGCTTTAACTCCCTTTTCCTTGCTTTTGTCTAACAAGAAGAGAAGGATGAGAGGGGAGGCGATGGCTCCGAGCGCTAACGGTGTTGTGCGACGATGTAGTGTGGAGATGCAGCATGCAGAGATGCAGTGAGTACGGAACTTGGGTGCGAGGTACACACTTTCCTCCCCTATTCTCCTTCCTTTCTGATACTTCTCTTCTTTGTCTTCTTCTTTCTCTTTTTTATTCTTGTGGTTGGGTTCTGCGAGAGGCTGGACGATGGAGTTTTGGAAGGAATTTGGGTTAGGCTGGAATTCAAGATTGCTTTTTTTTTTTTTTTTGTTGCAGAGATGGGATTCGACGAGGGTTGGGTTTGGATCAGGAAGCGGGTGGGTGGGATGGGATCTGGTTCTGGGATGGGTTCTGGGAGGGTTGGGGCTTCTGAGCTAGGGTGATGGGATTGGGCTGACGGGATTGGAGGGGTTTTGGCTATTGGATTTGTAGATCTGACCGGTTTCGGCCAGGTCTATTGGGTTTGGGGTTGTAACGGGTTTTGAGGTTTGGGTGTTTGCTAGAAGAAGGAAATCAGCAGGGGATTTCGATGGCAATGGGTGATTGGACGGATGGATTATGGGAAGATGTGGATATTGGGACGACAGGTTTGGCTAGGATGGAGAGTGGGTTTTGGGTCTCGTGTAGCAGGGATTTTGTTCGGCTGGGGAAGGAGCTAGATTTTGTTAGGGATTGGATAACAGGGCAGCGAATGGAAGGCGGATGATGTCCAGCGCGTGGTGCTAGCGTGAGGCTGCCGGAAGCTTGGCAAGTGGCAGACAGCGTGGTGTTGCAGGGATGGGACGGTAATGGAGATGTGGTTGTCGGGTGAAAAGGGACGGATGGATGATACCCTCCAATTGGTGATCGGAGCAATGTAGATCTTCGCTCTGATACCAAACTGATGCAGGCCCTAGGGTTCGGGCTTGTGTGAAGTGCCGAAGCACAATAGACGCCAAAACGCGTGTCTGCAGACACTACAACTAATGTCCGTGGAAATGATGAACGAGGACACACCTCAATGGGAAAATCCAAATTTAATTAATCAACTCTCTAAAAATAATTGCCTACAATGCCATATAAATAAGAAAGAATAACTTAAGGCCTAAGAAATCTAACTAAACTAGGAAACTAAATAAATTGGAAACCTAATCCTAAATACAATTTATCTAATAAAACTACTAACTAATAACAACTAAATAAATAGAAAAAATTCCTAAATCTACTAGGGCCCTACACATGTGGCCTAAGGTCCATCAGCATTAGAAAACAAAAATAAAAAATTCTAATCCTCGATAAATAAATTACTATAAAGTGGAGCACAACTGAATCATTTACCATCCATCCACTCCAACACAGATATAGCACTAGACCATAAAACGAAACATAATTTCCAAAAAAATTTAAGAAAAAAGGTGAAACGTTATACATATTAATCCACTTCAGAGATATTTGGAAATGCTCTATAACATAAATCCACCATGCCCAGAAACGGGAAAGGAAAGAAAATGCAGCATATTAAAACCATAATTAGCACATGGAAGAAAATGGCCAATGATACTGGCTTACACAAAACAGCAGGGACCTTGACAGCATTCATAAATTCAAAACCTTAGTTCTATAATCAAAAATAGCAAAAATTAGTCCATCCTCCATGAAAAGATAAGCGTGCCTGGAAAGTTCTATTCTCTAACATCAGGCAGTCAAGATCTACATCAGTTATGTCATTGAACTGTTGGGTAGACATAAGCATTAAAAGGAAGGATATAACAATACTTTCAAGCTTTTTTCATGCTGCACACATACCAATTGCCGTATAAGGTTGCACATTTCCATTTTTCCTTCTTCTGTCGTCCTTAACCAATGCCACCATTGTGATGGATGCATTACTTGAATGTTATTCACATATTCATCCCTTTCTGTGTCTCTGCTTATTTTTGTTTCTTCTGTAGTATATATCAACTTTGATAGTGATAGCCCTTCATTCCGAAATACGAGCCAAATTTCCTTCAACCGAGACTCAAAAGATTCAATGTATCTAGCAATATGCATCAAACCTTCTTCATGATCAGCAGATTTATGCATGACTATATCTGAGGGATTCCAGATATATCCTATCTCATGTAGAAGTGATTCATTTGTTTTTAATAAGTCAGAGTCATCATATTCAGCTTCCTTCTGATGGAATTTGGATGAACTTGCAGATAACAAACCTCCAAGAGAAAGAGAAGCATTTAAAAAAACTTCCCCAAAATACTTCTCACGTAGCCCACTTAGGTAAGCATTCGTCCCTCTCTCCACCTGTTTCAGAAATCTATTAATATATTGAATGCATATATACAAAGCAATTAAAAAATCTAGAGGAATCACGTCCCGCATCTTTGGAAATCCTCGTGCAGCGGACAATACTAAGCAGTAAAAATGAAAATTCCTGTTTTACACCATCCAAAAAGAAAAAGGAAAGAAGAAAAACGATTTTTCAAAGGAGGACAAATAGAGGAAACTTCAATTTTCAATAACAACAATCACGACATGCCACATAGAGATAATTGAAAAGCAAAGCGATCAAATTTTAGCAACAGGGATTGGAGAATGTTATCTCTCCCTGTTTGTTCCTCCTCATCCTGCTGAAACTTCAATTTTCAATAAATATAATCATGATATTATTGATATTCCACATAGAGATAATTGATAAGCAAAGGGATCAATTTTAGCTACAGGGATTGAAGAATGATCGGACAAGGTTCTCTCTCCCTGTTCGTTCCTAATCATCCGGCTATAAATGAATATTTACATCAACTTTTAACCTAAGTGAGTAGAGCTTTTGATGCTCTTGTTCCTATTGAAAGGACTATAAGGGACCATGGCTTTAGTTTTGTTTGGTCCAAAACAGAACCAGAAGTAGATTGAAATTTTGAGCTGCAATCAAGGGAGCCAATTCGATTGTTTGTGGCAAACCCAATGGCTCCAATCGTCAATCAAACAGAAAACTCAAGCCAACACAAGGAGAAAGAAATGGATTGGCTTCCCTGAATCACCAAATCCACCATCAACACTACCTTGCATCTTTGGGAGAAGCCTGCTTACTAATTTTCTGTTCTTTTGCTGTTAGTTCAGGCTCTGCTGCATCCTTTACAAGGTAGCATTCGGATCGGAACTGGTCAGGAATCTTATACCTGTATACTTTTCTTTCGAATACAATACTTGCCCATTCCCAAAACAATAAAGAAAAATAGACACAGAGAGTAGAAGATACAACTGCAGAAATGCAACTTTCATTGACTTAATGCAAAACATAACCAGAACAGGGGCTGGTCTTCCCTTACAATGCATAAATGAGAGTAGAAATAAAACCCCATAACCTAAGAATCCATCTTCATCATCGATCATAACTTTAAACAATAAGATCCCTAAAATTCAGAAGATTAATATTTATGAAAGAGAAAAGTAAGTCTATTCAGAACAATTCTGAAAAGGGAAATGATGTTTTGGATGGGAGATTTTTGTAGGGATGTTGTTCACTTGAGGCCTGTTTGGCATCATTTCTGTGTTGTTCCAGATTATGTGCTGAGATTAAGTTGGATTGCGATTGTGCTGCATAAAACTTGTTTGGAAATATTATGTGAAATCGTTCTGCAAAGAATATGTTGCACGGAACTCGTTTGGTAACATTTTAGCAATTTAATTTCTAAGAACAAAATCAACAAAGTCATTAGCTTTACATGCTTACTGTCAAAAGAGTATTTTGTTTGTGACAAATGAATTCCTAACCATTCATTAAGTTTACATGCTTATTTCAGTATCAAAGAATATAACCCAGAACACTAGAAGTGGATCACATAAATTCAAGCCAATCAACAAATTAGCCGCTTAGAGTCATCCGAAAATAGCATGATAATGTTGAAAATACAGTTATACTCCAGAATGCAATTGTCAACTCAATAGCTTGGATCGGGGAATATAGACTCAACATTTACAGAATCAAGACAATGCAACCAAACTTTCAGAACACACAACCCATTGAGTCATTCAGTCAAACATGTGGCAAGCACCCTATGGTATTAGTTGGGAGGAAGGACAGGAGACTACAATCTGGTTCTTGGGCACTAGTGGGATGACGATACATGTGAGAAAACTCTGCAATGTGGAGTCCAATACAGGTCGAGGTAGGTTGTTAGATCAAAAGTTTTCCCCATAAAATGTGATGGATCTGGTGACATATAACATTGGATTAAATTGAACTCTCATTCCAAACCCACAATTGAGGCATGAGATGACTTGAATCTAATGGTGGTAGATATCACTTCAAAATGATGTGCGCACGATTGAAGGCTTATTATATGTCCACATATCTATCCAATAACCAAAACCAAATCATCACAAAAGAAATTATCCCACAAATTCTAGATTTAATACACAATTACCAGATATGAAGATGTGGGTATGGGTAGAGCTGGAGGGGAAATAAATGGTGGAAGGGAGCTGGATAGAGGAAGCCGAGAAGGGTGGGCAGAGGGGGAGAAAGATGAAACAAGTGGTTTTCGAAGAGGACATGCGGGCTTCCCAAAAAAGTACCTTAAAAAAAGTGATGTGAGATTGTTTCGTAAATCTTGCGCCAAGGAGAAGCCATCCTAGGATTGTTCCATAAATTTAAATTTTGGAATGAATGAAAAACTCCTACAAAAATATTCTGTCCATCCTCAGCCCGTGGGAAGGTGGGAACGTCTGTTGGCGTGATGCCAAACAGGCCCTTGGTTTCTTTATCCTAACAATTTCCCATATATGAGTCAATTAACAGCTCAAATATTAAAGAATCAATCCTAAACAACTAGAATATCGGAGAGAATTGGTTGTTTAAATTCTGAGCCCACAGGTTGTACAACAAGTCCAAACAACATTAGGAGTTAAAGCCACCACTGGAGTTGGTCTGATTTGGGCCCATTTTGCTTGATTGGGCCCGAATTGAGATGGATCAAAAGGCCATTCAAGTAGATCCAAATAATAAAAGGCTTGATTAATCATAGGATTCACTAAATCCGAACCATCCACTCCTGCAACAAACTCCCCGACAGGAAAAAAGACTCGAATGCGCTGCAAATCTCACATTATGTAAAAACTCTATTTTGGTAATAAAAAGAACACAATTGAGTTCTCTTCAAAGGGAGAAATCCACCTTCTATTCTCGTTAAAGAGAGAACAACAACTCTGAGTTCTATAGAAAGAACCAAATAATTATCATTCATTGGCTTCCAAAGATTCAGCAAGCAATCATTTATAACCCAACAGTCCTAATCCATTTGCTGGCAATACATGTTTCTAGACTGACTAAAATCTTGCTAATTAGATCCCTGCCCATCTTGGAAACAACCAAGATTATACAATTATATTAATTGCCTTTATTAAAATGAAAAGATGGAAAGAAACTACCAAGGAATCTTAGGTGAAATTTAGGGTCGTGACTCGTGACACTCCACCCCTCTTCAAATCAACCTTGCCCGCAAGGTTGAAAGGGTAACGTTCTTGAATGTTCTGCAACATTTCCCAAGTTGCATCATCAATTGGAAGATTAGCTCATTTAACAAGAACACAAGTGACAGCTTTGTAATTTCCACTTCACTAACTGGCGATCATTAATTGCCTCTGGAACCAATTCCACTAGTCCCTAGTAGAGAGTATTGTACTGACCAATCGCAGATCTTTTTTAAGGCAAGATACATGGAACACCGGATGAATTCGTGCATTTGTCGGCAACTCGAGTTTATAGGCAACAGTTCCTATCTTATCAATGACTTTGTGTGGTCCATATAACCAAGGTGTCAACTTTGTTGAGCTATGCAGAGCCAAGGAAGACTGATGATAAGGTTGAAGTCAAAGATAGACCATGTCATGTCACCAATTTCAAATGAGCGTTCAGGACGCCTTTTGTCTGCTTGGACTTTCATTCTTTCTTGGGCTGCCGTAAGATTCTCCTTCAAGAGACAAAAGATGCTGTCTCGCTTCAACAGTTTTTGCTCCACATGATGAACTGTGGTGGTGCCTTCTACATGTGCTTCAACTGATGGAAGGGATTGCCCATAAACAACTTCAAAGGGCGACATCTTAATGGATTTGTGAAATGAGGTGGTATAGCACCATTCAGCCCATGATAACCAAAGAACCCATTGCTTTGGTTGATGACCCTAAAAACAGCGTAAATAGGTCTCCACGCAACGATTAACCCACTTCGTCTGTCCATCTGTTTAGGGATGATAGGCCGAGCTCATCAATAACTCTGTTCCCTGTAGATGGAAAAATTCTTTCAAGAAAGCACTCGTAAAAATGACATCGCAGTCACAAACAGTAGATTTAGCCAGCATTCCATGTAATTTGAGAATATCATCAATGAAAACTTGCGCTAACTGAGATGCACTATAAGGGGGGATAATGGAACAAAGTGAGCATATTTACTCAGCCGATTGACCACCACAAATATCACATGCTTACCATCTGATGGGGGTAAGCCTTCAATGAAATCCATTGATGTCTGTCCATATAAAAGAAGGAATCCGTGAGGGTTCTAATAGTCCTGGCACAGCAACTGAATCTTTTTTGTTTCTTTGGCACACATCACAAGCAACAAAATAATCTTTAATACCTCTTTTCATTCTTTGCCAATAAAAAAGGTGGTGAATCCATTTGCAGGTTTCTAAAAACTCGGCATGACCAGCATCTAATGAATCGTGCTTTTGTTGCATTAGCATCCTTTTACTTAATGCATTTGGGCCAAGGACCAACCGACCTTTGTACTGCAACTGGCCATTGTCAACAATATATTTAGGATAGTTGGATGATATATCTTGAATCTTCTGTACAATATTGGTCACATAAGCACAATTACTTGTTTCCAAAATCAGACCATGCATCCAACGTGACACGGGCATCGATGAGGCTGTAAAGGAAGCTATGCTGGTGTATCTAGAGAGGCCATCGGCAAAACAATTTTCAGAGCCCTTCTTATAAAACAACACCATAATTGTCACGACCCAAATTCCGGGCCCTGTCAGATATTCGGATCGTGATAACTTGGCAATGTTTACCATTCATTTATCAAATTATTCGCATAAGAGATTTGGCATATAAATCAACTATAATTCCAATTAATTTAAATAAAGTCAAACAATATCAAAAACCTCTGAATAGTCCAAATCCCTATATTCTGACTCAATTTGATAACGTACTAAACATTAAATCAATTGCTAAACAAAAGTTAATTCTTCTATCACTCATATAAATATTTCTCGTTCTCTCTCTTCAGCCACGCATGCCAAAATCTATGTGCTGAGCGTCATCCTGATTTATCCCACCCGCAGTAAGATTACCTGAAGGGGCAACACAACAACAGTATTACTGGTGAATGAATATTCCTAATTACATAAGCAGCATAAAACATAATATCACATGATTAACATAATTGAATCAATATATTAAATGCACAATAATACATCCATAAATATATATCCGTGCCCATGCACCTTACCACGCCTCAAAGGCCTATTGTATACATGTATACCGGTCACTATGACCCTATCTCAACGGACACGTCCCTTATGGACCAGCCGCTATAACGGCTCGGACACTAAGTCCAGCATCCCACGTCTGGGACCTCACCATCTCATAACAACCACAACTCAATATTATTATCAATTTTCCTCACGTACATATCAATAGTGTGGGCCCCACCCTTACTAAGTTCATTGATTATTGCCCCACTCCAATTCAAAATTGGCATTATCAGAATAGGGTTGGTCCACACCATAAAACAAACACAATATGCAGTAAGTAAACATAATGCATATAATTATCTATAACTAGATTGATCACAGTTACTTTAATCACCATTAAATTAATCATCTCTCTTTAATTTATCTGTATATAAACTTATATGGTCATCACCTACCAATCCTGGGCCAAACCCAATTAAAACTGTCACAGATCCATGAGCAGAGCCCAGTTTAGTTGTCCACGCAAGAAAGCACACCCATATAGCATCCAGTGGGTCCCACTTACAAAATCCATGATCAGCCATCTAGGTGATGGTCGACCACTGCTAGACTATCACCCTATTGGATCTGATCCCTCATCGGATCATGTCCTGGGGTCCACAAATCAAAAACGGAAGTTACTATTTTCTGTACACAGTCACGCCTATCTATAATTGATTTCCTTGATCAATGGGTCCCACTGATCCTAATGCAAGATGTCCCACTCCACCATGGTCGCCCATCAGTCCTCTTCCAGATGTGGGGTTCTGATTTTTTAACAGGTCCACTGATGGGTCCCACTGCCCCTGACAACATTCAAATTCTGTTTGCCTCCAACTCACGCCTGTAATATGTAAATCCAGTGGATGACTGCCCAAACAGGATCCACTCCACATGGGTCCAGGTCCTCATGGGTCGACCATGGGTCCCCTTGTGGATCTATGGTCCTGATTCTCCATCTAGTGGGCCATGGGGTCCCACAACTCACAACATTCAAATTCTATCATTGACGACAGCACTCTGTTTTTACAGATTTGTGCCTGTTTGACATATATTCAATGATTTACACTCCCTATCAATCTGTAACATTCAAATCACCATTCAAACATGATTCCTTGCCTCAAAACATATCTTTTATGCTTATGTGATGGTTTTAAAATCATTGCATACCTAACAATACAAAATCTTTGAATCACATTCCACTATCAATCATCTTGATTAATCACCCCATCAATTAGGAAGATCCACTCACCTTTGATATGCGATCGTTGCTTTTGCAATGTGCGGGCGCGAATAGGACATCCGTCAATGATCTTCCTCTCCTCTTCTTCCCCTGGATCCCAGAGATCAAGTTCTCTCTCTCAGAATTGCTCTCCAAGCAACAAGGAACAAATTGAATACACTCTACTGCCCGATGGTTGTATATGTCAAGGATGCAAATATCGGCCGCTACGCTTATATCGGGCGTGGCGGTCGGGAGAAATAGCGGCCACTACGGAAAATCACACCGTTGCGGCTGATATTTTAATGTGGCGGCCGCTACGTAGCGTGGGGCTTTATAAAGCCCCACAGCCGGCCCTAGCTTTGTTTCCTTCCATTTTCAAGTGCTTCCTTCCATTTTCAAGTGCTGTGTGTGCCTCCAAACCATCTCATTTTCAAGTTTCAACCACAAGAGTCAAATTTGAAGGAATCAAACACAAACAAGTGAAACAACTACAAGATCCAAGGCCCAAGCTTCCATTCCACCTAGGTATGTTTTTCTTTTTTTCTTTTTTTTCTAGTCTTTTGACTTTTGAGAATTGAGATCATCTATTGATCATCTCTTTCTAAGAGTCTAAGTACTATAAAAAGTTTCATTGTCTTGTAATATGATGAGATCCATGTTTCCCTTTCATCATGCACACATATTTTTATTTTTCTCTACTTTTTATTTACGGATTTATTCATTTTTTTGAAAAAAAAAATTGAAAACTCATGGACAACCCATGAAACCACTTGGAAATTGCTTGTAAATGATAGATCTATGTTTCCCATAGATCAATCCATCACATTTTCATTGTTTGTTGATTTTTCTCTACTTTTTATTTTCGGATTTATTTATATTTTTGAAAAAAAAAATTGAATACTCATGGACAACCCATGAAACCACTTGGAAATTGCTTGTAAATGATAGATCTATGTTTCCCATGGATCAATCCATCACATTTTCATTGTTTGTTGATTTTTCTCTATTTTTTTATTTTCGGATTTTTTTATTTTTTTTGAAAAAAAAAAATTGAATACTCATGGGCAACCCATGAAACCACTTGGAAATTGCTTGTAAATGATAGATCTATGTTTCCCATGGATCAATCCATCACATTTTCAATGTTTGTTGATTTTTCTCTAATTTTTTTTTTCGGATTTTTTTTTTTTTTGAAAAAAAAAACTGAGTACTCCTGGACAACCCATGAAACCACTTGGAAATTGCTTGTAAATGATAGATCTATGTTTCCCATGGATCAATCCATCACATTTTCAATGTTTGTTGATTTTTCTCTAATTTTTATTTTCGGATTTATTTTTTTTTTTTTTAAATAATTTTTAATATTTGAATACCAATCAAATGTCTTGAAAATGGTTCCTAGATTTGTGATATATGTTTCCTCTAACATGTTTCTTTGGTTTTTTTAATTTTTAACATACTACTTGTTCATATTTATAGTCAGTCAGGTATTCAGACTATCTGTCTTTGCCAATTGATAAGTTAAAATGCCTCGTGATATTGATCCCGCATGGAGCTTTGGTGAGGCAGTTGATAATAATAGGTTGAAAATCAAATGCAAGTTTTGTGGGAAAGTCACCAATGGAGGCATTACAAGATTCAAGCACCATTTGGGCCACATTTCTGGCAATGTTGCTGGTTGTACCGAAGTACCAAGCGAAATCAGGGAAGAAATGAAAGCTTTGGTTGGCCAAAACAAAGCTAGAAAAGTAGAGATAATTGGTTGGCCAAAACAAAGCTAGAAAAGTAGAGATAAAAGAAAAGAAGCGGCAAGATGTTGATGCTGTCCGTTATGATGTATTTGGAGATGAATACTTTGATGAGGAGGAAGATAGACAGATGGAGGCTGCACGCCGAGAGTCTTTGATGAGTCAACAAGAAGAACATGAACGTCGTGCATTTGCTGGAAGCAGATATTATGATGCAGGGGGCTCATCTGCTTTTGTGCCAAGCAGGGGTAAGGGCATTGTGGGGTCCATGCGTAGGGCATTTAGCACCCGGGAACGGGATGTTGAGGTAGAGTTGATCTCTACGGGAAGAGCAGTTCCTCCCCTTGTTGATCGTCTAGCACATAGAAAAGAGGGAGCTAAACAACCAAAAATATCTAGTGTTGTGAAAGGGGTAATGAATGGTGTTACCATCATGTGTGACGGGTGGACCAGCGGCACCCAAACACAATTAATAAACTTTTTGGTGTATTCAGTCGTTGGGACCATCTTTGTGAAGTCCATTGATGCATCTGAACATAGACGGACAGCCACATATATATACTCTTATGGATAAAGTTGTAGAGAGTGTGGGACAGGAGTATATTGTACAGATTGTTACAGATAATGGTGCCAATTTCAAGGCAGCAGGTTTGAAATTAATGGAGAAGAGGACCCATTTATTCTGGACCCCATGTGCAGCACACTGCATAGATCTCATCTTGGAAGAGATTGGAAGGAAGACAAAAGTGGCTTCATTGATCAAGGCATTTAGAGGAATTACAAGATTTATATATGATCATTCATGGGTGTTAAGCTTGATGAAAAGATACACAAATAACCATGCCTTGCTGCGTCCAGGATTAACTAGGTTTGCAACCCATTTTCTGGCTATGGAAAGCCTTGTAAAGTTTAGAACGGAGCTCATTCAGATGTTTGCATCAAAAGAATGGCTTCGTTCGAAATGGGGCAATGCAACTAGTGGTCCGGAGTTTGAAGTCCCAAACCTGATGAGGGACAATAAATTTTGGAAGAAAGTGAGGAAAATATTAAAGGTTTTTGAGCCTTTAGTTAAAGTGTTGCGGCTTGTAGATGGTGATGACAAGTCGACAATGGGCTTTATATATGAAGCAATGGATCGGGCAAAGCAATCCATTATGGAAAATGTTAGATATCACGAGAAATATATAAAGATTATGGATGCCCGTTGGAACGATCAGTTGCACCATCCATTGCATGCTGTAGGTAATTAATATATATCTTTGTTTGTTGAAACTTTTTTGTTTTCCTAACTAATGTATTTATTATCTTGTTTGCTCACAGTACATCCTACATATTTATAATGTAGGTTTTTTTTTGAATCCCGAATTCTATTACCGCAATGTCGAACTACACACCGAAGCAATAGATACGGACTTGCTGGTAGGATTACGGGAGGTGTTGAAGAAATTGTTAAGTCTAGATGATCAAATTGATGCCATACAAGAGGTGAGTGGGTGGTTACTTAAGAGAATTTAATTATGTTGTAGGGGTTTACTGACTTATATCTAATTCTCACATTGTAGATATCTATATATACACAAAGGAGAGGAACCTTTGCTGACCCTCTTGTGATACGATCGATTGGAAGGATGCCATCTGGTATGAGTATGAACAAAAGACATATCCACATTGTAGATATCTTGTGATACGATCTAATTTTCTTTATTTATTTTTTGAATTTCAGCTGATTGGTGGATGAATTTTGGAGAAAGTGCTCCACATCTAAGGAGAGCGGCTGTTCGCATCCTTAGTCAAACAACATCTTCCAACTGTGAAAGAAATTAGAGCACTTTCTCTTTGATCCACACGAAGGTCAGGAATCGGCTTACCATGCAGAAACTCAACAAGCTTGTATATTATCATTAATTACAATCTGAAGTTGAGAAACAGAATTAGGGAGAGAAGGGTAAGGGATAGTCCTGATTATTGTCCCATTAATTTGGATCACATATTTAGAGAGGACGATCCCTTACTCCCATGGCTAGCCGAGATAGAAGATCCACTGCTAGATTCAGATCCGGGGTTTCAGGAAACGGTTCAAGAGTTGATAGGTGAGGACATGGGTGAGGCACCTGCAGAAGGTCAACCACCTCAGGAAGAAGGTACCAGTAGTATGACTAGGAGGAGTAGGAAAGAACCTGCTTCTGAGAAAGCTAGTTCCACCACAGTCTCTTCAAGTAGCCATGGTGGAGGAGATGGAGGAGACAGTGGGACGGGTGGTACTAGTGAATACTATCAACATGATGAAGACGATGTCATTCCTGTAGAGGAAGTACAGGAGTTACCTCCATCTGGAAGATTTGATCCAAGCTGTGGTTATCAACGGCGCCGAAGAGATTCACCACCTAGGGCTGGAGGTAGTACTGAGCAAGGAAATATGGGTGGAGATTTTGGAGGACAACAAGCGGCATCATGGACTGATTCGTGGAACCCTAGTTACAGTGGATAAGGACCCTCACACTCACAGTATTTTGACTTTTTTCCATATGGTCAAGTACAACAAGGAGAAGAACAGTCTTCAACTTCGGGGGTCCTACTCATATGGTGACTATGGTGAAACGCAATATGGTAGATATCCACCTGGACCACCTCCACCTCCTCCAAGTTCCTATGATGTGGGTGCGGTTGGCTTCTTTGGATTTGTGGATCCCAATACTCATCAATATCAAATTCAATATGGTGCCAATAGAAATGATAACACTGATGGGGATGAGGATAACCATAGCCCCTTGAATCTTGGTAGACATTCCTTTTGGTGGTGATCAAGGTATTCCTAATTTCCTATTTCTTTCACTAACTCTCTACTCTCTTTGTCATTTCTAAATTGGTGTTGAATGTTGATTGTTGATCACTTCCTAGTTCATTCACTTGATTGAATTTGAACCTTGAATGCTGAAGTATTGATATTTGATTGTTCAATGTTCACTAATGACCTAACTCTTAAGTCTTCTTAATTCTTATGCCTTTATTTCATGTTCTAATTTTTTTTTTTTAATGAGCTTTCCATTACTTTTTTAAGTTAACATGACTAAGAAACATGAATACATGTGAAAAAACTAATCATTACTATTATTTTCTATTTATACAGCGATACAGGACCTCATATATTGAGGGCACCGCTACGCCCCCTTTTCTTACTTACTTTTGCAAAAGAACCACATTTTCTTTCATTTTACAATTTTATGGATTTTCTGGAATTTTTTCAGATTTTTTTGGCGATTTTTTAAAATCGCACCGCTACGCCGCTACGTATCCCCCGTTTCGTACTGGTTTGGCGGCGGGCCGCTACGCCCGCCGCTACCGCTATTTTCATCCATGGTATATGTAGACTAAAAGGAGTTAAGAGTCCTATTCCTCTTCTCCTAGTTTCATTTAGAGTTGTTTCACAACTCTTTCCCTTTTCCAGTTACCATAAACGAGGGACATTCCTAATTAACAAAATAGATAGACAACAGGATTCTACTAGGAGAGTTGCATAAACTTCCTAATTCCAATCTTTCCCTTATTTCCTCTATTAGAGTTGTCATACAACTCTATTCCCAAAACGTGGGACACTCTTAAATTTCTAATTCCTTAATAAATAGTATTACTAATTTCATAATAAGAGAACCACTAAAGTACTACCTGGGCCAGACTAATCCTGGCCCATAATACAGGATATTACAATAATCATAGCCCATTAACTTAGAAAACCACTTTTGTTGCGTTGGAGTTGAAATCCTTTGATCCATCATATATTTAAGACTACGATGATCTGTTTGGATTTTAAAATGTCGCTCGACAAAATAATGTCTCCACTTGGTGATGGCATACACGATCGCAGGCAATTCTTTTTCATAGGTGGAGAAGGCTTTATCTCGCTCTGCAAGCCCCTTGCTAAGGAAGGCTATTGGGCGTGCTTCTTGCATTAATACAGCTCCTATAGCTCCACCAGAAGCAGCACATTCAATCACAAATGTCTTGGAAATATCAGAGAGTGCTAACACGGGGGGTTGTAGACATAGCTATTTTCAATGCTTCAAACCCCCATTATGCAGTCACCCCAATGAAAAGAATCTTTTTGTAGTAGGGCATTAGTGGTGCACTTATCTGCCCACAGGGCCTTACAGACTTCCTACAATACCCAATTAGCCCAAGAAAACTGCACAATGCCTTAATTGTCTTAGGCTACAGCCACTTTATCACGCATTGAACCTTCTTGGAATCAACAACTACACCTTTAGATACAACATGGCCCAAATATTCGACATTTTTACACCTAAAACTACACTTAGAGAGTTTACCAAAGAGCCTAAGAAGGAGAAGAAGAAGAATAAGAAGAAAGAGAATAAAGGGTACAGAACGCACAGTGCACCCGAGCGAACGTCAAACTCCATCTCGCCTCCAGCTCTGCCATCTTCGAGCATCTCTGACACCGCAATTATCTTCGTCTTCATCCATCAGTTGAGGCGTATTCAGCAGAAAGTAGCAGCACCTCTGGCGACTTCGTCTACTCCTGTCAACGGCTGCACCACGTTCATCTAACTCTAGCAATCCACCAACTGCCGTCATCTTCGTAGCAAGCTCCAAAGTCCATCACCACCTCCATCTCCTGAAGCACAAGGACGAAGAGACTTACGCTTATCATCTTCGTCATTGTCCTCGTCGCCGAGCTCCATCTTTGCCATTGTCATCTTTGATGAAAGAGAAAAGAAAGGGGTTCAAATATTCCTTTACTTTTTTCCCACATGAAGCACGAGGCAGCCTTTGCCTTCTCCATCAAGCGAGCCCGACCTGACCCGCATCGTCATTACTTGACACAGGTAGCATCTGACCCGTGAGTCAAGCCCAGCAATTGGGCCTGAGTGCAATTTGGCCCAAACCGAACAACAATGAAGAGCAGTAAAAAATAAATAAAATAAAAAATAAAAAGCCAGCAGTATCAGTCCAGAACTATTCTCGAGCACATGGTCAAAATATTTTGAACAATCCAACAGCCAGAGCTGTTTTGCAGAAATTGGAGCCATCTGAGCCCTGATCGACAATTCGTCTTCAATCGCAAACTCCTAAAATCAAGACCTACACATCAGGTTACTCTGATTTTTTTAAGAGCATTAAATTTTTAGTTTTAGCACCAAGAGACTATGAAATTGCAAGATTTTGCATTGCAACTCTCTAATGACATCAACGACCAAGTTCAAAGATTTACATATACAATTAAATATGGACAGTGGTATTATGAAAATGAAGCCTACTTTGAGCAGTATCTTAATTTGAGACAAGAAAAATTGTCCACAAATGAATATGCCTAAGAATTTGAAAGGTTGCATAGTTTAGGCAAAACATTTGATTCCAATAGCTTTCTCAAAGGTTTATGACCAAGCATATTGAAGAACATGAAAGACTGCAAAGATATGCATGAAGCCTATTGGGAAGCAATTCGTGTTGAACACTTGATAAAACGTTATCACATCCGAAAAGCTAAGTTGCAAGAAGGAAAGTCACAGGAAACAACAAAAGCCAATGTTGTGGAACCTTTTTTTTTTTTTTTTAAATATGAGTTGTGGAACCAATTGTGGAGAATGTCAGGACTGATATTGATGAACAAAAGCAAGAAACAACTAATTCCACAATCAATTCAGATGAAGTGATGGAAAAAAAAAAATGACTAACGGCCATGGTTGTCAAAATTGTACAATTTGTATTGCATCTGTACAAAAACAATTCGCATTGCTTAGCAGAATTATAATTAGCATAATAGCATTCGATTCGTGGTTGAATTGTACAAGATTCGAATCGATTTGAATAGCACGATTCCTGCGATTTGTTGAGAATATGAATAGCCCAACAATTTTCTTTTGGAATGCGTTTTGTTTGCTTTTCACAGTTGTGAAGTCATTGCCACAAAAAAAAAAAAAAACCCACACCAAAGGGATTAGGATTCAAGATAAGAGGCTGATAATTGTAGCAAGCAAAAAATCCCTACGTGCGACTATGCTCCCCTCCAAAGTAACTCGATCCAATCCACACCCCCCCTCTCCGCCGCCGCCGCCCCCCCCCCCCCCCCCCCCCCCCCCCCCCCCCCCCCCCCCCCCCCCCTTTCCCTTTTTCCCTCCACACACACACACATTTGCGCTGCTTGGAGACTCTGCTTGTATTTCTTCTTCGTTGCAACCCAAAGAAAACAACTCTACATTTCTTGTTTGATCGCTTCAACTTCCAGTATCCCTGCACTCCAAGTCCGACCATCGTTTCGTCTATCGCTTGCACTCCAGAAGTAGTCTGCCACCAAAAGAGGTGCCAGAAGACGGGCACTCCACCACCAATGAAGCCATATATATATATATATATATATATATATCTGTTTGTGTGTGTTCTTCTATCTGACATGTGTTCGTCTCCCTCCCTCTCATTTCCTTTTTTCTCAATCATCATTGAGGCCCAACTGTTCCACCCCCTTAAAATTTCAGATTCATGTGGGCCCCATTGATGTATGAAATTATTTGTTCTGTTTTCTTCTTACTTGTCTCTTCTTTTTCCTTATTTGGACGTAGACCCATCAGTGGGTCCCACACGTTAAATCCATTTGCATGGTGGGCCCCACTGATGGATCAAAGACCAAGTGCTTCTCTATTCTATCCTTTTTTTTTTGTTGTTCTTTTTAATGGATGTAAATCCATCCAGTCTGCCTTTAATTGCTTGGTTGTAGATCCATAGTGCCTCCCACACGTTAAATCTATTTGTGTATCCCTTTAAAGGATGAAATCCAAAACGCTACTCCCTTTATTCTCTTCTTTCATTGTTTTTACTGGATGTAGATCCATCAGTGGGTCCCAGGTCGCACATGTCAAATATATTTCAAGAGTGGACCCCAGTCTCCACTGTTGGATGAAATCCCAATCTTGGTTCTTCGGCCTTTCTTGTTTTCAAGAGTGGGCCCCACTGATGGAGGGAGCCCACCTCACCTGCTGGTGTTTTTTTTTTAATGGATTAGATCAATTAGTGGGGCCCTCTATTGGATGAAGTATCCCAACTGTTTGATTCCCACCTGCAAGCTGCTGACTTGCTGGCTTTTTTTTCATGGATTTACTCTTGGATCAAATAGTGGGGCCCACACATAAAATGAATTTTAATAGCGGGCCCCAGCGATGGATGAAATATCCCAAGTGTTTCTACAGCTTATTGTGGGCCTTTTCCTTTTGTTCTTTTGTGATACATTAATTGTTTAATTTACACTTTTTTTTTCATGGACTACGTTAATGGACTGATCATCTTGGAAATTTTTATGGGATTGGTATTCTAAAGTTATGGCACCATCAAAGAAAAGGAATGCTTATTTAAAAGTTTCATTTATGTTCTAAGTTATTTTGAGTTAGATGTTTTAATCCTGACCATTAATGTATTTTGATGGTCCAGATTCCAAATTAGATCTACGTTTACTTTTCTCCCTTAAAGCATTGAAATACCTCTTTAGGGGTTTAGAGTTTAGACTAAGAATATTGATAATGAAATTGGGGATCTTCCCCAAATTTTCGACGAGTTCTCTCTGAGTTCTCTTTGCCTCCTAGATTGGAGTTTGGTGTGAAGCCAATTTTTAGGTAAATCCCTAATTCCCCTATCCCTTCCATCCCATCTTCCACTCCCACCCCACATCTCCCCTCCACACCACATTAACATCTCACTTTCCATTCTTTTTCTTCTCTCTTATTTCTCTTTTAAAAAAAATTAAAAATTTTGTGGCATGACTAAAAACCACAACCTCATGGCGGCAAAAGTGAGCACATTCCAACTATGCTACAGGCTCCTCTCATCTCACTTTTCCCACTTCTTTTTAATAACTGGCCATGAAGCTTTTAACTGTGATCTCTTCATTTCAATTCTATTACTGAGGTTGGCAGAACTTATGTTTGTTGAATGAAAAAGGTTGATTGGATCAAAAGGCCTTAAACTTTAAAGCACCCGGGGGGACTTTTCTTTAAGACATCATCTTAAAGGAACAAATGGGTAATTGATCAGTGAGCCAAAGCTCACCAAACCTTCCCTTTTTATCTTTTAACATATAGCGTTCCTCGGATTCTCTTGTTGTATCATGACTATGCTTCATTATAATATATTTGACCAATGGAAAAGAAAAATAGATTTTTAAAACAGAAATGCAAGGTAAATATAATGGCACCTGATGTATAAGGTTAAAGGACAAGTGGAAAAACCAACACGTTTCAGATACACACATGAATAACAATTCATAAAGCAACATGCATAAAGTGTATCTGCCATAAGATGCAATAGCACAAAATGTGAATCAAATTAATGAAAGAGAAATTTATGTTGGTTCTCATCACAGAGCAAGAATATGGACACTGCAGTAAAGTATAAGCAGATGTCCATTTTTGAAACTTACTAAAAAAAAATGTTATAATTGAAGCACACAACAAACAAACTTTTCGTACCATTATGCGCTTTAAAATGAACAAATCATCACTAGCTGTATCATTAAAACACTGGTCCCGCGATGAATTAGTTTCTACACTCAGATTGTGTGGATCCAGACACAGAATACTAACAGGACTAGTCTTGCTTTTGCTCATTTGATTCAAGGCATCACCATTTTGAGAACAATTCCAGTGAAAAGCCAACCACACTTCACCATATGATCCACGATCAAACCTTCTCTTTAGTATGTACCTGACATGCAGGAACATTAAGCAATCTTCGCAATGATTCATGACGAACATTATTCATAATTTATTCAAGTAATAATAAAAAGTGGAAACAACATAAAATGAAAGTTAGCCTATGCATACAGTGTATATTGGCTATATTCAAGATCCCAGTTGCAGTGGCCTCATCAGCGAACCCAAAAATTTTCATAGGTACTGTGTCCAACATGAAACTTGGGATTGCTAGTAAAATATCTATTTTCCCGGTGAGACCATAGTTACCTAGTTCGCAATTTGATTGATTAGCATTCGAGTTCGCAATTCATAATTTTAGTCTTTGTTGGATCAATGAATTCGATTGAGTAGGTACATTTGATTCGCATCTCAATTCGTCAAATTTGTAGTTGGAGTTCGACAAATTCAATAAACCAATTCATTAGCGTCAATGCTTAGGCAATCATTAGAGCCCACATCTAAAATCCAAATCACTGAAAATAACTGTTCTTTATATTTACTATGGTGCAATTTTACTAATTAGAGTTACCAATCAAAAAATTACTAATTAGAGTTTTTTTATAACAATAAAATTTTATTAAGAAGCGAAAAGAACCAAAACAGGACAAGCCAGCTCACACAAGACTCCAAAAAAGAGTACTACGAAACAAAAGGTACTGTACATCAAAAATTAAGAGAAGAAAGAAAAACTCCCTCCCTTGCAAGAGCATCTGCCATGACATTAGTGTCTCTTAAAATATGACTGAAGCAAGCACCCAAATGAAGAGAAATATCTTGCACCTCCTCCACCCAATCCGCTAACCTCCATGGAAAAGAAGACTTACCAGAACACCACTGAATAACTGAAAAAGAACCGCCTTCAAGAATAACAGTGACACATCCCATCCTACGCAACTCACGGCAGCCAATCAAAAGAGCAAAACGTTCAGCTTCATTATCATCAATCGAATCCATAGGCCTTGAATAGTTTCGAACAACCACACCAGACCAATCTCTAATAACACCCCCAATTCCACCTCTTCTAAGAGAATGAACAAAACTTACAGCAAAATTTAGCTTTAGAACACCCCCACGGAGGATTCAACCAAAACACTCTATTAATGGGTTTAGCATTCCAACCTCCTCTCAAAACATCTACCCAAGAAATACTGAGATCACTCAGATCAACACCTTCAAACTCCTGTTTAGTCCGTACCCACTCTGAAACAGACCGAACAACCTCATCCACAGAACTACTTTTATTCCTGAATAATCTATCATTCATCTCCAACCAAAGCTTCCATAGTGTAGCATACAACACTAATTTCCATAAGATTCTGCCACGAATATACTTGCACCCAAATCAAATTACTAATTAGAGTTGGACCCACATAAATTGATTGTGTATAAAATACATTGTTAAATTAAAAACCAAAGTAAAACTTCATGCTTTACTGGCCTGCAATCGTAAGGTGCCACTTTGATTGGAGTTAGGCCTGTCAATTTGGCCCTGAGAAAGGGGGCCCGGCCCGGCCTGGCCCTCAAAAAGCCCTTAAAATGAGGGCTTTTCGTTAGGGCCGGGCTTGGACAATTTTTTGCAAGCCCTGAGATTTGAGGGCCGGGCTCGGACAATAGTGGCCCTGGCCCTGGCCTTCTTATTTTTATTTATTTTATATATAATATATACAAATATGTAAATATATACTAAAATGCCCTTATCATAGTCACTTTGCAATAATATGGGGGATATGAAGGCAATTTCATACCCACTTACCAATTAAAAAATGTCCTAAAAATCCATACATACATACTTCATTCATTTCATCTATATTTAATTATTTAAGTTATGTATTGTACTTAATACATAATCAATAAGTGTTGCATAGTTGCTTCTTATCACTTTCTTTTAGTTTTATTGCTTCTTATTTAAGTATTTTATATTATTTTTGTAAAACATTGTTGGTGCAAAAGGGGGTGTACTCATTTCTATTAATAATGATACACTTTTTCCTATATAGAGTTCTTAGGATATCAACCAATTCATAAAGTTAGTTTGAATGTGCATGGAACTTTAAGGATATGGGGTAATCCAAACATCCTTTTAATTAGATAATTATAACTCTCAATTCTTAAAAGTTTAAACTAATAGTATTTTTTAAATGTATTTATTTTTGTGACTAAAATCCAAGAATACGTAATAGTCAGATCAGTGTTAATTAAAAATAATGTCAATTGATAAAAGGTAGGTGAGTGTAAATGGTTTAAAACTCTCAAGATAAGACACTGCTGGAATGATTTCATATGTGGAAATTCATATGAAAGTCATATTAAAGGTGTGAAATGGATCATACTATTTAACCATTTTCCTTCTTTGTCAAAACAAATAAAATCATATGTACCCAAACCAAGTCACCAAAGCACTTTTTAGAGATGACTTATATTCTCCCAATGTTTTCTTAATGGTTCGTTTGCAATTGAGATTAGACAAGATAATAGATGTTTTTTCTTAATGATTTCTTTGCAATTGAGGTTAGACAGATCAAACTCATAACGCTCGATCACACTCAAATTTTGGTAACAATGTTAAAAAAATAATTTTCTTGTTTTGAAGTCCTGAGCCCTGCCCCTGCCCCGGCCCCGCTCTAGCCCTGGCCCTCGAGGGTAGGGTAAGGGCCTAGATAGTGAAGGCCCTCCGAGGGCTTTGGCCAGCTCAGGCTCGGCCCTCTGACAGCCCTAATTGGAGTTAGATGTGGATTAGCACTAATAGATAGGGGCACAATGCTTTTGAATTGCTTGGATTTTCAGGTGGGCACCACAACTGGTTCTATAGGACTCAATTTAGAGAACTACATGAGACTAATTTGATGACATTTTGAGAATCAAACTGTGAATTGATCGAAATGAACTATTCGGAGTTCGAAGACCTCATGAACAAACTAGGTAACTATGGTTGAGACCCAATTCTATCTTCATAGATTTCACGGGATACTTTCCTACAAAATTCCATTATAGCATCTATAACTGCCTCTGGTTTATGGGGGGCAGCCTAGCAAATAGACATCCACAGGAATTAGCTTATCAACTCCCCTAACAGTACAGCTCACACAAATTGTGATTGATATGAATTCACAAAATTAAAAAAGTACAAAAAAAACCCACAATATTAAAAATAATATTCCTTCATTTTCATTCCATAGCTTAGCTTGTGATCCATATGGGAGAATAATTACTAAGATTAGAAAATAACTACAAAGTTGTATGGGTCGTCATTCATGAATTAAGGATACATAAGTAGATAGCTACAAGAACTAAGGACCCAACAGACTATTAATTGAAATATAAAAACTAAATTTGAAATTAGCCCCAATTAACTAAATCAAGCTTGAGATGCATGGATGTATAATACCTACATACAAATATGTATATATATAGGGGAACGCTATGTGACGCCTGTTAAAGTATAAACTTGTATGATAAATAGGCCCAGCTCACTTGTATGATAATAGGCCCAGCCCACTTGTACATATGAGATCTAGTCATAACTTGTATGGTAGACTAAATCGTATGCTAGGCTGTTTTACCATATTTAGAGATTTAATTAGAATCTGATTTGATGATTTGTAGCCTAAATCTAGGCAATGTAAACTCTATATAAAGAATAGCAATCCAAGAAGACGGTAAGGTCGATTGGGAATCATTCTCACAAAAGTCTCTTTCTCTCTCTCTGTCATCTTTCTCTTTCTCTCTTTCTGTCATGGTATCAGAGCTTAGGATATGATCAATCTTCTTCTCTCATTGATCCACTGAGTCTTCCTGGCGTGGATCTTCTTCCTGGCGTGCTGATCTTCTCTGTTACTGTCACTGATCAACAGTGGCCCACCACGGATCATCCTCGTATCTCCAAGATATCACTACAGTTGTGATCGACTGTCCTTGAGGGTCTTTTTAAGGATTTTTATGGAATTTTTCCATCAGCTTTGAGGTAGGTTCCAGCCACTTCTTACTCTGTCGTTTTTAATCAAGTTTGGTCAGATAGTTTTCATCAAGACCGTCCAGATTTGTGGATCTGTACCCAAATCTCCTCATACTTGGACTGAAGGAAGTAACTTTGATCTTCTTTAAGATATTCAAACCTGATCTGTGTTTTGATCACTCTGTGGGGCCCACGAACAGATCTGGTCCCAAAACTCCAGATCGTCTGGCACTGTCTGGGCTGTTTGGGCTGTCTGGCATTGTCTGGGGCTCTCTTCTGCTATTTGTTAGTCCTGTTTGCTATTGTTGATGCTGCTTGTTACTGTTAAGGGCTGATTAATTGGGTACTGCTTAGTGTTATTGCTACTGTTAGTACACTGATTGCTGCATTATTATTTCACTGTTGAATCTGCACTGTTGGGGCTGTTTTTCTAAGAATATTTCTGCATTGATATTATAGAGAAAAATGATATCACTCTGGTTAAGTTTAATGGTAAAAACTATACCACTTGGTCTTTTCAAATTCAAATTTACCTTAAGGGTAAAGAACTCTGGGGACATCTTGATGGGTCAGATCCCAAACCTACTGATGATAAGCTTCTCACTAAATGGGAGGTTAAAGATTGTCAGATCATGACTTGGATATTGGGATCCGTCGATCCACAGTTTATCCTGAACCTTCGCCCATACAAGACGGCCCAAGAAATGTGGCTTTATTTAAAGAACATATATTTACAGGGAAATTCTGCTCGACGGTTTCATTTAGAACACGAAATCTCGCAGTTTGTTCAAGGGACCCTGTCGATACAGGATTACTACTCTCAGTTTACAAGTCTGTGGACTGATTATGCTGAGATTATTTATGCTGACCTTCCCGCTGCATCCTTATCCTCTATTCAAGAGATCCATCAAACAAGTCAGCGGGATCAGTTTCTGATGAAGTTACGGCCACAATTTGAAACTGTCCGCTCCAACTTAATGAGCAGGGTGCCATCCCCCTCACTCGAATCATGTTTGGGCGAACTTCTTAGAGAGGAACA
Source organism: Cinnamomum chago (assembly GCA_038049695.1). NCBI lineage: Eukaryota > Viridiplantae > Streptophyta > Magnoliopsida > Laurales > Lauraceae > Cinnamomum > Cinnamomum chago. The sequence goes on along the minus strand of CP142453.1, from coordinate 97,340,207 downwards.
GCGCTTGGTGACTCAAACAACACTTGCACAGACTTCTCCTCAGGCGGCTCCTATCGATGTTGCTTATATAGCCCGAGGTAAGCCCCAAGCCCGAGACATGAGCAAGGTCAAATGTTTTTGCTGTCAAAAACTCGGACATGTTTCCACTCAGTGCAACCAGAAGTTTTGTTCCTACTGCAAAACCAAAGGTCATGTTCTTCCGGAATGCAGGACACGACCTCAGAACAGGCCACAGCAACAAAGAGCTTATTCTGCACATCTTCCTGAAGCTTCTTCACCAGTCATGCCTGCACCACCTGAAGCATCTTCACTAGTCATGCCTGAACCACCTGCTGCCACTTCTTCTTCTACCCTTACTCCTGAAATGGTCCAACAAATGATCATAAATGCTTTCTCTGCACTTGGTCTGTCAGGTAAACCAAAATCTTCAGAATCCACCTGGTATATTGATTCAGGGGCCTCCAATCATATGACACACTCTCCTGCGAATATGACTCATATTAGGAAGTATGATGGAGACCTCTGCATCAATACTGCTGACGGTGGCAGTGTTCCCATTACCGCTGTTGGCCATGTTCCTCACTCCTCGCCCTTGCATAATGTTTTTCTGTCTCCTCGCTTAACCACCAATTTGTTATCAGTTGGTCAACTTGTTGATAATAATTACTCCATCCTTTTTTCTCGCTCTGGTTGTGTTGTGCAGGATCAAGTATCGGGGAAGGTGCTAGCGAAGGGCCCTAAGCAGGGAAGACTGTTTCCTCTCCAGATTTCGTCGCAAGAAAGGCCTCCTTCAGAGTCTGCTTTGCTTTCTCATTCTAGTCATAATAAATGCCAGTTGTGGCATAATCGTTTAGGACATCCTAATTCCAAAACTTTGATGTTTTTATTGAATTCTGGTTTAATTAATGATAATAAAATTTCTTTTAAGGATGTTTCTTCTAATTGTGATAGCTGCAAGATGGGGAAAGGGAAAACCCTTCCGTTTCCTCTTCATGATTCTTTGGCTCTAAAATGTTTTGATATTGTTCATAGTGATGTCTGGGGTATTGCACCTGTTATCTCTCATTCTCATTATAAATACTTTGTTACATTCATTGATGATTATAGTCGTTTTACTTGGATTTATTTTTTGCATTCTAAGTCTGATGTTTTCTCGGTTTTTAAGGTTTTCTTGTCTTATGTTGAAAATCAGTTTTCCACTACCATTAAAATTCTTAGATCTGATTCAGGGGGGGAGTATGTTTCTAAGGATTTTCAACTATTTTTGCAAACCAAAGGAATTATCTCCCAACGATCTTGTCCCTACACCCCCCAACAAAATGGTGTGTCTGAACGAAAAAACCGACATCTTTTAGATACTGCTCGTTCCCTCTTGCTAGCTTCTTCTGTCCCCACTAGGTTTTGGCCCGAAGCTCTCTCAACCGCTGTGCATGTAATAAATCGTTTACCTTCCTCTAGATTAGATAACCAGACACCTTTTTTTAGACTTTTTCAAAAAAATCCTCTTTATGATCATCTTCGTCCCTTTGGGTGTGTGTGTTTCGTTCTTCTCTCTCCCACTGAGCGTACTAAGTTAACAGCACAGTCCTCCAGATGTGCCTTTCTTGGGTATGCTCTTACTCAAAAAGGCTATCTATGTTATGATCCTACAGCCAAAAGAATTCGGGTGTCTCGTAATGTCGTGTTTTTCGAAAATCAGTATTTCTTTCCAAGGCATGGTGATTTGAATGACTCTGTCCCTTTATCTTTTTTACCACCCTTTTCAGATGCAATACCTCAACCGGTTACTCGTTTCAGGCCGAATTTTGTGTATGAACGACGGAAGGTTACAGCTGATTCTGCCTCTGGGTCTCTCCCTACGCCAACCATTCTTGCACCTGATCCTGCACTTGATCCACCTCCGGAGCCTCCTGCTCTTCGCCGATCCACTCGCCACATCAGGCCACCTGATCGTTATGGCTTTACCCATGCTTCATTATTAACCACTTTATCTTCTGTTTCTATCCCCAACTCATACTCTCAGGCAGTACAGCATGATTGTTGGATACAGGCTATGCAGGAAGAACTTACCGCTCTTCAAACAAATCATACATGGGACGTCGTTCCTTGTCCTTCATCTGTCAAACCCATTGGATGCAAATGGGTATACTCGGTGAAATTGAAATCTGATGGATCCTTGGATCGCTACAAAGCCCGCCTGGTTGCACTTGGAAACAGGCAGGAGTATGGTATCGATTATGAGGAGACTTTTGCTCCGGTGGCCAAAATGACAACTGTACGTACAGTTCTTGCAATAGCCGCTTCTCAGTCGTGGCCCCTGTATCAGATGGATGTGAAGAATGCATTTCTTCATGGGGACCTTCAAGAGGAAGTTTATATGCGTCTCCCTCAGGGAATTCCTTCTTCTTCCAAGACCGATGTCGCTCGTTTACGACGCTCCTTATATGGCCTTAAACAGGCGCCCAGAGCCTGGTTTGACAAGTTCCGTACCACTCTCCTCCGGCTTTCTTTTATCCAGAGCCCGTATGATCCTTCGATGTTCACGATTCATTCATCCAGAGGATCTACAATTCTCCTTGTGTATGTCGATGATATCATCATTACTGGCCCACACAGTGATATGATTCGACAAATACAGGCTGCTCTGCAAGATACATTTCATATGAAGGATTTGGGACCTTTGAATTATTTCTTGGGATTAGAAGTTCATCAATCAAAGAATGGTTTGTTTCTGCATCAACACAAATATGCTACTGACCTTGTGGCTCTCGCCGATCTAGGTGATTCTACCCCAGTTGACACCCCTTTAGAAGTGAATGTTAAGCTTCGTCAACAAGATGGTGAGCTCCTTCCTGATCCTACTTTTTATCGTCGGTTAGTTGGTAGCCTTGTCTACCTAACCATCACCCGACCAGATATCTCTTATGCTGTTAATCTGGTCAGTCAGTTTATGACAGTCCCGCGGCATCATCATTTGGCGGCAGTCAAACGGATTATTCGATATATCCTTGGTACCTCTACCCGTGGCTTATTTTTTCCAGTTGGCACACCGCTTACACTTTCTGCTTATTCTGACGCGGATTGGGCCGGCTGTCCGGACACACGCCGCTCTACTACAGGATGGTGCGTTTACTTGGGAGACGCCTTGATATCCTGGAAATGTAAAAAATAAGATAAAGTCTCCAAATCTTCCACGGAATCAGAATACCGTGCAATGTCTTCCGCTTGTGCTGAGATCCTATGGCTACGTGGGTTGCTCTCAGAGCTTGGATTCTTACAGACTCAATCAACTCCTCTTCATGCTGATAACACAAGTGCTATTCGAATCACTGAAAATCCTGTGTTTCATGAACGGACTAAGCATATAGAGGTGGACTGTCACTTCATTCGAGACGAGTATGATCGCAAAGTCATTACTCTTCCCCATATTTCCACTGAGTTCCAGCTTGCTGATATCTTCACCAAGGGCCTTCCACGGCCACGGCATGAATTCTTGGTTCGCAAATTGTTGCTGGTTGATTCCCCGCATCAATTTGAGGGGGGGTGTTAAAGTATAAACTTGTATGATAAATAGGCCCAGCTCACTTGTATGATAATAGGCCCAGCCCACTTGTACATATGAGATCTAGTCATAACTTGTATGGTAGACTAAATCGTATGCTAGGCTGTTTTACCATATTTAGAGATTTAATTAGAATCTGATTTGATGATTTGTAGCCTAAATCTAGGCAATGTAAACTCTATATAAAGAATAGCAATCCAAGAAGACGGTAAGGTCGATTGGGAATCATTCTCACAAAAGTCTCTTTCTCTCTCTCTGTCATCTTTCTCTTTCTCTCTTTCTGTCAACGCCCGGGCTTTTTTAAAAGAGGTACGCCCCTTCCTTTTAACTAATCAAATAGGAATGAGTTGTATTTGTATTGATTGTGGTTATCTGCATTGAATGTGGTGATTCGGAAAAAGAGGAAAGCAAATGGCTTCAAATGGCTTAAATGGCTCCTATTTTTTCTCTCTCCCACCCTCTGTCAAAAGGGCTAATGAATTGCTCCTACTTTTTCTCCATATGGCCCCTATTTTTTCTCACAACAAATGCATGAGACTAACACTAAAACTCTATAATTTTTTCTCCAAAATACTGCCACAGAGAAGAGTACAAATGAACAATGTGATTGTCAAATAAGGTTTTGAGATTTGAATTGATCATAGTTGGGCCCACCATAGATAACAAAAATGAGGTTTTTTTTAAATGAGGCTGCTTCTTCTAGGTTTTTTTTTTTTTCCCTCCTAATATTGGCCCTATATCTATGATGTGTAGAGTAGTACCTCAGGTTAGAATATATATGCATGGGGCCCACTTCAATCCCATTGTGGAGATTTACCCAAAAAAAAACCCTGTGGAGAGAGACCCAAGATGACTTCCAAACTTGGGTGAGGTCATGTGACAATTTTGATTTGAATGGATCAAAGTTGGGCCCCATCGTCTAGAACAAAAATGAGGTTCACTTTTTAAAAGGTGCTTCATGTGTGTGTTGTTTTTCTTTTCTTTTTTTTTTTTTTTTTATCTTCACTTCAATCCTATAGTGGATGATAAGGGCTTCAAGTCATCAGATGGGTCAGCTCGTGATCATAATCCAGCCAGGCATGATCCAGGGGGTACAACCCAACGATGTCTGTCCCATGTGACATGCCATTGAGATCCAACAGAAGGACAGGTCATGCATGTCGTCCCAACACATCAAATGCATCAACAGTAATTTGCAAGGTGTCCAGACTCCACTCCAATATACAACATGTCCACTCCAGCTGACATAGATTTTGGTGAACAAAAGGAAAGGAATTCAAAGGATATCCATGACAACCCAGATTCTTTGCAAGTTGCTACAGCTCCAGCATGGACGACAACTCTCAATCAAAAGTCAAAGAGTGCTACAACCTTTCTCACTTGATTATTGGACCAGGCATAAAATGAAACTCACTGTAATGTGATTATTTCCTTGATTGCTGATAACACTCATCATAGGGACGGTAGGTGATTTGCCAATGTATTAAATGTCAAAGATTGCTACAACCCTTCTCACTTGATTGCTTCTTTTTCATTGTATAAAATGTCAGCAGCTGATGTGGCATTAGTCAATTGGATTAATGAAAGAGGGCAAAAACGCCCCTCTCCAAATGGGGCATTCTGGAAAATTTCCCATATATATATAAATATATATATGGCTGCTACTCTCCTCAGCTGCAGCCTCCCTCTAATATCAGCTGCAGGCATGTGAGGGTTTCTAACAAAATACACTAGGGCACTAGGTAAGCATGATTAAAACAAATTGGAACAAGTAAACTTAATCATAAATCAACAAGTAGGCAAGTACACAAAATCCCCAAGTCAAAGCATTAATTACAAGTGTCCTAACCCTAAAATCAAACCTGATGATGCCAAAAATCCATATCTCACGAAGGATCCCTAAATCCATAGTGGTCAACCAACCTCAACCATAGTCATTAATTCCGAATTGTTTCGGTGCCGAAAAGGCCGAAATTTTTTGTTTCGATCAAGTGGCCGAAACGAAATTTCATATAAAACTTTTCATTTTAAATTTCGGCCAAAAATTCACATTTCGGCTGGAATGGTATTTTACATAATTAATTTTTTTTTATTTTTATACATATACATACTTTGTATATCTTATGTTTCCCCAAAATGCAATTCCAAAAGGTTTTACTATAGTAGATTAAATCCATATTTATTATTTTATTTTTTATTTTTCTACACATTATTTTTATATTTCCTCAAAATGTAATTACAAAAAGTTTTTCTGAAATTCCGAATTGGCTTAAACTTTTCATTTTGGAGGCCAGATTGAAATGGGGTCCGAAATGATATTGACAACTATGACCTCAACCAATGATTGGGTCGCCGCAAGCCTTTAATCCCTTGATTTAATCACAATTACTGAAATTAAGGCAAGTTGACATCATCCCTTTCGATTCTCATATGTCCTACACACAAAGATTGATAAAACAAGAATAGAACAAAGCCCTAATTGATACCTATTTTTGCAATAAAATCTAAACACAATTAATAGAATCTCAAATTCAGCAAACGAGGTTGGAAACATCAAAATCTAACAAACTCTAGTAGGATCCAATGTGAAAAACCCTAAAAACCAACAAACACAATGGAAAAGACCCAAAACAACCTGACATAGTCTCATGGTGATCAGCCAATGGGGGAAGCCCAATGGGACGCCACGGCCAAGCCTTTGGTTCAAATTTTTGTGGTTTCTTTTAGTTTGGCATCCATCTCTATCATTTCCTAGGGTTTCCAAGGTGATTCATATATAGAACTTGTAAAAACCAATTCACAAACCCTAAGGGGTTTGGCAATTTACTATTAAAGTAAAAGTAATGTAAATCGTCAAATCAAGAGAGAATAAAATATGAATGGCCTATGATGGTATCTTTTCTTTAGTGGATTGGTATGGAATCTTTTCGACTTTTTGGGTAAAAAGTGAGTGTTTTTTCGTCTTTTAGTGGAGAAAGGAGGTTGCTTTTTTACTTCTTTTTCTTTGAAAAGAAAGAGGTATGATGGTATTTTTTCTTTAGTGAATTGGTATGGAATCTTTTCGACTTTTTGGGTAAAAAGTGAGTTTTTTCGTCTTTTAGTGGAGAAAGGAGGTTGCTTTTTTACTTCTATTTCTTTGAAAAGAAAGAGGCATTTTAAAGATTTGTACTTTTGATGTGACACCTTGTCTGAAAAAGAGGCTTTACATTACTTTTACTAACCTAGTAAATTGCCAAACAGGCCCTAAGGAGATCAATTTCTGAACAAAGGACTAAATTCTACGTCATTGCACACACTATGGATCTCCAAATCTAGGCCAAAGCATCAAAATAAGACAAACCCTAATAAATCAAGTGATTAAAAACCCCAAAACCAAGTAACCATGATGGAAAGGCTTCAAATCACCGTGGGAAGTGGTCCCATGCTGTTCGGTCAAGGGGAATTCCCAAGAGAACCCCACAGCCAACACACATCCCTTGTTTACATCAAACACAATTTTGAGTCCCATACTCCCATTCCATCTTATAATTAGGGTTGGAGATGATTTTCAACATGATCCTATAACTAGAACAAGTTTCTAGAATTGAATTGAATACAAACAAAGGAGGAATCATGCATGGTCAATTAACCCTGATTGTTTACTAACTTTTGGTACGTTAGCATTGGTCTACTTCCTTGTTAAGGCTGTCTCACGTCAATTATCCACAAACCCTAGGTTGTTTTCCTTTCCTTCCTTCTATTTTATATTCTGGTTGTGTTACTTGAGATGAGAGAGGAGGAGGGGGAAGAGGGAGGGGGGCTGTGAGATAGGCATGGGCGTGTGAGTGTGTATGAGTGCACTCGGGCTGAGAAAAGCATATGTAAGAGAGGGGTTGGGCTTTGGATTGATGAGAAATAATAGGTTGGGCTTAATAAAGGGATTGAGAGTCTTGGTTTAATTGCACTTAGGGGTCTAGAAACCTGAGTCCTCATTGAATTGGAAGTTGGAACTCATGTTGGCTAATGTCAATTTCAGTTATACTCAAACACAATCCCTATTGGGCGTATGACTACATCTATAGTTGAGGGTAGGCTTCCTACGAGAATTAATTATCCTAGTTCCTCCCATCTTTCCAGCATATTTTCCTAGTTCAGTACCCTTTATCAACCAGGTCTCCCAATTTGACTCTGATAAGCAGTTTATTGTGCATTGGCTACCAACTAGGATAGCCGTAGGTTAAATATAGCCAATCCATTGGCTGTCCCTTAATAATTAAGAAGCACAGACACGGGACACCGACACGACACAACACGGCATTTCTCAAAAAAGTAGGACACGAACACGTCGGGGACATGTTAATATTTAATAATAATATCTCAAATCATATACTAAAAGATATTATCATTTTAACTTTGTAATCAATGCAGAGACAAGATAAAAGTAGGAGCACAGCAGAGAAAGAAAAAAAGAGCGGTAGCAAACAACAAAAGCAGTGCAGAGACAAAAAACAAAAGCAGCGCAGCAAAGAAAGAAAAAAAGAGCAGCAGCAAAAAAAAAAAAAGGAAAAAAAAAAAAGCGTACCTGATGAGCTAAAATCACGAGCAGAAGCAGTACCAAGCAAAAAAAGGAAGCAATGCAGCAGATCTTCTTCTTCTTCCTTCTTCCTTTTCTTACTTCTTCTTCTTCTCCTACTTCTTCTTATCTTTTTTCTTCTTCCAAATCTGACAACCAGATCGTTTTTTCTCTTTTATTAGGGCTGGACGGACGAATGCTATTAGGGGCTAGGGATGGACGAATTTTCCTCTTAAGTTATGACTTTTTACAAACAGCCCCCTTTTCTTTTCTTTTCTTTTTTTACTCTAATTTTAATTTTTTTTGCCAATTAAAAGAGGCCAGCGTGTCCCAGCGTGTCCGGACTATAAAATATAAAAAAATAGTGTCCGTGCTTCCTAGCTTAATAATTAATAATTTACTCAAGTAATCACTAATTAAGATTAGACCCTAAATAAGCTGGTCGAATTTCCAGATTATCATATTTATTATTTAATTATCATAAATCAATAAAATATAATTAAAATAATAATAGAAAAGTATTTTCCAGGGTCGGATCCAGATATAATCCACTGTTGATATGAATCTCTTTTTTTTTAAATATATTCACTTGAAAGTGATGAAGTTCTAGTTTCAAGCTATAATTTCTTTAAAAACAAAATGTCAGAAAAAAAAAATGCTTTAAAACTCACCTGAAGTTGGATGTTTCATACCCAAATGATGCTGAAGAGTTAAACCCAGTATCACTATCATAGAATGGAACCGATTCGAGCAAACCCAGAAACCTGGCAAAGCCTTCAGGATTTATGCATTGGCCTTCGCCACCTCCAAGATCCATCCCAAAGTGTAAACATAAATTTTGGTCATTATACAAACCTAAAGTTCCTCCACCTAAAATTATATGCAAACAATTAGATCACATTCATTCTTTGTAATTGATCCTTGTTATCAACTTGTCAAACCAAAATGATGTTTTGTACACAAGATGACAAGATGTCTTAATTTGCTGAAACGGTTCAAGAAGAGCAGACAACCTTCATGACAGCAGACAGCTGATAAATGATGATAAATAACTATGATATACATGGAAACGTAGGCTTTCTTACAATAAACAATTTTACAGTACTCACTTTGATCCTTACAATATGAAAATCCTCAAAATCGGTAAACAAGTTAATGAAGTTCCTCACCATAGCAGTCATGGAAGGAAGCACATTTACAATGTTAATTCCAATATAATAATAATTTCTATGTACCAGCTTGAGGGAGAATTGAGAAACTGTTAGGGCTTTAGCTGTAATTTTGGGTTAATGGGTTAGTTTATAATTATAATAGCAAGTATGTCTTAGATTAGGATTAAATTGAACTTGTATATTAGAGATGATATTATATGAATAGAATTTATTATTAAGGGACTAGGTTTCCTAGTATTTTTGCGATTAGGTTTCCCCATCGAGTTGATATGTTGTAATATATAAATAGCCATTGTCTATTCTCCAGAATACAAATTAAAGAATTCAGTCAAGATGTAGTCCCTAAGGGCCTGTTTGGCAACGTTTTCATGTTGTTCCCAATTTTATGCTCGGATAAGGTTGTGTCGAGATCAGGTTGTTCTGAGACTATACTCTCCAGAGCTTGTTTGGAAACATTATATCAAATTACTCTACAAAGAATATGATGTACGGAACTTGTTTGGTAACATTATAAACGTTCTACTCTAAGGAGTAGACATAAGATTTACAACGTGGGACCCACCTTTTATTCTTTGCAGCACTTTATAATTATTGTACATGGGGCCCACTTGTAGAAATTACAATGTGTTACCTACCTTTAAAAATTAGAACATGAAACCCATATTCATAGGATTTACAATGTGGGCCCACCTTTATAAAAATTATAATGTGGGGCTACCTTTTTGTAAATGTAAATATGGGACCCACCTTTAGAAATTACAATATGGTACCTCCTATAGAAATTAGAATATGCGGCTCACATTCATAGGATTTACAATGTGGGTCCACCCTTTGTGGTGGTGACTGGTGACCATATGACCCACATTTATGAATTACAAAGTGGATCCACATTTTTTGTGATTGTGGACATAGGGCCCATCTTTAAAAACTACAATGTGGTGCCCCACTTGTAAAAATTAGAACATGAGTGCAGTGCATTCATAGGATTTACAATGTGGGCCAGGAATTATAATTTGAGGCTATCTTTTTTTCTTAATTGTGAACACGGGACCCACCTTTAAAAAAAAACAATGTGGTACCCACCTTTAGAAATTCTAACATGAGGTCACATTCATAGGATTCACAATGTGGGCCCACAATCATAGGATTTAAAATGTGGCTCCACCTTTTGTGATTGTGATCATGAGAACCAATTTTAAGAATTATAATTTAATACCTGGGCCAGATCAGGCCCAGATTTTTTCTGGCCAATAAGTTAATGGGCTGGGTTGGGTTGTCTTGACCTGCTTCTAACCATTTTTGGCCCATATGTGTTGTTAAGTTGTTAGAAACGGCATTCCTGAAGGGGGGGAATTGCTATCTCTGAACTTGGGGGAGTGGTTCCAACGAATGAAATTTGGGGTTATCCCCAGATGGCCTCTTCTTCTTCTCTCTTATTAGTTCCCATATTGATCTCCATGGTTTGCAATTGGTTTCCAAAGGAGAAGGTAGCAGAGTGGAGAAAGAGAGATCTCCTCTGAAGATCACCAGAGACCAACCAAGCTTGTGGGAAGGAGGAAGAAGCGGGAACACATAGTGGATGCAGCACTTGAGATCCCACATCGACCGTGCTACGATTTACTACACTAGGAGGTGAGTAATCTTTCCAATACATAGATTTGTAGATTTTTGGTTTATACTGTGATCATGTGGTTCCTGAATATAATGAATTTGAGTTAAGGGGGAAACAAGGATCAGCACTTGATTTCTGACAGATCTTGGAAATTCCATCGGGGTAGACCAAGATCTGTAATTTTCCAATTTAATCAGTAAGAGATTATTGATGCCTGTGTAATACTGGATGTGAGATGTAATGGTATACAGGTGTTGATTTGATCAGCAAAGAGAAAACAGATGAGAAACTCAAGCCAGAGGCTTGGTTTCCAACCCCATCGACAGATACAAGATCTGTCGATGGGGGTACTGTGATCAGGGGGCCCACCCATTCAAGCATCACAACCAGGAATCTGGTAGGGGACCCCTGGGCGACCATGGCCTAGATGGACCCATCCAGGATGGGTCCCATCTGACCACACATCATATGCCCAAAGTCTCTGCATCGTCACTATTGGGAAATTTCTGGGATTTTCCATGGTTGGGTTGTGGGGCCCACTGGTCCACCTGATCAAAGATCAGGACCAGTTACTTACTTCACCCTTGATGGGCGACCAAAGTGCACTTGGTTCCAGAGGACATGAACCATGTAGGGCCCACCATCAGAATAACCTTGTTCTAAGTATGTGGAACTGTTCTGGGAGAGAAAATACAAAACACAGTGACTTAATTTCAAGCCAACAGAGCATGTAGGACCCCTAGTATGTCTGATCCTTTAATCAGAACTAGTCATCGGGGTCTACCCTGATAGGCGACGAAGTAGACCTGGACCCATGTGAAATGGGCCCAGCTTGGGGGCCCACCGATTGTCTTTTTGTTTAGCAGAGACGTTATTTTGTAGAAACAGGTAGGTGTCGACATCTACAGTGGGACCCACTATCTGATTCAATCTGAGATTAGGACCTCACATATTGAAGGGGGCTCAGTGACGATCTAAATGGTGGTGGTCTCATGTGTCCTGGCCTCCATCTGACTAGTTATCCAGGAACTTCAATATTGTTAGCTGTAAAAGGGAAATTATGAAATTTAGTTGTAACTGTTTGAATTGTGGGGCCCAATCACGATTATTGATGGAAAATCCAATCCCTTAAGAGTAAAGCCTACCACTAGGTGACCATAGACATTAGGTCTCCTCTTGATTTGGACCATTAGGATTCACTATTTCTTATCATCCAAAGTACTGGGCGTGAGGTCCACTGTATGAAAATGAGGAACAGTGTCTCTGTCAACCCAACACAGTAATAACTGAGTACATATCAAATACTACCCAAGACCAAATATTGTCAACTACTTTTGAGATGAACCCCAAGGACTTCTTTCATGATTATTATATGTACAGCAAGGTTATCTGTATCAGGTAGTGTTCTAAGAGTTATAAACTAATTGATATTCATACAAATTTTGTATAGGCTGGGTATCTTAGTGTGGGACTGTTGGAGTTATATAACTCAAAGTTATATATTATTAAGCACATATTATGATAAAATTGAAGCATGTTGTTGATTATGAGGGAATACCCAAGTTAATGGGGTAAACTCTAAAACTAATAGTAATTATGTATGTTAGTTTAAACCCTATTGACAACACAGAAATTAGAAAACATGTGATTAGTACACAAAGAGGGTACTAAATGTTATATTAAAGTGGGGCCTTATTTATCCCGATGTTGTGGAACTAATCTTATGTTAATATAATTGGTGTGTAAAAATCCCTTGATAATGTTATTGAACGCATAATGAAATTACGCGAATTAATGAATTTTCTTATGAGAATATTTGCTATGAATTATATGAAACAGTGGCACCTTATCTGAAATATCCGAAAGGATCATTACTTCTATTTGAACATTGAACCCCTTGCGGGGTAGGAGGTATAAGGTTGGACGGGGACTGAATTACTGTTTATGAAATTAATTCCCTTACGGGGTGTTTTTAAATGAATTATGAAAATGACTTCCTTTTTGGGAAGGGATTGAAATACTGAAAACTTTGATGATAGAGTTCCATTATAAGAACCCATAATTGGGATTATTGATCTTATTAAAGTTATGGACAAGATATGAAACCTCATTAGAAAATAAGAAGAACTCTTTTTGTAATACATTATTATCTTGTGAATGCTTCCGCACTTTTGTCAATTCATTATTTTATCAATGAACTGTGTATGTGGTAATATTACTCACCAGACTTCTGATGAGTGGTTTGCCCCACTTCAGGTATGCATCGTATGGGGGAGCTTGGCAACGGGGAAAATCAGCCATTGGACTTCAATATGCGTGGCTGATAAGAGAGAGCGTCATAATGGAATTGGAATAGATACTAGCATTACTGCTTTCAATAAATGTTGATTTTAGGATTTGACTGGCATACTTATTCATGTCTCTTTTCTAATTAATTTGATTCCTCAAATAAATAATTTCTTGCTCAGCTCCTTGTCTTAACTTGATTTATGAAGTGATATGGATTCCTTATAGTAAGGCCCTGGATCCTGATGAGCTCCGGGATTCGGGGTGTTACATATAAAGTGGAGCCACCTTTTATGTGATTGTGGACATGGAACCCACCTTTAGAAATTACATCATCATTCTCACCTTTATAAATTAGAATACAGGCCCACATTCATGGGATTTATAATGTGGTCCCACCATTATAATTTTATAATATGGGCCCACCTTTTGTGATTGTGACCATGGACGCACCTTTAGAAATTACAACGTGATGCCCACCTTTAGAAATTGAAAAATGGGGCCCACATCCATAGAACTTATAATGTGGTCCCACCATTATAGGAATTATAATATGGGCCCCACCTTTTGTGATTGTGACCATATAACCCACCTTCAGGAATTACCAAGTGGGGCCACTTTATTTGAGATAAGTGAGAGAATTTGAAATCTTTAAATGTCATTCTTTAAAAGGCAAGAGATAAGTATGAAACAATTGTGCCAGTGGGTTGTTTCTTTAAAAAAATAAAGTTTTTTTGTTCCAACTTTCGTATGCCAGCAGGTTAAGATTTTGAGATTCCTTCCAGTGAGACCAAATTTGGAACAGTGATTTACACATACCAAATATGTTTTCTATAACATTATCTCGAGGGAACATGGGAACATCCGAATGGCATGATGCCAAACGCACCCTAAATTTCTACTTCAGATTGAACTGCTAAACCCACTTTGTATGTCTTCTTTCAAATTTCTACTCCTGGCTTCTCATTCTTTTTCTTTTCTATTCTTTTCTTTTCTTTTTTTCTTAACACTAGTGATCGGAAGATGTAATAAGACCTCCATAGCCCCTCTGCAACCTCTTCTCAACTAAGGTGGCTTGCCTAAATGCTTCCACAACTGAAAAATAGGATGCAGAGACATCATATCCACCATCATGGACCATAACCTCTTCATCAATCTTGCAACCAGTTGCTCCTCTGATGTGAGAAAGTTACTCCAAGCAACAATTAATGAACTCCTTATGCAAGATAGACCTCAGAGGCCACATGTGTACGGCCCAAGTAGATTTAGGATTTTTTATTTACTAATTATAGTCATTAGTTTCTAATTTTATTTAAAGAATTGTAATTAGATTTAGGTTTCCAATTTCATTAGGATTATTTTTTTATTTCCTAAGTTAGATTATTAGGTTTTCTTAGCCACCAAGTTTTCCTTTTCTAATTTATATGCTTTGTAAGAGATTTATTTTCAGAGTTTGATTAATTGAAATTGGGCTTTCCCATTGAGGTCCGTCCTCGTTATTGTCTCTGCAGAGATTTGTTGAAGTGTCTCCTAACACGTGCTTCGGCACCCTATTCTGCTTCAGCACTTTCCAACAATTCCTAACCCTAGGGCTCGCATCAATTAGTATCAGAGTCGAACGATCCCTCGATTGATCGGCGTGATTACCCCAAGTTTCAATCAACCCACCACCAAATGTCGTCACCCCCAACAAATTATCTAAATCCTATCTCCTATTGAAATCCCTCACAACCAATCCGCATCCTCGACCGCAAACCCTTTGTTAACCCCTTCTCCATCTTAGTAAAATAAAGAAAAAAAAAAAAAAAAAAACCGAGAACCCAGGCCACTCGCCCCGCCCAGAACCCCAACCATATTTTCCCACTCCGCCGATCCAAATCCCCAAATCTAAATCCCAATGTAACCCATCGTTTTGTCTCCCACAGTCTAAAACCCTATTCACACCCATCGGCCAACAATCCCACCCCTGACGTCGTCTACTCCCCATCTTCACACAAACTTGAACCCTCAACCCAGAAAAAAAAAAAAGGAAAGGAGCTGAGCCAAAGTGAAAAAAAAAAAAAAAAGAAAGACGACGACGGCGACGAAAGGTACTTACCTGGTTCCCAGCCAAACCACAGTCGCTCGAGCTCGTCATTAACCATCGTCATCGCTTCTCTTGAAACCAGCAAGCAAGAGGAGACAAGGAGTCTTCGCCGATCTCAGCCCCATCACGCCACCATCAATCGGAGCAGCCGTCATCGTGTCATCTCGGCGCACCAATTCTTCAGTCGAAGAGATAGAACGAGGGAGGGCAAAGAGCATTCAAGAAGAGCAGCCTACTCTTTTCATCTCAACTGAAAGGATCCTTTTTCTCTCTTCACCAGGCCCGAAAACCAAAAAGAGGAAGAGACGTGCTAGTAGCGACTCGTGTAATTGTGTTTGAGTGTCTACTCATTTTTTTCCTGCAATTTCTAGGTCTCATTTGTCGAGCCTAACTCGGGATTGGTTTGGGTACAACCAATTATGACAGATCAAGTTAGCAGAAAACAACAACAGTGCTAGCGTCATCTTGCCACATCCGCCCATTCAGTCAAGGCAATTTGATCGTTATTGTCTTTGATACCAATTGATGCAAGCCCTAGGGTCAAGGATTGCTGGAAAGTGCTGAACGCAATAGGGTGCCGAAGCACGTGCCTGGAGACACTTCAACAAATCTCTACAAAGACAATAACGAGGGCGCACCTAAATGGGAAAACCCAATTTCAATTAATCAAACTCTAAAAATAAATCTCTTACAAAGTATATAAATAAGAAAAAGAAAACTTGGTGGCTAAGAAAACCTAATAATGTAACTGAGGAAATAAAATAATAATCTTAATGAAATTAGAAACCTAAACCTAATTACAATCCTTTAAATAAAATTAGAAACTAATAACTATAATTAGCATAAAAATTTCCTAAATCTACTTGGGCCCTACACATGTGACCTTTTGAGGTCCATCCTACATCAACTCCTTTGACTCCTACCCCTCTGTATGATCCTCTTTTCTCAACTCGCATTGATAAACAGAAGCATGTAATCAATACGCAAGAAGGTTCTCACGACAAATTCCATCACACATGAACACACTTGAAATTTCATCTCCCACCATGCAAAAGCACTTCCCATCAGTTTCATAGAAATTAGCTTAACCTTTCCTCTGACAAATCCTTGTAATTAAATATTCATTCCATCGCATCTACCCAATCAAGGAAATCATCTTCACGCATACTCCCATGGTTTTTTAAGATCTCAACTTTGGCCACAAGATCTTGTCCATGTTCATCCCAGCAATCTCTACATCCCTTTCGTCGTGTCTCTTCACATGGTGATGGAGCACCACAAGGAGAGGGTTAACATCACACCCTTGAGATAAATCATCATCAGTTTGGATAGAAGGTTCTCGAATCACTATTAACTTCAGCGAGTTGCTAGGAGATGGCTCACATATGCATATGCATCTGCCATTCCAAATTACATGAATCCAAGAAGAATAGTTTCCATCAAAGTTCATTTTGAAGAAGCATCATGTTCTTTCTCATTTTGAAGAAGCATCATGTTCTTTCTTTCGTAATTAATGGTTGTTTAGTAACTAATGATGAAATTCTTGAATGAAAAAAGCATTTTGCAAATCCTTCTCTCCTCTGCTAATGTGGAATTGAAATCTCATTTGTTTACACATTTAAGTATTATTACATATCCATTATTGACCACAATTGTAACTATAGCATGAATAAAGTGAAAAAAGGATTGAATACAAAATTTTGGCATGCTATATGATTAAAATACCAACAGATGAAAAGTTTTTACATAAAGATTAATAAAGAGAACTTCAATTTATTTTATCTATATAGTAAGTTATTACTCACTGGGCCAAAAAAAATATTGAGAAAAACTATACATCAAAATTGATCTCCATGATTTCGGATCATCAAGCAAATAATGAAAAGATACAAGAAGATTTAAAAAAATGTTCTCTAAACGAAATGATAACATAGCAATTAAGACTGCAGATCAAAAAAAGAATAACTTTGGGCACTCACAAAAGTAGCTTTACATACTATGAGGGTGTCCATGGAATTCAGCTAGAGCCTGTGCTGGGTTATAGCTTTCAATTTTCTCATCATCCGTTCGAGGTAGAAATACATAATCCAGATTCTCATTAAGACTCTCAGATAAATAGAAACAGCCAAATTTGTTTTGTTCCCCTTCAACCTAGGTCAAGGTTAAACCAATTGGCATTAAAACAAGGATGAAGTGTGCATGTAATAAAAGTGTGATATTTAACAACTAAACCATGGAAAATATCATCCTGCCACCATTTAGAGAAGTCACACACCCTTATAATAAAGACTACAATATTAGAGTTAATATAAATGGTCCAGCCCTAGGATTTGCATAGACTCCTTCAGATTTGAGTTTGTACGCGTGGGGATCATCGTTTATTGATATGGACCATTGATCTGGCAAGCATCCTACTCGATGGGCCATAACTTAAAAAGCTCAAAAAACTAAGATCCAAACCCTTTGATTAACATTCCAATTTGAAAATCAAAATCCAAAAGCAAAAGTGGTTCACATTCAACCAAAAAAGGCCATTTCACAGCTAGGATCTTCCAACGTGGATTGGTTTTCAACATTATCTATAGAATATTAGGGCTATCACGTCAATCTTGAAATGGAGGTTTACTTGCCTTGAATGGGCTTTTACCAGCGAGAGAAAGCTCTGGTTTTCAACACTTCTAATAGATAAGAAATAGTGAGGAGGACCTGATATATAATGAGTAGCAGCAACAAGAGAATAACAAGGAGGAAGGGGAACAAGATGACGGTCATAACTTCCACAGACCACCGGATTTTTCAAACTTCCTTCTTCATATAACTGAAATCAAGTTCTGCTACAACTCTCATAATCCACTCCACTAAAACAGAAAAACAGAGGAAGAAATAATAACAAGATGAAGAAGAAGCTAATACAAGGTGTTCGATTCCTGCTTGGGTTATACAAAACGGAAAATGAGAGAGAGAAAGAGCTGGTGCTTGCTGGCTCTTTCTACAGGAAGAAGATAAACGAGAGAGAGGAGCTGGAGTGGTCGAATGAGATGGAGGAGAAATGAGAGAAAACCGGAAAAATACAGAAAATCCGAGAAATCTCTGGATTTTTCAAAATAGTGATGTTTTTCAAAATTTTATAAAAAACCTTCATGACAGGCATCAAATCCCATTGGAAGCTATCCCAAATGAGTTCACTAGAAGCGAAAATCGATCACCATTTGACCCATTTCCTAATGAATTTGAAACCAAAATCATCGAAAAATTCCATCGTTACAAAATTTTCATAAAAATAAAATTACAAATAAGTCCTTAACAATGGAAAATGCCTCATTTTTTATCAAATGACATTTCAAAACAATAAGGGTCCAAAACAAGAAATGTTCAGCATAATTTTACAAATACAATGATATCAAGAAACTGATAATATCATACCATATAATTAATCTAGCACACTAATCACAATTATTAACTAATCATACTTAATTAAATATAAACACGGTTTAAAAATCAGGGATCTCACATTTTCCCCACCTTAGAACATTTCCTCCTCCAAATGTAAATATACCTCATGAAATAGCAAGGATATTTCTCCTGAACTTGATCTCTAACTTCCCAAGTAGCCTCTACTGGTGTATGATTCTCCCAAAGCAATTTCACCCAATGAATCATCTTAGTACACAACACTTTTTCTCTGGTATCCAAAATTTTCACCGGTTTCTCTTTATAAGTTGTCTTTTTCTTATTTGCAGAGGCTCATACTGAATCACATGCGAAGAATCTAGTACATATTTCCTCAACATAGAAACATGAAAAACATCATGAATACCAAGTAACTCCATTCGACAGTCCCCGGCATAACCCATTTCATATCAAAACAATTAAGCACAAAAGACCAAACTTTACAAGCAAACTTGCAATGGATTAGCAAATGATGTACAGTTTCCTCTACTTGTAAGCACATAGGAAATCCGTTAGTTATAACATGATTTCTTTTCCTTAACTTATCAATCGTCAAAATCTTATGCTTCCTTGCCACCCAACAAAAAGTTAACACTCTAGGCGGAACTGAAGGGTCCCAAAAAGAATTCTAACCTGCCATTGGTCCAATTTTGTCACTCAAAACATTATAAAAAGACTTAACTGAAAACTGCCCTTTAGCATCTGGTTTCTATATTCTTACATCAGATCTATCCACTGAAAAATAAATCTTATTGAGCATACCCAACAAGGTAGCAAAGTCAAAGATCGCGATATCTGTCATATTCCTTCTAAAAGAGAAATCCCAAACAACCCGTCCAGCCTCCATAGAAAAATTATCGGCATCAAAACCCTGTTGTCTACAATCCAACAAAAAAAAGATTTGGGAATTGATTAGACAGCACCACTTGTCCGCACCATTCATCCTGCCCAAATTTAACCCGAAGACCATCATTGTTAGACCCCGACCCAGACCTTTACGATTAGTGTGCGATTAGTATGTATTTAGTCCTAAGTGAGTTTAGTTGTTGTTGGGTTAGAAGTAATTAGTTCTAGTCTTGAACATAGCTTTGGGAATTTTGAGAACGTTCAGTATTAATTAGACACACTCAGGAAGGCCTGAGTGCACGTGTGAGCTTGGGAAGATCGTATTGATTTACGTGTGATTGTGATTTTGATTTCATTTGAATGATGTTTCGACGTGTTGCAACTTTCATTTTAAGCATATTCATAATTGAAGCCCAAAAAACCCATGTTTTGGCCCAAAGAGGGTAAAATGGTCTTTTATGTACAAATCTGGACACAATTTTCGAGATCTCAAAACCATGTCAAAATATACTTTTTGGAAACTAGATTTTTCGACGATCGTTTTATCCTTCTTCGTCTAAGTCATCCGAGGTCCTCAAGACCATGTTTTCGTAGTTTCAAGTTCAGCTAGTTGGGGCCCATTTTCCTCACTTAAGCCCCATCTCCCTCTCTTTTCATTCACTTTACCAATTCCTGCAACTTTCTTGACCTAGGGCAAGGAAAGCTCTTCTTCTCTTCAATCTTCTTCATCTTGCATGCTTTGGCTAGAGAGCCCCAAATAGAATTCCAAGCTTACCATCTTCTTCATCTCTTTGCAAGCTTTCCATTGATACAAGTTTCTTGGAGCTTCTTGTGGAACAAGCTCCACATTTTCGTCCTTCTCTCTTGTTTGACCTTCTCTAGGTAAGAGCTTTCACTCATGTCTTTCATAGAGTTATTTTGATTCCTTAAGATCATGTTTTTCATGTTTGCAAACCCTTTCGTTAAAATGGGTTCTTTGGTTCCATTTTTGAGTGAGTTTGTGTTTTCTCTTGGGTTTTCTTGTAGTGTTGGCTTAACTCTTGAGTGAAGTGCTTGGAGAGGATTATTAGCATTTGGGCAAGGCAAGTAATCTCTATAGGATCTTTGTGCATGTGTATTTTAAGCTACATTGTTGTTTTGGGAATTTTGCATACAAATATGTTTACAAGCTTCATGATTGTGTTTTCTTCGGATTGAATGTTAAGATTTGGACAAATATGTGTGTTTTACCCTTGGAGAGCATGTAGGCTCAAGGGAATGCAGGTGGAATGAGAATAAGAAGAAGGGTAGGAGAAAGATGTGAAAAACCTGCACTGAAACGCGTGTCCCGTGCATTGGCGGTCAGCTTGCGGCTAGCCGCCAGTCTCCACTTCGGCTAACCGCAGGCTAACCGAACTCGGCGGTTACTTTTCCAGTAGCTAGCTTTTGCATCAGGGTTCGGCGGTCAGCCCTGCGGTCACCTCGCGGTTAACCGCCAGCCTCCCTTGCGGCTAACCGTAAGCCAACCGTGGGTATTTCGGTTCCTTTTCCAGAGAGCTGTTTCAGACCTGGGTTTCCAGCGGTCACCTTGCGGCTAGCCGCCAGTTCCCGTTTTGGCTAGCCGACAGCTGACCGCGAGCTGACCGAAATTGTCACATTTGCTTGTTTTGAAGAGTTTTTTGCAAGAATGAAAACTAGAACATGTTTAGGGGCCTTTAGTCTGATATTATGCACTCGAAACTCGAGATGTCCTTGAACTTCGGGGGCACCAATTCTGTTTTAATTCCAACATCTGGGCTTCGGCTGCATAACGATCAACCAAGGGTACTTGCATGAACTTGATAGGCTTTGTATTCGTGCTTTGGTTTCGATATAATGAAGATCCTCGTGTACTCGTTTTGAAGTTAAATACAAGCTATTTTCGAAGATGTGTTTCAAGAAAAAGGGGATCACTTCCTAAGCGTGTTATGCATATTAATTATGCCCTTGCTAGTCGTGTTCATCGTGTTTTGATAAGTGATTTCCCCCTTTTTTATCTCGACGTGTTTAGACCGTGTTTCGCGTGTTTTGTGCATTCATGAATTAAGTAAACACCACTGAGCTTACACTGCCCTTTCAGTTTGATCCACTGTCTGGGGGTCTTTAAACATGTGGACTGTCTGCAGACTGGTCGTGTATTTATTACACATCGTGCGTGTCCGGTTCCGCGGCCGGAATTCCCGTCTTTGTGGGAAATCGTGTCGTGCTTATATTATGTATATCGTGCTTGTCGTGCGTGCTTGCTCTTTTCATTATATAAATGATAGAGAAAGGATGGGCTCTTTGTGGATTGTAACTATTCATGATATATTATGTATTCATGCTTCATGCTAGTTTGTTTCGGTGTCTCAGCTTTGTTCGCATTCTTGAAAATGTACCTCAATTTTGATAGTATTTCATATCAAGGATTTGTTTATATGTTTTCTCTAAAAGTTATTGTTCATGTTCATGCCTAAATTGATTACCTGCCAAACCGTCGTGTTTGACCCTTGTTTGTTGGTGCCCAGGTGCAGGAGACGTTACCTTTGAGGAGGAGCGTCAGGAGGAGGCTTGTGAGCCAACCCCTGTGAGAGAGTGGCAGCCCGACGATGTCATCTAGATGTCAGGCGGGTTCTTGAGTCTCGTTACCTTTTGTCATGGGATTTCTTTTGCTATATTTTGAGAATTGTATTGGCCTTTGTTGGCCTCTTATGGAATTGTAACTTAACTTACTTTTGATTAGTCTTATAACTTGAATATTAATGGGAATGCCATGTTAGTTTCTTCCTTTGATACTATGCCTTGTGATCATTTGTTATGGCACCTAAATGTTTTGTTGGTGCTCATCTTGATGTGTTTTGTTACACGCTTCCGCATACTTGTATGTGTGAGCCAGATTCCGCTTGTCCTTGGGAATCCTCACCGCGGGAACCTGTGGGAAAGTATCATTTACTGCGTCGCGGGCCCGGGATCCGTTCCGGGGTCGCGACAATCATGGACCCTATACCGAATCCAAGCAAACTCCACATGAACAAATAAACAAACTTTCATAAACCAAAAATCCTGTTAGCTTGGAACGGAACACACCACGCACCAATACACACCTTATATTTACCAATAATAATTTTCTGCCACAATCCCTATCCCGGTTCTCCCACCCTCCAAAGCCACTTACCCAATATAGCTTTATTGATTTTTTCAATAGAACGGATACACAAACCACCTTGAGATAGTGGTTTACACACGTTCTCCCATTGGACCAAATGATACTCTTTTCGTCTCAACAGAGCCATTCCATAGGAAATCCCGTTGTATTTTTATATCCTCTAAAAAATTGTTTTAGGGCAATGGAAGCGTGAAAGAAAATAAATTGGGATACTAGATAGAACTGATTTAATTAGAGTAACATGACCGCCCATAAACAGATATCTACCCTTCCAAGAACTTTATTTCTTTTCAATCCGCTCTACAACCGGATCCCAAAGACGTTTCTTTGGTAGTCCCAAACATAAAGGGAGCCCCAAATGCTTAGCAGGAAGCTTACCAACTTTACACCTAAAAACATGTGCCAAAAAAGCAACATGACTTTCTTCCATCCGAATTCCAATCAATTCACACTTAAAATAATTAATCTTCATCCCCGAAAGGAACTCAAACCACTTCAAAATACTCTTTAGATTTTGCAACTGATCCAACGAAGCATCACAAAACATAATGGTATCATCTGCAAACTGTAAATATATTACCTCAATATTGGCATTCTCCATTGTAAATGTATTCATGTTGGTTAGCCGTACTAAGTTAGATTCTATCATGCATTTCTAAATTCATAATTCAAATAAGCAATTTACTACAATTGTATATAACAAAGGATATATAAATTATAAAATCATGCTTAAATAAAGTTAAAAGCTCAAATTTAAAATTCAAACCAAATAACAAATTACCTTTCATCAAAACAATATGTTTTTGTTGAGTGTAGAGAAAAGAATATCTCTCCCAAAGGGGGTGTCTAATAGGATGTACCTAGAGAAGAGCCCTTGAGAAGAACTCTCTATATCGACAGTAATTCGGCGAGACCATGTGTTTTTTGGTGTTCTTTTAAACATAGAAGGATAAAAGAGTTGCGTAGAAATGTTATTTGGAGAGAAGAAGAAAAGAAATAAGTCCTATTATGCATTTTAAGATTTTTTTGAAAGTAGGAATCTGTCTCACTCCGTAGCGGCCGTAGCAGCTATGGATGTGAGCGGCACTAAATTCCATTTAGACCGCTACACCCAAATATAGTGGCCTTTGATCCATGGTCATTGCAACCTTCAAACACTCGTACTACACCTGCCACTCTTAGTCCTGAAGCATTACGACATATTGTGTATCCACCACGAGATTCTCTGGTAATGCCTCTCCTTGTGCCAGATGGTATCTTGATTCTGGTGCATCAAATCACATGACCATGAGGCACCAAAATTTGGCCAACCTTAAGCCATATATTGGAACAACTTGAGTTCATATTGCCAATGGTGATAAAATGAATATCTCCGATATAGGGGATGGTCATTTTTCTTCCCTCACTTTACCTAATGTTCCTGTTGTCCCTTATGTCATAATCCCATATTTGTTACCCACCTTATTGATAACAATTATATCGTTTTGCCAAATCTGACCGAAATGCATGAATTTTTTATTTTCTTTTTTTATGTTAAACGATGGTTTCCTCGTGAATGAAGTATCATGTTCTTTTAAAGATGTTCTCTTTGATTTTCCTAATTGTAATCTAGGAAACAGCAAAGCACAACCTTTTTCCCACTCATTATGAGATTAATGCAGATTACTTTGACCTAACCCACAGTTTTTCTGTGATGGGTGTTAAATATAGAACTAGGCAACTAGGAAGCTGAATGCGAAGAAAAATAGGAGCGGAAGATTATTTTCCTTGGACTTGATGTCACGGCATACTCTCTTCACATAATTCATGCCTAACCCATTTACTAAACAGGGAAAAAATGTAACCAAGCCTAATCCAAAAGTTACAAGTGTCAACTTCAAACTAGGTGTTATAGCCCCGACCAACTCAACATGATATTGTCCGCTTTGGCTAATGTGCACGGACGAGGACTTCTCAGGCAATAACCCATCCCGGTATTGCTCTCGCCTCAGCACACTTAACTTTGGAGTTCTTATGGGATCCAGTACCGCACAGCTTTAAAATGCATCATGTTAAGTTAAGACTAGGTTTGACTAATAAGCCCGGGGTCAGGACTTGGATATTTCCAATATGAGACTTGGAAAAAGCCTCAAGGTGCAAACCAAAGCACTCCATCCTTACCCCTGCAGGATCACTTAACCTAATCTTGCCTTAAGGGATTACCCAGGCGGATTGGGGTCTCACACACCCCCCCCCCCCACAAAAAAAAAAAAAAATCGGAAATAGAACCATCTCGTCTCTGATACCAATTATCACAGCCCCAACCGACCCAACATGATATTGTCCACTTTCGCCCACATGCACGCGTGAGGACTTCTCAGGCAGTCACCCATCCTGATACTGCTCTCGCTCAAGCACGCTTGACTTTGGAGTTCTTATGGGATTCGGGGTGCACAGCATTAAAACACGTCATGTTAAGTTAAGATGGGGTTTGACTTATAAGCCCAGGGTTAAGACTTAGATATTTCCGATGCGGAACTTGAACAAAGCCTCACGGAGCTAACTGAATCACTCCACGCTTACCCTTGCGGATTCCCGTTTCTTGGCTCAAAGGATCACTTGACCTGATCTTGCCTCAAGGGATTACCTAGGCCTATTATGTCATTTATAGAGATGGAATAGAACACAGAAAATACAAAATGATGTTTTAATCCAGTGCCCATTAGAGTCGACCGTTCTCCCATTATAAAGGGGCTGAATGCCCTGATTACATGCAACTATCATTATCTCATCTAATCTAGATCCTAA
This sequence comes from Cinnamomum chago, assembly GCA_038049695.1. Lineage (NCBI taxonomy): Eukaryota > Viridiplantae > Streptophyta > Magnoliopsida > Laurales > Lauraceae > Cinnamomum > Cinnamomum chago. The sequence continues at coordinate 97,314,691 of CP142453.1, read as the reverse complement.
AAACCAGTTTTACAATTGACTAAGTAAGATATGATGACTGGGCCCAAAATGGGCCTGGGCTTGGATTGACACCCCCCCTCAAATTGATGCTGGGGAGTCAAAGCAGCAATTTGGAAACAAGAAATTGATGTCGAGGCCGAGGAAGTCCCTTTGTGAAGATATCTGCAAACTGAAACTCGGTAGGGACATAAGGGAGACTAATGACATCCCGCTTATATTCATCCCGAATAAAGTGATAGTCAACTTCGATATGTTTGGTACGTTCATGGAAGACGGGATTTTCAGTGATTTGGATAGCCCCAGTATTGTCAGCATGCAATGGAGTAGGATATGTTTGAGTGAACTCAAGTTCCGAGAGAAGGCCCCGTAGCCATAAGACTTCAGAACAAGCAGAAGACATGGCCCTATATTCAGCTTCCGTGGAAGATCTGGACACACGTTCTTGTTTCTTGCATTTCCAAGAAATAAGCGAATTTCCAAGGTACATGCACCAACCAGTAGTAGAACGACGCGTGTCTTAACAGCCTGCCCAATCAGCATCCGCATAAACAGTCAAATGAAGAGGATTATCCTTTGGATAATATAAACCACGAGGGGCAGTTCTGAGCAGATAGCGGATAATGCGCTTGACAGCTATCAAATGAAGGTGTCGAGGAGCGGTCATGAATTGGCTCACAAGATTAACAGCATAAGATATGTCAGGTCTAGTGATGGTGAGATAGACAAGACTTCCCACCAGGCGCCGATATGTATGAGGATCAGGAAAAAGGTCTCCATCATCTTTACTCAGGTTGAGATTTACCTCGACAGGTGTATCAACAGGCGAAGAATCATGGAGGTCAGCCAACTCGATAAGGTGTATTTGTGTTGATTAACAAAGAGACCGCGGGGAGATTGATGCACCTCTAAGCCCAAGAAATAATGCAAAGGACCCAAATCCTTCATATGAAAGTAATTCCGGAGGGAATCTTGGAGAGATTTGATCATATCATCATCCGTGCCAGTGCTAATAATATCGTCTACATACACCAGAAGCACAGTAACCCCTGTAGATGTGTGGCATAGAAAGAGAGATGGATCATAAGGGCTTTGAGTAAAGCCACTTTCGCATAAACGACCCCTGAAGGTGTCAAACCATGCACGAGGAGCTTGCTTTAGACCATAAAGTGATTTCCGCAGCCGACAGACGGACCTCGTGGAAGGAGAGGGGACGCCTTGTGGTATACGCATATAGACCTCTTCTTGCAAATCCCCATGGAGAAATCCATTTTTGACATCCATTTGGTATAATGGCCAAGACTGAGATGCAGCAATGGCAAGAAGTAACTTAACAGATGTCATCTTTGCCACAGGTGCAAACGTCTCCTCGTAGTCAATGCCATACTCCTGTCTGTTTCCGAGCGCCACAAGTCTAGCTTTGTGTCTATCCAAGGACCCATCAGATTTAAGTTTGATCGAGTAGATCCATTTGCAACCAATGGGCTTAACTGCTGAAGGACACTCCACAATATCCCATGTGTGATTCAAAGCCAATGCATCTAATTCCTGGTTCCAGCAATCTTGTTGGACAGCTTGAAAATAAGAACTTTGGATAGAGATAGAAGATAGGGTGGTCATCAAAGAAGTATGGTAAATCCATACCGCTCAGGCGGTCTAGAATTTCTGGAGCAGCGACGTAAGGCAGGAGTAGGCGTGGAACCATTTGTCGGTGGAGGATCAGGGGGAGGGCCATCTGCAGTGGGAGGTTTCTCCCGTCGGTGGTATACAAAAGCAGGATTAAACCTAGTAACAGAGGTTTGATCCGAAAAACCTGGTAAGAGAGCTGGTGAAGAGGGAGGAGGACAATCCATGTGAGTTTGGAAGAAATATTGATTTTCAAAGAAAATAACATTTCTAGAAACCCTGATACGACGACCAATGGGATCATAACAAACAAAACCTTTTTGATTAGTGGCATAGCCCAAAAAAGCACACCTGCGAGATTGTGCTGTTAGTTTCGTTCTTTCTGTGGGAGGTAGATGAACGAAGCAAATGTAGGTGATCAAACACAGGATGATGACCAAACAATTTAAAATGAGGTGTTAAATGAGCAATGGTAGGTGATGGAAGGCGGTTAATGAGATAGACAGCCGTGGTGAGAGCTTCAGTCCAAAAACGAGGGGGAACGGATGATTCAATCAGAAAAGTTCTAGTGACATCAAGAAGATGTCTGTTTTTCCGTTCCGCGACTCAATTTTGTTGTGGAGTATACGGACAAGTACGTTGAGAAATGATTCCTATATTGTTTAGAAAGGATTGAAAATCCTTGGAAACATACTCCCCCCCTGAGTCTGAGCGCAAAGTTTTAATGCATTTAGAGAATTGGTTTTCAACATAGGTAACAAAAAATTTAAATGCATTAAGAACATCAGACTTCGAATGTAATAAATAAATCCAAGTAAATCTGCTGTAGTCATCAATGAATGTTACAAAGTACTTGAAATGACCATGGGAAAGGGTCGGAGCAATGCCCCAAACATCACTGTGAATCAAGTCAAAACATGCAGTATTCCGTGTGGTGGAGTGTGAAAAAAGTAAAGTTTTACTCTTCCCTAATTTATAAGCATCACAGTCAAAAGAAACAGAGTCAATAGGTTTATTTAATAATCCAGATTGAAATAAAGCAGACAAAGTAGAGGCATTTGGATGACCAAGTCTATTATGCCACAATCGAGAATTATTCTGAATAAAAAAATAAAATAACTGATGTAAAGTTTTATTCTCAATAACAGAAGACATTGGTAAGAAAAAAAGTCTGCCACGCTTAGGCCCCCTTGCGATCACTTCCCCCGACTCCTGGTCCTGCACAACACAGCCAAAAGAAGAAAAGGAGACATTGCAATTATTTTCAACAAGTTGACCCACAGAAACCAAATTAGTAGCAAGATGAGGAGAAACTAAAACATTGGTTAAGGGTAAGGGGCTAGGGGTATCACCAACAGAGGTGATGGGGAGATGATCTCCGTTGGCAGATTGAACAGTGAGATGACCAGTGTAAGGAACGACATTCTGTAATGTTATGGGTGAAGAGGCCATATGGTTACTTGCACCAGAATCTAAGTACCATGTATTGGAAAGAGAGGAATCAGTACTTGCGATGTTCATGGATGCCAAGGCATTGATGATCATTTGGTTAACCATCTCAGGGGTGAGAGGAGCTGGAGACGCAGATTGTGATGAGGAACCAGGCTGTGAGGATGAATCATACTGCAGAGAACCACTGAAGTCAGATGATGTGTAGCGTGCAGTGGTTACTGTGTAAGCAGTAGGAGCTGACGACACGGTGGAAGTACCAGGAGCGGACTGCACATAGTTGCGGAGAGTAGAATTGCGAGCCTTCTTCCAACATTCATCAATAACATGACCAGTGGCTTTACAATATCGGCAAATTCTTGCCTTGCATTGATTTGCATAATGACCATACTTGTTGCAGTTATGGCACTGAACTTTACTGATGTCCCGAGAAGGTTGTCTGGTTGCAATAACATAGGCAAACGGAGCCTCAGCAGATCTTTGTTGTTCCAAAGTAGTTTTAGTAGCCAGACGTTGTTCTTCCCGCAGAAGTTCCTGAAGGCAGGTATCCAAGCTGGGAAGAGTAGCCCTGCTCATCAAGTTTGATCTAACTGCTTCAAACTCCAGACGAAGTTTCATGAGAAGCTGATCCCGATGACTACTTTGCTGTTATAGAAGTAATTCCGGTAGGAGTGCTGTAGACACCGTGGCAAACTTAATCTCATCATATTCGGACCACAGTCTGCGAAAGCCATTGTAATACTCTTGAATAGACTGGGTGCCTTGAGTGAATTGAGAGATTTCAAGTTTCAATTGAAACTGACGAGCAGCTTTGCCTTCTTGATAAATGTTCTTAAGATAGTCCCACATTTCGCGGGCATTTTTACAAGGTTTAAGGTTGAGAATAAAATGGGATTCAATAGAGCCCAGCAACCAGGACTTGATTTTAGCATCCTTTGTTTTCCAAACTAAAATCTTCTTATCATCTTCCTCAGGTTGAGGTTCAGATCCATCGATATGTGCCCAGAGTTCTTTTCCTTCCAAGTAAATTTGAAATTGGAAGGCCCATGAGGTATAATTTGTTCCATCAAATCGAACCAGGGTTATCTCATGTTTTTCCATTACTAAAGACTTGTAAGAAGCACACCCAATTTTAATAACACAAACAGGAGGTGTTGCAACAGATAGCAACCAACAGACTAGATCTGACGGTGAAAAATGTCCAGAGGAGAGGCAACAACAGCAGGAAGAAGTAATACCAATGATAAAGAAATTAACAGCCAGCAGCAGTAGTAGTCTCAGATGAAAAAATAATCATCCGGCAAACAATAAAAGGAGCAACAGCAGCAGTAATAGTAACCCAGATGAAGGAGCAATCAACAGCAGAAATCAAGTAGCAGTAGATAAGGAAGACAAAATTAACCAAAACGGGCACCAGCAGCAGCAAAGTCCAGCAAAGAACCAGAACAACAAGTAGCAATAAAAATCAAAAAAATGTCCAAGTCGTCTGAGAGTAGAACTGGACCTGGGCCCCACTAGGTGATCTCTGGGTAGATCAGAGAGTGGGGATGGGTGAACAGGATAATCACGCAACTATTGGAAGTGGTCACAGTCAAATCAGATCCAGATCCTTGATTTTGGACAGCCGAGATAAAAACAAGTGGAAAAAATTGAATTTCAACAAGAACAGGTAGAAGACCTACCTCTGATGATCAATAAATCTTGAAAAAATCTTCATAAACAAGAAGATATTCAGTCGACCAAGAGGGAAGAATCCACTGAGAATGGTGATGTTGATCACAGGTGGGCCACGCCTGATCAGAGATGATCAGGGATGATCAGAGATGATCCAGCTGAAGAAAAAGATCACAGATAGCTTCCAAGGCTTGGAAGATGACTCAGGAGACGATCAGAGATGATCAACCTGGGACCGGTGAAAAACCCACGCTGCTGTATGTTACAAACAGTAACAGAAACCAAAGAATGCACTGACGAGCCTGTCGTCAAGGTGCTGATATGCACGTGGGCCCCACTAGTTGATCTGATGACAGATCTGAAGGTTGAGATGGATGCACAGATCTTCTATGCAACTAATGGAAGTAGTCTCATCAAAAACCAGGTCAAATCAAAGATTTGGTGCGGCTGTGATGAAAACAAGTGAGGAAATCCGAAAATCCATAAAAGTTGCCAGACGACCAACCTCTGATGAGAAATAATTCCAGAAAAAATCACCAAAATTCCTGAAATAGACCTGCGACCATACTGGGCTACTTTTGCAGATGAGTTTATGATGTTCTGAAGTGGGCCACGTCTGATATGAGATGATCAGATCTGATCATGGAGTATCTGGGATGATCAGTGATGATCTGAGGTTGCACGGACGGCTTCCAGATCATTGGATGTGAAAGAAACTAAAACCCTAGGCTCTAATACCATGTCATTTATAGAGATGGAACAGAACACAGAAAATACAAAATGATGTTTTAATCCAGTGCCCATTAGAGTCGACTGTTCTCCCATTATAAAGGGGCTGAATGCCCAGATTACATGCAACTATCATTATCTCATCTAATCTAGATCCTAAAAAACAGTTTTACAATTGACTAAGTAAGATATGATGACTGGGCCCAAAATGGGCCTGGGCTTGGATTGACAGATTGGGGTCTCACACTAGGTTGGGCTTGGGTCAAGTTGATGGTCAAACTAACTGATTAAAACAGGCAGAACAACAAAATAATAGCATCTAAGAGGATCTGCATATACACAGAAGTGCCATCTAAAAATTTAAAAGCATGCACGACGAATCATGAAGCTCGATGGATAATGCTTTAGCAGGATAAGGTATCATCAGAGTATGCATGTTTCTGAAGGAAAGAAAAACACTGCAATGTGAGTCTTACCAATAACTTGTTGAATTTTGCAGTAATCTGTTGGACAAATTCCATAGGTATAAGGCCGGAACCGATGGCATCATTAGCTGAACAGTAAGACAACATGACAAAATCAAACTAATAAGATCAATGTTGAAGCAAATGGACCCACTTCCATTAGTCTCAAAGAACAAAGAATAAATCAGAAAATTTCCGATTTCTAACTTAAGATGGAGCAGATAAAAACTGAACTTTTCAATCTATTCTTCTAGTTGTTGTTAACTTGTTCTCTATTATAGCTAGAGTCCTATCGTAAACAGCTTTATAATATTTGAGTAACAATAGCAATAAAATATGGATGAAAAAAATCCATGCTAACTTATGAGTTAGGTTTGGTTAAAGCATTAAGAGTTCTAAAATAGAATTTGAATTATTTTAGGGTTACAAATTAGGTATGAAGGGTCAATAAGGATTCGTATCCAGGTCTCTATATGGAGTCCAGAATTAAATCACAGTCCATACTGAGACAGCTTAGTCAAATGGTAACAGTACTTGCCTAGCAACTGTTTTCAGTGGTGGCCAAGTTTGACAACATAAGTGAGGTAAAATACCATGATATGGAGAGGTTTAAATAACATTAACGTGGTTGGATTTTTTTTCTTTTTTTTATTAATGAGTTTCTTAATGGAAGGATAGGGGTTAGAAGCCTCAAAATAAAATTCAGTCCTCGTCATCATCATCAAAGCATTGTCCCAACTATGGTGCGGGGCAGGGAGCTACATCATGTTGAGTCCCTACTTTTCCCTTCCCTCATTCTTACAAGCTTGAAAATATGTTTCTCCCATTTTCTTCTTCCCAACTTATTATATAGGTCATCAGACGCTTTGAACTTTGCATCACTTGCTACTTTCTTAACTTCCTTCTTTGCCGCCTTATACATTTCATAATTTTACACATTTCTAGTCCTCTGCCAAACTTTGTTACAGTCCTTACTCTTGCATGGCTTTCCGAACCTCTACACTTCACGTCCAGGCTTTTTTTATCATAGTGTCTTTCCCTTTCGACTCTCCGATCACCTCTTTTGAAACCCTTCATATACAGTCATCCATTTGGTTCCACATCACCATAGTTTCTCCCTCCAAATTTTGTTCTCCCCTTCATCACTTAATCCTTAAATGTTGTTGCCTATCCCCTTTTAAATAACCCCCACCTTGTTTTAGGGAACCTTCTATTTACTACCCCTCTTTCTACTTCTAATGCAAACATCTAAAACTAATATCATGTGATGTCAAACTCTTTCCATGAATAACCTTACGATCTTTACAAGCTAGTTGGTCATGTTTTCTAAGTAGAAAAAAAATTCTATCTGACACTAATTAGTTCAAAAATCTATCTAACACTTACTAGTTCAACTCTTAAAGGTAAAATTAAATGTTCACATCTCTTTTTAAAGTAGGTGTTTACCATTGCAAGGTCAAATATCAATTGCAAATTCCAAGAAGTGAGTTCCAACAAATTCCTTTCTTCAAATCCTTATCCTCCATACACTCTCTCCTACCCCCAACTACCCTTTGCTACATGCCCATTTAAGTCCCCTCATAGGAAAATCTTTTCAGCAATTTCAATTTCTCGTACTAAACCATCCATGTTCTCCCAAACTTGTCTCTTAAAACTTTCATCTGATCTTACTAGGGGTGCATAGACACTAATGATATGTATTATATCTTCCTCTAAAACTAGCTTAATTTCTTTCCTTTTTTTTCTCTTTTTCTCATGTTCTCCCAAACTTGTCTCTTAAAACTTTCATCTATTCTTACTAGGGGTGCATAGACACTAATGATATGTATTATATCTTCCTCTAAAACTAGCTTAATTTCTTTCCTTTTTTTTCTCTTTTTCTTTTTTTTTTGAATGGCTACTTTCATCAAAGAGAAAAGAAAGCAGTGCATGAGAACTATATTGACAAGCTCAACACCCAAAAGAAGACAAGATAATGAGGCAAACATGAAACCCCACCAGGACAAGCATTACAAGGAAGTAGAACAAGAGCAAACCATACACTACAACCCGACATTTAACCCAGCAACTTCTTTCCAATTTAGCATGATTTGATCAACAGAGATACCATGGAAGATGGGATTTGTCAAGACCCAGCTTGCAATAGAGAATTTAATCCTTTCACACAAAATGTCACAGCTGCTCTCCACCCGTTCAAAGCATCTAGCATTCCTTATCCCCCAAAAATATTTCCCGTCAAATCCTTATCTACTACAATTCTTACTCCATTTCTAACACTGTTCCTTCCAGTGTAATAGAGTTTGTAGCCATGCTTGCAGAGGTGGAAGGTGACTCTATCTATTTAAAGTGGGGTTGTGGTTTTCCTAGTTATCCGTGGCAGATAAGTAATTGGACTAGATGAATGAAATCCGATGCAACTATAAGCAGCTTTTCCTTCCCTCATGTCCCTCAGCTGGTTAATTCCATTGTACATCTAGCGAAAAAGGAATGTCTCCTTCACTCTCTATGCTGTTTGATGTTTGATTTGTTTGAAGAACAGGAATTTTAAGTGGTTGTATTTTTGTTTTTTATTAAAAAAATAATCTTTCAGAAAAAATACCACAAAACAATCACTAAGGCATGTGGTTATTTTCAGTTACTTTCTTCAATTGACTAATGGGCTTTGAGTGCAAATAATTTACAACATGCATCCATTTGAGAAGAAGGAAATTCCAGATTTCATCAGTACATCAAAATCAAAAGAAAGCTTCTGATTTCTTTTCAAGCAGAATATAAATTTCCTGAATAATAGGTAGTAACTAACAATGTATAAATTTGAAAGACCCCAACGTAAAACAGGAGGAGAACTTGGGTCAATATAAATTGACAACCCAAAAGGCACCAACTTGAATCAATATAAGAGCACACCATCTCTTAGAAAGACAGCTGATATAGCACTTGGAAAAGTCTTCTATTTGTTTGTTCACTGTATGATTTTAGTTGTGCACTATGCATGCACTTTTTCATAAATTGCTTAAGGAATCATAAAAAACGAGAGGCTACCTGATTTCAAGTGGATGAGATTTGGTAGCTCAGAAGCTGAAGAATGAACTCTTTCTAGATCACATCTTTCATTTTGCACGGTTCCAGGAACACCAGAGGATCTCAATGGAACCACAACAGCTGCAATGTTGTCCATGCTTCCTTTCGCAAAAGCAGTGTTTACAATGCAGTCTGCCAATGACTGTGCACTGGTAGAACAGAATTCTGATTTCCCATTGCCATGCATGTGTACATCCCACAATATATCACAGATATCCTGGGTGGTCAGTTTTTCAAAGACACCATCAGTTGCCGCCACAAGGTAGCTGTCATTTTCTGTTAGAGGCTGCCAATCTGTCACCTCAGGAACAGGTATAACACCATAACTGACAATGACAAAACATAAAGACTTGAGTGAGAAGAATATGAAATCTTAATCCATTTTAGAAAAACTACATAAAACTTGACTCATTTATGGTGAAAAAAGAAAAAGTCCAGAACTCAAAAATAGAAATATACATGTGCTTAGAGAAATTGGTGATGACACAACAAGAGAGGATCTGGCAGTTGGAACACATGCTGATAGGTTTCAATCATTTGCTTTAGATTTCTTGCACGTGGGTATATGGATACCAGAAAAATTATTCATGTACTCTGTAGTTTTATGTTAATCTTTTTTTGCACAGTATATGACTTGCATCTCATACCATGTGCAAAATGGATAACAATTGAAGTCATGCCGGTAAAGCACTCATTCAGACCTCTAAACTGTCCCAACACCATTTATAATTCGAAGCATTGGTCCTGAAACAACTCAAAGAAACCAAGAGATTTTGGAGTCGTTGTGTTGGGTTAATACTCCCAACCACTCTATTTACAATGGAGTCTCATATGCGCTATTAGTAATGAGCTTATCAGCATAAGTACAAAGAGGTTTGACTTACTACCTGAATCTAAGCAAATGTATGGTACATGAGAGACTATCAAATAAAGGTGATATATGCGAGAGATTAAAGTGCACAGAAGACCAAAGTGGCACTAATTCTCTATATGTTTCATGTGATCATGGACCATCGTTGTGAGCAATCTGGAGAGTACATGCACTGTCGCAATATAGAGGGGCCAGGCCGGGCACATAAGCACATACCATTTCAGGAAGTAGCCAACGAATCCAAATAACCTCAACTTAGGAGCTAAGGCATGATATTTAACCTCAGCAAAAGAACAAGAAATAACAGATAGCTGGCCAAGAAAGATGCAGAAATCTACAGTAGATCGACATGTGTCAACACATCCTGCCCAATCAAAATCAGAGTAGGCAATAATCTAGAAAGAGCTATCCACTCAAGAGAAGAAGAGACTAATTCATTGTGCCTTGAAGATATCTCAAGATTCTTAGAATGACTCCCCAGTGTATAGAAGTAGGAGCACAGACGAACTGAGTAACCACTTGGGCAAAGACGAACTGAGTAACCACTTAGAAATGCAATGTAAGGCCAAGTGATAGTCAAATAGACAAGACTGCTTCCAAAATGTTGATAGCAAGTGAGGTCGAGAGAGGAGTGTCACCAGAACCAAAAACCTTTTGATTGAGCTCAAGTGGAGTGCTAACAGTTTTGGAATCGGTTAGCCATGCTCTGAAGAATGTCTCCAAAATACTACATTTGAGAAAGAAGGTGGCCCTGAGGAGAGTAGGCAACTTGTACACTCAAGTAGCATAGAGGATTCTTATATCAAACTGCAAGCTGAGACGTCTTGAGAGACCGGATTCCTTATTGATCATCGCCTATGATAAGCATATCATCAATATAGAGAAGGAGCTGCCAACCACGTATGGTAGAAAGGCAAAACAGTGCAGAGTAATGAAAACTTCGGGAATAGCCAATAATGAGAATGATTGCTGAAGCGTTCAAACCAAGCATGAGAAGCTTGTTTTTTTTTTGGGTAGAAATGAGAAGCTTGTTTGAGTCCATTGATTTTACCAATATCAGATTCTCATTCTTCTTCCATAGAAGAATCTATTGTTTCTCTGTTTAGTAAAAACATATTTCCAAAGTTTTCAAACTTTCAAGAAATTAGTCATGAGATGGGCCCATTAGGCATAGTTTGTCCCATCAAGCCAAATAGAGATGACTTGGGCATATTGGAAGTTAATGTGCAACTAGAATGTAACCCAAGCAAGAGAAGGTTCTAGTAGTGCTCAGAGATGTCAGATAACCAGCAGAAACAGTGCAAAAATACCAAAGAAAAAATAGAAAGTCCAAGTTGGGCGTCTAGGCCAGACAATTGGGAAAAGGACCAGAATGAGCTCAAAATGCCATCTTTTCACCGATCAAAGCTCCAGGTTATCTTTGTAGGCACGTGGCACAAGTCTCCAAATTTGAAGCCAATACAACCAAAATCGAATGAATCCTTTAATACAGTCACTTTTTCAAAAAAAAAAAAAAAAAAAAAACAAATGAATGAATGGATCCAACTACTGAGACAGAAAACTAACTGAAAAACTATCAAATCTGAAAACTGGCTGAAAACTAACTCAAATGAAGTCCAAATGGGCTGAAAAATTAGAGGATTACTTCTTTATGATGGACGACCAAGTGGGAGAAATATCACGTGGTTTGGGATCAGGATTGGGCCCCACCAGAAGAAGAATCATATGCCAACTATATAAATGGCTGAAATAAGTTGATTGGGATGGAGATTGGAGCATATGGGACAAGAAAAAGGCTACTTTAAGTCCTTTCACAGAGATCTGTGGGTCTTAGAAGCAGATTTGTGGGTTCCACAATAGAACAACAATGGGTTGGGACTGTTGATACACCACTCTCAAAAAAATAAAAAATCCATGATCACTTGGATTAGACGGACAAAGAGCATAGACTCTGATACCATGAAATAACTCAAAGAAAACAAGAGATTTTGGAGAAGTAATTGTGCTGGGTAATCTAATGGTGGAGCCAGGATTTTCTTTGGTAGGGTGGTGTAAGCAAAAGGTGACCAATAATATTTTATATTTATTAACCTATTACTAATAATTGTAAAAAATGAATTTATTTTTTTCATTTTTTTCCTTTTTTTTGTTTTTTTTTTTTTTTTTGAAATGGGGTTTTTTCAATTATATCAAAAGAAAAAAACCTAAATTTCAAATTTTCTAACATTTTCGAAGACATAATTTTTCCAAACTTTGTCAGCTTGGTTAAACTTAAAACATAGAAAGACTAGTGCTCACCAGAATAAATCCATACCACTAAAAAAGGTAATAATCTTTTCCTACTTGTTGGGCGACCCTAGCGGTGTGTGGGTTTACGGGTTTGGGCCTATTGAGGCCCAGTTGAATGAGGCCCAAAAAGGGCATATTTATGGGTTTTCCTAAACAGTTCTCTAAATATGGGCAGGCCATTGGGTTCCCAACTCCAATTCAAGTTGTTCAATTTTTAATCCAACACTTACAGACCCCTTTGGTGCTTTCAAACTGATAAATAGACCTTTTGGCAAGCCAATTGATACGATTATGTCTGCCATCATCGCTAGATATGAGCTGATCCGCATCACAAAACTATTAATGAGATGTAAGACTACAAAAACACAGATGGAATAGATTAAGCCTAATATCAACATTAGCAAATGCCTAAAAAAATGGCAACTGAAGGAAAGAAGGTACTATATTTACATGAGAGTTGGAAACATCACCTTCTGAAGGACACGTCTCCAATAGCTCGAGACAAAGCAAGTTCACCATTGACTCGTGGCACACCACCCCACTCTATAACATAACCACCAGCAGCTTCTACTCGTGTTCTTTCATCATCTCTATCAGGGTGATGATCTTCCGTAAGCTCCCTAACACAAAAATATGTTGATCTTCCAGAGGTTACTAACTTAGAGTTCTCATTTTCTCTCATAAGAGATACGGCATTATTACGTCTTCTCCGTCTATGCAACTTTGAAAGCGTACCTACAGAGTACAATATAAAGCATCTTTTTTTCATCAATCATGCGAGAAAGACTGAAAGAGTACTTGAATGATTCAACAGAAAGAAACTGGTCACCAAATTCATAATCCATGCCTGATGCCCAATTCAAAGGCTTAAATTCAGTAAAACACAATTAGAACTATCTTTAGCAAAAATTTACACCTTTAAATTCCTGAGTGGAAAGAAACCTTTCTGAGCATAGAAGAGCTTTTGAGTCTCCAACATTGGCAACTAAAATCTGACCATCTGCTATAAGAACAATGGTGGCTGTAGATCCTGATTCAAGATTATTTTTGTAAGCTTCCTGCATGTATTTCAAGAAGATAAGAAATAAAGGATCAAAGAATCAAAAAGGAAGCTGCAATCGTAAAAATAATAATAATAATAATAATAACAAATAAAAAACTGAGAATGAACAAGAGGAAGAAAACTTGCCTTAAAAAATGTTGCATCAATATCACGAATTGTTCTCAACAATGATTCCTTCAAGATTTCCTTATGAAATGCTCCATTAAATATCTGTGGATAAATCAACTTTATCCTATGGCTGCAGGAAATATACTAATTAGAGGTCCTAAATCCTCTCTTGAATTCTTGGTGGTTAAACTTTTTTGTCCCCAAGTTATGCAAATAATTAGCAAGTGGTTGTGTTGTTGGTGAGGGACCTAGGTAGTGTTTGTGGGTGTGTGCGTATTTCCCAAAGCAAAAAAAGAAAGAAGGAAAGAAAGAAAATAAGAAATAAATAAATTATCTTATATTCTTTTGTTACAAATTGGCATGCAATTTTGATTTTTTTTGTGTCATATATGAGATTTTTTTTTTTTTTTTTTTGTTGTAGTTCATAATGAACCAAATCAACATGTGAATTAAATCGATCTGCTATTATACGGAACCACTATTGCTGAATTATATGTATGATGTGTACATATAAAGTTATTCCTATTACTTTCTTAAAGATGCACCTAGTATAATTAGGGGTGCACCAGGCAGTCACTGACTTCTTCCTGAAACCTCTCTAGGTAGTTTGATTTCTTGGTAACTTATTTTGTCTCTTTAAGTAATGCAAATAATTAGTGTAGTATCGGTTGTGGTGGGAAATGGTTATCCATGGATTTGCAGATCTTAAAGATCTTCAAGACGCTTCAGAGTCTTAACAGAAAAGAATGGGATGAGGAGGTCTTCCAGAGAACTTATCTCCTGTGAATATTTCAAAAAAGTACAAAAGTTGTCTCATTTTCAAAAAAGTAAATGAATAATTGAATATTTCAAAAAAGTATAAAAGTTTTCCACAATTCTTTCAACCAAATGCTCTCCATAAAAAAAATTTGAGAAATGGTGGCGCAGCCCCGGGAACCTCGATCGTAACTATAGACCAATCTCGAGGATGAGATTGACCGGATCCAAAGGATTCCAGCCCTAGGGCACAAGACAAGCCACAACACTCAAGAGAAATAACTCACGATAATTTTATTAATTGAATAAGCATTCTAATTACACTGAGGTTTTGTGTGCATAGTGTGGATACACCATCCAATCGAAAGATAAAAATCTATAGAACGATTCATGAATTTGTAATAGATCTATGGAGTAGCTCATGAGAGGAGTTGTTGTTGAGAAATCTGAAACTGGAAGGGGTAAATTTTGTAATTCCTATGGAATCGTAGTTTAAATATAAACATAGTCTAAAATAGGGTCAGTTGACTCGTTCCAATTCATTGGCTTAATCCGAAATATTAGAATAAGATAGGATCGTTGTATTGACAAACAAGACATTTTTGTTTTTAACAAGAAAAAAGTGTGTTTTTTTTATCCCTCGAGCCTCGAAGGAAAATCGTTCTTTAGCGAAAAGTTTTCTATTTCTAATAGATTGGTCGTACCTGTATTGCAATAATATGAATGACTCGCTATTTACTCGGTTTCTGGGGCATAATAATAAGATTATGTAGGAGAGATGGCCGAGTGGTTCAAGGCGTAGCATTGGAACTGCTATGTAGACTTTTGTTTACCGAGGGTTCGAATCCCTCTCTTTCCTTACCTTCATCTAACATCCTTATATAGAGGAATTGGCTTAATCCCTAAGCAATAATTTGTCCTAATATCTTAATAATGCCTAAAATAAGAAACATACTAATATTAATCCTAAACAAACCAAACTACTAAATAATAATCCTAAATAAATGAATGTCTCGTTGGGCCTATGGACTGAACCAATGGGTTTGCCGACCTATTGTCTGGCCTGCATCAAATGGCAAAAATACCCTTATGTCATTTTTCAATTTTTTTCCTTTAATAAATCATTTAAAAGAAATGATCAAGTCCAACCTAAATGATCTAGTGAGGCCCACTTCAACTACCTCTATGCATGGACAGTTAAAAAAGGGAATCCAAATGACTAAAAAACTAGCTTCAAGTAATGGTCATAAAATCATAATGGCCGGTTTTGGGGAGGAAAGAGGTTAAGAAAATACAAAAAAAAAAAAAAAAAAATGTCATAAGGGAAGGGTATTTTTGTCATTTCTTGAAAAAAGTTTATGGAGAGAACTTGATTGAAAGAAATGTGGAAAAGTTTTATACTTTTTTGAAATATTCAAATCTTTATGTACTTTTTTTGAAAATGAACCAAAAGTTTTATCCTTTGTTGGAATTTTCCTTATCATAAATTTTGGAAAATATCAATATAAACTCATTGGATAGCAAATAATTAATTAAGAAAGTTTAGTTAAGCATGACATGTCAATTGATATGCATGAGGTGTAAGTGAGATTATGGGAGACTAACACCTAGGCACGAGGTGTCAAATGCAGCATGAGGTGTAAAGTGAAGTACTAGGAGAAGACCCCTATAGCATGAGGTGTCAAGTGGGAAGCTTGAGGTGTGAAGTGAAAATATGAGAAAGTGACACCTAGAGCATGAGGTGTTAAGTGTAGGAGCATGAAGTGACTTGTGTATGAAATGTGTACAAATCAATTGTAGTTGTATGACATGTGGAGGACTTGTGTTGCAATTCTTGTAAAAGTAAAAAAGAAAAAAAATAACATAGAATTCAAAGTCATCTCTTCTTTGCAGTTCTAGTGGAAGTTTTTTGTTGGATAGGAGTTGCAAGAAAGATTATTAAAAGGGATAATAATCTCAAAGAAGATAACTCTATAACAAGATGTTTTAATATTATGCATTCCAAGTGGGGTGGAGGATGAATCCATTGACAACATCTGTCATTGTTAATACACTGAACTAATTTGGATCGAGACGGTATCACTTCTCAAAGTTGAGTGGGTGCTTCAAAAGGATATGCACTAAGTTGGTCTTTCATGGGGGTTCAGGCCCATTTGAAAAGCAGGTAAGGTTCCATGGAAATTGATGACAAGATATTTTAATTTATGGTCAATTACAAGGAAAAATTGGAGAGTTCCCAATCAAAAGGAAGCACATATGGAGGATATTTTTATCTTGTCAAGGTAAGAGTTGCTCACTGAGTGACATTAAAAAACATTCAAGGGGGCAAAGAAACAATTAGACATTTAATTGGGAAGAATCACTATTAGGGGTAACAAAAAGAAGAACAAGGAAGACCGGAAACAACCCAGTAAAGAGTTGACTCAAATTTAATGTGGATGGAGTTGCAAGGGGCAAACTACGCTTGATGGAATAGGAGGCGAAGGTAGAAATAACTTAGGCGAGATAATACTTTCTTTCTCTGTCCAGTCACCAGTGAAACCAGAGGAATCAAATCAAGCAGAGCTCTTACTGATTTGTGAAGAACTCTTAGTAGAAAAAGTTTCTCAAGAATAGTTTAAGGTGATTCAGAAATGCAATCACTTCAGTTATAAAAAAATGAGGGAGGGACCGTGGAGGATGGCTTTTATATCAAGGGATATCTGATCCTTATGTGAGGATATAGAAGCGAGCTTTTCACATGTTCATAGAGAAGCCAAACAAGAGGCTGATCTTTAGGCACAACATGAGGTTGACTCTGACTCTATTAGTAATATTTTAATAGCAGTTTTTTTTTTTTTTCCTCCATAGAGGATGTAAGGATTGCCATCTGTATAAGGTTAAGTAGGAGTTTTAAGGTGTAGTGAGCATCCATGTACTTCAAAACATAGGGGAGAAAAGAAGTAAAAGCACAGTTTCAGATGTTCCAAATTTAGCATTACAAAAATGGATTGAAGTACAATGAAAACAAGGATTCACCTTTCGAGATCCTTGTCTAGATTGAGCCCCTGAAAAATCACATCATGTTGTTCCCTATGCAGCAACCTATCTGAAGATTTCTTGAATGCAAAAGAGTATATACCGTCAAGGAGAAAGTACATGTGCAGGAAAAAGTACTCCAACAAAAGTTTTGAGGCCATCTCGCTCACTTCAGCACCGTTATGACCGTCAAAAACAGCTATCATTCCAACACTTACTTCCTTAACACCCATTTGACCTGCCCAAATCACACCAAAACTACAAAGCATGAGGACCAATTTTCACTCTCTCATGTTCTCTTAGATGCAAATTATGATGGTGCTCGATAAGCTAAAGATGGGGCTAACTTTGTTGCATCAGTGCATGATTTAGACATATGTTCCCTTTCTTATATTCTGCATTTCTAATCAATGAATAAATGTAACCACCTTCCAAACAAAATAATAACCCACTAAATCAAAAATCCACAGGTCATCAAATCTTGCAACAACTTAGCCCCATCTCCCTCTCTTCCTCTCCCTGCTCCAGCAGCCCCCACCCGCAGCCCCATCTCACCCGCCAGCCGCCGCCCTTCCATCTCTTCCTCTACTGCTCCGGCAGGCCCCACCTGCCCTCATCCCCATCCCCAGCCCACCCCCAGTCCTCCCCAGCCATTCCCTCTCTCTTCCAAAAAAATGTAGAAAAATAATCCTGGACCACTCACCAAATAATAGAAAGCAATAGCTACCATATGTTTACCTATGGCTTTGAACTACAGCCATTTTTGGTCTAAAAAATAATTTGGTTCCAAATATGGGCCAAGATGAACTATTACAAGAGGTTCATTGAATCCATTGAATCCAAGAAGTTGGTTTTTCTAACAATTTCATTTTCTCTTGAAGAAGAAGGCCATTATGCAATTAATTGAAGAAAAAACATCAAAAACAAGAGGGGGGGTTCTCTAACAATTTCATTTACTCTTGAAGAAGAAGAAGGCGGCAATTATGCAATTTATTGTGGAAAAAACATCAAAACAAGAAGTGAGGTTCTCTAATAATTTCTTTTTTATCCCTACCCCTTGAAGAAGAATGTCATATTACAGCAATTGATTGGTTGAGGAAAATGGGAAGACAGAAGAGTACAAACCGGGAAATGGGGTGCCCAAGTCGAGAGCGCAGACGGTGCGATCTTCCTGATGAGCCCTTCTGCCCTGAAGCATGGAGGACTGGCAATTGGGGGTTTGACGGCGTACGTCTTCCATGGTGGGAAGAGTCCAGCGAGGGCATTTTGGGGATTGAAACACAGCTGGGGCTCCTCCTTCCTTGTACACCGTGATGCAAGTGGAGGATTCTTCCCATGATTTTGAGAAGAACCCAGATGAAAGTATCACTATCAAAGCTAGGAGGCACTTCTCCAACATTGATTGATGGAGTCTTTGTACTTATACCTCCTTCTTCTTCTTCTTTTCTACATACAAACACATAGATTCAAACGAAACTAGGTGAGATTGGCCCAAATAGTCTTGGGGTTATATGATCATCAAGAGCCTTACCACAATAGCCCCCTTGCCTTGTTAATGATGATGATGATGACGACACTGGTAGGAATCGGGATCCTCTGAGGCTTTTCCTCGCGGTGGCCGGCTTCCTCACGTGGCAGCTTCCCTGCGGTGGCGTGGTGGAGCCTGATTCGCAGCAAGGGAAAAGCTAGGACGATGCGGACTCAACTGGTGGGGCCGGCGCAGAACCCGAGTTGAGTAAAGCAAGTCGGATTGATATTGAACCCATTTTAAAAGGTCATATAACTCGAGACCTGACCCGACTCTCACAGCTCATGTCGGGATGTGGATCAACCCGATATAACTTGTAAAAGATTTGTTTTAAAAAAAAATTGTAAAAGAGTCACCAAGTCCAATCCATTTCAAGTGTTTGTTTGTAAACAAATAAATAACCGGTGCAACAGAATGAAATGTATGTACTAACGTTTTTTAAATTATCAAATTACACAATCAAAGACTCCACTCTGACACTAAGCTTATCAAAGACTTTGAGCTAACACTAACCTTCTGGTGTGTCAAGATGATGAGTGCGAGTACTCCTCCTACAAAGAGATCATTGACATCCTAAAGACACTTCACTATCGAAGAACAGATACCGAAGTAGACTCCGAAGAGTTTGCTCAGTATGCTCAGTATTCGAGCATTCCTTACGAGGATAGTTCAAGGGAGTCTCAGCCTCTGTTAGCCTTGAAGGGGCGCTCAGTTCTTCTCTTTTATAAACTCCTGTGTGCGAGCCCCACTTTGGTCCTCAGCGTTTTGCTGCCTTCCTCCATGGATTTGAAGGTGTCCTATCGCCTGTAAGATCCCGGTCCCACCTATAATATTTTATCATATTTTTATTAGATATTATTATTATTTTAATTAAATGTATTTAGTTATTTAAGTGGATAGGATTAAGTGGGGTACACGATAGATTAGAAGCTTGGATCAGTGAGTTGGGTTGAAGGGTAGATGACCTGACCCGTAGTTTTGACCCAATGACTTAAGCCCAATAATACTCTTTTAACCTAATCCCTCTTTTAATGAAACCACTTATCTCTCTCTGCAACTCCTCCCGTAAACCTTTCATCTTCTTCCTCTTTCAACTTCCCAAGCCGTACCGGCTTTTGGATCCAGCCATCAGAATCAAGATCAGAGCATACCAACATTCTTGGCTCAACCTTCTGATCTCAGGTAACCCTCTCCTCAAATCATTAGGAGTAGATCTGTACTTTTAGGTTATCTTCATATTCTTTCCAATGCTAGGTTTTGGATAGGAATACCATAGATCTGATCACCTGAGTATTTCTTTCCCATCTCTTATATCAGATTGGTGTTAGGATTGTGATTGAACGCCGTAGTAATCTCGGATTGGGTTTTGGTGTAGATCTGTGCTTTACTCTTCAACCCGCTAAAAGGCAAGTACCTAATCGTGATTTATAGATTTAATACTTGTTTTCTCCTTGATTTGAGTGTTAATGCATATAGAAACCCTCTTGTGCTTTCGTTTTATGATGTTAAGTGTTCCATCGATTTTTCGTATATAATATTACTGTGTTTTCAACTTCTGCTGCCATTACCCATTCCTATTTGGATTCCAAAATCCCTTTTTCATCTTCTGTAGAATGGTGTTTAGGGATGTGAGACCACCATTCCAAGTGGCCTTGATGGGCGGCAGAACCACTGTAGCCAAACCTGCGTATACAATACTGGAAACGGAACCCGTGCAATCGTCTGGGTTGTTTTGTGCCTTTGACCATGGAACCCAGGTGGGCCACTGCTTGTAGATCGGGTCCCCACATCTGATAGAGGACCCAGGGACGAACCTAATGGTGGTGGACCCGTGGCGATTGGGTCCCATCTGACCACTCATCTAAGGGTTTACACAGTCCGGGGCGTTAATCATCAGATGGGGTTTTATTTTGGATATTAGGCAGTGGTGGGGTCCACTAGGGGATTTGATCACAAATCTAGTCCGCACATCCGTCCTGCATGGCTGGGCGACCTTGATGGTGCAGGCTGATCTTGAGGTGTGATCAGTGGGCCCCATTTCCCAGAGAGTCCAGATGCGCAGACGTGGAGCCATCGTTCTGGCTTCTGTGTGTGATTTTCACAGTTTGATGAGTTAAAAAAAAAGAGAGGAAAGAGAGAGAGAGGCTTCATGTTAGAACGGTTGACTCTTGCATATTTTGAATGGGTTTTGAAATCAAATAAGAGAGTGGAGATGTCAGGTGATGTCATCCCATGTGATGATAGTACATGACCTGTTAAGGATAGGAATGAAGGAGAGAGATGAGTCCTATTACAAACTTACAACTGTTGTGATGGGGACATGGGCATTTGATTTTTAAAACTTATGGCCCATTAGTCCTTGAGTTAAAAAGATGATCATTAGCTTGTAATGAATTCAATTAGGATTTTAACTTATTTTTATAAAGAATTTATTTGAGAGATATCTTAGGTGGGTCCTTGAGTTTCTAAAATTATAGACCAAGATTATTTTTATTTGCAAATTAATATTAAATGACATCTTAGTTTTCAATGTGATAAAATTATATTTTATTAATTGAATCTTTGGACCAAGTAAATACCGTACGGGCAAACGGTATCTTACTAACATGGGGTTAGTACTTTGTATGACCTCGGATAAATCCTAATGGATTTGAGTTCAACCCATTTCTATTGGAAAACCCTTAAGTGGGTCTATGCACCATTGATGGAAAAAAAAACGGGATGCGTTGATCTTATATTTATTAGAGATTTCTATGGTTGTGGGGTACGAGACCTTATGTTTGACCTTAGGATCGATTCGTATTTATGTATTAACCTTCGCATGCATTTCTATGTTGGTTTAGGATATGTACTCCTTTAGATGCATAACCTATTGTTTATTATGGACTATGAAGTGGCTTGGCAAATTTTGTAATGATTATTTGATTATGATATGGGATGTGGAATGGCCAGCACTTTACTTTGACTTAGGATTCTTGTGTCGGAGCTTTATTATTCAGGTCTATTATGCTTATATATTTATGTTTATGTGGGTCATTTTTGGACGACTGCAGCTCGATATATGGACGGTTGATCACCGATGTGACCGGATCACTTATAATCCGCTTTGAATGTGAACAGGTTATCCTGATTTGTTTTTAATTCGATCGGTTTATGACCACCGACGTTATGGACGGGCTCTCCCGATTTATTTAGGGCTGACCACCCAAAACGGGGACACTTGTCTTCGTGTGAATTATATTGCTCCTCTTGTTTTATTTGGATTAGGATATACGTTCTTTCGTGTCAGTATTACTGTCATTACTTCTATATGATCATTCTCGTTTATATTCTTCTCGTTGTTGTATTAAATTTCGAATTATGATTATGTACTTGCTGTTTACTTTGTAATATTTGGTGCATAGGTACCGAGCCCTACTTTACCCAGGAGACGGAGGAGGATCAAACGTTTCAAACGTTTGAGCCAACTGATGAACCCGAGTGGGATGCCGGAGACGGTTTCAGAGCCGTCTGAACCTGCATGAGAGTGAACGTCATCTTAGAAACTCTTTAGATGAACTTTCTTAATGACTAAACATTTCTTTAGTAATTGTTTTATTTATTCTGCAACTTTAACATTTAATGTTTATTTGATTTTCGTGTTGGATCTTAATTATGATCATTGAATACCAATTGAATAAGCTTCCGTTGCATTTGATGAAATATATTTTGACTCACCACAGGTTGAACTTTTTTGTGGGTCCACTTTTTGGAAGCTTGTGTTGTATTAAACACAGGAAAATTTGAATTTAATTTATTTTTCACGTTTTTCCCTAATTCGTATTTTGGGGGACGTGACATCGCCAGGGGTAAAACCAAGCTTTTTCTTCTGTTTTCCAGCTGGCTCCGTGGTCCCCCGCTCTCTTCACACGTGCTTACACTGTTGCTATTGTATTTGAGAATGGTTGTAGGCTGAAAAGTCCCAAAATAGAATTGGCTCATTCCATAAAAACAAGTATTGTCACTATATTTGAGAATGATTTCAGTCTAAAAGGCGCAATGTAAAATCGGCTCATACCATATAAAATAAGTTTTTCTAAGTAACAAAATAGGGAAGTTCTCAAATTAGAGCTAACTTTTGGGCACATTTCAAATCAGGACAAAAAAATCTACATTTCAAATCAGGGCTTAAGTTTTCTACTTCTCTTTCAAATCAAGACAAACCGCTGAAATGGGTACTTTTCGGCGACTTTTTCCCCGTTTTTCTCAAAAATCCAAAAATCTCATTAGGGCTTTATGTGTGCAACAGTTTTAAAATTTTGAGGTATGGGGTTTTGCTTATTTCCTTCTTCATTCTCCATCTTCCTTTTCCTCCTTTCACCTTTCTTCTCAAGATCTCATCTCCTCCAACGACCTCTGGTTGGCATGCAAGCTAACTTCCTTCTTCCCTCTTTCCCTTTCTTCCCTTGTTTTCCTATTCCCCTCTGTCTCTGTCTTCGCTCTTTCTCCCTCCACTGAAAATCGAGATGAGAGAAAAATTGTTGATGCCGACAGCTGCCGCCAACCATGGAATGCCATCGTGGCCATGGAATGCTTTTATTTTATCTCTCTATGTATGAGTCTTAACTAATGTTGCAGTGAAAGCCCTTCTCTGCCCTAGAGCCATTGTAGTGAAAGTATTCACTACAGTTGGTGAAATGTGGTTAATCTGCATATGTTTCAATCTGACTTAAATAGAAGTATTATAAAGATTGCATGGTTGTACATACTTGAAAATGAAATGTATTTAGTTTTTTTTTTTTTGCTTTACATGTGAAGGATCGGAATGTGGAAGACTTCGACATACAGCCAAAGATCTATGGCATCTCTAATAGTGGGAAGTCTCCGTGGATCTCCTGTGCTTGGATCTCAATGCAATGAAAATTGTGTTAGGGCTCCCTACTCCATTATATAGCTGATCCTGAGGAATCACGCTTCCTACAAACTTCTCCACCAAGAAAACCACGTCCCCTAATCCTAATGGAACTCTACTACATCGGGATAACATCCAATCAATTAATCTATCTGATTACTGCGGATCCTTTTCTTATCTACAACATACCAAGTCTTCCCATTATAGTGGGACTATCTCTATTGGCAACTGCCATTTGCTTGATCTGAGTGGGACCCATGGCATGCGGTGTCATGCCTCGAAAACAGACTCCTACAACAGTCCGATCTCGGGGAAGCATTATTTGGGATTAATTAAAAATTATATTTCTCCCCAGGATCTTGGTGTGTGAGGATAACAAATTCCAACACAACATGAATATTTTCGTGGAAGCTTATATGGCATTGTAACGAGAGACCGCGGGCATCGAATTCCGTATCGCACTCAACCGCAAGCATACAACTATCATATCAGGCCCATATCAGACTGGAACAAACCATCACAACAATGTAATAGGAAATGTCTTGTTCCCACATATATTCAAGTTACAAAGTATAAAAGTGAATTAATTATAATCCCAAAGGAAGGCTAATAAAATCTATATAAATGACAAGCTAAATAAAACACTACCCCAAATGTGACGTAGCTTCAATGTTTAGCTCGATGTCTACATGACATCGCCGACACTACAAACCTGCAAAGCACGTGGCTCCACAGCCAAAAAAGCACTCATCTCGGGACGAAGAACTTGCTACCTAGAGCACCAAACAAAGAGGGTTAGACACGATGGTCTGGTAGGTGACTGAGATGAGTAATAATTATGCTGAAAAATATTGATTAGTAAAACATGTGATAAATCATGTTATTTGACTAAAGGCCGCATGCATTTAAAACAAGTATAAAATCGGATAATCTAACAAACAGGTATTTACATAAATGTTGCGAGTAAATATGAAGTACATGTAAAACATGGTGTGGTCTCAAACTAAAATATCCAAGTAAAAACAGATATAAATCGGGCCAACATAGTGGAACATAGATCATGTGATAAAATGGGCTAGAAAACGAAGTCGAGTTGATAGAAAAGCAGACTGACAGATTGGCAATCACACAAAGCTAAATTCTCCATTGCCGAAGTGATGGAGCACACTAAGCATACATAGTCTCCAGCACACGAGGTGATAGGAGCACGCTAAGCATATATATATATAGACCAGTATAGATGGTCATCACACTAGGAACTGCTCGCGGAACCGAGCAAATAACACACTAAGGAAACCCAAGCTGCAGTTGGCTTTAGGACCCCAAGTCGGTGGATCAAGCCGACGAGGTGGCCCAAGCTGAGTGGTGCTGACTCACAAATCAAAAAAAGACGAACTAACACACAAAATGTGGTGAGGAACTACTCAAACAAGATAAGTCAAATGCACACACACTAACGTAAAGAATAGTCCTCCCCAGATACACATAAAAGCTCACTGGAACACACGAGTTGGCAAAACTGATCGTTTTTTCCTAAAACAAACTAAATAACAAAACTAATTATTTTTAGGCAAAATGAACTAAATAAGAAGCTGCTAATTGTGTTTGGCCAAAATGAACTAAATACCAATAACTAATTGTTTTTAGTCCAAACGAGTTAAATAACCTAAGACTGAATTATTATTTTTTAGTAAAAAACGAGCAAAATAATCAAAACTATTTGTTTTTAGTCAAAAAACAAGCAAAATAACCAAAATAGATTATTTTTTAGTTAAAAACAAGCTAAATCAGGCGATTAAATCCAAAATAGTAAAACTGGCGGGCCATGAATCAAATGAGCATAAAAATGAAGTCCGAACTAGCAAAACTGAGCAATGAAAGAACATGGGTACTTTATGGCGAATCTGTGGCGACCCCGGACCGGGAATCCGAATCCGGGATCGGGACTAATTAGAAGTAGATGATGATTGGTGATGATTATCTACATCCACAATATAGAACTTATTCAATTTCCCACAGGTGTCCGCGGTGAGGATATCACAACCTTGCATGAACATTTCTTTTGAGTGCGGAAGCGTGTAGCAAATCAAATAGTAGACTATCTCTAATCATGCAAGCATTAATATCAAATATCAAACTGTATCAGAATGAGCAATGATCTAAAGCAAGTTTCCCAAAAGTTGTTAAAGTTAGACAAAATATCATTTAGTTACAATCCCCAAAATTAGAGGCCAACAAAGGCCAATACTACAAAAGAATAACCCAAAAGAATGGTTAAAAAGTTCTCCCCAAAATGTTACGCCTCTTGGCAACCCGATGTCTACATGACATCGTCAGCACGCCACTCTACTAGAGGTTGCAGCTCACCTACTGCCTCCTCCGGCTCCTCCTCAAGGAAACCGGCAACGGGACCTGAGTACCAAAGCAAAGGATCAGACACGACGGTCTGGCAAGAGAATGAAAAGATGCAACAATATACAATAGATGAAATCTCTTGAAAAGCATAGAAATCCGTTTAAACAAGAACTCTCATAAATCATGTAAATCGTTTGCTATAAAACAAGTAAACAAGATAAAATATACGAGGTATCCAAGGAATCGGGAATAACAAGGTGGCAATCACATAAAGCTAAGTCCTCTGTCACTAAAGTGACAACAGTATCACGGGACGTTGATCTCAGTCACACAAGGTGAGGAGAAACAACGTATACATATATACAATATAATTATACGGGAACGGGACCACGGTAGCGAACCGGGTATCGGGACGGGACCACGGTAATGACCGGGTATCGGGATCCAAACTGCAGCTGGCGGGACGGGAGAGGGATTTCCAAGTCGGTGGATCAACCCGACAAGGTATCCAAGCTTAGTGATGCCGACACATAGGTCAAAACCAATCGAGACATATGCAAGTAAATCAAGTACTGTAAATAAACGGGTAAAACGGGGGTGCTTAGGGGCACGCTGTCATTTCATGTCGGGCAATACATTTCGAGACAAGTCAATGCTACTATCATGCTTTCGGGAAAACAACTCATGACATGTAAATCTTGGAAATAGAGAAATATGATGAACTATACCAATTTGGGAAAGATAAATGTTTTAAGATCTATTTGAGTGAATAGGGGTCCCGTATGTCGATCATAGATATGACTTGGTACTCCTTGAGTTGAAGACATCCCGGGCTCCTTATGCACTTTTACAATTTTCAAAACTTAAAATGAGCTTATGGTTATAACTAGATGTTATGATAGAAAATCAATACTATAAACGGTCCGTCCTAGGTATGATGTTAATTCGGAGACATCGAGCAACCCACTCAGTCATCGAAAGGAATAGAATTCGCGATAACTAAGGAAAAAGTCTTGTATTTAGATATAAAGAAGATATCGCGTCATTCCGTCCCGTTCATGATTGAATGAAGTGAACATTGATGTTACCAAACCAACCGTGAGGAGCATCGGCTCAAGACGTCCTCACATATAGTCAAGTGAGTCCAAGGAGGGTAGCCAAGGTCCCACCTAGAACCAAGAAACATAAAAGAAAATCTCAAAATTCACTTTCGGTCGAAATTTCTGTACTAGTGCATTAAAACAGTTCAGGCAGACCGCATCGCTAGAGCGAATCGAAGGGTTCGCTCGAGCGAACTCATCGGTCGAGCGGATATTTAAAATGCGTTCGAGCGACCAAGCTACTGGAAAACCCGTATCCCTTTCTGGACAGGTCGCTCGAGCGAACTGTCATGGTCGCTCGAGCGAACTGTCCAGAAACTGAATTCCGGGCAGTTCAGTTCCTCTCTTTCTCTTCCCTTTTACAACCTTCTTTTAGCCCTTCTTACACATCAAATGAGGAGCCTTTTTCTCCCTCCAACTACAACAAATCCTCCATTTAATCAATCACATTCTCCTCCATCAACCATACATCCAACACAAGGAAAAAGGGGAAGGGAACCATTCCACAATCTATATATATACCTTTGCAACCAAAACAAGAAGACATTCAATGCCATAGACCACTACTTCTCCAAGATTATAAATGTGTCATTAATACTTATCATGAGCATTCATTTCAAAACAAGCAATAAATATGCATTAATGGGAAGTAGCCAAAATCCATGAGAGCTTAGGAAAAATCATTCATTCACTTGCCTTAGGTCTTTAAATAATGAAATCAAGCTCTATCAAGTCCTCCAAGAAAATAGTCCAAGCTACAAGGCAAAATCCCCAAATAAAACCCTAACATGGTCAAACAATGAAATCACCAAGAAACCTTCCAATAATGAAGGTGAAGCTCCTATAGGGTTAGAGGAACACCAATCTAGGAGATGAAGGGGGTTACTTACTTGCAAGGTCCTCTAATGGCAATGGTGAGCTCAAAGAAGGTCTTGTGATGAATGCTTTTCTCTAGCAATGGTGTCAATGGAGAGCTAAGGTGATGAGGAAGAAGATGATGATCTCTAATCTTCTCTTGGTGCAAGCTTGGGGTTGGATGGAGGGTGAAGAAGCAAGAACAAGAAGAAAAAGGCAATGAACCCTAGGTTCTCTCTCTCTTGTGCTGGAAAATGAAAATGGAAGGAAAGGGACAATGGCTTCCCCTTTGTTAACAATGAATTGGGTCCCACTACTAAAGGAACTAAATGGGCTGAAATCATCTCTATCGGAACCTCGGATGAATTCGACGAAGAAGGAAGAAGTGATCGTCGAAATATCTAGTTTCTAAAAAGTATATGTTTCGCGGGTTTCGAGGATACTAAGTTTGGGTACAGATTTGGTGTGAAATGACTGTTTTGCCCTCAAGGCCAAGAATTCGGGTTTCGGGATCTCAAACGAAAACGGGATCAACATAAAAGTTGTAGGGATCATCAAAGCGAGTAAAACGGGATTAAAATCATGAATGTAAAAACCTCCGATAAATCCTCAAACATATGCAATGTCATGAAAAGGAACCCCCAAAGGGCCCTACTAACACCAAGCCAATCAAAATCCCCAAAACTATATCAGAAGCTATTCCAAACCCATCTTAGCCAAAAACATTAATTGAGCTTAGTACTAACACGCAACTTAATCAGCACTAATCGGGTTCACTCGGGTCGGGGTCTTACAGAATCCAAGCTGAATGATCAGTCTCCACGTACACGTCTCATATACTTGTTGAGACCGCAACATTTGGTATAACGTGAATGTAGACCCTGAATGCCAGATTTGTATTATTTGGTGTTTCCGAAGTTCCGCGGTTTCCATGAAATGTGGGAGTTGCCAAGGAACATACACCATATTGTAGTTGATCTACGAGTATTTGGGCATCCGTCCCAATCAGAATCAGCATATGCTTACAGTTGTGAGGAACACGTAGATGCATATAATAGTCCATAATTGCGAGTTCTTTTAAGATATCAAAGCATGCGATGAACAATAGTAAGATGCGGTTGATGAGGATTGTTGATGAACTAACTAACTATATGCACATGAGAAATATCAGGCCGAGTCATATTCAAGTAGAGTAAAGTACTAACCAACCATCGAAAGATGGTAGGATCTTTAAGCGGGTGTCCATCATCCTTTCCAATTTTAACATTGAGCTCAAAAGGGGTGTCAAATGTTTTGACATTATTGAGAAGAGCAGATTTAATTAAATCATCAATGTATTTGTTTTAATTTACCCTAATTCCTTCTTTGCTCCTAGAAACTTCTAATCCAAGATAATAAGTCAAGGAAACAAGGTCCTTCATCTTAAAGGTACACATAAGATGAGTTTTGAGAGTAGAAATCCCCAAGGTATCATTACCACTACTGATCATGTCATCAACGTAGATTAATAGAATTGTACATCCACGTGATGCGCATCTGAAGAAAAGAGAGCTATCATTTGAACTTTGAGAAAAACTTACTTGAAGGATGGCATAATGAAATTTATCAAATCAAGCACGATGAGCTTGTTTGAGGCCAAATAAAGACGTTTTCAACTTGCAAAAATGCTTTGGAGGGCATTTATATCCTCGAGGAGGTCGCATGTAAACAATCTCTCGAAGATCCCCATGTAATAAGACATTCTTTACATTCATTTTCCATAGGGGTCAGTTACAGCAGCAACACTAAGTGAACACTAAACAATAATCATTTTGGCGATGGGTGCAAAGGTTTCCTCATAATCGATTCCATATTCATGTTTGCAGCCTTGTTCAACCAACCAAGCTTTATATCAGTCAAGACTATCATCAGATCATACCTTAGTGGAGTAAACCCATTTACTCTCGATAATAGATGCATGTGAAGGAAGTGGCATAAGATCCCAAGTGTGATTTGCTTCGAGAGCTATTAATTCTTTTGTCATTGCATCTTGCAAACATGAAATATTATTAACAGCCTGTGAATATGAGGTTGGAATAGGAATAGAATATGACGAGGTGAACAATGCAGAAAAATCATATCTATCTTGTGGTACTGAAGTACGACTAGATCATTGTGAAGGAGGTAGTTCAGGGGGATTATTATTTTCAGCAGATGATGCCAGCATGGGTTAATCAGGAGTAGTAGTAGCAGGAAAAGTTTGCTTTGGACAATTGGCATATTCTTGTGTAACAGGTGGAGAAGAACTTGATAATTCAAAATTAGGAAGATAAGTCACTTGAGTATTATTATTATTAATGGGACAAAGGAAAAAGAAGGGAATATGTTCCAAAAAGACAACATTCCGTGAGACACGGAGTAGTCGATCCTTGGGATCATAGCAAAAAACCCTTTGTGTTCATCACTATATCCAAGAAACATACAATGTGCAGCTAGAGGGGATAACTTGTGGCGTTTAAAAGATGGGAGATGGACAAAACACAGATATCCAAACACCTTTAAATGTGAGTAGAAAGGTGGATGACCAAATAAACACTCAATGGGGAGATCTTGTCCATCACATAACTAGGTAATTTGTTAATCATATGAATGTCAGTATGAGCAGCCTCACACCAAAATTTAGGGGGAACGAGAGATTCAACTAGGAGAGTTTGGATGGTTTCTAAAATGCGGCGATTCTCTCTCTCAGCAATCTCATTTTGTTGTAGTGTGTGAGGACAAGATTTTTGGTGAATGATGCTTTTATCAGACAAATATGAGGATACTTCAGAAGATGTGTATTCTCTCCATGAGTCAGAATACAAGGTTCTAATGGGGTTTTAGAATTGACATCTGTGTGTATAACATCAAAAGGTGTTTTGGCATGTAAATAATGTATTGGAAAAAGAAGCACAATGCTTTTGCTTAAACAACAAGTTTCACACTTAGATTTAGCAAACCTAAAAATAGCAGTATTATTGAAAGAAGATTCCAAACAACCATGATGAAATAAGGACATCAATTTTGAATTGTTCAAATGACAAAGGCATCTATGCCAATTGGTCCACATATTATTTAAAGCATCCATAGAAGAAGCAAAAAAAAAAAATGTAGAGCCCATGTCTACTAGAAATAGCAGGCCATGCTTACTCCCTGTCCCGATCGCCGTCCAAGTTTGTCGTTCCCCGTATAACACAACCAGAAGCAGAGAATGTAACTAAGCAACCATTATCAATCAGTCGACCCACGAAAATCAAATTTGCAGACAATTGCCGAACAAAAAAGAAATTAGACAAATAAAACAACTTGTTTTGAGGTGTTGATAGCTCTAAGGAACCTATGCCAAAAATGGGAAGGTGATGCTCATTTGATGTAGTTATTTTTCACATAGGTTTGGGAGTCATGTATATTTTGTTCCATAGATGTCATATGGATTGAAGCTCATGAGTCTAGGAACCAGGTAGAAAGTGTCATAGATGTTGAAAGGGCTATGGAAGAATAAAAAGCATGAAAAATAGTAGGAGAAAGAGACAGACCATTAATACCCATGGAGGTAAATGCACATATCACATAATCATTAATCATCTCTCGAATTTGAGCAGGGGTCAGGCACAGTATCAGCGGTAACTAATGGCGCCTGAGTTTGAAAGGCAATTTGGCTTTCCTTTTGTGCCTATTCATTTTTCTTTGGAAGACTCCTTGTGGATTCAGAAATTATGTGACATGTTTGTTAGTCGTCGTTATAAAATAGTTTCTTTCGGCAATTGCAAGCCACGTGCCCATAGCCCTTGCATTCAAAGCATTGTGGTTTTTTGCCACGACCAATAAAAAGAGCATGTCATTGGCCAGAGTAGGAATGGTGGCAGGAGCAAGAGTTGCAAGGAGAGCCTTAGGTTCTTCAGAGAGTGAATATTGACATACAAGTCAAATCTCTTCACGAAAAACCTCTTGCACCCAGGTATCTAGATTTGGGGTGTTTTCCCTATTCATAAGAGCAGCATGGACTGGCTCCATTTCAGGACGCAAACTCATAAGAAATTGACTAATGTGCAGTTCTTCTTGAAGTGTGAGGGCTTGTGGGAGAAACTCCGAGGAAATTAAATGCAAGAGCATATGTTCCCTTTCTGTCTATAGCGTCAGGAATCCACTATAATAATCTTGTACTGTTTTATCACCTTGACAATATTTTTCCAATTCTATGTCTAGGTGAAATTTTCTAGCTTTATTTATCTGGTGATACAATTTCTTAAGGTGATTCCACATATCTGAAGCCTTTAAAAAGGCCTAAAGGAACTAGGAAAGAGACATTTCCACCGAGTTGAGAACCCAGGTAACCACTTTGGCATTGTTTTGGTTCCACAATGCAACTGTCTCGTCATCAGCTGGTCTGGAAGTAGTGCTACCACTGCCCCTGTAATGGTAGGCCGGGGAGTTGTTCCACTGGATGCCCAATGAGTCCTTTGCCTTCCACAAAATTTTTAAGATGGAA
Source organism: Cinnamomum chago (assembly GCA_038049695.1). Lineage (NCBI taxonomy): Eukaryota > Viridiplantae > Streptophyta > Magnoliopsida > Laurales > Lauraceae > Cinnamomum > Cinnamomum chago. The sequence goes on along the minus strand of CP142453.1, from coordinate 97,282,330 downwards.
GGACCAACTCATGTATTTTTTTCCCGTTAAGTTAACTAGAATATTGTCTCCCTTATCCATAATGATGCTTAAAGAATTACCAAGTATCAATTAAATAAAACAGAGAATGTCACACAACAATTGAACCAGTCGGAGAGAAAAAATAGGTCAGCGCTGTCGGATGTGAATTTTGATCCCCCTGGGGAGAGAAATCACCATTTAACTATATGAGATATTAAAAAATTTACATCGAAAATGAGGATTCCGACTACCCTCAAAATTGACGGATCACGATGGCCAATTACGGATACAACCGTAACACCATCCTTCGACGAAAGCCGAAAGAAAGCGGGAGAAAATGGGATGGGTTCTTCCTCTCATCTAATGTGCTTCCGGCAACACACGACGATTGTCTTATTACTTAATTTGAGTCTTTCAATTTGGGTCAAATTATGGGTTTCAAAATAGGGTCATAGTGAACTAGGCAGGGGAAATCAACATTCAGGACCATGCAGATTAATTATAGTTAAATCCAAGTATTCTAGGGGGTAAATGAAATAAAATGGAAACAAATTAAGAAAATAAGGGGGGAGGGTGCCAAAATATTTAGAAGATGATTAGCCCCGTTCCCGGGTACCCAATTCAATGTCCTTTGAAAACTTAGAATTTAAAGGCTGATTCTTCGAATCGAAATAACGATGCAAACGGGACTTTGAGTTGTGATTTATGTGAGTTTGTGTACGATACGCAAGTGATAGAAGTGCATGGTCAATGATAGGTCGAGATTGATTAAGGGTGGCCAATGATGGCCGAAGGTAAATAAACTGATATTGGGGCGTGTCAAATCACTCATCTCGTCTTGTCATTCTCCTTAATTCAGGTTCTTGGAATCAGCCTATATTCCCTTTAATCTTTGAGTTCAAATGAATATTTGGCACCGGAGGTGGAGGAAAAGAGAAGAAAATCTTTTGGGGTTAATTTGTTGGTTTTATAGTTTTTTTTTTTGGATTTTAATAATTAGGGCTAGAAGAGCCTAACTATGGGGTTTTCTACTTGGACTTAATCTAACTAATCAATTTCCCTCATGGATCTCTACCCATCCTAGGGTCCTGACCGCCCTCATCTGCTCTCCCGATCCCTTAGCGGGGCCCCCAGAGAGTGGGACCTAACTTATTAAAATGAAAGAAAGTAAAAGTAGTCTAACCTGACTAGAGGGAGACCTAGATCTATGTCTGGGGTCTGACCTGGTTAGGCTAAACTACTATTTAATTTCTAACTTTATTATTATTTAAATTTTTAATATCTTTTTCTCTGTTTTTTGGTCTTTTTGGTTTATTTTGTTTTTTTATTTATTGAGCCTAAAATCCTAAACTGATTTATCTAATCCTAATAAAAGGAGAAAAGGAGAGGGAATAGATTACTAATTTTAATTCGTTAATTAACCTAATTGATTTAAAGATTCTTAATTAAATTCCCTAATCCTAATGAAAAGGGATGAGGAATAGGAGGTTAATTATTGAACCTAACCTCATTGTTTTAATTAATCTAATACTAGAATTTTGTTTTTTTTTTCTATTTTTTTCTTCCTTTTGTTTTTTGTTCTTTTTGTTTTTTTTTTCTTTATTTTTCGGGTAATTACGCAAAGAAATGAAAATGCAACTAAGTTATATGATGCATGGGCATCTTGGGTGCATGGGCATATTGCGATGCATGGGAATGTTAAAATATGCTAGGCATAAATTCAAAATAAATAACATCCTAAAATATTATTCAGGTGCATGAACATATTGGGGTGCATGAGCATATTAGATGTATGAAACATAAAATGGAATGGTGATAAATAAAGACTAACTTAGATGCATGAATATGTTAGGTGAATGAAAGAAATAAGCAATCAAGTAAATAATCAAATTCCACGCAGGAAAAGAAAATGAGCATGCATGGGCGTAGTCAGGTGAATAGGCTAAGAGATGGGCGCAACGGTGAGGTGAGGCAATAGTGAAGTAGGTGCAAAAGTGAAAACGGGTTCTATAATGAGGGTGTGTAGAGTAGGCTTGAGCGCAAGTGACAATCCAAGTAGGTGTGTAGTGATGTGTTGAAGGTGTGCAGGGAAAGAGAAAGGAAGAGGAGGAATGCAGTTGAAGGAAGAAATGAAGGAAGAAATAAAGAAAGAAGGGGAGAAAAAAAAAGGTGCTACAGTAGGCGCAGGGAGACAGGGAACGGAGGAAGAGGAGGGAGAGGGAAGAAGAGAGGAAAACAGGGAGAGATAGAGGGAAAAAGAAGGAGAGGAAGGAGAAAGCAGATGGAGAGAGAGTATTGAGAGGGAGAGGACGAGAGAGAGATAGAGAGGGGGTGAGGGAGAGAGATGTTGCGATCCCGGACCGGGTAACCGACCAAATTCGGGATCGGGACTAAGTAATGTGATGAGGTGTGGTGATAAGATGCACACATTTATTTAATTTCTCACAGGTGTCCGCAGTGAGGATATCACAACAACATAATACATTTTTGTTAAGTGCGGAAGCGTGTAGCAAATCAAATTGATAATTCATTTCGAAAACCACAAGACTGATAACATATGCGTATAACTTGATTGTCAGAGTGAGCAATGATCATTAGCATTTCCCAAAAGTAATTGTTAAAGTTTATACAAAAGATCATTTAATTAACATCCCAAAAATAAAGGCCAACAAAGGCCAGTACAATCCAAAATAATCCTCAAAAGCATGAGTTAGACAATTTCCCAAAATGTTACGTCTCTCGTGGCAACCGAATGTCTAAACGACATCTTCAGCATGACACTCAACTAAACGTTGCGGTTCACCGATCGCCTCCTCAAGCTCCGTCTCGGGATAAACAACGTTTGGACCTGAGTACTAAAGAAAATAATCAGACATGACGGTTTGGCAGGCGGGTGAAAAGATATAACAATATATAATAAATGAAATATCTTGGAAAAAATTAAACTTGTTTAAACAATAAGTTCCATCAAGGAAAAGGATCATTTACTGGAAAAAAATGCAATATAAAACATGTTAGGTATCCAAGGAATCGGGAAACAAGTAAGATGACAACCACACAAAGCTAAGTCCTCTATCACCAAAGTGACAAGAGCATATCGGGCGTCGATCTCAGTCACACGAGGTGAGGAGATTCAACGAAACATACATATACAATATAAATATATGGGACGGGACCACGGTAGCGAGCCGGGTATCAAGATGAGACCACAGTAATAAATCGGGCATCAGGATCCAAACTGTAGCTGGCGGGACGGGAGGGGGATCTCCAAGTCGGTGGATCAAACCGACAAGGTCATCCAAGCTTATTGATGCTGACTCATAGGTCATATGTGAGAAATCGGGACATGTATAAAATACATATGATGCAATTGTATAAACGGGAAGGACGGGAGTGCTAGAAGGCACAAATATCACTTTGTTTCGGGTAGTTCATGACGGGCTAGCAAAGTACCAAAATACAATTTCAGTGTTTTCGGGATTACAAATCACATAGTATAAATCTTGGGAAGCGTATATTACAAATTTAGGAACAATAGAACATCATTGGATTTCAATCTTCCCCAGGCCGGGCGTCGGGGTTCAAGATTTAATTCAATGTGAAGAGGGGTCCCGTATGTCGAATTCAATATAAACTTGGTACTCCTTGAGGTTTGAAGACATTCTGAGCATCCTATTTACATTGATAATTCGAGAGTCCACAACGTATTTCCGGGATGAGATTTTCTCTCTAAATTCCCAAACAGTCCTTCCTAACCATTTCCTACACATGTGGGTCGAAACAATTCTTTTCTTCATTCTCAATTCCCAACATTTTCTGGGAGGTCGGTCACCTTGGCGGTCACAGGTAGTTAGCCGCCTGGCCAGTCATCGCCTGGTGACGGCCCCTGCAGAACCAAAATTTCATGTTACTGATATGCCGACCGCCCCTGAGCGGTCACCAGGTCGGTCCGACTAGTGAACCCCTGCTAACCGCCCAATCAGCGGGCAATGCAGGTTTTCGACTGATTTCAACCCCTTTTTTCTCCAATACATTTCTCCTATAATCCATCTCCTTCCCTGCAATAAAATGAGCTCAAAAGCTCCTCCAATACATCATTAAACATTTCCATTCTCTTCATTTCAATTTCCTCCCAAACACCTCCATTCATTTCACATTCAATCACCAAGAAAGGAAAGAAATCCAACATTTGCAAGAATTCTATTGTATCAAATTAAAGTATGAAATAAAAGCTATAAGAGTCAATATAATTGAGAGTTAAACAACTAACAAGATTCATTCATGAACATTTGTTTCAAAATCAATGCAAGTTAAATGAATAGTTAAATCATCTACACTATTCATAAAAATCATTTAATGTTCAAAATATCTATGGATCCACTTGCCTTGGGTCCAAGCTAGCAAATCAAGCCTCTAATCACACTCTTAAGCTCAAATCACCAATCTACACAAAACCCCCAAATACAACCCATTACAAACCCTAAATAGTCAAAACAATGGAATAGAAGGAGAGGACTTTCAATAATGGAGATGGAGCTTCTCTAAGGTCACAATAATACCTATCTAGGAGATGGAGATGATTACTTACTTGGAAGGTCCTCTAATGACAAGAGTTAGTTTAAGGAGAGTCTCAAATGTTGGTGAATTTCTCTTTTAATGGCATCCATGGAAAGCTTGCAAGGTGGATAAGAAGAAGATGAAACCCATTTCTCTATTTGACAAAGGTTGGTGGTGGATTGAGGAGGAAGAAAGTAAGAAGAAGAAGAAGAGAAAGAAACCTTAGGTGGTTTCACTTTTGAGCTGGAAAAGGAGAAGGGGAAAGAAGGAATGAGTTCCATTTTTATAGAAAGTGGAGTTGGGTCCCACCACTTAACAAACTAGTTGGGCTGAAATCATGACTTTTGGGACCTTGGTTGCAATCGACGAAGCAGGGAGAAACGATCATCGAAATTTCTAGTTTCCAAAAAGTATATGTTACGCGGGTTTCGGAGATATTGAAAATAATGTCCAGATTTTCATGTAATAGACTATTTTGCCCCTAACATTAGAAAAGTAGGGTTTCGGGGTCTCGAACCGGGACGGAATCTGCACGGAAGCTGTAGAGAGTAACGAGATAAGTAAAACGAGGCTAAAAAAAGAATTATCAAAATCTCGAATGATCTCCCAATCACATGCAAAGTCACTAAAAGAACCCCCAAAGGGTCTCATTAATCACAAAGGCACTCAAAATTCCCCAAAGCTATCACAAAAGCTATTCTAATCCAAACTTAACCGAAACCCACTAATCACACTTAGAGTTAAAACACAGCTTAACTAACGCTAATCGAGGTCACTCGGGTCAGAGTCTTATAATAGAGAACAGAGAGATAGGGAGAGAGGAGTGGGAGAGAGTGCAGGGAGGGAGAGGACGAGAGGGAGAGAGAACAGGGAGACGGAGAGAGAGCACAGAGAGGGAGAGGACAAGAGAGAGATAGTGGGGGCGAGGGAGAGCAGAGAGGGAGAGAGAACAATGAGACGGAGAAAGAGAAGACGGAGAGGGAACAGAGAGATAGAGAACCAGAGAGATGGGTGCGCAGGTGGAGAAAGAGGAAGGAAAGAAAGGAAGAAGAAAAAGGGAGAAAGAAAGAAAGAAATAAATAAATAAAGGATGAGATGGGTTTAGGGGGTGTGTGGCGGAAGCGCAGGTGGTGTAGCGGCTGTGGCTAGGTGGAGGAAGAAGGAAGGGAAAGAGGAAGAGAGGGAGCGGGAGTGCAGGCGGGTGCTGCAAGGGCGGAACAGGGGAGAAGGAGAAAGGGAAGGGAGAGCGAGGAAAGAGAGAGAAAGAGAAAAAGGAGAAACAAAGGGGTGTGTAGGTGTAAAGCGAGAGAAAGGGGGATGAGAGGAGAAGAGAATGAAATAGAAAGGAGGAGAGGAAGAAGTGTGTAGGGGTGCGCAACACAGGTAGGCACAGTGAAGTGGTTGGGAGAAAGAGAGAGGGAGAGAAGAAATGAAGAAAGAGGGAGGTACTGGCGTGGTGAAGGTGCAGGAGGAAGAGATAAGAGAAAGAAAAGAAGGGAAAGGAAAGAAAAAGAAGAAGAGGAAGAGCACAGAAAGCGTGTGATGATGTAATGCAGAGAGAGGGAGGAGCTCTTACCTAGTTCCGGAGTCCAGTCGTGAGGGAGATGGCTAGGGAGATGTGAGTCAGGAGAGGGCCGCCTTTGGACTGATCTGCGAATGAGATGGTCTTGCACATTCAATAAAATGAGCTCTTACTTGGTTCCGGAGTCCTCTTCCCGAATGATGCTTCGATGTTCTTCCTTCCTCTGGATGAATGCTCCTCTTCTTTGGCGTTCCGCGTGAATGGATGAAGGGTAGTAGTGGAGTGGGCATGCTGGACGAGCAAGGAAGAAGAATAGGGCAAGAGAGGAAGTCTCTACGCAGGGTGATGATGAGATGGGGAAGTAGTTGATCATATGAGGGAGAGGATGGAGTTGAAGATGGGACGCTGGCTGGTCTACGTAGGGATGGTGTGGTAGATCTAACTAGGTGATAGAGATGGTGTGCGTGAGGTGGTGGCTGTGATGGTTTCTCCATGTGAGGGTGGAGATGCGGGAGATGGAGATGATGGTCTGTGTCTGGGAGAGGTGATGGGTCTGCGCTGGAAGAAGATGGGCGTGAGATGATAAGAGGGAGACGAAGGAGATGGTGAGGCTGGGTGATAAGAGGAGGGATGCTAAGTGATGATAGTGTTGGAGAGGGAGAGATGCAGGGTGATCGAGGCAGATGGAGGCCAAGGGGAAAGGAGGTCTGCGGAGGAGAGGAATGGTGAGTTAGGAGATGGAAGTGGAGAGGGTTGGGTTGAAGGTGAAGATGAAGAAGAGAGGATCCGGACGGGGAGCATGGGGGGTCTGTGCAGGGTGTTCTGGAGATGAAGATGATGAGAGATAGAGGAGGAAAGGGGGAGTCTGCGCAGGATGGAGAGAGAGACCGGTGATGGCAGCGAGAGTGATGATGGGGAGAACGCAAGGGAGAGATGGGGTGAGAGAGGTCGTGCGTGTTGGTTGTAGATGGAAGATGAAGGTGAGATCGATCTGGTGTGGTTGTGAGATGGGAGAGGATGATGAGGCGTGTGGGATGGAAGGCGATGGAGAGGTTGATGGTGAGATGGGTTGCAGGGAAAGAAATGGTTGTAGGGATGGCTTAGAGTCTACGGGAGGATTGAGATCGAGGGAGAGGTTGGTGAAGGGGGAGACTGCGCATGAATGAGATGGAGATAGGGACTGGGAGTTTGAGATTTAGAGGGAGAGAGAGATATTAGGGGGAAGGGGAGAGTCCAGATCTTGTGGACTCTCCTTTCCCATGCAGCTAATGGGCCAGGTGGGCCAGGTTGGGTCCACGCTTGAGTTTGAGTTGGGACTGGGTGAGTTGGGTCAGGTGGAGTGGGGCCAGGTCCAGGTTAGGTTGGGGTTGGGTTCAGGTGGAATGGGTTCAGATTAGATGGGTTTGGGCTCCATTTATTGGGTTGGAACTGGTCAGGTTCATCTTGGGCTGGAGTTCAGGTTTGAAAGGAATAGGTGCGGGCCTGGTGGTTTTGGATTGGGTTTGGGGTTAAGCTTGGATTTAAAAGAAACTGGTTTGGGCCCAGAAGGTGGGGTCCGATGGAATTTGGTCAGGTTATCATCGCTGGGGCCCAGGCTTCTTAGAATTTGATCTGCTCGCCGGATTTCGACGATTACACATCGGCGGAGTAGGTCACGATGAATCGATTTTCAGGGTGATCGGAGATCTAGAAATGGTAGGTGATTTTTCAGGCGGGCACCCCTATAGGCACCTCATTTTGGCAACATATGAGGGGTAATTCAATTAACCCTATTTTAACGATGTCACGATTAGGTCTCGAGTCAAAGATCACCTATCATTTCTAGACCTCTGATCGCCCTGAGAATTTTCTCATTACAATTTGCACATCGAGGGCTTTCTGTCCATTTGTAGAACTCCGAGATCCGGCGGACGGATCGAAAATAGCAACAGCGGGTCCCATACTCTCCGGGGCACCCCCTTGAAAAGTCACCTATCATCTCTGGACCCCTGATCACCCCGGAAGTTGGCTCATTGCGATCTACTCGCCAAGGGCTTTTCGTCCCTATATAAAACTTCGAGATTCAACGGACGGATTGAAAAACCATAACTGCGGGTCCCACACTCCAAAGGCACCCACATGAAAAATCACCTACCATTTCTAGACCTCCGATCACCCAGAAGATTGGTTCATCGTGACGGGAGCTTTCCGCCGATGTGTAGAATGTCAAAATCCAGTGAGCGGATCAAAATCTACGAAGCCTGAGCCTTAGTGATGATAGCCAGACCAAACTCCTTCGGACCCCACCTTCTGGGCCCGAACCAATTCCTTTAGTCCAAACCCGAGCCAAACCTAATCGAAAACCAAGCCAAACCCAAACCTGAACCTGACCCGATCTAACTTGTTAAAACCGAGCCCAAACCCATCTAATCTGAACCAAAACTGAAGCCCAACCTGAACTTAACCCAGACCCGACCTGGCCCGCCTGGCCCATCACCTGCATGGGAGAGGAGAGTCCATGAGATCTGGACTCTCCTCTCCCCCTAATATCTCTCTCTCCCACTTCCTCCTCCACTAGAACTCTCTTTCATCTCTATCTTTCGCTCCTTACCTCTCCCAGCGCAGATTTTTTCCCCAGGATCTCTCTCTTCCTCTCTATCTCTAACGCTCTTTCGAGTCTCCCTCTCACGCAGGACAACTCTCTTCCCGTTCTGTCGGCTCTCTCTCCCTCTCTCTCTCTCTCCCCCCACACACACACATCTCTATCTCTCTTCTCCATCCCCCATCGCAGCAGGGAAGCCATCACTGCGCCCATCATCCTCCATCCCTCAGACCCCCCACGCTCCCTATCTGGATCCTCTCTTCTTCACCTCCTTCTCCCCAACACAGACCTCTCTCTCTCCCATCTGCCTTTTCGTTCATCTCCCTCCGCAGCAGCGCCCCTCATCGCCGACCGCCATTCTCCCCTACACGCAGCACCTTCTTCCTCCAGTCGCAACGCCGCTTTCACCCTCTGCAGCACCTCACGCCACCAAACGTTCCCCCTACCAGGTACCCCCCATTCTCCACCACGTCATTCTGGATCACCCCCACTACACCCACCTTCACCTGCACATTGCACTCAGCCCCTCATTCTTTTCTTTCTCCTCCTCCCTCTTTTTTCTTCCTTTCCTTCTTCCCTTCTCTCCCTGACCCTCTTCTCCCCCACTTGCACGCAGCACCACAACAACCTTTCTTCTTCCTCCACTGCACTCCGCCTACACCCCACCTGCGCTCCACCACCTGCACACATCCATCTACGTCCCTGCACCACCTGCACACCCCCACCGAGCCATCTCTATTTTCTTTTTTATTTTTCTTTCTTCTCTTCTTCTTCTTCTCCATCTTCCTCTTTCTCCGCCAGCACCCCCCTGAACCCATCACTATCTCTTTTCTTCTCCATCTCCTTCCTGTCCACCCTTGCCTCCCACCTACATCCACACGCACCAACACCTCCACCTCTTTCGTCTCCCTCTCTTTTCTTCCCTCCTTCCCCTTCTTTCTTTCCTTCCTCTCCTCCCCTGCGCACCCACTGCCTTTTCCTCCTCTTCGTTCTTTCTTTTTCTCTTCCTTCTCTTCTTCCTTTCTTTCCTTCCTCTTTCTCCACTTGCACCCACCTGCGCACCCATCTCTCTCACTCTCTGTCTTTATGTTCCCTCTATGTCTTCTCTCTCTCTGTCTCTTTGTTCTCTCTCCCTCTTTGCTCTCATCTCCTTGCACTCTCTCCCTTCTCTCTCTCCGTCTCCATGTTCTCTCTCCCTCTCTACTTTCATCTCCCTGCACTCTCTCCCTCTCCTCTCTCTATCTCTTTGTTCTCTCTCTCTCTCCCCTCTGAAAAATTTAATTATGGGTCCGCGATCTCTAGATTTGTGTACTCAAACAATCAACCTAATAGTGTGCAGAAATAAACAATATGTAGCGGAAATAAAATAAACAAGCACACACTACAAGGACACCAAATTTAAGGTGGAAAACCCTAACCGGGTGAAAAACCACCGATCCAAACTGGATCAAATCAAACACTATGAATCTCGTAATTACAAGAAACTCAGATCTCTTTCCCAGATATCCCCTACCCAAGGACTGAAGTTACATTGTGTCGCTTCACGCTTCAACGACTTCACACCGTTGATTGCAACAGATTCAATCCAGCGTTTGACTCCTCAAATCTTCTCACAAGAAGATAATCTTCTACAAAAGATGCAGAAGAACTGGCTCAAGAAAACTTGGCAGCACAACTTCATATAAATCTCTAGAAAAGACTTCTCTCAATGATAATCTCTAACTCAGAACTTTGAGAGGTGAGGCTCGTCTCTTTTGGAATAACCCTTGAGTCCTTTAAATAGGCCTTAGGTCGTGCTTAAAGTTGCCTAAGATGATTAGGACTAAAACCAGCAGTTTGAGCACAATAAGAATAGCACTTTCCAAAATTCATAGTTCTCTGTGCTTGGTTCGCTCAAGCGGTCATTGGGTGCGCTCGAGCGGACCAGCCTCTGTTTCAGCGCTGGGGCAAACCAACCTGTTCGCTTGAGCGGACCCCTCTCTGGATAATCCAAAATTTCAGCTCTCTTTCTCCAGCTTTCTTCTTCTAATTCTTTCATACTTTCTTTTTCTGAGTCCTTCCAATCTTCTATCTTTGGAGTCCTTTTTTAAATAAAAATTACAACTCAAAAGACCCAGAGTTTTGTCCAACCCATGAATTTAGCCAACACTAAAATTCCTAACACCCTCTCTACCTCTCCCTCACCCTGCTGTCTCTTATCTCCCTGCACTCTCCCCCTCTCCTCTCTCTATTCTCTCTCTCCCTCGCCCCATCTCTATCTCTCTCTCTCATCCTGTTGTCTCTCTCCCTCTTCGCTCTCTCCCTCTGCTCTCTCGCTCCCCATCTCTCTGTTCCCTCTCTGTCTGCTCTCCCTCCCTCCCTGCTCTTTTGCTCTCTCTCTCTCTCTCGCTCTCCTTCTTTTCCTCCTCAGTCCCCGCCTACGCAGTGCCACCTCCTCTCTGCTCTCTATCTCGTTCTCTCCCTCTCTGCTCTCCCCTTTTTCCTCACCTTCCTCCTCTTCTTCATCCTTTCTCTTCTCCCTTCTCTTCTTCCCTCACTCTTCGCCCACCTCACTGCCGCCACGCTATCCCCCCCTTTTTCGTTTTCTCTTTCTCCTTCCTCTCCCTATCCTTCTCTTCTCGATTGCACTGTCCCACCCACACACCCACATTACTTTCTCTCTTTCTTTTCTCTGCTCCCTGTCCTTCCTTCCTTTCCTCCCTCACAACACTCATCTGTGCACACGCCCCACTTTTTCTTTCTTTTCTTCTTCTTCCTTTCTTCTCTCTTTTCCTCCTTCTCTTCCCCCACCACCACTTCAATGCTGCACCCACCTCACCGCTACACCACTTTACTGTGGCACCCACCTTCCTAGCCCATTTATCTAAACTGAGCCCATGCCAGGTCCCCTATTTTCTTTTCTCACATTTAAAGAAGCTCTTTATTTCCTTATTGTCTCTTTTTATGATGTCCCATGCATCTAATATGCTCATCCATCATGGTCAGTCATATATATTATTGTATGTTTCAATTTATTTCTAATTTATGCATCTCATAAGCTTTCAATTTAATTATTTGTTTTAAATTATTCCCAGTTCATGCATCTCAACATGCCCATGCACTCAAGGTACCCATGCATCATATAACTTAGTTGCATTTTCATTTCTTTTTGTTAGATAAAATCCAACACTGCATAATTACCCAAAAAAATAAAAAAACAAAAAAAAATTAAAAAAAGAAGAAAAAACAAAAAAAAAATAGAATTCTAAGTATTAGATTAATTACAAACAAATAGGTCAATTAATAAATAAAAATCAGCAATCTATCTCCTTTTCTTTCTCCCTTTTCATTAGGATTAGAAAAATTAGTTTAGGAGATTTTAGGCTTTATAAATAAAACCAAAAACAAAATAAAAATAATAAAAACCCAAAAGACCAAAAGCAAAGTAAAAGATATTAAAAACTAAAAAATAATTAAATTAAAATTAGAAATTAAATAGTGGTTTAGGCTAACTAGGTCAGACCCCGGACCTAGATCTAGGTCTCCCCCTTGCCAGGTTAGACTAGTTTTGGTTTCTTTCATTCCAATAACTTAGGTCCCACTTTCTCTCCGGGTCCTGCTAAGGGACCGGGAGAGTGGATGAGGGCGGTCAGGACCCTAGGATAGGGTAGAGATCCATTTAACGAAATGGATTGATTAGATTAAATCCAGGTAGAAAATCCCCTAGTTAGGCCCTTCTAGCCCCAATTATTAAAATAAAAAAAAACCATAATACCAACAAATTAACCCCAACAAGATTTTCTTCTCTTTTCCTCCACCTCCGGTGCCAAATATTTATTTGAACTCACAGATTAAAGGGAAAAAAGGCTGATTTCGAGAATCTGAATTAACAAGAATGACGAGACGAGAGGAGTGATTTCACAGACCCCAATATCAGTTTATTTACCTTTGTCCCATCATCGGCCATTTTTTACTTACTTCCGGCCCATCATCGGCCATGCACTCTTATTACTTGCGTATCACACACAAACCCACAGAAATCACAATTCGAAGCTCCATCTGCATCGTTCTTTCGATTCGAAGAATCAACCTTTAAACCTAGGTTGTCAAAGGACATTGAAAGGGGTACTCGGGAGCGGGGCTGATCTTCTTTTAAATATTTGGCACCTTCCCCCTATTTTTTCTTAATTTATTCCATTTTTATTTCATTGACCCCTTAGAATACTTGGATTTAACTTTAATTAGTCTGCATGGCCCTGAATGTTGATTTCCCCTCCCTAGTTCACTATGACCCTACTTTAAGACCCATAATTCAACCCAAATTTGACTCAAATTGAAAGACCCAAATTAAGTGACAAAACAACCGTCGTGTGTCGCCGGTGACACATTAGACGAGAGAAGAACCCATCCCATTTTCTCTCGCTCTCTTTCAACGAAGGACAGTGTTACGGCCGTATCCGTAACTGACAATCGTGATCCGTCGATTTTAAGGGTAGCCAGGATCCTCATTTTCGATGTAAACTTTTTAATATCTCATATAGTTGAATGGCGATATCCCTCTGGGGGGGATCAAAATTCACATCCGATAACCCCAAGGGTGTGGGACCCGCTGTTATGACTTTTCGATATGCCCGTTTGATTTTGGAGTTCAATATATTGACAAAAAGCTCTCGGTGACTGGATCTCAATGGGCGAACTCCCGGGGCGATCAAAGGTCTGGAAATGACATGTGATCTTTGACTCGAGACCTAATCATGACATCATTAAATATGGCGGACTGAATCACCCCCCATAGGGTGCCAAAATGAGGTGTCTACAGTATGTCCCTCTTTGGATGACAACACGTACATAATTGTTCTCCAAAGAAAAGAAGACAAATACTTATGCCTCCGTTTGAGCCTTTAGGTTCATGGGAGTGGCGGCCTATGAGGGTGAGGTCAAATTGGCTCGAGGGAATCGGGATGAGATTGTTCTAGGCCACTCAGTCAATTTGGTTTCTTTTAGGATCGAGCTTGATCAAGTGATGTGTGAGAGTGTTTAAAGGGTTTCCCCTCGTGTGTTCCACTGTCTACCCAAAATTAAATGCATACAGAGTGGATCATCCTAGTTAGGGGGCGTACAAAGTGTCAAAACAGGATTCTGAAAGCGTATGTTCCGGTAATGTTGTCAATGAAAAGGCACATGCTGGAAACAAATGCAGCTCAGGTTTTGGGTTCAGCGATACTTACCTCATGGATCCTATTCCTTTCGGTGTGGCGGCTCTCGCCTTTTCACCTATAATAACTCCTGACTGGAAAGCAAGAAGGGATCAATACCCTGCCTTGCAGCGAGATTAGTACATAAACGTGCCGAGCCTGTATGTAATGTACGTGATGATGAAGTCTAGCATGTTTGTAAGCATGATATAGACTGAATTAAAATGCTAGTGCGAAGTGTTCCCCCGACATCATCCTGCTGTCATGATAATCAATCATCCATCACCACGACAATCAATAGAGATAAAAGAAAATAAGAGAAATCCATCCAACCACATGCAAGGAAAAGGAATAAAAGATAAATATTGGTAGCCCATTCATACCTAAACGAAATACTCTTATCAATAAATTGTAGTTATAAACAAATGAGTAACATCTCGGTTTCAAATCCTAGGGGTTACCTCTAATCATAAGCATAAACAAAACGAATCCTAACATGAACATATAGTTTCCTAAAGCAAGCAATGAATAAATGACCTAAACAATGAATGAACTAATGGAGGTAACTGCTGTGTCATGACTGTTGTTTGGTTCAAATGGAGAGAATTTCGTTAAGGGCTTGGAAGTTCCCGCTGACTGCTTTCATCTCCATGGCACATATCGTTAGATCCTCATGAGCTTTCACCAAGTTTGTTGGGTCTTCCCTCGTGCTATCGTAAGCACTTTGAATCCGGCTAGCATGTCTGCGTAACCGTCAGCAATGGGGCTCATAAGGGCACACAGTGTCAGGTTCTGCCCCTCTAAGTCTGTCTTCATCTGTCGGTGGATCCCAGCGTCGATACCATGCTCACATGTGAAAGCAAAAGGGGCTGCCATTATCATCCTCCGCCGTATTGTGTTGAAGTCTTCGATGCGGGTGGGCGCTGATGCTACTGTCTTCGATTCCCATTGGGCATGCCTGGCATTGAAGTTGACCAGTTGTAGGATTTTCGCTCTCAGTAGCCCCATTGTGAAGGATGGGAGGTATTCAACTGTGCCTTCGTAATCGAAAAGCGCGCGCAGTGCTGCTTCCACAGAAGTGTAGAGATCCTTATATAGCTTGCAGATATCACTGTACTTTTCGAATAACAGGTTATAGATGGCCCGCACAATGCCTGCAAGCTTTCGACTAATTAGCCCCTCGTATTTTGTGACACAAGCATAATCCCACTTGAGTTCTGCCTGGTGCTCATGTCAGATCCTGAGTCTCTCCTCAGTTGTGTAATCCAATCCACCCCTCAGTTCCTCAGGGGCATTATCGAAGGCCGACACGTAGCATCGGCATCCGAGTGGAGAATGGTTGTTGCATGGGCCGAATGGATGAGCTGGGCGGCCTGACATTCTGATTGATCCTGTTTCGTTTCATGAAATCAAGAATGTAAGTAGAGCAAAAAAGAAATTAATGTCAAAGATATCCACAACACAGCCACAGTACATATAGCATGAAACAATACATAACCAGCATAAATACTAGAGGTATATCGTTGCTAGTTAATTTGAAAAAAAGGGGTGATCAGTTCCCGACTAATGGTAAATCTCGTTTCGAGAGGAGTCGTGCACAAAACAGGGTATTTGTATGGGGTTTTGGATCAAAGGTTAATAGGGGAGGAGTGCGAGGCATGCTTATGGAGGTGCATATATAAAAATTGCATATATAAAAATGCCCCAGCACATGGGGTGACATATGTGATCGAACCCTGAAACAAAACAATGTGTAACATGTCCTACGTTCAACCAAAAGGCATTAGTAACAAAAGCATGCATGAGGTGATAGTGTATGAACAAGTGAGTGTTTGGGACAAAAGTGCATGTGATGGGACTTGAATTGGGAATCCATGCAAAATAAGTAAGTACTCGTATGCGTGTATACACACACACACACATATATATAAATGCCCCAGCGTAAAGTTGGTGTATTTTCTAGCTGAGAGTGAGGGAATGAAGGTGGTCTAACTCTCTGATCCATGGTTATAAGTTCGGTAGTGATGTGACGTTCCCCAACTATCTTTTTGGAGATCGATCCCTCACGGTCCTTTTCCAATCGTTTTAATCCTTTTGGTTGAACTTTGGAGAGTAATAGGCTGCCTTGGAATTCATGTGTGAGTAATGGTTTTATGTGTGGGATATAGTGAGTCGTCGTGCTTCTTTAGTGTTGCGGCTATCGGCCACTCTCTGTTCGGTTTATTAGACAAGGACCCTTGTCATTTCAGCGGGCTTGGGTTTTGTGAATGCTTTTCCTTTACTTTGGCCTTTTGGCCCTTTGCTTTTTTTGTTTTTTGACATGTGACTGTGCAATGCTTGGGTCCCTTAAGCTTTCTAATTAACCCATGTAACGAAAATTAGGCCAATGACTCCTAAACCAAATGGCTTTAGGGCACTAGGTATGTAAATACCCCTACAGGCTTACTGGCTCGGGTTAAAAAGGTTACGAACCCAAACTAGTAACAAAACTTTTATTCTTTTCAGGATTTCTAACTAAACCTTTTTTTTGTTTGTTTTTTTGGACTGGCTTAGGAGATGGTTACCTAGGGTATTGGGTTATGAAGCATCAGGTATTGGGAACACACCCATATCTCATATGACTCCATCGTGGTTTCTCTTTTCTCTTTTTGCAAGTGGTATGGGGAAGCTTTCATGACATGGGTGACCTCATCTACAAACTCTCACGTTGAATGGTTTCAACCGTGCAAAGTGTTGTGTGGGGCAAACTCACTACTTTTTTTTTTTATTTTGAAGTGTGTGTTTTGACTTCCAGATTTAGCCATAACACATCTCCTTGGTCCTCCCTGCGGGGTTTACACAGCCATAACAAGAGACCAAGGGTCATGCTCCGCAAGAAGTGGAGAAGGGTCATGTGGTGTACTTTTTCAAGTACATAGCATTCCATTGATCGGGGAGCTCTTCCCCTTCTACATTTACTAATCTATATGCATTGCTAGAATATACCTCTTTAATCACATACATGCCTTCCCAATGGGGTCACAATTTGCCTCTAATGTGTGGGAGTAGTGATTGAGTGACGTGCTTCAATACCAGGTCACCTATCTTGAATTTCCTTTATTTGACATGATTGTCGTAGACTCTTGCGATCCGCCTCTTGTACACCTGAGCGTGCTCCGCTGTTTTCATCATTTTCTCATCAAGGAGGTCTAGTTGTAGCTGTAATGCTTCTCGTCTTTGGCCTTCTGTCATCTCTTCATCTAATTGGATCCACGATGATGGGTATAGGAGCCCGAAAGGAAGAACTACCCCCCGACAATGATGTATCTTTGAACCATTTCTCTTAGTGCTCTTTTGTTGGATTTGGTGGCGTACTCAGGGATGTATCCGATGCGTAGATAATTCCAAATATGTTTTCTTTTTTTGTTTTTTCTTCTTTTTGTTTTTTTTTGTTTTTTTGTTCTTTTCTTTTTTGTTTTTTTTTTGAGTAATTACTCAGTGTTAATTGGATTTTATCTAACAAAAAGAAATGAAAATAAACAAAGTTATATGTTGCATGGGCATCTTGGGTGCATGGGCATGTCGAAATGCATGGGAATGTTAAAATATGCTAGGCATAAATTCAAAATAACTAACATCCTAAAATATTATTTAGGTGCATGAACATATTGGGGTGCATGAGCATATTAGATGTATGAAACTTAAAATGGAATGGTGATAAATAAAGACTAACTTAGATGCATGAAAGAAATAAGCAATCGAGTAAATAATCAAATTCAATGCAGGAAAAGAAAATGAGCATGCATGGGCTTAGTTAGGTGAATGGGCTAAGAGATGGGTGCAATGGTGAGGTGACGTAATAGTGAAGTGGGTGTAGAAGTGAAAAGGGTTCTACAATGAGGGTGTGTAGAGCAGGCCTGAGTGCAAGTGACAATCCAAGTAGGTGTGTAGTGATGTGTTGAAGGTGTGCAGGGAAAGAGAAAGGAATAGGAGAAATGTAGTTGAAGGAAGAAGAAGAATGAAGGGGAGAAAACAAAGAAGGTACTGCAGTAGGGGCAGGGTGACAGGGAGCGGAGGAATAGGAGGGGGCGAGGAGAGAGAGAACAGAGAGATAGGGAGACAGGAGAGGGAGAGAGTGTAGGGAGGGAGAGGACGAGAGGGAGAGAGAACAAGAAGACAGAGAGAGCGTAGAGAGGGAGAGAGCTAAGAGGGAGAGTAGAGAGAGAGAGAACAAGGAGACGGAGAGAGAGAGGGAATAGAGAGATAGAGAGCGAGACTAATGGGTGCACAGGTGGAGAAAGAAGAAGGAAAGAAAGGAAGAAGAGAATGGAGAAAGAAAGGATGAGATGGGTTCAGGGGGTGTGTGGTGGAAGTTGGTGGTGTAGCGGCTGTGGCGAGGTGTAAGATCCATTTTGATGTTCCGTTTGTTTTGAGGTTTGGTTGAATTGTTGAGGCTAGGGGGCTTTGATTGTAATGCTTAAAGAGAAATACTATTGAAGTTTTTTTTTTACGTTTGATTTGATTTGGAATAAAGTAGTTTCTCTAATGTTGTTGAATCTTGTTCGCGCAAGAAAGCCTAGCCCCTCACTGATGTTTATTTAGGATTTTTTATGTTAGGCACCACTTAGCTATTAACGTTCAACATAGCTGGGGCACCACCTGTGTTAGGACTTGAATTTAGAACCTTGAGGTAAGACTGGGCCAGAGCCCCCGGGGCCCGAGCCGCATGAGCCCAAGAAGACCATCTGCAGTTCAGATTTGGTGTAATGGACACCACTTTGAACACTTTGATTGAAGGGTTATATCTCCACCACGACTCTGAAAGTCCGGGGCTCTGAACCCTAGAGGGGGGGGAGGGTGAATAGGGTGAGCTACAATTATGACCAATTTAAACAAATTTTAACTTCTTAACAAAAACTAGTCACATGTGATGATTAATCAAACAATATGCGGAAGATAATATAAACAATCACCACAAAAGCATGCACCACAACACAAAGGTTTATAGTGGTTCGGCCTCAATGCCTACGTCCACTACCGGCTTGTAATCCAATCACCCCACCGGATTTCCACTATTTATGCTTTTTACTAGGCTAAGCAATAACCCTTACAATGTTGTTTTTCTAGGCTAAACAACAACCTCTCAATGTGCTTTTATAGGCTAAGCAATAACCTTTACAAGATGCTTTTCTTAGGCTAAGCAATAACCTTTACACAATGCTTTTCTTAGGCTAAGCAATAACCTTTACAAGATGCTTTTCTTAGGCTAAGCAATAACCTTTACAAATGAAGATTTATCTAAGAAAGTGTCACTACACCAAAAATCGAAAATTGGAACGGAAAAGCGTTCCTAATCCTTCCGTTCCTAATCCGTTAAAGTGTTCCAATTTTCGTTCCAATTTGGATTAGGAACGGTTGGTACCAAATTGGAACGGAAATTGGAACACTTTAACGGATTAGGAACGGAAGGATTAGGAACGCTTTTCCGTTCCAATTTCCGATTTTTGGTGTAGTGTGTCTTCACAAAAGATCACTCCAAGAGATACAATTTAAGCACAATTGAATTGCCTCTACATAGGCTAATATGAAAGTGTAATTCAAATTACAAACATACACTAGAATAAGTTAAAGTGTGTGCACAAGTGTATGAATGCTTTACTTCAATCAAATTCTACAATGAAGCTCCTAAATGAATGCATGATGCATTTTAAAATCAAAGTTTAGAAAATGATGATTGAAGATAAAACTAATCACATAAAAGATTCAAACAACTTTGAAGAAATGAGCTAAAACAAGTTGTATGAATGTTAAAGTCTAAGAACACATGTGATTAGGATAAGAGAGTTTGCAAACCAATCTAATTTACCAAAGATGATATTGAGTTTGCAACACAACTCTTTAAAAGCTAAAAGTCATGCATAAATGAAAATACAAAGATTTAACCATGCATTGATTCTACTTTTAATGGAAATCAAAATGATAAGTAAGATGTACCTTTTTAAAACCCAAGCATTTGATTTCCAAATAGCCCTCTAGCCTTTCCAACTTCTTCCCCTTTCTTTGGCTCCAAAATGGTCTCAAAAGTTCATGTATCAAGCCTTTTGAAAGTTGGAAAATGAATGGACTTTATAATGAAAAACAATCCAACGGCTAGTCCTCGGTCGACCTGCAAACAGGTCTCGGTCGACCGGGATCACACAACGGTCAGAAAAATGACCGTTGGGGCTCCAGGGTCCCTTTCTGCCTGCAGTGTTCCCGGTCGACCGGGACCTCTGGGCCGGTCGACCGGCCACACTGGCAGCAGACCCCCTGGACCAAAAATCCCGTAAAATGCAACTTTTCAAAGTATTTCTTGGGGGAACTTTTGGCCACTAAATCAAGCTTGAAAACATGTTTTAAATCAAATGAAGTTGTTTAAAAACATGAAACACAAAGAGCCTAAAATAATTTGGAAGATTTAAAACATAGGCTAGCTTGATTTCTAAAAACTCTTTTCACATGAAAATGCATACAAAGATGATTCTGAAAGTGATGAATGCATGCAAGGCACAAACCTAAATTCTCAATATGATTTCTCAAAAGTAATGCACAAAGAATTAGGTTTTCAAAAGAGTTTGGATTCTAAAACCAATGCATCCAAGTATAAAAACAAAACATGCATAAAACAATACTTTTTCAAATCTTAAAAGCAATGCATGTATAAAACCAGATTTCAAGGTTTTCTAAAACAATGCAAGTGTGAAAATTCAAATGATGCTAAAGTGAAAATGCATCCATCAAATTGCAAATACAAAATACCTAACAATCTCCTCCTTTGCAATTTGATGGCAACTTACTCATCATTGAAATTACACACTTAGTCTTCAGCTCCCCCTTAGCTGGACAAGTCTTGAAATCTTCTTGGATGCTCCTCCTCTTAGCTTGGGCTCTTGGGCTCTTTCTTCAATCTTCTTGATGCTTGGAGCTGTCGCGACCCCGAACCGGGCCCGCAGGACTAATCCGGGATCGGGACACTAATGTGTCATGAACCAACAACATATACATTTTTTTATTTTAATTTCCCACAGGTGTCCGCGGTGAGGATATCACAACCTTGCATGAACATTTCTTTTTAGTGCGGAAGCGTGTAGCAAATCAAATAGTAGGCTATCTCTAATCATGCAAACATTAATTATTAAATATCAAAACTGGATCAGAATGAGCAATGATCTATAACAAGTTTCCCACAAATTGTTAAAGTTATACAAAATATCATTTAGTTACATTCCCCAAAATTAGAGGCCAACAAAGGCCAATACTACAAAAGAATAACCCAAAAGAATGGTTAATAAGTTCTCCTCAAAATGTTACGCTTCTCAAAGCAATCTGATGTCTACATGACATCGTCAGCACGCCACTCGACTAGAGGTTGCGGCGCGCCTACCGCCTCCTCCGGCTCCTCCTCAAGGAAGGCGACAACGGGACCTGAGTACCAAAGCAAAGGATCAGACACGACGGTCTGGCAAGAGAAAGCAAGGATACAACAATATCTAATACAAGAAAATCTCTGGCAAAGAGTATAAATCTGAGTTAAGCAAGAACTCTCATAAAATAGATAAATCATTTGCGATGAACAAGTAAACAATATAAAACATATCAGGTATCCAAGGGTTCGGGACTAACAAGGTGGCAATCACATAAAGCTAAGTCCTCTGTCACTAAAGTGACAACAGTATCACGGGACGTTGATCTCTGTCACACAAGGTGAGGAGAAACAACGTATACATATATACAATATAATTATACGGGAACGGGACCACGGTAGCGAACCGGGTATCGGGACGGGACCACGGTATTAGACCGGGTATCGGGATCCAAACTGCAGCTGGCGGGACGGGAGAGGGATTTCCAAGTCAGTGGATCAGACCGACAAGGTATCCAAGCTTAGTGATGCCGACACATAAGATAAAACTCATCGAGGCATATCAAGTATTCAAGTACAGTAAATAAACGGTAAAACGGGGGTGCTCAAGGGCACACTGACTTTCCATATCGGGCAATACATTTCGGGGCAATTCACTGTTACTATTGTAGCTCCAAAGCTTTCGAGAAAACAAGTCATGCGATGAAATTCCTGGGAATGAGGTGAAACAATACACTATAATGAAATTCGGGTAAAATATCAATTTAGAAATCCAATTAAGTGAATAGGGGTCCCGTATGTCTATT
Source organism: Cinnamomum chago (assembly GCA_038049695.1). Lineage (NCBI taxonomy): Eukaryota > Viridiplantae > Streptophyta > Magnoliopsida > Laurales > Lauraceae > Cinnamomum > Cinnamomum chago. The sequence goes on along the minus strand of CP142453.1, from coordinate 97,260,309 downwards.
ATAGCCCTTACTTGGTACTCCTTGAGTTTTGAGACATTCCGGGCTCCTTATGCACTCCTACGATTTTTCCAAAATTTCGAATGACATATTTGTGATATGGTTTCTTTCTCGGATGGCATCAAGCAATGCCTAATGAATCCCCTTCGATTGACAAAGCTCAACGCTCGAACGAACCGGAGAGTTCGTTCGAGCGGGGAGCTTTTCGAAATCTGGGAAATTTCGGTTACCTGGCGGTTAGCCGCCGATGCATTCGGCGGTTAGCCGCTGGGTAACCGTGGAGCTGACCGAATTTCAGGTGAGAATTCTGATGCTCTCGGGAAAAGGAACCGTGATTGTGCGGTTGGCTGGCGGTTAGCCGCCGATGGGTTCGGCGGTTAGCCGCTGGATAACCTTGAGGCTGACCGCGTTTTCAGGTGGAAAATGATGCTCTCTGGAAAAGTCACCGCGGTGCGCGGTTAGCTGGCGGTTAGCCGCCGATGCATTCGGCGGTTAGCCGCTGGCTAACCGTGAGCTGACCGCCAGTTACGAAAATGCTCACTGAGTTCAGTTTTGAGTCATTTTCCTCCTCAAAACCATCTTCCTCACATCCACAAGGTCCTTATAATAACATTGAGCTAAGAGTTCCTCCAATGCATCTCTTTATACTTCTCCAAATCCTCATTAAGAGTTCTCTCCATCACTTCTTCCATGTCAAGTCCAATGCAAATAAAAGAGAAGTAAACCATTTCACAAACATTCATCTAAGCTATCACAAGAACAATAAATGCTCTACCAACATGTTTATAAAACATTGAATGAAACTATCAAGATACATTATGAGCATTTATTTCAAACAAACCTCATTAAATGAAAGTATGGAAAATCCATAAAGACTACACCAAATCATTTCAAAATTAAAAACATCCAAACATTCACTTGCCTCTATTCCAAGCTAGTTGAAAACAAGCCTTTTATCACCTCTATTGCTCAAAGCCAAGCTACACATCAAAAATCCCAAAACAACCCTAAAATGGATTACACAAGGAATGACAATGAACAAACCAACAATAATGCAAATGTAGCTTCTCAAAGGCTAGAGGAACACTAATCTAGGAGATGGGAATGATCACTTACCTTGAAGGTCCTCTAATGGCAATAGCAAACTCAATGAAGGTCTTGGAATGGAGAGTTCTCCTCACAAATGGTACCAATGGAAAGCTTGAGAGATGAGGGAGTGATTGGTGACTTCCATTGCTTGGTTGATGAGCTCTAGGTATGGCTTGGAGATGAAGAAGCAAGAAGAAGAAAAGAAGAGTCACAAGAAACCCTAGGTTCAGTTGTGCTGGAGCAATGGAGAGTGAATGAGAAAGAAGAGATGGGTTCTCTTTTGTTAACAAAGGGAGCTTGGGTCCCACAACTTAAGGAACTAAATTAGCTGAAATCATCTACTTCGGGACCTCGGATGGGTTCGACGAAGAAGGAAGAAATGATCGTCGAAATATCTAGTTTCCAAAAAGTGTATGTTTCGCGGTTTACGAGAATATCAAGTTTTGGGTACAGATTTGGTGTGCAATGACTGTTTTGCCCTCCGGGCTATGAAAATCGGGTTTCGGGATCTCGAATGAATACGGGATTAACATGAAAGTTGTTGAGATCTACAAGATGCATGCAGCGGGCCAAAAATATAATCCACAATAAATCGGGAATTTCCTCGAGAAAATACAAAGCCGAAAAGGGAACCCCCAAAGGGCCCCACAAGCTACCAAAGCAAATCAAGACAAACGAATTAGCCCGAAACCATAATCAAAGCTAATCCAATCCCAACTTAACCAGAAATCACTAATCAAGCTTAGCAGTAACACGTAACTTAATTAGCACTAATCGGGTTCACTCGGGTCGGGGTCTTACAGGAGCTTGATCATTCTTCAAGCTATCTTTTCATCTTCCTCTCTATGGCCAAGCATCTTCTTTAGCTCCAAGCTTTCTTTCTTCTATTAGTGTTAGGGATTTTGTAATTTGCAATTTGGTGGATGCATTTGCACTTTAGCATCATTTGAATTCACACTCTAGCATTGTTTTTAGAAACCTTGAAATCTAGTTTTATTCATGCATAGCTTTTAAGATTTGGAAAAGCTTTTGTTTTATGCATGGTTTGGTTTTAAACTTGGATGCATTAGTTTTGAAATCCAAACTCTTTTGAAAACCTAATTCATTGTGCATTATATTTGGAAAATCTTCTTGACCAGTTAGGTTTGAACTTTGCATACATACATCCTTTCATAATCATATTTGTATGCATTGTTTTTGAAAAAGGGGTTTTTAGAAATCAAGCTAGCCTATGGTTTATAGTTTCAAATCATTTTAGGCTTTGGATGTTTCATGTTTTTATACATCTTTGGATGATTTAAAACATGTGAAAATGCTTGATTTTAATGGCCCAAGAGATCCCCAAAGAAAATCTTCAAAAACCCAAAAAATGGGAAATTCTGGGCAGGACTGGTCAACCGGCCATGTGTGGCCGGTCAACCGGCCAAGAGGCCCGGTCAACCGGCCACACACTGGCCGGTCAACCGGGCTCCTGAAGCCAAACGGCTCTTTTTATGACCGTTGTGTGTATCCGGTTAATCGGCCTGCTGTGGGGTCAACCGGGGATATAGCCGTTGGGCTGTTTTGGGGATATAAATGAGTTCTTTCCTTTGTCTTTGGTTGGAGATTTTAAAACCCTCTTTGAGGAGCTTTGAGAGAAGACAAAGGGGATGATCTAAGAGACATCAAGGGGTCATTAAGTGAAGCTTAAGCTTGGATCAACTAAGTTAAATCTCCAAGTAAGTTTTACTTTTATTAATCATTTGTTATGTGCTTTATTTGAATCTTTGGAAAATGATTTCAAGCATGATAACAATGATGTGTTGAATCCTTTCTTCCCTCTATCTTTGATATTCAAGATTGGATTCATCACTTTGATTTCAACCCAAGTTTTGTTTTAAACTCTCTTAATCATGCTTAGCCATAAATCTTTGATTTCTTTTATTGCATGATTACTTCACTTGGTTGAAACTTCCCTTGTTGTTTTCATTCATTTAATCTTTAGTCAAATTAGTTTTTGAAAACAACATTGCACATGCATCACTTGATTAGGCTTAAACACTTTCATACAACTTGTGATCTTTAGATTTTCATATCATTCACAAGTGTGTAATTGTTCAAGTGATTTGCATAGAACTTCAATCATATCTTTTTGTGCCTTAAACTTTCAAATTGCATTAAGCATAAGTTGATTGAGCTTACTTTTAAACTTGATTGAAGTTTTCACACACACACTTCATAAGCATACAACTTTGCATTCATAGAGTGTTTGTGTGAGTTAGGATTTTCATTTTCATATCCGCCTATTTAGAGGCAATTTATTTGAGCTTAAATTGTAATCTCTTAGAGTGTTGAGTAAACACTTTCTTAGAGAAATATTGATTTGTAAAGGTTATTGCTTAGCCTAAGAAAAGCATTGTGTAAGGTTATTGCTTAGCCTAAGAAAAGCATTTTGTAAAGGTTATTGCTTAGCCTCTAAAAGCACATTGAGAGGTTGTTGTTTAGCCTTGAAAAGCAACATTGTAAGGGTTATTGCTTAGCCTAGTAAAAAGCATAAATAGTGGAATCCGGTGGGGTGTTGGATACACAAGCCGGTAGTGGATGTAGGCACGTTGGCCGAACCACTATAAATATTGTGTTGTGGTGATTGCTATGTGGTGTTTGTTTTTGTATTAGCTTCCGCATATTGTATGATAATTCATCACATGTGACTAGTTTAGTTTGAGAAATTAAAATTGGTTTAAATTGGTCACAATTGTAGCTCACCCTATTCACCCCCCCTCTAGGGTTAGGATCCTCGTGGACTTTCAATTAGCTCTCCCCCTTTGACCATGCCTCTCTCTCCCTTTGGCAAGGTATGCATTCTCTCCCCTTGTAGAAGATCATACACAACTCTCCTTAGGAAGCTTGGACATTCTCTTTACCCTTTTGAGAACTTGAATGTTCTCTCCCCTTTGAGTACTTGAACTCTCTCTCCCCCTTTGCCATTAAATTGCAAAGGTACCTACACACATGAGACAAGGAGAATACCTTTAGTAGCACCTGTTAACAAATGAAATCGAAAATGATAATCATAACAGGTGATCATGTATGGAAGTAGACTCTAAGGGTCCAAAGGCAATCCAAGGGACAATTTGATCAAAACTAATACTTCCTATGAAGGTTTACACTCCCCCTCAATCCATTCTCTCCTTTTGTCAAACTTTTGACAAAGATTTAACTATTAGGTGCAAGAAGAAGATGGTTTAACCAATTGAGGGTCAACTTCATGAGAAGGATTAGATTCATTTAACTATAACGCACAATATGATCAAATTACCAAAAGAAAGCAAGGTCTAATGAGAGAAGCAATCATGGATACCAATTGGAAAAACAAAGAATACCAATTGAGATTCAAAGATAAGTCTATTAAACACAATCACTCTAAAATGGATTTAAAAATATAACTATTAGGAAAAATCCAAATTAGAGCTATCCATGAAGCAATGGGGTTTATTAATCATAGCATCAAATAATCTAACTATGGAAAGCATATGCTATGAAGGTTTTGAAATCATTTCATTCAAACAATAAATATGACTATTAATGTGCAAGAATGAGTGAAATGAAATTCAAACATGAAGCCAACCTCAACTAATAACCAACCAATATTATGAACACATAAATATGATGGTCATGAGATATACCTATGTGAGCAAGAGAGGTGGCAATCATGAACATTATGATGCTAATGGAGTGTGACATGGAACAAATATATAACTATCAAGTTCAAACCAATGTACACATGATCTATCACATTCACAAGAAATCAAACCAATAGAAGATTATACCAATTAAAATCAATTGAATTTGACAACATGATAAAGAGCAAGAATGTGACAAACACAACATCCCATCAAGCATCATAAAAGCATATTCATCACTTTTAAAGATATGACTTTTGAGCATAGTGATGAACAAGGTAAATTGCAATGCAAAAGGATATAATCTTGGAAATGCATGCAATTTTCAAAGTGACTAAATCATATGAATTCAACATCTAAGATATCCATCAAACATATAGAAATATGAGGAATGGATTTCAAAGAGTTTCATATGATCAAGATCACTACTATGAAGTTGAAACATGTATAAGGATGATATCAAGAGAATCTCCATGAATCAACATCATAACCATCCAAAAAGAAATGACTAGAAGGCATAGAGGATGGATTTGGGTTCTAGTATGGTTTCTACAAATGTAACTAAGATCACAACCATACATGGAACCAAAAGTCATTTGCATATAAAAAGAATATAAACAAATAAGCAAGGATGCAAACAACATACATTTCAATTTCTAAGATAATGAAACCAAAAGAAAAGGAAATGAGAACATGGAACTTGCTTAGATGATTATAACTAATGAGGTTATAGAGCATTTCCATTCAAACAATCTTCAAATCATTTTGACAAACAAAATCCAACAATGAGCATAAAAAGAATGATTTTGAAGATCAATTTTCAACATTGTATTTTAAAAGATATAATTTAAATGAAACACATACAAGTTGATTTTTCAAAACAATGATTTTCCATATAAAAATATAACTTAGGAATCCATGGAAAAACTTGAATTGATTCAAATCATTTGTTCAAATAATCTAACTATGACATCTACACAAATGATTCAACAACAATTGATCATGAATAAATTAGCTATGAAAGCTTTTGAAATCACAATCAATTAATCATGTAAAGAAATGCAATGCAAGACATATGTGTGCAAAAAGCAAATCAAACATGAGGAAATTATAATCAAATTTTTTTGAAAACCATGATATGTAACAAGAATGGTGCATGAAAACAAAATCAATTGATCATAAAGAAACAATGCATTTAAAGAAATGTAACTAAGAAAGAACAAAATGCAAAGCAACATGACCAACAAAGTGATTTAACTTAAAAGGAATAGGTTGGTCAAGAAGGTTCAAGGCCTTAAGGTTTGTCTAAGTAGATAACTTTAGGAATCCACCTAAGGTCTTGGGCTTTGGAGACTATTTTGGAACTTCCACCAACTAAAGGAGATAGAGATTGAATTCTTTTAGACTTAACTTCAAATCTTTGAGGTTTGACTATTTTAGATTGATGATTAGTCTTAGAAAGTTGGTGTGTTTGTATCAAAGGGGATTGATTTATTTTCTTTTTATTCTTCCCATTTCTTTTAGCTTTTCCTCCCTCTTTTTGCCTTTTGAACTTTAATTTTAACTTTTCAATCTTTTTCAAGAACTCTTTCATTTCTAAGGTTAAAGGAGGAAAAGAGAGAAGTTTCTTGTTGATAGATTTATTTTGATTCTTTGTCTTTTTAAAATCTATCTTGGATGACTCTTTTTGAAATGATTTAACTTGTTTAAATTTCTTAGAGTCTTCCTTGGAATTCAAAGTCTTACCCTTCATAAAATTTGATTTAACTTTCTTAGGTTCAAATATGGGTTTAGACATATGACTTTTCCTTAGTTTGCACTCAAATTTGAAATGTCCTACTTTACCACAATAATGACATTTAGTTTTGGACATTGGAGAAAGAGTGCTAGAGAAAGAGGACTCACCTTTCACAAAAGTGTTGGTGAATTTAGGGTCATATGACATATTCCTATTAAATCCAAGACCCGTCCTATCTCCATGAGGTTTACCTAATTTAAATAATTTTTCAAGTCTTTCTTCACTTTGGGTAAACTTGCACTCATACTTTTGTTTATACCCTTCAAGTTGAGTGACTTTGGTTACAAGGTTTGAATTTTCATTTTTGACTTTTGAAAGTTCATTTTCAATTTCCTTATATTTTCTTAGCTCTTCATTGGCAAGTTTTAGTTCAAGTTTAAGTTCATTAGCAACATTAGATCCAAGTTCTTTGGTTTTTAACTTACTTTTAATCAACTTGGCTTCTAAATTGATAAAGTCTTTGTCTTGCCTTTTTATTTGATCTCTAAGATTTAAATTTTCCTTATTGACATTATCATAATCCATCTTTAACTCTTTTAGTTCATCTTGAATGTTAGATAGATTATTTAAAGAGATCATGAACTTAGATTCTAAACAATTTATTACTTCTTCTTTCTCTCTAAGTTCATCTTTTGAAGAGACTAGCTCTTTGTTTAGTCTTTTAGATTCTTCTCTTAACTTTTTGTTTTTCTTTTCAGTCTTTAAGGATAATTCATATAATCCCTCAAAGGCTTGTTGAAGATCTCCTTCATTTTCAATAAAATCTTCTTCTTTTATGTCACATTGAGATTCATTAGATTGAGGGTTTGAATCTCCAATAGAAGGAAGAATGAGGGGTCTAGAAGAATCTACAAAGTCTAGCATAGTGGAGTCCATTCTAATGATTTTCATGTAAGGATAACTCTAGGGTTTTTTACTCTAGGTTTTTACACCTAATCAAGAGCTCCAAACACTTGATCCTAAAAGATAGAGCACTTGGCTCTGATACCAATTGAAAGTCCGGGGCTCCGAACCCTAGAGGGGGGGGGGGGGGTGAATAGGGTGAGCTACAATTATGACCAATTTAAACAAATTTTAACTTCTTAACAAAAACTAGTCACATGTGATGATTAATCAAACAATATGCGGATGCTAATATAAACAATCACCACAAAAGCATGCACCACAACACAAAGGTTTATAGTGGTTCGGCCTCAATGCCTACGTCCACTACCGGCTTGTGATCCAATCACCCCACTGGATTTCCACTATTTATGCTTTTTACTAGGCTAAGCAATAACCCTTACAATGTTGTTTTTCTAGGCTAAACAACAACCTCTCAATGTGCTTTTATAGGCTAAGCAATAACCTTTACAAGATGCTTTTCTTAGGCTAAGCAATAACCTTTACACAATGCTTTTCTTAGGCTAAGCAATAACCTTTACAAGATGCTTTTCTTAGGCTAAGCAATAACCTTTACAAATGAAGATTTCTCTAAGAAAGTGTCTTCACAAAAGATCACTCCAAGAGATACAATTTAAGCACAATTGAATTGCCTTTACATAGGCTAATATGAAAGTGTAATTCAAATTACAAACATACACTAGAATAAGTTAAAGTGTGTGCACAAGTGTATGAATGCTTTACTTCAATCAAATTCTACAATGAAGCTCCTAAATGAATGCATGATGCATTTTAAAATCAAAGTTTAGAAAATGATGATTGAAGATAAAACTAATCACATAAAAGATTCAAACAACTTTGAAGAAATGAGCTAAAACAAGTTGTATGAATGTTAAAGTCTAAGAACACATGTGATTAGGATAAGAGAGTTTGCAAACCAATCTAATTTACCAAAGATGATATTGAGTTTGCAACACAACTCTTTAAAAGCTAGAAATCATGCATAAATGAAAATACAAAGATTTAACCATGCATTGATTCTACTTTTAATGGAAATCAAAATGATAAGTAAGATGTACCTTTTTAAAACCCAAGCATTTGATTTCCAAATAGCCCTCTAGCCTTTCCAACTTCTTCCCCTTTCTTTGGCTCCAAAATGGTCTCAAAAGTTCATGTATCAAGCCTTTTGAAAGTTGGAAAATGAATGGACTTTATAATGAAAAACAATCCAACGGCTAGTCCTCGGTCGACCTGCAAACAGGTCTCGGTCGACCGGGATCACACAACGGTCAGAAAAATGACCGTTGGGGCTCCAGGGTCCCTTTCTGCCTGCAGTGTTCCCGGTCGACCGGGACCTCTGGGCCGGTCGACCGGCCACACTGGCAGCAGACCCCCTGGACCAAAAATCCCGTAAAATGCAACTTTTCAAAGTATTTCTTGGGGGAACTTTTGGCCACTAAATCAAGCTTGAAAACATGTTTTAAATCAAATGAAGTTGTTTAAAAACATGAAACACAAAGAGCCTAAAATAATTTGGAAGATTTAAAACATAGGCTAGCTTGATTTCTAAAAACTCTTTTCACATGAAAATGCATACAAAGATGATTCTGAAAGTGATGAATGCATGCAAGGCACAAACCTAAATTCTCAATATGATTTCTCAAAAGTAATGCACAAAGAATTAGGTTTTCAAAAGAGTTTGGATTCTAAAACCAATGCATCCAAGTATAAAAACAAAACATGCATAAAACAATACTTTTTCAAATCTTAAAAGCAATGCATGTATAAAACCAGATTTCAAGGTTTTCTAAAACAATGCAAGTGTGAAAATTCAAATGATGCTAAAGTGAAAATGCATCCATCAAATTGCAAATACAAAATACCTAACAGACTCAATGTGAGTAAGGGATGGCAATGACACAATCCTGTGGTAATTAGCATATGTGGACCGCCTACTTTGATAATCTGTTTATGATTTGAATGCTATGCATTTCTTACGATCAGAATGCCATGCATCTCTTATGATCTTGTCTATTGTTTGCTCTCTTTAGTACTGCATATTTTTGATGATTTATATATCTATTTGCTTGCCGACCGTTGTGTTTGATGATGCTACTCTTCGTGCATAAGTACATAGCCTTTCTACTCCGAGGAGGAGGAGGCGACGGAGGAGGGTCAGGCAGATCAGCCTGATGATTTCCTAGAGTATAGTACGGACGACATTGTATAGCCGTATCGACCCCGTACACGAAAACCTTCATGTTATATCTGGTTAGTTTCATCTTTCGGTTTTATTATCATTTTGATTAGGCCCGGTTTTAGTGTGGTCTTCTTATTATAACTAATATTTTTGTTAACAGTCTCAAACTTGAACTCTAGATATGATATTCAGTATTTGCTCTTAAACTATACATTTTTAAGATACTACTTGCATTTATGAAGCTTTTGCTAATTGTTATATATGTATTTGAGGAAATGTCTACACCTCACAGCGGTCTTCGATCTGGATGGGACATGATTGGGGTCAGGTTGCATTTGATTAACGTTAGAAAATTTTTAATTGGCCCTAATTACACGCATAACCCTAGTTTCACTTTTGGGGGCATGACAAGTTAATATCAGAGCATTACTGGTTTCTAGATTAAAAACAAGTGAAAAACTAAGCGTGTGAGGATTGGTTTTCTTTTGGGTATCTTAGCTTTTGTAGAGTGTATAGTTTGCATGCTAGATTGAGTCACATAGGACTTACGTTTCTTTTGTTTCAAAATGGCTGGTCATAACATGCACTCTAACAGTGGTAACCCAGAGAGTAGCAATGCCAATGCTGGTGATAGTGACTCCTTTGAGAGCAGGTTTAACAAGCTCATGCAAGCCTTTGTGACTTCTCAAGAAGCACAAATTCAGAATTAGACTCAACAGCGAGAGGATCAAGCTGCCTTTCATACTCAAATGATGGCAGTGTTACAAAGGCCAACTTTAGCTGCACAAGTCTGTTAGGGATTTTGTGTTTTGCAATTTGATGGATGCATTATCATATTAGCACCATTTGAATTTTCACACATGCATTGATTTAGAAAAACTTGAAATCTTGATTAACACATGCATTGTTTTTAAGACTTGTAGAAATATTAATTTATGCATGTTTTGATTTTAAACTTGGATGTTATTAGTTTTCAAAAGAAGATTTTCGAATCAAGCTTCCCTATGGTTTTAAAAGTTTCAAATCATCTTAGGCATTTTAGGTTTCATGTTTTTAAAACTCCTAGATTGATTTAAAACATGTTTTCAGGCTTGATTCTATGACCCAGAACTCCCTCTAGCAAAATACTTTGGAGTAGCTTTTTACTTAATCGTTTAAGAAGGTAATTTTTTTTTGTGCTACAGTAGTTTGCTACAGTGTTTTGCTACAATAATTTACTACAGTATTTTCGGTCAGCCGAACTGGATGTCGGTCAACCGAATTCAAGATGTCGGTCGACCGACACTTGACAGAACCCACTTCGGTTCGCGTTCCAGAATGCTCAAAACTAGCCATTTTATGACCGTTGGGAGTTCGGTTGACCGACAATAGAGTCGTTGGACAATTTTCTCTATATAAACAGATTATTCCTAAGCCAAATTTGAGGATCCAAGGGATACTCCTTGATGTGTTTTGAGGCCAAACAAAGGGGAATGAGCTAAGGGAGGCTAGTTGGTCAAAATTGGAAACTAAAGCTTGGAATCATAAGTAAATCTTCTATGTAAGCTTAGTTTTCCTTATCATATGTTTTCATGCTTTGCTTTTATTATTTGTAAATCTTTTCTAGCATGATAAACTATGATTTGTTGTGTCCTTAACATGTATATGTTTTGAATTGATTTATTGTTTTTGATGCATCACCTTGATTCAAACCAAGTAGTACTCAAATTGGTTTATCTAAGTAAATCATGTTAATGAAAACATCTTTGAAATTATATGTAACATGATTTCTATACTTGGTTGAATCTTTGGTTGTTGTTTTTCATCATAAGAAAATCACTTTCAAATCTATCTTATGTTTTGGATTCAACAACTTCACAAATCACATGAATTTTGTTTTAAAGTTTCTTACAACTTGCTTAGCATTGATATATATCATTTTCAAGTTGTTTTTTAAAATTACATGTGATTTGTTCCTTCACTTCAATCAAATCTATTTTTTGGGTTTTACACTTTCAAAAGCTTTAAGCTTACATTCATTGAGCTATCACTTTTAACTTAATTGAAGTTTGTCACGCACACACCATGAGCATTCATCTTTGCATTTCATAGAGTGTTGTGTGAGTTTGTTTTAATTTTCATATCAGCCTAATTTGGAGGCACTGTAATGAGCTATAAATTGTCTCTCCATCAAGTGTATTCTAGACACTACTTAGAGAGATAATCAACCTTTTGGTTGAAGAGGTTATTGCTTAGCCTAAGAAAAGCATAGTGTAATAGGTTGATGTTAAGCCTTGAAAAACATCATTGTTAAATGTTATTGCTTAGCCAATTGAAAAGCATAAATAGTGGAAATCCGGTGGGGTGTTGGATCACAAGCCAGTAGTGGATGTAGGCATTGAGGCCGAACCACTATAAATCCTTGTGTGATGGTGCATGTTTTGTGGTGATTGTTTTTGTTAATTTCTGCATTTAGTTCGATAATCATTACTTGTTGCTAATTGAATAGTTAAAATTGGGCATAATTGGTCACTAATTTGCAGCTCATCCTATTCACCCCTCTCTAGGGTTCGGATCTCGGACTTTCAAAGTCATCATGCCTGCTAGGGTGATAGACCGAAATGACTTGTATGACAAGTTTAAGAAGAGGAACCCGCCAGTGTTCTATGTGAATGAGGACCCCCTTGATGCTGACGAGTGGGTAGTTCAGATGGAGAAGATCTTTCAAGTCTTCCAGTGCTCAAGGAAGGAACAGGTTCAGTTGGCAGCATATATGTTTCGGGGAGTAGCAGAGATGTGGTGGAAATCTGTCAGCACACCATATGATATGATTGTGGATGATGTGGCTTGGACTACGTTTCCGACATTATTTCGTACCAAGTACATTCCAACCCACATCCAGGCTCAGAAGCTTGTGGATTTCAAGTCCTCATTTCAGGGAGAGGACACCGTTCAGTTGTATGACCAGAAGTTCACCAACCTATCTAGGTTTGCACCAACTTTAGTTCTTCTCGAGGCAGACAAAGTGATGAGGTTTATTCGGGGACTGAAACTCGATATTCAGATGGAGGTGACATCTGTCACCCTAGCTACATTTGAGGAGAACCTCAAGCGTGCACATTGGGTTGAGGAATCCATTTCGAAGAAGACCCTTTATGCACAGCAGCTTTAGCAAGCGCAAGTGCAGGCTAGGAGTCTGGGTTCAGGACAATTGCAGCAGCGTCCACAGCAGCAGTACCAGCAGCAGGGCAAGAAGCCTAGGTTTGACTAGGCACGCAGGGCTCATTGTGTGCATTGTGGTAAGAATTCGCATGCGTCTGTGAACTGCAGATGGAAGACGGGGGCTTGCTTTGAGTGTGGTTTGATGGGCCACCAGAGAAGAGATTGCCCTTAAGCACAAGAGCAAGGTGTGAGGAACGTAACTCCTCGACCACCAGTGGCAGCGCGGCCTTTGAGGCAGGCACCTCAGCAGCAACAACAGCTTAGACTTTCGTCACCACCATAGAATAGAGGGCAATAGAGGCCCCAGGGACAGCAGTGGCCATAAGGCCAATAGTATGGACAGCGCAGACCTCAGGCGCAGCAACAACATTATGGACAGCAGTGGCAGCAACAAAGGCCTCAACAGCATGGAAAACTTTATTTCTTAGATCATCGGAGGGCGAGGAAGCAGGAGGAGTGGTGGAAGGTACACTTTCTATCTCAGATGTCCTGCTAAAGTCCTATTTGATTCTGGTTCCACGCATTCTTTTGTATCACCTATATTTGTTGCATGCTCGGTGGGAGACATAGCTCCATTACATTGCAAAGTGCAAAGTGCAGGTGGGAAGTATTATCCGTCGTACAAAGTGTAGGTGGGAAGTTTTATCCTATCTGCAAATTTGATCGTCCTAGGGATGAAAGACTTTGATGTGATACTAGGAATGGAATGGTTATCCACCTATAGAGGAGTTATGGGTTGCTTCAACAAGATAGTCAGATTGCAAGTATTAGCAGACAGTGTAGAGATTATTGGAGAGAAGAGACCCATGTCCACTAGAGTCATTTCAGCCTTGAGGGCAGATAGATTGATTAGGAGTGGATGTGAGGGTTATGTGGCATTTATCACAGAGGATAAATTGTCCAAAGTGGTGGAGGATATTTCAGTTGTTTGTGAGTTCCCGAATGTCTTTTCGGAGGAGATACCTGGATTACCACCGGTCCAAGAGATTGATTTCACGATTGAGCTTGTGCCAGGGACGACACCAATATCGAAAGCACCTTACCGCTGGCCCCATCAGAGCTAACGGAGTTGAAAGTTCAGTTGCAGGATCTCTTGGATAAAGGATTTATGAGACCGAGTGTATCACCTTGGGGTGCACCGGTTCTATTCGTGAAAAAGAAGGATGGATCGATGCGTATGTGCATAGACTATATGTAGCTGAATCAGGTTACGATCATGAACAAGTATTCGTTACCCAGGATAGATGAGTTGTTTGATCAGTTACAGGAAGCACAACATTTCTCCAAGATAGATTTGAGATCATGGTACCATCAGATACGAGTCAGGGATCCAGATGTGCAGAAGATAGCCTTCAGGACCAGATATGGACATTATGAGTTCTTCGTTATGCCAATTGGGCTGACCAACGCAACGGGGGTATTTATGGCTTTGATGAACAAAGTCTTTACACCATGCTTAGACAAGTTCACAGTCGTATTCATAGACGATGTCCTAGTCTATTTGAGGTCCAAAGATGAGCATGCAGAGCATTTGAGGAGTTCATTGCAGATTTTGAGAGAGAATCAGCTCTACGCCAAGCTTAGTAAGTGTGAGTTCTGGCTTGAGCAAGTTCTTTTCTTAGACACATCATCTCTAGGGAAGGTTTATCAGTGGATTCAGCGAAGATTGCGGCAGTAGGCAGTTGGTAGAGCCCGAAGTCAGTGTCAGATATCAGGAGTTTTCTTGGTTTGGCAGGTTATTACAGAAGATTTGCGAAGGGGTTCTCCAGTATTGCAGCCCCATTAACCAAATTGACAAGGAAGGATGTTCCTTTTGTGTGGACAGAGCAGTGTGAGGCTAATTTTCAGGAGCTAAAGACCAGATTGACCACAACCCCTATTCTTACATTACCTACGGGGAATGGAGGATTTGTGATTTTTCAGACACTTCAGGCATTGGATTGGGATGCGCACTCATGCAGGAAGGAAAAGTAGTGGCCTACGGGTCCAGACAGCTGAAAGAACATGAAAAGTGATATGCTACCTATGAGTTGGAACTTGCAACAGTGGTTATGGCACTGAAGATGTGGAGACACTATCTGTATGGAGAGAAATTTGAGGTTCATTCGGATCACAGGAGTCTTCAGTATCTGTTTGGGCAAAAGGATTTGAACATGAGGCAAACCAGATGGATGGAATACATTAAGGACTACGATTTTCCGATAAAGTATCACCCCAGGAAAGTAAATGTAGTTGCAGATGCATTGAGCAGAAAGACAACGAATATCGGATGCTTACAGACAGAGTGGTCTTTGACAGAGTTATTCAGAGATTTGGACATAGAGTTCCAGCCTTAGAGTGAGAGAGTCATGGTTGCCAACCTGCACACTTGGGAACCAGAGATTCTCGGCAGAATCAAGAGCAGTCAGACAGAGGATCCAGAGTTAGTCAGGCTGATAGACAGCATAACAGACAGACCAGAGTTTAGACTCATAGATGGAGTGTTGTATTGCCAAGACAGATTGTGTGTACCGGGTGTACATGATTTGAGGAACGAAATTATGGTTAAGACACACCATTCTCATTATGCTATTCACCCAGGGAGCACCAAAATGTACCAGAACTTGAAGAGTTTTTACTGGTGGAACAACATGAAGAAGAACATTGCAGGATTCATCTCGAGATGCCTAGTGTGTTAACAAGTGAAGGTTGAGCATCAGAAACCTCTAGGGTTACTCCAACCCTTGAAGACACCAGAATGGAAGTGGGAGCACATCACCATGGACTTCGTTGCAAGGTTCCCACCCACGAGGGACAATGATAGCATTTGGGTGATTGTTGATAGACTTGCCAAGTAAGCACACTTCATTCCAATGAAGATGAGAGGATCCATGGATGTCTTGGCACACACGTACATTGTCAACATAGTCAGATTGCACTGAATTCCAGATTCTATTGTTTCAGACAAAGATATGAGGTTTGTGGGCAGATTTTGGGTTAGTTTGCAAGCAGCTTTGGGTACTACATTGAGTTTCAGCACTGCGTATCACCCTCAGACTGATGAACAGACGGAGAGGACCAACCAGACTAAGGAGGATATGTTGCGGGCATGTGTTCTAGATTTCGGGAAGGACTGGGAGAATAGTCTTCCTTTGTACGAGTTTGCCTACAACAATAGTTACCTCTCCATTATTGGGATGGCACCATTCGAGGCATTATACGGACGGAAGTGTAAGACCCCAATTTGTTGGGAAGAGATTGGTGTTCAGAGTTTTCACGGATCTTCAATCATCAGTGATACCAGTGAGAAGATGAAGCAGATCATCGACAGGCTGAAGATTGCAAGAGACCGTCAGAAGAGCTACGCAGAACCCAAGAGGAGGGATTTGAAGTTTTAAGTTGGAGACAAGGTGTTTCTCAAAATTTCACCGACTAGAGGAACTATGAGACTTGGTCAGAAAGGAAAATTGGCTCGAATGTACATTTGACCGCTTGAGATTGACATGCGCGTGGGTGAAGTGGCTTACAGATTGATACTACCAATAGAGTTAGTAGAAGTTCACAGGGTTTTTCACATTTCCATGCTGAGGAAGTACATTCTCGGACCTTCACACGTGTTACATCACGAGTCTTTGGATGTTCAGCCAGATGTTACATTTGTAGAGAGACTGAAGAAGATAATTGACACTAAGGAATAGGTTTTGAGGACAATGACCATTCATTGGGTCAAGGTACAGTGGGAGCATCACAGTCCAAGGGAAGCGACTTGGAAACTCAGAGATCAAGTCAAGGAGAAGTATCTCGAGTTATTCCCATAGGTGTGTAGGGATTTAGAAGACCAAATATCCTCACAGGAGGATGTAACGCCCCGTCCCTTAATTTCCTATTAATATTAATTAATTGTGTGATTAATTAGTAAGTGTGTTTAGAGTCTTAGCGAGTTGGGTTTGATAAGTGGGTCCCGCGTGCAAAGTCTCGTGTGAGTCCGAACCCGTTTGGGTACCCTTTTGTTGCATCCCGATCTGGAACCTCAGACCCGACCCAAAACCTGACCCGAACCAAACCCAAGGCCCAAGGGGTTGTTTGATAATTCCCCACACCATCCCCATTATTAGGTCACGTTGGAGCCCTTCCCCTTTTTCACTCCACGGCACAACAACTCCCTCTCTCTTTTTCTCTCATCTTTCTCGTTTTTCCTCCCTCATTCTCCTCGTTGCATCGCCGTCGCCGGCGATCACCACCACCACCAAGCTCTCCTTCTCCTCTCTCTTCT
Organism: Cinnamomum chago; assembly: GCA_038049695.1. Classification (NCBI taxonomy): domain Eukaryota; kingdom Viridiplantae; phylum Streptophyta; class Magnoliopsida; order Laurales; family Lauraceae; genus Cinnamomum; species Cinnamomum chago. The sequence goes on along the minus strand of CP142453.1, from coordinate 97,243,228 downwards.
CCCTTCTCCACTCTTTCATCTCACCTCATCTCATCTCTCCCTCTTCTCAGCTCCTTTTTGCCCACCGTCCCGGAGCTTCACCATCGCCACCGAGTTCCTCAATCTCCGGCGAACTAGCCCACTCCATCTCTCACTATTTCCCCATTTTCCCTATTTCTTCCTCCCTTCGTTGTTTCTCTTTCATTTCTTTCTCTCTCTCTCTAATTCACTCATCTAACGAATTTAACCCACCCAACCATGTCATTTTTCTTTCATTATCTCACAATCTCTGAAAGTCCGAGATCCTAACCCGAGGGGGGGGGTGAATAGGGTGAGCTACAAGTTAGTGACCAATTAAGACCAATTTTAATTTCTTTAAAATTAACTAGCCACTAGTGATGATTATCAAACAAAATGTGGAAGCTAACAAACGCAATAACCACGAGTATACACCATCACACAAAGATTTATAGTGGTTCGGCCTCAATGCCTACATCCTCTACCGGCTTGTGATCCAACACCCTATTGGATTTTCACTATTTATGCTTTTCAAAAGGCTAAGCAATAACCTTTACAACGATATTTTTTTAGGCTAAACAATAACCAATCGATGTGCATTTCTAGGCTAAGCAATAACCTTTACAAGATGCTTTTCCAAGGCCAAGCAATAACCTCTACAAGATGCTTTTCCAAGGCTAAGCAATAACCTCTACAATGTGTTTTTCTTAGGCTAAGCAATAACCTTTACAATAGAAAGATTTCTCTCAAAGTAGTGTCTACACAAACACTCAAAGAAATACAATTTAAGCTCAATATAATTTGCCTCTTAAATAGGCTGATATGAAAGTTTAAATCATGATACAAACATACGCAAATAATTAGCTAAGGTGCGTGCTCAAAGTGTATGAATGTTTACTTCAATCAAATTCTAAAATGAAGTTCTTAAATGAATGCTTGATGCATTTGAAAATCTAAGCTCAGAAAATGATGATTGAAGTGATAAGCTAATCACATGAAATATTCAAAACAACTTGAAAGAACATACTACACAAGTTGTATGAAGTTTAAAGACTAAAACACATGTGATTGAGACAAGAATGTTTGCAAAACAATCTAATATGCTATAGTGATATGGTGTTTGCAAAACATCTCAATTAAAGCTAGAAATCATGCAAGTATGAAGTTACAAAGAGTTAAACATGCATTGATTTTCAATGGAATGGAAAGCAATCTTAACTTGGAAAGATATACCTTTAAATATCAAACATTTTGATTTCCAATAGTCGTCTAGCTTTCTCAGCTTATTCCTCTTCCTTAGGCTTCAAAATGGTTCCAAAGATTCACTCAACAAGCCCTTTGAAAGAAGGGAATGAAATAGACTTATATAGAAAAAACAGTCCAACGACTAGTTGGCTCAGTCGACCCCATGACACTCAGGTCGACTTGGCCCAACGGTCATATTGGCCCAACGGCTAGTTCCCCGGTCGACCTGGACAGGTTTCGGTCGACCGGGTATACTGGCTGTTTTTCCCAATGGTCAGATTGCTCGGTCGACCGGGTGCAGGGGTCGGTCGACCGGGTAAACTGGCCTGGGATGAGTTCTTGCAGATGTTTCAATTTTCTAAAGATGAAATTTGGAACTCATGGCTAGAGTGATTTAAGCATAATAAAGAGATTCTAAAAATGAGGAATGTATGCAAATCACAAACCTAAATACCTAACTTGATTTTCCAAAAATATGCATGAAGAACTAGGTTTTCAAAAGTGCATTTAAGTTCTAAAGCATGAGTGATTAAATGCATTTAAGTTCTAAAACATGCATGATTAAATCATTTGAAAATCAAATGCAAATGCAAGCTAGAACCTTAGATTCCAAGTCAAAACTAAGATGCATGAGTGTGTGATCATTTGACAGTGAAAGTGTTCGTGAATCCATCAAATTAGCAACAAACAAAAACCTAACAATCTCCCCCTTTGCAATTTGATGGCAACTAAGATGATCACAACACTTCTAAGACTTTTGCTTTTTTGAACGACTCTGTTTTTGAAATCTTTTGAAAGTAGCTTCGACCAAACGACAGATTCGTCATGAGCTTTAACTTTATATTTTCAAGATTTCTCCCCCTTGGTTAGAGCTCTCCCTTGCTCTTCGCATTCAAGCGATCTTCCTCTTTAGTTCTTGAAACAGATCTCCCCCTTAGTTAGATCTAATCTTCTCCCCCCCTTTGTTAGATCTTTTCTTTGTCAAATCTTCTGATCTTCTGTCAGATCTTCTAATCTTCTCTCCCTCTTTGTCTTTAGATAGATCTGTTTTTCTCTCCCCCTTTGTCATCGAATTGCAAAGGAACCTGAATACATGAGAAAACAAATACCTTTCAGTAGCACCTGTTACCAAATGAGATTGAAAATGTAGTGCGGAACAGGCTATCATGTATATTGGTTTATCTATGCATTGTTTGAATGAAGCTAAGACAACAAATATTAATTGAGAGAATATAAAGCATTACCATTACTTATGAGGAATATAACAAGAAGATGAGAGATGAACAAGTGAAACTGTAATTTCATTGATTTAACAATAGAAGTTCAGTACAGATTTCACAAATTACATGACCAATACAAAAATCAAAATATCATGGTTAGTAATCAAAATATCAGTCAGTTGATAGATAAAAAATACATCAAGAAATTCAATCTATCACTACCCATCACTACCCCCACAAAAGTGAAAAACCCTCCTAAGGTCTAAGAAGAATCTGTAGGAGACGGGGGCATCACATCATCATGTCGGCTGCAGTTTTTGGAGATGTTCGAGAGGTACTTTAGGGTTTTCTTCATCATCCCTCTGAACTCTTGAAACTCTGTGCGTATGGAAACAACTGCTTGCTCCACAGACGTCATGCGTTCCTCCAAGGTACGTTGATGAGGGGGATGGGGCTCTGGCTTAACAGGCTGGGGCTGCTGCTGATCTGCAATCTCTGTCTCTGCAGCCTCAATCTCAGCATCTCCTTCGGCAACAAGATTTACTCTCTGTGGTAGTGGTAGCTTTATCAAGAGAATATTAGTTTTGTTGAAGACCGTTGTAGACTCAGGTCTCTTAGAAGCTGGAGGAGTCACACCAAAAGATATGGCAATCTAGGTAATAAGAAACCCGAATGGAGCAGCACAAGGCTGAGAGCCTGTGATAACCGGATGATATAGTGCATGATAACTGAAGGAAGGCACATAGGGACACCGGTAATCACATTGTAAAGAAGATTTGTCATGTAGGGAGTTACTTCAGTCCTGTTCCCTTTCCTAGGGTAAATGGAATGAGTAAAGATAATATGAATAATACATAGGGAGGGAATCATGGATGAGGCTTGAAGGCAATTCTTGGCAGACCAATCCTCAGGTTTTCCACACAGAGCTCAAGTCACAGAGTCTCTCTCATCAAGAGGCAATACTTCTGAAATAAACCTTAGGCCATCAGACCTAAGGATGCCTAAGATGGAGGAAATCATATCAATGGTGACCACCTCTTCACCATGAAGGAATCTAATAGTAAATGAATTAGCCGTGGAGGCACAAATAGATTCATAAAGGCCATGGATTGAGGAAGCATAAGTTTTGCTACTCCATGTAAGGATGCTACCCCATCCAATGACTTCAAGAATAGCAGGGACATCATAGTCCACAAGATCTTTGACTATGCACATTTTCTCAACAATTATCCCTTTGCCCCGGAAGGATTTGACAACAGAGGATGGAGAGGGAATGGGATTGAAACGAATCTCTGGAGGAGGGGTAGCTTCAGGAGAAGATGAGGGAGATCTATGAGATGAAGAAGCTTGGCTGGTTTTGGACTTTTTGCTTGCCCTCCTAAAGGTTTCCTTAGTGTGAGCCATTTTTGAAGATTTCAATGAGAAGGATGCTCAAGACTGAAGACAAGAGCTAAAATTGGGCACTGCAACAGCTGATTGAAGAAAAATGTGGTTCAGGTAATTTGTCAAACACTTGGAGTGCAGATATTGGAGATAAATATTTCACAGAGGAATGATGCCAATAAGAGGCGTACAGAAGACTACAAATATTCCTAAAAGTAGGTAGCAGATACACCTGCAAGTATTTGATCAACCACAAACAAACAGAGACTAAAAAAACAGAGGTTGGGAAGGACTGAGAAGAGGTTGGATGCACAGTCTGTTGGAACTCAAATTTATAGCAAATGGACTGAATGAAAGCTGAATTCAGGACTTGCGGCAAGAGAAAGAAAATCTTCAAGAAGAGGAAACCAGCAAGCTACAGATGTGGAGGTTAGATGGAGCCTGGAGAATCTGATGGGAGAAGAAGACTGGATGCCTGAGATGGATCTGATAACAGCTAGAAGAATGGAGAAGGAAAAACAATAGCTGAATGAAGATTGGATGGAACCAGCTCAGCAAGCAAGGAGGACCACGCCAAGAACACCTAAGCACACGCTGCTGTCGACCTGCAAGAAAGGAGAAATTCTGTTTGAAATAGAATCAGCTCAGCTAGAGATGTCAAATGGGCCGGGCCGGCCCGGTTCGGCCCGGCCCAGCACGCTAGTCAACGGGCCGTGGCACGGCACGGCCCGGCCCACAAGGCACGGCCCGAGACACAATTTTTGTTGCTGGGTGCGCAGGCTCTGTCGATCGACCACTTCACTCGGTCGACCGGGCTAACTGGGACAACCTGAATTCTGATAAGGTTCAGAGTAAAAATGGCCTGATCACTTAAGGGTCAATCTACAAGCTATCTACCCTTAACCCCAACTATCATACAGGCTTAAAGAATTTTAGAAAAGATATTTTATAAAATCAATTCTAAATAATTCCATTTGAAATAATGAAGACTTGTGAGACTAAAAGTATTTTTCAAACACATTTAATTTTGACAAATATGGTTTGACTATGAATCCACTCAAAAATAAACAATTTAAAAAACAAATCAATTGATTAAGAAAGTATAATTAAAAAAAAAACTTTTTCAAATCAAATTGATCATAAAATACCTTTTTAAATTCAAAACGCAATTTCAACAAGCAAGACTCAACTAAATGAATCTGAAACCTAAAGTAGATACTAAGAAAGTAGAAAGAACTAGATTCAAGACCAACTAGACATATAACTATGAGAAAAGGTTGGTCCTATCAATCCAAAAAGCCTTAATATTTTTCTAAAGGTCTATCCTTAGGTATCCATCTAAGGTTTTGAGCTTTGGAGTCTATTTTTGAAATTCCACCAACTAGAGGAGATAAAGATTGAATTCTTTTAGACTTGACATCATATCTTTGAAGTTTGACTATTTTATATTGGTCTTTGAAAGTTGATGTTTCATTTTGTTTTTATTCTTCTCATTTCTTTTAGCTTTTCCTCCTTCTTTTTGTCTTTTGAACTTTAAGTTTAACTTTTCAACATTTTTCAAGAATTCTTTCATTTCGAAGGTCAAAGGAGGTAAAGTGAGAAGTTTCTTTTTGATAGATTTATTTTGACTATTAGTCTTTTTAAAGTCTATCTTGGATGACTCTTGTTGAAATGTTTTAACTTGTTTGAACTTCATAGAGTCTTCCTTGGAATTCAATGTCTTACCCTTCATAGAATTAGATTTAACTTTCTTAGGTTCAAAGATGGGTTTAGACATATGACTTTTTCTTAATTTGCACTCAAATTTAAAATGCCCTTCCTTACCACAATAATGACATTTTGTTTTGGGCAATGGAGATAGAGTGCTAGAGAAGGAGGACTCACCTTTCACAAATGAGTTGGTGAAATTAGGGTCATGTGAAGTATACCTATCAAATCCAAGACCCATCTTATCTCTTTGAGATTTACCCAATCTAAATAATTTTTCAAATTTCTCTTCACCTTAGGTAAATTTGCACTCATACTTTCGTTTGTAGCTTTCAAGTTGAGTGACTTGGTTTATAAGGATTGAATTTTCATTTTTAATTTTTAATAATTCATTTTCAATATCCTTATTGTTGTTTAGTTCTTCATGAGCAAGTTTTAAATCAAATTTAAGTTCATTAATAACATTGGATCCAAGTTCTAGAGTTTTTATCTTATTTTGAACATTAGATAAAGTTTTCTTAGAAGTGTTCAACTTGGATTTTAGGTTGTTAATGTTTTTGTCTTGTCTTTGTAATTGAACTCTTAGATTTAAATTTTCTTTATTAAGCTCATCACAACTTATCTCAATTTCATTTAGTTCATCTTGAACATTAGATAGGTTATGCAAAGAGATCATAAACTTAGAATCTAAGCAATGTATTATTTCTTTATTTCCTCTAAGTTCATTATTAGAAGAGACTAATTCTTTGTTTAGTCTTTTAGATTCTTCTATTAATCTATCATTTTTCTTAACAAGCTCTAAGGACAATGTCGACAATTCATCATAAGCTTGTTGAATATCATCTTCATTTCCATCATTTTCTTCTTCTTTTAATTCAAATTGAGATTCATTAAATTCAAAGTTTGAATCTCCAATTGTTGGAAGATGGGGGTCTAGAAGAATCTACGCAAGAATCTACACAATCTAATATAGTGGAATCCATTCTAATGATCTTCATGAAAACACAACACTAGGGTTTTAACTCTAGGTTTTTACACATAATCAAGAGTTCCAAAACACTTGATCCTAATATAGAGCACAAGGCTTTGATACCAATTGAAAGTCCTACTCCGATAGGATTTCAAATTGGGGATCCTAGACTAAGGATCAACTCTGGATTGTTAAGCCCTATAATGGAGTAACCTCTCTTTGATACCAATTGAAAGTCCGGGATCCTAACCCTAGAGGGGGGGGGGGGGGGTGAATAGGGTGAGCTACAAGTTAGTGACCAATTAAGACCAATTTTGATCTCTTTAAAATTAACTAGCCACAAGTGATGTTTATCAAACAAAATGCGGAAGCTAACAAAAGCATTCACCACAAGCATACACCATCACACAAAGATTTATAGTGGTTCGGCCTCAATGCCTACATCCACTACCGGCTTGTAATCCAACACCTCATCGGATTTCCACTATTTATGCTTTTCAAAAGGCTAAGCAATAACCTTTACAACGATATTTTTCTAGGCTAAACAACAACCTATCAATGTGCATTTCTAGGCTAAGCAATAACATTTACAAGATGCTTTTCCAATGCTAAGCAATAACCTCTACAAGATGCTTTTCCAAGGCTAAGCAATAACCTCTACAATGTGTTTTTCTTAGGCTAAGCAATAACCTTTACAATAGAAAGATTTCTCTCAAAGTAGTGTCCACACAAACACTCAAAGAGATACAATTTAAGCTCAATATAATTTGCATCTTAAATAGGCAGATATGAAAGTTTAAATCATGATACAAACATACGCAAATAATTAGCTAAGGTGTGTGCTCAAAGTGTATGAATGTTTACTTCAATCAAATTCTAAAATGAAGTTCTTAAATGAATGCTTGATGCATTTGAAAATCTAAGCTCAGAAAATGATGATTGAAGTGATAAGCTAATCACATGAAATATTCAAAACAACTTGAAAGAACATACTACACAAGTTGTATGAAGTTTAAAGACTAAAACACATGTGATTGAGACAAGAATGTTTGCAAAACAATCTAATAAGCTAAAGTGATATGGTGTTTGCAAAACATCTCAATTAAAGCTAGAAATCATGCAAGTATGAAGTTACAAAGAGTTAAACATGCATTGATTTTAAATGGAATGGAAATCAATCTTAACTTGGAAAGATATACCTTTAAATATTAAACATTTTGATTTCCAATAGCCGTCTAGCTTTCTTAGCTTATTCATCTTCCTTAGGCTTCAAAATGGTTCCAAAGATTCACTCAACAAGCCCTTTGAAAGAAGGGAATGAAATGAACTTATATAGAAAAAACAGTCCAACGGCTAGTTGGCTCGGTCGACCCCATGACCCTGGGGTCGACCTGGCCCAATGGTCATATTGGCCCAACGGCTAGTTCCCCGGTCAACCTGGACAGGGCTCGGTCGACCTGGTATACTGGCTGTTTTTCCCAACGGTCAGATTGCTCGGTCAACCGGGTGCAGGGGTTGGTCGACCGAGTAAATTGTCCTGGGATGCGTTCCTGCAGATTTTTCAATTTTCTAATGATGAAATGTGAAACTCATGGCCAGAGTGATTTAAGCATAATAAAAAGATTCTAAAAAAGTGGAATGTATGCAATTCACAAACCTAGATACCTAACTTGATTTTCCAAAAATATGCATGAAGAACTAGGTTTTCAAACGTGCATTTAAGTTCTAAAGCATTAGTGATTAAACGCATTTAAGTTCTACAACATGCATGATTAAATCATTTGAAAATCAAATGCAAATGCAAGCTAGAACCTTAGATTCCAAAGTCAAAACTAAGATGCATGAGTGTGTGATCACTTGACAGTGAAAGTGTTCGTGAATCCATCAAATTAGCAACAAATAAAAACCTAACAATCTCATTTTCTCTTTCTCTCCAGTCACTGTCAACTCACGTTGACTTCTCCCCTCACCAACCATTTCACCATTTTCCTTCTCTCTCTCCTACTTTTTTTCTCTCTCACTCCCCTGCCAACATGGGACACCCCACCCACATCACTCATCTCACCGTTCCACTCTCTCTCTATTTCTTTATTTCTCTTTTTTTCTCCATTCTGTCTTTTCCCTTCTTCTTGACAATGGACCACCAAATAGCAATATTAACCCTAATCTACTGGGCCACTAATCAAGTGGGCCCCACAACCTCCAATCATCACTGTCATCTCCGCGTGGACCCTGCAAGCTTAACAATCTCCAATTTGCAAGTCACCACTCCATCCACCCATCTATTTGGTAAGCTCATCTTCCCCTTAGATTTTGGTTAATAAACTTTGGGTGTAGTAGTGTGATAAGGTAGCTTAGAGCCTTCCTTTCTTTTGGTTTATGTTTTAATTTAGTTTTTATATTGTTAATACTTCCTTAGGTTTGGTTTGTTGGGCATTAGGCTAGGATTTGTGGATTTGAGCATTTTCAACCAAAGGCAAGTAGATATTTATATTTATGCTTGGATATGTTTGTCTCTCCTTTGATTTGATTATTGATGATGATTTAGATGACCATATGCTCAATTGATACCTTTGATTTTGGAAAACATGATAATTTTGTTTAATTGTTTAATGAAATGGATTCTTAATTGGATAGATATTGGTTTGAATGGACTTGATGAGAGGGGGTATGGATGTATGTGGAGAGGGCTAGGCCATATTCTTGTGTTTGTCTACAGGTGTGGATGAAAAGGGAGTTTCTCCCTAACTCAGTTCGGTTACAGAAGCTTGATTCTGTTTTCTGAAGACACGCGGCTGACCGAGTGAGTTCTCCCGGTCTACCAGTAACACTGGTATTTAGTCAGGTTTCCTGAAGCCTCACAACTTAGCCAATTCTCATTTATGTTTTAACTCTGACTATGTATCCAGTCGACCGGATGTCGACCAGCTATGAAGGAGGTCGACCGACCCTGTTTAATGTCGACTGGATGAACTGGGGTTCTTTCTTAAGGGCCTTTTTGACTTAGAACTAGATGGGCTTAGGTGGGCCGACCTTGGCTACCCTTTTTAGAATCATTTGACTATATGTGAGGATGTTTTAAGCCAACGTTCTTCACAGTTATTCTGGTTGTATCGGGATCCAACCTAGCTCAGTCTTGAAGAGTACAGGACAACGGAATACCTTTCTTTAAATCTATGCACGAAGATTATTCGTCCGGGTATCGTGAGCCCTAATTCCTTTCGGTGACTGAGTATGTTGTATGATGCTTCAGGATTAACATTGTACTTAGGATTAGATTGTCTATCGCTTTTGATTATAAATTGTACCGTCTGGTACTATCTACCTATAACGAACATGTTTAGTAGCTCTGTTTGCCTTACTTTGTTTAAGGATCAAATTGAGAACTTAGATGATGAACTTAGGATCCCTTTTGATGTTCCATTTGTTTTGAAATTTGGTTGAAGTATTGAGGTTAGGGGGCTTTGATTGTAAGGCTTGAAAAGAACTACTATTGAAGTTTGTTTGAAGTTTAATTTGATTTGGAATAAAGTAGTTTCTCTAATGTTGTTAAATCTTGTTCGCGTAAGAAAGCCTAAACCCTCACTGATGTTTATTTAGGATTCTTTATGTTAGGTACCACTCGGCTATTAACGTTCAACACAGCTAGGGCACCACCTGTGTGAGGACTTGAATTTAGAACCTTGAGGTAAGATTGAGCCAGAGCCCACGGGGCCCGAGCCGCATGAGCCCAAGAAGACCGTCTGCAGTTCGGATTTGGTGTAATGGACACCACTTTGAACACTTTGATTGAAGGGTTCTATATCACTACAACTCAATGTGAGTAAGGGAGGGCAATGACACTATCTTGTGATAATTAGTATATGTGGACCGCCTACTTTGATAGTCTGTTCATGATTCGAATGCTATGCATTTCTTACAATCAGAATGCCATGCATCTCTTATGATCTTGTCTATTGTTTACTCTCTTTAGTACTGCATATCTTTGATGATTTATATATCTATTTGCTTGTCGACCGTTGTGTTTGATTATGCTACTCTTCGTGCATAGGTACCGAGCCATTCTACCCTAAGGAGGAGAGTCGAGGGAGGAGGCTCAGACAGATCAGCTTAATGACTTCCTAAAGTACAGTACGAATGACATTGTATAGCCGTATCAACCCCGTACACAAGAGCCTTCATGCTATATCTGATTAGTTTCATCTTTTGGTTTTATTATCATTTTGATTAGGCCCAGTTTTAGTGTGGCCTCTTTATTATAACTAATAGTTTATTTAACAGTCTCAAACTTGAACTCTAGATATGATATTCAGTATTTGCTCTCAAACTATGCATCTTTAAGATACCACTTGCATTTATGAAGCTTCCGCTAATTGTTATATATGTATTTGAGGAAATGTTTACACCTCACAACGGTCTTCGATCCGGATGGGACATGATTGGGGCCAGGTTACATTTGATTAACGTTAGAAAATTTTTAATTGACCCTAATTTCACGCATATCCCCGGTTTCACTTTTGGGGGCATGACAGAAAGAGAGAGGAGAGGAAGAGAGGGAGAGGGAGAGGGAGCTACAGGGCAGAACAAGGGAGAAGGAGAAAGGGAAGAGAGTGAGTGAGAAAGAGGGAGGGGGAGGGGGAGGGGGGGGAGCGGAGAAGAAGAAGAAGGGAGGAGTCAAGAAGAGGGAGAGGACGAGAGAGATTTATAGAGGGGGCGAGGGAGAGCGGAGAAGAAGAAGAAGGGAGGAGTCAAGAAGAGGGAGAGGACGAGAGAGATTTATAGAGGGGGTGAGGGAGAGCAGAGAGGGAGAGGGAACGAGGGGGGAGAGAGAGAGAGAGAGAGAGAGAGAGAGAGAGATGGGTGCGCAGGTGGGTGTGTGGAGAAAGAGGAAGGAAAGAAAGGAAGAAGAGAAGGGAGAAAGAAAGAAAGAAAGGATGAGATGGGTTCGGGGGTGTGTGGTGGAAGCGCAAGTGGTGTAGCGGCTGTGGCGAGGTGGAGGAAGAAGGAAGGGAGAGAGAAAGCGAGAAAAGAGGAAGAGAGGGAGAGGGAGCGCAGGTGGGTGCTGCAGGGTGGAACAGGGGAGAAGGAGAAAGGGAAGGGAGAGAGAGGTAAGAGAGAGAAAGGGGAAAGAAAGGGGTGTGTAGGTGAAGTGGGAGAGAAAGAGGGATGAGAGGAGAAGAGAATGAAAAAGAAAGGAGGAGAGGAAGAAGTGTGCAGGGGTGCGCAGCGCAGGTGGGCGCAGTGAAGTGGTTGGGAGAAAGGAGAGGGAGAGAAGAAAGGAAGAAAGAGGGAGGTGCTGGCGTGGTGAAGGTGCAGGAGGAATAGATAAGAGAAAGAAAAGAACGGAAAGGAAAGAAGAAGAAGAAGAGCACAGAAGGCGTGTGATGATGCAATGCAGAGAGAGGGAGGAGCTCTTACCTGGTTCCGGAGTCCAGTCGTGAGGGAGACGGCGAGGGAGATGCTGGTCGGGAGAGGGCCGCCCCGGGACTGCTCTGCTAATGAGATGGTGTAGCACATCGATCCTCTTCCTGAATGATCCTTCGATGTTCTTCCTTCCTCTGCGTCAATGTTCCTCTTTCTTCGGCATTCCGCGTGAATGGATGAAGGGTAGTAGTGGAGTGGACGTGCTGGACGAGCAGGGAATAAGAACAGGGGAAGAGAGGAAGTCTCTACGCAGGGTGATGATCAGATGGGGAAGTAGTTGATAGTATGAGGGAGAGGATGGAGTTGAAGATGGGAGGCTGGCTGGTCTACGTAGGGATGGTGTGGTAGATCTGACGGGTGATGGAGATGGTGTGCGTGAGGTGGTGGCTATGATGGTTTCTCCGTGTGAGGGTGGAGATGTGGGAGACGGAGATGATGGTCTGCGTCTGGGAGAGGTGATGGGTCTGCTCTGGAAGAAGATGGGCGTGAGATGAGGAGAGGGAGACGAAGGAGATGGTGAGGCTGGGTGATGAGAGGAGCGATGCTGGGTGATGGTAGTGTTAGAGAGGGAGAGATGCAGGGTGATCGAGGGAGATGGAAGCCAAGGGGAATGGAGGTCTGCGCAGGAGAGGAATGTTGAGTTGGGAGATGGAAGTGGAGAGGGCTGGGTTGAAGGTGAATATGAAGAAGAGAGGATCCCGATGGGGAGCGTGGGGGGTCTGTGCAGGGTGTTCCGGAGATGGAGATGACGAGAGATGGAGGAGGAATGGGGAGTCTGCGCAGGATGGAGAGAGAGACCGGTGATGGTGATGGCAGCGAGGGTGATGATGGGGAGATCGCAAGGGAGAGATGGGGTGAGAGAGGTCGTGCGTGTGGGTTGTGGATGGAGGATGAAGGTGAGATCGATCTGGGGTGGTTGTGAGATGGGAGAGGATGATGAGGCGTGTGGGATGGAGGGCGATGGAGAGGTTGATGGTGAGATGGGTTGCAGGGATGGCTTGGAGTCTGCGGGAGGAATGAGAACGGGGGAAGAGGTTGGTGAAGGGGGAGACTGCGGATGAATGAGATGGAGATAGGGAGATTGAAAGGGAGAGAGAGATATCAGGGGAAGGGGAGAGTCCATATCTCGTGGACTCTCCTATCCCATGCAGCTGATGGGCCAGGTGGGCCAGGCCGGGTCCAGGCTCGAGTTTGAGTTGGGTCTGGGTGAGTTGGGTCAGGTGGGGTTGGGCCAGGTCTAGGCTAGGTTGAGGCTTGGGTTCAGGTGGATTGGGTTCAGATTAAATGGGTTTGGGCTCCATTTAATGGGTTGGATCAGGTCAGGTTCAGCCTGAGTTGGAGTTCAGGTCTGAAAGGAATAGGTGCGGGCCTGGTGGTCTTGGATTGGGTTTGGTGAGTTGGGTCTGAGGTTGGGCTTGGATTTAAAAGAAACTGGTTCTGGCCCAGAAGGTGGGGTCCGGTGGAATTTGGTCAGGTTATCATCCAGAGGCCCAGACTTCGTAGATTTTGATCTGCTTGCCGGATTTCGATGTTCTACACATCAGCGGAAAGCTCTCGGCGAGAAGGTCACGATGAACTAATTTTCAGGGCGATCAGAGGTTTAGAAATGGTAGTTGATTTTTCTGGCAGGCACCCCGGGGGTGTGGGACCCGCCGTTATGACTTTCCGATCTGTCCGTTGGATTTTAGAGTTCTATATATCGATTGAAAGCTCTCGGTGAAAGGATCTGTGAGAACCCGACCCCTAATCTCTTGGATTAGTGTTGTTTTATTTGTGGATTAGTTCTTTTAGTGGGATTAGTATTTGTTGGGTTGAGTTTGTGAGCTAGAAGGGTTTTTCTTCTAGTTTTGGGCTTTTGAGTGCTTTAGTAGCTAGTGGGGCCCTTTGGGGGTTCCCTTTTCGGCTTTGCATTTTCTTGTGAGATTTTCCCGATTTTTTTTTAATTGTGTTTTTGGCCCGTTGCATTCATCTTAAGGAATCCTACAACTTTCATGTTGATCCCGTATCCATTTGAGAACCCAAAAACCGATTTCTTGGCCTTGAGGGCAAAACAGTCTTTTCACACCAAATCTGTACCCAAAACTTGATATTCTCGAAATCCGTGAAACATATACTTTTTGGAAACTAGATATTTCGACGATCATTTCTTCCTTCTTCGTCGAATCCATCCGAGGTCCCGAATTAGATGATTTCAGCCACCCAAGTTCCTTAAGTTGTGGGACCCAAACCTCCTTGCTTATAAGAGGAACCCATCCCCTTCCTCTTCCATTTTTCATTGTTCCAGCACAACCCTTTTGAGTCTAGGGTTTTCTTGCTTTCTCCTCTTCTTCTTGCTTCTTCATCTCCAAGCCACACCAATCTTGCACCAAACTAGAAATGGAGATCATCAATCTCTTCCTCTCCTTGCAAGCTTCATCTTGATAGCATTTTTGGAGAAATCCATCAACATTGAGACCTTCCTTGATCTTGTTCTTCTCATTTGAAAGTCATCCAAGTAAGTGTTCTTCTTCATCTTCTATATTTGTAATCTTCTAGCCTTAGAGAAGCTTCACCTTGATTATTGAGAGGTTTCCTTGTCATTTCATTGTTTAACCCATTTTAGGGCTTTTTTGGGGGTTTTTGTAGAGATTGTGGATCTTGAGCTTGAGAGGTGATTAGGAGCTTGTTTTGCTAGATTGGAACCCAAGGCAAGTGGATGATTGGATCGTTTTTATTATTAACATGTTTTGTGAGAAAAATCTTGTTTCATTAAGGGTTTTGGTGATTTTAGTGGTTGTCTTTACTATGATTAATATGGATTTCGAAATGTGCTTATTGATGAGTTTATTTCCCTCTTGTTCATGCTTGGAAAATGTATGCATCATATTGTCAAGGTTTCAAATGATTTCACATGAATGAGTTTCCTTCACCTTGAGCTTTGTTGTGAATGGAAAGAATGGAAAGGGAGGAACTTGAAATGAGGAGCTCTTTAGCTCATATTATTGTCTTGGAAACATGTATTTTAGTCTTCTTGCTCATAGTTCTATGTGATGGTTTAAGTGTTAGAAAGGAAAGGAAAAAGGAAGAGAAAGAGGACAGCTGAACTGGTTCGGAACCCATTTCTGGACAGTTCGCTCGAGCGACCATGACAGTTCGCTCGAGCGACCTGTCCAGGAAAGGATTCGGGCATTTCCAGTAACTTGGTCGCTCGAACGCATTTTAATAACCGCTCGACCGATGGGTTCGCTCGAGCGAACTCTTCGATTCGCTCGAGCGATGCGGTCTGCCTGGCATGGGTCACGCTGGTGCAGAAATTTCGGCCAATCGATCGGACCGAAGTGAAATTTGATATTGTTTATTTTTGGAAACCTTTGGGCTTTCTATGAGTCCTAGGGGTATATACCTTAGTGTTAAGACCAATTATGCCCTAATCTAAGGTCTTTAAGACTAGGGAACTAAAAGAAAAGAATGGTGTTGATTTAGACACTAATTCGTGGTTTTAGGTGGGACCCTGACTACCCTTTTTGGACTGTTTGGACCATGTGTGAGAATGTCTTGAGCCGACACGCCTCACGGTTGGTTCGGTGGCATCGAAGTTCAATCTATTTGTGAGGTCCCACCCTTGGTGGGCCCTCTAATTACTATTTTGTAGGCTAATTAATCCTAATTTATGCTAATCATTGGTTAATTATACTAATCTTCGCTAATCTTTGCTAATCCTTACTAATCTTGGCTAATTACTATTTAATTAAGCTTATTAGGGGTTGGCTAGGAGGGTTAGTTAGATTTTCCTAAGTTGGGTAGAATAGCTTAGTTGAGTTAGAATTGCTAGTTGGGTGCTTTAGATTTAATCCTAGGCTATTAGTGCTAATTAGGCCTTAGTTGAGTTAATTAATTAATTAAGTTAGGTTTAGTTTTGGTTAAGGGTGCCCTCTCTAGAAGCTTCCTCACCAAATGACTAGCCTACCCTCAAACCCTAGCCCTAATTCCACTAAACCCTAAGGGTACTATGGTCTTTAATCACTCCACTAATCCTATATAAAACCTCTCTTAACATTTGCAATAAACCCTAAACCTAATCTCAGCCCCCATCCCAAGAAACCTTCCAGCCCCCATCCCAAGAAAACTCCCAACTACCTTCCTTCATTCTTCTTCTCCTCCCTCTCAATCCATCCTACGTATGAACTGTTGAAGCTACTGTTCACTGCTGGAATTTCACCTTGGAGGCTACAGCCATCTTCTTCTTCATTCCCTCTTCATTCTCTTGCTGTCACCACTGCTGGAACCACGTCACTCTGCTGGGATCCTATTTGAGGCTACTGCTGTGTCATCATCTTCTTCTACATCCTCATTTCAGCCCCTGCTGCAGTGCTAAACCTGTGCTGGAAAATCCACCTTGAAGCTCTGCTGCTGTCTTCTTCATTTCCAGCTACTGCTACAGCCACTCCATCACTTCCTTCATCTTCTTCTCATCATTTCTTTCTCTGCTACCTTGCTGGAATTTCTCCAAGGACTACTGCTGTGCTGTTACTATCACCTAGGAGCTGCTGCTACACTACTACAGCAGCTGGGTGTTCTTCTTCTTCTTCTCCTCTCCTCTGTTCAGCTGGATTGGGTTCTGGATTTACATTTCTAGCTCTATTTCTTCTCTACAACCTTCTCAAACACTAAAAAGGCAAGTGCATCATACTAATAACTTAGGGTGTATGTTTTATTTCATGATTCAGTGATTTTTAGTTCTTAAACATGCTCAGTTCAGTCTAGATTACATTTGAGCTTTGTTGTGTTTGTTTGGATGGTAAGGTCACTGATGGATGGGGGTTTTCACCCCCCATTTGGAAGATCAGTGGGCCATAAGGTGATGGATGGAGGGTTTTTGTGTTGTTAATTGATTAGAAGTGTTTGGGTGAAGTTTGGAAGAGATTGGAGGTGGTTTGGGCGAAAAAGGAGCTGAAACGGAAAAGTTGCAGAAATGCAACTGGGACTGAAATCCCAGTGTTCTCGGTCGACCTAGACCCCCTCGGTCGACCGGCAACACTGCAGTTTCCGAAAAATGAAGCCTCAGTTATTTTCTGCAGATTTTCCCTGACACGCCCGGGGACTCGCCCGACAGTGTTCTAGGTCGACCGAGACCCCTCTCGGTCGACCGGGAACACTGAAAATTGGAAAAACAGAGCTCTCAGTTAGCTCTGTTCTGCAGGGAGAGTTTCTGTCGTCTGGGTCGACTGGGACCCATCCTGGTCGACTGAGACAACTAGGTTTTGATGGAAAATTGGCCATCAGCCATATTCTTGTAGAAAACCCATTTTAATCAGTTTGGTTGACCCGGCTTAGCCCAGGTTGACCCGTTACATGGTTTTCACTAGAAATGACTGAAAGTTGGTTTTTCACCCGACACTCAGACTGTTTGCGCCCAAATCAACCTGAAACTTAGAATTTACTTCTAGAAGGTGTTTAAAGCTGGATCATCAATCTTTCTAAGGTTTTCAGAGTATGCGGTCAATCACCTAGGCCTGGTTGTTCGACCGGACACGCTGTAAGCTTTTAGAAACGATCTAAGTTATCCAGGAAGCCTGACTCAGGTTTGTCGGTGCACTCGGTTGATCTTCCCGGCCAGGAAATCAACCGAGCTCACTACACATCAGGTTCACCTGGTTAAACCCTGATTGTTCCAGTTTTCAACACTTAGGAGATATGATCAGTTGTGGGGCCCATTGACCATCCAAATGAGCATTTGTCAGTGTCCTAAGCCCGAGTCAACGGTGTGGCTCAACCTTGACTCGCGGGGACCACTGTTTAGAGTTTTGGTTGATTATCTAAGATGATTCGAACCCTAAATGTTGTCAACAATGCCTTTAACCAACTAAGCACCAAATACATTATTTTACGGCATTAATGACATCGTTTAGAGATCAAATTACCGGAGATAGACCCGAACCTAAAGTGGCCCATTTACCTAGGATTGGACCGTTGCTTTTCCCGTTGATTCTCTGATTGAAGTTTATACTTCACTGTGATTTTACTCTGTCATTCTTAGATCTTTAGATAGCTGTTTTCTGTTAATTAATCATAATTGGAAGACCTGAACCTAGGGTATCTAGAGGTGACCCAATGGTGTGATTTCGGAGATCATTGACCCGTGTCTGTGTCTAGGCGGGCCCTTGTTGGGCCTAAGTGTGGAGATGTGAACCCTTTAGCTTGAAGAGATAGTTTCTATTGGTCTGTTAAGTTATATGGATTATAATGGAACTGTTTATCAGTAGTAGATGGATTGGTTGCTTCGTTTGGACGGTTTTAGACCAGGCCATGTACTGATGGGCCTTGGTATGGATCCAACGAGTGGGCCTGGATCTTGAATGAGATCCAGAGACCGAATTGAGATGTGTGGACCTTATAGTGGTATTGTTAGGACCTTGTTCACGCAAGGCAAAGCCTAGACAGACACAGACCGTAGAGTTATTCTCGAGTCGGCATGAACATTCACTCGGTTGATTTAAGCTCAGCCGGTGGACTGATCATCCCCGGTAGGAGCTAGATGAGTGTTGAGGAGCTATCATGATGAGCTGTGTGGTTAAGACGGCAAGGTGTCATGCCGTGCCGATCTGGAGTGATGAGATGATGAGTTGATGAGTGATATTCGGGATTAGTTATTCCCTGGTGAGATTCCCCACCGCGACTGTGTTCAGTATGGGAGGGCCGCGGCATAATATCCCGCGGTATTCCAGCTCGTGTGAATGTGCCATTTTGTTTATAGTAGTTTAGATGTTTCTATTTATATTGATTCCTTATGCTTTACATGCACGATTGCCTAGTTCTCTTCCCTTGTTATTCATTTAATTTATGTACCTGTCTTTACTTCCTTTGATATATATGTTCTATGTTAGTGGTATGCTGTATCTTGCCAGATCGTTTAGATCTGACCCATTCTATGGTGCTTAGGCCTTGACCCAGAGATTCCCGACGACGCATTAGCCCTAGTGGAGGCACCTGTAGCCGGAGAGTACGCATGGGGCCCGGCCGACACGGACGTCGAGCCGGAGGGCGGAGACGAGTATCCACAGGGGTTTTGAGGGACTTTGTTATTTTGGGTTTTGGAGAGATACTCTGTAGTGAGAAGGGTAGGATGAAAATGTATAACTTTGATTAACATTGAATCATTTTAATAGACTATGTTCAGCTCACACTTTATATATATCTCGATACTATTGCTTCCGCTTTATTTAAATCGTTATGCTTCCGTAATTTAAATGTTAACACTGTATTGGTCAAAAAGTTTTAAATTGTACCTCACTGCGGCCTACGATCTTGGAAGTTCTCGGATTTTCCGGGAAGTAGCGCGCCAATTTCGGATAATCGAACGAGTATATCGGTATCCGGAATTGGGGCGTTACACTATTCAATCTTGAACGGGATGGAACGACACGATATCCTCTTCATACCTAAATGCAAAGTCTATTTCCTTGGGTATCACGAATTCTATTCCTTTCGGTGACTGAGTAGGTTGCTCGATGGTTCCGGGTTGACATCACACTTAGGATGGACCGTTTATAAGCTCGATTCTTGCTTTTGTAACATCTAGTACTACCCATAAGCACATTTTAAGTTTTGAAAGTAGTAAAAGTGCATAAGGAGCCCGGAATGTCTTCAAACTCAAGGAGTACCAAGTAATTACTATAATCGACATACGGGACCCCTATTCACTTAAATAGATCTTGAAATTAATGCTTTTCCCGAAATTGTTATAGTTTATGGTTTCACCTCATTTCCCGAGATTTGCATCACATGACTTGTTTCCCGAAAGCATTGAAGTTACACTAGTAACAGTTATTTGTCCCGAAATGTATTGCCCGATATGAAGTGACAGTGTGCCCTTGAGCACCCCCGTTTTACCCGTTTATTTACTGTACTTGATTTACTTGCATATGTCTCGATTGGTTTTGACCTATGAGTCAGCATCACTAAGCTTGGATACCTTGTCGGTTTGATCCACCGACTTGGAAATCCCTCTCCCGTCCCGCCAGCTGCAGTTTGGATCCCGATACCCAGTTATTACCGTGGTCCCGTCCCGATACCCGTTTCGCTACCGTGGTCCCGTTCCCGTAGATTTATATTGTATATATGATTAGCGTTGAGTCTCCTCACCTTGTGTGACTGAGACCAACGTCCCGTTATACTCTTGTCACCTCGGTGATAGAGGACTTAGCTTCTTGTGATTGCCATCTTGCCAGTTCCCGATTCCTTGGATACCCGGCATGTTTTATATTTGCTTACTTGCTTTCCGATAAATGATTCGTTTCCTTTATGAAAGTTGTTATTTAAACAAGTGTTAATATTCTCCAATGTAAATTCAGTTATTATTATATTGCTTTCTGTTCTTTGTACCCGCACATGTTTTAAATGAATGCCGGTTGGGCGAATACCCATGCTTTTACATAAGTTTCACACGATCGATGGTTTTACTAGATTTATGTGATTACACATGTTTTAAATGAATACCCGAATTGTTAAATATCCGTGCTTTGTTTTAAAGGACATTTGGTTTGTCAGATATCTATGTTTATACCTGTTTTTAAATGAATACCCGAATTGTTAAATATCCATGCTTTGAGATATGTTTCAAATGATACTTGTTTTGCCAGATCACTATGTTTATACCTGTTTTCAAATGAATATCCGATTTGTTAAATATCCCTGCTTTGAGATATGTTTTAAGTGAACATTAGTCTTGTCAGATTTCTTTGGTTACACCTGTTTTAAACGAACACCCGGTTTGTTAAATATTCGTATTTTCACATATGTTTCAAATGGACTTTGGTTTTAAACGAATACCTGATTTGTTGTATAATTATGTTTTTACCTAAGTCTCAAATGAACGTTTGTTTTGTCAAACCACTATATTTACACATGTTTCAGACGAACACCCGATTGTCAAATATCTATGATTATAGATGATGTAAAAGAACACATGTTTTATTAGATATTCATGTTTTACCCATGCTTGAAAGGAATACAGGTTTTTCCCCGAGATTCCCGACTTTTGCACCCGTTTAATTATATGCAGCATTTGATCGAGTATCATGATTTATCTTATGTTTTATTCTTCAGTATATTTGTTATCTTTTCATCCACCTGCCAGACTGTCGTGTCTGACCCACTACTTTTGGTACTCAGGTTCAGATTTCTTCGTCCCGAGTTGAGTGCTTGAGTTTGGCTGTGGAGCCATGTTTTACAGGTTGTTTTGTCGGCTATGTCATGTAGACATTGAGCCTGACATCGGAGCTTCGTCACATTTGGGTAGTAGTTTATAGCTTATTGTTGTATGGCTTTTATTAGCCTTTTTCTTGGGATTCTTAATTAATGTACATTGATAATTGTAACTTGAACATATTTGGGAATGTAATATCCTGTTACTGTCAGCTCTGTAATTTATTGTGATGGTCTACTCCAGTCTGATATGATTCTTGATATAATAGCTATATGCTAGAGGTTGAGTGCGACGCGGAATCCGATGGCCACGGACTTCGGGTCGCAACGCCACAAATGCTTCCGCAAAATATTCAGAATGTGTTGTCTTCACACACGCGGATCCTGGGAGAAGTAAAATACATTTATGCTTAATTTCCCACTCCCGCCCCCGAGGTTCCGGTTCGGGGGCGTGACAGGATCACAATGGGCGAACTCCCGGGCGATCAAAGGTTTGGAAACGACAGGAGATCTTTGACTCGGGGCCTAATTATGACATCATTAAATATGGTGGACTGAATCACCCCTCATAGGGTGACAAAATGAGGTGTCTACAAGTGCGACCCAAATTTGAGAGCAGAATGGAAAAGGAACAATCTCACAAGGATTGAAAAGATAATCCAACTTCCAGGTTATGTTGAGAACATATTTATGTAGCCAATCCCCAATTTTTAAGGACATCCAACGTTCAAATAGAAAGTTGGAGGAGAAAAGAGAAAACAATCCTATAAAACCGTCGATAGAGAAAATAGTGTAGACACCTACTTTTGATGGGTTGAAATAATTTAGAAAATATCTGATATTTCCCAGGATAAATGGTCGAATCTAAAGATACTTTTCTTCCACGATTTGGATTACAGAAGGTGGGACCCACTTTGTGATCTGATGGCTACTGCCGACAGTAATCTGCCGATCAGAAGGTGTCTGTACAGAGGATGGCTGTCGAGAGTGATCTGTTGATAAAAAAGATTTAGTCAAACCTGATGGCCGAAATCTGAACCAATCCAATGAGGGAAAAGGCACTAATCTTCTTTCTTTCTTTGATGTAGTGAATGGAAGAGACAGATGTTTGATCCAGTGGAGATCCTTTTCTTTGGTGAAGATGACATAGGTATTCAGGGCTCTGACGCCATATAAGGATCTATAGATTCATGCCTCAAGCTAAGGGACCGTTTGGATGCATGCAGAATATAATATTTTTAGATTTAAATAATAGCAGATTCAAATGTTGTAGAATATAATATTATAATATTATAATATTGCAACATTGTCGTTGTTTGGCATTGTTTCAAGAATGTAACAGATTTCAAATTGAGTTATTTGACGGTTGCTGAAGATTATAATATATGCTAAAACAAAGACATCACAGATTTTAGAGTCAAACAAATAATCATATGCAAATTTATAGTTTGTCGTCAAAGTTCGTAACAAAAGAAATCAAGACGATAACTACAATCAATGATAAGCTTTTTATTGATGCTCATGCCGATCTCTTAGTCTTCTTGTGCGAATGTTGTATTCATCCCACATAGCATTTGCAATTGCTTCCCGCATTCTATTGCCCTCCCGACGTCGCCCATCCGTGTTATAATCATCTTCTGATTCATTGATATCTTCCTATTTAGAAGACTGATTCTCATATTGAAGGTCAAACTCTTCATATATCCAATGTTCACCGTTATATCGAGTGGATGTGGATGAAGTTGTGTTAGGTGCAACATGCAATTATTACATCTGTAACCGCGTCAAATGAATGAGAAGAAGTGTTCTTCAATATTGGAAAACGATTTTTTATTACACCAAAAACACGCTCAATTGCATTCTGTAAGGAAGAATGGCGAAGGTTAAATAGTTCTTAGGCATTTTGTGGGCCTATACTTCCACGAGCAAACTCTCTCAAATGATATCGCACTCCTCGATATGGGGCAATGTAATTAGGAGTGTTTCCATATCCCGCATCAACTAGATAATATTTACCTGATAAAATACAAGTACGATTTTGATTAATAAATAAATGAGATTATTTGATCGAAGCAAAATAAAATTACATACCTCGTGCTACTTCAAAGCAATCTTTTTCTGCGACCCTTAAAACAATAGCGTTTGATGCTGAACCCTCTCATCCCGCTTGAATATGAATGAACTTCAAATCAAAAGTACAAGCGGCCATAACATTTTGTGATAATAATCCGTGTCGATTTCGATACGGTGCTTGCTTATGGGACTCGACGAACATAGGAATATGTGTGCCATCAATTGCTCCGATACAATCCTATATTGCGTAAAATGAATCATTAAACTAATCAAAAGTACAATGTCTAAATTAAAAGGATATTATTTACCTTGAAAAAAGGGTAAAAACGCATATCATTTGTAATTTCTATGGGAACATTGATGGATGGATCACGTATGTATTGTGTTGAAAGAGAAAGTATAGCTTGAAGAACTCCATTGAAATGACGACTGATTGTTTCACCTGAATGTTGAAAACGTTCTTGAACTTGACTATTGACAGCATTATGACCGATCGTGAATAGGAACAATATTATAAGTTGTTCTTCAAGAGTTATATCTCGTGTATCACATAAAATATTTTTGCTACGAATAACATTGCACAACTTCATAAATATGGGCCTTTCCATACGACAAACTTGTCGAAAACGCTCCAAATGACCAATTAATAATTCATTTACATAAGCAGCACCAGAAAGTGCTAAATCATGACATGGCTTTTTATCCAAATAAGTGTCTATGTACCAACCAACAACAGCTGCTACAGTAATCATATTAAGTTTAACCTGCTCCCTTCGGCGAGCATTAATGTCATCATTAGACATTATATTTTTCTTTATAATTTCTGTAA
The DNA here is from genome assembly GCA_038049695.1 of Cinnamomum chago. Taxonomy (NCBI): domain Eukaryota; kingdom Viridiplantae; phylum Streptophyta; class Magnoliopsida; order Laurales; family Lauraceae; genus Cinnamomum; species Cinnamomum chago. The sequence goes on along the minus strand of CP142453.1, from coordinate 97,219,197 downwards.
TAAAATAAATATTTAGTTTTAAGAAATGAAATCCATCATAGTAAAATCAAATATATATCTGCAAAAAAATAAATACAATATTAAAGAGATTCTATTAAGAACCACTAAAAATAATTCAAGCATTGATAAAATAGAACCACTAAAAATAATTCAAGCATTGATAAAATAGAACCACTAAAAATAATTCAAGCATTGATAAACTATCATTTGAAATCACACAATGAATTATTATTAAAAGAGTAATGGACAATGTTTTAAACATCCTCAAACCCAACTTAAACGACGCAATGAAGCATTATTAAAAGAGTAACGAACAAAGTTCGTAACATCATCAAACTCATAATAAACCATGCAAAAAAGTTTACAAATAATCATTATAAAATTATAAAGATTTATGCATTAGGCCACCCCCCACAGTTTTGACGAAGCCATCGTAATCGGAATGGTCCTTTAAGGGTCATAAATGCGATTGCATTTTGTCGATCTCGAAGAAATTTTACTGCTCTTCCACTCGCTCATTAGATGGGGGTTGAGATATAGCAGGAGTAGCGCAATTCTGAACGAAAATTTGCTCTTCCACACATGGTTGTGTAATTGGGATGCGACTTGACTTTTGTCGCTTGCCCTCTGTCGTACAACCTATAACAATAAGTCTATAATCAGAATGATTTCTCATCATCATAATATATATGATTTTATTAATTAATAAATTATATATTATACCGTCATATATGATGCTAAGATTATCATATAGCAGAAAAGAAGTCCTTCTATAAGCTTTTGCTTCTGGGTGTGCCTAGGAAAAAAAATATAGTATTAATTATTAATAAACTTAGTTCAAATAGAAAGTTTTTATTAATGAAATTTATGTTTCCATGCAAATATACCTGAATATAACGATTCCACACATCTTCATCTGCAATACAAATCTGCATAAGGTCATCCCATCCAAATCCAGTTTGCTCTCTCAACGCCTTCACAATCCGATATTGGGCTTTCAAATCCGCCATATGACTTTTTGATTGTTGTAAGGTTACCGAAACATTAAATTTCTTATTTAATCCTTCAGTTGCTTTTCTCCATATTTCTTTCTTAAATCCATTGTCAGAAAAGCGCCCTAAATTGCACTGTTCTGCTAAAAAATCGACTACAAATGCATCTTGTGTAGGTGTCCATGAAGCTTTGTTTCCACCTTTGGAGTCGGACGGCAAAGAAGAAATCTTTCAAGTGACACCTAATCAATTAGTGACACCTGATCAATTAAAGTTCTGATTTTTAATACACAATGCATTTACATACATATGGTGTGACCGTCTTTCTTGAATGTCTAATTCCATTGATTTTTGCATGATGTGCTTCCATTGTATGTGAGGATTTTTCATCTCCTAAAAGTTGTTTCAAGTGGTACCTAATCAACTGGAGAGAATTTGGTCCATCATCAATTGAAATTGGGACATTGATTTTGGCTAGCTTGGATTCACAGATGTGCCACAACGATGGATTATTGGGTTGACCTAACTCAATTCAATGACAATATTAATCACAAAAATGAGAAATTATCATAATAATAACATAAGGAATTTATAATACAGTGTAGGGTCTGAACTCTGAAGGCTTTCATTTTCACCCTTTCTTGTTAAAATATTAAATTAATTCAAATGCTATGTTGTTTTGTCAAATGTGTCCTTCGAAGAAGTCACTCTACGTTGTGTACAAGTGTTTAGTAGTAGGTTGTGTTAATTCTAGAGTCAAGGTGTACATGGGACACTTGGTTGTGTTAGTCATAGGGTTAAGGTGTACATGGGACACCTGTCCTTGGTTGTTAGCTACTTAACTCTATTTAAGTATCTTTTGTAAAGGAGCTTATGCATGAAAAACATTTAAATTTGATTATCAATTCATCTATCCACTCAATTCTTCTTTGTCTCCTCAAGAAATAACACCACTGGTCGGGGTCTGAAAAGTGTTTCATAAAAAGATTATTTAGATCTCTTCCCTTCAATATGCTTTCTATAATCGTGTAATAGTGGTGAAGATGACTCCATCTAATTTGGCAGGGTAGTTTTGAGACACTACTTACGCTAAGGTAATTGCAGGGGCCTTGCTTGGGAGACACAGAAGGAGACAATGAGAAAATACTTTCAGTAGTTTGGAGAGACCTTAGAGGTCGCTTCTTTCACTGTCAGGGCTGGAATAGCTCTTGGAGAACTGAGGTCAGTGGGTGACCTTTATGATTTCTAGTCAATTGCGGCAATGTTCTGTAAGACCCCGACCCGAGTAAACTCGATTAGTGTTAATTAAGTTGCGTGTTAGTTCTAAGCTTGATTAGTGATTTTGGCTAAGTTGGGTTTGGAATAGCTTTTGAATTAGTTTTGGGGAATTTTGATTGCCTTGTGTTAGTAAGGCCCTTTGGGGGTTCCTTTTTATGACATTGCATATGTTTGAGGATTTATCGGAGGTTTTTGCATCCATGGTTTTAATCCCGTTTTATTTGTATTGATAATCCCTACAACTTTCATGTTGATCCCGTCCCCATTTGAGAATCCCGAAACCCGATTTCATAGCCTCGAGGGCAAAACAGTCATTGCACACAAAATTTGTACCCAAAACTTGATATTCCCGAAACCCGCGAAACATATACTTTTTGGAAACTAGATATTTCGACGATCACTTTTTCCTTCTTTGTCGAATTCATTAGAAGCCCCGAAAGCCATGATTTCAGCCCAATTAGATTTATTGGTGGTGGAGCCCACTCCCCACTTGTTATAAGGAGACCATTTCCCTTCCATTGCCTTTTTCCAACACAAGCCTAAGCTAGGGTTTTCCCTTTCTTCTTCTTCTTCTTCTTGCTTCTCCATCCTCAATCCACTCCTAAGCTTGCACCAATAGGAGATTGGAGGCCATCATCTTCCTCACCTCCTTGAGAGCTTTCTTTCAATAACTTTTGTGGGGAAAACCTCCATTCCAAGACTTCCTTTGAGCTCACCTTGTCCATTAGAGGACCTTGCAAGTAAGTAACCCTTCTCTTCTTCTAGATTGGTATTCTCCTAGCTTAAGGGAATCTCCATCCTTGTTATTGAAGCTTCTTTCCTCCTATTCTATGTTTGACTCTTTAGGGTTTTATTTTGGGATTTTCCTTGTAGCTTGGACCTTTGATTTGAAGGACTTGTTAGAGCTAGATTTGCTTGAGTAGAGACCTAAGGCAAGTGGATGATATGATCTTTTAAGAGCTTTCAATGTTTTTATGAGAAATGTGGTTGGTTTTATTAAATTTCACTCATGCCTATTTATTGCTTGGTTTTGAAATAAATGTTCATGATAGAGTATTAATGGTGCATTTATATCAAAGAGATGTGTTGGTTCATAGCATTTAATTCCTCTTGTGTTGTTCCAAATGTATCTTATGTGAAATGGTTTCCTTCTTTCTTCCCTTCTTTATATTGAATGTGATATTGATGGAGGAGAGAATGGGATGGATGTGATGAAGGATTTGATGTAGTTTGAATGAAGTATTCGACTCCTCATTTGATGTATAAAAGTGGCTAAAAAGGGGGTTGTAGAAGGAAGAGTTATAGAGGAGCTGAACTGGTCCGGATTTAGTTTCTGGACAGTTCGCTCGAGCGAACATGACACTTCGCTCGAGCGACCTGTCCAGAAAAGGGTTCGGAGCATTCCAGTAGCTTGGTCGCTCGAGCGGACATCCCAGAACTCATTCCAGAGAGTTGTTCGTTCGAACGCATTAAAAAACTCCGCTTGACCCAATGAGTTCGCTCAAGCGACCTCAACTTTGCTCGAGCGAACCCACCCAGACAGCCATTCCGGTTCGCTCGAGCGATGAGGTGTGTCTGTCCTAGGCTATGTTTGGGATAAAGATGAGTGGTTTAAATGTTTTGAGACTATCCATTGAAAACCCCTCTATGTCAAGAGGATTTATTAAGCAATATATGAGGCCATTTGGGAAAGAAACCATATCACGAAGATGTCATTGAAGTTTTAAAAATTCAAAGTGTATAAGGAGCCCGGAATGTCCCCAAATTCAAGGAGTACCAGATTGTTATTAGATTGACATACGGGATCCCTATTCACTTCATATAAGTTTTGAACCCGATACTTTACCCAAAAATGTCAATTGTTTATTGTACTTCATTGATCCCGAGATTTATACTACATGCCTTGTTCTCCCGAAAGCCTTGAATTTCACTTGAAATAGTTACTTGTCTTGAAGTGCATTGCACCACGTGAAATGACAGTGTGCCCTTGAGCACCCCCGTCCTGCCTGTTTGTTTAATTGCATTTGGTTTACTTGTACATGTCTCGATTTATATTTGCCTATGAGTCGGCACCACTAAGCTTGGATAACCCTGTTGGTCTGATCCACCGACTTGGAGATCCCCCTCTTGTCATGCCAGCTGCAATTTGGATCCCGCTACCCTGTTATTACCGTGGTCTTGTCCCGATGCCGCAGATTGCTACTGTGGTCCCCGATGCCCGGCTCGCCACCGTGGTCATGTATAGTATATGTATATGCATATGTATTTATAAGATCCAATATTTCTCCTCACCTCGAGTGACTGAGATCAGTGCCTAGTTATTGCTCTATTGCTTTAGCGATAAAGGACTTAGCTTCGTGTGGTTGCCATCTTGCTTGTTTCCCCGTTTCCTTGGTCACCTTACATGTTTTACGTTGCATCCTTGTGATTGAATAAATGTTTTATCTCGTTCATAGAAATTGTTATTTAAATAGGTTTACATGTTTTGAAGGTAAATTCATTTATGATCATATTGTCATTGTATTTCACCCATTTGCCAAACCGTTGTGTTTGACCTACTCTTTGGTACTCTGGTCCCGTTGTCGGTTATCCCGAGGAGGAGCATGAAGAGGCGGTCGGAGAACCGCAGCAGTTAGTTGAGTGGTGTGCTGATGACGTCATTTAGATGTTTGGTTGCTATGAGAGACTTAATATTTTGGGGAAACTGTTTAACCATTCTTTGGATTGGTATTTTGTCTATATTGGCCTTTGTTGGCCCCTAATTTTGGGAAATGTAATTAAATGTTAATTGTTTAAATTTTAACTTACTTTTGGGTAACATGCTATTGATCATTGCTCTTTCTGATACGGTACTAGACTTGTGTTATTATCTTTATGATTTGAGATGAATTGGATATTTGATTTGCTACACGCTTTCACACTTAAAAAGAAATATTCATTTATGGTTGTGATATCCTCACCGCGGACACTTGTGGGAAATTAAATAAGTGTGTGCACCTGGTTGACACACTCTACTTATTAACCATTCATTCACCATCCATTAATGTGTCCCGATTCCGGATTCCCGGTCTGGGGTCGCGACATGTTCCTCGTTGGGGTTGTTTCGGTTATCCCTACTCTGTTCGGCAAGGGCAAGTCATAGGAACATGATTGTTGTAACTCTATATGTAACCATTCATGGTGAGCAATGGGATCTTGCCACATCTTTGTATAAATTAGTTTAAAACAAAATCAACATGGGTTCAATAGGGTCTGAATACTTCACCATTGTATCAAGTTTCTCGCATGCTGCTGGTCCTAAAGTTCATCTGCAAAGCCGCCACCATCACATTGAATATACAAACAGTGGCTAGCACTCACAATTTCACATCAGCGTAGTCGGTCTCCTTCCATTGCGTTGTCACATTTTAGCGCTAGGCCCTTTTGTTATGTGCAGTTTAGTTCAGACATTGTAGCGTAAAAAGCTAGACTACCTTCTATTTGGCCCCTCTAACTCTCAAGTCATTCATATCATTGATTTGGTCGAGTATGGCCAGCATAGGCAAGCAATTTAATAAAAAGGCAAAAAAAAATAGATCTTAGTGCTACACACTAAAGAGTTTTGATTTTAAATATAGGCTTGCTTTGCTTTTTCAATGTTTTTGCAACAAAATAATCAAACGGTTATAATAGATTTTGTTGCATCTCCATTTATCATGATCCACATGATACTACTGAAACAGGGGATTTAGAACAAAAGCTTGTGAACTAGGTACCAATTGTAACAAGATCTAAAGCAAGCATGATGAATATGATTAAAAAAAAATGACAAATAGAATTAAACAGCCATGGATATCATGTACCCTCATCAAAACTAATGAATAAACAAGTTTTTCTTCTATCTGGAGAAAATTAAATTTTAGGTTCCTCCCAATTTTACTAGAACGTACCAATTGATTCTGAGGAAGTGAAAATTGCCTACAGTTGAACCTGCAATCGTGGTGATGGTAAGGCACCCCTCCACTATGAAGGGATTACAATATTCAAGCTGTGACGGGTTGTTTTCATTGTCAAAGGACTAGTCTTATGATAGGCATGAAAATGTACTTAGATCATGTTCACATGTGAATGAAATCTATAGTGTGAGCCTATTCTACAGAGTACTGACATGGGTTGTTTTCATAGGGTTTTAACCAAATATGGGCAGTTTGGCTGTAACCAAAGGAGAATGATATGAAAATAAAATAGTGGGTGAGAAGCACAAATCTGGTATAACTTTGGCCCAAAATTTATAGTTCTAACTCTCTTAGTACTGTAGTGATAGTCTCTTATTAGATATAATATTGAGTATCGATTAAACGTGCAAAACACAGTTACATTAAGAAGACCTCCATTTGATTTGGCCCCATGAAGAGTCTAGTCTACTTCCACCATTGCTAAAGGGTCTTGGATGCAATTTTAATATGACTATTATTTGCCATTTTATTGATATAGTTGAGATGACAAGATTTCAAAATGAGGAAATTAATCACATCTGTGTACTGTATCACTTGATTGTTACACTCCAACCCGAGTTAATCAAGATTAACTCTAATTAATCGAGATTTAATATGGTTTAAGCGTGATTAATCAAATTAAGAGTGATTAAGGACTAAACTGGATCGACTTAGTTTCAATTGAGGGAATTATACATAATGGATTGGGTTTGCAAGGAATGCACTTGATTGAGTTGAAATTAAACTCAAAGTGATGATATGAAGGAGTTTTTCGTAAATCTGAATTTGTGCGTATTTTGTCAAATGAGGTGAAATTTGATACCATCGTGTGTATCTCGATGAGTACCATCATTTTCATAATATACACACTTTCATTTGGCTTAAAATGGATCACATAAGTTTTGAATTGACTTAACTTAGAAATATGCTTAAACCAAGGGCTTAATATGCAAAATATAAGTGAGAGGTGTCAATAACCTAAGTTGCATGTAGTGAAGTGTATTCATCTCCACAACTTGGAAGCAGAGGAAAACACAGTAGTTGGTTTCTTCTTCGTTCTTGGCTTTCAAGGTGTGTAATCAAGGACTTTTCAAGTGAAGTTGATAAGGAAAGAGATCATCGTCTTCTCCATCACCTCTTCATCAAGTGGGTTGTTGATTTCTTGGAAGTTGGTGATTTTGACTCAACTAGAGTTTGAAATAAAGGGTTTGGTGTTAATCACAACAGTAAAGGCAAGTATAAACTTTCGTTTGTGATTATATGTTCGTGGTTGGTTGGAGAGTTTATCCATGTGGAATTATGCTAAAAGATGTTGGTCGATTAGTTTAAAGCAAAAGGGAAATGAATTATGTTGCTAGTGACTTCATGTATGTGGAATAGAATTGAGTTTTTGTGTTTATATAGTGTGAAGAAAGGAACAGGAAATTCCAAAGAATACTTGCAGGTTCTGAAGTTCTTCAGCTCATGCAACTCAGAAGGTGTCATTCTATATGGTGCCTGAGATATAGGTGCAGTACCCGGCACAAGCTCTATAGTGAAGTTCACTTCCCTAACTAGAGGTAGACCTGACACTTCTGTAGGAAACACGTCTGGAAATTCACAGACTACTGGAATGTCTCCTAAGTCCTTCCTTGGTTTCTTTACAGTGATGAATGTGATGTAGCCTTCACAACCACGTTGCATCATCGTTTCAGCACTAAGCCTTTAGTGCTGAAACCAGCCTTGTATCAAACGCTTTCTGTGTTCCCTCAAAGAACACACTGGCATCGACTTCATCTACTTTAAAAGTAATAGTCTTGCGGAAACAATCTAGACAAGCCCTATACTTTGAAAGCCAATCCATACAAAAAATGACATCAAAATCATTCATAGCCAACACTACTAAATCTGCTGGCATTGACACCTCACCGATGGTAACACTACATTGGGGAACATAGAGTTCACATACTACTTTCCTTCCCAATGGTGTTGCAACAGTAAAATCATATGCTAATTGGTCAATCTGTTTTTGCATAGCACGAACAAATAGAGGTGCAACAAATGAATGAGTAGACCCAGGGTCAAACAACGCAACCGCAGGTCTATGATCAACATAAATCATACCTTCCACCACATTAGCTGCAGCTTCAGCTTGTTCTCTGTTTGCAGCATAAATTTGTCCTGCAACCTGGGGCCTATTTTGCTGTGGCTGTTGCCTAGGTTGTTGTGGTCTCTGACGTTGCTGCCATTGACGTGGCTGCTGTGGAGGAGTAGGAAACACTGCCTGTCTCTGAGGAGACTGTTGCTGTGGAGCTAAATTCTCTCTTCTTATTCTGAGACATTGAGCCATTCTGTGCTCCATAGAACCACAAGATAAACATGCCCCAGTGTTTCTCCAGCAGGCTTCAGTTTTGTGAGCTTTTCCACATGTCTCACAAATTGACTTCAGCTCTAGCAACAAATTTCTGCTTCTTGTTCTTGAATTTGCCTTCTTTCCTCTTCCAAGGAGTACCACTCCTTTTAGAACTAGAACTGGAGTAACATCTTGTTCTTGTTCTTCTCTATGCACTTCTTCAGCAGTATAAGCTTTATCTACTGCATCATTAAACCGGGTAGGCTGTTGTCCAGCCATAACCATCTTCTTATAAGCTGGGTTCAAACCATTAATGAACCTCTTGATCCGCTTCTCTTCAGTATCTATCAAGTCAGTAGCATACTTCTACAGTTTGACAAAAGTATGCACGTATACTGATACAGTCATATGTCCCTATTTCAAATTCAGGAACTCTGATTCTTTCTTCTGTCTCACATGCTCTGGCACAAAATTCCTTTCAAACTGTTTTCGGAAAGTCTCCCAAACAGTAGCTGCAGGGGTTTCAAGTATTGCATCTTTCATCCCTTTCCACCAGTCTTTTGCCACATCTCGTAACATGGATGAAGCAAGCAATACCCGTTGCCTTGAAGTACAGACAATGGTATCGAACACATCTTTGATGTGTTGTATCCACTCATCAGCTACTAGGGCATCTTCTTTGCCCTGAAACTCAGTGGCTCCACGTTTCTGAAATTGTTCATACAGAACATTAGCATCCTTCTCCTTGGTCTCCACTACCACCTGAGTACCAACATTAGGCAATGGTTGTACTGGTGGTGCCTGTGGAGTCTGAATCTGAGCCTGCATCTGAGTTTGCACTTGTAACATTGCAGCAATTTGTGTCTGCATATTCAATTGCTGTGTTTGCATATTCAATTGAGCTTCATGGCTCCTTGCTAACTGTTCTAAGATAGCAGTGAATTTAGCATTGCTAGTAGGAGGAGTAGGAGGTGTAGGTGTAGGACCTTCATTCTCATTATGCACATAATCATGATTATCATTCCCATTACCTCCGCTACCTGAGCCAGATGCCATTCTAAAACAACACAGGAAGGTAATCAACACTTATATACTTCCATCACATACATCTCATATATATATATATATATTGTGAAACAAATCACATTTTGAGAAAACAAGAAATCACACATCCATATAGGATTTACTTGGTAATTTCGCTCCCTCATCTCGTCTGCCCACCGTGGTCTTACATTGCTAAGGATTTAAAGTTTGATTAACTCTTTCACTTAGCTCTGATACCATACAATAAGTATGACACGACCCGAACCCGAGATTAAGACTAATCCGAGTTAACACCGAGTCGTGTCGCATACTTACTCCCGTGAATCTCAATGCATTAAAATTCACAAGGGATAACAATATACATTATGCGGAAATATTCACAAATATACATTGCTGATATCAAACCACAAGTTCTTTACACTATATACAAAATCCATTACTTGCATATTTAAATACAATGCAAGGATCCAAAATTGTGAAACGTTTCCTCTCATATCAACTCAAAGTTTATTTCCATTCAACTAGTCCTCCTGGAGGAACCGTACCGGACGTCTCCGGTTGCGCTGTGGTCTTAGAAGGACCGGAAAGGGCAGTTGTGCCTGTAATTCCATCAATAACACTATGAATTTCACAATTTAGCAATGTATAAACAATTCCATGATTTAACATGCTAACAGTATATTCCATTCCTTTCATTTTGTGTTAGATTGGTTCAATTCCAATTCCAACTCATAATCAATAAGAGTCTCATTCTTTGGCAAACTACAATAGCATTTCAATTTCTATTCAATTCCATTTCCATCTCCCTCAAAGGAGAGGATTCTCTTTTCCATACGGAAGGATTCATTTAATGTGGAAATTATCAGAGTCCGAGCCAGGGACAACTGATATCACCACAGAGCTCCGGAACACTCCCAAATAATCTGCTGCAGCAGAATCAGTATAGAAATCACTATGTAGTGCCAGACTTACTAATCAATTCATAAACAGAGGAAACAGAATTTTGCAGAGTTGTAGGAGTAACCCAGTCGACCAGCCACACAGGGGTGAAACCTCTGGAACAGCATCTGATGAGATTTGTTTCTAGTTTTTATTTACAATGGTAGGTCGACCGACCATGGTCCAGGTCGACCGGGCCTTTTAAGAAATTGACTCTGTTGAGTTTATTTCATGTAGTTTAAAGCCTATTATGCTAAGAAAGAATGACTTTATTCTTTCTTATGGATAATAATGTTTATCTTTGAAGATTAACTCAAAGTGAATTATATGTTGACTAAGGATAATTTACATTGCTAGTTCCTTGTTCATAATGCATTGGTAGCTTGTACAAATGGAATAGTATTACAGAATTTAATTCTAGTTTATTAAATCTAATTGAGGGATTAGTATATTATGATCAATGAATAATGGAGTTGTTCTTTAGTCTATACAATGTTATCTTTGGAGATTTAGGCAAAAGTGAACTACATAGTAACCATTGATTAATTAAAGTCGAGTGTACAAGAATTTGCACAACGAATTCATAATGCATTAAGAGTGTATGAACTTCACAGAAGTTCAGCAATTCGTTTTGAAAGTGAAGCCGATCAAACCTATTGAATGTTTTAAGACTGTTATGGTCCTTATACCTCCATGAGTGTGGATTCAGGGAAATTCAAGGTACAACATCTCTCTATCTGTAATGTTCATTGAGAATAACACGTACCTTGACCACCTGGAATTACACTTGAATGGACGTTTGTTTAATTGTTTATGGACTTATCTCCAGTAAATGAAATGAAAGAAATCCTTGGGAGGCCTGGGTCATGAATGGTGCGCCCTTCAGCCCTGTGCCAACGAGGACAATGCAAACCAATGTGAAATGAATTGATAATGAATTGGTTAGTAAGTCTGGCACTACATAGTGATTTCTATACTGATTCTGCTGCAGCAGATTATTTGGGAGTGTTCCGGAGCTCCGTGGTGATATCAGTTGTCCCTGGCCCGGACTCTGATAATTTCCACATTAAATGAATCCTTCCGTATGGAAGAGAGAATCCTCTCCTTTGAGGGAGATGGAAATGGAATTGAATAGAAATTGAAATGCTATTGTAGTTTGTCAAAGAATGAGACTCTTATTAATTATGAGTTAGGATTGGAATTGAACCAATCTAACACCAAATGAAATGAATGGAATGTACTGTTAGCATGTTAAATCATGGAATTGTTTATATTGCTGAATTGTGAAATTCATAGTGTTATTGATGGCATTACAGGCACAGCTGCCCTTGCCGGTCCTTCTAAGACCACAGCGCAACCGGAGACGTCCGGTACGGTTCATCCAGGAGGACTAGTTGAATGGAAATAAACTTTGAGTTGATATGAGAGGAAACGTTTCACAATTTTGGATCCTTGCATTGTATTTAAATATGCAAGTAATGGATTTTGTATATAGTGTAAAGAACTTATGGTTTGATATCAGCAATGTATATTTGTGAATATTTCCGCATAATGTATATTGTTATCCCTTGTGAATTTTAATGCGTTGAGATTCACGGGAGTAAGTATGCGACACGACTCGGTGTTAACTCGGATTAATCTTAATCTCGGGTTCGGGTCGTGTCATTGATCCTCTTCCCTGAGAGTGATTACCAAAGGAAAGTATAGTTTTGATGTATTTCAGATCAGCCTGACTTATAGCCCAGACCACATCGTAGGAATCAAACAATTTCAAAATTTCACTCTTCTGTGAACCTTGGGAACGTTTGTATCAAACTTAGAGTCACAGAAGCACTAGCTTGAGTGCCTGCTAATTTGTTTCTCGTGATAATTCTCTATAAAGGGATTAGGAAAAAACTGAAGACAAAGAGAAGAAAAGGAATGAGATGGTGTACCTTTCTTACGTGGAAAATGGTGTCTAGAAGGAGAGAAGGAGAAAACGCGGGAGAGGGAAATAAAAGAAGGAGAGAGAGAGAGAGAGAGAGGAAATGTGAGACGAAAATAAAAAGGAGGGGAAGAGAGGACAACGAGAAGGAGGAGATCCGTGAAATAACATAATGTAATCTTGGAAGATTCTTTCCTACACAATAGGGGTGAAGGAAAAAATCTTTCAATATTTTAGAAAGATAGGAGATAATATTTGAAATTCTCAAGCTATCCAAACAGCTCATTTTGAAAGTGAAGAAAACTTTCTTAAAAATAAAAAAATCTTGTGTTTTCTTGTGCATCCAAACAGGCCAAACAAGAGAAGAATGTTTGGAGAATTGGTCATATCCCGGAGTAGGGAATCAACTGATGTATTTATCAATTATTACATTGCCTTATCAAAGGCTGATCAACGGTTGTACAATCTATTCAGGGCCGGCTCAACCCTTAGGCCAACAATGCGATTGCATTAGGCCTCCAAAAATCTCAGGCCCCAAAAATTTCAACCTCAAAACCAGTCTCCTAAAAATTCAATCTCCAAGGCCCCGATTCCTGTAAAAGTATCAACAAAAGTACTTTTTTTCTCCAAATGATGGCACGCCCATCCCAAGTTGTCACCTGTCTATGTATTAAAAGTGCATAGAGAGTCATTGGTTACAAGATAAGTATGCACATCCCAAGTTTCCACCTTTTCATATATCATTAAAGGTGAGAGAGCCATTGGTTGTTGGTCACAAGATTAAGTCAATTGGGCACGGGATTTGAGGGCTTTACATCTTGTTTTTAACATGTTTTACTCTAGCTTGGGTATTGCCCATCCAATTCGCCATCGCTCAGTTTCTCTCTTCCGGACAAGAAGCCATCTCAACTATTTTTGCAACTTTTTATTCCAACATTTTCTTTTGGGGATAATACTGGTGTTCGTTTTATTTGCAAATATTATTAGTTAAAATTTATAAATAATAAATATGTCAACAAGAAAATACGGATCTGGGTACTCAAAACTTAAAAAAGAGAGGAGAATAGATGATTTAATTCAATCTCAAAAAGGAGCTCTTGATAAATTTGTTACAAGCAATAAAAAAATATAACAATAAATGAATAAGTAATTGATCGAAATGAGTTAGAAGATAATGAAATTGTAAAACAAAAGGAGATCAATGAAAATATTCATAATGACGAGGAACATGAAATTATTAATGAAACAATTGATTATATTCCTACAAATATTTATGATCCAAGTCAATGGACAAATATTCAGATAAAATTAAGAGATTTATTAGTAGAAAAGGGTCCAATTAGAGATAATGATCTAGATTTTCCCAAAGATGAACTCTCTAGACATTTTTCTACTACATATTATATTCGATAATTACCAAATGGGGAGAAGTATGATAGAAAATGGCTAGTGTATTCAAAAGATGTGGATAGAGTATTTTGTTTTTGTTGTAAGTTGTTGAATTCGAATTTTAAAACAAGTAAACTAGCTAATGAAGGAACTAGAGACTGGGAAAATCTTGCTCTTAAGCTTGAGAGTCATATTGAGACAACTAATGAGCATATTACGTACTAACATGAATACTTGGATTGACTTAGAAATAAGATTGTTAAAAAATTAAAAAATTGATAAAAATATCTAAGAACAAATTGACAAAGAGAAAGAACATTGGAAAAAAGTATTATTAAGAATTATAGATGTCGTAAAACTTATTGGTAAAAATAATTTGGCATTTCAAGGAAAAAATGAAAAGATCTATCAAGAAATTAATGGAAATTTTTTACTTCTAATTGAAATGATTGCAAAATTTGATCCAATAATATTGGGGGAACATATTCGACGTATTCAACATGATGAAATTCATAATCATTACTTTGGACATAATATACAAAATGAATTGATAAATTTATTAGCAAATGAAATTAGAAGTAAAATTATTAAAAAAATTTAAAGATGTAAAATATATTTCAGTTATACTTAATTGCACTCCAGATGCAAGTCATCAAGAGCAAATGTCTCTCATATTATGATGTGTGGATCTATTTCAGCAAGTCCAATAAAAATAGAAGAATATTTTTTAGAATTTCTAAAAGTAGACGATACCACTAGAAAATGCCTTTTTAATGCAATTATAGATGAAATAAGAGATCATGAGCTTGAAATTAATGATGTACGAGGACAGGGATATGATAATGGATCTAATATGAAAGGCAAACACCAATGGGTACAAAAAAGACTCCTAGATATAAATCCTAAATCATTTTACACACCATGTGGTTGCCTAATCTAAATCTAGTACTTTGCGACATAGCGAAATCTTGTCCCAAAGCTATATCTTTTTTAGGAGTGGTACAACGTATATATATTCATTATTTTCTTTTTCTACCAAACGATGAAAAAATTTACAAGATAATGTACCCAGTTTAACTCTTAAGTTATTGTCACAAACACGTTAGGAAAGTTGTATTGAAAGTGTTAAGGCAATAAGATACCAAGCTCCACAAATAAGAGATGCGTTGTTGCAATTAGTAAAAATTAGCGAAGATCCTAAAACTAGAAGTGAAGCTAACTGCAACATATGAGATTGAAAATTTTGAGTTTTTATTAGGCATGACAATTTGGTATGATATATTATTTGCTGTTAACTTAGTAAAAATTTACAATCAAAAGACATGCGTATTGATGTTGCTATATATCAATTACATGGTCTAACTTCGTTTTTTGAGAAATATAGAGAAAATGGATTTACATTTGCTATGATTACATTTAGAGAAATTGCGGCTAAAATGAAAATAGAACCTATATTTTGTGAAAAATGTATAATTTGTAGAAAGAAGCAGTTTGATGAAAATGTCGATGACGAGACAACATAAACTGCTGAGGAATCGTTTAGAATTGATTTTTTTATATACATAATATATTAAGTTATTTCCTTAGTTCATAATAGGTTTGAGCAATTTAAAATATATGAAAATGTTTTTTGCTTTCTATTTTAATTTTCAAATTTTAAAATCACCAGACATTGATAGTTTGAAAAAAAAAATTGTCTTAATCTCGAATGTTCCTTGAAACATGATAGTTCTTCTGACATTGATGGTTTAGATTTATTTTCAGAATTGAAAATTTTAAAGAAACTTTACAAACAGAAGAAAATACTCCAATTGACGTACTGAATTATATAAAAAGACTAGATTTTTTCCAAATGCATACATTGCTTATAGAATGTTAGTGACAATACTTATAACCGTTGCTTATGGAGAAATAAGTTTTTCAAACTTAAAATTGATAAAATTCTACCTACGATCAACAACGTCACAAGAAAGATTAAGTGGATTAGTCAAACTATCAATTGAAAAAGATATGTTAGCAAAACTTGAATATAAAAACTTAATTAGTAATTTTACATCACAAAAAGCAAGAAAAATAGATTTTAAATAAAATATTTATAATAATATTAAAAAATAGAAAAAAGCCTCATTTAGGATTTCCCCTTAGGCCTTACATTGGCTCGGGCCAGCCCTGAATCTATTATACAAGGAAAACCATCTACACAATATTTATGGGATCTTATTTGAGTCCTTTATATGGGCCTGACTGAGTTGGGTCTTTCTCTGATGGGGTTGGGCACTGGCCCTTTTCTGATGGATCGACACTTTTATGATGGGTCATATTTCTACACATATGTCTCTAACCATGTGACAAACATCCCGGAATTTATTTATTTATTTTATACTATATGTAATTGCAAATATGTTTTTAGACCTTGTGGTAGAAAATCTTTATTGGCTCAATTGGCCTAGGACCACAGTTTGTACCCGTAGATTGTGGGTTCGAAATTGTACTACCACACTAGGGCTATAGGGGAGTTTACCCGGCTTCCCTTTGGGCCGAGAGGGATTAGTCCAACCCAAAGGATTGGAACCCTCACGAAAAAAAAAAAAAAAAAGGCAAAGCTGAAACTTTTGGACTGGAGTTGAGTAGAGATCTATTGGTGAAATTTTTATCTTTTCAAAGGCTTCAGATTATTGGAAAGCATGACAGTTCATTAAAGCCTTGAACCAGGCATAAAGCCGCACAAAGTTGATGGTACATGGATCCATTCCTGTTCCATCATCCATGCTAGGCGTATGGGTGTTCATGGGCAGGGCTAAGGCAGATCCAGGTCCGGCCTGACTTTTTAAACACAGGCACAGGCCCAGCTCAAGCCTGAAGCGGGCCATAAAAGTCAGGCCCGAGCACGCCCATTTAACCAACTGGGCTGGGCTGAACTGGGCTTTTGATTTTTTTGGGGGGGGGCTTTCAATCAAATATCTTTTGGCCTAATTAAATTGAATTTACATGCAGTCCTTATATCAGCTGGTCCGGGCCAGGCTTTGGGCTTTCTTTCTCTTAATCCATGCCCAGACCAATTATTAAACAGCCCAAATTACAAATTCTTAAACAGCCCAAATTAAAAATTCAAGCCCGGCCTAAAGTGATATGATTATTGCTCATGAGCGGCGCTATATTGATCCCAGTGGGGTCAATTGACCCCGCTGAGATTTGAAGAAATATTTTAAAAAAAATTCCTTCATGAATTGAACTTATGGGAAGCTTTTGCCCCACTCCATGCCTAAGTTAATGGGCCATCTGTTTACCAAAACAAAATAAAAATTGATGGGCCCAAGTTTTATTTGAAAATTCCATTTTTTAGACATTCTGTCAGTAACTCTTCATTTATCTTAACTTAACCTCTTAATACGGTATTCTCCCTGTATTAGAAGGTGAAAACCCTAACATGCAGATTCAGGCATATAGACTTCCAGCCCCAGTCGAGCAACAAAGAAAAACCAAAAGAAGACGAAAAGGAAGAAGAAAGGTCCTTTTTTTTTTTTTTTTTTACTTTTTCCCTGATATGTGCTTTAGCAACGAGTTTTTAGAACTTAAAAGAATTGGTGACATTGCTAGAAAATTAGTGGAGAGAAAGAAGGATATCGTATACCCATTGGTTTAGTTGCTTTTAAAATTGGTGTTGATTTTACCAGTAGCGACTGTAATGGTAGAAAGATCTTTTTCAATAATGAAGTACGTAAAGAACAGGTTGCGTAATCGAATGAGAGATCAATAGATGAATGACTGTTTGGTCACATATATTGAAAATGATGTGTTTGTTAGTGTTGATAATGAAACTATTATGCAACGATTTCGGTCACATATATTGAAAATGATGTGTTTGCTAGTGTTGATAATGAAACTATTATGCAACGATTTCAACATATGAGAACCTCTGTAGGAGTTTATGTATTTAGATTTTCTTTTCGAATTAAGAACTATTAGTAACAATGTATTAAAGTTCTTTTTTTTTTTTTTTTTTGAGAATTCAATGTTATCTTTGTCGGATTGTCGGAAATAGATTATTTGAGAATTTTAAATTATATTTGTCCAAAGTAGATCACAGATGTTGATAAAGGAGAAAATAAATTTATTTGATTTGTGAAAGATAAGACTTTTGTTGACCCCATTTATTCGAATTTCTGTATGCGCCACTGATATTGCTATGATATTTAATCCATGTCCCTACCACTTCCTTCTGTATTTTGATCTTAAGCATCCAGAGAAATCAATAAAACATGCTTCATGTCCTACCGTAACTTTTGACGGAAATATATGATTTAGTGGGCCCCACACACATAACAGGCCATGGGCCAACGCTTGCCACGAATGAACAGATTCAACGGTCCAACCTTCCTATTGGACCCCCAGACATGCACCATTTCATTTTCATTTGTGCAATGGCAATTTCAAACCCAGCTTCCCAACCCGGTTTAAACATGCTAACATGCTCTTGTTAATCCATCAATCCAAGCCAAACCCGACCAACCAAAGTAATTGTACTTCAACCTACTAACCCATTGTAAAGGGCTAATCCAGCCCATGAACTGTGGGATCAAGTCAACACTGCCAACCCAATTAATTAACAGATAATGGTGGAGTTGGGAGGTCAACCCTCGTGAACCATTGGGCAACCCATGGTTTTGGACACAGCAATGGATAGGGAAAACCGTTAATTACACTCACTAATTAAACTGACCTCATTTCCAATTTTTCTTATTAAAAACGAGAGAGAGAGAGAGAGAGAGAGAGAACACTCACGAAATCATATAAGTATAAGTAGAATTTTATAAATTGCTCAAACTTAGAATCATCATCATCATTAAAGCCTTATCTTAATTATATTGAGATCCGCTACAAGAATTCTGTTTCTCCATTCCAATCTATTTTTAGCCAAATCCTCAAATATGTTATACATCTTCATATCTATTTTTACTACCTTTATCCACGTCTTCTTTAGCCTATCCCTTCCCCTTAGTGGGCATCAGCCTTTATAGCCAAACTTTAGAATATATATGTTAAGGGACTCAAAAATACAATCATAAAATTATATGTGTTGCTTTTGAAGCGCTGTGGCCTCTTTCATTTTTTTTTGTCTGCATCAAGTCTGTTTTACTGGATCTGCGTCCCTTATTTCTTCAATCACGTCGTATATGGAGTTCGTTAATTTGGAAACAGGTCAGATCTGGGTGCACCATTTCTCTCTAGATATATTTAAACAATGTCATGTAAGATTGGAAATCATATGATATTCTATTGGTTGTAGATAAAGAGGAATTAACCATGTAAGTGGATTAGATCATTTGCCTTCCTGTTTTCTACTGTTACTAGCTCGCAAATGTCTACGTTGTTGAAGAGAGTTCACGTACAAACTAGGCATGAAACTGAAGTACATTGAAAGTTAAATTAATCCTAAACTGGAACAGGACCATCTCTTGAGCTCATCATCTTGGATATGATGCCAAAACTGCTTGTGCCAAATCCTCTGAAACTCGACCACAATCCCTCCTCAGAGAAACATGCTACTCACTACTCCTATGGAGTAATAGTTTTACCTCTACCCAAAAGCCTCAAGCTAGTCTTGAACCCCATCTTCAGGTCCTGAAAGTAAGAAAATAAAAAATAAAAATAAAATAAAATTTTAAAGGATGAAAAGATAGTACAGCAATTGATAGGCTTTGAGTGAAATTGGTTAGTAAATCTCCCCATCATTCTCAATTGCGTGAACGTCAAGCAAATCAGTTTCTTTTTTATTTTATTTTTTACTAATCAAAAGTGGGACAACAAAGGTGGTCATGGATGGTTAAGAATGCTGAGCCATTTGAACAAAGAGGCAGTTATCAGACGACACTTGTACTTGTAATCTTATGGGAATCTATAAAGAGAGGAGAATATTTGACAGCAACAGCAATGTGCTTTTTCATCAAAACAAAAGGAAAAAAAGAAAGAACAAAGTGCCTCAAGGATAATTTTCTTGCTAGAGAGAAGCATATAAAGGTAGAGAGACTTATGGTCATCTTTTCAGCTAGAGGGGTGAATAATGGAAACCTTCCCAATAAGGATTTTAAAACTGACATCAAATAAGTTAAATAGACAATCTGGGGGCATCTGGAATGGGAGTATTGTTCCAAAGCAAATAGGATATGCTCAGAGTTTTCCAGAACTGAAGCATGCAAATCCAATAGGGCATAAGGTCTATCTTTAATAGAAGAGCGTTAAAATTCTTTGTTCCATCC
The DNA here is from genome assembly GCA_038049695.1 of Cinnamomum chago. Taxonomy (NCBI): domain Eukaryota; kingdom Viridiplantae; phylum Streptophyta; class Magnoliopsida; order Laurales; family Lauraceae; genus Cinnamomum; species Cinnamomum chago. The sequence continues at coordinate 97,199,068 of CP142453.1, read as the reverse complement.
TTTTCAACTCAAGGCTATATAAATTTAAAAGAATGGGTGGAAAGAGGCGCTCATCCGTGGAGGATTTACTACTGCTTTCAAATTAAAGCAATCCCTCAGAGCCAAGTTGCCCCCAACCCATGGAGGTCGCAAAAAGGGGATAAATGAGATTCGGTGCTTTTCACCATTTTCCCTTTTTACCTTTTTGTATTTGGTGTAAGGGACACCTTGGCATTCCTAAAGAATTCAAATTAGCCAAGTGTTGCAGAACCTCAATTCTAAAACAGGACACATCAAGCCTTCAAGATTCTATTAAAAGAAAATGCATGCAAGGCTGGAAGGGAAATCGACAGGGATATTCATTGAGCCTTTGTAAATGCTCAATTTTATCAAACTAGATGAGATTTTCCATAGGACAAGGATAACTAAGGATGGCACTCTCCGCATCATATAAAAAGTTGCATTGATAGTAAACAAAGTAAAAGGGACTTTTTGCTGGCCAAAAGAGAAATGGTTAGTAGTATATTGACTGTTTATTTCCTTCAACACCACCCCACCCACCAATATATATAGGTTTGGACTCTATAATGTATAATTCTGACACCGTACGTGTAAACCAGAAGTATGCGTAAGAGCCACTGACATGTAAACCAGAAGTGTGCGTAAGAGCCACCAAGAAGGAATGAAAAGAGAATGATATTGTCATTCCATTTTTCATCAAACGTCATCATCAAATAAAACCACAAAGTTTTATCTGCTCAAAATCATAAACAAGGGGACATCACCCCAGTTTTTGTGTTTGACTAGAAAGTCAAAGCAAACCATTATAATACATTTGTATCTTTTGGGTGACTCAACAGCACACATCTATCGCAATGTCGTGCACATCACAATTCATACCACTCATTTGGGAGCCCCACTATGAATGGGGGAATAACCCAAAGATTACACTGAATGATGATCATAATCATCTCAGCACAAATGCACATATGTGCCATCCAAGTATGATCAAAGTGATGTAACTGATAGTAAGTAATTCACAAGTAATTGAACACAGCTCTTGTTTCTTCATACTAAGAGTATTCCTTTTCATGTATTTGCAGGGAAAGATGCAGCAACAGAAAAAAGAAAAATTGTAGCTTACCATCGTCATTGAGGTCCACAGAGAGACATAGATTCTTGGGTAGGTTTTCAACTGAGCTGCACCGAGTGGGTGTGTGAGGTGGTTTGGGTTGTGTCGGGGAGGACGTGCCACTCCTGCTTAACTGACCGTTGGAGGATTGAGTCCTCACCTGCTGGTTTATATACATCTCCAAACTGGAAGAAGACGAGCCCCCGATCTTTTTCTTGTGCTTAAACCTGACCCTAATAAACACAACAAACAAATGAAAGACCATGGTATTTAGAAGAGAATAGTTCACATTAAAAATATGGGGGCACGACACCCTGACATTTGGAAATTCTCAGCATCCATATGGTTACAATATTAATTCCAGTACAAGATATAGTACATGTAGGTTATAGAATTAGCATACTCTTCAATAAGTGAAACCACAAGCTAGAATTGAGTGAGTAGTTTCCATAGCTTACCTAGACCTCCGGGCTCCGGGCCTATACATGTATGTAATTCATCACTCAATATCGTTCATGTAATTTTCTTACCTTTCAACAAAAACAATTTTAGAAAGGAATGTAAAAGTGATAATTTCTTCCTTTCTCCTTTTTTTTTTTTTGAATGGTAACATGACTCGAACCTGCAACTTCTCGTTGCAACAATGATTTGTGCTACAAGCTCTTGTCATGTAAAAACGATAACTTTACAAATTTAGAAATGTTCTAAAGACATTTCTTTATTCAAATGTGAAATTTAGTATTATTGAAGAAAAAAAATGGTTTTTGTTATTTGGTAAGCAGTTGATAGAAGGAAACTGATACCTATCCTTTCTCTTCTCGAGGTAACGCTGCAAGGATGCTTTTCTGCTTGCTGGACCTTCTGCAATGTAAGAAATGAAAACACAATAAAGGATTGATCCCTTGTTGTAGCGCTGTTGGTTAAGGGACTTGGGTTTGGGCTTGTGTGGGTGAGTATTTACCATAGCAAAAAATAAAAGAAAAAAAGAAAGAGAAAAGAAAAGAAAAAACAAACACAAAAAAACCCCTATGACATGGGAACTGACAAGGAAGGCTGGAAAAATGAACACCCATTAATCTGGAGAGTCACCAGATGAGTGGGCCTTGGCCATTGTGACTAAATTTTCTTAATTAATGAGAGAAATAATGCCCCGGAATGTAGACTCACTCTATTTCCCTGTACATTTAGATTACCAATTTTTTTTTCATGGACAACCTAAATAGTGGCCCTCTGGATCAATATTCCATAACACTCTTGAAATATGGTACTGTACATGCTCAGTGAAATGAGGATGATGTCAACACTGAAAAATGAAATTTCGTGGACCAGCACCTAGATGATTGTGTCCTGTATCTTAGACTTGACGCTCCATCTAAATGTCCAGGCATTAAAAGCCATTGAGAAGTAACATGGACAGCAGGACTGCACTAATATCCAAGTTTCTAGATGTACAGGCCAGTGAAGGTAAATTGATACTGCAGATTCATCCAATTACACATGATGGACCAGCCTACATCTGATCACCATGATAAGATGGATGCAGGGCAACATAGAAAACATTCTATTTATACCAAGGGATGATTAGGCACATTCTATTTATACCAAGGGATGATTAGGCGCTGATAAACACCATTAAAAAGAAGACCCAAATGGTGATAAGAATTCCATCCTGAGAACCACAAAATATCAAAGAAAACGGGACCTGGATCTTATTTTCATCCATTCAGATTAGACCATGATATATTTCCACAAATGACAACCATGTTCAAATTGCAACTGATACAAGTTCACCGTGTTTTTTTTTTTAATTTCCAAGGAAAAAAAAGAAGGATCGACAGAAATCCTTTTTTTTTTTTTTTTTTTTTTGTATAAAACACAAAAGAATTGATGGAGGAAATTGTGTATTTAACTACTTACGGAATGGACAGAGCCACCAAAATGAGGACGGCTGTTTATTTCTCTCGCAGACAACAGACAGCTTGAGAGACGTGGAATCATAGTGGGATCCCCTAGACTCACCAGATGCATGGGTGGGATGTCAAGTAGATTTGGACATTGTCATTCCTAGTCATTCAATCTGAGGTGATGGAATTGATTGTCAAATTTTTTTTTAAAAAAAAGGGATTTTTTTACCATCCATGTTATTAATTACCTAGGAACAAATAGGAACAATGACTATGTCTAATAAGGCATTTTTTGTTGTGTGTCTACAGCCATTCATGAATCATGTAGAAGTGCTGAGGTGGCATGTGCTGCCTCAAGCCATCAGTTAACCATTCCTCAATCAAACAAATATATCAGCCTCGTGGAATCACAATAGTGGAATTTGCACAGGCCATTAAACGAATGGAGCATGTCAATGAACACACTTACCTGATTCGCGTGAGACTTTACCCTCTTCGATGCCTTCCTGGGAATACTGACCTGATTTTCCTATGCAAAAGAACAAACAAAAAAATATATATTGGGATTCTCAGCAACTAGAATTTAGCATTGATTGAGGATGGTGGGCTACATCCAGTTTTCTGCAAATCCACAGGGACTCCCCCAGAAAATAATGGGGGCCCGCAGAAAGAGAAACAAGATCTAGTCCACACAAGAAAGTGATCACAAGAGCTCCTAAAAGAGCATGGATTAAAGAAGAAACAGAGATGCAATCGCTGGCCCAATGTTTCTTCTTTGTTGATTGCTACCAGTACTTTGACCACTTGCTACATGGCAATCCATGTCGTCCATTATCTAATAGGCCTCATCACTGGTTTCTTATCAATGTAATAGAAATCTGCGGTATTTATACAAATTTGCTATATGTATTTGAAACAAAAATTTCCGAATAACATTTTAATTGAAAATATAACAAGAAAATTGCACTAATAGTATACAAAATGGATATGGGAAAACTTTTTTTAAAAAAATCTACGAAAAAACGATCAGCATTTTTTTTAATTTATTTCTTATTTTCCTCAACTTAAAAAAGAAATTTGTATTTTTTTTCCATATCAATTCCTCCCTACTGTCCCGAGAAAACCCCCAAACTTAAAAAAAATAAAAATAAAAAATCCCTACATTAATATCTGCTACAATTACATTTCTAGCTTTGTTTGCAATAACCTATTTTGTATTTGTATTGAATTATGCACTGTCGGAATAGACAGTGAAAGTCCCCAATCAGTGAGACAGTTTTGCATGTGACCCACCATCTCAGCAATACGGATCATCCCAATTTAGGAAGAGGGGAGCATGGCTTGCATTACTCGAGCAAAAAACTAATAATAATAAACACCCACTCTTCTCCTCTCCATTTATCTACTACCCGAGTCCAGATCCTCTCAGTGCCTCACTCATGCGTCCAGTACTGAGAAACTTAAATGCCCTCCTATTTCATTGGATGTGGCCAAATTGTAAATGAAAAAATGGAGTGGGTTCCACCATTTAAGATAAGCATATATAAAACACATTTATAAAAGAGGAATGTTCATATGCATCCATCCCTCACCATAGGGTGAGGGATGCTTCCATAAATGGAGGGTTCCAAGTACAAAAGAGGGATTTCAAGTACATAGGGTGTACTTAAAACCCCCCATTTATGGAAGCATCCCTCACCCTATGGTGAGGGATGGATGCATATGAACATTCCCCTTTATAAAATATCAAAAAATATAAAAACTGATGTTTAATGTATACTAGTAATCAAATACTTAATCTTAAGTTGGGTTCAATAAAATCTCACAATAAACATGTAAAAGGACCAGAGGCAGAGTTGCCAACGGGACAATTCCAGATCGAAACCATAGTGGACCCGGTCCCGTTTTTAAACAACGGTTCCGGAACTGGTTTTGACTCGGAACCTGTTTTGTTGGTTCTAGACCCGATTCCGATAGGAAATCTCAGATCCGGTTCCAGAACCGGGTCCACAGACGACTAGAATCTAGTTCCAAAATCAATTCTAATTTCTCTTTATTCTCATAATAAGCATATCGTTCAACTTATAACAGTACATCAAGTCCACTACTTCCAGTACTATACATAAAAATGTCAAAAAAGTTTACTTAGAGGTACAAATTTGCAATATTAAAGACTCAAATGCCGAGTCTCGGGTCCACGGGTTGGAACCTATATGGACCCAGAACCGGACCCGTTTATCAATTGGAACTTAAATCGGGTTCCGGACCCGCACCTGTTTATGAATCGGAACCTAAAATAAGAACGGACCCAGTTTTTTGCGGGTCAGAACTTTCGAGTAAACGGAAAATTGGATACCCGTTTGCAACCCTAAAGAGGACCACCTTCATTTTGATATATGGAGTCTAATTTCCCTCAAGAAAACACAAATAAGCCCACGCAGGCTTCATTGGGGCCACTTATTGAAAATCCAACCCAATAAAAAATAAATTGTCCAACCCATATATAAGATGTACTCATATGTTACTCCACCTCCTAACAACGCAACTCCATTTAAGCAAACTATGATATTAATGAGCAGCTTGAATTTTCAGAAGGTGGGCCATCCCAAGCAGCCTTGAGAGGAGGATGGTCCATGGAAAAGAGTCAGAGCCTTACCCTGATGTTGTGCTTGTACGTTGGTAGAAGAAGCGACAACAGGCAAGGGAGGAGAAGATGCCGCCGCGCCCGTTTTGACACATGATGGCATGGTCCGAGAAAGAGATGTGGTCGACGCTGTCATTGTCACATCGCAGGGGAGACAACAGTTGTTGTTGGGGCTCCCCGCCATCAGCATGATCATCCGCGCCTGACAAAAAAAAATTCAAAATGAACGGTTGAGATCGCATCAGGAAAATCAAATGCAGAAAATGGGGGAAAGCTTTGTTGTTGGAATGTTACCTTGTCTGGAGGCACGCCTTCGTAAACGTTCACCTTCCCGTCGTAGAAAATTGTCATCTGCCCAACACTCCCTCCACTCGTCGCTCCCCTTCTTCTTCACACACAAATTATTCATGGTTTATCAAAATATCGCATTAATAACTCACAATATACTAAAAAAATCATGAGAAATTCTCTAAACAATGATAATAGTACATTGTTCTCAAAATATTGGAGAAAATAAAAAAATGAGGGGCTTCGATTTAAAGAAGTGGGCCCCATTCAGAGACAGAGAGTGAATAGATAGATACATACATACACCTCTTGGTCTTGGGACCGGAAACGCGCCCAGGTGATTTGTGTGACGTTTTGATTGTTAAATATATATATATTATTTATTTTATTATTATTATGTAATTGATTGTATTTTAGTTAAATACATAATTAGTCTAAGTGGGGACCACGTTAGGCTTAGGTTTGGTGAGTTAGGCTTATTGGATAGGTGTCTTGACCCATAGTTAATCCGGGCACAATTTAGTGGGTATAATCCTTTTCTAATCCAAACTATTATCTATTTAGAACTCAAACCCTATGCTCTTTAGAATTTAAGTTAGACTACAACTCTTATTCTTATTCCCTATTTATACACCACCACACTCTTTTTATTTTCACACACAACTCTCTCTCTCTCTCTCTCTCTCTCTCTCTCTCTCTCTCTCTCTCTCTCTTCCAACTTTTCTTTGGGTTAGCACCTTGGGTTTTGGCAATAGGAATTCTAGATCGTCTCCCTCAACCGCGGACCTCAAGCAAGTACCTAATCATAATTTATAAATTTAATGCTTGTGTTTGTCGTTGATTCTGAGTGTGCATGCATGTAGAAACCCATTATATGCTCTAAGGTTTGATTTTTCTCTATTTTTGTGATGAGACCTTGCTTATAGATGGTCACCATCTGATGGTTCAAATATTTGGGGCGTGCGTCATTTTGGAGTTATTTTCTTTTATTTAACCAGGTTGTGGGACCCATGATTGATCGGATCACATGTCTGGTCTGATCACATTGCTGTGTATGACCGGGCGACCTTGGAGATCAGACCCATCATGAGTTTTTGATTAGTGGGCCTCACTATCCATCCACCTATTGCTGCCGCATGTGAAGCACCTCGTTTGGACGGGGTTCTGTGCGTGAGGTTTGACCTGGACTTGTTTTGGAAAAGGAATTCCCATGTGACACAACTTTTGCACTTGTCAAGGCTTTCCCATGCAACCCATTAGTTTTTAGAATTTGAAAGAAAGGATTTCTGTGTGGCGGTTTTTAACTTGGACGTAGATTGGAAAAAAAAAAAAAAAAAGGTTGTGTGTGGGTGTTTGACTGGCCACGGTTATGAAAAAGGGTGAAGGGCCTTGTGACATTACATAGTGTTATGTGGGGTTAGTATTAAGACCATGATTTTTTCTAAAAATTAGGAAAAGGCCCTTAGTTGTTTTATAAACCCAAATTAGACCCCTTGGCTTATTTTATAAGAAATTGAATTAGGAAAAAAATGTTATAGGTGGAATCCTCAAGTTTTCTAAAATTATAAATTAAGATTGTGATTTATCATTATTATTTGCAAATTAAATATTAAATGATACCTATGTTTTTTAATGTGTTAAATTATATTTTTGTACTTTATTAATTGGATATTTGGACCGAGTAAATACCGTCCGGGCACACGGTATATTACTAACGTAGGGTTTAGTGCCTCGTATGACTTCGGGGAAATCCTAGTGGATTCGAGATCAACCTATCCTTATTGGAAAACCCTTAATTGGGTCTATGCACCATTGATTGAGAAGGGGTGCGTTGATCTTTTATCTATTAGAGATTCATGTGGCTGTTGGGTATGAGACCTTATGTTTGACCTTAGGATTGGCTTGTGATTATCCTTTGACCTTCGGGTTTGCATACATGACTGAGATTGATGTTGGTCTATTAGTTGCATACCCTATGTTGATTGGATATGGACCGTGATGTGGCCTGGCAATCAATTGAGATATTGTAGAGGTTTAATTGAATGATTTGATTGGTATTCGATTGTGGATAATTGTGCAGCCAGCCATTCACTTTGACTTAGGTTTCTGTGTCAGAGCTTTACAGATCATTAGGTCTATTCTACTATGATATGTTTATATATATATAGGAGAATATTCATGTGCATCCATCCCTCACCATAGGGTGAGGGACGCTTCCATAATTGAAAATTTTCATGTGCAAAAAGAGGAAAAGTACTATTTTGTCATATGCATAAAAGGAATATGCATGTGCAAAAAGGGAAAGTTCCCTCACCCTATGGTGAGGGGTGGATGCACATGAATGTCCCCCATATATGTATGTATATGTATATTGATTGAGTCATATTCGAACGACTGCAGTTGTAATTGAATGGCTGATCACCGATGTGTGCGAACACTGTAATATCCGAATTTCGAACCGGTTTATCTGGCCTACGATTACGAACCGGTTTATGACCACCGGCCTTCGAATTGGTTTTCCCGCTTTATAGTTAGGGCTGACCACCCAAAGCAATGGCATTGCTTCTGTGTGATTATTGTATTGCTCTATTGTGTAGATTGGGTTTAGGTTATACGTTCTTTTGTCATTGTCACATTATTATTCTCTTATGATCATTACCTGTCATTACTCACATTAATCTTGTATTTTATTTATTAATTATACTTTCGTACTTACTATTTACTTTGTTTATTGGTGTATAGGTATCGACCCTACCCTACCGTGGAGACGAAGGTGGGTTAAACGTTTCAAGCGTTTGAGCCAGTTGTTGAACCTGAGTGGAGAGCCGGAGATAGCTACGGAGCCGTCTGAGTTCGAACATGAGATATTGACATCTTAGAGTCCTTAGTTGATTTAATTCCATTATATATTTTATTTATTTGTTTTGTTTAGGTTATTTTAGAAACTTTAACCTTAAATATTCAGTAGTTATGTGTTGGTTTAATTTTGGATATTGATACCAATTGGTTTAATGCTTCCGCTAATGTTTTATTAGGACTCATCATGTTTCGAAATTTTGTGGGTCCATATTTGGGAGCTTGTGTTGCATTAAACACAAGGAAATGAATATTTATTCTTATTTTTCACGTTATCCCATGGTTGTATTTTTTGGGACGTGACAATTTGAGCCATCCTATCATCCGCCACGTGGGCAAACAGGTGGGCCATGGCAGCCGAAAAAAGAAATTGTAAAAAGTAAGGAGCTTGGTACTACCACTGTATCACTGGTCCCCCATGTGGAGATTTTACAGGTTTGACCCACACTGTGCTGTGAATTGACCAGTACAGGTACAGCAGATATTTTTTGTTTTTTTAGGGAAACAGGCTTCTTTAGTGCGGTGCCCTTTTCTACTACCTCTAATTTCGTGTCACCCTCCCTCCACTCTAGTAGTAGTAGTAGTACGGTAGAGAAATGATGGACAACACACCAACCCACCCAACATTTAGGGAAACGGATCCCCTGTTTGGACCAATCAGGGGGTGCCACATGGGGTTGAGATGTCACATCCTATCTCCTCAAAAAATTCCCATCTTCTAAAAAAAATTCCTCTTCCCATGTGGCATCCCCTAATTGGTCCAGACAGGGAAACCATCCAACATTTAAAAGGACTCGTCTGAAGGGAATTTGACATGTCCGAAACTTCTAAGTTTCTCCGAGACCAAATTGAAGTTTACCATTTCTTCCAACAAGAACCCTTTGAATTCCAGCAAATAATGGGTCTTAGGGCTCCATGGTTAGATGATATAAAAGAATTCCTATCTTGGAAATTTAGAAATTCCAAAAGCTGACCTAACTGAATTCATAAATGGTCAAGGACCTTTCAGCATTTTTTAAGTTGGATATCTCATCATTTGGAGAGTTCTACACACCAAAAAGTTAAAAAAAAAAAACTTCGGCTGTGCCAATATGCAATACATACTTTTCATTGAAATGCTAATCGGGGATCTAACTGATGGTTAGTGGTTAATTCATGAAGGCAATTTTATCTGGTTGGGTAACAGAGTATTCTATCATTTCATGATACGATAATCAACTCCACATGTAACTCGATTTTATTTACTTATAAGTTTTCACATCAACAGATATACACTCCTCATTTTAAGAAGTAAAACACATCACTTCAATTGGCTTTCGTTTCTTCATTTCCAACCTGGCTTTGTATTCACTCAAAACTCTCCAAAGACCCTTTGTATTTGATACTCAATTTATTTGCAGTTTTAGTTGACCCACATTGGTAAAATCATGTATCCTATACTTAATTTATTATTCTGAGGCAAGCAAGGTTCTGCCATGCATTACGCATGGTCATTGGTGCAACCGAAATACGCAATAATGCTTTTTGCAAACTTATGTGCCACTTAGTATGCAAACTTATGTTCTGCGAGGAGCTCTCTGATATGGTGTGCATGCATACAAGATGGAAGCACATTTTCGTTCTTTGAAGCTACATGGAAGACTTGAACTCATGCACTTACACTAACATATAGTTAAAATATCATTAAAGTTTCAGCATTTAAAATAATGAGTTATAATAATTCCATGGGCTGTTAGCACATTCATAGTTGAGTGGTGTTGGCACTTTGTTTCACACACACGCCTAGGTATCAATCTAGGATCTTCAAATTTAAAGTGTCACTCCGGCCAAATCAACCTATTTAACCAAGAAAAAAAAGGATGGACTGGCATAACCCATCCCGGACCACGTCTACATAAATCCACAATCTGCTTATAAACAGTGTGTGGGTCCTCTTGTTAGGGGAAAATCCCCTTTCATTACATGACCGTAATATGGGAAAGAACCCATATTTGAAAATATATCAAAATTTTTGAAAATATAATTTTTTTAAATTTTACTTCAATTGGAGTTGATCCCACCAATGCGCATGTTGGTGAAGGCAGGGGTAGAATTACCTATAGCAGTGCTTATGACCGGCCCACACTAAAAGTTGACCATTAAAAAGTATATTTTCTTGTAGTGTACTCAGTTCTATAATAGGGGTAAAATCTGTAGAGCCTAGGAAACAAAGGGCCTTCATTTTGACTCGTTTAAAGTTTTAATTAATAGGTGGCCCATGTGTAGTGCCACATTTCCACTCCCCTCATTGTAGCATGAGAGAGAGAGGGAACCTTGCATCCACCCCCTCTACTCAACACATTTCCACTCCCCTTACAGTTGAATCAGAGGGACTGGTCACTGGACTAGATTTTGCAGTCGTCTATTCAATGATTAACGGAGAACTAATGGTTCTGACGTTGACGCAGCTTTTCTAAGGGTGAATAATGGGTAAAAATGGAATCAGGAGCCAAAAGAAGAATCTAAGGGGAGATCTGCCAGCGTTACCATTTTTTTGCTAAAATATAAAGGTGCCCCACTACTCAATACTCATAATTCCCTATCACCGTCGATAAAAATAGCTCTTAACAGAAAAAGATGTCTGCCATTTTTCTACAATTAGCATCAAGCCAATCTCCTTTAGATATGGTGGCAAAAAAACTCTTAGCATACAGATGATAAAAAAAAAACAATAATAAATAAATAAATAACTTTTTTTTTTCTGTGCATGAGAAAATTTCTCATGGCACCCAGACACAAAAATTGCTCTCCCAAAAGTAACAAGGATACTGCCCATGTAGCCACCCTCAGGTCTTATATTCGCCTTGAGCAGTCAAAGTATAAGATTTCACAAAGTTGTTTGTGCGATATCCTGATATCTCTCAATAGGAAATATTTAAACTTTGACCGTTCCCGAGCAAATGTCAGATCAAAGGAGTTGTATGGTCAAAATCCCAAAGTAATAACAAGCAGGCTCAACCACGAATCTGTTCTACATTTAGTGAATATACCCAACTCAAATGGGCAGTTGTCATGTAAATTCCTCACCAAGAAGGGGCACGGACCCACATATATAGTTTTGGGGTAGTCACCCCATCGGTTATGAATAAATTCAGAAAACCCACATACAAATCTTGAGTCCTCCACCAGAATCCAAAATGTTTAGGATCGCCCCCTCAAATGAAAATCCTTGGTCTGCCACTATACATTGGACAATCAATCTCGAAAATGTTGTGTCAATATGTTCTTGATCACTTTCTACATTTGGCAGAGGAATAATATGCCATTCTAATGCCAAAAGTTAAAAGATTCCTAAGATATGATTTGGGAACATTATCAGTTGATCCATGTGGGACCTATCTTTTTTTAAAATAATCCCCATTTATGTCAAATGTCCCCAAGTACTACGAGGGCCCTGGCCATTTTTGGATATTGATTGGTCAACTTGCAAGTTGAAATGTGCCTACTTGATAGCTACCACCAATTTGCTAAACAGAATCATATCTTTTACATGTTTTAAATTATGCTTGTGTTATAAATGATTGGGACTCGGGCATTATGCATACCACATGTACAAAATTCTTTCCTGCTCTGATAAATTCTCAGACCACGCGCTCACACGCTACTGAAATTCCCATTCTCATGGCCTTTACATTCTAGTCGTTTTATGTAACAAAAAAAAAGGGCATTTCTGCATCTGGTATTAAAAAAAAGGCCTTTCTTAGTGATTTCATTTTATATAAAAAAAAAATGAAAAATGAAGATCGTATTCTATAAGGCCTGTTTTTTTACTGGAATTTATTACTAGAATTTGGAAGGATGGGGTTTTTTGGACATGATGTGACATCTTGTCCCCTCGCATTTGAAATGCCGTGTTTCTTTCATTAGAGTTTCAAATTTCAACCACCCAAAAGACCTTTTGGAATTCTTGAAATTCCACTCTCTATACCATTTGTTGGAATTTCAAATCCCCCATCAGGGCCCGTTTCTTTACTAGAATTCATGTCTGATGGTTGTCTGGGAATTTCAAATGTTGGTATTTGAAATGCTGCCAAATTTTGAAATTCTAAATTCTTTATTTCATTCATGGCCTGAATTCCTGCCTGAGAATTTTGAACCCCTTGTCTCTACAAATTCCTTGTTTCATAGCTCAAAGAATTTCTAACTGGAGATTCAACTTTAAATTGCCCCTCCAAAGTCTAATATGATACATACATGGGCCCACTTAATTACAAAATATGACATCAGGACACCACTAGGAATAAACTCTCCCATTTCATACAAATCCAAAGAGAGAAATAAGCTTCTTGGGACTTGTATGATCATTCAGAAAAGAAAAAAAAAAGATAATAGAAGCCACAAGCTGGCACTTGTATGTCCATCTTTCCCCAATAGTTCATGTGGCCCACATACAAGTATCAATCCATATCGTCCAAATAGAGGGGGCCGAATAGTGCCTAAGCATTGTGATGAAAAAAAAAATCATGCCCCAGGAATTTTGAATCCGCTTTGTTAAAGTGGTTTTTCAAATGTTGAGTATTTTCGGATTTTCAAATGCATAGAATTTTAAATGCCCAGGAATTCCCAGGAATTCTAGTAATGAAACACAGAATTCCTGAAAGGAATTCTAAATTCTCAGACAGCCAGAATTCCTGTCAAGAATTCTAGTAAAAGAACGGGTCAAAAAGAGGAATTTGGAATTCCACCTAAGGGGACAACTTTTGGAGAATTTGAAATTCTCCCAAACATGAATTCTTGGAATTCTGATAAAGAAATAGGCCCATAGTGTTGGGACTTTTACGAAATAATTAAGTTCTAAATCTAATTAAACGATTTTACAATGAAACACAATGAAACTACCAGTTAACGATTCGTGTGTGTTCATATATATACATATAAGGTGAGGGCCCTCACATCCATATCCAATGCCGACAACTTAAATGCGAGGGCCTCAACTTATCTCTCATAGTAAGGATATATATATATATATATATATTTTACAAAATTACTCTCATTGAAGGTATCAACAATTGGTTGACAATATCGTTAATTACATGCAACTTTTCTTTTTCTTCTTTCCACCTTCATCCAACCCACTAGATAGCAATAGTGATTCATCCAGTGTCGGTCCAAAATAAGCTTGTTTTCACGTATTTTCACTCTCCATCTTATATCATGCAATAGGATTTGGGGAAGTATACACAATTTTAGAACCCAAACAAAAGGCGATTCGAAACTCATTGAAAAATGATTTGATGATATTTACTGTACTTAAATCAAGCTAGAGTATTACAAGGAATGAAAACTCTAAATGTTAGAAAAAACCCAAATTCAGAATCCATTTGGATAAATTACTTGTAAAGTGAATTCAAGTGAATGGTGACTTTTAAGAAACAATAAAAGAAGAGAGGTCTTATAAAAAAAGTACAAGATTTTAAAATCCAGCTTCTTTAACTTTTCTGTCATTTTGTGGCATGCAAATGAACTTTTTTTAACTTTTTTTTGGATAAAAAGGAGAGGCTTTTTTGTTTTTTAGTAGAATGTGACCTTTTCACTTACAAAAAAGAAATAAGAGGTGATTTTTGAAATTATGTACTTTCTAACAAGATCCCTCTTCTTTTCTTGTCCCTTAAAATAACCATTCACTTGAATTCACTTTACAAGTGAATTACCCAAATGGCAATGAAAATCCCAATTCGACCATGGGATCAAGCCCCATGGTGATCGGCCATAGTGGGACTCCCAATGGAATCCCATAAATAGCCCTATTCACTTTACTTTTTGTACTTCTACATCGAAGTGGGTTATTTCCCGGATCATAGTTAGGTTTTTGAGATAGTTTATACCAAACTTGATTAGTTTCTACTAAACTAGAATTAGATTATGGATTTTTATATTGATTTACAGAGAAACAAGGGAAATCATGCATCTATTGTAGACAAAATGGTAACATCATACGGTGAGTACGGTGAAGGTGGAGAAGAAAAGTTATGCGTCATTGATGATATCGTTAATGAGGGTATTATTGTTATAAAAAAAAAATGTACAAACCATTGACCCGTTTAATCAGAGTGTAAGCTTGATTATTTGGTAAAAATCCCTCTATTGTTTCAATTTGATATCTATCTAATGTCAGTCTGGTAGATCATTTTCAACACTAAAATCTGTCTCTACCCTCATATGTTTTGATTATGCGACCCTCATGTTTTGATTATGCTTTGCAAGTTAAAGAGGCCAAAACTCGTTGTAATATCCATATATAAACTAAGTGACTGATTCAGTTTGGAATCTGTGTTTTCATCCATGGCAGGTATCAATTATCAAAAACAAAACAATTGAAAGAAGAAGATCAGCAATCATTGATCTTTTGATTATTTTTTGCATGTTAAAGAGGCCAAAACTCATTGAATATCCATATATAAATTAAGTGACTGATTCCGTTTGGAATCTGTGTTTTTATCCATGGCAGGTATCAATTATCAAAAACAAAACAAAAAAAGTTTCAGGAGCCAAAGGTATGAAGTCTTAGAAAACCTAATGCTACATTACATAATGACCCCTACCCCTACCGCTACAGCCACTGAACACGTTGATATATAGTTCCACACTCCCAGAGTCCTCCCCAAAGTCGGTCCCACTTAGATACACTCCCAGAGTCCGGATACCCTCCTGCGGCTATTACTAAGGGAAACCATGTAACACATGCTGGAAACTTGTGGGCCATTAATGAAGATGAATCCCATCCTCTCCGGTGACATATCCTCGAATTTAACTTTAATAGATTCCGGCTCTACTATAAAACTGAACACATGGCTGAAAATGTTATTGGACATTGATATAATATTTTTGGTCATGTCCTCAATAAAAATGTGGGACCTGCTTTTACCGAAGGAATGGGATTCATCTCAAACAGTACAGATCATAACTATATGGGCCCACAACGGAGTTCCCCATCCACATGTGTTACCGTGTAATAACTTGGGCGGGATCAGAACTCAAGACTCCAACCGCCTAAATTACCAAAAAAGAAGAGGGCGCATCATGAACTATGATTGGACAAGATTCATCCACGTCACTTCATCCTAAACCATGATTCTCTTAACCAACAAAGATAGTCCCAACCACTAAGATAAAACTAAAACTCCCATTATCATTATCATAATGGGAGTGAATGAGAAGGAGTTGAGTTAGCTCATAATTCATAAGTTGGCATGCTACCCACCCCAAGGCCCCACCATCACAAGAAGCAACTAAAACAAAAAAAAAACACATCAAACATGTCGAGACTGGCCACGTTACATGACCATCCAGCTGACACATCCGACCGCTGGGATTGGATGAAAGGAGGGAAAACGAAGAGGGAAAAGGGAATGCTTCCACGCCTTGGCGTTTAGTGCAAGAGATAAAAGCGAGTCCGTCCTTTCCTTATCTCTGTAGCCCATTTAAGAGAAAAATCAAATACCCTCCTCTAGCGGAAAGAACATCAAGTCTCCCATTTAAGACACAAAACAAACAACTTTCCCCAGGGAAAAAAAAAAGAAGCAACCTTTATCCCTCGTTGATTCTCCCTCCCGTTTACCACCACCACCACCTTTGGGAATTCTGCCATTTCCCTTTCCCCTCTCCCATCTCTCTTTTCCCAAATATTCAGCACCTAGTAAGGAGTACTAGTACCTACAACAAATTACTAGCCCAGTAGCCACAAAAGTCCCATCTATTGGGTGAGTCTAGCCTCTAGGCCCAGCATCAGATTGATATATGAAAGTCCATCATGCAAGTGGCCCACTTTTATGATGGAGGTATAATGAAACTACTCTGTGCCTCTGTCCCATGAAACAGAGCTTGCACAGTTAAATTTTGAATATCAACGGTGAAGATATCTATGTTGTGGGACCCACTTCGCGCAGTTGGCATGATTTCACCCACTCTCTCGACTGCGTAATTTGGCAAAGGGCCTGAGAAACTGGCAGTCCAGTACTGGCTCTAAACTTACGCCGTATCCTCTGCTCGACAGAGACCCGTGCTCTCAGTGCGCCGGGTTCTAACGTGCGCCAGGAGGTCCGCGGCAAAAACCCCCGATTCCGGGGACTTGCGTAGCAGTATATCGGACGGCGCCGGTGAAGCCTCTTCATCAGCCGGCGCACGTTAGAGAAAGGCATACGGAATAAAACCATAACAGCAGTATATATAAAGGAAAGAGAAGAGAACCTGGGAGAAATGCTGCTATCGAGCGGGAATGGCCCTTTTCCGGCCGCCGGAGTGTGACAAGGCGCCTGCGCCTCGCCGGAGCCAGACGATTGCTGCGGGGCGTCTTTACTCCGATCCGATGCAGATTCGTCCGCCGGCGCCAGCTCGATCTGCAAATCGACCGGGGAAAATGTCAGCTACTCACACTCCTTGAGAACTTGTCACAAATTCGGAAACAGAGAGAAACAAGAAGAATGGAAGATATTTCAGCTCACTCACGTGCGGTGGATTCTCCGGCTCAGGCGTGGCGATTTTCTGCCGGATCCCAGTAGCGGCATCTCCGGAGTCCGGCCGTGACTCGAGCAGGGTCTTGAGAGAGATGACCTGCTGGATCGCCTGCGATTTGTTCCACGATGGTCGCCTCATGCCTGTACGGAAGAGACATAGACGGACACGTGTAAGTAATTCCCTCTTTTTTTGTTCTGTTGTTTTTGCTAGTTATAACATTTCATTTCGTTTATTATCATTTTTTTCCAATGCGTCCGGTCCGGCAATGGAGATAGAGAGAGATAGAAGGAAGAAAGGTAAGAATCAGACCTTTATCTTTGAGATATTTTCTGCAATCTTCTCGAGTAAGCTGCGAGATGTCTTCCTCTGTAAGCTCGCTTAGTGGCTTGTCAAGTGGTGACCGGTAAACCGGTTCTCCCGGTTTCATAGCGGCAGATCCCGGGGGCCTCTGAGAAAAAAAAAAAAAAAACTCACTTCTATATCTCTCTCAGTATTCTTTTTCCAGATTTAAGAGAGCTTGAAGAAGAATGAAGGTGGAGTAGCAGAGAAATCAGAGAAATCAGATCCACTTATTCTCTCTCTCTCCTGTTTGAGATTTTTATTTTATTTTATTTGGAGGGGGTTTTTTGGGGGCAGAGAGGGGCAAGTAAAGAAAGAGAGAGAGTGGGGGGAAGGGGCATGGGCGCGGCGTCTCCGCTTCGTTGGGGGTTTTTATCCATCGGTACCTCACCCCAGGCTGCCACGTCGAAGGGCAGTCCATTTAATTATTAAGAGGACGATATTACGAGATTGCCCTCGCCCAAGCCCAAAAGGGATTAGTAGCTCCAATTTGGCCTCCAAAGCTGACGGAGTGGAAGGGGAACCTCACTTTTTTTTTTCTTTTTTTTTCGCGCGAAAAGAGTTATTCAAGTAGCCAATATAAAAAAAATACTAAATTTTGGTATAACATTTTTGAACTTTTTATGGGGCCAATGTAAAAAATGAAAGTTTTCTTAATACTGTTGGTTTTTGAATTTCCACCCCCTATTAGCTCCTGCGTTGGACGGCCAACTAAAAAACTTTTCATTTTGGAGTAAAATTTATTACGGACGGAAGATGCTAAAAAGTGTGGTTGGTTACGTGCATTAATTAGTATGAAAAACAAAGTGTGGAAAGTAAGAAAGGTTTCCTGTATTACCAAATTTTTTTGTTTAGTTGGGTTGCTCTTCTATAAGAATAAATGAAAATTAGAAGAATTTTATTTTCCGGAAAAGAGAGAATTATGTAAAACTGATTTTCCACAGTGGACACAAACGTGCCCAAAAAGTGCTTCATTTCAAATGACTTGCATTCTTGCAGCTGCACTTCGTTTTACCTGCGATAAAATGAATGACTTGATCTGCAAACAGTAAAAATGAACGCCGCCCTATTTTGGGTCATGTCTTCCTAACAAAATGTGTGAGGCCTCCTGGTGGGGCCTACTTATTGGAATCTCTACCGTTGAAACTTATATATGCCCATCTTATGCTGGTTCTGGTAAAATTTTATTTTAGTATGAGCTGGGACCACCGCCAAGTTAATTATATTAGATGATGAGATTTCAGTTGTCCTGATTTGGTGTCTTTAGTAAGTATTTTAAAAGCTTTTGTCTTTTTTTTTCCTGAAATTTGCCAATGGGATATAAGGTATTTCTTCCCTATTCTACTGAGATGTCAAATGGGTCGGGCCGGCCCGTTTTGACATAGCATGGCCCAGTACAGTCAACAGCACGGATGGGCCAAGGGGAATAGGCACGTCTGGCCCATTTCGGCACGGCACGTCGGGCACGATCCGACAGGCCCAATAAAAAATTAAAAATTAAAAAAAATAAAATAAACATGACACATCAAACTTTTACATATAAGAGATGATGATGGAGATATCAAATCTAAATTCAAAAACAGAGGAAAATAATACCACTCGTGATAAGATAGGTCTTCAACCTAGTCAATGTTTATTATATAAATAGTTCCACCATTTAATTTCATTGAAAAGTATCGAGGATAAGAAGTCTTACTTATTAATTCCGGAGTACTTATCAATTGATTGCACACCATGCACTACAGTCTTTGAAAAAATACCTAAAATTGCAGAGTTTTGGATAATTTGATACATAAATTTTAACAAGAGTTTCTTAATAAATTGGAATGACCACAAATGTATCCCCTTGTATCTAAATGGACTGAATGGTGTACAATGGTTAAAATATAGTTTAACAAAAGGGACCCATATATGAATTTATAACCCCAAGGTGAATTCTGTACCTTTAATGGTTAAAATAAGGGTTCCTCAATAAAATAATCTCATATCAAACTCTGTATATCAAATGGACTGAATTCATTTGATAGACTTGGAATTAAGCGCATGAATTGGTTAAAATTCATGTGCAGATTTACATAATACCTTTTACAAAGTTTGTAAAATAATGTTATGTAATATACATAATACTTTGTTGATGTACATAGTTTGATACTAGCATGGTTTAAAATCTTGGTCTCGGTCGCGATATTGGCCGGGCCAAAAAACCGATATGATATCGGTATCGGTCGCGGATATCGGTTCATCATGGTCATCGAGGTGTGAATGTTTTTTTAAATAAAAAAAATCGCAAAAATATCCAAAAAGTCCGGATATTAGAAAATGCTGGAAAACAATTTTTTTTCCATTACTAACAATAATAAATTAAAATCTCGGCAACCTTAAGTTATAAGTCATGTCTGTGTCGCAGCTCACTGTCTTCTCCAGTATTTCATATAATGCAACCATTATTGATGCTCATGATCAATTATTAGTATAAAATATAAGAAAATAAAGATAACATAATAATTATCTATACATTATTAATAATTAAGCTATTAGTATTTACTATTTAATATCATAAATACTCCAACAATTTTTTTTTAAAGTAGAATATTTAAAAAAAAACACTTTTCTACACCCAAAATCATGTTTATAAGTAGATATAGCATGAAAGTGTGTAGATCTAAGTGAACAACACAACACAAACCCAAAAATGATATGCCAATGATTGTTTCATTCATTTTTATGCTTTATCTAAAAATAAAAAATAAAAAACGCATGATAGTAAAAATAAGATATTTAATTTGATTTTCTCTTACTAAATAAAATGATTTCTTCAAGAAATAGTGTTGGAAGTTGTAAATATATAAGAGAATGAGCTATGGAGACATGGTTACTCGAAGGAGATGAGGAAAGATGAGAAGAAAACGGAAAAATAGAAAAAAAAAGTTACAAAAAATCAAGGTTTTTGAACATTACTCTATCTCGGCCGATATTTTGAAAATATCAGCCGAGATATCGGTTAAATCGATATTTTGACCAAATCGACTGATATTGACCGATATTCTACCTGACTCAATATCGTGGTAAAATATCGCCGCCGTATGGGCCGATACCAGTTCATATCGGCCGATATAAACTGGTATCGACCGAGATTTTAAACTATGGATATTAGTCCATATAATATAAAAAGAGCAATTGTAGAATTACCACGCAAGATATGTGGACCCATCTAAGTCGGGCTTTCAATTTCTTAGAGGAGAATGGATATTTAGTCCACTTTAATGAACAGGTACGGTGGGAGTTATAAGTTATAACAACCATGGGCTCCACTTCTGATGGGTGAGCCCAATATATGGAAGGTAGGTCGGATGCTTATACATTTTTTGTATAATTTTGTACTATGATGAATGCCCGTGTAATACCAAAAAAGCGAAAAAGATTAATAAAAAAAAATTAAAAAGGCACGCCAGCACACCTGGCAACCGTGCCGGCCTGTGTGACATCTCTACTATTTTCACCATATCACCCATTGTATCTTTATAAAGCTTTTTTTTATCCGTAATGGTAAATTAAATTAAAGAGAGAACAACATCACGAAGGAAAGCTCCAACATAAAGCAAAAAATAAAAGAAGGAATTGGTATAAAAGCCTCATACCATTCACCCCTTGTTTGCATAGCAAATTGAAAATGTTGTCGCATGGAATGGAGTCCTATGCTTCAACAGATAGCAGATGCATTTGATCAGATGTCTGCAAATGGCAGTCTACATGACAAAGAACCAAGATGTAGATTCTGAGTCCTTTCAAGCTCAACTTAGAAAATTCGTGGCAAGGAATGATAAAGAGTCTGGATTTTCTCAAGGTCTGAACTTAGAGTGAGTTTGTGTCACTATCCAACACAAAGACGCAATTGCTCGCACCCTATTTTCATTAATAGCCTTCACCACTTTCAATGCATGAGAAAAATTGAGGATGTTTGGAAATCCTCGTGTCTGTGGCCAAGTTTATGCAAAGAGGATTTGCTCTCGCATCTGCTTCTTTGGAGGAGATTAACGTCCATCATACACCTGCACCAAATAAAGATCTAAAACAAACCATCATACAATAAAAAAATGAAAACAGCTTTGCCATTTGGATGTAGTAAATGCAACATTTGAAAAAACATGGGGGTGTGGGAAGCAATGGCCCACAATGGCAAAAGAAAAGAAAATTTGATGGTGAGCTCAAATCATATTAGAGTGAAATTTCTCAAAGTGTTTCTTTTGTGGTCTACTGATGATTTTAAATCCCTTTACCTAGTAAACAAAAGGAAAGAACTAAAAAAAACAGAAAAAGAGGAGAAGACAATAAACCAGATAGTTAGAAATGTTAAATGGGCCGGGCAGGCCGGCAATCAACGGGCCACGGCCCATGCCATGGGTCGTGCTGGGCCGAGGGAACGGGCACAGTTGGCTCGTTTTGGCACGGCCCCCTGCGAGCTGACCAATTCATAATCGTCGGCCCGCCCCATGGTTGCCCCACCTAGCACGTAGGAACTTCCTCTCTTCTAATCTAAATTTTCACAATTCAGTTGAGTATTGTACCAATAGACATCCTATAAATTTTTTATCTTTTTATCCTAATCATCTTAAATCCCAATTTCTACAGAGGAAACTGAAGGAGAAACTTAAAACTCAAATTTCTCACCTAATATCTGTCTGCTAGAATCCATCACTGTCACTTGATGAACATTGATGTAAATGATGAGATCATAAAGTTTGTACGATGCATGGACAGTGTATATGACCTTGATTTTTATATAAAACAACAAAGAAAAATTAAAGAGGCATGCTCGGCACGGCCCCGCCCGCTTCAGGCACGACCTGCGTGCTAGGGTCAATCCCTAGCCCAGTCGTGTCAGCCCGGCCCGTTTGACATCCCTATAGATCGTTCATCATAATTTCTAGGTGTTACTCGTGGGCCCACTTATGAAAGTCTAAATAAAAAAATAAAAAATAAATAACACGACTCACATGGTGTATAGTACTCATCAGATTTTACTCAAATGGCTCACTATGACGGACAAAGTATAAAACCTTCAAATAAAATATTATAAAAAAAAATTAAATACTTTATATAGATGCATCTAGTGGTGGGCCTAGGTCATATTGGAGCTAAAGTTCTCATAAGAAATTAGGGTATTTATTTTGGAATCGAGGTTTTCTTAAGTATGAAGCACTTCATTTTACTTAATGGCCCCCACTCAAGAGCATTAGGAAGTTCTCGTGTTTGGAACCTGGAGGATCTGAATTTAGAGATTTTTCTTTTTTTGCTTTTTTTTTTAGTGGTCCTCAGTCGAGGCACTAATGAAATTCAGTGTTGATAAGCCTAATAATATTCATATTTAAATTCCATAAAAAGACAAAGAAGGGAAAACTTGGGTGAGGGCCAAAAGCATAAGATAAATAGACCCTTAATTTTTATCCTCATACACGAAATCGAAGAAGAAAAAAACCCCTGGGCTCTGCTTATATCTGTTGGAGTAAAATCTGGCGAAAGTCTACTTCAGAAAAAGACATTTATTTTGTAGTGGGTTGATATTCAATTGGTGTTTTTCAGTGTAGGGTTCCCTCACATTGAAGCCAATTAGCATTATCATATTATTTACACCTTCATAATTATTTCTTGGTGATTTGGATAATGCCTTTAAATGCTGCCTTCTCAACAGTCCCTGTTCACCATAGGCATTGTGGCCCATCGAATAATCATAAGTAACCAACCAATATATTTTTATTAGTTAATTGTGGATGGTTTGATTTACATATGCTCAATCTGATATGGGTTCATGGGTTACACAATTATTTTTTGAATGGTTTGAATTCATTATATCAAGCCTTATTATTTACTTATACTAACTACTCTTGCATAGGCTTGAGGAATTATGTTTTTGAAAATGTTGAGGTATTTTCAAACGAAGATTTCTATCATGATTATTGGAAAATATAAAAAGTAAATAATTGGTAACAATTCAGTAAATGTAAAAACTATGAGTCTGGATCCCTTGTTTCTACGAAATATGGAGGTATTGTTCCGTCCAATCAAAATTAGCCCACTATGTAAAATCTTATGTCAGCTAATACACCATTTCAATTACTTTCTTAGAATGAAAAAATAATGGGAATTTTACCAGAAAAGTGTGCTTAAACATGTATTTCGCCATTTTAAACACAAATACATGTATTTTCCCATGTTAGTGTTCGTACTGACGTTTTTGGACACTTTTACCCCTCTTTGTGCGGACGACATCGTCATCCAATAAAACCTAAACCCATCGAACGATTTCGGTCTCATCCTCTTCCCCAAATTTTCTACTCTCCCGCCTTTTCTCTGTTTCTCTTCTGCTCCCTCCTCTCTCTTCCCTCATCCTGCGTCATGGCCCTTACTCTCCCCTCCGCTCCCTGCTGCCTGAGAAACTATGGCCAGATCCTCCGGCGGAGCTCCCACCACTATTGCAACGTCATCCTCCATTTGAGATTTATTTGAAGGTGATTTTGTCTGTTTTTCTCTCTTCCACATGGTTTATTTTCTTGTTTTGTTTTCATTTTCAGTTTCTAAGACTGTTGGAACTGTGCTGTACTAGAGAGGGGATTTTGTTTGGGTATCTGCAGAAACCTCTCATTTCGATCCTCTTGCTTGGAGTGAGAGGTTGCAACTATAAGTGGTTTCTTCAAATCATTTTCAGTTTCTACAACCGTTTCTATAACTGTTGACAACCTCTCTTATTTCCAACCTCTTATATTTGGAACCTGTTATAATTATGTTGGGTAGGTGCTCTCCAGAACTCCCAAAATCATCATACAAATAGAGAGGTTGTTGAGGAAGGAGTCCATTGGGAGGCAGTTGAGGAAGCACTCCATTGGCAGGCATTTAAGGAAGGAGCATAACCAGAGATAGATTACTTCTACTGCTCTTCTGGATTCTTGAAACAGTTGCTATTGTCAAGGTTTTTTCTTCCTTTCTTTTCTTTCTAGAAATTTACTTCTGTGTATAATGTAAACTTGCATCTAATATGTTTCTAAACTGTCTAACGTTAATTATTCTGCAAAGGTATGATGTTTTCTTTTGATTATTGATGAAAAGATAATGATTTTGTTCAATTCATTTAGCTTTTTATTCGTAACCTATGTGCTATAATTTTCTCCCTCTCCGGAGATTGCCCAACTGTTCAATCAAAGTCTCCTAAAATTTTTGCCTAGTTCCCATCTGCATTGATCATTAATTATTTTTCTTCTTTATATCTATTTTTATAGTGTATAGATGTTTAATTGGCAATGTATGGACATACATTTGCTTAGCATGTGATATTGTGCCAGCAATTCTTATAAAAGTGAAATTAATGAACAAAAGCTCCAGTTGTAATAGATAACATTTCAATATATGTCAACCCTTATGCCAACACACTCTTAGTTGAGCCGTAACAGACACTTTAGAGCCTGTCTGGTTTCAAATTTGGCGTTTTTTTTTATTTTTTATTTTTTTGAGTGTGTGTGTCAGCATTTGGAGAGTTTTAAGTGTGATCCAATTATGTGTTATTCATGAATGTTCAAGGCCATAAATATGGGGAGTTAAAAGATAAAATTCACCAACTCCATCAATTACTTGTGTTCTCTTAGACAGAAAATTAGGTCCACATCGATCCCCCTATTCAAGGAGGGAGTAGTAAAGTAAGATTTCTATATACCACCACAGTGATTGTTGCATTACCTTGACATTTTGAGCTCGATTAAATAAGGGGTTAATGATAGGTTAACACTTGAAGCCCAAACCTAAACTCCTAGGGCCAGGTAAGGTCCTAGGCCCTTTGGCCCTTTTAGGAATTTGGCCCATTCATTCCCCGGCAAGGGTTGACCTAGTCCCCACCACCGCCCCCCCCACCGGTCTTGTTTGGCAACTCTAGTAATTTAATCAATTAAGATAAAGCCCCCATTTCACAAATGGATGGCCCACGAAAAGGTTATTCAATTCAAGAATTCCCACCGTATTTGGAATAAGAAGATAAAAAAATTAACTTCATTTGTCGAATAAAAGACGAGAGAACTCAACAACGACTAACAATAGTCCTAAATATTCCATAATAAACAACTAAAAACATAATACCATAACTTATATTTTATTTTTTATTCAAATTAATCCTTACCTCACTAAACTCCATTTCGTTTGCTCACGTACAGCCACAAGGATAGGGTGAGATATGTCCGACTTTTACACACGGATTTGAATTAATGCATGTCTTATCAATGGTCACATACCGTACGGTGTCTGCAACCTAACACCATAATTTCCTGTCTTCTCATATATGGTTTAATGAGCTCTTCAAAGATACATTTAATCTCGTTTGGTTTCTGTATGGTCCATGAATGAAAGTATGATTGTTTTACGGGAGTCAATTATTGACTTACATGTACACATACTTTATGCATGTCATCATAAACTTAGTGCCAATATGTTGCCGGAGATGCAAGTCGAACGAAGAAACTAAAATCCAGCATAACGATATCGTTATCACGATACTTTGGAAAAATAATTATAAACTGATGTCTTTCTATCATTATCACTGTTTATGCATCTCAATACAATGCGACTCATTATTTACTAGTTGAAAAACAGAATGAAAGAGTAAATATTAAATTATTCTAACGAAATCGTTACCATTCCATTCACACAAGTCAACTATTTGATTAGAATCATGAGAATTTTACCAAATAAATTGGCATGAATCCTGTATTTTCCTCTGTTGCATTTGGTTGAGTATTATATGATGGGGATTTTACCGGAAAAGTCCCAGTGGACTCATTGTAGAGTAAAATGGACTTAAAAGATATAAAATGATCATACTTTTCCCAGGGGCCCTTCTTGATTCATTTCTTCGTTGTTTCGCCGATCGGGGATATCCCCGCTCACCTACATATATGAGCGGGGAATTGCCCGCTCGTTTTTTCTTCCTCTTCACAGTTAAGTAGTTTCTTTTTCTTCATAGTTATGCGGTGACATCCCTACTCACTCATTTATTCTTCTTCTCCATCGTCCTCTTTCTTCTCCTCCTTCCTCTTTCCTCCTCCCTCCTCCAACTCCTTCCACCTCCATCGACTAATCAATTACCCCATAATTCCAACTTTCATGGCAATACTCTCGCTGTTACAGGAATTAGTCTTGTCCTGCTACTGCCTACTCTGAATAAGCTTTAGATGGCCCCATCCCATACAAGACATACAAAGCTTGATTTTGGCTTGATTTTTAATAGCCTGGATCCTCCTGGGGTTGAAATCTGGGCAGGTGAATTTCCACATGAATGCGTCCAAGTGGGTTGGGGAGGAGATAAATGTTATAAGAACCAGCTGGAGGTGATACTTCTCTGCAATTGCCACATCATTCCTAAGTCCTAACCGATTCATTCTCCGGTCTGTCTGGGTCCAACAATTTAGTCAAATGACATTGTAGAAAAGCTATAAAATAAAATTATGTTTTTCCTGAGATAGAGATACCAATTGTTCAGTTTGATTCTGATGGTTTAAAACGAGCGATCGGTGAATGTCTTTGACTTGTCCGTAACAGGCAAAAATCAGACTACTACTTCCAGAGTGATTTAATTTCAACAATGACCAACAATGCCAGCAATTCAGACATTAAGCTGTAAACACCAAAATTCCGAAGAGGGGCATCCTGGTTTGAGCTTTACATTAGATCTACCCACTCAAATGACATGCTGGTCTATGGGTCTGGCTATCAAAGACGAATCACTCTGAATTATGTCCTTCCATAGATAGTTGTTGTTACTTTACAACGGAGGTTCGTTACTAAGAACTGTCAAATAAATAAAATGAAAATCCTACTAGCACGGTCCTAATTAAATCTATCTAATCAGAATTGTGAAAGTCCAAGATCGAATCCTAGAGGGGGGGGGGGTGAATAGGGTGAGCTCAAAGTCCTAGACCAATTTTAATTCTTTTAGCTTTTTAGTCTCTTATGCTTTGAAGAAGAATAATGAAATCAACCAAGAGAGCATAATCCATAAAATGAAAGCATAAAGACAATCACCATAACACAAGCACGTATATTGTGGTTCGGCCAAATTGCCTGCATCCACTCCCGGTACACCTACCGGTATTCACTAACTTCAATTAAGGTTTAGGATCACCTCAAACCTTACAAACAACACTATGCTTTTCAAGGCTAAGCATAAACCTTTACAACATATGCTTTTCAAGGCTAAGCATAAACCTTTACAACATAGAATTTTTCTCTTAAGAAATATGCCTAAGAATGCATTGATTAAGAGAACTATATGAGTGCAAAAGAGTGCCTCTAAATAGGCTCAATAGGAAATGAAAAACTCAACTTCTAGAGACATGCATATGTATGACAAAGTTTATGAAAAATGCATTTACTAGAAATTACTCTTTCTCCTTTTGAAAAGATACAATCTTGAATGATGCAAAGATGATAATCAAATGATTGAGAAAGAGTGGGTTGTCTAACACATGAGTTTAATAAGGTGAACTAACTTGATTTCAAAGAAGACAAATTAAAGTCTAACAAGTTTATGTTGAAACAAGAAAACAACTCCATGTGTTACAAAGACAATATGTTGTATTCATAGCATGTGAGATTTCTAAAGTTTTAAGCATGTTATGAAGAACAACATTTTAATAGGAAACCAACTTGTTAATCATGCATTGAAAGAAATCAAAAGAGTGAACCAAGACATGATTTATAAATACTTAGGATTAAAGAAAGCACACCCATTTGAAGATCAAAGGTTGAACAAAGGGAATGACTTCATAATCCTTGCAAAGATGCTCTTGAGAAGTTGCTAAACCTTGGCCTCAAAAATCCCTCCAATGTCAGCAACTTGATCCATACAAAAAGCCACTTTTTATAAAGAAAAAGTTGCCAACGGCTAGTCCCAGGTCGACCTGCCAACAGGGGGGGGGGGGGGGTGTCGACCTGCTACACACAACGGTCAAAAAAATGACCGTTGGAGCTTCAGGACCAGTCAACCTGCAGTGTGGCAGGTCGACCTGGGTCCCTGGGTAGGTCGACCTGCCACACAGGCAGGTTGACAGGAAAAGAGCCCAGAATTCTGAAAATTTCGGAAACTTGCAATATTTGAAGGGCACTTTCCAGGGGACTTTGAGGACCAATATCCAAACAAAAATCCATGACCGAAAGAAGATGAAAACTAAATTTCTAAAGTCATGAAAACTCCAAATCAAAATAATGAATTTAAAGATAGAAACTTTGGAAAGCTTGAATGGATTTTAGAAACAAAAACTTCATGATCTTAGGAGGCAAGCTGAATTTGAAAACCATGCATATCATTTGATAAAAACAAAGATTAAGAAGGAGAAATATGCATGATGATCTTAAGAATAAAACCATGAATGAATGAGAGGACAAGCTTTATGAAAGGTGAATGCATCCTATCAAATTGCAACAAAACAAAAACTCTAACAATCTCCCCCTTTGCAATTTGATGGCAACTCTTGAAGCTTGAACTCTCTCTCAATCTCCTTAAAAACTTGAACAACAACAACTTTGGATATTTAAGGAGCTTTGGATATTTTGGAGCTTTGGATTTTCCTTGCATGAGCGACGACACAAGACGACCAACCTAGAAGTTATACAAAATATGCACTCTAGGCAAAGCTACTCCCCCTCAACAAATGCAACCCTTGAATCTTCTCCCCCTCAATTGGTGAACTCTCTCCCCCTTTGACATCTAATTGCAAAGGAGCCTGCCCATCAAAGATAAAAACACACAACCTTGTTAGTAGCACCTGTTTATAAGAGATATAAACATAAGATGTGGAATAGGTGATTATCCAACAAGAAATTTAAAAATCAGGGCAAGGGCCAATGCCCAATTGATGTCTCAATTTTATGAAGCGATCATTTCCAAGGGATTTAGTGAACAAATCAGCCAATTGGGTATCTGTAGGGACAAACATTAACTCAATGGTGCCTTGGTCAGCATGATCCCGCAAGAAATGATAGCGAATGTCAATGTGTTTAGTGCGAGAGTGCTGAACAGGATTTTTTGAGATACTGATGGCACTGGAGTTGTCACACATGATAGGCATGCATTGTTGTGGAACATTATAATCTAATAAAGTTTGTTTCATCCACAACAGTTGGGCACAGCAGCTACCTGCAACAATATATTCAGCTTCTGCAGTAGACAAGGATACAAAATTTTGCTTTTTGCTATGCCAGGCTACTAAGCAGTTCC
Source organism: Cinnamomum chago (assembly GCA_038049695.1). NCBI lineage: Eukaryota > Viridiplantae > Streptophyta > Magnoliopsida > Laurales > Lauraceae > Cinnamomum > Cinnamomum chago. The sequence goes on along the minus strand of CP142453.1, from coordinate 97,169,183 downwards.
CTAAGAAATAGCAGCAGCCACTAGTGCTTTTCCTATCATCTATTGATCCTGCCCAATCTGCATCACTATATCCAATTAATTGCAGAGTTGAGTCATGAGGATACCAGATACCATAATGAGAAGTCCCATTAATATATTTTATGATACGTTTTACAGCTATAATGTGAGACTCTCGAGGGTCAGATTGATACCTAGCACATATTCCAACGCTAAAAGAGATATCAGGGCGGCTAGCAGTGAGGTAGAGAAGGCTTCCTATCATGCTCCTATAAAGTTTTTGGTCAGCTTTCTTACCCTGAAGGTCACTAGAGATTTTAGTAGTGGATCCCATAGGATTGCAACTAGTCTTAGATTCTCCTAAGCCAAACTTTTTCACTATTTCTAGAACGAACTTGGATTGACTAAGAAAGATACCTTGATCAGTCTGACTAACTTGTAATCCTAGAAAGAACTGAAGGGGTCCTACCAAACTCATTTCAAAAGTGGAGCTCATTAACTTAGAAAATCCTTGAGCAAGATGATCAGATGTTGATCCAAAAACAATGTCGTCAACATATATTTGAGCAATGAGAATATCTTTATCAACCTTTTTAATGAAGAGAGTCTTGTCCACATTCCCACATTCATATCCATTTTCAAGTAAGTGACTTGTAAGCTTTTCATACCAGGCTCTTGGGGCTTGTTTCAATCCATAGAGAGCCTTTTTCAACTTAAAAACATATTCTGGGTGATGAGGATCCTCGAAGCCTTGAGGTTGAGAAACATACACATCTTCCTCAATTTCACCATTTAAAAATGCACTCTTCACATCCATTTGAAACAGTTTAATCTTCATGCTGCTGGCATAAGCCAATAGAATTCGAATAGACTCCAACCGAGCTACTGGGGCAAAGGTTTCCTCAAAATCAATTCCTTCAACTTGAGCATATCCTTTGGCTACAAGTCTAGCTTTGTTCCTTATAACATTTCCTGATTCATCCAGCTTGTTCTTGAAAATCCATTTGGTGCCAATTTGACTTTTGCCTTCAGGAAGAGGTACAAGATCCCACACATCATTCTTTCTAAACTGATTTAATTCATCTTGCATGGCATCAATCCATTCAGTCTTGGTTTCTGCTTCAGAGAAGTTCTTGGGCTCAATTTGTGAAACAAAGGAATAGTGAGCACACAGATTATGAACCTGTCTTCTTGTCATGACTCCTTTTGTGATATCTCCAATGACATCATCCAAGTTGTGATTTCTTAATAACTTTGTGGGCATAGTAGGGACTGAGGGAATCTCTTCTTCAATTTCAGATGAAATAGGCTGCTCAACTGAGGTCTCTTCTTCATCATGAGGAACTTTCTTAATTTGATTAGTCTCATCAAAGACAACATGAGCTGATTCCATGACAGCCATTAATGATCTAAGGTTGAATACTCTATAAGCCTTGCTTTTATCAGAATATCCTAAGAAGATCCCTTCATCAGATTTGGAATCGAACTTTTCAAGCTGCTCTCTATCTCTTAAAATATAGCACTTGCTACCAAACACTTTAAGATACCCCAGATTTGGTTTTCTTCCAAAATACAGCTCATAAGGGGTTTTGTTAGTGTTCTTTGTCAAATAAACACGGTTAATAAGATAGCATGCCGTATTGATAGCTTCAGCCCATAAGTTTCGCGGGAGATTTTTCTCATTAAGAAGGGTTCTGGCCATTTCTTGAATAACTCTGTTTCTTCTTTCAGCTACTCCATTTTGCTGGGGAGTTTTAGGAGCAGAGAATTGATGACTGATCCCATGGCTTTCACAGAAGTCTGCAAATCTTTCATTTTCAAATTCACCTCCATGATCACTTCTTATCTTCTTAATTTTGCAATCCTTCTCAACTTGAATTTTCTTACAAATCCTTATGATATTATCTACTGCATCTGATTTAGCATGAAGAAAGGCTACCCATCCAAATATCGAATAATCATCAACCATAACTAGGATATACTTTCTCCCACCAATACTCTGAACAGGTGCAGGTCTAATGAGGTCCATATGAATGAGTTCAAGAGGACGAGCAGAGGATATATCTTTTATACCTTTAAAACTTTTCTTGATCTGTTTACCCATTTGACAAGCCTTGCATAATTCAGATTTGTAATCATCTAATTTGGGTATTCCTCTAACAATTTCTTTCTTTGATAAGATCTTCATCAGTTTGTAATTTATATGTCCCATTCTTTGATGCCACAACTGATTTTCTTGAACTTTTGACATTAAACACATGGATTCATTCTCACAACATTCTTCTATGGTGTAGATGTTATCTTTAGTACGTAATCCAGTGAGTAGAACTTTGTGGGATTTCTCATCCAGAACTTTGCAAGATTTGCTATAAAAAACAACTTTGTTTCCTTTGTCACACAACTGACTTATGCTCAAGAGATTATGCTTTAAACCATCTACAAGGAAAACATCTTTTAATATAGCCATTTGATCTCCTCCAACACAGCCTTTTCCTATAATCTGAGCTTTCCGATTATCTCCAAAAGACACATTACCTCCATCATAGTCCTCAAGAGTGATAAATCTAGAACGGTCTCCAGTCATATGCTTGGAGCAACCACTGTCCAAAAACCATCTAGAGTTTTCTTTAACTTTAAAAGCGGTTTGAACTAAGAAATTCTTGACACTTTTCTCTTTTTCAATCCAAGTAGCCTTAATGAAGGTAGAGGTAGAAGCCTTGGGAACAAACTTGAAATGAGCTTTAGAACTATGATTTTGAGACATCCTAAACTTAAAAGGACAGTTTGGAACTAGATGACCTATTTGATTGCAAAAATGACAAGTCCATCTAGAGGAAAAGAAGATTTTACCTATAGGTTTGAGATGAGTCCTAGTATTATGTTGAAAGCTATTCTTCTTGCTACTAGAGGAGCATTCAAAACCTATACCATACCAAAGACTTTATTCAAGCCTAGCATTTGATAGAATTTGTCATTGCCTAAGGTAAATTTTTCAACAACGTGTTTTCCCTTTTCAAGTTTCATTTTAAGAGATTCTAATTCTTGTTGACTAGATTCTAGCAGACTTTGTAATTTATGAATTTCTTTTTCAGCTTTAACAAAATTATCATTAGAGGTAGTCAACTTAGATTGAACATTTTTTATCTCATTATCTTTCAAGATTAATTGATCTTTTAAAGCATTTAGATCATTCACAAGCCTTTTAGATTCACTTTTTAAGCTTTTATTTTTCTTGGTTATGACTTCACATAGTTCATATAGTTCCTCATAGGCTTGATGAATATCATTGTCACTATTCTCTTCATTTACTTCTTCTATTAACACATTATGATCATTGTTTTCTTTAATGGGAGTAAAGAGAAGCCAAGAAGTGGAGTTATCATTATCTTCATCATTTTGAGGTTCATTATTGTCACTACTTTCATCTTCATCATCATCCCAAGTTATGTTCAAGACTTTCTTTCCTTTCTTATCTTTCTTTTCAGATTCTTTAGGGGAGGGACAATTTTAAGCGATGTGACCAAAACCTTTACAGTTGTAACATTGCACATCCTTTTTGGTAAAAGATCCCCTTGAGTTCCTTTGAAATTTTTCATTTTTAGAATCTTCAGAATATTTATAGTTCTTTTTGTTCTTAAGGAAATTCTTAAACTTCTTAGCAAGCAAAATAGTGTTTTCATCATCACTCTCACTCTCATTGTCATTTTCTTTATGTTGGGAGCTAAGAGCTACACCTTTCTTCTTGCTAGGGACTTCAAAATCTAATTCATAAGTGAGAAGATTTCCTCTAAGTTCTTCTATTTTAATCTTGTCCACATCTTTGCTTTCAGTTATAGCTACTATCTTGGGTTTGAACCTTTTGGGGAGAGATCTTAATATTTTTCTAACAGCTTTGGACTCATCCATCTTCTCTCCTAGACCTATGAGGGAATTAACAATCTCCATGAATTTAGTATAGAACTCGTCAAATGTTTCTTCCTCTTGCATTTTGAGTTCTTCATACTTAGTAGACAACATTTGAATTTTAGCTACTTTGACTTGATTGGTCCCTTCATGAGTGGTCTCTAAGGTATCCCACACTTCCTTAGCAGTAATACAATTTACTACCCTATTGAACTCTTCTTGAGACAAGGCACAAAACAAAGCATTTTTAGCTTTAGCATTTAGATTTGCCCTATCTTTCTCTCCTTGAGTCCAATCTTTCTTAGGCTTACCCTTGATAGCTATGACATGTCCTTCAGAATCTTTTTCAGTGATAATGGGTTCATGATACCCTTCTTCAATGATACTCCAAACATCTACACTTTGAGATTCTACAAAGACTTGCATCCTAATCTTCCAATACCGGTAATGCGAGCCATTAAACAAGGGAGGTCTATTAGTGGCATGACCTTCTCCTAATTGGGATTGCATGGTGACCACAACAACAAAAACTCACTCTAAGGATTCTAACTCTAGGTTGTTAGACCCAAACAAGAGCACCTAAGCTCTGATACCAATTGAAAGTCCAAGATCGAATCCTAGAGGGGGGGGGGTGAATAGGGTGAGCTCAAAGTCCTAGACCAATTTTAATTCTTTTAGCTTTTTAGTCTCTTATGCTTTGAAGAAGAATAATGAAATCAACCAAGAGAGCATAATCCATAAAATGAAAGCATAAAGACAATCACCATAACACAAGCACATATAGTGGTTCGGCCAAATTGCCTGCATCCACTCCCGGTACACCTACCGGTATTCACTAACTTCAATTAAGGTTTAGGATCACCTCAAACCTAACAAACAACACTATGCTTTTCAAGGCTAAGCATAAACCTTTACAACATATGCTTTTCAAGGCTAAGCATAAACCTTTACAACATAGAATTTTTCTCTTAAGAAATATGCCTAAGAATGCATTGATTAAGAGAACTATATGAGTGCAAAAGAGTGCCTCTAAATAGGCTCAATAGGAAATGAAAAACTCAACTTCTAGAGACATGCATATGTATGACAAAGTTTATGAAAAATGCATTTACTAGAAATTACTCTTTCTCCTTTTGAAAAGATACAATCTTGAATGATGCAAAGATGATAATCAAATGATTGAGAAAGAGTGGGTTGTCTAACACATGAGTTTAATAAGGTGAACTAACTTGATTTCAAAGAAGACAAATTAAAGTCTAACAAGTTTATGTTGAAACAAGAAAACAACTCCATGTGTTACAAAGACAATATGTTATATTCATAGCATGTGAGATTTCTAAAGTTTTAAGCATGTTATGAAGAACAACATTTTAATAGGAAACCAACTTGTTAATCATGCATTGAAAGAAATCAAAAGAGTGAACCAAGACATGATTTATAAATACTTAGGATTAAAGAAAGCACACCCATTTGAAGATCAAAGGTTGAACAAAGGGAATGGCTTCATAATCCTTGCAAAGATGCTCTTGAGAAGTTGCTAAACCTTGGCCTCAAAAATCCCTCCAATGTCAGCAACTTGATCCATACAAAAAGCCACTTTTTATAAAGAAAAAGTTGCCAACGGCTAGTCCCAGGTCGACCTGCCAACAGGGGGGGGGGGGGGGGGTCGACCTGCTACACACAACGGTAAAAAAAATGACCGTTGGAGTTTCAGGACCAGTCGACCTGCAGTCAACCTGCAGTGTGGCAGGTCGACCTGGGTCCCTGGGTAGGTCGACCTGCCACACAGGCAGGTTGACAGGAAAAGAGCCCAGAATTCTGAAAATTTCGGAAACTTGCAATATTTGAAGGGCACTTTCCAGGGGACTTTGAGGACCAATATCCAAACAAAAATCCATGACTGAAAGAAGATGAAAACTAAATTTCTAAAGTCATGAAAACTACAAATCAAAATAATGAATTTAAAGATAGAAACTTTGGAAAGCTTGAATGGATTTTAGAAACAAAAACTTCATGATCTTAGGAGGCAAGCTGAATTTGAAAACCATGCATATCATTTGATAAAAACAAAGATTAAGAAGGAGAAATATGCATGATGATCTTAAGAATAAAACCATGAATGAATGAGAGGACAAGCTTTATGAAAGGTGAATGCATCCTATCAAATTGCAACAAAACAAAAACTCTAACAAATTGAACTAGAAAAAGGTGGAAAATGATAAAGATTAAACAATGAGCTATTGAAGTCACTTGCAGACCTGGATCGCTTCCAGATTTCAGAACGCATATCTAATCAAGAAATGAAACCTGCGAGAGTGTTGCCATCAAAGTTGGACATAAGGGGTAATTAATTAGTTGGTAAAGGTGGAAGGAGGAGGAGGAAGGAGGAGGAGAAATAAACGAGTGAGGGGGATATCGTCCCTCAACTGTGAAAAAGAAGAAACAACGAGTGTGGATATACCCGCTCGTATTTGCAAGTGAGCAAGGATACCGCGACTCAGCCTAACAATAAAAAAATTATATGAAAAGGGCCCCTGTGACTACTACGGTTATTTTATACCTTCTAATGCTCTTTTGCTCTACAGTGAGTCTAATGGCGTTTCTCCTGTAAAATCCCCTTTTATTTTCCCAACATCATCTTGTTACCGATATATTTTGCATCTGGAAAAATGAGAATATGGAAAGAATTTGTTAACTGTTTTTTATGTATTAAGCTATATATAATTTGATTCTTTCTTTGCATGAATAAACGGCAGAAGAAATAATCAATTACAGAGTGCGTTTGGATTGCTCCCTCTCCCCTGTTTCCACTGCTTTACTATATTGGATAGAAACGATAGGGTTTTCCATCACAACATAGAGATTTGGAATGAGAGGAGGTCGAGGAGCACATAAACACAAATTAACGGATGCCCAAATAAAAGAAGTCTTGCACTGTTAGTTACTGTTATGTGTCGTTGTACTTGAATATCTTATGTTCTACTCTGCTTGTTTCCCTATTTCATCTATATGTTTTTTCCCAACAACTTTATGCAACTATTGTAGTTCACTACCGCATTATGCCTACTTTGAACACTCATGATATGGGTCAATGGACGGTGTAGAATGTGGGGACACCATGCGTACGATGCATGTTCACTTGATCTATTCGCCACCGATCAACGAGAATACATAATCTGAGAATTTATAAGTAACAGTAATGAAACTGTGAACATAGAATATACGTTGAAAGTGAGAAGATATCATGTGAGTTCAAGCAGAAGTCTCACACATCGTATATGCATTTCATTATAAACTTATTGGTGCGAAATTGTTGTTTCAGATAAAAATGGGTTGAGTAATATGGAAATCAGCACAAAGAATTCGTTGTCGCGGAACTTTGTCAACTACATTATGAGTGAGATCGTTATATATATATATTATCAATGTTTATGCATCTCAACATTACAAATATCATTACTTACTAGTCGAGGAAAATGAAATTGCAGATTAACTATATGTGGTTTTATCGATATCGTTACAATTGCGGTCACATAACTCAATCCATGAATTATACCTCTATAATATTTTTGATTAACAAGTCTCGGTTGTGTGTATTAGAAACCTCATTCTAGTCTATCAACTTGATTTAGTGTACATTGTGCTAACTTTAAACACGTTATAGATTATATATGGACAATCTAAAGCCCGGTCCTCTGGACAAGTCCATTTTATACGATCAAGATAACCATATTTCAGAGCGAGTCTGGCACGGCAAGGTGAGCATATATTGAAATTTCGATCAATTTACTATATTATCCTAACAATCAGTTTGTCATTACTGTAAGTGTATAATTTCCTCGTCATTTAATAATTACAGGAAGCCGGTCCACTGCGATGCATTCCCACGCCAAATCACGATAGCTGGGAAATCAATGATCGTATGTGGGAGCTAATACGTCAGACCGGTCTACATCACCTAGCGAAGATGAAAAAATAGAGCTCGATCATGGTCTAATAATTGCCTTGGTTGAGCGGTGGAGGCCGGAGACAAACACCTTCCACCTTAACAGTGGGGAGGCCACTGTTACTTTGGACGATGTAGCGTACATATATGGTCTCCCCACTGATGGACACCCTGTTAATGGACGCACATTCTCTTCCTCCTTGACCATGGCTAAATTATGCGATGAGCTGTTGGGTGTGGCACCGGACATGAACTATGATTGCTACGGAGTGCAGATCAAGTTCACTTGGTTGAGAGATAATTTTGAGTTGGAGCCTAAGAGCAGATCGAGAGATCAAGATGTTCGGCGGACACGTGCATTTCTATTTTGTCTAGTTGCCGGTCAGATTTTTTGGACCTCTTCGGGTACTAAGGATCCAGCCCACATCCTTGAATTATTTAGACATTTTGAAAGTCGTTCTTGGGGAGCTGCATGCCTCGCAAATCTATACAGGGCCCTTTCCAAGGTATCTTTGCTACAAAAAAAAGGAAAAGTCGTCAAAACAATTACCGGTCCTCTAAAACTACTGCAGGTGATTAACCTAGTGTGTGATCTGCATGAATTATGATGATTTGATGTTTTATTTATTCTCTAATTGGAACCATCATTTTCCTGCAACTGGTCAGGTCTGGTCATACTCACGCATGACAATTGGCAAGTCGATCCGTCGGAGAGTTGATTGGGACATTGATGTCGAGTTCCCTCTTCTCTTAACCTGGTACAACAGACTTCGTTCCCATTATTTCCAGACGAGAGTTGAGGATGCCAGACGACACCTCGATATTATGGAAGTCGATGCCGTAAGTATTAAATTATGATATTAGAATGGTTATTTGTATGGACTCATTGATTTCAGATCTGGGGTCGAATCAGTCTGTTACTTTATTCAAGTAGCTTTATTGTGGTCCCTTTCTTACTTTTTATAAACACGGTTATGGATTTAACGATGAATTGTTATTCCTGCAAGTTCAATTGGCTTCCATATCGAGATTATGAAAACATCCAGGACTACATTGACGATGTAGATGTTCCTCTCTTCCGGTCCAACACGGCCTTGATTTCTTTTTGGATTGTGGAGCGACACAATCCAGAGAGAGTAATGAAACAATTTGGTTTACAGCAGGTTGTGCCCCCCAGCTTCCATAGGCCATTCCCGCGTAATGAAATGGTACCAATAGATGAGAATCAACGTGAAAAAATACGATCCATTTATGCTGGTGTTTGGAATAAAAGGATGGATGCAATAACTTACGGAGAGGATGGCGATGCTGGCCCGCATACGGATGCGTACTTCCAGTGGTATAGAGGCATCACTCGGCTTCGCATCGGTCATCCAACTTCTGGATCTGGACTCAACCTGAACTCCATCCAATCTAAAGTAAATTCCTCTCATCTTACTTTGATAACTCCTCATAAAAGTTTAGACCTCCATTTTTGCAGACACAGACTAAATCCCATGCTATCTTCATATTGCCTAACATAGATCCTGAAGTTTAGCGATAAAATATTGGCATCATGTGGCGATGCGGCTCAATTAGAAGAAAAATCCCCTGCAGATTTCTCAAATTTCATCGAGGCCGTGAGAGCCGATGTGTTGATGTTAAAAGATGCGTGTTTGTCCGATCGTGTGCCAGCTAGTATGGACGATGTGGACAATGTGGGATTCAAAGAGCCATCCCTAAAGGTATGAATTAAATCCTGAACGCCTGTATATTCCATTAAGTTATGTACTCATTTTTCATGCATCTATTTTAATAATGGCAAAGGAGACTCTGCAGAAGCTCTTGCAGGACTTGGTCTGAAGAAACGGAAAAGCGCGGGCAAAGTCACTCCGTTTTCCTCCACTCCATCCGATACCAGCATTCCAACGGGATCAAAACCCCTCAAAAGATCCAAACGATTAGTCGAAAAGATATCAAAACTACCAGATTTGCCCAAACCCATTAGTCCAAACGGGCCCGTCATTTTCGAACCGCCTTCAAGTCCCATATCGTTATCACCCAGGAGATCTCCCAGATTCATCCATGTGCACCAGAGTCCAAAATCTCCAATTAGAGTGGCTAGCCATGGCAGCAGTGCTACATCCTTCTCCAAGAGTCCTTTCACTTCCAGGCCATGGACAGTGCCCGAACTAGACAGTACACCACCTCCGGTTCAACCCAAATTTGGAGTAAGTGTGTCCCCATTTAGCGAGATCTCCTCTATGATCCTAAACGTTAAGGCACGCTTTAGAGATCCGAAGCCCCCTGTATGGATGGCTGACTACAATACCGGAGCGTGGATGAGAAATCCGAAGTATAAGCTCACGATGGAGGAGCATGATATCCTCACCGTTTTCCGGAATGAATATGCAGATAGGGAGGGGTATGACCAACATTCCATCACACTTAAATGCATTACTCTTGTTTATGTTTTTACTTAACTTATCGCAAGGGTGCACCATTTCAGAAATGCAAAATTACGGGAGTTCTGCACGCCTGTAACTGCCGATATCATGAAAGATTTGCTTAAGGGTGCATGGATGGACAATTGGGTTAGTAATTCCTGGCTCATAGTAATTTTCTATTTTCTAATCGTGAGAACGCATAGTCATGTTGTTTTGTTCCATCACCCGAACTCGTGGTTTTTCCCATTGTTGCAGACCATGCATTCTTGGTTTCAGATAATAAAGAAGCAGGCTGCATCGTCGTATTTTTTTGAATGTGCTCTATCCGTAAGTGACATCGAAGTCTGTACATTAAATTTATGGGAACTGGTACTTTGTGACCTTTTCTCCTTTCGGTCATAACTATCGATGAAATACAAACATTCAGGATTGGTACGTGCATGCCCAAGCAAGCGAGAAGCACATTCAAAATTCATTTGTGCTAGCAATGCTTGAAAACATGATGGATAAGGAGTTCTTGTTCTTCCCAGTATGGAACAACCATCACTTTTTCCTAGTTGTTGGTCGGGTTGGCGGACGGCGAAGGGAGTACTATAACAGCTTGAATCGAGAAGGAGATTACACGTTCGTTGAACGCTATGTAAGTACTATCGTATTCATTTAACAATCATAACTGTAATTCAACCATCGTATTACCTTTATAATTAATAGGCGGTTGGACGTACATATGTGCTACAGATTGACTGGATCGTCGAATGCTTTATGCAATTCGGGTGGAGCGATCCAAGTGTATGGACAAAACACCAGATGCCCTGCCCCATGCAGTCGAATAGGTTGAATTCTACACCAAATCCACCAACTCTGAGTGCATTATGTCTTACATACCAGCTCATACAGCCATGTATGAAATTACCATCATATTCTAATTCGAATTTATTGTAATCACAGCGTCGACTGTGGGATTTTCGTCATGGCATATGCACATCACATTGCATTAGGTCTGCCGATGGAGTTCACGAAGGGCGATATGTACTACTTCCGTGCGAAGATTGTCTCTGACCTTTACATTGACCAATATACGCATTGGACGCATCGACGTCCCGACGGAATGCTTCCTGATCAATTTGACGTGTAACATTTTATGGGCTTATTGATCACAACACCTTTGGATTTGGCCTCTTACCATCGACATAATTTGTCAAATCAATGGCAAGATGCATCGAGTTCATCTTTATTTCAGGTGCTACTGAATCTCCTTTATCCACCTACAGTATTTTGTCGCAGTTCCTTTGAAACTTATACAAAAATAGTCGATAGATCCTTAATCAAATTCTGTGCCAATCTGACATTCACTTGTGGTGCAGGAGGATAAATTCACCCCATATTGCAATGGGGTTCATATATTTGGCACAAGGAATGGCCGCATTCTATTGTTGACGATGAATAGGATTGAAAATCGGATTCCAGAGAAGTGGAGTGCAATGCTTCCACCAGCAGATTGAACTCTTTCGCTACATAAGAAGGCACTGCTTGTATCCACATTTATGCCTGGTTTTGGAAGCAGTGGTCAAAGCTCATTTCTTTCGATGAAATACAATCAATTTTTGGAGCTGATCATGCACATTGTTTTGGAAGTGTCATATTAACTACCATTCTGTAAATACTGTTTTTCAATTAATACTCATGTGAATATTGATTATGCATATGCTCTTCAAATAATTTGTACATGGTATGATCTATGTCCTGTTTCCCTACCTAATTATGGACTCCTATATGCTGGAATGGGCACTTGCAGTCTGGTTAGCCTTCATCAGTGGACTTGTAATTCTCTTTAGATCATTAAAAATGATCTTTTGCCGCTGATAATGGATAATTGCAACACAAATATGAACTTTTGCTTTTGAACAAATGGACATAACTATATGTACTCTATGGTCAGTATGGCTTTGGCCATCAAATGGAGGTTCAATTGCCAACCACATGAGATGGGGTTTATTTACAGAAACTGGTCACCATGTGGAGTGCAAAGGCATTAAAACAGATAGACAGGGCATTTGTCACTTACCTCTCCACTCATTGACTAGCCATTTACACATGGTATATCTCATAGGAGTAACAAACGTCCCCTTGATGGATTGGTTCCTAAATTGGCAAGCTAACAATGAAATAACTTCTTTTACTGAGGAGAGTAATAGTGTATTTGGTTTAAAATTTGAGGTTGAAAGGTACGAAACTTGGTAACAATATCGTCGTTGCCAGATAATGAAATTGTCTATGTTTTGCAGCATTATGTGGCCTTCTCTATGCATCTCTATCTGAGTACATAGTCAACCTCATTGTTGCTGCCGGACAAGCAATGAGAAATGAAAAGCTATATCCAATCGTAACGATATCGTCATTCAAAATTGATTTGAAATCACACTTCTTTTGTCACCCCTAGTTTAAATGTTGTCCGTGTATCTCATGCCGTATTTAGATACTATCACATCTATCGGAACCCAAAAAAAAAAAAAAAACCTTAGCTCTTAATGAACTAAGTATGATAATGCAGTTACATTGATAAATAGACTGACGGAATTGGTCGGAATCTTTAGGGATGACTTGGAAGAGACAATATACTACATCTGTAGTCCATCCAAGTGATTTCCCTGATTCACCATCTCTGGGCCAACTTGCATGAAACAAAGGTTCGAACCCTTGAATTTAGGGTCCGACCCTTGAAATTCTGAACTGACTGAGCCAAATTCCAGGGTCAAATAAGGTTCGTACCCTTGTAATTAGGTCTCGAACCTTAAAAGGATGAACTCCTTGATCCTTTTTCCCATGGGCGGCAACGGTTCTAACCTGAATAACATGCACAACTCGGGCCATTTTGCAGAGGGGTCGAAGGTCGTAACATACACAACTTGGGCCATTTCCAGAGGGAGAGAAGGTTCGAACCCTCAGGAAGAGGGTTCGAACCCTCATATCATGCACTACTCGGGCCATTTTGCAGAGGGGTCGAATGTTTAAACCCTCGTATCATGCACTATTCGAGCAGTTTTCCAGAGGGATAGAAGGTTCGAACCCTCAGGGAGAGGGTTCGAACCCTCGTAAAAAGCACAACTCGGGCCATTTTCCAGAGGGATAGAAGGTTCGAACCCTCGTATCATGCACTACTCGGGCCATTTTCCAGAGGGGTCGAAGGTTCGAACAATGTGGAATATGGTTCAAACCCTCATATCATGCACAACTCGGGCCATTTTACAGAGGGGTTCGAACCCTTGCATCGTGTATATCTCGGGCCATTTTACAGAGGGATACAGAGGGTTCGAACCGTTGATAACTGCACTCATTGAGCCATTTTCCAGGGGGGTCGAAGGTTTGAACCCTCTTGCTGTGAACTTCTTGAGCCATTTTCCAGGGTGGTCAATGGTTCGAACCCTCTTCCTGAGGGTTCGAACCTTTGAATTGAGAACCACCCGAGCCAATTTCTAGATGGAATAAAGGTTCGAACCATCCTTCATGGGCCAAAATCCAGCCGGGCCAAGGGTTCGAACTCTCAAGTTCTGAGTTCGACCCTCACCTTATGACCCATATGTCCCCTCTGAATAAATAAAACCAGATGGACCTCAAATCATCCTCCTCACGGAAAAAAGTTGGCATGAAACCCTAGCTCTCGAAGAACCTTCTAAGTCAGCGCCGCCCACATCCGCCTCTCTTCCTCTAGGGTCAGAACCGAATCGTTTTTATTCACTTTCAAAGGTAAGTCTCTTCCCATATCTTGTCCTCGACGTGGTTTTGTGCTTATTCCTTGTCAGGGTTTTATCCTCTTCGTTCCTGGAATGTAACCGAACTTTTACTGGTTTTTTCCTCTCGTTTTTTTTCCTACTGCTTCCACGTTCAGTACTATTGAAGCTTTTGGTCTATGAAAAGCTGATTTGGGTGCAAAAAAATATTGATTTAAAAATATTCGGTTAAAATTTGTGGATTCTGGGAAGTTCAGAGAAAGGTTGAAGTAGACTTAGAAGTGCCATGCTATAGCTGCCCATCAATCGCCTTTATGCCATTTTCTTGTTTTTTTTTTATTTATATATATAATATCTTGACAAGTAACTGCTCTTGTTCATTAGCCTTTATGCCATTCTTTTTTTTTTTTTTTGTTTATATATAATATCTTGACAAGTAACTGCCCTTGTTCAATCCGCAAATTAACCATAGCTTCTTCCCCTGCTCCTGTCATGATGAGTGCACACTGGATGAGGGATCTTTACACTAATATTGGCATGATCCTATTCAATATGTGATGGTACACTGAAAATAGATATACAATTGATTTAGGAATTATTTGTTTATATTATACAATATTTCTTGTTGGATTGCATTTCATGTTCTATGATGAGATGTGATGATCTTGGACTTCCACCCTACTTGCCGATGTGGTCATGATATGGGCCATACGGCAGAGACACTCAATCTTCCTTGAATAAGGAGCTGGGACCAAACCTTTGCATAACCAGTTCAAGTCCTCTTCCTCCCATTGTTAACAATGCTGAACTGTAATAAAAGATGTGAAGTGAACTGTTGCATTAGAACATTTTTAGTCATAAGAAACCTGAGATGCCGACTAGTTCAGCTGTGTAGTTCCCTTCGGTTATAAGATAACCAACATATTTTTCCCTTTGCATAATCTTCTTGTGCCAGTTTTAAACCTGGGCTTGTTGCAGGTTCTGCTACTTCGTATGGCTCCAAAAAAGAAAAGAACTTGCCAACGGCCTTCCTACGATCAGTCTCGGTTTCTAAGTGAGGATGGACAGATTGCCTACATGCACAAGTTCCAGCATCATTCAGTTGTGCCCGAAAGAATTGTCATGTACAATGAGCTGAACAACCTTGATTTTGCTGAGTGGATGCGCGAGAGAGAGTGGTGGACACTGTATGATACTGGCTACCAGATAGTGGTCAATTGGGTCAGAGAGTTCTACTCTAACATGCATGAACTGTCAAACACCTCGTTCAAGACATTTGTTCGAGGAGCTGAGCTTGAGATTACACCTGATCTCCTAAGTCAAGTGCTAGGAATTAATCGGGTTGAAGGCGCACACTTCCCGATTGAGGGCAACCGTCGGATTAATTACAATACGGTAGCCAAGAAAATCACCGGCAGGCCTATCGCCTGGATTGGCGGTGACATATCACAGAACAAGCTTAGTGATGAGAGCCTAAAAGATACATTTTAGGCCCCTTAATGAGGACTTGGTTATATCGTCGAAAGAGATTAATTAGCTTAATTTTGTTATTTTATTGTTTGTAGGTATTACAGATGCAAGGAGCGAAATTCAAAGCTAAAATGGAAGAAATCTCACAAAGCATGACAAACCAGAGACTCAAATAAGAAAGCAAAGCAAGAGTCCAAACATGCCTTGGACGTCCAACATGGGTCCCACTCACCCCATAGCATGCCAACATGGAAATTCTTTTAATTGCACCATTATTCTCAGAATTTTTAGGGGCAGCAACTTGAAATGGTCATAACTTTCAACTCGAGTGTCGGATTCATGAAATCTATGTACCGTTGGAAAGCTCTTTTCGAGTAGATATCTGTGGAGTCCAAGATTGTATAAATCGGAGCTATATCGAGGGAGATATGACCTCGTGAAGTTTTCTATGATGACCAGTGGCGTCCTGATGCCCGGAAGCTGGCGTCCGGACGCCCGGAGGCAGAGAGTTGCGCGCAGGAATTAAATTCTTGGCGTCCGGACGCCCGGACCGTCTGGGAGTCCGTCTCATGTGCGATTCTAAGTAGTTTTTCATCCCAAAACTTATAAATAAGAGCCCAAACTCGTTTTTGGGGATATTCACACTTTGGGAGAAGGTTTGGAGAAGGTTTTGGAGCTTGGGGAAGAGCATCCATGGCGATTTCATCAGAGATTCCTTGTCAATCGTCTTCCATGCGTAACTAACTCCTTATCTTTGGGTTGCGATGAAGCCCTAACCTCTTGTTTATGGTGATGTATAGGTTTAGGGTTTATTTTAAACGCTTTTGATTATATGACAAGATGCCATTGATTGGATTTTATGAATGCAATATTTCTTTCTTTGGTATTTTAATCTTGTAGATTTGAATACTAAGTCATATAATGATGCTTGAATGAATGTGTTTGTCAGATTTAGGATAATCTATGCCATAGAGATAGGTTATGCCCCGATTTACATCCACGTCCTTTATTTGTTGACTCTGAAGGTTTGTAACCAAGATGAGTCTCTATAGCGTTGACAGTAAAACCCTGGTCTATATTCGCCATTGTGCGAGGTTAGAGTGGATTCGTACCCTTAGATATTTTCTCTGATTGAATCAAAGTTATCTTCACTTTGTTAATTTAGAAATCAAAACCCATCAACCCAGCACTTTGTTTTCTAGTAGGATTAGTTTAATAATCAAAGCTCCGTTTTCTAATAGGAATAGTTTAGGAATTTAGGAAACAACACAACTTAGCCTTTTTGTCCCAGTGGATACGATACTCGGTTAGCATCTTTGCTTTTTCAAGAAGAGATAATAGCGGAGAATAAATTATAATTGCCACCCTGTTTTAGGATTGGTCAGAATTTTTGGCGCCGTTGCCGGGGACAATTAGCACGGTTGTTTGTTTCTTTTAATTCTAATATTAGTTTAGTTTTTTTATTATTTATTTTTTTTCAGCTTTTTTCACATTGTTTACTATCCTTACTGCAGGGCATTGATTTTAACACAGAATCCTAGAATTTGTGCAGGGATCCAAGAGAGTTCGCAAAGGACAAAGTTTTACTCAAAAAGAAATCTCTCCTCTCCTCCCAAGGGCACTGTAAGCCTAGACTTTCTGATTCTTTTCATATAATTGCAGTAAATTTTTGTGTGTGCATGCTTGGTCATCGCTCTTGTCATCCATATTTGGTTTCTATAGACCAAAATTTAGAGCGAGTCCTTAGGAAGGTTAGATCATCTAAACACTCTGCTAATTCCTCACACACAACTTTACCAATGGCAGAGGAAAAAGAGGAGACCCCACCCGGTACACCCCCTCCTCCACCTCTCCGACCCTTGAAGGAGCACTATACTCCTTCGGAATACGCGTCACATCGTGTATTCAGCTGCCTACTGTACAGGTAGCTCAATATGAAATCAAGCCTAGCACAATCAATCTTATTCCTTCTTTCTATGACTTGAACAATGAGGACCCATACAACCACATTGATGAGTTCCTGGTCATTTGCTCCACGGTGCGAATCAACAATTTCAGTAGTGAGGCCTTGAAAATGTTTCTCTTTCCATTTTCATTGAAGGACAAAGCCAAGTATTGGCTGAGTACTTTACCTGCAAACTCTATCACTACTTGGGCCCACCTGCAACAAAAATTCTTGGATAAATATTTCTCTGTGGGTAAAACAAATCAGTACAGGAGATCTATCACATCCTTTGCCCAAACTGATAATGAACAATTTCATGAGGCATGGGATAGATTCAAGGATCTCATTAGAAAATGTCCTCATCACCAAATTGTCAAGTGGCAATTGGTTCAATTCTTTTATGATGGATTGTCTCCTGAATGACGAAACATGGTAATCACCGCCAGTGGGGGATCAATTATGCTGAAAAATGAGGATGAGGCATGGGAGCTTTTTGAGAATATGAGTGAGACCTTTCAGCACCATGCTTCCACTGCTAGATTAGAGAGGCCGACAGCCTCTAATTTGCAAAAACCTAAAGGTGTTCTGAGCTCCTCGATCGTTTGCACCGTGACTGATTGACCATTTTCTGCTGTTGGTGTTTTGTCCAAGTGCCGCCGAGAGGGTCACAATGGACTTTTAATTGACTGTCACCAGTTGACTTTAATGACATCCTTTTCATGTACTTGAACAGATATGCAATCTCACTGGAGTCATGTGACAGTTTGATTGTTCTTATTTTGTCCTTTTTCCATTGTGTAATGCTTCACGCTTTAGCGGAACTACCTCAAGTTCATATTTTACACAGCTGTTTATTAGTCAATCATTTGAAAGTTTTATCTTTGGATGACCATTTTAATATGAATGTAAATTATGATGACTTGTCAGTCTAAAGCAGCCTCGTGCTTTCAAAAAAATAAAAATATTTAAATGATAAAAAATGATACCTATCGGCATACAATCTTTATGAACATGTAAAAGTTCTGATTGATTCATCCGAATCAAAATGGGACTTCCCTCACATCAACCCTCTCAAAACACCGGCAAATCTGGATTCATTGCAACAGAAGATTGACCAATCCACTGAAATGGCCTTGTATGGATTCAGATGACCGGAATGGCAATCTTGAAAGGTCCGCTGATTTGATCAATTTTGAGTTGGGAGGATGGCAAGGTAGAATCATAGTAACATTTCATGACCTTTGGTTTCCGTCCTACTCCACTCTATTCACATCACAATCTGTTGATGCCATTTGTCTGATCGTCATTAGATATTTGCAATAAATGCAACTAAACCATGTTTTAGTAGAAGTTACAGCCTGTACGACACGTCAAATTATTGACAAGAGACCAAAAAAGGTTTTCACGAATAATATGATAATAAGATAAAATCGACATATGTTGCTTTCATATTACCAGTTAGATTATGAATCTTCCTACTTGAAATATTACCGGGGGTTCGTTGCTGGCAGTGTGAAGCCAGCTTGGAGCGTCTATCAATTGCCCCATTTTTGCTATATTATCTTCACTCTCGCTGTGATGAACTCCGCTTATCAAGTTTCAAGCAGGGATTGCTGGTTGGGATGGCTCTTTACACTGAAAGCAAAGGATCGACATTGACTTACATGGGACAAAGTTGCAGAACATATCATGTTGGACTACTCTAATTTCGCACCGGTTTGTAGACGCGTCTCAAAACTGATATCAGTTTTGATCATAAGAACCCATACATGTACTCTAAAAAAATCATTTATCTGTAGTAACAAACATCAGAAGATGGCCAAGACCGATAACAAATAAAAAAAAAAGAAGGGAAAGACAATAATATTCAAAATAAGTGGATGAAATGAACAGACTTGAAACAAAACGGGCAGAGACGATGGTATTCATTGATTGACATATATAATAGACGACCCATATGGATGGGGCCAGTATACATTCAAAATTTATAGATTAACATATACAAAATAGGATACTGGTATGGAGATATACATCGATATATACAATCGTTTACACCAAGCCAGACTACTTGTAAATACATGTATACACTTTGTAGAGATATCATATCAAAAAATTGAGAGAAGATTGAATCATCCCCTTGTAGGTGGCTCTCTACATGTTTGTCTATTATGACCACGCTTCTTAGAATGTGAGCATGTAACATGTTTCCTCATCTGTCCTCCGTTCGTATCCGACATTTTTTCGGCCTTCCAGGCTGTTTGCGAGCCATCGGTGGTAACACAATTTCATAACTTCTAGGATCCCACTGCTTTCCATCGCGCGTGGCATGGATGACATCATTATAAGTTGCGCGATAACAGTCACTGGAAAACCAATGCGCACAGAAGTCATATGGATCGTATTGCTTGAGATTAATAGCACAGAGGCCGTGCGAACAAGGAATGCCAAGGAGGTCCCATTTGCGGCAAGTGCATGTCCTTTTATCGAGATGCACAACATCAGTGTACTCCGGCGACACCACTTGAAACTCAAAAACCCCTCGCTTGCCAACACTGGAGTCTCCGTGAGGCTTCCGCCTCGCGGGTAATGATCTTATCTACATATGGAGTGAATCTTGTCTTCATGTTCAGCGACTTTTCACGCTGGTTCTGATAAAAATTCATCAGCTTAGCCCATATCGACTCTATCTGCTGTGTGATGGGTAGCTCCCTAATATCCTTCAACAAACTATTGGTGCTTTCTGCAATATTCGTGGTTAGCATGTCGTAACGTTGTTCCTCGATGAATGCGTTTGCCCAATGCTGGCGGCCGATCGCGTTAATGTAATCATGGGCCCCTACATCAATTGATCTGATTTCTGCCATATAGTTGTCATACTCACATACACGAGTTGAACGTGCGGCGCACCAAAACTTCATTACGATTCCATCGTTTTTGAATTTCGCTTGGATATTTTGCGAAATGTGACGGCAACAATAACAATGTTTTGCGGTTGGAAGTATGTGTATCAATGCGGAGGTTAGTCCCTTCATTCGATCGGACACTACAGTTAGATTACGAACATGTTCCAGTGTTTCATCCAGACATGCTAGAAACCATGACCAGGTCGCATAGCACTCGGACTCCACAATAGCAAAAGCTAGCGGAAAAAGCCCATGGTCACCGTCCTGACAGACCGCAATGAGTAATGCTCTCGGGTATTTACCCCGAAGGTGTGTACCGTCTAGGGCGATTAGTGGCCTAATTGATGATTTGAAAGATCAAGCACATGCACCGAAACAGACATAGTATCTTTGGAAGGAGTGATCATCTTCTGTCCACAAATTCTCCACTGTGCCCGGGTTTGTGCGTTTCAGCTCTAGACAGTAATCAGATAGGATCTTGTATGAATCCTCGAATGAACCACGGATATGTTTCATAGCAATTTCCTTCGCAAGATGTGCCTTCCTGTAGGATATATGTACGCCAAATTCGCGGTGAAAGTCTGACATGATTTCCTTTGGCCTGTAGTCTTGATGTACTCTAAGTCTTTCTTTGATCCAATCCGTAATCAAACCTGAAGTGGCCTGAGGATATTTTACTCTGTTCATTGGTCCTGAACAATTATGATCAGGGTTGTAGGTCCTAACTTGAAATTGGGGCCCAGCTTCCACAATAGACGCATGGATGCGCCAAGGACATGTAGGATGGCTACACCTTGCCGTCGCTTCAAAACTATTGGTCCTTAGTGGTTTCAAGCAGAAGTTTGTATACATTGCAAACTTGGCCAATGTGCTTTTGAATGCATCACGGTTACTAAACACCCTGCCGTTCCACATTGCGTGTGGCGTATCTTCATGAGGTGGCGTGGACATCAAATCTTCAGCCGCTTGCATGGGGTCTGCAATTTTACCCGCATTGGTCAATTCTGGTTCTGACTGAACAATGTCGCCTACACTTCGCTCTGACGGTACTCTACCAGCTTCTGAGACATTTGATGTTGTGTCTCGGAAAGTATTGTCTGGGGCTTGAGTCTGTATGTTTTCCAGTGTCTCTTCATTCTGAATGGAGATCCCTTGGCCCTCGGCTGCATGACCTTCTCTGCAAATTTCTGTGGCCACGCGCAGAAATTCAAGAGTGTCAACGTCAATCCCCAACTCCCCAATCCTGTAGGCATGGGGACTTTCCTCGACTCCTACAGTGTAGTCTCTCTCCATGCAACTGTATGTGTCCATTTTGCAAAGCTACAGGATTGTCATGGTCAATCCTAACACCAAGCTGATGATCTGCAACTGGAGATCCCTCCCCTACGAATCGATTTTCTTCAACCACTTGTAGATTATGCTGTTTTTCACTGCCGATATCCAGACCAGCATCGATATCTGCAGATGGATTTTCTTCCTCTCTGCATGTGTAGCACCCTTGTGTAAAGGGCAATTCAAAATCGGCTCCGAGGTCAACAGAAGGATATGACTGCTGCAGAATAGAATCTTTTACGGCCGACCTAGTATTTGATTCCAAGCATGACACTTTCTTCGTTGGGTTAACCCTGCATGAATAATGAGTTTCATCGTCACAAACATTGCATAACACTCAATATTGCATATAATGAGGAATTTTTCCATATCAACAAGTGAAGGCAAAAAATATGGAAACTTAGAAAATCATGTATCAATAAGCAGTATGAAGTATGAAATGACATACTTAGGAGAGGGTAATGTGTTATCCCAGTTCGCATCCTCTACCAAATGAATGCTCCTGTCACATTCTTGAAGGTAAAGAGCCTATCCGGTTGCATCCCTACATGACAAAAGATTAACTATGGATGAATTAGCATGTAATTAACGAGTATTTTAGGATAGAATGGCTATTTCCCTACTTAGCAATGACCTTTTTCCAAGAACTCATGGCGGACTAATCTGCTCAACAGCTTTGCCGTATCCCAACCTGCATGGAGAAAAAACTCAGGATGCTCAATATCAGATGTTATTGTTGAAAACAACAAGTTTCAGCATACAATACCTTTGATCATTCCATTGATGATCGTTTCCATGGTCCGAGCTTGGCTGGATGTACAAGTAAACTGGACTGCCATCCCCTGCAGATGCTCTTAACATCACCTCGACATCGTCATTGTTTTTTATGGCAGCCAGAGTGCATACTTTACCATTTTGATGAAGGTATTGGATATTTGGGATGTGTCCAAGCATGTTCTTAATTGAGATGTCACATATTTTTTGGACCAATTCTGAATACGTTAGGGACCTTTTCAGGAAGGCCATCTTGGGGCTACCTCCATTATAAACTGGACTTCCATTATCCCATACTAATTGTCCACCAGAATGGAATATGACAAGCAAATCACGGTCAGACATCCTGCCATTGGCACATGGTCTTGAGAGTGAAACAGCTAGCTATTTAATTCTCTCATGGCAGACACATTGGCAAGGTGTGTTCCAAGAATGATCATCAAACTGAATTGGGTATATTAAATTGCGCGACAACAATACTCAATCAAAGCAGCCACCGCAACGCAGCTCCACGCAAAGGTGCACCAGAAGATGAAACAGAAGATGACTACTCCGTTAATTTTAAAAGGAAGAAAAGAGCAAAACAATAAAAACTAACATTGACCAATTGATATTGAATATGTCTAAATTGTAAAACAGTGTTAACTTAGGCATGTACAAGGATTCATTGTTGCTATTACGCGATACAGGTCGTATCTCAACAACATATATATCATTGCAACAGTTGGCATTTTACGCAATTAAATCTTCATGAGGCAGAGGGTTAAATGTATTAGAATGTGACAAGGGAAAGCTAACTTTAATAACGATATCGTTATCAAAATTTAAATGTTCACCATCCAAATCCAGTCTCCACAATCAGTATGATGGGGAATTTGTTTTGAGATCCCCAGAATTAGAAGAAAAAAGGGGCATCACTTTGGTATAGCAGCACGAAGAGGGACTCCATAATGAGGTGGTTCAGCTATGTGAAGGAATCACCATTTCATGAAATTTGTGTAGGTAGTTTCCCTAGAGTTGTGTTTTTTTTATGATAATGAAATCGCTACAATAGTTTTCAAATTTCTTTATCATTGCAATTTGGTGTCCAACAACGTAATATTGCTGGCTGTAATCTGAGATACGTAGATAGTGAGAAGGACTCACGGACTCACTTGATTTCGATTATTGAGAATCAAACGGGTAACGAATTTTGTTGACATCCATTTTTTGGTCTACTTCTATTTTTGGCATCCTAGAAGTGAAGAGGAGGGTCCCCTTAATGAGGTGGATCAGCTATGTGAAGGAAGCATCATTTCATATAACTTGGGTAGGTAATTCCATCTCTATGAATTTTTTTCTTTTTGATAATGAAATCGCTACAATACTTTTTAATTTCTTTATATCTATTTGGTGTCCAACAACGTAATATTGAATTGGCTTTAAACTGAGATGCGTACATAGTGAGAAGGACTCACAGAAACACTTTATTTGGAATAATGAGAATTTACCGATTACGATTTTTTTTTACACTGAATGTTTTTTGTTATACTTCTATCTTTGGTATTCTACAATAGAGGAATATGAAATCCATAATGAGGTGGATCAGCTATGTGAAGGAATCACCATTTGATATAATTACGGGTAGGTAATTTTCTTTATGGTAACGAAATCGCTACAGTACTTTTTAATTTCTTTATAGCATTTGGGTGTCCAACAACGTAATAGAGATGACTATAATTTGAGAAACGTAGTTAGTGAGAAGGACTCATAGACTCGTTTGATTTGGATTATTGAGAATTTACCGATAACGAATATTGTTTCTCATGCAAATTTGGTTATACTTCTATCTTTGGTTTCCTAAAACATAAGAGGAGGGACTCCAAAATGAGGTGGATCAGCTTTGTGAAGGAATCACCGTTTCATACAATTTTGGTAATTTCTCTAGAATAAAAATTTATTATGAAGACGAATTTGCTACAATAATTTTTATTTTCTTTATATCAATTTGGTGTCCAACAACGTAATAGTGATGGCTTTAATTTGAGATCCCTAAATAGTGAGAAGGACTCACGGATTCACTAATATTGGGAGGGTCGATCTATAGTACCATTATTTTCATTCCCATTGTCATTCATTCAATGAGTCATTATGCATATACACAGAATTCCTCTACAGAGATGAAGGATATACAAATATCCAACTAGTTGATTTTGAACCTGGGTACCTACAGTTCCATTCTCTTATGGACTAGGAACTATATAATAAACCACAAAGACGAAGTCCACAACCCATTTGAAAATCCCCCAGGGTCATTGATGCACATGTCGTGTAAGTAGTGAAATAAATCAATCAATCTCAACGAGATTGCAGAGATTCACTATCATTTTAACTAACCAAAAAATACAGACTATAATCATCTATCTCAAAACATTCCATTACAAATCGTGAATACATATTCTCATACATAACATCATCCAAAGAAAGAGCATAACCACGCATAAAAGAAGTAGTAAAAAACGGTTACTAGTGCCTTTCATCTGTTTATAAGTTTCAAAATAATGAACAGCAATGCCACGCAAAAATGTTATTACATTATTTAGCTAATCTTAAGTACAACTTATAATCGCATAAAAAGGCAAGGAGATATTCCAAACCAGGTACAATCATATTAAAGAAACAGAACGTAGGAGAATTGATGCATACCCGAAACTGTATGTATGACGAGATCGAGGCCCGCATCCAGAAGATCTTGCTCTGGGTGATCAAAAGGCCAGACATCGCTCGTTAGAAATCCAAATTAGACTTAAAACCACAAAAGGCAATCAAGGGCAATGCCATGCTATTGTTAATGCAAAAAACATATAGGTTCAGCAATTTATCACCTGAGTTGGAATGAGTAACCACGCTAATCGTACGGGCCATTTTTCTTTAAAGGATGCATGACGAGGGAGCATCGATGGTAGCCGGTGAGAGATGATAGCTCCAAACTGAATGATTGGGTGAAGACGGAGAGGAAGAGGGAAACCGAGAGCATACTCGAATCATATCGTGCAGGGCGGGCGAGGCGAAATGAGAGAGGAGAGAGGGGAGAAGGCACGCAGAGAGGGAGAGGGCAGGAGAGAGGAGTGAGGGAAGAAAGCATGTAGAGAAGAGAAGAGAGGAGCACATGGGAGATGAACATCTAGATGGAATATGACGACGGTGGATTCAAGGGTGGGTGATAGAGATAAGAACGCTGATCGTTTGAACAGGGATGGGAGGAGGCGTGTGAATTCCGTATACAAACACCGGAATGGGTGTTTCGGTGGATTCAAGGGTGGGTGATAGAGACAAGAACGCTGATCGTTCGAACAGGGATAGGAGGAGGCGTGTGGATTCCATATACGAACACCGGAATGGGTGTTTTGGTGCATCTGTAGTTAAATCCGTCTCATAAAAGTTTAATGCCAATTATTTGGTGCAATACCCAAGGAAAAAAATATAGAATTTAAACAGAAAGGGAATTAAGACCCAAAGCAGAAATGAAAAATCCACAATAATCCACAACATAACACAATCTTATGAAAGACTGAATGAAGTAGCAAAACAAACAGAAACTACACTACAACCCGGTTGGATGAAATCATCAAAAAGAGTCAGCATGAGTCTGTGCCAAGGCATACCAGCTCATTTTCAGGTTATATAGCAACATCTTGGTAGCTGCTCTTCCTCACTAGACTACTACCAGAATAGTCTCATCACCAAGGCTATCCATAACCTGTAGGCATGCTACGGCTAAGCCGTCCACACATTTATAAAATCAAACATAGAGATGCTATATTTCTTACCCCATAATTAAGTGTACTATATATCTTGTTAGATGCATCTTTCACCATTTCATAAGCATCTAACAAAAATGCTAAACGCCCTTTTTCCAATTTTTACAAACCCTACTCGTCAGTTCATCACCCAAAACAATAAAAAACAGTCTCTAATTCACAAACAAGACCCCCCAATAGCTTAATTTCCATGTCAGATCTTATATAACTATATAGAATTGCGAAGGGAAATTATTATTTGATAACGATATCGTAACCATAATTTCTATCTATATCATCCATTTTTTGTGTCCATAAAAGGAAAAATGCTGGTGTTTTATATTGAGATGCATAAAATATGAGGGGGAAGCATGATTTAAGTCAATTTACTTTATTTTGGGTAATTTCTAATGACGATATCATTTCAGTAATTTATAAGTTCTGCACCATTTCTATGCACCATGGAAGAAAGCGATAATAAATGTAGAATCAGCCGCATAAACAATGGGAAAGAATGACAAACTTCACATAGGTTTCCATTTCAACTTCATTTAGCCTGACAATGGGATCATCGTTCATTATTTATTGGTATTTTGTTCTTTTTCGTTTGATCCTGCACTCTTGACGTATTTTTGCAGCTTATATGCCCCAAAACCATGAAATCTCATATTACTAACTAGGCAATAGGTGCCAATAGTAACTCGCTGACCAAAAAATGAATATCACTGGATTAGGGGAGGAACCAATAATTGATATAGACGAATGTTTTTTTTTTTTGGGAGGGGGGGGGGGGGGGGTTGGTTGGTTCGAACTTAGACACTATTTGCTAACCAATCAAATTTCTAAAGCTCGATCGATCAATACAATTGACGGCTTCTTACCCCTTCCCATCCATTATAGATAGAAATCGACGTCTGTCAAACTCTTCGTATCCAAACTTTAAAGGATGTAAAAATCTATAAGAAATGGATTTGGTTCCATTATCTGGATCTATCTTAATTTTATCGATGAGACGATAGCTTATATAGTAGACCATAAGGCTAAAAACCATAACCCACTTCAATGAGGTTTCCTATGGTTGTTGCTGCATTTGTCAAGTAAGTTGCGATGGAAACACGTAGGAATTCACTAACATTTTAACAGCTTAACAAAGCAATCATGATATACTCGTCTGACTTAAACATTCCCTCGGATCTTAATTACTCGTTCTCATACATTGTCTCATTCCAAGAAGGAGCCTAACAAAAAACAACAAACTAGTATGGAATATGGTTTCAAATACCAACCATATCTTTATCAGTTTCAAAATAATGAAAAGCAATGCAATCTAAAATTAATATCAATCAGCGGTGCAAAGAAAGTTGGTATATAACCTTAGGACGAAATTAATATCGCAAGGAAAGGCAGGGATGCATTCCAGACCCAATACAGTCGTATTAAACAAACTAAACATGGGAAATTGATACTACTAAATAAACTGTTAAGATGTTCAAATCGAGACCCATATCCAAATAGGTAAATCAACCAAGAAATATTTTAGTGGGACGTCAATTTTCATGACTGAATATGTATAGTCGATATTATAAGTGGGAGACATTCCAAATGACATTTTGGGTTGTACTACTATGTGACAGGTGCTACACGAAGGCTAACCAAACTTACTTGGTGATTGGAATGGCGTAATGAGCCTGTAGTTGAATGCAACCCAAAACCGACCTAAGCTAAGTAGTTTGGCATCTGGTTTTAGCATATTAACCACCGATGTTTTCAAAACACCCAATGTATTGAGGGCCTACAATTGAGATGTCAATAACAGGGAAATGAAACATAAAAAAACAGGGAACAACTATATTTCTATTAGGTATTCCGAAATCGATTAAAGCCCATAACAGAGAAAGAACACAAAATCGTGCAAACAACTAATATGCAGGGCAAGAACCCAAACAAAAAATTACTTAACTGAGACTTATGCTAAAATGGGTACCATGTATACAGGTTGAATCAACATTTGGCAGATTCTGTTTGATATTTGAGGCATCAAGATTGCAAGACTAAATCTATAGAGTTTTTTTCCCCTGCAATGTGGAAGGCTCGGCACCGTTAATGAAACATCCTAAAAAGCCATATGGGCGTGCAGACTATAGTTTTGCACAATACAGTTATCAAGCTTTTAATTTAATATGAACAAATGAAACATTCAATGCGGGTAAAGTTATAATAAGAATGGCCATAAAACAAGATAATTCTCACCCACAGGTTTCAACTGAAAACCCAACACGCAATGAACAAGAACAAGATAGAAATAACTGACAGAACTCAATAACACATTTGTTCAAACACTTTGTGAGCAACAAGAACAAGAGATAGAACTGACAGAACTCAGCAGTGTAGATTTGTTGAAAAACCCAAAATGGATATGTTTTGCAGGTTCTCACCTTTATTGGCTAGAAAAACCCTCTTTCATATAGAAGATTTTCCATCAACTCCGGCGACGATAGAGCATCGCTGGCTGCCAAACACTAGAGGGAAAAAAAAACAGAGAAGAAACCCACTTAGCTCCCACAAGACTAGCTTTCTGTGCATGCATCTACTGGACATTCGGTGTCTTTTTCATTGCAGCCACTTATATTTTTCTCCACCAGTAGACAGCCGAATGGGAAGAGATAAAGATTGGGTGCTAGATAAAATAACAGATGGCATACAAAAGATTGATTACATAACCTGAGCATACAAGTTGACAAGCTTAAAGGATCATCAGCAATGCATCGTCTGGGCACTCCTTTTATTCATATGGTGTTGCTACCCTTTGAATCCTGACCGTTGATTGCATATGTCTGACTGGAAGGGCGAGGCCGGAGAAGAAGAGGGCAAGAGAGAGCAGTGAATAGAGGGAAACCAACAGCAGGCCAGAGCAAAGGGAGAGGATGGAGGGGAGAACGCATGCAGAGCGGGAGATGGAGAAAGAGAGTAATATATAGGAACGGTTAGCGGGAATGGGTAATAAAGATGACGATGTCGCTCAACACATGTGGGGGTAAAAGTGTCCAAAAATCATATACAAACACTGATTCCGGTGTTTATGTGTATTTGTCGTTAAAATCGGAGAATACATGTACAGAGGCACTTTTTTTTTTTATAAAATTTCCAAAAAAAATTAAGGATGAAATTTTATACAATTGGCTAGTTTTGACAGGATAAAATGGTACCTTCTTGTTTCTATCAAACGGGAGATCTAAACTCAAAAACTATGGATCCACTATGCTCCCACCCGACAAGAAATTCTGCGCTAATCTCGGCTGTACTCTTCAATCGGATAACTAGTACATATCATACAAATAGTGACTTTTCATGACTCATGAGCCCCCGTTTTAAAAACCAGTAGATCATTCTGCCATCCACTTAATTCACTACATAAGCCTTGGGAGTTTTTCTGTATGATGTGACCATTGACGAATGGTTCGAATGAGTGAGGTGACTAGTGACTACTATTTGCATGTGGTTTTAGAGTTTAGGTCCCCATAGAACTGGAAATGATGTTTTGAAACATTGAAAGTTCAGCATTTAGCGTAATTGTTGAAAATGAACAAAATTTTCCTTGCTTGTGTGGAAAAAGGATCTCTGCGGAATTGATTTTCTTCAGCTCCATACAAATGTGGAACTCCATGTGGGATCCACTTCTTGGTAATACAGACCGTTAAAATAAATGCTATTTCCTCCAATGACTTGTCATCAAACTTTATTTTAATAGGAGTTAGTTCCACTATTAAATTGAGCACGTAACAGAGACGCGGTGATTAATGCATATCATTGATGATACGTGAGATTATGCCAATAATATTATCAGTTATGTCCTCAACTGTAATGATGCAACCGGCTTTACTTTCAATTAAAACTTGAGAACATGTCACAGACGAGGATGGCATTCATTTTCAACCATCCTAAATATCAACTAACACAACAATCCGTACTCAGCACGATTTGTCCATATGTTATAAATTATATATTCATACATTATGTGGAGTGCATCTTTCAAAAGAGTAGAAGAGATGGAATTGAAGAAAAGACTGCAAAAAACAAGTAGAACTCAAATGAAGAATAGTATGGTGTTGGATGAGATAAGAGTACGAGTGGAAAGTAACGAAGAAAGAGTGTGAAGCATTTTAATAAATAAAAATAAATATTAATCAAAATCACAACCGACGTCCAAAATTAAAATCAAAGCGTTGGCTTTGTAATTCCAAGTGCCTCTTTCTATTCCCATGTAATGTTATCTTGGTCTCTGGTCTTCCAACCAGTAATATTGACACACCCACGTCTACTTATGAGGGGGTATTTTTGTAATTTCGCTGCAAAGGAAGGTTATTTTGTAATTTCTATCTGGGAATGCAGTACATGTCGTGGGCCCCCATTTTGTCGATCGAATCCGTTTTCTCTTTATCCTGCAAAGACACGCGTCAGGTAGTCATAAAATCCGAGGTCCCATGAGCTGAAGTTGACTCTAGTGGTGTTGATTGTTCCTTAAAAATAAAAAAAATAAAGAGTGATCATGACGAGTTGAAGAATACATCTCTTATGGCAGGCGTACCCCATAGACCAGTCACTGGAGCCCACCTATCAGATCCAAACTAGCTTGGTACAAATTAGCTCAAATCGCCCCCACATCATATCAATTATTATATTAGCAATACATTTGATATATCTAATGGTGGCCCAAACCCACCTAGAGCCAATGAAAGGGTATTGATTCTTAGCCATTTCCACTTTGATACATGCTTAGCAATAAATGCCACACGGTCCGTTAACAAGGCACGAGCCCATATGATATTAATAGATTTGAGTGGCCTCTTAATGAGTTCGTGTCGTTAATCGGTCGGATCCGTTAACACATTAAATTAGTAGGCCTTTAGCAAATAAAATCGGTAATCTATTAACAACCTGATACAACACGCCAAATGATAAATAACATAATTTATAAAATGCATAAGGGGTATTTTGAAAAGTTTGAAAAGGTTGGAGTGAAACCCTAAAACCCACATATAAAAGATGATTATGTCTACGGAACCCGACTGAGAGCCCGGATGGGAGCCTCCCAGTCGGGCTCTGTAGCACCCCTGATAAAAGATCATTTTCAAATTCCTTCACTCTCCTTTCATCAGCAAAAGAGTACGTGTGAATTGACATGGTTTGAGATGGACACGATTATTTTAACGGGTTAACGGGTCGTGTCGTGTAACCCGTTAAATAATCATGTTGTGTTCTTGTTTGATTTTTGGACCCATTTATTTAATGAGTCGTGTACGGGTTAACGTGATTCTAACATGAATTCGCTAACCTGCAACCCGGATTTGTTAACGCGACACAATATGCATGCTTAGTTAGTAAGGTCCCCATGTAATTATCCTTACCCCTGATAAATGGGCCCAATTGTTCAATGGCTACATTTTGCAATTTCTCTCTCTAGGACCCAGCCCAAATTGCGAGGCCCTTGCCCAATAAGTATCTTGTTGATGAAAGCAAGGGTCACAAAAAGAGTGTCTTTAAGCTTGCATGGAATGTGGAATGACCAATCATTGGTTTTACACACTCACAGCTGCATAGGTGCTTGCGAAAGTTTCAAACTAATCAAATGAAAAAACAAATGACATCTGGGCTGTCTATGGACTTGACCAGCCCAGACCCAAACTGAGCCCAGCCCATGCTGTTCTGCATTTGGGCACTTGTTTTAGTCTTGTGGGATGGACCTGAGCTTCTGTATCTTTAACTAGATTGCACTGATAAATGTAATACAAAGGGTCTCATGCTCTCAGAGATGCAAATGGGTCGGATCCGGGGCGGAACCATGGTTGAACTGTATCTCAATCCGTCCTCATAGATTAGAACTGAATTCAGACCGAACCTATGTTCCGTATCTGGATCCAACTTCAACTGAAAAAGTGGGATTTGGTCCAGATCCAAAATAAGATATGGAGGGCATGAGTATAATTGAATAAAAGAGCATTAAAATAAAACTTTTCAAATATACAAGTAGATGCCGCAAATAAATGGCATCTGAATAAAGCTAAGTAGACTGTTAAATATTAACATGGCTCAAGCTATGTACGCTCTTAAAACTTATACATGTTTTTAATATGTGCATGCAATCATCTTGAATCACACAAGAATCGGGATCTTTATCCAAATTTCCTCGGAGCTAATAATAAGCTCAATGCCTGCTTTATTGGGAATCATAGACATTGTACACTGATAATCGAGTACCCATTTGAAAAAGTGGGTTGGGTCCATACCTAAATATTAGGGAAGTTAACTAAGTAGGATAAGGCTTAGATGAAGTCCGATCCATCCCGACCTGGCAATCCCCCTAGTGATATCTCAATATCCCACACTGCCGCATCTAGAATTTTCATTTGAGGGATATTGACTCAAACAAGCAATTAGATTTTAGGAGCAACTTAAGGATTTTCATATGGATTTCTGGTGGCAAACGTAGAATTTTTATGTGAGTTTTCGAAGCAGGTCAAGCTAGAATTTTCATTCTGGTTTTAAAAGTGGATAGAGGTCCAACAGGCACATGAATGTACTTGGGCCCGCTCTTGCCACACACCATAATATAAGCATTATAGATTTTAAATCTTAAGAAGTTTAGTGCTAATCCAATCTTATGTTCGATGCAAATAAGTATGAAAAAGAGAAATAGCAAAACCCAGCGTCAAAGTAGAAGCGTTCAAACTGTACTTTTATGGGCCCATCAATGTTTGGCTTTCTGAAGGCACCATCTCTGTAGCCATTATCTGACTGGTTCCATGTAGCCACCATCTTACTGGTACCCTTAGCGTTTGATAAAAATTTTTGAGTACAAGTGTATGATGATTTGGAGAGCGGCGTGGAAGCTTGCTCTCCTCATCCTCCTATTCCTTTTCTTTCATGTTTTCAACGTCTTCAATGAATTTGCGCACTGTTTTAAGAGCTTCTAAGATCTAAAAGTTGGTCCCATAAAAATGTCCATGAGGCCTGTTAAGATGGGCCTAAATAGAATAACACCATAAAAGAGTGGCCTTTCTTTATTACAGGCTGTGGGATGGGCCTGAATCCAACCCGAGTCTGGCTAACACCATAAAAATTTGTGCCCACTTGAGTGTATCTGGGTACGACAGGCTGGACGCAGACTTCTTTTCAAAGTCTAAAAGTGAAACGCTTAATGTGCAGGGCTTGTGCATATTGTTTCAGAAGTTTTGTTTTAATAGTACTAGCACGCCCTGCACCGAGCACACAGACTTACTAAGAAAATTTTTTAAAAAAATTAAGTTTTAAAAAAATTCAGTAGAAGTTTTGTTAGGTATTTTAGTGTTGGCAAAATTCATGGGTTGAACAAAACTCTAGATCTTTTGAGTTGTAAAGTTTTTTAGAAAAGGACTCTGTAGAATAGAAGATTAGAATGACTCAGACGAAGAAAGTCTAAAAGAATTAGAAGAAGAAAGTTGGAGAAACAGAGCTGAATTTTCGGATCATCCAGAGTGGGGTCCGCTCAAGCGAAAATCTCATCCGCTCGAGTGAAGGCAATAGCCTAAAAACACTGACAGGAGAGCGGATGGTGGGTCCGCTCGAGCGGACAGGTGCGCAGAAAACGGGAAAGTCTCTATTCTGATCCAAATTAGTTTCCCTTTGAGACTGTCTTTCCCTGTTTGACTCCTACTTGTGCACTAAGTCTAAGGCACGAATTTGGGGCTATTTATAGGGTGTTTCTCTCAACCCTAGAGACACCACATCCAACTCTCATTGATCTGAGTCAGAGATATCTTAGAGAGAGTTAATTCTCTAGAGCCATTGAGAGATTATTCTGAAGGGCTGCTCTAGAAGGTTGTTGCTGCTTCTACTTTTCTTGTAAAAGATTGATCATCTTGGTTGACAAGGTGCGAGGAGATCAAGTAAGGAGAACGGGGCGCGGTGGATGTCGTGTCAGTGGATTCTTTGCAAGAATAACTACAGTCCTTAGGTCGAGGTACAGACTGAGGTAAATGAGCTTGTGAGTATATCTTGTAACTGTTCGTGAACTCTTGATTTCTGATTCGTGGTTTTTCTCCTTGGATAGGGTTTCCACACTAAATATTGTGTCTGCCTTCTTGTGGTGTGTGATTGGTAGATAGCTAGTTCTATATTGTCTGATTGGTTTATTTCCGCTGCATTGATTGGTTATATTAGAACTAGTAATACATTCTGATAGCCCTCAAGGGTTTTTTCAATTGGTATCAAAGCGGGTTGCACTATTTTTTTGTGTTGATCCAAATTTTGCTAGAATGGATATCTACCGCGAAGGCACTTCAGCCAATAAGCCTCCTCTGTTGGATGGTTCTAATTATGCTTATTGGAAAACCAGAATGGTTGCCTTTGTAAAAGCCATAGATCTGAAAGTATGGAAATTTATTGAGAAAGGCTATTCCTTGCCCACTGTCACTACTAATGGGATAACCAGTTTTAAATATGAAAAACAGTGGACAAAGGATGAAGAATTGGCAGTCACTTGCAACTCTAGGGCTTTGAATGCTATTTACAATGGAGTTAGCATATCTGAGTTTCGTAGAATTTCTACATGTACTACTGCAAAAGAAGCTTGGGATATTCTGCAGACTGTACATGAAGGGACCGACACTGTCAAACAGTCGAAACTTCAGAAATTGTATACAGCCTTTGAAATCATAAAGATGGAGGATGATGAAACTTTTGATAAGTTTAATTCAAAGCTGAATACAATTGTGAATGATACATTCACTTTGGGAGAGTCAATTCCTGAAAATAGAGTTGTCAAAAAGATACTACGGTCTCTTCCAGAACGGTTTGATGCAAAGGTTGTGGCTATAAAAGAGAATAAAAATTTAAATATTCTCAAAGCTGAGGAATTAGTGGGCAACCTTCAGACTTTTGAAGCAAACTTGAGGACTAATGCAAAATCAAAATCCAAAAGTATGGCTTTGAGAGCCTCTAAAGAATCTTTCAAGAAAATTGCTAGTGATTCTGATTCTGATTCTGAGGAGATTGATCCCCAAGTTGCTGTTAAATTTATGAAGCAATTTCAGTTGTTTATGAAGGGGAAGAAAAGCAATGTAAAAGTCTCTAAAAATTTTGTCAAGAAAAAATCTCCTAAAGGGACTCAATGCTTTGAGTGTCATGGTTATGGACACATTGCTAGTAATTGTGCTAAAAAAAATCCAAGAAAGCATGCTCTTAACACAACTTGGGATGAAGATTCTTCTGAAGAAGAAAAGGAAGATGAAAAAGATCCTGAAGATGATCATGGGAATGGAAAATATGTGGCATTCATGGCAACTTCAATTTCTGCTACTCCACCAGTTTCTGATGAGGAGACTGATCATGATGTTAGTGAGTCAGAGACAAAACATGATTGGCAAGCTGAATATAATATATTGTTTACAAAGACCATGATGTTGCTAAAGATGAATGAAAAAGTGGCTACAAACTGGAAAGAATCTGAATAGCAGAATACTTCATTAAAAGCTGAATTGTCTGAAGCTCTTACAAAAGTGAGTCACTTAGAGGCTGAAAATAACAAGTTGGCAGATATATTGACTGTTGAAGCACAGAAGTGTGTTTTTGTAACACCTTAATTCCGTATACCGAGAAAACCGTCAAGGTATCGAAGTTGGCGCGCTACTTCTCCGAAAATCCAAGAACTTTCAAGATCATAGGTCCGCAGTGAGTTCCAATTTAAAACTTTTGAACGATATAATATCAATGGTTAAATTGCGGAAGCGTAAGAAGTAAAGCGGAAGCAATAGGTATCATGATATATCAAATATAAACAGGACTGAAGTCCAGTCTAAAAGTATCAGTTGATAAGAACAATGATTAATTACATATTTGACTGCTACCCAGCTCACTACAAAATCGTTCAAAACCCAAACAAAGGTAAACTCTCAATGCCCTCCGGCTCGACATCTAGGTCGGCCGGTCCCCAACCGTAATCTCCAGCTACGGGCGCCTCTATGAGCGCAAGCGCATTCTCCTCTTACTCGGGGTCGAGACCTAAGTACCAAAATGGGTCAGATCTAAAGATCTGACAAGTTACAGTATACAAGTAACATGAGATATACATATCAAAAGAGTAGAGATAGTTAAACAGTTTAAAGAATATCAAGATACATGATCTAGGCAGTTGAGCAGGATAAGCATTTAGAATCAGAATAAATAAGATATCTAATCTAAACAATGTGACACATTCACACAAGTTGGATACCGCGGGATATTATGCCGCGACCCTCCCATACTGAACACAGTCGTGGCGGGGAAACCTCACCAATGCTGGGGAATAACAAGCCCCGCAAACAACATCTTCACCACACCCATCACTCAGAGACGGGACTCGGTATCACATCGTCCGTCTACAACAATGCTCATCATGATAGCTCGCTCAACACTCACAGTATCTCCTACCAGTGATGATCAGTCCAAAGGCTGAGCTTAGAACAACCGAGTGAATGTCTGTGCCAACTCAGGAATCAATAAAGGTCTGTGTCTGTTTAGGCTTTGCCTTGCGCGAACAAGGTCCTAGCAAAGTCCCTAAGAGGTCCAAGTACCCAGTACATTCCATGGATCATGATCCAGGTTCAAGTCCAATCATTGGATCCATACCGAGGCCCACCAATACATGGCCCGGTCTATAACAGTCCATATGAGGTAACAGGTCCATTTCCAATGATACACAGTCCATTCTCATTTGTAATGAGTTATAATTCTAGTACAATACAACCTCTCCATCCTAGGGTATTCAACATCCAATCTTAGGCCATAAAAGGGTCCGCCTAGCCACAGACGCGGGTTAGTGTTCACCCATTCATATCATCAGGTCACCTCTAAGTAGTCCTTGGTTCAGGTCATCCATTTTTCCATTTAATTAACAGGTATGAGCAATAGTAAGGACAATAGAGTGACAGTGATAACATAATGAGAATAATCTCCAAGTACATGAATCAACGGGAGATATCAACAGTCCAACCTAAGTATTGGTCGACTTTTAGGTCCAGGCACATCTCAGGTAATTCGAACTCTAAATGGAGTCTTAGATGCCAAATGATACTGTATTTGGTGCTCCATAAGTTACGGGCATCATTGACAACATTTAAGTACCGAATCGTCGTTAATTATACAACCTAGACCTTACTTGGTGGTCCCCACGAGTCAAGGTTGAGCCACACCAGTGACTCGTGCTTGGCACATCAATAGAAGTCTTTCTGGATGGTCAATGGGCCCCACGAGTGATCACAACATCTGAAATCAAAATCTGGGAAGGTTACTGTACACAATGTGCTCAGTCGACCTCCTGGCCTGGGTGGTTGACCTGGTACACTGGGATCAGAGAAACAAACACCCTACAGGCAAAGCCTGATTTTCCAGAAGTTCCTGTGTGCTCGGTCGACCTCCTGGCCTGGTTGGTTGACCGCGGACACTGGAGATTCTGGCTGAACGGAGTCCCAGGTTCTAGCATCTTTTTCCTGAAATTCCAGTATTCTTAGTCTACTTGGTACTGAGCTCGGTCCTGCACTGAGCTCGGCCAGCACTGGTCTCGGTTCTGCACTGGTCTCGGCCAGCACTGATCTCGGTCCTGCACTGGTCTCGGCCAACACTGGTCTCGGTCCTGCGCTGAGCTTGGCTAGCACTGAGCTCGGCCAGCACTGAGCTCGGTCCTGCACTGGTCTCGGCCATGCACTGGTCTCGGTCCTACACTGGTCTCGGCCATGCACTGGTCTCAGCCAACACTGGTACACTGGCCTGTTGCAAATTCCAGAATTTATGGATTTCTTCCTTTTTTTTTCCAATTTCCACCCAATTCCATCCAATCTCGTCCAAACACCACATAAACATCCAGAAACATGAAAAGCACTCCAATATACATCCAACCATACAATCCATGGGCCATTGATCTTCCAAATGAGATTAACCCATCCATCAATGGCCAAGCATCCATGAAAACAAGATCAAAGGTAGATCTAACAATTCTAACATCAATTGAATAGAAAATCTCAGAATCAAAGACAGTAAACATCCATTCTATATTAAGTAAGCATATTGCACTTGCCTCAATTCGATTGCAAGAGATAGAGAGAGAAAACAGAGATCCAAACTCCAAAAAAAGATCCCAGCTCCTATGGTCTTCCCAATCACAAAACCAGCCCAGAATCTCAGATCTAGAAGAGATCTCTACTCCTATTCCCACATCCACAAGAGAATCGCTATAAGGAAGGAGATCTAGAGAGAGAAAGAGGGATTTCTAATGAAATTGAACTGGGAAAGGGCTCATACCTTGATTTGAAGAGAAAGGAGAGACTAGTAAGATATAGATAAAGATCTTTATGATAAGTTGCTGCTGGAATTGTGGTAGATAGTCTTCTTCTTCTTCTTGGAGTCTAGATCTAGGGTTTCTAGAGAGGGAGGGAGAGAGATGGGAGAATTGGAGGGAAATGAGGGAAGAAGAGGGAAAGAGATGGAAATGAGATGAGAGGTGTTAGCCAACGTATGGCATGGGATGGGTGTAGTATATATATATATATAGGTTGGGGTTTGGGCTAGGGACTAGAATACCCTTTAACTTTGAATAGGATTAGGGTTAGGGTTGTGGGTAGTTTGGTCTTTAGGTGAGGTTTCTAGAACCTTCTCAAGTGGAGACCCCCTTATAATAAATACTAATATCTAGCTAGGGCCTCTAACTCACTAACTAACTCTAGAAATTATAAAAGACTCCTTATTAATTCTACAAATAACACAACTAGACTAATCTAACTAAAACTTAGGAAAATACATAACTACCCTTACTAAACCCAATAATTAGTATAAATAAATACTCTTAGGCTAAAATATAGTATTCGAATTCAAATTGAGGGTCCACAAGGGGTGGGGCCTTACAGTTTTGATTAATCATGATATGGAGACCTTGAAAGCTGAAAATACCGACTTGCAAGGAAGACTCAAGATGGTTCTTTCCAAATTGGATACAAGCAAGGCTTCCCTAAACAGGATGAATACTGGGTCTAAAAAACTTGATGAGATCCTATGCAGTCAAAAGGCAAAGATTAACATGCATGGCATTGGCTACGTTGACAGAGCATCTACATCAAAAGCCAAAGGTAATAATTGTTTGGTTCAAAATTCAGTTGTTACTAATTCTGCTGTTCATGTTACAAATACAGCTGCCAAGAAGAAGAATGCGCCACGTCCTGAACGAATTCCCACTTGCCATCACTGTGGAATTAAAGGACACATTCGATCCCATTGCAATAAGTTGCGAAAGTTGCAAAATCAAAAGCAATGGAAAAGACAGAAGGAAGAGTCCCCGATGAAAACCAAAGCTGTCTGGGTCAAGAAAGAAGACCTTCCATCTGTCCTCGTACACACTTTGTTGAACTATCTGAATATGCAAGTGTGTGTACCAAAGCTTCATCACCCCTGATCTACAAGATCAAGCCCCCACCCTAGTGCTGATACGAAGATCAATTTGAAGGGGAGCTACAGAATCCAGATTGACAGAAGCTGCTTGAAGAATCTAGTTTGTCAATTATGGAGAAAAAGGGGGAGAATATTGAAGCTAGGGGGAGCTAGAGAAAACAAAAATTTTAGACTGAGTCAAAGACAATGCAGATTCAACATTTGCTGGATTTTTTTTTAATGTATTTTGGGTTTTTTTTTGTAGATCAATTTGTATTGTCTTAGGGAGTTTTGTCCATGAATTGCCAAAGGGGGAGATTGTTAGGTATTTTAGTGTTGGCAAAATTCATGGGTTGGACAAAACTCTAGGTCTTTTGAGTTGTAAAGTTTTTTAGAAAAGGACTCTGTAGAATAGAAGATTAGAAGGACTCAGAAGAAGAAAGTCTAAAAGAATTAGAAGAAGAAAGTTGGAGAAA
Source organism: Cinnamomum chago (assembly GCA_038049695.1). NCBI lineage: Eukaryota > Viridiplantae > Streptophyta > Magnoliopsida > Laurales > Lauraceae > Cinnamomum > Cinnamomum chago. The sequence continues at coordinate 97,129,076 of CP142453.1, read as the reverse complement.
CAGAGCTGAATTTTCGGATCATCTAGAGTGGGGTCCGCTCGAGCGAAAATCTCATCCGCTCGAGTGAAGGCAATAGCCTAAACACACTGACATAAGATTTTTATGCCAAGACAGAACCTCATTCGCTTGAGCGGATGGTGGGTCCGCTCGAGCGGACAGGTGCGCAGAAAACGAGAAAGTCTCTATTCTGATCCGAATTAGTTTCCCTTTGAGACTGTCTTTCCCTGTTTGACTCCTACTTGTGCACTAAGTCTAAGGCACGAATTTGGGGCTATTTATAGGGTGTTTCTCTCAACCCTAGAGACACCACATCCAACTCTCATTGATCTGAGTCAGAGATATCTTAGAGAGAGTTAATTCTCTAGAGCCATTGAGAGATTATTCTGAAGGGCTGTTCTAGAAGGTTGTTGCTGCTTCTACTTTTCTTGTAGAAGATTGATCATCTTGGTTGACAAGGTGCGAGGAGATCAAGTAAAGAGAATGGGGCGCGGTGGATGTCGTGTCGGTGGATTCTTTGCAAGAATAACTACAGTCCTTAGGTCGAGGTACAGACTGAGGTAAATGAGCTTGTGAGTATATCTTGTAACTGTTCGTGAACTCTTGATTTCTGATTCGTGGTTTTTCTCCTTGGATAGGGTTTCCACGCTAAATATTGTGTCTGCCTTCTTGTGGTGTGTGATTGGTAGATAGCTAGTTCTATATTGTCTGATTGGTTTATTTCCGCTGCATTGATTGGTTATATTAGAACTAGTAATCCATTCTGATAGCCCTCAAGGGTTTTTTCAAGTTTCAATACATTTAAAAATAAAATTTCAACAGAAAAGAAGTGATTGTAAATTGCAATGCTTGTGCAATGTCCAAATACAGCTGATACTACTTTTTTTCCTATACATTTGAAAACAATAAAACAATGATATAGTGAGAAAAATGAGATCTCAAAAGACAATTGATATGAAATTTATATAACTTTTTAAGGATATAAATCACATAGTTTTAGATATTTTATCATGAATGTGTACAAAGAAATTTAAATTTACTTTATTTAACTTGTCTGGTCGACTTATCAGTTTCCTGGTAGACTGGACCTACTAAAGTTGGAGTCTAGGCGAAAGCATAGTCAAATTGATATCCTTCAATTTTATAAAAAATAAAATAAAAACTACGGACCAGATGAGCTTACCGTTCTAACCAATTACTATGAGCATTATATGTTAACTACAAAATCAGATTCTATTAAGGAAAAAAAATTAATTATATCTTACCTAAGGACATCAGAATAACAAAACTGAGATGATGGTTTTAGTCTTAACTTACAAAGAAGAATAACATCTCACACTGACCGTCAAGAATAATGAAGTAATCTGGCTTGTCCTCAAGTGACAGGGATCAACAATGGTGGAACTGTGAAATGAACCTTGACGGGTAAGATTTGCAGAGCACCTGTTGATCAATATTACTATTTAACACGTGCTTTGTTTTATTTTATAAGACGGACCACTATTAGGCAAAAAGAGACAATACATGTCCAAGAGTCAGCAACTTCTTTTGCTTGATACAAAGTGTTATATTTTATACCCTGTAAGAAAAGAATAATAAAAGCTAATCATAGAAGTTTAGTTAAATGGAAGCTCACAAATAGAGATATCCATAGGGAAAAAAATACCACAAAATAAAAAATTATAAATACAAATCTACCAAAAGAATTGGACCTTCCTCTTAAGAAATACATAAGAATGTAATCCATGTATTCTAGATTAACTCTTCTGCTCTAGTCTGTATAGAGGATGGGAGTTCTGATCAAAGTAAGAAAATTTCCAAACGAACAAAGACAAATTGAATTTGTTGCAGCTCAGCATCAAATACTTACTTTAGTTGTTTACACTTAAAACGATCACTTTATTCACTGATTATAAAATTAGTAGTAACGCTAGCATAACAAGCAGTTTCTATGAGATTCTCGTTTTCCCTTTAAGGAAAGGCATGACGCTTCATTGAAATATATAAAAAGAAGAAGAAGAAGCTTGCAATGATGAAATAAATAAATGTGTTAGAAAATGATCAATTTTTTTTCAATTTAAACGTCATGAGTAAGAGCAATAATAAATAAATATATTCATGCCCTTGAAATGCCCTTTTATAATATTTTTTTTTTACAAAAGTTGTATATTAAGAAACTAAAATTTGTACAGAACAACAACAATTCCATGTTACATGCATGATAATGCTCACTTACATGTATGAAAACTCCCTCCATTCCAAAAGAAGCTAAAAATCAATGAAGAATCTATTAAAATGATGTTCTTCCTTACACAATTACTCATAGAGGAAAAACCTTATACCCACAAAATTTCCTACATTGAAAATCTTGTAGTATCTGAATAAAAAGAAAGTTAAAAGAAAATTGAAAAAAGAAGAGGGAAAAAAACAACATTTGAGATATTGATTTGAGATAGATTCCAATCTTATCTTATCCATATTTTCCTTTTCTTTTCTCCACCACCTTTAAAAAAAAAAAAACCAAAGAAATGGGAAAAAAATTCCTATCTTATTCGTGCTAGATTGTGGGGCCCACCCCCAAATATTTCTATCTATTACTATTATAAAAGAGAGAAAGTTGCAAACTTTTGTCACTACACCATTGTGGGGCCCACCCCCAAATATTTATAATAGCGAAAGTTGCAAACTTTTCCACTACACCATTTTGGGGCTCACCCCCAAATATTATAATATAATATAATATAATAATATATTATTATGAGAAATTGTAAACTTTTTTACTACACCATTGTGGGGCCCAACCCCAATTATTATAATGTAAACTTTTTCACTACACCATTGTGGGGCCCACCCCCAAATATTATAATATAATAATATATTATTATTATATTATAATAATAATAATAATATAAAATCTATACTCTTATTATAAAAGAGAAGAGAGGTTGCATACTTTTTCACTACACATTTGTGGCCCCCCCCCCAAAAATATTATAATATAATAATATATTCTTATTATTTTATAATAATAATCATATAATATCTATACCCTTATTATATAAGAGAAAAAAGTATCATGCTTTTTCTCTACACATATGTGGGCCCCACTTAGTATTATGATATTATATATATATATAATTAAATAGAACTACACATATGTGGGCCCTAATAAAAGAAAAGAATTTGTCATGCTTTTTCTCTACACATCTGTGGGCCTCACTTAGTATTATTATATTACATTATAATATATATAATAAAAGAGAACTACACGTCTATGGGCCCCACTTAGTATAAGAACTTGTCATGCTTTTTCTCTACATCTAGACATCTGTGGGCCCCACTTAGTATTATTATATTATATCTATGTATAAAATAAAAGAGAACTACACATCTGTGGGCCCCACTTTGTAAAAGAACTTGTCAAGCTTTTTCTCTACATCTACACATCTATAGGCCTCACTTAGTATTATTATAATATCTGTATGCCCCACTTAGTATTATTATATTAGATATATATATATAACAAAACGAGAACTACACATCTATGGGCCCCACTTAGTAGAATAACTTGTCATGCTTTTTCTCTACATCTACACATTTGTAGGCCCCACTTAGTATTATTATATTATATATATAATAAAAGAGAACTACACATTTGTGGGCCCCACTTAGTAGAAGAACTTGTCATGCTTTTTCTCTATACATTTGTGGGCCCCACTTAGTATTATTATATTATAATATATATAAGATCAAAGAGAACTACACATCTGTGGGCCCCACTTAGTAATATTATATTTTGATAAAATGCTTAGCTCAAATGATCATGAAAATGGTTGTATTTGAAAAATTTGTCCATTCGCTGCAAGAACTCAAATGAGAAATTTCAATTGAGATTTTCATGTGTAGAAAATTTCAACTTCGATCCCAATGCCTATAAAGATACGATTTGCTTGTCAAAGGAAGAGATGAGAATGCCAAAGATTGCTTGGAATCCTTGTGATTTCTTGTTGATTCGTTTAAAGCTATGAGTTGGGTACTATTTTGGTTGGTTGGTATTTTGTTTCATTGAATTTGTAATGCTAGAAATGAAATATGTGAAATAAAATTGTGACATTTTAAACATTTAGTGTTCCAACAACTTCCGACAAAGTGAACTTTGTGACAATAGAAAATCTCTTTTAATGTTGGGCCTTTTTTTTATGTTATTGAAATAGTGAAATTTACTTTACATTTTTATAAGCGATTAAAAATGAAGAAAAAGTTGAATATTAAAAAATGACTAGCAATGTTATAAATGAAATAGAATTTTAGCATTTAGGGGAGGTAGTGACCAATTGGGCTTTTTTGTTTTTTCTTTTTGTTTTGGTTGATTTTGTGTTGTATTAGTCAGTTTGGTGGATTGGTTATCTTGTATGTCATCTTTGACATTAGTGGTTTTGCCAGAAGGTTTGGCCCATTTATAATTGTTTTTCTAATCTTTTAATGCGTTCCCCTCTTTCTGAAAAAAAAAAAAGAAAAAAGAAAAAATAATTGTAACATGTTACACATATTAGTGCATCAAACTTTATAAGAAATGACAGACAATCGTTCCTGCAGTTCGTAAGAGTTATGGGGCTTCAGATTTTCATTAGTGGTTAAAATGTAAAATCATATATGAATATTAAAAAATGACAATCAAATAACCTCTCTTTTAATGGAAATTGGTTTGAGGAAAAATGAGAGATGAATGCTCATCCATCACCTTGGAAATCAAATCCCATGATGGTCAAGGTCCCTTTTACATCCATAATTTTGTGTTTCTCACCCCTCACTTCTTTAATAATCTTTCAGTAAAGCTTTTTTCACTATAAATTCCTATGTATGCTAGCAAATATGTTAGGGTGCAGTCGAAATCCGCAATCGATACAAAACACTATGCACAAGTAGATCTAACCAAATAGTCACTCTAAAAAATATAAAAATATATTTTATGTGGTTTGATAATATGCTTGTGTTAGATCAAAAAAAGAAATATTGGGACATATATATATATCCCCTTTACTAGGAAAGCATGGTGTTTTCATGCTTAGTGATGAGGACTTGGGTGACATTAGTGGGTTGAAATGAGGAAGATATTTCATTGATGTGTGGATGCACTGGCCAAAGAAACGGAGCTGCTGTAGAGAGGCTTGAGGTCTATTTAGATGCTTCATTTTCTTAGTAGCCAGATAATCTCGGTGTCATGAAAGTTTTTTGTGAATATGCAAGCATATGTAGATTTTTATTATGTAAGCCTTTTCTTGAGTTCTTCATTCCATGCAAGTTGGTTTTCTTTTGAATTTTATTGCTATATTTCACTACAACATTTTGCACATTCAGCGACGAAATTTTTCGTCGCTAAAAGTTAACAAAACGTTGGTAAAAACCTTTATTGATGAAAATATTTTCGTTGGTCAGACGTCTGTAAAAATGGTGGACAAAACATTTTACCGACGAAATTAACTTTCGTCGGCAAAAATACGATTTTTACCGACGATTATTTGACTTCTGACGACGTTTTTAAAATGTCGGTAAATTTATTTTACTTTTCTAAATATTTAATAAAACTTTTACCGACGTTTTATTTTCGTCGGTAAAAAGAAAAATAAAAATAAATAAAATAAAATACTTTTGCCGATGCTTTTTTTCGTCGGCAAAAATAAAAATAAAAAATAAAAGAAATGAAATACTTTTGCCGACGTTTTTTTTCTTCAGTAAAAAGGAAAACGAAAAATAATTAAAAAATAAAATACTTTTGCCGACATTTTTTTTTTCGTCGACAAAAATAAAATAAAAATAAATAAATAACAAAACACTTTTGCCGACGTTTTTTTTCGTCGGAAAAAAAAAATAATAATAACAAAACACTTTCGCCGACATTTTTTTTCGCGGGCAACAATAAAATAAAAAAACACTTTTGTCGACGTTTTTTTTCGTCGGCAAAAATAAAATAAAAATAAATAAATAAAAGAACACTTTTGCCGACGTAAAAAAACCGTCGGTAAAAGTATTTTTTAGTTTGGAAATGTTATATTTTGTTTTTTTCAATATAATTTTCCTATAAACCTGTTTGTACACCTGTATCAAAAAATAAACTTGTTCATGTAGCTATATTCAATATTAAAAATGCATGCAAACAAAAGTTGCTGAATAAACAAACAACCATCGCCATTTTTCATCAAATCATTCATCTCATTATACAAATATTACGATCAATATTGACATAGTCTCATATAAATGTCCAATATATATATACAAATAATCTAAAAAGAATAAAACACCCCATAAGTCTGCAACCGACCCTAAAACGTTCATCAATCTGCAATGACAAAAACAACATTAGAATCTTTTCAATGAATTAAATTATAAATGAAAGATAAACATGTATATACATTAATATGTATTTCGCAAATACGACTTCCGGTTAGAGAATTAGAAGCGAAAATAATTCTTTTTCCAACACTTAGGCTCGAAAACGGCCAGCCGGGGGTCCGGAATGGGAAACGGCACCCCAAAAAAGCGGAAACCGGCAAGAGCACTTCGCTTGAGGGTGTAGTAACTTGTAGGAACCGACAGTTCGCAAATAGGACTCCCGGTTAGATAATTAGAAACGAAAAAATCGGATTTTCCAACACTTATGCTCGAAAACGGCCCGTCGGGGGTCCGGAATGGGAAACGGCCCCCGAAAAAATCGGAAACCGGCACGAGTACTTCACTCGAGGCTAGAGTAACTTGTAGGAACTGACGGTTCGCAAATTGGACTCCCGGTTAGAGATTTAGAAGAGAAAACATTGGATTTTCCAACACTTAGGAGAGAAAAACGGCCCGCCGGGGGTCCGTATCGGGAAACGGCCCCCGGAAAAATCGGAAACCGGCACGAGCACTTCGCTCGAAGATAGAGTAACTTGTAGGAACTGACGGTTCGCAAATAGGACTCCCGATTAGAGATTTGGAAGCGAAAACATCGGATTTTCCAACACTTAGGCTCGAAAACGGCTTGCCGGGGGTCCGGAATAGGAAACGGCCTTCGAAAAAATTAGAAACTGGCACGAGCACTTCGCTCGAGGGTAGAGTAACTTGTACGAAATGACTGTTCGCAAATAGGACTCCCGGTTGGAGAATTAGAAGCAGAAATATAGGATTTCCCCACACTTAGGCCTGAAAACGGCCCACCGGGGGTCTGGAATGGGAAACGGCCCCCGGAAAAATCGGAGACCAGCACGAGCACTTCACTCAAGGCTAGAGTAACTTGTAGGAACTGATGGTTCACAAATAGGAATCCCGGTTAGAGATTTAGAAGCAAAAACATCGGATTTTTCAACACCTAGGCTCGAAAACGGCTCGCCGGGGGTTCGGAACGGGAAACAGCCCCCGAAAAAATCAGAAACCGGCATGAGCACTTCGCTCGAGGCTAGAGTAACTGATAGGAACTGACGGTCTACAATAGGACTCTCGGTTTGAGAATTAGAAGCGAAAACATCATATTTTTCAACACTTAGGCTCGAAAACGGCCCACGGGGGGTCCGGAACGGGAAATGGCCCCTGTAAAAATCGGAAACTGACACGGGTACCTTGTTCAAGGCCAAAATAACTTGTAGGAATTGACGGTTAGTGAATCGGACTTCAGGTTAATGAATTAAACGCAAAAACCGCCCGATTATCAATACTTAAGTTGGAAAACAGGTCGCCAAAAAATTTAAGAAATGATTTATATATATACATGTTTATCTTTCATTTATAATTTAATTCATTGGAAAGATTCTAATGTTGTTTTTGTCATTGCAGATTGATGGATGCTTTGCGGTCGATTGCGGATTTCTGGGGCTATTTTATTCTTTTTAGTTTATTTGTATATGTATATTGGGCATTTATATGTGACTGTATCATTATTATTGAATGTAATATTTGTTTAATGAGATGAATGATTTGATGAAAAATGGCGATGGTTGTTTGTTTATTTAGCAACTTTTGTTTGCATGCATTTTTTATATTGAATATAGGTACACGAACTTGTTTATTTTTTGATACAGGTGTATAAATAGGTTTACAGGAAAATTATATTGAAAAAACAAATATAGCATTTAAAAAAAAATAAAAAATTTTTTACCGACGTTTTTTTTCGTCGACAAAAGTAGAAATAAAAATAAAAAAACATAAAATACTTTTACCAACTTTTTTTTTGGCTCGGCCAAAAAAAAAAAAAAACATAAAAACACTTTTACCGACGTTTTTTTTGTCGGCTAAAGAAGAAAGAAAAATAAATATAAAATATAAAAGTACTTTTACCGATGTTATCGGTAAAATAAAAATAAAATATAAAATATAAATTACTTTTTACCGACGTTTTGTTCGTCGGCAAAAGGATAAATAAAATAAAAAAAATTATAAAAATACTTTTACCGACGTTTTTTTTCGTCGTTAAAATAAAAATAAATAAATAAATATAATACTTTTACCGAAGTTTTTTTCGTCGGCAAAAGGATAAATAAAAATAAAAAAATTATAAAAATACTTTTATCGACGTTTTTTTTTCATCGGTAAAATAAAAATAAATAAAAAAATATAATACTATTACCGATGTTTTTTTCGTCGGCTAAAGGATAAATGAAAATAAGAAAATATAAAAATACTTTTTACCGACGTTTTTTTTTGTCAGTAAAAGAAAGGAAAATATAAAATATAATACCATTACTGACGTTTTATAATTCGTCGGTAATAATTTTCGATTTTATCGTTTCCTAGAAAATAAATTAATTATATGATTTAACATGAATTTGGTGCTTCTCAACATGAATTTGGTATGTATTTGGCGCTAGGTTTTAGATAAATTTTAATGGGAAATAGGCCGGACTATCAATCTATATTGAAATTGGTGAGTGTTTTGCCTAATCATGTATGGCCTTAAAAGGTTGGTTTTCAACTTTTTTTTTTTTTTTTTAATTAGCTTCCTTCCATATATCTTGTTATTCCATCTTCTTCTTACTTTTTTCTATTGAAGCTTTTACTAAATTTCATAAGAAAAATGAGTGATTGTAAATTACTTAATTTGCCAAAAAAATGAGCTATATGTAAACTGGTCATTCTCCATTGGGATAGTTAATATTGAGTTTTTCATAAACTTTATTTTTTCAGATTATCATACTGAAAGAGTATGTTCAATGCACGTGCAGGGCTCCACTAGTAACGTATAATGTTATGTTATGCTACAGTGTCATGTGGTGTGGTGTGGTGTGGGTCCGCAATCATCATCATCAACATCAAAGCCTTATCCCAACTATCAACTATGTTGGGTGGGCTACACGAATTCGATTTCTCCATTCCAATTTATTTTGAACTAAATCCTCACATAAGTTACACTTCTTCATATCTATCTTTACTACCTCCATCTACGTCCTCTTAGGCCTACCCCTTCCCCTTGATGGCCAAACTTTTCCTTATCGACACCATTATCGGCCTACGTTGGACATGCCCAAACCATCTCAAATGAATTTCTCTAATTTTATCATTAGTTGTTGCTACCCCTAAATACTCTCGAAAGCACTCATTTCTAATTCTATCATTCCTCGTTTTACTCACACATCCACCTCAACATTCTCATTTCTGCTACATCCATTTTATGCGTCAACATTCTGCTCTATAGGTTATAGGTGGTCTAATCGTTGTCCTGTAAAATTTCCCCTTCAATCTTATTGGACATTTATCGGTCACAAAAAGAAAGTCCAGAAGCAAGTCTCCACTTCAACCATCCCGCTTTATTCCCGAATCAATCTTATTGTTGGGGTCTGCAATATTGGATTTATTTATTTCATTTCATTATTAGATTGATGTTTGTTCTTGTGTGTTTGTGATGTGGAGAGATATTCTTTTATTCTTTTAATTTTATTTATATTTAAAAATGTTGATGAATCGGTTTGAAAGAAAAGATAGATTATACTACATCTAATTTAAAAAAATGTTTAGCATTTTTTCCTTTTCTTTTCCTAACTGATGAAATTTATTTGTTTTTGGTTTTGTCATCCAAATACTGTTGACAAGACACGATTCAAATCCATATAATGGTAATACTTATATAGTAATGTTACTTCTATCATTGTCTAATCAAGCTGGTCATAGTTAACTACATATCTTATTGATTTTAGGGTCTAAAAGAATTTGATTATTGAGCTTAACTCTTAAATTTTCACTCATTGACAAATCAATCCCATAGTTCATATCATCACATTATCACTCCCATTTTTAATGATAAAATGAAGGGTGCAATGCAATCTTATTAGAACATCTATAACATGAATGGGGCTTAGATCAAGTTACGATGGCCCCCACTTAGGCCATCAGAAAGTGATGGCATGGGCGAGTACCATACAGCCGCTAGCGTAAGTAAAATCATTTTCAAAATAGAATCATTAGTCATTTTAATTCCACTTAGATCATAGTCAGCAATTTTCCAAATCAAGCTCAATTTGGTCCATTTCTGTAAAAAGAGGAAATTGCCACATGAGTAAAGTCCATAATAAATGGATACCCTGGAAAGGAGTTCTCCAAAAGTTTTATATTTATGTTTGGTGCAATTTTTTTTTCTCGATGATGAATCGGTGCTAATGTTGTTTGGTGTGGCTATGCATTCTTTGTGAAACTATTTTTTTTTCTGTTTGCTACGACTATTTATATAGAAAATGAACCATTTTTCAAACCAGTTTTTCAAACTTACAGCAAAATAGAAGAATAGTAAGATTTTCTCTTATTTTTCAAAATATGGATGGGGACAAAATCTATGGGCCCTACACGAGGAATTTTAGATCTAACATCAATAAACTTCCATTGGATCATTAAACATTAATCTGCATAAAATCACTACAAAAATATAAACGTAAGAAAGATAAGTACATATATAAAAATTATGATAACTCAAGTAAGTGAGAATTAACCATATAAACTAATTATGTTTTACACTTACCATCATTATCAGTTGTGGAATTTGAAGATGAATTGGTGATATTAGTGGTTGAAGTAGGAGATGGCAAATGAGGAGCTGGCCCAGAAGCAGCTGAATTCTCATCAACAAAATGATACAACTCAAACCTCAAATTACAACTCTTCCCAAGCACTCTCCCACCTTGACTCCCATTGCAACATACCGGTATATCCGATATACCACTCTCAAGACACCCGTTACAATCCTTCACCGACAGATCCCTCGTACACTGCACAAGCCCATATTGGTCTCAGGATACTGCATAGTTTCACCAAGTAATTGGTTAGACTCTATATTCTATACCAGCATAGGAGGTTTGATCTTCAATTTTGTTATTACAACATTAAAGAGATGAATCATTAGCTAACGAGCCCCACAATCATACTCATGTCATTATTAGAGAATATGAAGTGCTTCCCTGTACAATTGCCCCCTGCAAAATGATAAACCTCATAAAATTGCCAAGTCTGGCAAGTTTTCTAAAATTATTTGTCCACATGCCTCCTTTCTTTTCAGTAACCTCTGCCATGCCCATATCCTCATCCCAACGAGCTTTGGACACATCCTTCCTGTCGACAGGGTTAAAAAAAAAAGTTTTTGATTGTCAACAATCAAGTCATATCAATAAAATAAAATCACAAGCTTCTGTTTTGACACAACAGATTGTAAATCAATAATAAAAATTATTTGGGTTAGCAGAAAAAGGAGAAAACAAATAACCAAAATCCAATAGCATGATTGTCATCTGTTCTATAAAAATATACCAACATATTACAAATGGTCTACAATCAAACACACCAAAAGCATATGAAAATTGGGTTTTTATTAATACAATTGTGCCTAAAATCTCAAATGGGGGATGGATACAGAATAAGGCTTGGATGAACCCAAAATCAATAAAAAAAAAAAGAGTCTGGTTTGACACAACAGATGGAAAAACAACACTAAAACTGATCTATGGTAGCAGAAAAGGAATAAAAGAAGTAACCCAAATTGAATAGCTTGATTTTCATATGTTCTAAAAAAAGAAAACTCCAATAGATTAAAAATGGGGTACATCCAAACATACCAAAAACATGAAAAAAATGGGGTTTTGTTAATTTAAAGTGTACCTAAATTGCAACTTTGGGGTGAATCCAGGTCGTATTCTTCATCGTTCTAGTCCTTTAAGTTGATGGTTTCATGATCTTCGGTGTCTGTTCCATTGGAGCAACAACCCCAGTCTTCATCCTCTTCCATGGCAGACCCAACTACAAAAACCGACCGTCATCAAGTGGAGTGCACGATCAGTAGCCAAGCCCTCAACAAATTGACAAGTTGAGAGATTAGAAGGGGTAAAATCTACCTGCAGAGAGGGGAGAGATGCAGAGGCAGCAACGGCAGAGAGGGTCCGAGCAGAGGCAGCGGCATGAGAGAGGGAGACTCTTCCTCGAGCGACGATCGGTTTCGAGTAGAGAGAGAGTGAGAGAGCAGAGAGACCGAGAGAGAGAGAAAGAAAGAGCAGAGAGAGAGAAAGAGCAGAGAGAGAGAGAGAGAGAGCAGAGGGCGAGAGAGAGAGCAAGAGAGACAGAGAGAACGAGCGAGAGAGAGCGCAGAGATCGAGCCAGGGAGAGAGATAAATAGCAGAGAGAACAGAGAGAGCAGAGAGAGCGAGACAGAGAGTGAGAGAAGCGCAGATCGAGAGAGAGAAAAGAGGGAGAGGGATAGAGATAAAAGAGGGCTATTGGGCGGGAGAGGGGAAAATAGGATCTTTACCGACGTTTTCTTTTCGTCGGCAAATGAATTTTTTCGTCGGTAAAAATTAATAAATTTTTATTAATAAAAAATAAGTTAAAAATTAACAACTTTTACCAACGTTTTATGTAAACGTCGGTAAAACACTTACCGACGCTAATTTTCGTCGGTAAAACATTAATTTCGTCGGAAAAATAAAAAACATAAATAAAAAATAATTCCTTTTACCGACGTTTTATTTTTCGTCGGCAAATAAAAAATAAAAAGACTTTTACCGATGTTTTTTTTCATTTGCAAAATAAAATAAAAAAATAAATAAAAAATGTAAAGACTTTTACCGACGTTTTTTTTTCGTCGGCAGAAAGAAAATAGAAAAATAAAAAAAATGTAAAGACTTTTACCGACGTTTTTTTTCGCTAGTAAAAGAAAATAGAAAAATAAATAAAAAATAAAAAGACTTTTACCGATGTTTTTTGTCGTCGGTAAAACAAATTAAACGTCGCTAAAAGTCATTTTACCGACGTTTTCAAATTCGTCGGTAATAATCTCTCATTTTCACTTCCCTCTGTTTCGGATTGAACTTTGCCGACGTTTTTAAGGAAAACGTCGGTAAAAGTCATACTTTTACCGACGTTTTTGTATAACCGTCGGTAAAAGTATGACTTTTACCGACGATTTATAAAAGCGTCGCTAAAAAACGTCGCTAAAAGTGCATATTGTTGTAGTGGAAGAATTATCCTTAAGAGAGACTTCTATAACAAGTGGTTCACATCATGCCATTATAAAAGCCCATTCCATATATGCAAATCATAAAAAAAAAAAAGCATTATTAATTTATTTGTTTACGCTTCTCCAAGGTGAGATCTTGATTTCAGACTCTTCTGGTATTCAATATTTCAAAATACAAGCAATAAGAACAACACAAAGTGGTGCTTGTAAACTTAAATTTGATAAACAACTGAAATTTTGCAGCCACATCATTTGAGTCAAAATGCAGGTGAGATTGACTCAAGAAAAATGGGAGCATGCTACATTTTTATTTTTGGCCCACATCTTGCATTTTATTGGGCATGCCCTAGTTCTGATTACACCCAATAAAATGCACTGCACAGAACACACAGTTTTACTAAGAAAATTAAAAAAAAAAAAAGTTCTTAAAAAATTCAGTAGAAGCTTCAATACATTTAAAAATCAAATTTCAATAAAAAAATGAGTGATTCTAAATTGCAAGGCCCATGCAATGTCCAAATACAGCGATCAATACTTTTTTCCTATACATTTGAAAATAATAAAACAATGATATAGTGAGAAAAATGTGATCTGAAAAGACAATCGATATGGAACTTATCTAACTTTTTAAGGATATAAATCACATATTTCTAGATATTTTATCATGAATGTGTAAAAAGAAATTTAAATTTACTTTATTTAATGTTGAGTTCATGAATTTGCACATTTACGCATCATTTTATGATGAATTAGAGATTTAATTGGGTGAATTGCATCATTATTCATCTAATTTCATCATTTCATGCATTTTCACGTAGGAACTTGAATTTTCATACATTTTCTGCATTAACTTAGATTGTTTTGCAAATTTTCTCCAAAGAGTCCCAGTTGGAGTAGAACTCTGTCCGAATGGGTCCCGCTTCAATATGAGCTCTTCAGTATTTGATGTGTTGAATTAGAATGTGCAGAAAATGAGAAATGCAGGCCTTTGTCACGGAGCCCACTTTCAAGCACACATAGTTATCCTGGGCCCTGCATTGTTGAATTGAAGATTGAAAATAAGAAAATTGAAGAATTCACCACGTGGACCCCACACACAAGCCATATGCAAATCAATCAAAGGAGGGGTCCACTCATCATGTCAGTTGAAGAATCCTAACTACAGTAGAAGACTTCTCATATGGCCCACTATTCAAACAGATGAAATGTCCCACATGGCAGGGTCCGCAGTAGTTGCAAATTTGAAATTAGTAATGGATAATTCAAAGAGTATCATTCTGATTGGAACAAAAGAAGAAGAGTTTGAATCATCCACATCTGATGTCCTTTCAAAAATGGAAGTTGTGCAGAGATAGAATCCATTGCAAATCAAATTTTAAAAGTTAATCCCGTTTTTCTTAGGACAACTCATCTTCAAATGGTCATAACTTTCAATCCGACCGTCGGATCGATGAAATTTATCTACCCTTGGAAAGCTTATTCAGAGTAAATACTCGTGGAGCCCAAGAATATGCAAATCAGAGCTATATTGAAAAAGTTATGGGTCCGGAGATTTTCATGTTCATTTTTAGACGGGATTGCAAATTAAATCCACACCGTTGATAATCAATTGCTGCACATCCCTTGTGGGACCCCATTTGAAGATTAGCCAAGACACCCAGAGGTTTCCAGAAGCTTCCACCTCATTCAAATTCAAAAAGGATAAGAGATATACCTTATCAATGAAGATAAATCAAATCTGCAAAGAAGGTGTCCAGATTCAATGTATCTGCAAGATAACCGGAGAAATAAAAGGAACCAAAAGGTAGCATACGAGAGTAACTCCCACCCCCTTGGGCATCCATAATCATACTCTCTCCTCTTTCTCTTCTTTCTCTAATTAATAAAATTTAAAAATTATTTTTGGGTATTCTGGGGCCCTGTTCCAGAACTAGGTTAGAAGAGTGTGAGAGAAAATTGTAATTGCCATGAAGTTCTCAATGAAAACTACATCTTTTGAAATGGAGGAGTAGATCCCTGGATCAGAATGTCAGATGAAGTTAAGTATTTTTTATCATTAATCTATGTGATATTTTTGTCTCTTGCGTATTGATTATAATAATAAATCTACCTTCTGTCATTGACAACCTATGTTATTCAATTTTTTTTATTTGAAAAATACTTTAATCATGGATGTTTTCTTAATAGGTTATTCTTAGATCGAAATTCTTTGATAATCTATCTTTGATTAATATGTGATATTTAGTTAAGTTCATAATTTCATTAGGTGAAGGAGATTTTTGCCTTAAAGAAATTGTGAAAAATTATGCTCTTTGATAGACAAATTATCCGAATCAGAAACATTGATTTGTTTCTGATTTGAAGATTTTTGGGACAAATTTATTTTATCTATTGCATAGAATGATTGTGGGACTACTTAATGGATTCATGATATTCTGATATGCATTTTCTCATATTTTATTGTTGCACTCTAGATCTAGCATTTTCTCAATCTTATTATTTTTTTTTCTTTTCTTTATCTCTCTTGTCATTATCATTGATTAAAAAAAAATCAGATTTTGAATTTTAACTTAGTAGTACTCCCTGTGGGATTCGACCTGCACTTACCATTGTCTCAAAAGGACAGCTGCGCACTTGCAGTATTAAAAGATTGAATTTAAATTCACATCAAGTTTTTGGCGCCGTTGCCGGGGAGCGAAATCTAAGTTTTTGTTGAAAATCTGATTTTTTTTATTTTTATTAGATTTTTATGCATGCTCATATCTAGGTTGCATTAGTTATTTAGTCATCTAATTTGCATTAGTAGTGTTCTTTGCAATTAGTATTAGTTAGTATTTCTCTTTGCTAAGTTTTTAGACTTTTCTGATTTTTCAAAAATTTCAGATATTTTTTATAATTAATTAAATTTTCGGAATTAATGATTAATTAAAAAAAACCAAATTCTTTTGAGGGATTTATTTTAATTCCGAATTTCAGTAAATAAAAAGAAAAAAAAAGTTATTTTAGATTGGTTTAACTAAAGTCTTGACTAGATTAGAATTAGTAAGATAGAGTTTAAAATATTTAGGACTAGTTGTTTTGATTAATATGCTAACCTTTAAATTCTAAAATTAGGTAGTTAGAAATTTTAAAATTCTATCTCTTAAGTTGTTTAGATTAGTTAGAGTTTTAAAATTTTAAATTTGAATTGGATAAGATTGGATTTCTTATAATTGAAAACTTTTTGAAAACTCTAACCACATCTACACACTTGTTGGATAATTTAGAATTTCTGATTTTTTTATTTTGTAGTTAGAATTTTTGATTTGTTTTAATAACTTAGAATCCACTTTGGATAGATTTTTTATTAACTTGGTGTCTTATGAATTTTCTTATTTAAAAAAAAATTAGGATAAGATAGAATTTTGAGTTGATTTGTTAACTTAGGATTTACTAACAAGAGTTTCTTTTAAATATCTTACCTTGTAAGAGGAGAGTTGCACAAAAACAGGAAACTGCGTGGATTTGCTCTAAGCAAACAAGTTGCTCTCAGAATTGCTAATAACAAATTGCTCTCAGAACTGCAAAATTTGCCAAAAAAAAAAGAGGTCAAGCTTACACAGTTTAAGGATTAGCGTGGGCCCGCTGTAAGAGTTTCTAAACTTTACCCCATGAATCTTTTGCTTGCAAGTGGGGCCTGGGTGATTTAAATTTCAGCAAGTATGATTGTGTGATTGACACACTAAGTAAACTGGACCCCACACACTTAGTTAAGGGCAATTGACCCCAATAAGATAAGGACTGGATTTCATCACCAGATCCTTGCCCAATTAGGCTTAACCACCTCTCACATAGTAACCTAAACATTGATTAAAATCAAGTAGAAACGAGACCATAGGACTCGAGCTCATTAGGACGAAGACCACAAAAGGTTGCACCAGTTGCGCTCTTTGGTCAAGTTGATGTCTAGGTAAGTCTTGTCCCTACCAAAAAGGGTGACAGTCTCTGTTCTAGGAGTTTGGTTCTTAAGGGGGACCCTTGCCAAGCGCATTGTGACCCCGCCACTCATCCTGGGGACTTACCTGGTTGATTTGGCTTCATAAAACCGGATTGGAGGCTTTAGTGCACTCTTCAAACCAGTTAGGAGTTGTCTAATGATTAGGCTAACCCTAGGATAATTTCTTGTGCTCAATCTTTGTGCTTGACTGCTTGTGCATCATCTAGTAAGACCATTAGGGCCCCGCATATAGATTAGGCTTACATTTCTTTAAGGTTGAACCCGATGCATGCGCTCTAGACCTGAGAGAGAGAAATTATGGGTACACAAGAGTAAGAGGTTAGTTAGGATAGAGCCCGAATTACCCTTAACCGTTGTCGGAAAGTCTTCCATCTTTGAAGAAATTATTAGGATGGCTGATCAAGTGGACCCACCCATGACTTTGAAGGACTACATGTACCCCACCAGGACAACTCAACCGTCCTGCATCACCCTGCCTCTGACCAATGCCACATTTGAGTTGAAATCTGGCATAATTCAGAAGCTCCCAGTATTTCGTGGGCTAGACCAAGAAAACCCATATCAACATGTTAGAGAATTTGAGGACATTTGCGGGACCATGAGAATCAATTACATGACTGAGGGGGCCCTTAAACTTAGATTATTTCATTTTTCCTTAAAAGAGAAGGCTAAAGCTTGGCTTTACGGGGTCCATCATTGCATGGGCCAAGCTAGTCGAAGAATTTTACAAAAAAATCTACTCCAAGCAAAAAACCGCTTCGATTAGGCAGGCCATCAGTGGATTCCATCAAATGGAAGGGGAGACACTTTACAATTATTTGGAACGATTCAAGGACCTCTTAATCAGATCAAATGGAAGGGGAGACAATTTACAATTATTTGGAACGATTCAAGGACCTCTTAATCCAGTGTCCCCACCATGGATTTGAAAAAATCCGATTAGTCCAAATTGTGTATGAAGGCATGGATTACCCAACCAAACAAATGGTGGAATCTTTCTGTAGTGAGAACTTTACACAGAAAATGACAGAAGAAGCTTGGACATTTTTGGAAGATACCGCTGAAAACACATTGCAGTGGGCCCCTACCAAGAGGGAGCCCATCAAATCCACCATTCCTGAAAAGGGGGGGATGTTCAAGATTGAACCCAAAATTGAGGCAGAGGCCAAATTAGCCACTCTAGTAAGGAGAATAGAGGCCTTAGAGCTGAACCAAAAGCCCACTCCAAACACTTTGGAGTCATTAAGATATAATCAGGCCATGAATGGAGGGATTGACCTAACAACTTTGGGTCAGATCAAATCTGTTGAGGAGGTTAATGCGCTATATCAAAACACTTGTTTTGATAATCGTCAGAGGTATGACCCGTACTCTAACACATACAATCCAGGTTGGAGGGACAACCCGAACTTTTCTTGGACCAAAGGCCCAACTCAAGGTGGCCCATCTCAGTCCACTCAATTTCAGCCTAATCAATCTCAAGTAAATGCCCCACCCGGTTTTCAAAAACCCAACTTCAGCCCCAGTGCATTGACCCAAAGAGTAGATTCGTTAGAAGAGGCCATGAAACTCATGTCTCAAACCACGGCCCAATTGTCTCAGAGTACTGCTCAATTCCAGCAGACCACTACTCAACTTTTGAATGGCCACACTCAAACCCTTGCAAAATTGGAATATCAAATGGGCCAACTGGCCAACTCCATCAGTGCCAGAGACAAGGGAACCTTCCCTAGTCAACCCGAACCTAATCCCAAGGGCCAAGTTGTTCATGATCCTAAAGGAAAAGGCCCGGAACAAGTTAAATCCATAATCACCCTTAGGTCGGGTACACAAGTGTGAGACCCCGACCCGAGTGAACTCGATTAGTGTTAATTGAGTCTTGTGTTAGACTTAAGCGTGATTAATAGTCTTTGACTAAGTTGGGTTTGGAATAACTTTTGATATAGTTTTGGGGAATTTTGAGTGCCTTGGTGACTAGTGGGGCCCTTTGGGGGTTCCCTTTATGACTTTGCATTTACCTGTGGGATTTTTCAGAATTTTTTTGATTTGTGTTTTTATCCTATTTCATCTATCTCGTTAATCCCGACAACTTCCATGTTGATCCCGTCCCCGTTCGAGACCCCGAAACTTGACTTTCCTAGCCTTGAGGGCAAAACAGTCATTTTACACCAAATCTGTACCAAAAACTTGATATCCCCGAAACCCGCGAAACATATACTTTTTGGAAACTAGATATTTTGCCGATCATTTCTTCCTTCTTTGTTGAATTCATTTGAAGTCCCGAAAACCATGATTTCAGCCCAAAGAGATTTTCTAGTGGTGGGACCCATTCTCACTTGCTTATATAAGAGGAACCCATCTCCCTTCTCTTCCATCTCCATTTTCCAGCACAAAAGGCAGCCTAGGGTTTTCTCTTGCAACTTTCTCTTCTTCTTCTTGCTCTCTCCATCTCCAATCCACACCAAACTTGCATCAATCAAGAAATGGAGGTTATCATTCTCTTCCCCACTTTGCAAGCTTCCTTTTGATACCATTTGTTGAGAAATCCACCAACTTTGAGATCTTCATTGAACTAACTCTTTCCATTTGGAGACCTTACAAGTAAGAAATCTTCTCCATCTCCTAGATTTGTATTCTTTTAGTCCTTGAGAAGCTCCATTTTCATTATTGTGAGTTCTATCTTCTCCATTCTTGGTTAGACCCATTTTAGGGTTTGTTTTGGGGGTTTTTTCTTGTAGCTTGGATTTTGAGCTTGAGAGGTGATTAGAGACTTGGATTTGCTTGATTAGAGATCAAAGGCAAGTGGATGAATGGATAAGTTTTTGAACATTTACATGTTTCATGGAAATCTCTTGTTTTACACTATTGGTTCTTAATGATTTTTACATGTGTTTTCATAGTTTTCCTTGCCTTGATTTCTGTTACTTTTGAAATACATATTGATGAGTTGATTTCTCTATTATACATCTTAATAAATGTATCCATTATGTTATTAAAGTGTAGATGAATCTTATGGATAGTGGTTTTCTTTTCTTTGATGTTTGAATGTGAAGAAGAATGTGTTTGGATTTAATGTTCATTGAAGTTTTGATGGGAGTTTTTTTTTTAAGTATGTTGACGTTTGAATGGATGTTTGTTGAAGCAAGGAGAAGCTCAGTTTGTATAAGAGTGCAGGTGGAAGAGAAAGGAGGGAAAAGATATCAGAAAAATCCAGCAGAAAATAGGAAATTTCGGATACCTGGGTGGTTTCTGCCTCCTGGCGTCCGGACGCTAAGAGACAGAGACCTTGGGCGTCCATTCTGCTTCCGGGCGTCTGGACGCTGGGTTTTTGGCGTCCGGGCACCGGGAACCTGCAAGGGGGGGGGGGGGGGTAAAAATGGGCCACTTTGAAACGCCTATAACTTTTGATTCCCATGTCGGATTTGGGAGTTTCATATACTGTTGGAAAGCTCTTGAAGCATGGAATCCAATGGTATACTTATCTTAGTGATCAAAGATTGAAAAATGAAGTGGATATTTGAATCAATGAAAACCAGTATGTGATTAAGAGTTTTTAGCTTGATATTGTGCATTTGAAAATCCGAAATGTTGTTTACCTTCAGGGGCACCAATCCGCTTTTAATTTCAACATTTGGGTTTCAATTACACAAGAATCAAATAAAAGGTCTTACATATATTTGATGAGCCCGTTTTGAAATCTCGATTTGACACGAAGAATATCGTTTTGCACCTGTTTTGATTTATGAGTTAGAGAATTTCGTATATTTTCTCTATAAATTGATTTGAAATAGATTTGAGTGGTTCGCCGCGTTTAAAAATATCAATAGGGCTGCTCGTTTGAATTGCTCGATATTGTTCATTTATAATTGTTCAGAGTAGTTCCCTTTATCGATTTGAAATGTATTGCCCGACATGAAATGACAGTTATGCCTTTGATCATTCTTACACTGCCCTTTTATTTACTTGCACTTGATTTACTTGCACATGTCTCGATTTGTATTTGACCTACGAGTCGGCACCACTAAGCTTGGATAACCTCATTGGTCTGATCCATCGACTTGGAGATCCCCCTCTTGTCCCGCCAGCTGCAGTTTGGATCCCGCTACCCGGTTATTACCGTGGTCTTGTCCCGATGCCGCAGATTGCTACTGTGGTTCCCGATGCCTGGCTCGCTACCGTGGTCATGTATAGTATATGTATATGTATTTATAAGATCCACTGTTTCTCCTCACCTTGAGTGACTGAGATCAGTGTCTAGTTATTGCTCTGTCACTTTAGTGATAGAGGACCTAACTTCGTGTGGTTGCCACCTTGCTTGCTTCCCGATTTCCTTGGATACCGTACATGTTTTATACTACATTTATGTTTTCAGTAAATGATTCGTTTCTTTTATGAAAGTTATTGATTGAATAGGTTGAATGCTTTTACAGACGTTTTACATGAATATATGATTTGTCAGATATCCATGTTTTACACCCGTTTTACATGAATACATGATTTGTCAGATATACATGGTCTTTCCACCCGTTTTAATTATATGAAGCATTTGATCAAATAACATGATTTATCACATGTTTTATTTTTCAGCATATTTATTATCTTTTCACCCACCTACCCGACCGTCGTGTCTGACCCACTATTTTGGTACTCAGGTCCAGATTTCTTTATCCCGAGCTGAGTGCTTTTGTTGGCTGTGGAGCCATGAGTTGCAGGTTGTTTTGTTGGCTATGTCATATAGACATTGGGCTTGACATCGGAGCTACGTCATAAATGGGATAGTGGTTAATAGCTTATTGTTGTATGACTTTTATTAGCCTTTCTTGGGATTCTTAATTAATGTATATTGATAATTTGTAACTTGAACATATGTGGGAATGCTTATCCTGTTACTGTCAGCTCTGTATTTCATTGTGATGGTTTACTCTAGTCTGATATGGTTCTTGATATAATAGCTATATGCTAGGGGTTGAGTGCGTCGCGAAATCCGATGGCCACGGACTCCGGGTCGCAACACCACGAAAGCTTCCACAAAATATTCAAAATGTGTTGTCTTCACACACGCGGATCTTGGGAGAAAAATATATTTATGCATAATCCCATTCGCGCCCCCGAGGTTCTGGTTTGGGGGCGTTACAATAGGTTGATAACAAGGTCAAACTACCCAAGGAACCTGAGGAAAAATCAAGTAAGAAAGTGGAAACTGAGGAGCCAAGTGTGAATGCTGAACCCATATTAGAACCAGAGAGCCCAGTCAATACTGAACCATCACCTAGTGAGCCCACTCCTAGGACCTGTGTTCCTAAGGCACCATACACACAGAGGCTACGCCCAGCAAAATCAACCGTTCAGTTGGATAAAATGCTAGAAGTATTCAAACAAGTGCGGAGTAATATCCCACTACTTGATGCTATCCAACAAATTCTGGCCTATGCAAAATTTCTAAAGGACCTTTGCACCATCAAAAGGACTACCAATGTGCCCAAGAAGACTTTTCTAGCCCAACAAGCTAGCTCAATCATTTCCTGTCCAACCCCGATCAAATACAAGGACCCAGGGTGTCCTACCATTTCTTGCCAAATAGGGGACCATCACATAGAGAAAGCTTTGCTAGACTTGGGTGCAAGTGTGAACCTTCTTCCGTACTCTGTTTATGAAGAATTAGGTTTGGGGCAGTTGAAAAGGACACATGTGACCTTGCAATTGGCCAATGCATCAATTTGATACCCCAAGGGGGTAGTTGAAGACGTTCTTATCATAGTCGGAGACTTTGTGTTTCCTGTCGATTTTGTTGTCTTGGATACCAAACACACATCTGGGGCTGATCCCAAAATTCCAATAATCTTGGGGAGACCATTCCTTGTCACCTCAAATGCCTTGATCAATTGTAGGAATGGAGTGATGCAAATTTCTTTTGGGAACATGACAGTCCAAGTGAACATTTTTAATGTCACTAAGCAACCTCTTAATGAGGATGATGGGGTTTCTGAAGTTAGTTACATTCATGAATTGGTGGAAAATCACTTATCCCATTTGAAACTTGAAGATCCACTAGAGGCTTGTCTGGCCCACTTTGGAAGTGATTTTGATGTAGATGGACATATTGAGGAAGTCAATGCACTGTTAGATTCAACCCCATCCATGGATTGCTCCAGGTGGCAACCAAAGCATGAGATTCTAACTCCATCTGCTTCCCCACCTGTCCCATCGATTGTAGAGCCCCCTAAGTTAGAACTCAAGAAGTTGCCAGATACCTTGAAATATGTATTTTTAGGCCCGCTAGAAACCCTTCCAGTGATTATAGCTTCAGACTTGGACCCTGTCCAAGAGGAAAAACTCGTGAAAATTTTGGATGAACACAAGGAAGCTATAGGGTGGTCCATTGCAGATATCAAAGGAATTAGGCCATCTGTGGTCCAACATGAAATCCATTTGGAAGAAAATTCAAAAACTTTTCGTGAACTACAAAGGCGACTGAACCCTGCAATGAAGGAAGTTGTTAGGTCGTAAAATGTTAAAATTACTTGATGCAGGAGTGCTTTACCCCATATCTGATAGTGCATGGGTGAGCCCGGTTCAAGTGGTACCAAAGAAATCCGGAATAACAGTGGTTCAAAATGAAGGCAATGAATTGGTACCCACTCGGATACAAACTGGATGGAGGGTATGAATTGATTATAGGAAGTTGAACTTAGTCACTCGAAAAGATCATTTTCCCCTCCCATTCATGGATCAGATTCTCGAAAGGCTGGCCAGTCATGCTTATTATTGTTTTCTTGATGGTTATTCTGGTTACAATCAAATTCCAATTGCACCCAAGGATCAGGAAAAGACCACCTTCACCTGTTCGTTTGACACTTTCGCTTACAGACGCATGCCCTTTGGGCTATGCAATGCACCTGCCACCTTTCAAAGGTGCATGTTTGATGGGCCCGATTTCCTTCCTTTCCTCTCCCATCCGTCCACGGGGTCGCTGAGAGGGCCGAATGGAGGGAAAAAAGGGGGAGAAAGGCGGGCATCAACATTTTTGTACGGGTATGCCAGATTTTCTATTCTACTTGGAATTTAGAAATGGTAATCCGGAGATCCACCTTTGCAAGTAGAAAGGAAATCAATCTTTTTTCTAACTTTCCATTGCACATATATTTAAGAAAAGAGACAAGGTTTTTTTTTTGAATGCCGTGAGGCGATTTTGTGCCGTAGAAGGCGATTTGTGCCGTGAAAGGCGATTTACAAATCTTATCAAAATGAGAGACAAGAATTGTGAGTTTTTTGTCTCTTAAAGAAAATACAAAATACAACGAAAAAGTAAAAAAAGGAATTTGACTTCTCAGGAAATTGTGGGGTCACGTTCAGATCGACGGTCGAAAGTCATGTATGGACTTCGCCATCGTCCTTCAAATGAGAAATACGATGCTTTGATTCTTTTGGCTTGACTTGGATTTCAGTTTTTTTAGAGGATAAGGACCAAGGGAAGGTCCTATATCCAATAAAAAAAATGAAGAGACTGGCTGAAAAGCCGCGTCTAGGCCATATTGAATAGGAGAAGAGAGGGCTCTGCCTTGGGGGGGGGGGGGGGGGGGGAGTGCCCCCCAAGGGACTTCAGTCACCTTGTGGTGTTTATTGCAGCAGGGTTTCTTCAGAGCTTCGGGGAATTCTGAACGATCTTTCTGGCTGATTTTTCTTCGATTTTTTCTAGATCCGTTCTTCTTGGAATGATCTCCTATTTATAGGCCTTTGGTAGCCATTAGGAGGGTTTATGAGCATTGATGGCTTTAAAGCTTCATGATGGGAGGAGTTACAAGTTTTTATTTCTTGATTTTGTAACTCCTTTTTCCTTGAATCTGATTGGCCGATGGAGAATGATGGGCTTTTAATTGCCTTTAATCTCCATGATGAGAGGAGTTTCATAGCTTTAATGCCATGATGGCTTTGACTTGTAACTCCCATTTCCTTGTTTCTGATTGGGTCGTCCAAAATAATGAGTTAATGACTGCATTTAGTTGGGTCAATTAACAACATTAAGTAGTCGTCGGGGATTTGAAGAGTTGCGGGCCGTGCCGCGTCTTTTGGAATTCTTCTTACGATGATCGACGATGGATCTTCATGTTGATCAAAGTCGGATGATCATGCAACTTTAGACATAAATTGCTAAGAGCGGGCTGATACCATCTGTTTTGTCGATTTCTCGATCGGTTAGATAGAAATTGTACTTTTTTGGTCGGCTGGTTGGCGTCTTGGCGATCTTGGAGCAATCAATGACTGATTCCATGCTTTTGATGGTGGATCCGTGATGTTGACGAAGATCAGTCGTTTCTGAGCATCAAAGATCAGATTTTCAGGAAATCACAGGGGCTGGAACTCCCAAAACGCGAAGAGGATTGGAAAACGGGCCCTCCAGCGGAAATCCGGCGACCATGGGGCAAGGTGGCCAGCGATCGTGGGCCATGGTTGCCTGCTACCATGGGGGAATTTTTTTCCCCTTTGGTCGCCGTTTTGTCGACCGTTTTTCGAGCTTTTTGTTTCTTTTTTTCTCCTGTATTTTTCTTGACATTTTTCCTCATTTTCTGGCTTGATTCTCCTGAAGAAAACCTGACAAGAAGCCGGGCAAATCGGAGCACAAAGTTTCCTATTTTTTGGAAAAGCCGAAGACTTTGTGGTCGATTTTCCGTCAAGAGTCGAAACTAGGTCAAACAATGTCGAAATGACCTGAAATTTGAGGTGAAGCCTCCTGAGCAGTAAATAGGACCAACCATGGGCTTTGGTTTGAGTTTTGAAGCCATTTGGGGTCCCGTCGCTGTTAGGCTTGATCTCACCGTGAGGAAGATGTCGCACTTTGATGTGCGGTTAACCGATGTCCGATTGACCTAAAATTTGATAGGGAGCCTATTGGAGTCATTTTGAGATGATCCATTAGCTCCGATGTTGATGTCATGGTCCCGGGGTGTTCCGCCGCCGGTAGCCTTGATTTTCTTTCGAAGCGTGAAGGTCGGGTCAAACGTTGTCGGAATGACCTGAAATTTGACGTGCAACCCTTTTGAAACATGTTGAAGCCGCCCATGTGCTCTGTTTGATGAGTAATGGTCCCGATGGTTCTCGCCACTGAGGGGTTTGATTTTCTTTCGGAGTGTCGAAGTCGGGTCAAACGTCGCCGGAATGACCTGGAATTTGACGTGGAGCCTTTTGGAGGTATTTTGAGACCATCCGTAGGTTCAGATCGAAGTTTTGATATCTTCGACGCCCCGCCGCCAGGAGCACCTGTTTGGCTACTGGAGGAGCAGAGTTAGGCCAAATGATGTCGGAATGGCCTGAAACTTCTTGTGAACTCCTCTTTTGGTTGTCTTGAAGGATCTTGCAATTTTTGTTTGATTCTGACAAGATTTGATGCTTGAAGTAGCATTGCCCGTTTGTAGTAGGATGCGGCTTCTTGATGTTGAAGAGGCAAAGTGACATTTTTGGTGTCAACAAATGCCCCTTCGAGGTATAGCGACGAGTAGCTTTTGGAGTCAATGTGCCTCGAAGAGAATCTTGAAGGAGAGCTTCTGACTTGACCAAGAGTCTTTGAGCATTTTTTTTATAGCCTTTTTGAGTTTCCAAGGGGATTTTATGGTAGTGGGAGAGATCACGTACCATCTCAAGGCAAAATTTTGAAAATGACATGAGGGAGTTGGATTTTGGGTGTTGGATTTTGGTTTCTCCTTTTGACCCTGTGAACCTAAGGGCTTTATGTGGCGAGGTGGTCAAGAGGGTTTTTGGTTTTTGACCTTGTGATCTAACAAGTTGTATGTGGCAAGGTAGGGGGCCGGGGTTTTATTTTTGGATTTTGACATTGTGATCTAACAAGCTGTATCTGGCAAGTTGGGGGGTCAGATTTGGTTTTGACCTTGTGACCTAACGAACTGTATGTGGCGAGCTAGGGGGTCAGGATTTTTTTGGTTTTGGCCTTGTGACCTAACAAGCTTAAGGGGCTCTGAGCTCCCTCAGGCTCCTTCCTCCATCTCCAGTTTTCCTGCCGAAAACCCCAGCCTCTCCTCAAACCCTCCTTCTCCCCATCTTTCCAATCCTATTCCTAACCAAGCAGGGCAGCATTCGGCCCTGCCCTCCCCGCCTTCAGCTCTGCCCTCCCCGCTGTCTTCTTGGGATCCAGAGCAGCTTCAGTTGCTTCAGAACCACCTGGATAGCCTCTGCCAACCTCCTAATGGCCACTCCCCTAGGCTCATCCCTCCGGCCGCCAATGCCCCCAAATCTTATGCCAGTTGTCTCTCCCCCTTGGTTTTTTCCCATCCCCCTGCTATTCCCCCTACGGTTTGGATAGAAGGGAAACTTACCATCAGGATTCCTCAGCAGATGGTCTCCACCAGTAAAGAGTCTTTTTCCTTCTCTGCCATTGGGAAATTTGTGGGTAGAAGACCCTCCTTGGAAGACCTGGAGAAATGGGTTTCCTCCTCTTGGCATCTCTCTAGGCCTTGCCTCATGTCTCTCACTGAAAAAGGTAACTTTATTTTCCGATTTAACTCCCAGGAAGACAGGGACGGGCAGGTCTGCCAAAGCCCCCTCCAGATGGACAGAAAGAAACTCCTTCTTCGTCCCTGGTCTCCAGGTCAGGATGAAAGCTCTTGGCCTGCGATATCCCCAGTTTGGATTTGTCTAAAGGGCCTTCCTTATCACTGTTGGAGCAGTGACATCCTGCTCTCAATTGCAGCCTCCATAGGCAAGCCTCAACGCCTTGATGATACAACCGCCAAGCAGAGAATGCTGAGTTTTGCCAGAGTCCAGGTCCTCATGGATGTAGCCAAGCCAGGTCCTTCCCAACTAATAGTTGAACTGGGCGGGGATGAGACTGTCGAAGTTGCGGTTCAGTATGAGAGGATACCTTGCTCCGAATGCCTCTCAGCAGGCCACCTTTCCAGTAAGTGCCCTTTCCAAATGCAACCTGGTTTGCTGAAGACCCCCATACCAGCAGCTCGTTTGATCACTCCTCCTTTAGTAGCCTCTCAATCCCCTTCTGTAGCCTCTCAACCTCCTTCATCAGTCATCCCTCAGGACTCTCATCCTCCTCTGGTTAATCCTATCACTATGAACCCTACCTTCCCGGATCTTCCTAGTGAGTCAAGTCTCCCTGCGAACCCAGTCCCTGGAATCGTGGAGGATACCCCAGCTCCGGAATTAGAGTGCTCCAACCCATTCTCTATCCTAGAGCACGAATCTATAACTGTCCCCTCCTCCTCGTCCTCCCAGACCATGCAGGTCACTCAAGCTCAAAGGGAGGGGAACAGTAATCCGGAGACAGTTGTTTCCCCTGTCTCCAATTACCCTATTTTAATCTCTACCCAGCTAGGCACCTTGGTAGTTGACCTCTCCCCTTATAAGGTTAAATCAAAATCTAACAGAAAATCCTAGCTCAGAGGACCTGTTTCTTCAGGCCCTAAAACAAGGAGCTCTGCTGGCCCTCCCCCTCCCCAGTTTAATTAATGTTTAAGGCCCTGTATTGGAATTGTAGAGGGATCAGTAATACCCCTACTATAACAATGTTCTTCCATCTCTTATCTGTCCATTCCCCTGATCTTATTTTCCTCTCAGAACCAAAGGCTAATTTGGATTCTTTTCTTGCTAAAAGCTCCCCTTCTTTTGGTCTTTTCCCAACCTTTTCCAACCCAAATAATTCTCTTTGGTGCCTCTGTAACCAAAACTCCAAATTCATCTTTTCCTTTCTCGATAGTTCCTCGCAGCACATATCTCTTTCAATTGCTGGTCCTTCCCTTCCTCCCCCTTTATCATTACCGGAGTGTATGGGTCCACTGATTACAGACTCAGGAGAAATCTTTGGAGTTCCCTAGTTAACCGCTCCTCCATAGCTCTTCCTTGGAGTGTGATAGGCGATTTTAATGCTATTCTCCTAGCCAAAGAGAAATTTAGTACCCGTCCCCCCTCCTCCATATCTGTTAAGGATTTCAATGACATGGTGCTGGCTGCAGGCCTTCTGGACCTTGGATTCAAAGGGAATAGTTTTACGTGGGCCAATAATAGGCAAGGGCAGGCTTTTGTTGCGGCAAGACTAGACAGAGTTTTCTCAAACTCTTATTGGCTAGACTCTTTTGATGATCCTATAGTGAGCCATCTCCCAAGAATAGCTTCTGATCATAGTCCCATTCTCCTGTCCCATAGGAAAAGTCTTTCCTTCAAAAATATCCCTTTCAGGTTTGAAGAAAAATGGCTACTTCATGACACTTTCAGAGGAGTGGTTGAATCCAGCTGGGCCTCCCCCTTCAGTGGAACCCCTCAATTCATTCTAGCTCAAAAGCTCAAGTATCTCAAGCACAACCTCAAGGCCTGGAATAAAGAGGTCTTTGGTCATCTGAAGTCCAAAATTATGGAAGCTGCGCTTTTGGTCCTGGCAAAGCAATCTGCTTTTGAAGCTCAGCCCAGTGACCCTCTCCTCCATGATTTGAACCTGGCAAAAGCAGCCCTCCACAATTGGCTTAATGCTGAAGCAGTTCACTGGAAGCAGAGGGCCAAAATTAACTGGCTTCAGGATGGAGACATGAACACCAAGTTCTTCCACCTCTCTGCGAAATCCAAGGGTATCCGCAAAAGCATAGACAGGATCTCAGTGGATGGGGTCTTACTAGAGGAAGAAGGTCAAATCAGAGCTCATGCCTCCACTTTCTTCTCCAATCTCTTCCAAGCTAATTCGGTGATTCTGAATGAAGCTCTTTTTGAAATGGAAGGCCCATCAGTTACGGATGAACAAAACAATCTTCTTATTGCCATTCCCTCTCCTTCAGAAATTAAAGAGGCTGTTTTCAAGCTCAAAAGAAGTAGCTCCCAGGGCCCGGATGGATTTTCAGGGGCGTTCTTCACCAATTGCTGGTAGATTGTTGGAAATGAGGTGGTAGGGGCTGTCACTCACTTCTTCAACTCAGGTCACATTTTGAGAGAGTCTAATGCTTTTTTCCTTTCCCTTATTCCCAAGAAATCCTCTCCGGAGACCTTCTCAGATTTTCGCCCTATAAGTCTTCTAACTTTGTCTACAAAATTATCTCCAAGATTCTTCCCCTCCTCATCTCTCCTCCATTCTTCCCCTCCTCATCTCCAACCACCAAGGTGCTTTTGTGAAAGGGAGGTCCATCCATCATCATGTGGCCCTAGCCCACGAGCTAACCCAAAAGCTCAATTCAAAATCCAGAGGTGGCTCAGTTTGCCTGAAGATGGATATATCCAAGGCTTTTGATAAGCTGCAGTGGAGCTTCCTCCTCAGGGCCCTAAAGTTTTTCAACTTCTCTCCGGTTTGGATAAATATGATAAAAGACCTTATCAGCTCCTCCAAAGGTTCAGTCCTGATTAATGGCAGTCCTACTGGCTTCTTTAGTTCTTTTTGTGGTCTGTGCCAGGGAGATCCTTTATCCCCCTACCTGTTTATCTTAGTAGAGGAGATCCTTAGTCTTCAGCTTGGAGCTCTTCAAAAGGCAGGAGCAATTGAGCCAATTTCATCGGTTCCCTCCACTCCCTGTCACCTTCTCTACGCAGATGATATTCTGATTTTCATCAAAGCCTATAAGCGTAGTCTGAGGAGTGTAAACGAGCTCCTTGTCTCTTACCAAGCTTCGTCAGGTCAGCATTTCAATCTCCAGAAGAGTCAGCTGATTGTTGGTAAGTGCCCTTCCAGGAGAGCTCGTATGGCTTCTGAGGTTCTTAGCATCCAGCTGGCTTCTCTTCCTTCTACCTACCTGGGAGTTCCCATTTTTTTGGGTACTTCCAGACACTCCCATTTCAATAAGATCCTGGACTCCATCAGATCGAGGTTGGCTGGCTGGAAATCTAAATGCCTTTCTTTTGCAGGCAGATTAATCTTGGTCAAGCATGTCCTCTCAGCAATTCCCATTATATCTCCCTTGCAGTTCCTATTCCAAGTAAATCTTGTCTCCAGATGGAGCGTCTGATGCGCAACTTTCTCTGGTCAGCTAGTCCAGAGAAATCTAGTAGCCAGGTCAATTGGGGTCAGGTTTGTCTGCCGAAAGCTGAAGGTGGTCTTGGTCTGCGCAGAGTCAAGGATTTTAATGAGGCCTGTTTGCTGAAGCTTGGATGGTCTGCAGTCATTTCCTCCTCCCTTTGGGCTAATTGGTTCAGATCTAATTATCTGAGAAGTGCCTCAATCTGGTCCTCTAAAACCTCTAGAGGAGGATCCTGCATCTGGAAGAGAATCAGGTCCCTAGCTTGCCATCTTCAGAGTGGCAGCTCGTGGATCATTGGAGATGGGCTTTCTATCTGTATTTGGTATGATAATTGGATTGGTAAGGATTCTATTGCTTCTAGATTTCCCCAATTTCTCTTCTCAGGTTCGGACCTATTGGCAGACATTATTTTCAACAACTCCTGGAGAGTTCCCTCTCATCTTCCTTCGGAGATCTATGACTTCCTTCTTCATTCTACAAGTCAAATTCCCTTAGGGGGCTCGGTCCCAGATTCTCTCCTCTGGAAAGGCAGGCCTTCAGGGAGTCTCTCTCTCAAAGAAGTCTGGAACCTGATCAGACCCAGTCAAGCAGAGGTGCCCTGGTCAGGTCTGGTCTGGAACAAGATGATGAATCCCAGGCTGGCCTGTTTCAGCTGGCGCCTCCTTCTCAGGAAAACTCTAACTGACAGCAGGTCAAAGTGAAGAGGTTGGGCTATGGCTTCCAGGTGCTGCCTCTATCTCAGCCAGGAAGAAGATGACCTCCACCTCTTCTTCTCCTGCCCGCTGGCTTGTCAACTGTGGTCCTGGATTCTCAGCCTTGGAGCTCACTTCCCTGCCCCCCTGGTCTGTGTCTTCCATATGGCTCTCTCTCGCCCATGGAGAAGCTGCTCTTGGTAGGAAAGTTGCTGCTGTCATCTTCTTTCAAGTAATCTCTACTCTCTGGTCTCTCCGGAATGACTCTAAGCACCGCAACCTGAAGCCCTCGCTGGCCAGAGCTAAGTTCTTCTGCTCGGATCGTTTGAGAGGTCTTCCTAGCTCCATGCCAGGTTCTGCCATTTCTCCTTCCCATCCAGTTCTTAGAGGCTTGGGTCTGATCTGATTCCAGCTCTGTCTCTGGATTCGCCCTTGCTTGTTTTTGTGTGTGCTGAGCTGTTGGCGTGGTGGCTGGCAGTGGTCTGGGAAAGGCCCTCTTTCTGGGGCCTTTCCATTAGGAGTTTCCTTGTTCTGTTCGGGGGCTGGTTGAGGAGTTCAGCTTAGTCTTGGCAGGCTCTTTGAGGGTTGGCAGGGTTTCTTTTGGGCTGCTGTCAGTTAGGGCCTGGTTCTGGGAGCTGGGCTTTCTCGTAGCCTCGCAGCTGTTTTGCAGGGGAGTTCTTCCTTGGTGCTGTCCTCTCTTAGCTGCTGCTTCTTTTGCAGCTCTGGGGCTCTGAGGTGCTATGGAGTTTCCCTCTATTTTTGTTGGGTTAGCTTTAGCTTCCCTTGCTTTGGAGCTCTGTTTCTGGTTTGGTTTTTTTTTTTTTTTTTTTCCTTCCAGTTCTGGGTTGGCTTCTTCTGGTTGTTGTCTTTTTTGGCTGTATTCTTTTTCCTCCTTGTCCTCGGGGCCCTGCCCTGTTTTTCGCTCTTAATACAAATTTACCAATTAGCGAAAAAAAAAAAAAAACCTAACAAGCTTTATGTGGCAAGTTAGGGGACCAGAGTTTGGTCTTTTATGGATTGTCTTTTTCAAGATTTTGGCTTAATTTGGTTCATGAGGTTGGATGGTTTGGTTTTTTGGAAACTCATGAGGCTTGGATTTTCTTTTGTGTGGTCCAATCAACTCAAAAGAGGCATGGAACCAATTTGTATGCTCTTGGTAAGAGGAATTTTTGAAAGGAAGCCCTTTTTAGTGCCTAGGTGGTCAAACCTGACTCATGTGGGCTAACCCATGGAATCTTAAGCTTTGGAGATGGCTTAGATCTCGCATGGCGTCATTTTGTAAAGAATATCTAAAATATCTCTTTTGGATAGAGAATATCTAAAAATATTCTTACTTGGAGAGAATCTCTCAAGTTTCCTTTCTTTTGGGAGAGATTTTCTCAAAGTATCTCTCTTTGGGAGAGAATATCTCAAATCTCCTTTCTTTTGGGAAGGTTGCTATTTTTTAGCACTTACCTCCTTTCTTTTCTCCTTGTTTCCTCTTTTGATTTGCTCTCTTCTATAAAAGCAAGGGGAGATTGGATCTTTGCTTCTTTGCTTTCTTTCTTTGCAAGAGTCTTCAAGAGTGCTCCAAGATCAAGAATTCTTCTTCTTTTTCGAAAATCTTCAAGCTTTTCTTCTTCTTCTCCATCAATGTCTTCAAGTAAGTTTTCTTCCTTCACAAGAAACTCCATGTAGAAGTAGAAATTACCTTCTTTTTCTTTTCTTTCTCCTTTTTTTCTTTCTTTTTCTTTTTCTCCACGTGTTTTCTCTTTTTTTTTTCACGTGCTGCCTCTTTCTGTTTTTT
Source organism: Cinnamomum chago (assembly GCA_038049695.1). Taxonomy (NCBI): domain Eukaryota; kingdom Viridiplantae; phylum Streptophyta; class Magnoliopsida; order Laurales; family Lauraceae; genus Cinnamomum; species Cinnamomum chago. The sequence continues at coordinate 97,095,202 of CP142453.1, read as the reverse complement.
TTTTTGCACGTTTTTTTTTCTTTCTTGGCTGTACGGACAGGTTCGTACGAACCTGGCCGTACTGCCATGTGGCAGTGGGCCACAACCTGTTGGCCATTTTTTTTTTGAGGGAATTTGTCTCTTTTTTTTTTTTTTTTGCTTCTCTTTTTTGCTCACCAAAATAATGAGGTTTATGCATTCCAAGATGTTCATGCATATTTTTTTCTTTCTTTTTTTTTTTTTTGATGCATCAAGTTAAAAGGCTAGAATCTCTAGGTCAAGTCAACATGAATTTTGACTTTGACAAAGTTTGATTGGTTTTGACCAAGTTGGGTTGGAATTGGTCAAACTTTGGTTAAAGTTTTCCTAGCATCTAATGCATGATTATTTTTTTGAATGCATGCTTTTTAGTAAATTGATTGGGAGCATGATAATGCATACCTGGAAATCTTTTGCAAGTTTTGGGATTTGGAGCTCGCAGCAATGTTAAGCCCTTTCCTGATCTTGCTGGATTTTGAGGAGCTTTGCAAGTTTTGAAGTTTGGAGCTCGCAGCAATGTTGAGCCCTTCTTCTAGCTTGTGGAGATTTGATGAGATTGGTTTGATCTCGCAGCAATGTTTGTTGAGTTCAAAACTTCTTTGATGAGGCTTCATTGAGCTTGCAGCGGTGTTGAGCTCATCTTCAAGCTTCCTATCTTCTTCGGGATGCTTCCCTTTTCTTCGGGATTGTCCCGGAATCATGCCAAAATTTCGCTAGAATTTTTTTAGCAAAATCCTGTCACTTTGATGATTAATTTTTCCTTTTTTCATCCTTTGTAGGTAGTTCCTCCAGAACGAACAAGGGCAAAGAACCTGTTACTGATGCACCTCGTCGGTCTACCCGGTCTCCTAATGTGGCCGTACAATAGGCTTGGGAGAAGGTCCAGTTTGTGGAGAAGAACTTGGAAAAATGCGACTCCCTCAACCGCGATGAGATGAGACAGCGATTGATCGCTCTCAAGGATGAGGAGTTCTACAGAATTATTGTAAGCAACTGTCCTTGGGTCATGGAAGATCAGAGCATTGCGCCCAAGCCTACCTTCTTCTTTGGCAATGCAGTCCCTGACGACTTGACGTACCAAAGAAGGTGTTTTCAGTTCTCTTACACGACTGATGGTGAGGAGAGAACTATTTCTACCCGGTCGACCTTTGATCGGACTGTCTCGATCATGAGTCTTTCTCCCACGTGTCCCAAGAGGGAGGATCCTCCAAGCTGGGTGAAGAGGACCAATGTGATAAAGACCAGGGTTTTTGTTGGCGGTCCTTCCGGATATGCGGAGAAGTCGCCTGTCCATATGGACATGTTGATGCCCTCTAGTGGCTACCAAGGTTCTGACCATCCGTCGGTCAATTTGAGACTGGTCGGCTTTGGCATTTTTTCGGGGTGACGACAGCAGTTGGGTGAAGCCTTTTCAACTTTGTGGCCTTTTCAGTGTTGATTCGAGCTAGGAATCATGGATTGATCACACCCTGCAGGTTGGTGGAGCCATTTTGAAGGAGGCCGGGATCTTCGACGCGGTTCGCGTTTTTCGGAAGACCGTGGTTTTTTCCGATGAGGCCTTCATGGCCATGCTAGAGTCATTCCTTCCGCAAACTAACACCTTCATTGTGATGAACGGTGAGATTGGTTTTACTTTGAAGGAATTAAGCGTCATCACCGGGCTGTCTATCCTTGGCAAACTCTACGAGGAGTTTATGCCTATCAACAGCGTTCTTGAGGAGCAGTCCGAGGAGTTCAGGCTCCTGTACTTTCAGCTCGTCGCCTTCTATGATTTTTTGAAGGAGAAGGAGGGCTCGAAAGTCCGGTGTAGCAGTTGGAAGAATTGTAACTCCAACTTCTTTGACGGCGGAGAGTCTTTTGATGGTATGACCCAAGATGCCAGAGCCAAGAAGCCAGGTTTGAAGAAGATCTCTGTTATGCGAGATGACTTGAAGAAGTTTTTCACCAGTACAGACACCATTTGTTCTGACATTGCATTGCGGAGAGATCTTGCTGTTTACCTCACTTATTAGTTGGGTGAGGCTGTTTTCGCGGGAGGAGATGGAACACACATCAGGCCGCACTGTATTTTTCTGGCTTGTCAGATGGCATTTGGAGAGCGGTTGGCTTTGGTGCCAACTCTTTACTCTTACTTATGTACCGAACTGCAAGCTGCTGCTTTTCTGGTTCGGCTGGGGCTCCCTATGAACAGGGTATTTTTAGCCCATATTTTCTATTCGTGGTATGTTTACCACTGTCCCGGCTTCCATCGCTTAGGAGTTGCACATGATGGTGACCCTTTCATGATTCGGTTGGCTAAAGGGACGACCGTTTTTGAATCTCTTTTGTGTGCCCGTTTGAGGATCCAACAGTTCAGGGACGTCGAGATCGGGCAATCTTCAGTGAAGTTTTTTCCAAGTTTGCGGAAGAAGTCTTTTGACTTTGGTGCCTCCCGTGATTCCACCAGGGCGGGGTCGGGAAGATATTACTCCTCAACCAATGCAAAAAAGGGGTGGCTTTTTAACATACGTGTTGGTACGATGGTGTACCGGAGACACCTTTTTGTTGATATCCAGCCGTATGTTCCCTCGCGTTTCGCGCTGCAGTTGGGCTTCTCTCGAGGCATTGTTGGAGCGCCTTCGAGCATGGTGAAGCGTTTTGGAGGTTTGCAGGACGGGAGGAATGCATGGGCTTTTTACAGTACGGAGGACACTACCGCCATGATTTCCTATCCTGAGTTGCCCACTTTCCGGACTGTTGGCTTCACGAAATGGTTTGCGGAAGCTTTTCAGTGTACTGGTGGCTTTCCAAGAAGGAGCTTGATGTCAAGCAATCTCCAGGGAAGGGTCTTGGTAGATTGGATGGAGTCCGGCGAGAGGAAGTTCTGTCTTTCCTTTCCGAAGAGAAGCACAAGATCGACTTTCTCAGTGAGCAGGACATCATCATACCAGGAGCTGTACAAGAGATACCTAGTGAGGTCTTGGATCAGCTAGAAGAGGAGGAAGCCGAGATCGACGCTTGGATGCAGGCGGAACTAACGAAGGCTTCCATGGAGTCTACTGGGAAGAGCAGACCATCTGGTGAGGAATCAAGCGAAGATCCTAACTTTGAAAATGGGGCGGGTACTTTAAGTAAACCAACCCATAGAAGCAAGAGGAAGAGAGGGTAGCACCGTAACAAGAGATGGCACGATGACTCTCCTGATTCAGAAGTCCCTCCCACCATTGCTGAAGAGTCGTCAGGGGATGCTGATGAGCCTCCGGAAAAGAGGAGTCGAGAGGAAGAAACCATTGATGAAGGTATGATTCCTCCTCTTTCTCTTTCCATTTCTTTCTTTGAGATTTTCTTGTTTTGATTTGCCTTCTCTCCCTTTTTCAGTGGAAGATGATGACTTGATGATGCCTGAGGTTCCAGCCAATGAGACAGTGACGGATCCGGCTTCAGCATCCGAAGAAGAACCGAGGGATCCTAGAGTGATTCCAGAATCTTCACCTGGTACGACTTCTTTGTGTTTTCCTTTTTTGTCTGTGCTGTCATATGCTAACATGTTGCTGAAAGTCCTGGGATCGAAACCCTAGAGGGGGGGGGGGTGAATAGGGTGAGCTACAATATGTGACCAATTATGACAAATTTTAACTTCTTAAAAATAAACTAGTCACAAGTGATGATAAACAAACAAAATGCGGAAGCTAAAAAGAATCACCACAACGCATTCACCATAACACAATGATTTATAGTGGTTCGGCCTCAATGCCTACATCCACTACCGACTTGTGATCCAAACACCCCACCGGATTTCCACTATCTATGCTTTTCAATAGGCTAAGCAATAACCTTTCCAATGTTGTTTTTCTAGGCTAAACAACAACCTTTACAAGATGCTTTTCTAGGCTAAGCAATAACCTTTACACAATGCTTTTCTTAGGCTAAGCAATAACCTTTACAAGAAAAATATTTCTCTTATAGAAGTGTCTACAAAAACACTCAAAGAGATACAATTTAAGCACAATGAATTTGCCTCTAAAATAGGCGGATATGAAAGTGGAAAACTAACTCACACAAACACAAAATGAATGCAAAGATGTATGCTCATGATGTGTGTGTGTGATAACTTCAATCAAGTTTAAAAAGAAAGCTCAATTAATATATGCTTAAATCATTTCAAAGTTTAAGACACATAAAAGATTTGATTGAAGTTTAATGCAAATCACATGTATGAATACAAACTTGTTAATGATATGAAAATCAAAGACTCACAAGTTGTATGAAATTAATTAACCTAACATGTGATGCATGTGTAATGTTGTTTTCAAAACAAAATAAATTTAACTAAGGTTTAAATGAATGAAAACAACAAATAAGAACTCAACCAAGAAAATGAATCATGCTTTAAAAGAAATCAAAGATTTTGGCTAAGCATGATTAAGGAAGATTTTAAAACAACTTGGATTGAAATCAAAGTGAAGAATCCAATCTTAATTAGATCAAAGATTCAACACATCATAGTTATAATGCTAAAATTCATTTACCAATAATTTAAACAAAGCATATAACATATGATTAAGAAATGTAGAGCTTACTTAGAGATTTAACTTCATTAATCCAAGCTTTAGCTCTCCAAATGACCCCTTGGTCTCTCTTAGTTCATCCCCTTTTCCTTGTCTCCAAACTCCTCAAGGATGGCTTAAAATTCTCTACCTTTGGTAAAGGAATGAACTTGAATTTATACCCAAAAAGTGGGTTCCTGCGTCTCCCCGATCGACCTGCCATACCCCCGGTTGACCTGGCCTTCAACGGTAAAAAAACTGACCGTTTGAAAAAGGAGCCAATGGCTCTTTACCCGGTCGACCTGGGCCTGGCTCGGTCGACCTGGTACACTGCGTTTCTGGCCTGGGACCAAAATCCCCTAAACTTGCATTTTTCAAAGTATTTTTATATGGGGACTTTTGGGCCACTGAATCAAGCTTGGAATCATGTTTTAAATCAAACTAAGAGGCTTAAAAACATGAAACATAAAAAGCCTAAAATGATTTGAAAGATTTAAAACTCATAGGCTTGCTTGATTTCTCAAACTTCTCTAAAACAAATGCATCCAAGTTTAAAAACAAAACATGCATAAATCAATACTTTTACAAATCTTAAACACAATGCATGTATAAACCAAGATTTCAAGATTTTCTAAATCAATGCAAGTGTGAAAATTCAAATGGTGCTAATATGATAATGCATCCATCATATTACAAAACACAAAATTCCTAACAGTTGCTTGTTTTCTTGTCAGCTGACTTGCCACAGGATTCCGACGATTTCGAGCCATCCATGGACGCGGCCTTTGACGATGCTTCGGATGAACTCATGGAGGCAGAAAGTATTCCGCCAATCGTCGAAGAAGGTATTTGTAGCAATAACCCTGATGATGATGAAATTTTTTAACAGGATCATATTCATACCTCTTTTGTTTTGTTTTGCTAGTAGATTGTGAGGTAGCAGAAGAAGTTCCTTCGTCTTTCTCAGTGCCAAAGCAGGGGATGCCTGCAGTTGAACCAGAAGTAAGGACTTCTTCTTCCAGTTTTAATGCGGCAGAGACGAAATCTTCTGAGCAGATTCCTTCGCAAGTGTCTCCGATTAGAAAGAGCTTAATGATCACTCCTCCAGCAGGACATGACATGAGCAGTCGACCAATGGAGAGGGGCGAGCCTTCATCCGAGCTATCTCTTGAGTACGCGAAAAAAGTGTTGAAGAGCGTTTTGAGGTCATGGGTCGAAACTCTTTCTTCTGACCATTTAGAAGCCGGCTTTGGCATGGTCAAGCTTGTACAGGAAATCCTTGCTGACAGCGAAGAGGTTGGCTTGGACATTGCAGGTGCGAAGGCTTTCGTTGATGAAGTCATAGCTCTAGGGAACAAGTGGAATGAGACCAAGAACTTCCCAAGTGGTGACTTCTTCAATGAGATGTTTTTGAAGCCTTTTGGTGAGGTCAAGTCTGAACAGAACGAGATCTTGCGGACTCGCAAGCAATTCGCTCGGGAGAAGAACGTTACCGAGTTGGCTATCATTGAGCTGACAGAAGATCTGCGCCGTGTTGATAGAGAGGTCGTTGAGACTAGGCAGCGTCTTGAGCTATTAGAGGAACAAGTTGCTGCAAAATGGGCTGCCATTGTGGAAGCTAGTGCTAGAGAAGGAACTCTGATTCGCCAAGTTGAGGAGGCCGAGAGCAATCTCCGGAGGAAGACTCAAGAGTACGAGCAATGGCAGATTCTTTAGGAAGAACTTCCCCGTGCTGCAGACGGATTGCGGTGTTCTTCTGCATTTTATGGGAAGATTTTGAAGAAGCGTGGCCTGGAAGCTTTAGAGACTAAGGCCAAGAGTCTGCTTGAGGAGTTGAGTCTTTGGTTGAAGACCATGTGACACTGAACTCCTGATTCTTGTAACAAACCTTTTTTTTATGGTACCCGTGTATACACACACATATTTTTGGTACTTTTTCTTTTGTAGTGCTTGTGGACATTTTTTTTAGCACTTCTCTTTTTTGTATTCCCTCTTTTCACTCAAATTCTTTTGTGATAAATTCAAGCAATAGTTAAATGGGAATGTTTGTTTGGAGATTTGATCAGAAGTTTGTCATTTTGTGAAAAACCTTTTATCAAATGGTTGTTTTGGTGTGAAAGCCGAATTTTGAGATGGCATGGAAGCCGAGTTTTGTGGCGTAGGAGCCAGAGTTCTTGTTTGAAATGGCATGAAAGCCAAATTTTGGGTCGGCATGGAAGCTGGAATTTTGTGCCGTAAAAGCCAAAATTTGGGATGGCATGGAAGCCGGTTTTGTGGCATTTATAGCCGATTTTGTGGCGATGATAGTCGATTTTTGGCATGAGAGTCGGGTTTTTGGCATTTATAGCCGATTTTTTTCTTTTTGGCATGAGAGCCGGGTTTTGGTTTTCAAAAATGCATGTATCGACTAAAAGTCGCCTCTCTGCTGAATGGTCTTGTAAGTATCGATGGAATGTCGTCTCCTTACTCATTTGGTTGCGAGTATCGATGGAATGTCGCCTCCTTACTCATTCGGTTGCAAGTATCGACTAAGCGTCGCTTCCTTGCTTTTTTCAAAAATTTTGGTTTTGTGGGTATCGATTGAATGTCGCTTCCCCACGATTTTTGAAATTTGTGGTCTTTTTTTTTTGGGACCTCGGTTTTTGTTTGAATTTTGGGTTTGTGGATATCAACTGGAATGTTACGTTTCCACGATTTTTGAAATTTTGCAAGTATTGACAAAGTGTTGATTCCCTGCGATTTTGAAATTTTGGAAGCATCGAATGGGGTTCGCATCCTTCCGATTTTTGGGTTTTGGGAGTATCGACTGAGCGTCGCTTCCCCGTGGTTTCTAAAAAACCTTTTTTTTTGTTTTAAAGACGCGAGGGTCGTAAATTTTGACTTAGAACCGTTTTGGTTGTAAAAGTCAGGTTGGACTAGGGTGGAAATTCCTGAGTCCTGATTTTGTTTCAAACCATGAATTTTGGGTTCAAGGATCGAAAATTTGGTCAAGTCCGGGAAGAGACTCCTAAACTTGGATTTTTGGATTTTTTTTAACAATGAAACTATGAAAGTAAGCATTGTATTGAATTTTTAGAAATCTCAACAGAAGGATGAAAAATCTAAAAGAGGCGGGTTTGACGAGCGAGTACCTGAGAATAGGCTTTTGGCCATGCAAGCATTGCTCTGACCCAGTGGCATAAGTCTTCAAGGGTAGTACCGCTTCATGTCGAAAGATCCTGCCTTGCGTGCTTGGTACTTGCCGTTGATGTCCGGAAGAACTTGTCGTTGATGGGCAGCATACATCTGTCGCCCTCCATGTTTAGAAGTGCGTATGCGCTGTTGGAGAAGACTTTGTCGACGACGAAGGGTCCCTCCCATTTTGGTTCGAGTTTGCCCTTGGATTTGTGGGTGAAAACCATTGGCTTTTTTACTGCAAGAACCAAGTCGCCCTTTTTATAGGTGCGTTGCCTAACCTTCTTGTCGAAAGATCCTGCCTTGCGTGCTTGGTACTGTTCAATGCTTTGTAAGGCTTCGAGTCGTCTTTCGTCGAAGTTGTCCAGTTCTTGGAGTCTCAATTTAACATTGCTTTCTTGCGTCATGTCATTTTGTAAAGATACCCTCAAGGAAGGAATTTGTACTTCCAAAGGGATAACGACTTCGCACCCATAGACCAAAGAGAATGGTGTGCTATGGGTTGGCCCTCGAACGGTGGTTCGATAAGCCCACAAAGCTTCAGGTAGTTTGTCACCCCAGTCTCTTTTGTGACTAGAGACCATTTTCTTGGGGATTTTGCAGAGTGTCTTGTTGAAGGCTTCTGCTAGTCCGTTCGCTGCCGGATTGTATGGAGTCGAAGGACAACTCTGGATTTTATATTTGTCGCAAAACTTGTAGAATCGGTGATCCCGAAATTGTGGTCCATTATCATGGATGAATTTTTTAGGTATGCCGAAGCGACAAATGATGTTGGTGCGCAAGAATTGAAGGACTGATGAGGTATTCATTTCGCTGAGCGCGAATGCTTCTGACCACTTGGAGAAATAATCCATAGCGGCGAAGATGAAGCGATGACCTTTGCTTGATGGAGGAGAGATAGGACCTATGATTTCCGTACCCCAGGCTTCGAAAGGCCATGAGATCGCTGTAGGATGTAGCCATTCCGGAGGCATGTGGACATAATCTCCATGAACTTGGCATTCTTGGCAGCGTTTAGCAAATTGCATGGCGTCGGCTACCATGGTAGGCCAATAATATCCTAACCTTTTTATCTGATCATAGAGCTTAGGACCGGCCTGATGATCTCCACAAAGACCAGCATGAACTTCTTTGAGGGTTTCCTCAGCCTCTTGTTGTGACAAGCAGCGCAGAAGTACTCCGTCGAAGGATTTTTTGTAAAGCATTTTTTAAGGTATATCCAAATGAAAGTTTGGGGCTCATCTTTGAATGCTTACCCGTTCTTTTGGATCTTCAGGGAGGATTCTGAACATGGTGTAATCAATGAACGGATCTCTCCAGTCGTCGATTGGAGGTTTGAGGATGGAGATCCGACTTCCGGCCAATTGGTGGCATTCAGTAATTGCTTGGTGTGTGTTAAGAGGAGGGAGAATCCTTCTTTGACACACTGTAGTTTGCATGTTTTCCCCTTCCTGGATCACCATGGATGCTGCAAGTCCGGCCAGGGCATCTGCACGGATGTTCTCACCTCTGAGGATATGGGTGATATGACAGATGTCAAACCTTTGGCGAAGTGATTGTGCCTTGCTGCAATAAGGCAACATATCAGGCTTCCTGACTTCAAATTTCTGATTCCTCTGGTTAATGATCAGTTGAGAGTCTCCAAAGACTTCCAGCATGGTGATGCCGGATTCGAGGGCTTGTTCTAGTCCTACGATTAGAGCTTGGTATTCAGCTGCATTGTTTGAGCATGGTTCCAGTAGCGAGAAAGCATGTGGAATCATGTGCTTGTCGGGGCTAACAAAGAGGATGCCAACTCCCGAGATTAGTTTTCTTTTTTCATTTGTCCTGGTTGCACCGTCAAAGTACATGTCCCAGGAGGCATTTGGTGAGAAAGTCTCCACGTTGTAGACAGGTTCGTCTGGGAGATCATCTTTGAGTGGAGAATCTTTAGGCAACGGATGCTCTGCAAGAAAGTCTGCTAGAGCTTGGCATTTGATTGCCTTTTGTGGTACATACCTGATATCAAATTGTGATAGGAGGATGGACCATTTTGCCAGTCGGACATTGAGAGAACCTGCTTTTGTGACCAGGACTTTTAAGAGGTTGATCCTCGAAATCAGGTAGACTGTGTTCGAAAGAAGGTAGTGACGTAGCTTTTGTACGGGGAACATCACTGCAAGGCATTCTTTCTCAACTGGAGAGTAGCGATGCTCCACACCTACCAGCATACGGCTGAGGTAGTATAGAGCAGCTTCTTTTCCTTCATCATTCTCTTGTGCAAGCAGGGCGCCCAGAGAGTGGTCAAGAGCTGTTGTGTACAAGATGAATGGTTTTCCAGTGGTAGGGGCAGCCAACACTGGGGGTTTGGTCAAGTATGACTTGATATCTTGAAATGTTGCTTCACATTCAGTATCCCAAACAAAGTTCACACCTTTCTTCATCAATCGAGAGAAAGGACGACATTTCTTTGAGAGATTGGAGATGAACCGTCTGATGTATGCCAATCTTCCTTGAAGTCCTTTCAGTTCTCTTAAGGTTCTTGGAGAAGGCATTTCTAGAATGGCCTTGACTTTTATGGGGTCAAGTTCTATTCCAGCTTTCCGGACTATGAATCCGAGAAACTTACCCGATGAGACGTTGGAGAAGCATTTCAGGGGATTCATTCGTAGTTTGTGTTTGCGAAGTCGGAGGAAGACTTCCCGAAGGTCTTTCAGATGGTCTTCTTTTATTCTGCTTTTGACGGCGAGGTCATCTACGTAACATTCAACCGTCTTGTGCTACATATCTTGGAATATTTTCATCATAGCTCTCTGATATGTGGCACCAGCATTTTTCAGACCAAATGGCATGACAGTGTAGCAATACACGCCAAATGGGGTCCGAAATGATGTGTGTTTTTCATCTTCAGGATGCATCTTTATCTGATTGTAGCCAGATAATCCATCCATGAATGTCATTGGCTCAAACCCACAGGTGTTGTCAATCATCACCTCTGGTATGGGGAGCGGGAACTCATCTTTAGGGCAAGCGCCATTTAAGTCTCTATAATCAATACAAACCCCGATCTGCCCATTTTTCTTTGTCACGGGGACGATGTTGGCCAACCATTCAGAATGTTGTTCTTCACGGATGAAGCCGATGCTTTTCAGTTTTTGAACTTCTTGTTCAATTTTTTCCATCACGTCTGGATGGAATCTTCTTTGGCCTTGTTTGACAGGCTTGATGTCTTTTTGCAGATTGAGTTTGTGGACTGCTATCTTGGGATCTAAGCTAGGCATTTCGGCATAAGACCATGCAAAACAATCAATGAACTCACGAAGAAAGAGATATACTCGGGTAACTCATCATCATTTATATTCTTGCTTATGAATATAGGACGTGGGTCATCTGGTGTTCCTAAGTCTATCTTTTTAACAAGATCTTCTGTTGGAAGGTTCGAAGGTGGTTCCTCCACAATATTTTTGGAGGCTTCCAACTCAACGAAACCTTCTGGAGTTTCAAGGGCATTTTCAGGCCAAGGCTTTGTTTCTGGCCATGGGTTTTCATGATCGGTGATCTTCTCAAGACTTGCTATGAGATGGTCCCAATCGCCTATTGAAACTAGGTCGAAGTAGGGTACTTATTTTGGAGACGACGGTTCTTCTGGGTCAGAACGCCACATGTCTTTATCACCGGACAATTCCTCATCATCATCAGAGAAATCGTACGAATTAGTAGAGCTTCCTGGATCCTTGACGGGTGACTCTCCAAAGAGATATCTAGGGAGATCGATGTCTTCAAGGACATGAGATGTTGAGGCTTGGTCGGCAAATCGGCTCCTCATCATTTGTGTCAACTTTCTCATGAGAGTGTCGGGATCATACCCCAACCCATGTGAAGATTTTTCTACATGACCGTAGAGTCTCCAATCTTCCAGTTGACTTTTGGTTAAGGCGGACTCCAATGGTGTGAGAATACCGCGACCTTGCCCCAGATCAAATGGGTTTTGAGTGTCATAACCTATTTTCTTCATAATAGCTTGTGCCATAGGACTATATAGAAATAGTTGAGGCATACCTTCGTTTTGGAAAGGTTCAAGCATGGAATTTGATGAGGAAACTTCTGATCTGTGGAAGAAGATTGGCTTCTCTTTAGTTGAAGTTGCCGGAACAACAAAGGAATCAGACGTAGGATCTTCTATGTAAGCAGGTGTCTCTATTGGAGGTAGAGCAGGCTGAACTTGTTGAGTGTCAGCTTGGCTTGACGATGTGTCGTCTTCTAACTCTGACTCTGAATCCGTGTCTTGCATGATAGACACGAAAGAGACAACAAGTTTGCCCCCAGACTTTTGTTTTATCTTCTTTTCTTTGGTTGTTATGACCAAGGGCTTTGAAGATTTGAGAGAGACAACGAAGGGAGATGGATCTCTCTCTTCGGATTTGCAGGAAGGTTTGTTTTCTTCCTGTCGCGACCCCGGACCGGGCCCGAAGGACTGATCCGGGATCGGGACTAAATAATGATTCACATCGGTTTAATAATAACATACATTTATTTAATTTCCCACAAGTGTCCGCGGTGAGGATATCACAATCATACATAAACATTTCTATTTAAGTGCGGAAGCGTGTAGCAAATCAAATATTCAATCCACCTCAATTGATAAAGATGATAGCATAAGTGTAAACCGTATCAGAATGAGCAATGATCATTCGCATGTTACCCAAAGTAAGTTAAAGTTTATACAATATCATTTAATTACATTTCCCAAAATTAGAGGCCCACAAGGCCAATATTACCAAAATACCAATCCAAAGAATGGTTAAATAGTTCCCAAAACATATAAGGTCTCTCATAGCAACCAAACGTCTACATGACGTCATCAGTACGCCACTCAACTAACTGTTGCGGTTCTACGACCGCCTCCTCGGGATAACCAACAACGGGACCTGAGTACCAAGAGTAGATCAAACACGACGGTTTGGCAAATGGTAAAACACAATGACAATATGAAAACACATGAATTTACCTCCAAAACATTTGAACCTGTTTAAATGACAATTTCTCTCAACAAGATAAAACATTTATTCGAAATACGAGTATGCATCATAAAACATGTGAAGGTAACCAAGGGGACGGGAAACAATCAAGATGGCAACCACACGAAGCTAAGTCCTCTATCACTAAAGTGATAGAGCAATAACTAGGCACTGATCTCAGTCACTCGAGGTGAGGAGAAACAGTGGATCTCATAGATACATATACGTATACTATACTATACATGACCACGGTAGCGAGCCGGGCATCGGGGACCACAGTACCAATCTGCGGCATCGGGACAAGACCACGGTAATAATCGGGTAGCGGGATCCAAACTGCAGCTGGCGGGACAAGAGGGGGATCTCCAAGTCGGTGGATCAAACCAACAGGGTTATCCAAGCTTAGTGGTGCCGACTCATAGGTCAAATCACAATCGAAACATATGCAAGTAAATCAAGTACAAATAATTAACCGGGCAGGACGGGGGTGCTCAAGGGCACACTGTCATTTCATGTGGTGCAATGCACTTCAAGACAAGTAGCTATATCAAGTGTAATTCTATGCTTTCGGGGAAAACAGGGCATGTAGTATAAATCTCGGGATTGATAAAGTACAGTAAACAATTGGCATCTCGAGTAAAGTATTGGGTTCAAGGTTTATTTGAAGTGAATAGGGACCTCATATGTCAATCTAATAACAATTTGGTACTCTTTGAGTTTGGGGACATTCCGGGCTCCTTATACACTTTGAAGTTTCAAAAACTTCGAATGAAATCTTCGTGATATGGTTTCTTTCTCAAATGGCCTCATACATTACTTAGTAAATCTCCTTGACATCGAGAGGTTCCTAATGAATAGTCCCAAACCGTTAAAATAGTTCATCATTGTCCCAACATAGCCCTGCCCAACGGGGCCCATCGCTCGAGCGGACTGGAGAGTTTGCTCGAGCGAGTGGCTCTCTGGAATGGTTGTCTGGGTGGGTTCGCTTGAGCGAAGTTGAGGTCGCTTGAGCGAACTCATTGGGTCGAGCGAAGTTTTAAATGCGTTCGAACGAACAACTCTCTAGAACAGATTCTGGAATGTCCGCTCGAGCGGCCAAGCTACTGGAATGCTCCGAACCCTTTTCTGGACAGGTCGCTCTAGCGAAGTGTCATGTTCGCTCGAGCGAACTGTCCAGAAACTGAATCCGGACCAGTTCAGCTCCTCTATAACTCTTCCTTCTACAACCCTTTTTAGCCACTTTTCTACACCAAATGAGGAGTATAAAACTCCATTCAAACAACCTCAAATCTCCAACAACATCCATCCCATCCTCCTCCATCAACAACACATTTAATACAAGGAAAGAAAGAAGGAAACCATTTCACATAAGGTATATTTGAGACAAAACAAGGGGGATTAAATTCTATGAACCAACACTTCTCTATGACCATAAATGCACTATCAAGGCTCTTCATGAGCATTTATTTCAAAGCAAGACAATAAATAGGCATGAGTGAAATTTAATAAAACCAACCCCATTTCTCATAAAAACATCGAAAGCTCTTAAAAGATCATATCATCCACTTGCCTTGGGTCTTCAAATCAAGTAGATCAAGCTCTAACAAGTCTTTCAAATCAAAGGCTCAAGCTACAAGGAAAATCCCAAAATAAAACCCTAAAGAGTAAAAAACATAGAATAGGAAGAAAGAAGCTTCAATAACAAGGATGGAGATTCCCTTAAGCTAGGAGAACACAAATCTAGAAGAAGAGAAGGATTACTTACTTGCAAGGTCCTCTAATGGCAATAGTAAGCTCAATGAAGATCTTGGAATGGGAGGTTTTCTCCATAAAACTATCATGTGAAAGCTCTCAAGGAGGTGAAGAAGATAATGGCCTCAAATCTCCTATTGTTGCAAGTTTGGTGATGGATTTGTGATAGGAGGCTAGAGCAAGAAGAAAGCAATGGAAACCCTAGGTTCACTCTCTTGTGCTGGAAGAAGGAAATGGAAGGGAAAGGGTTTCCTTATAAACAAGTGGGGAGTGGGCTCCACCACTAGAAATCTAATTAGGTTGAAATCATGGCTTTCGGGGCTTCTAATGAATTCGACGAAGAAGAGAAAAGTGATCGTCGAAATATCTAGTTTTCAGAAAGTATATGTTTCGCGGGTTTCGGGAATATCAAGTTTTGGGTACAGATTTTGTGCACAATGACTATTTGGCCCTCGAGGTTGTGAAATCGGGTTTCAGGATCTTGAACGGGGACGGGATCAACATGAAAGTTGTAGGGATTATCAATACGAATAAAACAGGATTAAAACCATGAATGCAAAATTTCCGATAAATCTTCAAACACATGCAAGGTCATAAAGAGGGAACCCCCAAAGGGCCCCACTAAACACAAAGCAATCAAAATTCCCCAAAACTAATTCAAAAGCTATTCCAAACCCAACTTAGCCAAAATCACTAATCGAGCTTAGAACTAACACGCAACTTAATTAACACTAATCGAGTTCTCTCGGGTCGGGGTCTTACACTTCCGATGATCGTTGAGGAGTTTTGCCTTTGTCTTTCTGAAGATTTTCAGCAAAGGGTGCTATTTCTTCCTCCTTTTCTTCTTTTTCATCTTTGAACATTTGAGCATGTGCAAAATGAACTTCTTTGCCTTTGAAGGGCTTTTTGTCTGCAAACACTCGATGTATCGAGCCGTCGTTGTCGACGAACTTGATGCATTGATGTAGAGTTGAAGGGACGACACTATTCTCGTGTATCCGAGGGCATCCAAGAAGGATGTTGTAGCATGAGGGGTTTCTTATTGCATACACAGTGACTTCAGAGATAAGTTCACCGATTTGCAACTTGAACCTGATTTTGCCGATAGGCCTTTGAGCACTCCCATCGTACCCAAAGATGGATACAGATGTGTGACTCAGCTTGCTAGGTGGGATGCCCAGCTCTTTGAGTGCCGAAGTAGATATGAGGTTGAGTGCAGAACCTGGGTCGATCTGGACTCTGTGTATCGACATTTCTTTGATGTACCCTGTGAAATACAGGGGTCGATTGTGCTTTGTCTCGCCTAGCAGGAGGTCATCCTTACCGAAGGCGATGGTTGCACTTGTTGCTTTCTGTACTGAGGGGCGTTTAATGCCTGATCCCTCGGTTTTCTTCTTTTCTTCCTTTGAGGGAGTATTTGATTTTTTGACCCTACAGTCCATTTCAATTTGTAGGACTTGTGGGGCATGTTTGTCGACATCCGCATTCAACCTTTGTAGTTCTGAAATGAGACCATCACGAGTTTGTGGAGACATTCGTAATAAGTTCAGGATGTGCAGTCGTGCAGGTATGTGTTTGAAGTGCTCAATCAAGTCATACTTGAAAGCCTCCTTTGGGCCTGCGTGTTCATTATTGTTGCCATTTGGGGCGTTTACATTTTGTGTTCCCGAAGGATTTACATAAGAAGAAAAAGAAGATTGGTTGTGATTTTTGTGGTAATCCCGGCTAGAACGGGTACCTCTACCAACTTCAAGAGCTTCTTGAGAAGGGTTTTCATTTGGAAGATTGTCCTTGGGATCCAAGGGTTGATCCTTCTCATTTGCTGAAGATGTGTCTGCAACAGAGTCACCATCCTCAGTGATTGCGTTACATGGAGCATTTTCCAGGAACAAGTCCTAAACCGCATCCAGCAACTTTTCTCCTTGATCGAGTAATTTGTCGGTCCAGATGTCTCCTATGAGGTCAGGTATTTGAGACCAATTGACCAGGTCTCCATCGGCTGAAGTTTCTTCAGGATGATCGGTCAGAAGAGCTGTGAGTTACGACGTCACGGTTTCAGGGGACGAAGGCTGAGAAGATGTTATCTCAGTGGAAGTCACCTGAGAAAATGTAGCTCCGGAAGATATACTATCAGGTGTAGCCGGAGAGTACGTGTCTTCGGTAGATGACGCTTCAGAGGCACTATCAACCTAAACTATCGCATTGCAAGTTGCCCTGATGGGAGATTCCCCCAGAGTGGACTTTTGGGAGTTGGACTCATCATCGGATGTGAGAGGATCATCTATCCAGCAGTTTTCTCCATTTTCAGGAGTTGAGGGAGGAGGTACCTATTGATTTTCAAGGACTTCCGGTTCCAGATTTTGATCGCGAAGATCTTGCTCTTGTTCTAAGGCAAGGCGCTGCAAGATCCTCGCATGCTCTTCAAGAACAGGCATGGGAGTCAAATCTTCTTCTTCGTCTACCCCTTGTGGTTCAACATGGTTAGGTTCCACTGGAGCGTTGACGGGTGCTGAGTCAATAGGATTTTCTTGAACAAGCTCTTGGCCTTCTTCATCATCGGACCAGGATCCTTGTTGCTGATACGGGTTATACCAGATTACCAGCATAAGATGAGACTCGGGAATCCATTCTTTGTCGGAGAGGTATTCTCCTGTTTCAAGGGATTCCTCCCACTCGTAGGTGTCACTGGTGGTGTCACTAGACTCGTATCCATCCATGGAGAATCCAATTACCGAATTGCAAGAGTATGATGCCCCTTGTGCAGTTTCATTTCTGAATTGAGGTGGCATGAAATCACCAAGGGTGAATTTTCTTTCCACCTTTGAAGCCTTGGATTCTTCCGTTGCCCCCAGCGAAGCAGTGGAATAGGTCTCTGCCTTTTCAAGGACTTCTTGCTTTGATTGAGCTTTCTCCCGCTGTTTGAGCTTACGGAGTTGTCTCTTGGCTTGCCTTCTCTGTTGAGCGGTCGGCTTTGTTTTGAAGATCTCCCAATTTTCTTCTTCTAGGAGATCGGGATGTACCCATATAGGTTGTCCGTCTGGTGTTGGATAAGGAACCAACTCTTGGGACATCTGAGTCATCTTTATCACCTTAAAGGAAGTAGTGGTCTTCTCCTTTGGTGACTCGGAAGTTTGTCCATACGACACCATGTTGACGGAGGTAGACCCATAGTTTTTATCAAAGGTGATGACTCCGTTTTTCCACATCTCGTTGATCTTCTCTCTCACAACAAAGCATTGGTTGATAGGATGTGAGATCATCTGGTGGAAGGGACAATACCGAGGATCATTGGTTTTGCCAACTTCTCCCGGTCTTTTGGGCTCAGGCAAGGTGAGTTTACCATTTGCTACGAGAGCCTCGGAGATTTCTTCAACATCTTCATCGAACGGGTATTTTTTCTCTACTTGTTCTCTAAAGGCATCATAGAGTTCAGGTTTCCTACCTGCCGCTTTATTTTTAGCTTTCTTTGGCTGCTGAGGAGATGACTTGGTTTGCACATTAAGAACCTCCTTTTTCTTTGGCTTTGAGGTCTAATGGTAGTCGGCTCTTTCTTTGATGACTGCTGACCGTTGAGGTCTTTGATCACCGTTTCAGCCTCCATAGCTGCTTCTAAGAGTTCTCCCATGTTTTTTGATTTGTTGACGATAATCATGGAGTGGATCCTCGCTCTCATGTTGTTATGGCAGATGTCGACGAGCGACGCTTGTGGCAGCACATCGGAGCATTTGTATGCCATCGCCTTCCACTTGTGAATGAAGTCGTAAGTTGACTCATTCTCTCCCTATTTTAGGCTGCAGAGTTGTGCCATAGTAACATGATGATCCTCACCTTTGAAGTGAGTCAGGAAACGTGTCTCTAGCATGGCCCAATTTTGGATGAAGTCCTCTGGTAGAGTGGAGTACCAATTGAAGGACGTACCTTTTAGGGTACTTGCAAAGAGATGGATCTTGAGGTTATCTTGATCCGCGATAGCTCCCGTTAGTATTTTGAAGTGGATGACGTGTTGTCTAGCTGAACCTTTCCCCGTATACGTTTGGAGAGTAGGTTGTTTGAATTTTGTAGGGAACGGGACCGAGTCTATCCATAAGGGATATGGTGGCTTGATCCCATGCTCCTTCAGTGTATCCTCTTCTCTTGCCTTGGTGAGGATATCGTCAACATCCTTTTTGGTAAGGGCACGTGACTCATTGTTTTCTGTATTTTCCCCGTTATCTGGAGGAGGTTGGTTATTTTCTTGACGCTGAAAAGTGAGAAAAAGATTTTTCATCAGAGCCTCAATCCTCTGCTGACCTTGCTCCAACTACTGGATGCGTGCGGTCGTTTCATTAGGAGGTGGATTGCGAAGTGGCTCAGAGTTTGTAGCCAAGACGTTCATCCCCCGTGATTCGAACGAGGAGATCGTCCTGGTGACTGAGCTGGGGCTCATTCTTGAAGAGCTTAAGGAAGGATTACTCCGTTGTCCTTGACTTGAAGGAGTAGAAGATTCTTCAAGATGTCTTCGGGTTCGGGAGACGCTACGAGTCACCGGTCGTCTGATATGAAGTTTAGTTACTAACTTCTGGCGTCTTCTGGTTTTGCCAACCATATGGACAGTAGCAACTTGATTGGGTTTTTCTTTTTCGACCCATTTTTGGGAGACTTGGAGGATAGGATGCTGGGTTCCTTTCTTCTCTAGTCTCTTTTGTCGATACGACATTCGACGACGTATGCGACGGGCAATTTGAGCTTCTGTCAGCTCTGACTAGGCTTTAGCAATGAAGGGTGTACTCCTTTGAGCGCAGCAGCCGAGCCTGTCTTCTTTGAAGCTGGGCATAGACAGGATTTGGACCCGGTTCTTCGACTGTCGTAGCAAAGCTTTGAATTTTACGAGTTCAGCCCCTGTTGAGATAAAGGATCGAACTGCAGGAGTGCAGGCCTTGGCAGGTTCTTGTAGAGGCCTGGTGATGTATGATTTGATTTTTGGCTTGTAGGAGTAAGCCGACTCATGATGGGTTGACTTCTTTGTCAAGCAAGAGACTGGTTTCTCCTCCTTCATGTATGCAAGAGGATAGAACCGGTTTTCTTTGAGAACCAGGTATGCTGGCTTTGCAGATGCTCGTGGCCTCCTTTGTTTTGGTGAAAGTCTTGGGGACCAAGTCTTAGGGTAGACCTGGTTCTCTGCAGGTTGAGGCTTCGTGGGGTTGCCACGGGCTTCAGGCTTCTTCGCGTTCGCCCTTGGTGTCATGGCAGTGACACATTGTAGGGTGATCTTTTGCTTCTTAGCAGGTGCGGTTTCCTCTACGGGAAGTGGGAATGGTCCCAGCGACCCGAAGATGATAGTCCGGGGAGTAGAGGTCGACCCGGTGTTCTGAAATTTGCCGAGGGAGGTGACGCTTTGGCAGCTAGCAAGGTGCTTATGAGTGCGCTTGTTCTGCTTCTCCTGGAGCATGAGCTGGTACTTGTTCTCATCGATAGTGATGGTTAATGAAACTGCCATTGTTAGTTTTTGGAAAACTTCTGAAACAAGACCACATCTATCAGTAATCACAAGAATATAGTGATCATAAATGGGAAAGAACTACGGTTTTGTCTTTTCAAATCGCTCAAGGGAACATGGCCCAGTCCAAGCGAGGTGAAGGAGGCAAAAAGCCCTAGAGGATACAATTGTTCCGAGCGCAAGTACATGAGGCTCAGAGCGAGCATTCCGGTGACTGCTAGAAGCAATTGTAGACCTTAATTCAAATTACCGAAAAATGAGGCTCACTCGAGGTAAGATGATATAAGGTTGGAGATACAAATGTGTCGGTCGCGAATACAGTAGACCCGGAAAGGCATACTAGCACCGCTAGGCAAAAATGTCGCAAATCGCCTCATTGGGATGGACACGAGATGGGATTTTTGAAACGCCAAAATCGGGTTCATAAAAGAGAGCAAATGGTGTTCCAATCTGAACGCAAGCTACAAACGATTTCCACGAGCTTTTATCCGAAAGGGAAGGAACCAATATTTCTCAGATGTAAACCCAAAAATGACAAAAAAAAATTAAGTTTTTGTTTTGAATTTTTTTTTTTTAAAGAAACACAAAGGTTTTCAATTCGGTCTTATGAAACCTTAATAGATAGATCAGCCCCCAGGTAAGGGTAGGATTACTTAATGAACCTGTTTGGAGGACCCTTGCCTCGAACAGTCTAGCTGTCTCCACACTCTGGACAAAGTTTTTCTTAAATCCACTTTGGTCAAAGAACGCAATCGGTGCAACCTTAGTGGGTTTTGAAAATTTTTTGATTTTTTTTTATGGATTCATCAAAGAGAACGAACGGTGTCCCAATCTGAATAAGGGCTCAAGCATTTCTGCGAACGCTAAATGTGACGCCCCGGAGTCCCACATCGACTATAGAGAGGAAAGTGAATGGGGTTATATGTAAAGTTTACACCCTTACCTTGCATGAGGCCTTTAAAAACCGTGCGGCCCTGGAAAAACGTAAAAACTCCGAGGTTAAGCGTGCTCGGGTGGGAGCAGTACTAGAATGGGTGACCTCCTGGGAAGTACTCTCGCTTGCACGCGGGCCAAAGCGGACAATATCATGCATGTGTGAAGGGTGGGGCGTTACACTAAATCTGAAAAGGATGGGACCAGACTTTCTCAAATTTGATTCCAAAAAAAGAAAAAAAAATTTTGAAGGAGTTTTTTTTGAAGAGTTTATTTTTGGAAATCCCTTTCGGACTCATCAAAGAGAAAAGATGGTCCATTCCCCGATAAGAACAATAGCTGCGAACATTTCTGTGAGCTATCAAGTTCAAAGAGGAGAGGATCAAAGTTTCTCAAAATTGAATCCAAAAAAGAGAAATCAGATTTTTTTTGAAATGGGAAAGAATGGAAATAAGTTCAAAGGTAGAAATTTTCCAAAAATCCCATCTCATGTTTTTTTTGGATGCAAGATCCAACATATGGCACCAACTAGAAAGGAGCCTAAGAATTCAAGCATCGCGTTCTCAAATGAACGGAGTCCCACCGGGTGTGCTAGCTTGATGGACCCGATTTCCTTCCCTTCCTCTCCCATCCGTTCCCGGGGTTGCCGAGAGGGCCGAATGGAGGGAAAAAAGGGGAAGAAAGGCGGGCATCAACATTTTTGTACGGGTATGCCAGATTTTCTTTTCTACTTGGAATTTAGAAATGGTGATCCGGAGACCCACCTTCGCAAGTAGAAAGGAAATCAATCTTTTTTCTAACTTTCCATTGCACATATATTTAAGAAAAGAGACAAGGTTTTTTTTTTTAATGCCGTGAGAGGCGATTTTGTGCGGTAGAAGGCGATTTGTGCCGTGAAAGGCGATTTACAAACCTTATCAAAATGAAAGACAAGAATTGTGAGTTTTTTGCCTCTTAAAGAAAATACAAAATTCAACGGAAAAGTAAGAAAAGGAATATGACTTCTCAGGAAATTACGGGGTCACGTTCAGATCGATGGTCGCAAGTCATGTATGGACTTCGCCATTGTCCTTCAGATGAGAACATACGATGCTTTGATTCTTTCGGCTTGACTTGGACTTCAATTTTTTTAGAGGATAAGGACCAAGGGAAGGTCCTATATCCAATAAAAAAAATGAAGAGACGGGCTGAAAAGTCGCGTCTAGGCCATGTTGAATAGGAGAAGAGAGGGCTTTGCCTTGGGGGGGAGTGCCCCTCAAGGGACTTCAATCACCTTGTGGTGTTTGTTGCAGCAGAGTTTCTTCAGAGCTTCGGGAAATTCTGAATGATCTTTTTGGCTGATTTTTCTTCGATTTTTTCTGGATCCGTTCTTCTTGGAATGATCTCCTATTTATTGGCCTTTGGTAGCCATCAGGGGGGTTTATGAGCATTGATGGCTTTAAAGCTTCATGATGGGAGGAGTTACAAGTTTTTATTTCTTGATTTTGTAACTCCTTTTTCCTTGAATCTGATTGGCCGATGGAGAATAATGGGCTTTTAATTTCCTTTAATCTCTATGATGAGAGGAGTTTCATAGCTTTAGTGCCATGATGGCTTTGACTTGTAACTCCCATTTCCATGCTTCTGATTGGGCCGTCCAAAATAATGAGTTAATGACCGCATTTAGTTGGGTCAATTAACGGCATTAAGTGATCGCCGGGGATTTGAAGAGTTGTGGGCCGTGCCGCGTCTTTTGGAATTTTTCTTGCGATGATCGACAATGGATCTTCATGTTGATCGATGTCGGATGATCATGCAACTTCAGACATAAATTGCTAACAGCGGGCCGGTACCATCTGTCTTGTCGTTTTCTCGATCGGTCGGACAGAAATGGTACTTTTTTGGTCGGCCGGTTGGCAATCTTGGAGCGATTAATGACTGATTCCATGCTTTTGATGGCGGATCCGTGATGTTGACAAAGATCAGTCGTTTACGAGCATCAAAGATCAAATTTTTAGGAAATCACAAGGGCTAGAACTCCCGAAACGCGAAGAGGATCGGAAAACGGGCCCTCCGACGGAAATCCGGCGACCCGGACTTCTAGGGTCGCTAGCGACCGTGGGTGGAATTTTTTCCCCCTTTGGTCGCCGTTTTGTCGGCCGTTTTTCGAGCTTTTTGTTTCTTTTTTTCTTCTATATTTTTCTTGACATTTTCCCTTATTTTTTGGCTTGATTCTCCTGAAGAAAACCTGACAAGAAGCCGTGCAAATCGGAGCACAAAGTTTCCTATTTTTTGGAAAAGCCGAAGACTTTGTGGTCGATTTTCCGTCAAGAGTCGAAACTAGGTCAAACGATGTCGAAATGGCTTGAAACTTGAGGTGAAGCCTCCTGAGCAGTAAATAGGACCAACCATGGGCTTTGGTTTGAGTTTTGAAGCCATTTGGGGTCCCGTCGCTGTTAGGCTTGATCTCGCCGTGAGGAAGATGTCGCACTTTGATGTGCGGTCAACCGATGGCCGATTGACCTAAAATTTGATAGGGAGCCTATTGGAGTCATTTTGAGATGATCCATTAGCTCCGATGTGGATGTCATGGTCCCGGGGTGCTCCGCCGCCAGTAGCCTTGATTTTCTTTCGGAGCGTGAAGGTCGGGTCAAACGTTGTCGGAATGACTTGAAATTTGACGTGCAGCCCTTTTGAAACATGTTGAAGCCACCCATGTGCTCTGTTTGATGAGTAATGGTCCCGATGGTTCTCGTCGCTGAGGGGTTTGATTTTCTCTCGGAGCGTCGAAGTCGGGTCAAACGTCGCTGGAATGACCTGAAATTTGACGTGGAGCCTTTTGGAGATATTTTGAGACCATTCGTAGGTTCAGATCGAAGTTTTGATGTCTTCGACGCCGCAGCCGCCAGGAGTGTTGGGATTGGTGTATGCCCTAAAGCCCACTGACTGCACTCTCATCTCTGTAACTGGATATTTATTGGTTATTTAATGAAATGACATCTTTCTCTTTATACTTGTGTATATGTATGGTTGTGTAAGGCCCATTGTTTTCTAGTAAATGACTCAGGTGTGTAGTGGCTACACACAGTAAGGTCTGAGTCATGGACACTTGAAACAATGAACTTGTTCATAACTGAGAGATGGAGTTGGGCACTTCATCTTGGTATAAGTTATAATGAGATACTCTCCTGTATTCAGGGTGACTTACCTTAGTCACGGAGGTCTTTCTGGATTTATCTCATTAGTGCATGTGTCATGCATTGAACAGGACCGCTTGTAGGTGTGATCTCTAAAATAGTACTATCACAGAGAGAGATCAACTCACCTCTTGCTACTGAGTGACCAGTGCTCTTAATCTTGAGCATTTGTGGATGAACTGACGAAGTCAAGTTCTTGTGCTTTAATTCACTATGGGTGAGATCCTGTTCATGGGTCAACAGCTCTGTGTTTTGGGTGCTCGGGCTTGATTAGTTGGGACGTGCAAATGCAATATGGAATCTATGCCATCATATGATGGAATGATCGTCCCCTTAGAATTATCCGATTAATCATCAAAATCTAAGATCTTAGTATATGGATGTTCCATATGGATATTGAACTTGTGGGTCGCTCCCTGGATCAAGAGAATGATATCCGGATGATGATTAAGTCAAGGGTATGAAGTTCTAAGGTTAAGATGTAATCAAGAAGGTAGATAGTACATCGGTTAACCTACTTGATTATGGATGTTACATAGAGGGGCATTATGGTCATTGTACTTGGTAGGTCAAAGACAATCGTCAGTCTATGATGAGCTTTAATTGCAATTTAATATTTGTCCCTGGAGTGCAACCATAACTCTTTAGTAGAATGAGTTAGGGTTAAAATGATCTTGATGTTGCTATGGGGTTAGCATGGACATTTTGGTCATTTTGGGAGCCAAGGGCAAATATGTCTTTTGGTCCCTTCTCTAGCCACTTTCCTAGATTGGCAAGGTTTCCTAAATTGTTTAAGGGCATGTTTGTGTAACACTTTTCCGCGGAAAAGTTCACGGTTTTCCGCGGAAAACCCATTTTTCCGGCGTTTGGTGCGGAACAATTCCGCGGAAATGTTTTCCTGCCTCGTCAGCATTTTCCTTGATAATTGTGGAAATGAGTTTCCTATGGGGGGTATGGGAAATGGTTTTCCTCGGAAAACTTCTCCATCTTTTCCTCACTTTTGTCTATTTTAACCCAAAAACCCTATAACTCTTTCATTTTTTATTTCTTTATATAAATTATTATTTAATGTTAAATAAATAATATACATGTTGTGTTATTTTCTTCAAAAAATTATATCACCAAATAAGAAATTTTGATTTTCTATAAGGAATCCACAGCCGCACCAAACAACATCTACACCAATTCAATGAGGAAATTCTTTTTGCACCAAACATGGATTTCTAAATTCTACGGAAATCCTTTTCCGAGGTTTTCATTTCTATGGAAAATGCTGACGTGGCAATTTCCTCTTTCCACGGAAATGGTGTGTACACAAACGTGCCCTAAATGTTTGGAGAAATAATTTTGAGTGTAAATTCAAATAGGCCCATGATGGCATACATGAATTACAACTCTAGAAAAATTATTTGGTGCATGGACCATAGTATGTGTGGGCTAGCCAATGTGGTCCCTAGTATGTGGGTCCCAAGTTTGTGTAGGTCCTATCACTTGGAAGGATTTCTTTTTTGTGCAAGTTCTCCTTAAGTTTAGTAGCCTTCTAATTTTATTTAGAAACTAAACTAGATAGAAAGGGGCTGGACGTCCATAAGGTGGTGGTTTCCTTTTTGGATAGTCTCTCTTGGTTTCCTTATTCTTTAAGGAAACATATTCAAAAAGGGTTTCAGCTCTTTATATATAGCTGATAGTTTCCCTTGGGCGTGCAACTGATTGGAGAGCAAAAGAGGAGCAGCACAAAAGGAAAAACTTCCTATTAGTGTTGGACGTCCATTGCATGAAAAACCTTCTTGCTGGTGCACGTTTTTCCTCTTGGAGAAAGACCATATCAGGTCTGGTCTTCTCACATAAAATCAAGGAAAACAAGAAGAAGGAAACCTGGTTGTGTTCCCACCAACACTAACCAATCAGATTAGTAGAAAGGGGAATAGAGGAGAAGATTGAAAGGATAATTGCTGCAGAAAATTCCTGCAACTAGCATTGTTTACTGCTGGCTGCAATCAGACCTTTGGAGCATTCTTTTCATTGATTTGAGGCCTTTATATCATCAGGTATATGTTCTCCTATGTATCTTATTTGTTTTCACACAAGTTGATTATGATTGCATGGTGTTATGGTGTGATTTACATGGCTGGTTTGCTTTCTAATTCGGATCCTGGCTAAAAGTTTTAAAATTCCAGCCATAGAATTCTTTTCCCAAAAGGAGTTCAGATCTGAATCACACTTTCTTTCAAGGAGCGCATATTTGGCTGCTAGAGGAGCAGAGTTAGGCCAAATGATGTCAGAATGGCCTGAAACTTCAATTGAACTCCTCTTTTGGCCGTCTTGAAGGATCTTGCAATTTTTGTTTGATTCTGACAAGATCTGATGCTTGAAGTAACATTGCCCATTTGTAGTAGGATACGGTTTCATGCGGCTTCTTGATGTTGAAGAGGCAAAGTGACATTTTTTGTGTTAACAATGTTGAGCATATTTTCTGACATGGTAGAAAGATTCCTTGAGGTTTTTATGGATGATTTTTCGGTCTTTGGAAATTCTTTTGAGGAGTGCTTACATCATTTGTCCATGGTGCTTGAAAGATGCAAAGAAAATAATCTAGTTTTAAAATGGGAATGTCATGTTATGGTAAAAAGGGGCATAGTTCTGGGACACATTATTTCTGAAAATGGAATTAAGGCTGGTTTTTATCGTAGATTCATCAAGGATTTTAGTAAAATTGCTAAACCTTTATGCCAATTGCTGACAAAAGAGGCCCCGTTTGAATTTAATGAGAAGTGTCAAAAGGCTTTTGAGAGATTGAAAAAGGAACTGACTTCAGCTCCTATAATTCAGCCACCTGACTGGACCATCCCATTTGAGGTAATGTGTGATGCATCCGATACTGCTATTGGATCTATTTTGGGTCAACGGGTTGAGGTTACCTCATGTGATTTACTATGCTAGTAGGACCCTCAATGATGCACAGCTAAATCACACAACCACTGAAAAATAATTGCTAGCTGTGATTTTTGCCTTGGAAAAATTTCGGTCCTACTTGATAGGGTCCAAAGTCATCATCTACACTGACCATGCAGCTTTGAGATACCTTCTATCCAAAAAGGATGCAAAAGCCCGATTGATCCGGTGGATCCTTTTGCTACAAGAGTTTGATTTGGAAATAAGAGATAAAAAAGGATGTGAGAATGTTGTAGCAGACCATCTTTCGAGGATACCTTTAGAGCCATCAGATGAGGTCCCACTGAATGAAAATTTTCCTGATGAACAATTGCTCAGTATTTCTCAAATCCCCTGGTTTGCAGATATAATCAATTACCTTGTTACAGGAGAGATGCCCACCCATTGGTCGAAACAAGATCGTTCAAAATTTCTAACTGGGGTCAAGTACTTTTTTTTGGGATGGCCCGTATTTTTTAAAATACTGTCCAGACCAGATCATCAGAAGATGCATTCCTGATCATGACCATTACTCGGTCATTTCCTTCTGCCATGATCATGCTTGTGGAGGCCACTTTGGTTCGAAAAAGACAGCTGCAAAAATTTTGCAGTGTGGATTTTACTGGCCCACTATCTTTAAAGATTGCCACACTTTCTGTTTGAACTGTGAGAGGTGTCAAAAGCTTGGCAAGCTCAATCGAATGAACATGATGCCCTTGAATCCCATACTTGTGGTAGAAATTTTTTATGTCTGGGGAATTGACTTCATGGGGCCATTTCCAAATTCCTTTGGGAATCTTTACATTTTGCTGGCAGTAGACTATGTTTCTAAGTGGGTAGAAGCCATACAGACAAAGAAGAATGACCACTATGTGGTGATTAAGCTCGTGAGAGATTATATCTTTTCTCGCTTTGGTACCCTTAGAGCGATCACTAGTGACGGAGGTACTCACTTTTGCAACCGTCCCTTTGAGCATTTGCTGAAAAAATATTCTGTCACCCATAAGGCTGCTACACCTTATCACCCACAAACAAGTGGTCAACCGGAAATTTCAAATAGGCAAATTAAACAAATTCTGGAAAAGACAATCACTCCCACTCGGAAAGACTGGTCTTTGCGATTGATCAACGCACTGTGGGCTTATCGAACCGCTTACAAGAGTCCTATTGGGAAGTCTCCATATAGGATGGTTTATGGGAAGGCATGCCACTTGCTTGTTGAATTGGAGCATAGAGCTTATTGGGCCATTAAAAAGTTTAATTTTGACTTAACCACTGCGGGTACTCTGTGCAAATTGCAACTCAATGAGTTGGAAGAACTTAGAAATGATGCCTATGAGAATGCCAAGATCTACAAGGAAAGAATGAAGTTGAACCATGATAAGAAAATTTTAAGAAAATCTTTTGAACCGGGTATGAAAGTCCTTTTGTATAACTCCCGATTACACCTGTTTCCAGGGAAGTTACGAACCCGGTGGACTGGTCCATTCATTGTCAGGACTGTTTACTTTCATGGTGCTGTGGAAATTGAAAATCCCAAGAATGGGGATGTTTTCAAGGTGAATGGTCAACGGTTAAAACCGTTTCTAGAACTGAAGGATAAAAACGTTGAGGATATCCTTCTGGAAGACCCAATTTACCAAGACTAATAATTTTTGGTCACGTCAGGCTGACGACATTAAACTTAGAGCTATTTGGGAGGCAACCCAATTTTGGAAGGTAATTGAGCTAGTTGATCACATTCTTTTGCAATCACCCCACATGGTAAGATATTTCAATTTTCCTTATTGTTCATTTTCACATTACACATGCATTCATAACATTGAGGACAATGTTGAATTTAGGTTTGGGGGTGTGAGTTAGAACTTGACATGTGATCATTTGTTCAATTTTCATTCTACATTTTCTTTTTCACTTTGCTTTCGTTTTTAGGAGACTTAAATTTTTTTTTGCTATTGTTAGGTTAGAGGGAAACTTTCAAGAGAATTTTTATTGGCTGAAGATATTTATTTTGGGCAAAAGAAAACAATGGTTCACCATTTTATTTATGGAAAGGATTTTTGGAGAAGTGCTGAATTTTGATCCCTCACTTTTACACAGGTGGTATACGTTTTCAATATTTTGAATGTGAAGCTATGATTTCCCTTTTTTCTTTGATAAAAAACTGGAAAATCAGCCCTTAGTGTACAAAGCTTCCTAGTTCAATGGGTGGATACATGGAAATGGCTACCCATTGTTGGAGACCGCAAAAAAAAAAAAAAAAAGAAAGAAAAAGAAAAAATATAAAAAAAGTGTAAAGAATAAAAAGTTTTGTGACTAGTTTGGGTTTGTAGCCTTTTTAACCCGAGCCAGTAAGCCCGTAGGGGTATTTACATACCTAGTGCCCTAAAGACATCTATTTTGGGAGTCACTGGCCTAATGCTCGTTACATAGGTTAATTAGAAAGCTTAAGGAACCTAGACATTGCACAGTCACATGTGTGTGTTTGAAAAAAAAAATCACGGCCTTTGAAAAAACAGTAGTGCGAAAGCCGTCATTATTGCCTTGAGAGAAAGATGTTATTCTTTACTAAGTTTAGGTAGCCCAAAATTTAAAATATAAATATATATATATATTCACGGAAATTTTTAGTGGATCATTTGATGCTTATTACGTATACATACTTTTCACCGTGCATGATCAATTAGCATGATTTCAAGAATTTCTAACCAAAAGATAGGATTAGTAAACCGAATTTAAGAGAATCGAGAATAGTCAGTGTCTATAAATTTTATCTTGAAAGAAGTTTCCCTAGATTCTGATAGGTTTTAAACATCTTTTGCAAAAAAATAAAAAGAATTTTGTGGGTATATTCACTACAAACCCTCACGAGGCACAGCTCGTCCATTAGGGGGAACCCAGGGGTTTAAGGGGTGTTGCATACGCTGAATGCAATCGAAAACACCAGCGAAAGTGGTTTTGTTTTCATATTTACTTTTTTTATTATGTCAAAGAACTTCAAACCTTTTCACTCGTGACTTTTGCTAAGGGACTAGCAAAATGCTGGTTGGGGGGTGTGTTGAGTTCATGAATTTGCACATTTACACATCATTTTATGATGAATTAGATATTTAATTGGGTGAATTGCATCATTATTCATCTAATTTCATCATTTCATGCGTTTTCACGTAGGAACCTGAATTTTCATACATTTTCTGCATTAGCTTAGATTGTTTTACAAATTTTCTCCAAAGAGTCCCAGTTGGAGTAGAACTTTGTCCGAATGGGTCCCGCTTCAATATGAGCTCTTCAGTATTTGATGTGTTGAATTAGAATGTGCAGAAAATGAGAAATGCAGGCCTCTGTCGCGGAGCCCACTTTCAAGCACACATAGTTATCTTGGGCCCTGCATTGTTGAATTGAAGATTGAAAATAAGAAAATTGAAGAATTCACCACGTGGACCCCACACACAAGCCATATGCAAATCAATCAAAGGAGGGGTCCACTCAAAATGTCAGTTGAAGAATCCTAACTATAGTAGAAGACTTCTCATTTGACCTACTATTCAAACAGATGAAATGTCCCACATGGCAGGGTCTGCAGTAGTTGCAAATTTGAAATTAGTAATGGATAATTCAAAGAGTATCATTCTGATTGGAACAAAAGAAGAAGAGTTTGAATCATCTACATCTAATGTCCTTTCAAAAATGGAAGTTGTGCAGAGATAAAATCCATTGCAAATCAAATTTTAAAAGTTAATCCCGTTTTTCTTAGGACAACTCATCTTCAAATGGCCATAACTTTCAATCTGACTGTCAGATCGATGAAATTTACCTACCGTTGGAAAGCTTATTCAGAGTAGATACTTGTGGAGCCCAAGAATGTGCAAATCAGAGCTATATTGACAAAGTTATGGGTCTAGAGATTTTCATGTTCATTTTTAGACTGGATTGCAAATTAAATCCACACCGTTG
This sequence comes from Cinnamomum chago, assembly GCA_038049695.1. Classification (NCBI taxonomy): domain Eukaryota; kingdom Viridiplantae; phylum Streptophyta; class Magnoliopsida; order Laurales; family Lauraceae; genus Cinnamomum; species Cinnamomum chago. The sequence goes on along the minus strand of CP142453.1, from coordinate 97,064,265 downwards.
ATAATCAATTGCTGCACATCCCTTGTGAGACCCCATTTGAAGATTAGCCAAGACACCCAGAGCTTTCTAGAAGCTTTCACCTCATTCAAATTCAAAAAGGATAAGAGATATACCTTATCAATGAAGATAAGTCAAATCTGCAAAGAATGTGTCCAGAGTCAATGTATCTGTAAGATAACCGGAGAAATAAAAGGAACCAAAAGGTAGCATACGAGAGTAACTCTCACCCCCTTGGGTGTCCATAATCATACTCTCCCCTCTTTCTCTTCTATCTCTAATTAATAAAATTTAAGAATTATTTTTGGGTATTCTGCGCCCTGTTCCAAAACTAGGTTAGAAGAGTGTGAGAGAAAATTGTAATTGCCATGAAGTTCTCAATGAAAACCACATCTTTTGCAATGGAGGAGTAGATCCCTGGATCAAAATGTCAGATGAAGTTAAGTATTTTTTATCATTAATCTATGTGATATTTTTGTCTCTTGCGTATTGATTATAATAATAAATCTACCTTTTGTCATTGACAACCTATGTTATTCAATTTCTTTTATTTGAACAATACTTTAATCATGTATGTTTTCTTAATAGGTTATTCTTAGATCGAAATTCTTTGATAATCTATCTTTGATTAATATGTAATATTTAGTTAAGTTCATAATTTCATTAGGTGAAGGAGATTTTTGCCTTAAATAAATTGTGAAAAATTATGCTCTTTGATAGACAAATTATCCGAATCAGAAACATTAATTTGTTTCTGATTTGAAGGTTTCGGGACAAATTTATTTTATCTATTGCATACAATGATGGTGGGACTACTTAATGGATTCATGATATTCTGATCTGCATTTTCTAATATTTTATTGCTGCACTCTAGATCTAGCATTTTCTCAATCTTATTATTGTTTTTCTTTTCTTTATCTCTCTTGTCATTATCATTGATTAAAAAAATCAGATTTTGAATTTTAACTTAGTAGTGCTCCCTGTGGGATTCGACCTGTGCTTGCCATTGTCTCAAAAGGACAGCTGTGCACTTGCAGTATTAAAAGATTGAATTTAAATTCACATCAAGTTTTTGGCGCCGTTGCCGGGGAGCCAAGCCTGACCCAAAGAAAATCTTGTAGTATCTGAATAAAAAGAATGTTAAAAGAAAATTGTAAAAAGAAGAGGGAGAAAAACAATATTTGAGATAGATTCAAATCTTATCCACATTTTCCTTTTCTTTTCTCCACCACCTTAAAAAAAAAGAAAACAAAGAAACCGAAAAAAAATTATTCGATTTATTGGAATGTATTAAAAACGAGATTTTATTACGTTTAAAATATCAACATCTACTCAATAGAAGATATTAAAAAAAATTATTAGGATCGTGTGTGCTAAGTTTGGTCTAGATCCGGGTTCATTTGGATATAATAAGGGGTAGTTAGCAATTTTCCAGAGAATTTAGGGGGCTTTTTCGTAATTTTAGAATTTTGGCATTATGGTACCGTTGGGTAGATATTTTTAATTCCTAAACTTTAGTCTTCTAGCTTCAAAACCCATTTAAATCCAAGCCTGACCCAAAGTCTATTTTAGACAAATTGTTATGTCCCCATCTTTATCCGTCTTTATCTATAAATATATATATATATACTATATATATCTATATTAAAACATAAATTTTATTACGTTCAAAATATCAGCATCTACTCAATAGAAGATATTAAAAAAGATTATTAGAATCGTGTGTGCCAAGTTTGGTCTAGATCCGGGTTCATTTGGATATAATAGGGGGTAGTTAGCAATTTTCCAGAGAATTTAGCGGGCTTTTCGTAATTTTAGATTTTTGACATTATGGTATCGCTGGGTAGATATTTTAATTCCTAAACTTTAATCTTCTAGCTCATTTTGATCCGGAGCTTCAAAACCCCTCTAAATCCAAGTCTGACCCAAAGTCTATTTTAGACAAATTGGAAAATTCCCATTATATCCCCATCTTTATCCATCTTTATCTATAAATATATATATACTATATATATATATATCTATTATAATACTAAGTGGGGCCCACATCTTGCATTTGATTGGGCATGTGTGTAGTGAAAAAGTACTACACTTTCCTCTCTTTTATATAAGGGTATAGAGACAAATTTGGAAATTCCCATTATGTCCTCATCTTTATCCATCTTTATCTATAAATATATATATATATACTATATATATATCTATTGTAATACTAAGTGGGGCCCACATCATATATATTATAATACTAAGTGCGGCCCACATCTTGCATTTGATTGGGCATGTGCGTAGTGATGAAAAAGTACTACACTTTCCTCTCTTTTATATAAGGGTATAGCTATAGATATATATATATATTATAATATTAAGTGGGGCCCACATCATATCCATTATAATACTAAATGGGACCCACATCTTGCATTTGATTGGACACACAATATATATATGAGTTACGCTACAAAACTCCCTGAGCATTTTTCATAAAAAAAAAGCCCCTCTTTTAGCCAATGAAAGTGTGACACGTGTCATCAATGGTACACTTATCCATTCTCTCTCCTAAATATTCTCCTAAAACTGTAAATATTTTATAGATTCTCTTAAATCATTAGCTAATAGATAAGGGCAAAAACTCCCCTTTTGAGATAGGAGAGTTTTTAAGAATTTCCATAGATATATATACATCTATTATAATACTAAGTGGGGCCCACATCTTGCATTTGATTGGACATGTGTGTAGTGATGAAAAAGTACTACACTTTCCCCTCTTTCATATAAGGGTATAGCTATATAGCTATATATATCTATTAAAATACTAAGTGGGGCCCAAATCTTGCATTTGATTGCAGCGTGTGTGTAGTGAAAAAGTACTACACTTTCCTCTCTTTTATATAAGGGCATAGATATAGATATTTGAGGTGGACATTGACTAATGAACGAGTAGATAAGTGCCCCCGGTGTTCTTTTTCCCGGGCATAATATTCCTGGGGTCATTTGTTTGCATTCATTGAGGCATGTTTGGATGTATGGTGAGGTGAAACATCAAATCAAGAGAGAATAAAATATAAGGTGTTATGATGGTGTTTTGTTTTTAGTTCTTTCATATAAAATCTTTTTGAATTTTTGTATAGAAAAGTTGAGTTTTTTGTCTTTTAGTGGAGAAAGGAGGTTGCTTTTTTGACTTTTTTTAAAAAATTCGGAGGGAATTTTGAAATTATGTACTTTTGATATGATCCCTTGTCATTTCTTGTCCAAACTCACTTTACTTTACTTTAACTAGTTAATTTCCAAATACGCCTAGGCATAGTTGTGCAGCGGCAACTTATTTCCCACCACATCAGTCAAATTTACGCACCCTCACTAGCATAAAGATTTAATACCTTTTTATCACTTTTCTACGGCAAAGAGCGTTGCGCTAAACGCATGCAAAATAGGCCACGCGGAAAACCGGCTAGTCTAATGATGTACTAGAAAAATATGCATGTGCTTAGCACGGGCAATATAATTTATAATATTAAAAATAATAATTAGTCATAGATGAACTAAAATACTTTATGCAATAATTAAATATAATATAATTTAACAAAAGAGAGATTTTGAGAAAATAAGGTGAAATATAAATGAATTTAAAGAAAGAGAAATTAAAAATGAAATTAAATGATGATTATATAACTTGTACATTCAATTCAATATATATGTGAAGACTGTGCTTCATTTCTCATAAAGGTGAGAGTTCTGATGGTCTGCTGTAGATGCCTCCTAATTGTAAATCAAGACCATTCACTCTTAACTCCTTAAAGGTTCAATCCAATCACCTTCGACTTAAAAAATAACAGCAAATCATGATGAATAATAATAATAACTCAATAGGTTAAGATCAAGACCACATACTTTGGCATGAAAAAAAAAAAAAAACTTACAACAAATGTCACAAATACTAAAAAAAAAAATCAAAATCTACAATGTAGACAATTTTTTTTTCAAATTTCATATAAAGGATCCATGCATTCGAAATAAAAAAAATCTAAATGGTGAATTTTTTTTCACATCAAAACATACAGCAGAACAAACTAAACATAAAGATTCACTAAAATAACATATCAAGAGATTACTAAAAGAAAACGAAAAAAAGGAAATAAAACCAATCAAACATCAAATTAAATATCACCCTACCCAAATTTTTATGCACATTGATTAATCCATTCGTATATAATAACTCACTGGATGTTGGGTTAAAGAAAAAAGAACTACATGTAATGGAGAACAGGATTATTTCAGTGCCTGATGGGTCGCCGCAAGATTAAGGTGATTCTAAAGTGCATGTTGGATTGCCATTTTAGAAGCTGCACGTGGTGCGAATTCTGTAAGTATATATACGGTTGTTTCAAGTAATATAGACTATGGAAGTCCGAATATCATTCCCACAATGATCGTTACAGGGAAAATAACAAATGATCAATGAAAAGGAGTATCAACTCAAATATAACTAACAAAAGCAAATGGAGAAAAATGAAAACTAAATAACAAAGAGATGTTAGTAAAAATAGAAAAACTCAAGTGAGAACAAACCAAGAACAATGTTAGTAACAAGTTAGTAATAAAGTTAATGACAAAAGAAAAATAACAAGGTTAATAACAAGAACAAAGGAGCAATGCTAGATGGATCAAGTGAATAAGTGTGTGAAAATAACAAGTGAAAGATAGAAAATGAGTGGATGGAGACAATAAAATGTGCTAAAGTAGTGTAAAATCAAAGGTGGAATTGATGGTGTGAATAAAGAAATGGAGTGAGAATTAAAATAAGTGAATAAACGTGTGTGAATGTGAATAGAAACTAACTAAAGTAAGTAAAATAAGCAACAAGGAATACTAATGGATAGATTGAACCATCTAAAATCTACTAAGTGACACTAATCTAACACTAACGCTCTTCTCTTTTCCCATACAAATACTCAAATCTAATGACAAATCAATGTTTAGATTTGGAAAATATAACTTTAAAAATCTAAGATAGAAATTAACAATCTAATAGCTAAGACTTTCTTCCCTTCATAAAATAAAAGATTCCTAATGATTATCTATCAAAAGTAAGTATAAACCATCAAAAGATATTAACTCCTAAGCATGATTTATCAAACCCAAGCATAAATAGTAAAAAGAATGCTAAGATAGAAAATAAGCAAGGAAGGTAGCACATTGCAATGAAGAAAAATCTATTCTAGCATGTTAAGCACATAAATAAAGAGAATTAAGAGCATAAGCAAAAAAAATAGCATTAACTTAGCTTCATCTAGAAGATCCAATCAAAGGGATTAGCCACCCATTATAAAAGATAAAACTTTCATTCCAAATCTTCAATTTTTACAAAGCTTTCCTCACTTTCTTTCTACAATTGCTCTCAATTACCTGAATAGCTTAAGTAAAGAGGAGGAGGCTCTCCTTGCTTGTGTATTTTAATGCTTAGAGCTCCCTTCCTTATATAGAAACATTTGTCTTGCCATCTTTTGGTTTCTTTCCAATGTGGGACTTCACAAGAATGAAAATATGAACATATGAATGTGATTCTGTGTTAGAAAACGGTTCCTAGATTAATGGGAGATTTTGACCCCCAAAACGTTCGAATTGGGAAAAATAATGTGAAATATGATTTGTAGATCTTAGAACAAGATTTCCAATGCTTCTAAGATCACCTCAATCGGACACCCGACTAAAAAGATATGGTCAAAATACCAACCCATATCTTTCATTTTTCTTCTTATTATTGGCTTAACTTTATTATTTCTTCATCCAATTGTCTTCCAAACTTATCATTACTCTCTTTAACTCTCAGATTTCAACTTTAATCTTCAATTAACACCTACAAAGAGAAATTAACATAATTGAGAGTATTCTCAAACATATTTTGTATGGAAGCCATTGGAACTCATATAAATGCATACAAATGGGCCATCTAAAATAGAACAATATGAGGCAAGCATGATGGGGAGGAAAATTATGATTTTGATGCTAAAAACATTGTTTTGAGTTCTTTTATCTTTTAAAACTCGTAAAATAATGTCACAAAAGTGTAACTTTTGTGAACTTATCATCAGGTAATTAAAACAAGAAAAAAAAACTCATGAAACAAATGAAAAAGTGTTAAAGATTTTAGAGTTCAGATCGTATTGCTAATAGAGTTGATACTTGTATCACATTGGATGAAACCACATGTCTCAAGATCACGTGAATATGATCACTGGGTTTATAGATCTACAAAAGAAGTAATGGAAAATCAAAATAGAAAACGAACATTAGATAAAGAAAAATAAAAGATCTTTTCACAACTACAAGAATAGCAATAGAGTACAAAAATAGTAAAAGCTCAAAAATTACCATTTCTTCTTTTCTATCTTGAAGATACTCTTGCTTGGCTATGCAGAAAACCTGAGTTGAGTAGGGAAGCAATTTTTTCATGGAATGACTACAGAGGATTTAGGATCTATATACACAAAATTAAGTCGAGCCCTATAAAAATTAAAAAAATTGTAAAGATTTGAAGATATTTTCCCAGTCATTTAAGTACAAGAGAACTTTAAGAAAAATGAAATCTATTTTCATAGAGATGTAAAAGATGATTAATTTAAAATCTAAATCGCTAAATGATAGGTTCCCAATTTGAGTTAAATATATTTACTTAGATACAATGAATTGATGGGGATTTGATTAAATTGATCAAATTTAGAAAGAGCTTGGTGAGATCTTTTAAGCTAAATATTAAGAGGTTTAAAAGTCAAAATCATATGCTCCCATCTATTTTGACATGGAAGAGAGCAAGGAAGAGAGTAGGATAGAGATAATTTAGGAAATTATGTTTACCCAATTTTTAAATATGGGTCCCATGTAGATAGTTTAATAAAATGGTCCCACGTAAATAACAAAAGAAAGATGGGCATCATCTCTCATAAGGTTTGCATAGATAATGAAAGAAAGTTGATGATCTCTCATCAACTTAGATTGGTGCATGAGTCATACCTGATGGGCTCCATGTAATGGGTATAAGTGATAAGTTTCATGGACAAAAAAATGGTCGATCTTTGATCAAATGGGCGCTATGCAGATATTTTAATTAAATGGCCCAAGTAAATCAAGATTGGTTTTATCCCTTATCTATTCTTGCACAGGGGTGTAAAATCTTGGGGCTTTTGGTCGGAGGTCCCACAACTTTGGTTTTTATTGCAAACGATCCACGTGTTTTTTCCGTAGAGCCAAATGTCCATTTTCAAGTTTTAAACACTTAAAAAGTCTACAGTGCCCCTCTTAATACACTCTGTGCAGTTTACAAAAAAGGAAAATTGATTTTCATTAAGAGTTTCATTTGGAAAAAAAAAGGGAGAAAATCTGTCAATTTCGTGAAGATTATTTGATTGCACAAATCAAAGATAACGACAGGTAAGAGAAAGAAAATGGGGAAAACTGATTCAAATAAAGGTAAATTATCCAGAAAATCTACACGTGGGACTGGGCAAAACTCAAATAAATTTATCTGAGAATGAGAAATCATCTAGAGAATCTGCACATGGGACTGGGCAAAATTTAGATAATCTTTTTCAAACTCGGACAAATTTATTTTGGTCCAAACTTAAAGAAATTTGTTCGAAACTCAGAAAAGTTGTTCAAAACTCAGATAAATTTTTCTGAGTTTTTCCAGAAGTTCAGATAAGTTTGCTAAAAACTCATATAAAGTTATCTGATTTTTAGAAAATTTATCTGAGTTTTTATCCAGTTTATCAGAGTTTCTGTTAAATTTATCTGAGTTCGACGACACCAAAAGTTTGAATATGGAAAATCAGATTCTAATAAAAACCGAAATCCAAAACACGAACACTTGATGACCATGATCCAATCCAGAAAAGAGAGAGGGAAAACAAGCAAAAGAGCAAACTGCCCTTTTTCAAATCAGTTGTAGAGAGAGAGATTTGGAAGAGACTTCAGATGAAAGAGTAAGAGAAAGTAAAACTGTTTCTATCTTTGAAGAAATAAAAGAGAGAGAATCGAAAGTTATGGTGGCGAAGGAAGGTGCTCTGCAACTGTACTCCATAATTATAGAAAGGAACGAAAAAAGGAAAATAAGAGGTAAGAAGATGGAAGGATTTCTCCAGGACAATAGAGAACACTACAACAGATTACACCTTCACCGACGTTTTTTTCGTCGCTAAAAGTCCAAAAAACGTCGGTAAAGGTTTTACCGACGTTTTTTTTTTCGTCGGGCAGTCGTCGGCAAAAAAAGGTCAAGAAAACACCTTACCGACGAATTAATTTTTCGTCGGTAAAATTATCATTTTCACCGACGCTTTTTTATTTTTTACCGACGTTTTTTTTCGTCTGCAGAATTAATAAGAAAAATAAAAAATAAAAATATTTTTTTACCGGCGTTTTTTTTCGTCGGTAATATTAAAAAAATAAAAATAAAAATATTTTACCGACGTTTTCTTGTGCGTCGGTAAAAATAAAAGAAAAATAAAAAAAATCAAAATACAATTACCGACGTTTTTTTTCGTCGGTAATATTAAAAAAATAAAAATAAAAATATTTTACAGACGTTTTCTTGTGCGTCGGTAAAAACAAAAGAAAAATAAAATAAAAAACAAAATACAATTACCGACGTTATTTTTTCGTCGGTAAAAATACCTTCACCGACGAAATTTTCATTTTCGTCGGTGAAAGTATATTATTTTTTTAAATCGATTTCTTTGTTTTTCGTTTAAATTTTCCTGTAAACCTGCTTATACACCTGTAATAAAAAATAAAACTACTCATACTACAATCAATAATACATCCAAACAAAATCATCCCCATTCTTCATCAAATCATTCATCTCCTTAAATAAACAGTACAATTAATAAACATATAGTCAAATAAAAATGTCTAAATTAATAAAAATACAGTCGAATAAAAATGTCCAATATACATATACAAATAAACTAAAAACAACACCAAAGTGTGCATCCGATCAGAAAGCGTCCATCAATCTGCAATGACAAAAACAAAAACAAAATTAGTATCTCTTGAATTAATGAAATTATAAACGAAAGATATACATGTATATATATACATAAAAAAAAAGAGGTGTGCATGTCACAACCATCTGATCAATTCAATTCAACACGCAATGCAATTATTGTGCCCACAGTTTAAGTGGGTCCCATCCTTTGTCAAACCAAACAGTCCAAATTGGAGGCATCATCTTGGATAGAATGAAAGTCATATATGCAAGCGCTATTGGATAATATTAAGCCTAATCCAATTGGTGACTGTCATCAAATAGCGACCATCAGATTAGTGTTATTGCATATTATGTTTCATGCAATGCAAATATTGCATATTATGTTTCATGCAATGCAAAAATGGACGGCCTGGATTGGCATCTATGCCTCTGTCCCTAGATGGACAAGGACCACTCAACTACTAAATTGGCACTCTGGCCCAAATATTTGGAGCCTTTTCAGATTGTGAATCTGGCAATAATGGAACAATTTTGTCAAAAGAGTCAGTGAAATGTATTGGGTAAAAATCAAAGGACTTGGTAGTTTGTACTCAGACCTGCACCCCACCAAAATATCCTAATACCAAAACATTTGTGCTGGAGGTGGTGTTTCTATACTTGTTAATGGATTATTTCACAGCCCAGTTCTGTAAACAAATATGCAATAATCCCAATCAGTTTCCAACTACCTCTAGACCCACTAAAGCAATTTCTTATCCCTTCTCAAAATCTTGCCTCCCTCCCCATTGAAGTGGGATTTTTTTTGCAAGCCATCATGAATCAGTCAAGGTGATTCTTATGGTGTAAAACAACAACAATAAAAGCAGGTGGATGCCTTACATGCATCCTACAATCACCAGTATCTGATAATTCATCATTTATAATCAATGTTTTAATTCAACCTCAAGGCAAAGTGGTGGAGTGGAGGTTTCAGGCCAACCTAATTTGACCATCCAGTTTAACCTTACTAAACTATGATGATACAAACAATAAAAAAATAGTAATTTATGACAGGTCCAACCAGATCAACAACTAGTTTTTTACTTGATTTGATCAGTTCCACAACACCCCCCCCCCCCTCCCCCCCTTCTTATCAGAGTACAAAACAAAGAAAAAGGAAAGATGTATGGAGTACCCCCCCCCCCCCCCCCCCAACTCCTTTTCTTATCAGAGTACAAAACAGAGAAAAAGGAAAGAAGTATTGATTAAAACAGAGTACAACTCGTTTTCGACTCTAATTCCCTAACCATGAGTCCAATCTGCGAGCCGTCAGTTCCTACAGGTTACTCTACCCCCGTGCGAACCGTCCATGCCGGTCCCCGATTTTTCCGGTCGCCAATTCGCGTTCCGGACCCCCGGCGGGCCGTTTTCGAGCCTAAGTGTCTGAAAAGAGTCGGTTTTCGGCTCTAATTCCCTAACCGTTAGTCCAATCTGCGAGCCGTCAGTTCCTACAGGTTACTCTACCCCCGTGCGAACCGTCCGTGCCAGTCCCTGATTTTTCCGGTCGCCGATTCGCGTTCCGGACCCCCGGGGGGCCTTTTTCGAGCCTAAGTGTTGGAAAAGAGTCCGTTTTCGACTCTAATTCCCTAACCGTGAGTCCAATCTGCGAGTTGTCTGTTCCTACATGTTACTCTACCCCCGAGCGAACCGCCCGTGCCGGTCCCCGAATTTTCCGGTCGCCAATTCCCGTTCTGGACCCCCAGGGGGTCGTTTTCGAGCCCAAGTGTTGGAAAAGAGTCGGTTTCCGGCTCTAATTCCCTAACCGTGAGTCCAATCTGCGAGCCGTCAGTTCCTATAGGTTACTCTACCCCCGTGCGAACCGTCCGTGCCGGTCCCTGATTTTCCCGGTCGCCGATTCGCGTTCCGGACCCCCGGGGGGCCGTTTTCGAGCCTTAGTGTTGGAAAAGAGTCCGTTTTCGACTCTAATTCCCTAACCGTGAGTCCAATCTACGAGCCGTCAGTTCCTACATGTTACTCTACCCCCGAACGAACCGCCCATACTGGTCCCCGATTTTTTTGGTCCCCGATTCCCGTTTCAGACCCCCGGGGGGCCGTTTTCGAGCGTAAGTGTTGGAAAAGAGTCCGTTTTCGACTCTAATTCCCTAACCGTGAGTCCAATCTACGAGCCGTCAGTTCCTACAGGTTACTCTACCCCCGTGCGAACCGTCTGTGCCGGTCCCCAAGTTTTCCGGTCGCCGATTCGCGTTCCGGACCCCCGGCGGGCCGTTTTCGAGCCTAAGTGTCGGAATAGAGTCGGTTTTCGGCTCTAATTCCCTAACCGTTAGTCCAATCTGCGAGCCGTCAGTTCCTACAGGTTACTCTACCCCCGAAAGTATGATAATGTAATCAAGGATTACATAGATGAACGAGTATTTGTTGATGAGAAAGATTACGATAATGCAATCAAGGATGACAGGGATGCACAAGTAATTGTTGATGAGAGAGAGTATGATAATGCAATCAAGGATGACATAGATGAACGAGTATTTGTTGATGAGAAAGATTATGATAATGCAATCAAGGATGACATAGATGAACGAGTATTTGTTGATGAGAAAGATTATGATAATGCAATCAAGGATGACATAGATGAACGAGTATTTGTTGATGAGAAAGATTATGATAATGCAATCATACTGTGCAGTTAAAATTTGTTCAAATCCTACATTTTGAGTGTTTATAAATTAATAACACAAATGACATGTTATTTGTTCAAGAAAGTATTCTACTAACCAAAGAGTCGCATCATGATCCTCCAGGAGCTGTGCCATCCCCAGCAGAAGTGCTCTCTCCCGTGGTGTCAAGAAAGGCGGCCGGATCTATTCCTGCCACAGTTGCCAGCCTTTGAACGAGGGCCTCAAGCTGGCGTGTCCTCCGGTTCTGCTGAGCTAGCTGCTCAGCCTGCCTCTTACTCTGCTTAGCTAGCTGCTCGCGTAGGGCGACCACCTCAAGGTCCGGTGCCCGAGACTGTGTGGAAGAGGAAGAGGTCCTCGAGTATATCCCATACCCCTTTACGTAGCCCGACCTCTTCCCAAGCACATCAGCAGCAATCTGCTCCTCAGTCATCGGAGTGGTGATAGAGGGCTGCGACTGCTCCTCGGTCCGCTGCACCAAGGCCTCCTGCCATTTAAATCAATAAAGGATTTAGAATACTTATATGACATTATACAATTAGTACTGATTTATTAGGAAACATACATGTCTCTGTTGAGCCACCTCATTTACCCACTCATTACTCTTTCGTTTGTAGTGGGTGTCGCGGAAGAACTGAGTAATGGGCGGCGCTTGACCGGCATTCTGTGCCGCCTAAGATTTGAAATAGCTTTATATTAGATATGAACCCTGATACATATTGATAAATTAATAAACTTAATCAAGTTTCTTCATATGAATATAATCAGTACCATCATAGACATCCTCGAGGCAAATGACCGGGAGCCACTCGTATGATTGTATGGCAGCTGGGCTCGACTCTCTTGAGCTTTCTTTGACTTTGCCTACATAGAAAAACAATAATACAATAGCATGAGTGTATTTAATCGTTACAAATAGAATTACATTGGATTATAATTAAGACATTTAGATAACATCCCCAGGTCACCTTCCAGGCTGGTGATTCCCAGCACTGCGAGATCATCTGCTGCCAGTCAGCTAGAGTACAACCCTCTGCCGAGTGGTCCTGGGGTCGGGGAACCCCCTCCTCCAAGAGGACCTGATAGTGAGTATGCAGCTCATACTTCCAGCCCCTATACAGGATCCCGCACTGGCGGTCAATGTCCGTCCTAAGCTGCATATCACCCTCGTAGTCCCCGACCTCAAAGAGTTGCTGCAATTAGGGGATAGCCATAGTAGTCATTAGTAATAACAAAATATAATCATATATTGTAATGAGGAGCACAACTATAATAACTTTGGTTGATGTTTCTCGTTTCAGTTTACCTTGACTGCAGCGATGACAGCAAGCTTGATCCCACTGTCAAGCTTCTTCCAACCATGAGGCCTGACTGGGGCAACCTCTCTAATGGCTAACCCAAGATGGTTAGCCAGTGATGGGGCATGTTCCCCCTCTGGCCTATGACTGGAGCTAGGGATCGGGACTGGGATGTTATGACCCAGCTGTCTCCTCAGCTTTGCCGCATTGTTCCCTCGCGTAGCACCCCTGGTACGGCCAAGAGTCTCAACCGAGGCTGGGGCTGATGCTGTTAAGACGACAGTGCTAAATGAGTTAGTGAACACAAATGATATTTGAGGTGAACAAATCAGAAGAAAAAAAGTTATAGAACACAAATCTAAATATGAGGTGAACCATTCTACACTTTAAAAGGTTTTCCGATTTTCTCACCTACGCTGCTCCAGGTCGTATGATGACTCGCGGGAGGCTGGGTCGGCGGGGGCTGTGTGGTCAAAGGCCTAATCAGCAGAGGCTGGGAGGCTGCCGATTCAGGGGTGCTCCCTGATCCTCCGGCCCGTGTAACCTCGAGAGCAGCTGGCGGAGGCTACGTCGAGGGCTCAGGTCTGCTCTCCACAGGATCTAACCTGACTGCAGCTGCAACCTACCGAGCACGTCTCGCCCTGTTTTCCCGAGGCATATCTGCAATCTGTCTTAAAGCAAATTGACAAGGAAATTAAATAATTATTAACACAAAAAAATAATATTAGCAAAGTGAATGTCATCAATTTACATTAAATGGAAATGAAAATCATTTCGAGCCTCAGTGTCACATACAAGTTACTAGTATTTTCAAGTACACGTCATAGAATTATAAACGAAAGATTACCTCATCCGATTGAGACCATGATATCTCGTCATCTACATCATCATCTTGGGGGGGGAATGTAGTTCTCATCCTTATCATTCCCACTAACATTCCTCTTTCCCTGCTCGTTTGTCCCTTTAGCCGAATCGGATATAGTATGTGCAGTCGGAGGGAGCCCTAGAGCCGCTAGTTTTTCATCATTCTTCTTAATTGTTCTTTTTCTCTTTAATAGATAATTGGATGCTTGCACTTGACGGGACAACTCTCCTGGTTTGACCCAATTTTTCACTCCGTTTGGCATCCTTTGCAACTATGATATATAAAGATAAGAATAATGTGTGAAATGTAGAAATGTCTTACTCCATAAATGAACAAATCATAAGAGAATGAGATTGAATACCATGTCATTATGTAAGAAAAGATCTTTATTAATTTACTTAATCGTTACATGTGCAAAACCTGAAATTTAATGTCGACCTCGATCTCTTCTAGCATTTCTCCTAATTCCCTCAAGTCTAGGAAATTAATCTTGAGCTTAGCATGGATTTCTTGTACCGGCCAAGGAGGTGGTAGAGTGCTTACTATTGAACGCACCAGATCTGCAATATTCGGTTCAAATCCTCTTCTTTTGAGATCGTAAAACAATTGTTCCTTGTTTAGCAAATGTTCTCTAACAGATATTCCTTCAACCATTTTCTCTCTTCGGAACTGTATCCATAAGGGATGAATATATTTTTCAAATGACTGTAATAGGTCGACGAACTCCACTGCATGCCATGGTCGTAAGACTTCAAATATCTTCATTTTTGCAGCATCCCAAGCCGGTGGCAATGTTTCAGCAATTTTTATCATTATATATCTTTCAGGGATGAAATTGCCACACAGTCTCAGCCACTGAGCCAGTTGTATTTTGCGGGAACCATGCTTTACTATTGGAGTTTCATTTTCAAATGGTTTATGTTCAAACTCATTTGTCCATTCCCTAACACGTTGAGAGTCTTTGCCACGACAGTATTTGAGAGGTGTATTCATCATGTTCTGTGTTAGAGTTGAAAAATTGAATCGTTTCAATTTTAATTTAAAGGAAAGCAACAACGGATAAATCAAACATGAACGTCATATAACGAGCTAGGTAATAACATGGCACACACCATATAATACTTTTAAAATAAACATAACAAAAATTGTTCATATGCAGGGTAAAATAACATGAACGAAAATTCCTTCAACAATCGAATGAAATTAAGCATACTCTATGGAAGAAAAGTTCTTCATTAATTTACTTAATAGTTACATGTGCAAAATCGAAGCAAACACTACATGTCATATTCCATGTCATCATCTTCCTGACTATGGCCATCATTCCCTTCATCATCTTCGTATTCCGCCAGCGTTTCATCCTCGTCTTGGCCATCCTCGTATGCTGACTCATCACTGAGAACGATCTCAGGATCTATATCATCCCTAGAGTATTGGTCACTAGTACCATCGACGAGGACTGGGACAACAAATGTCGTTTCGTCCTACTGAAATGCATCAACCGGCACATCATCATCATCACCGTCGTCATCCCGCTTAGCGGGCACATCCCATGCTCCCCGAGTCTTGACCCGTTCTACAACTCTCCAATTTTTTCCTCTACCGGTGTCATTGACATAGAAGACTTGTTTCACCTGACTTGGTAGGACAAATGGATCATCCTTACACCAACGACCCGTGATATTAATGCTTGTAAGATAGTCTTCGATGTTTATCTTGTGCTTGGTACTAGTGTTGTACCATTCACATTCAAATAAGACCACCTTACCCCCGTGCCGATAGGACAATTCCCAGACTTTGCAGATGTAGCCATAGTAGTCATGTTTCACCCCTTCGTATTCCCCTTCCATGACTAAGCCGCTACTCTGGCTCCTACGACATTTCTCACGGTCTACAATGTGGTATCGGACGCAATTGCAATCACACCCCTGGTAAAGATTCACTAGGGATCTGGGGCCATTTGCTAATGACCACATCTCATCAAGAGCTTCTGGTGACCCTATAGTTCGCAATTGATTCATCTACATAAGCAGATTAAGACAAATGTGTTAGACTAATGTTATTTGAAGCTTATACTCAAATAACATCAAGCAATTAAAAAGTTCTTCATTTTATGTCTTACACGTTGTTTGAACCATTCTGCAAATTCTTTTCGTTGTATTTGCCCGACATCTCCACCTCTTTCGTCTTGCACTAAATTCTTGTGTTCCCTACTCAAGATAGCATTTAATGAATCAGTCCGAGACGAGAATGAATAAATGAGTTAACAAGCAATGCATACATATGGCTAGATTGAAGCACATACGGCTCCACTTTGGGGCAATTATTCAGCACAAACCAATGAGCCATGTCACGCTCCCTTTGAGAAGGATCATGTGCCCTTTGCATCAGCCCGATGGGACGGACAGTTTGTGTGAAGACCGACATCCCCGCACCCCGTTCGCCACCATCATCATAACGCTCTACTCGATCAGTCTGCCTTAAATACATTGAGCAAAAAGTGAGACACTCTTTGACAATGTAAGCCTCGGCGATCGAACCTTCAGGCCGTGCTCTGTTGCGAACGTACCCCTTTAGGGTCTTCAGAAACCTTTAAACAAAAAATGATAACTATTATGATTTCCAATGCAAGGCAATTGCACTAATATATAAATAATTTTTCGATGGTCATCAACTATTGCCTTTCAATCGGGTACATCCACCGATATTGCACCGGTCCACCAAGAATGGCCTCGCGTGGCAAGTGAACCGATAGATGAACCATCACATCAAAGAAAGCAGGAGGAAAGATCCTCTCAAGCTTGCACAATATTAAAACTATCTGCTCCTCCGATTTTTTCAAATCATCGTGTCTCTGTGTTTTCGAGCAGAGGTCTTGGAAAAAGCTGCCTAACTCAAACAATGTTGTACAAATATCCTTATTCACAAAGCCATGCATGCCAATAGGAAGGATCCGTTGGATAAGGATGTGGCAATCATGGCTCTTTAAACCAGCCAATTTATCATTTTTCGAGGTTACACACCTCGAGAGGTTCGCGGCATAGCCGTCTGGGTATTTGATCGACTTCAAGAATTCATAAAATCCATCTCTGTCTTTTGGTGCCAGAGTGTAAGAGGCATGCGGCTTCAAGCTGGATCCATCACCCCTCTCCACTAGATGCAACTCTGGCCTGATGCCCATATTTTTCAAATCCTTACGCGCTTTCTCGGTGTCCTTGTTTTTGCCCTTTATGCCCAACATTGTTCCAACCAAGGCTACACAGATGTTCTTCTCAATGTGCATAGGATCAAGGTTGTGTCGGAGTTTTTTGCACTTTCAGTAGGGCCATTCAAATAGGATGCTTTTCTTTGTCCAATTCAACTCTCCAGAGTCACGCGGTCTTTTGTTATTCTTGCCAAACCTGACCGGATGTAGTTCTTCGAGCTGGTCTAGTACCTTTTGCCCCGGTAGATCCAAAGACCTCTTTTCACGCTCAGGCTAACCGTTGAAGGCCTTGCTTCTACGCCATTGGTGGTTTACTTCCAAGTATTTTCGATGGCCAATGTACCCAATCTTATCTTTCAACCTCACCCCTAACGAGGTGTCGTTACACGAGGGGCATGCGTTATAACCTTTTGTACTCCACCCAGACAAGTTACCATACGCAGGAAAGTCATTTATCGTCCACATCACAGCCGCATGCATTTGAAAGGTTTGTTTAGTGGAGGCATCATAAGTAGATACACCATGATCCCACAACTCCTTCAACTCATCAACCAAGGGCCTCAGATATACATCGATATCGTTTCCCGGTGAGTTTGGTCCTGGAATAAGTAATGACATCATCATGAATGGCTCCTTCATGCACATCCATGGTGGCAAATTATAGGGCATAAGTACGACAGGCCACATGCTATAAGAGGTGCTCATGTTACCAAAAGGATTGAATCCATCAGTGGCTAACCCCAACCTCACATTACGTGTCTCTTGGGAAAACTCTGGATATTTCTTATCAAATTCTTTCCATTCCACTGAATCAGCCGGATGCCGCGCTATCCCATCGTCAACGCGCTTATCACTATGCCATCTCATCTCTGTGGCTGTCTTCCTTGACATCTACAATCTGCGTAACCTCGGTGTCAATGGAAAGTAACGGAGCACCTTATGAGGGATCTTCTTTCGCTTGCCATCATTGATCTTGTACCTAGGCTCTTCACATTCTGGACATTTATCCAATTGAGCATTCTCCTTCCAATACAACACACAATTGTGTTTGCAGGCATCTATGTTCTTGTATCCCATGCCCAAGTCACGTAATAATTTCTTCGCCTCGTAAATTGATGCCGGCACCACATGACCTTCGGGTAAGAAGTCCTTAAAAATCTGCAGGACCTTGTCGAACGACTTATTGCTACACCCACTTTCTACCTTCACGTGCAGTATCTTGATGACAAACGATAACAGAGTATCTGAGCTTTTGCATCCTGGGTAAAGGCCTCGCTGAGAAGCATTCAACAAATTTTCAAAATCATCCCTCTCTTGAGTATCTTCCTCCAAGTAAGTTCCCCTACGATGATCATCTATCAACTCATTGTACTCATCTTGATTATCTTCTGATTCATCATCACTCTCATCCGAATCATCGGGTTGAACTATGGGTTCCCCGTGATATATCCACCGTAGGTAATGGACCATCATTCCTTTAATGGGCAGATGACTTCTCACGGTTACACAGTCATGCTTCCGATGGTTACAACAATCGTTACACGGGCAGTTAATCAACACTGCCCCGCCCGAATTCGCCTTTGCAAAATCAATAAATGAGTTTACCCCAGCTATGTACTCCGCACTAAATCGGTTCCGATAATGTAATATCCAACTCCTGTCCATATCTGACCAATTCACATAAAACTACAGATCAGAAAAAAAAAATTAACAAACATGTAAATGTAAACAGAATGTAAAATTTGGGACTGTCAAAATCCAAAGCCCAACTTTGGTGGAAGGATGTAAGCTCGCACCCTCCTTAAACCAATCAAAATCACTACCTAAACCCACACCAATAGGGATTAAACCCCACCATTGCTAGACCTACATATTGTGTGTATATATATATATTAATGTCGATGTTTGTGGGATATGTCAACTCATACTTGCCATAAACCAATCAAATTAAATCACTACCAAACCTGCCCCCAATAGGGATTGAACCCCATCATGGCTAGAGCTACATACTGTATACCTGTTAATGTCAGGGTCAGGGCACGAGCATGTATAATCCAATCTAGTCTTGACACAAACTCAACCCATTTTTATCCCTAGGATTACACATCAGTTTTCAACCCATTTACAGAAGATTAAGATTTATGAGCCAGAAAGATACAAACTCTCAGTGGAGGTTACGAAGCATCAAAACTATACAACATGTCGGTTTCATATATATTTAAAGAAAACCAACAACAAATATTAGTCAATTCTATCTTAATCGTAAGATAGACTTTCACTAATCACTATACAGCTTTGCCCCTACAAGTTCATTTCTGTATTAAACTTAAAGCAGAGAAGAGAGAAGACAGTTCTCATAAATTTCCTCACAGTTTGTGTAAACTTGGGTGCAAGAACTTTAAGCAGCATAACCATACGTAAGATTTTGAGCCTATTAAAAGTAGTTTTAATTTCTTGTCTATATTAATTGCTTCTTTCATCTTTTTCTTATTCATGTGCTTTAAGTAATATTCTCTGGTGTTCATGAACTTGAAGACTCAGATGCTTTATTGGGAGCTCAAATGCAAAACAGAGAATTGTGCAAAAATGATTGCATAGAGATCATTGCAAACGATCAAGGAAACTGCACAACACCTTCATGTGTAGCCTTCACTGTCACAGTGCGTTATATTGGAGATGCTGCAAAAAATCAAGCAACCATGAATCCAATCAACACCATCTTTGGTAAATTTCCAACATTTTTTGAGCTTCTTTTAGATTTCAAGGCTATGATATCTGGGCTGTTATCAATAGCAGATATTTCAGTTTTTTCTAAGATTTTTTAGTTACTCCTAGATCTGGTAGATACCAAAACAAGTCTGTTGAATGATTGATTTCATGGTGGTGTTTTTTTTATTTATTTTTTTTCACATATAGTGCACCAAAATTTTTAGTTTCTTAAAATCCTGTTGTGATAGCTAAGTTTATACTATAGTAACCATCCACCAAGGGTGGATGTAGACTATAAGTGAACCAGAACACAAGTTTTTCCACTATTGTATTCACAACTCCTAGAGTTGACTCGACTCAGTCTTAAAAGAATCAGGGAGCCAAGTAATTAACATGGTCAACTCTGCTTGAGTACTTCTCCTCAAACTTGGCCAGACTCATTTGATGCACCCAACCAGTGGCTTACAGAGCTGAGTCAGCCAAGGTGAGTCAAAATGAGTTTTTAAACAATGATCGTAGTCTATGATCATTGTAACCAGCAATTGCACTAAATATTTAATTTCTTAATTCAATTAAACATTATTAAAAACTAAATATTTGGGGTCGGGTTCTTTCATAGACCTTCATAGTTTTCAATCTTGACCACCCATCTGTGGGGCACAACTGCATCTTCCAATGAATAAATTATATCAAGTAACTCTATCCATTAGCTTCCTAACATATTATAAATATAAAGAACAATCCAGTGGCAAACAAAACAAAGAGTATAGGGACATTAGTAAGTGTTCCAAGCTCTCTCAAAAGATAAAAAGAAGAGAGAATTCAAACACTGTTATTCGAGTTTTCTATGTTTTGTTTTTAATTGTATTTGTGCACAGTTTGCCTGTAAGAATGCTTTCTGGGTGGGAAACTGGAATTAGGCTTTTTCAAAACATCCATAAGAAAAGCAAAAAGGGAGATGAAGAGGGATTTTCTCATAATCTTCTTGAAATCCATACGAGCCTGTTCTCTTAATTGTTTATACATATATAAGACTGTGTCAAACATTTACAATACTATTTTGCCAAGGCTCAAGACTCTACTGTTACCCTAAGGCGATAGATGTTATCAAACTAACAATAGTTTCAAAAGAAAATCTATGCAGGGATTCATCATAAACAACTCAACGATTAGGACCATATGATAATAGGACACCAAACAAAAAACTACCCAAGAGGTTCAGGAGACTTTTTATTTAACATTAACTAGAACTATCCTCTTCTAAAAATCTATTTCATTGTGATTTTTTTTTAATCAATAGTTTGATCGAGTATCTAGCTGCTTGCCAATGTAACTCTATTTATTTATCCAATGCCATATTTGTTTCCAGATGCTAAGCGGTTGATCGGTAGAAAATTTAGTGATCAATCTGTACAAAATGACATACAACTTTGGCCATTTAAGGTTATTGCTGGCCCCAGGGACAAGCCTATGATCATTGTGGAATACAAGGGTGAGGAGAAGCAATTTGGGGCTGAGGAGATCTCCTCCATGGTCCTTACCAAGATGCGAGGAATTGCTGAGGATTACCTTGGCTCTGTTGTCAAGGATGCTGTCATCACTGTTCCAGCCTACTTCAATGACTCACAACGCCAAGCTACCAAAGATGCTGGCCTCGTTGCCGGCCTCAACGTCCAGAACATCATTAGTGAGCCTACTGCTGTAGCCATTGCCTATGGTCTAAACAACAAGATTGGCAAGCATGGAAAGAAGAATGTGCTCATATTCGACCTCGGTGGTGGGACTTTTGACGTATCTATCCTCACCATTGAAAATGGTAGCTTCAAAGTAAAGGCCACTGTGGGGGACACCCACCTTGGAGGAGAGGATTTTGACAATCGTATGGTAGACCGCTTGATTCGAGAATTTAAGCGGAAGCACAAGAGGGACATAAGTGGAAACCCAAGAGCGATCCGTAGGTTGAGGACTTCATGTGAGAGGGCGAAGAGGGCCCTCTCATCCATGGCCCAGACCACCATCGAAATTGAGTGCTTGTACGATGGATTAGACTTTGACACCATTGTCACACGTGCTTGGTTCGATGACTTGAACATGGATCTCTTCAGGAAGTGCATGGATCTCGTTTCCAACTGTTTAAGTGATGCCGAGATGGATAAGAGTTCCATCCATGATGTCGCTCTCGTCGGAGGGTCTAACAGGATCCCCAAGATTCAATATCTATTAGAAGACTTCTTCAATAACAAGGAACTCTGCAAGAGCATCAACCCCGACGAGGCTGTCGCCTATGGTGCTGCAGTTCAGGCAGCCAAACTATGTGGCATAGGCAATAAGAAGGTGAAGGAGCTTCTCCTATTGGATGTCACCCCTCTCTCGCTCGGGATAGAGCTCGATGGAGAGCTGATGAGTGTTGTGATACCAAGGAACACACCTATTCCGTCCATAAAGAAGGGGACTTACGTCACCACAAACAAATATGGAAGTGAACCGTTCTACATCTACCAGGGCGAAAGGGCATGGTCCATAGAAAACAACCTGTTGGGCAACTTCTTACTCTCCAGTACCCCTCCTGTCCCAATAGGCACTCCAGTTACAATCTGCTTTCGAATTGATGCAAACGGTATCTTGACTGTCTCCGCGAAGATGGAATCGGGGCAAAAGAACCAAATTACAATAAGCACCAACAAGCATAGTCTAAGCACGGATGAAATTGAAAGAATGATCCACGATGCAGAGAAGTACAAGTTAGAGGATCAAGAGTACAGAAAGAAAGTGGAAGCAAAGAACTATTTGGAGAACCTACTCTACAACTTGAAGAATGCCATCAAGATAGCATCTACGCTAGCTGCTGCAGACAAGGAGAAGATTGAGGACGCCATAGAGGAGGCCATAGACTGGCTGCAAACTGAAGAGGTGGTGGAAACAGAGTTTGGTTATGATGAGTGTTTTCAACACATAGTTGTTCTTAATGAGGCATTGGAGATGGTTCATGGCACACATAGCAACCATGGTTTTGGCCAATCAAGTGAGACATTAACATATGTCAGAAAACAGAAATATAGAACACTCCTTAGTGGTAATAAGATAATGGCCGCTTCTGTCACTGTTTCTAATTTTATTATGATGACAACTGGTGTTAATATTCCTTTGCTTGATGAGAGCTTGTTAAATATCTTGTTCAATTGATGATGCATAAGAGATGAATGCTTTGGTTGTGCACCTTTTGTCATACAGAGTTTTTCTTGAGAAGGGATCATTTAGACGTCTGTTTTGAACCAATTGTCATGTTTTAAGTTTTCATACTAGCATATCTACAGTGAGTTCATAATCATTTGTGATTGTAAGTGAGTGGATATATAGTATTTTGGGTGTAATAGTAACGAGTTGAGACAAACAAACAAACCATCAACTGCAAAAGCCAACCTAACATCATCCAGATGTTTCAACCAAAAACTACAGAAGCTAAACATCAAACCAATCTCAATCAAGAGCAAAAGAAAAACTAACCCAATCATTAAAAAAAATAAAAACAGAAACAGAACCCTGGTGTAAATGCATAGCAGAATTCACAGCAGTTGGATGGATTAAAATTTACAATCCATTTGATTTGGGGTACCTCAGTCGAGAGTGGTATGGCGATGGCGATGGTGTCCTATAGACTCGTCCGATTTCTTCTCTTCTTCTTCTTCGTTTTCTTCCCCTCGTTTTCTTCTTTCCTTTCAATCGACTTAGGGCTTTCCTCCCCGCAGAGACAGAAATGGCAGAGATCTCCGAGCAGTGGCAGCCGCGAGAGAGAAAGACAAATTGAAGCGTCGAGAGAGCGAGAGCAAGGGAGAGAGAGACAGAGCAGAGTGAGAGAGAGCGAGCGAGAGAGAGAGAGAGACAGAGCAGAGCGAGAGAGAGCGAGCGAGAGAGAGATAATGTGCAGATCGAGAGAGCGAGAGCGATAGAGAGAGAGAGAGAGAGACAGAGCAGAGCGAGAGAGAGAGAGAGAGAGAGAGATAGAAGAGCGAGCGAGAGAGAGAGAGACAGAGCAGAGCGAGAGAGAGCAGAGGGCTCCACCGACAGAGAGCGAGCGAGAGACAGAGTGAGAGAGAGACAGAGTAGAGAGATCCAGTGAGGGAGCGAGAGTGGGCGAGTGAGAGAGAGACAACGCAGAGAGATCGAGTGAGGGAGCATATCGCAGAGAGCAAAGAGAGAGGAGGGAAAAGAGAGTGAGGGAAAAAGAGGGGAAAAGAGGGTTCGGAACTTCACCGACGTTTTCTTTTCGTCGGAAAATTAATTTTTTCGTCGGTAAAGATTAATAAATTTTTATTAATAAAAAATAAGTTAAAAATTAACAACTTTTACCGACGTTTATCATAAAACGTCGGTGAAAGATTTACCGACGCTAAATTTCATCGGTAAAACATAAATTTCGTCGGTAAAGATTAATAAATTTTTATTAATAAAAAATAAGTTAAAAATTAACAACTTTTACCGACGTTTTATGCTAAATGTCGGTAACACACTTACAGACGCTAATTTTCGTCGGTAAAACATTAATTTCGTCGGTAAAATAAAAACATAAATAAAAAATAAATCCCTTTTACCGACGTTTTATCTTTCGTTGGCAAATAAAAAATAAAACTAAAAAGACTTTTACCGACGTTTTTTTTCCTCGGCAAAAAGAAAATAGAAAAGTAAATAAAAAATGTAAAGACTTTTACCGACGTTTTTTTTCGTCGGCAAAAAGAAAATAGAAAAGTAAATAAAAAATGTAAAGACTTTTACCGACGTTTTTTTTCGTCGGCAAAAAGAAAACAAAAAAATAAACAAAAAAATGTAAAGAATTTTACCGACGTTTTTTTTCGTCGGTAAAATAAAATAGAAAAATAAATAAATAATAAAAAGACTTTTACCGACGTTTTATATCGTCGGTAAAACAAATAAAACGTCGCTAAAAGTCTCTTTACCGACGTTTTCTAATTCGTCGGTAATAATCTCTGATTGTTTGAACTTGGCCGACGTTTTTAATAAAAACGTCGGTAAAAGTCAACTTTTACCGACGTTTTTGTATAATCGTCGGTAAAAGTATGACTTTTACCGACGATTTATAAAAGCGTCGCTAAAAAACGTCGCTAAAAGTGCATATTGTTGTAGTGGAATAAGAGAGAACTTGGCCTAAGAATGAAGGTTGAAAGGGGCAAATTAGTCATGAAAATATATGACGTGGCGTATTAGGGACCTCTCACCAAAATATCTCCAGCTGTTTGAACTATAGACATCAGAGAAAAAGTTGTTGGACTGGATGCCTTAGAAGACCGTGCTTAGGGACCGTTAGCTAATTTACCCTAAAATCTTTATATAGTAGTGGGTCTCATCTATTATCATGTAATGGTAATAAAGGATAAGTTCCACCCGATAGATAACTGTTGATCTTTTGTCAAATGGGTCCGGTGTAGCGATAGATTAATTAAATGGTTTCCATGTAATAAAATTGTAGGATATAAATTACGGATATCTAACTCTTATAGATAAAGATCTCAACTCTAAGAATTTGAGTTTGTTAAGAAAGGTTAGTAGATCCCTAAGACTTCTCTCTAAGTTAAATAGAATCAAAATCAATTTAATTTACAAACATACCCGCGCTAATCCCAACCAATATAAATTACAATATTAAAAAATGACAATTAACTTAATATAATTAAACTTTTTTTATGAACTATATTACAATGGTAATATTTGCAATCAAATCCAATCACCTATAATATTAACAAAGAAAAATACATAATTATTAGTTAATTTCAAAATAAGATCACTTTATTTTGCTATCATCCTAAGACTAATGATTGACTTTGATTGTGATTTGGTCGCCATGGTAAAATGATTCTAATGAAAGTAAGGCCCAATAATAGAGTGATAAGAAAAAAACATATACGAGGCTGACTCTAATTTTTGGAGAGAAAATCATGATGTCCTATTTATATGAGTCTTTTTTATTTATTTCAAGCCCACTTCTTAAAAATCCAAATCCAGAAGTCAATAGCCCACTTGAGATTGAAAAGGTTGAAAGATCCTCATAAGCAATACTAAAAGTAAAAAATGGTAACCATATAGGTGACACTTTAAATAGACATTATTTCCTTATAAAAGCATTAGGATGAGTGATGGACCGCAATTTGAAAGATCCTAACCATCTAAGGGGGTGTTTGGAAACAAGATATTTAAAGAGATTTTGCTATATTATCTACTAGTTTAGAATGTAATCTATTCACCTAAAAAGGAGGTGTTTGGATAACTTAGAAAGTATCTTACAATATCTTACTTTCTTCCAAAAACTTTCATATTACATTATTCAAGGATATGTTGTATAAAATAATCTTTAAAAATTATGGGGCATTTGGTCGGAGGTCCCTCAACTTTGCTTTTTATTGCAAATGGTCCACGTGTTTTTTCCGTAGAGCCAAAGGTCCCTTTTCAAGTTTTAAACAGTTAAAAAATCTAGAGTGCCCCTCTTAATACACTCTGTGGAGTATACACAAAAAAGAAAATTGGTTTCGTTAAGAGTTTCATTTGGAGGGGAAAAAAGGGAGAATATCCGTCAATTTCGTGACGATTATTTGACTGTACAAATCAAGGATTACTATAGATAAGAGAAAGAAAATGGGGAAAACTGATTCAAAGAAGGATAAATCATCCAGAAAATCTGCACGTGGGATAGGGCAAAACTCAAATAAATTTATCTGAGAAGGAGAAATCATCCAGAGGCACATGGGACTGGGCAAAACTTAGATAATTTTTTTCGAACTCGGATAAATTTGTTCCAAACTCAAATAAACTTGGTCCAAACTCGGGCAAATTTGTTTCAAACTCAGATAAATTTGGTCCAAACTCAGATAAATTTGTTCGAAACTCAGAAAAATTGTTCAAAACTTAGATAAATTTATCTGATTTTTTACAAATTTATCTGAGTTTTTGTCCAGTCTATCAGAGTTTCTAGGAAATTTATCTGAGTTCTTGGCAAATTTATTTGAGTTTCTTAGAAACTCTGATAATCTTTCAAAACTTAGATAAGTTTTCCAGAAGAAGAAGCCTACTGCTATGTGCTAGGCTTCTGCTAACGGGTCAGAACAAAATAACCCAAAAAACGAAACAGTAAAATTTCCTTCTAAACTACTTATTTTCCAAAAGCCCCACAAAAATTTGAGATAGACTTACATGAAACGGGAAAGGGAAAGAAAAGGCAATGACAGCAACGGGTTTTTGTGTTATGCCGAACCCGTCACCGAAAAAGGCCAGGACTGGTCGCGTTTCCATTGCCGGGCCATTGCCATTGTGGCCGGTGTAGTCGGAGATGGCCGACTTCAATCTGCAGAGCTCTTTGGTGAAGTCCCTCGTTCATAGAGAAGAAGACGGAAGGGGTTCTTCGGGACACAGAGAATGAGAGAGAAAAGGGCAAATTCAAAGTTTTATGCACAAACTGTTGAAAGGGGAAAATTTATCATGAAAATATATGATGTGACATATTAGGGACCTTTCACCAAAATATCTCCAGCTATATGGACTATAGACATTAGAGAAAAAGTTGTTGGACTGGAGGCCCTAGAAGACCATGGTTAGGGACTTGTGGCTAATTTACCCAAAAAATATTTTCTAAATACGAATAGAGAGTTTGAATAAAAACCATTGGGGAGTTCATGAGCAACCATTAATTATAATGGTCCATTATAAGTTTTAACATTTATGATTCCCACTATTAGATTGGCCCCACAGTGCTTACAAATTTAATGTGGGTCCTATAGCCATATCATGACTACATAGCACTTGTTAATTATCAATATTAAGTGGGTCCTACAAATGTCATGCTTGGGGCTTTCATTGTGATTACCAACATTAAGTGGGTCCCAATACCTAAATTAACTGGGTCCCATGATTACCAAGATTGAATTGTGTGATTGTAATTATCAGTTTGCCATCATTAAATGGGTCCCACTATTTGATAGCTCTCCTAGTGTTAATATGACTATCAATATCAGATAGGTCCCACAATGATTTCTCATAAAAAAGATAGATAGGGCTATTTGTAATAATCACCATTAGATGTATTATATTATAGTATAATTACCAACATTTGGTAGACACGCCTTAATTAAACAACATTACTTGGATCTCAAGATATAAATTTAATCTTATACTTTTTTTTACAGTAGCTGGGTCCTACCATGATTATTAACACTTGTGATTATTAATTAGTGGGTCTTGTGTTGAGTTAATTGATTATATTCTCTCCATTTCTTATTTGATACATCATCTTGTGAGTTTTTTTATAAATTGTCAAACACTTCAAAGGTATATTAAAATCTGTGAAGATTGCCAGACACTATAAGTGACACAATATAATAATATGACAGTATTTTATTCTATGATAATGAAATCTTACAATATTTAAACTTGTTGATATCATATTATGTACTTATCCAAATTAAACACCCCCTAATATAACACCCACTTGTTAAAAGTCAAAAAGTCAAATCCAATATTCACTAGCCCACTTAGGATTGACTTGGTTGAAAGATCCTCACCGTCCAATCCATAGCATGATTTTATTCAACCTGTGAACATTCACAATGTGGCCCACCATGGATCGTACAATGAATAACAATGGTGGCATAAAATGTCAAGAGGAGGAAAATGCACTAATTCACAAAATTAAATACAAAATTGGAAGAAAAATAAAATAAACTTACGGGAAATATTCTTCTACGAGAGTTTTGTTGCACTTCTATATCAATATATCATTAGTATTAGAGGAATTTACGGAAAAAGTCCCCGTAGGACCTCATACGTGTTACCAGATCCCCATATCATGTTGGACACAGGAAGGGTCCTTTTGTGGCCCTTTTAAAAAAAAAAATTGTCGTTTTGCGATATGGTCATGGTCGATATCGACCATTTTATCAGTCAGATTTTCTTTAACATGTAACTGTCCTATTTGTTGAACCCAGCAGAATGGTCGATATCGACCATATCATGAAATAACAAGAAAAAAGACGAATTTGCAGGTCCTCTGCCCTCGCCTCGTCTTACTCCCCTTGGGTCTGCAGGTCCTTGGCCCCCATCCCCTCCCTCCTCCACTACCAGCTGCAAGCCCAGCCCTTTTCCTCATCTCCTCCTACAACCTTGCCTCCGTCTCCCCTCCCCTCCCTCCGTGACGTTCCTCCCTTCTCCTTTGATGAAGATGACCCTATGCTCACCGGCCTCCATTCATTTGTATCCTCCCTCTCCTTGCCTCCCCTGGCCCCAATCCACCGCTTTGGAGCAACACCAGCAACTAAGAGAGAAAAACCCAATTTCTATTTGGGTTCTGCAAATCGAGATCAACCACTGTAGAATGGTTGATATCGACCATATCGCTTAATGACCAAAAAAAAATTAAATGGGCCACATGAGGACCCCTCCCGTGTCCAACATTGTATGGGGACTTGGTAAGACGTATGGGTCATACGGGGACTTTTCCCTTAAATTCCACTTAGTATTATTAGCATGAGTTTTTTATTTGGCCCATCAATTGTTATGAAATAGCTAAAAAAAGATTAAATCCTTATAAGGAGCATTCCCAACTCCTTTTTTATTTTTTTTTGGGTAAAACAGATTATAAAGTTATTGGTAAAACTAAGTCCAAACATTATCACTAAGTCCAAACATTATAAAAATACAAGTAAATCCCTAGGTTCTTATATCTATTAAATCTAATCAACCCAATATCAAGGCAACATAGTTCTTATATATTTTGGATCAAAGTAATTTGGAAAAAAGATTATGCATCGGTAGACAACTAGAGTCATTTGGGCAAATGTGTTGATCATCAACAAAGCCTCATCCCATCAATTCACGTTAATTCAACGAGTTTTGCTACAACTTAACACTAAAAAACAAAAACAAAAGTTAACAGCAAAAAAAAAAAAAAAACAAAAACAAAAACAAATACAAAAAAAAAAAAAAAACCACCTTAAAAGAATAACAAATATTAGCAAAAGAAGAAAGTGATATAGAAAGCAAACCTTCTTGCCATTGCCATATATTCATTAACAAAGCCTCATCCCTTCAATTCAAGTTAATTCAAAGAGTTCTTTCAAAGAGTTTTGCTACAACTCAAAACTAAAGAAAAACCCAATAAAAGTTAAAAGAAAAAAACTCACCTAAAAGAACGATAAATATTAGCAAAAAGAAGAAAAAGGATAGAGAAAAATATGCTAATCATTGACCAAGTTGCAGAACATTTTGCCGATGGTTCTTGAGAAAGTGAGTGGCTACTTGATGATAATCAATCACCATAGTAAAAAAAAAACCGACGCCCCCTTTATTAAAAAAGTAACGGCTGGAAATGTGATTAAGATAGAACTCAAAACTATAAGATCACTCATTCAAGCCATAATCAATCTGACGGTGAGGATAATTCCAGATAAATTAAAACTTGATCTCAATTCCAATATAAGATAAGATAGTGTTCTTTATGGTTTTGATTTCATGGTATGGACCCCATTGGTGCGTTTATCGGGGCCCACATGGTAGACCTTATTTAGTGTGCATTTAATTGAACTAAATCCACTATGTGTATTTTTCAAAAGATGATTTGTCGTATCACATATGGGTTTGCTTGAGTTTTAATGTGGAGATATGATTTGAGTTTAGAGTAGAGAGATTTTCGGAATTGTTTGAAATTGGATAAATTAGGGAATTACTTATTTAATATATGGGGAGAGATTTCGGGAATCAATAAAAAAGGTAGAGAGATTTTAGGATAGGATAAGGATTTTGAAATTTATCAAAAGAGTTCTCCTTTGATTAACTTGATGAGATCTCTTTGAAAAGAATTTTTTTTTTTACAAGGGACTCTTTAAATCGATCAAAATATCTCAATTAGATAAAATCAATTGCAAAATTGAAAGCTAATTTCTCAATCATTTACAAAACTAGAGATCCAATTTATCAATCAATAGCAAAATCGGACTCTAATTTCAAAATCGGATCCTACGCCTATAATATATAATAATGGAAAACGGGCTTGGAATGAGATATGGTAATAATGGGCTTGAATTAGAACTCAACCTAGTTTTCTAAAAGCTGGTTTGAATGCACTAACGTGGCCTCTATTTGGTAAATTTACTTTACTAGTGAAGTAAGGTGAATGGTCATTTCAAGATACAATAAAAGAAAATGGCTTAAATAAAAACGTATCATATTTCAAAAAACGCATCCACTATTTAAGGAAAGAAGTTAAAAAGTTACTTCCCATGCACTTAGAGATGTCAAATGGGTCGTGCCTCCATTCATGCTGTGCTGGCACGACACGAGAGGCTCAGAACTCGGCCCGCCCAATGGCACGACACGGGTTATGCCTCCATGCCTCTTGTTTCGGCCGGGCCACTTACATCTCTTTAGTTTCATTTCAGGGTTTAGGGTTTAGCCTATTTAGGGTAATCCTACTTTCGTTTCGGTCTTACACTTAAAATTAAAAATTAAAACATACACACTGAGAAGAGAATGATACACATATTTAAGTAGTTCGATTAAACTCGACCTACTCTACTGACAAGAGAACCATTTGGATCTTTCCTACTTGAAGGTTTTTCAATAGGATTACCTTCAAAATCTTTACAATATTTTTAGAGAATAAGAATATAAAAAAAAAAACTTTTATATTTATAAAATAGAATGAAGAAAAAGTGAAAAGTTAGACTTGTAGTCTGCTAATGTATTCGGTTGGATCATAATCTTGAATTTCTTTTAACTCTTGCTTTCTCTTGTCAGCCAAATACCGGTCCCATAGGCAAATACAACACTCCATTGTTTCTTCAGATAGATTCATTCTTCAATAATCCACCACACGTCTACCTGCACTAAAAGTTTGTTTTGAAGCAACAAAAGACATTGAAATAGTTAGTGTGGATGACCGAAGAACAAAAGACATTGCTAACACCATAAACATGTTTTCGTGTTGTTTCTACCAGGTTAAAGCACTGAAACTAGATGCATCCTGTATCTGTAATATACCGGAGTCACGATATGAGGACAAATCCATCATTGTATTACTTAAGCTCGAGGCTCTGTCCAGTATGCTATAAAATAGATCCCAACCAACTCTACCTGATAGCTAGACTTGTTAAGGGACCATAGTAACATCTGTTGTACCCATCTGCTCACAATAAAATTGAAAAAGTGTTTCTAATTTTTTCCTTATATTTGAAGAAGTATCTAAATCTTGGTGGTCCATATTATTATTTATTTCTTTAATAAAAAAACTGTACACAAGTTAATCTTAACGTAGGATCTAATGCAACAGCTAAACAAAATATCGTTGGAGCATCTTTCCAATATTTATTAAATTTTTCTTCCATTTTTTTAACGTCTTTAAGTAAAAAATGATCTCTAAATCTTTTAAATTGTAGAGCAATTTCCAAAAGATAATTTAAAGCTCCAATAGATGTGGGACAATACACCCCGGAGCTAAATAATGTTGCAGTACAAAAAACTTGTAATAAATCTCTTATGTGGATACACAACTCCCAATGTTTCTCAATCATCATAAAATCTTGTGCATTAAAAACACAATATTCATTCAAAACTGCTTTTCTGTCATTTGCCTTATTTAACAAATTATATATAGAATCTCATCTATGTTCAACTTCTTTGAGTATTTTTATAGCTGGTACATTATGCCTTGCACATATTCCAGAATATAGTTGTCTTCTTTATGCGAAGCAGAAAGTATATTTAGCAATTTTTCTAATTTTTTCTATTGCACAAGAAATATGCTTTAAAACAACTCCTGCAATGAGATTTAAGATGTGACATACACATCTCTTTTTGGAAGATAAGACCCACTACTAGAAAAAAGGGTTTTTATATCGGCTAAAAACCGATATAAAAGACCTATTATATCGGTTTTTCAGTAAACTTCAAACCGATATAAGTACCCCCGATATAATAGATAACTATAACCGATATAATGTGTATTATTTCATATCGGTTTTTGGACAACTGATGTCTTTTAAACCTGAAATTATAACACATATTACTGTAAAACCGATATAAAAAAAGTGAAACCGATATAAAAAATATTTATAATATCGGTTTTTTGGGATTGTATTATATCGTTTGTTCTGTAACCGATTTAATATTATATATGTATTTTTTTTTTTTATAAATAGTCCTTCTAGAAAGGGTCAGGTGACCTTACGGTCACCTGGCGGCTAGCCCCCTTGCAGACCCACGGTCAGCTTTCCAGTAAGCATTTTTTTTTCAGGATGATTTTCTGTGCTTCCTGCGGCTAACCGCCAGTGCACCTGCGGCTAGCCCCCAACTTTTCCTGCGGCTAGCCGTGAGCCATCCTGATTTGAATGGCAGAATTTGTCTCCAGTAGAAAATTCATAACTTCCTCTTCTGAACTCGAAACAACATGATTCTTGATCCAAATGAAAGATTTATCAGAGGGCTACAACTTTCATGTTTTGAGATTTAACCCAGATTGAATGGAAAGTAGTGTAAACTCACCTTGAAGCGGACTGGTCACAGAAAAACAGCAACCCGAGTGAAGCAGAGTTGTCTCCAGTAGAAAATTCATAACTTCCTCTTCTGAACTCCAAACAACATGATTATTGATCCAAATGAAATATTTATCAGAGGGCTACAACTTTCATGTTTTGAGATTTAACCCAGATTGAATGGAAAGTAGTGTAAAATCACCTTGAAGCTGACTGGTCACAGAAAAACAGCAACCGGAGTGAAGCAGAGTTGTCTCCAGTAGAAAATTCATAACTTCCTCTTCTGAACTCCAAACAACATGATTCTTGATCCAAATGAAAGATTTATCAGAGGGATACAACTTTCATATTTTGATATTTAACCCAGATTGAATGGAAAGTAGTGTAAACTCACCTTGAAGCGGACTGGTCACAGAAAAACAGCAACCCGAGTGAAGCAGAGTTGTCTCCAGTAGAAAATTCATAACTTCCTTTTCTGAACTCCAAACAACATGATTCTTGATCCAAATGAAAGATTTTTCAGAGGGCTACAACTTTCATGTTTTGAGATTTAACCCAAATTGAATGTAAAGTAGTGTAAAATCACCTTCAACTTCTGGCGGCTAGCCTCCAACTTGGAGGCGGCTAGCCGAACCAAGTTGGAGGCTAGCCTCCAACTTCTGGAGGCTAGCCGTCAACTTGGAGGCGGCTAGCCGTCAACTTGGAGGCGGCTAGCCGAAACAGCATGGAAAAAAAAATTGTGAAGAAACGCAGCAGGGAAAAAAAACAGCAGAAACACAGCAGGGAAAGAAAAACAACAGGGAAAAAAAATACATAACAGCAGCAAGAAAAACAGCAGCAGAGATCGTGAGAAAACAGAACAAAAAAAAAAAAACAGAGAGAGAGAGAGAACAGAAAACAGTAGCAGCAGAAGAAAAGGGAAAGAAAGAAACGAAACAAAAAGAAAGGAAAGAACGTGATGTACCTGGCACCTGCACAGCGCCGGAAGAGCAGCTTCTTCCTCTTCGTCGTCGTCGTCTTCTTCTTCTCCGGAGAACGAGAGTGAGCGAGAGAGACTGGGAGAGCAGAGAGAGAGAGTAGAGAAAGCGAGAGTGAGAGAAGAGCAGAGAGAGCGAGAGTGAGAGGAAAGGGGTTTTTGGAGGGAGAGAAGCGCTGGGAAGAGAGGCGAGAGTGAGGAGAGAAGAGAGCGAGAGTGAGAGGAAAGAAGGAATGATGGAGAAAGAAAGAGAAGGGAGGGAAGGAAATAAAAAGAGGGAAAGAAAAAAAAAAGAGGGAAAGAAGGACTGAGCCCGCGCGGGGGATTAAGGGATTTGAGGTATATAATATCGGTTTCATAATAACCGATATAAAATATTATATATAACTGGCGGTTAGCCGCAGGTGCACTGGCGGTTAGCCGCATGTGCACTTGCGGTTAGCCGCATGTGTACAGGCGGTTAGCCACAGGACGTCCTGAAAAGGGAGGGAAGAAGGAAAAATAAAAAGGAGGGAAATAACCGATATAAAATATGTATATATAATATAGGTTCCATAATAACCGATATAAAATATGTGTATACAACCGATATAAAATATATGTATACAACC
Source organism: Cinnamomum chago (assembly GCA_038049695.1). NCBI lineage: Eukaryota > Viridiplantae > Streptophyta > Magnoliopsida > Laurales > Lauraceae > Cinnamomum > Cinnamomum chago. The sequence continues at coordinate 97,029,432 of CP142453.1, read as the reverse complement.
GATATAAAATATTTGTCTATAATATCGGTTTTATTGAAATTAATATCACATATTTTCCTAACCGATATTATATATAGAGATTATTATGTCGGTTCCAGTGTAACCGATATAAAAAAAAATTGACCGATATAAAAAAATATTAACCGATATAAAATACCTTGACTGAAGATATTATATCGGTTATATGAAAAACCGATATAGGGCAGTTTTTGCAACCGATATAAAAGCCCTTTTTTCTAGTAGTGACCCTCTATCAAAGATGCAAGTGGCATCTGCAATTTCATTAGTTCAATAATCACTAAATATTATTTATTGCATTATCTAAAGTTACAGCTATAACTTTATCCTTAACATTATATTCATCTAATTTTTTGAAAATAAGAGCACTTATTCAATTCCTACTATGGCCATTCAAGTTTGGCAAAATTAATTATTTGTTTATTAATATCCCATTTTGTATCTATGTTATTGACTGTAATACAAATATAACTATCATCTCCTCTAGATGACCATATATCTATAGTTATAGCTATTCTACTAGAAATGTTTACAAAATAATTTTTAATATATATTTTTTTCTCACTTAGCCAAAGCGTAATGGCATCATTTCTAGAAGTATTTCTAGAAATCTTTCTAAATTGTGGTTGAAGATTATTTTGGATATATTCTTCAAAAAAACTCATTTTTAGCAAAAATAAATGGTAATTCAGCTAAAACGATCATTTTAACAACATTATAAGAAAAAAGCCCCAAACTACTACCACCAGTAGTAGAAATTTGGGTCTGTGTCCTTGGCCCCTTTCCCCTTGAGTCCCCACAATATGTTTGGGCTCACATTTTTTTCTATGTCTTATCAAATGGCCGGTGCCCACAACTGATTCGGCAACATAAATCTTATCACAATATTTACATTTAGCCTTAAGGACCTCCTTTTCATCTTCAAGAACCGTAATAATTTCATAAGCTTGCCAAACAAGAGAAGTCCTAATTCTCTTGGATACTCTACGAGAACTAGTGGGTTGCTGGGATTTCACCTACTTCTTCCTCTTCCAATTTAACAAAATCATCTTCTTCCCCAAAATTAACGGAAGAAGATTGTGTGGGAATTATTCTAGAAGTTCGTCCATCCATATTTCAAAAATGAAATTTGAAAGCAAAAGTTATATAATAATAGTAATACCCTTTTTTGTAACAATTAATATAAGAAATGGGAGAAGATGAGAGTTAATATAATATATTATAGACTTATAAATATGGAATCTCAAATTTAAATGATATAAATACCTTCAATGTGAGGCCCCACCCTTTGTGGGCACTCATTTTGAATTTGAATATTATTAATTATAGTAATAGTAGTATAATTGTACTAATTAATAGGGATTAGTTAGGGTAGATAGTATTTTTCCTAAGTCTTAGCTTATTTTCCAGGAATTAGGCCTAGTGTGTATTTTATAGAACCTATAGGGTGTCTTTTATAATTTTTATAGGGTTCTAGGTGTTTGAGGTCCTTACTAGTAAATAGAATTTTATTGGAGGGGTTTTCCACATTGAGAAGCTTCTAGAATCCTAACAAAAGACTCTTTTTGCCCATGTACTTATCCCCATTCCCATTTAAACTAAAAAGCCCTTTTGGTAATTATTCCAACCCTAACCTATATATAAGCTAAACTATTGCATTGGGAATGAAACCCTAAATCCACTCTCATTTACCTTTCATTTATCTCTCATTTCACAAAACCTTAGCTCAAACCTTAATTTCAAAACCCTAGCTACATGGAGAAGAAGGAGTTCATCCTCAATTTCAGCTACAACCTATCTCAAGACCTTTCTATCCAATTGCTCATCTCCTCTTCTTCTACAAACCAAGGTAATCTTCTCTATCTCTTTCCATAGTTCAATTTTCCTTAGAATTCTATCTTCCTCTCCCTAGATTTCTTCCTTATTTCAATTCTCTTGTGGATTGGATGCTAGGTGTTAGAATTCTACCTAGGATTGGTTTTTGGGACTTGTTTGAGAGCTTGAAGACCCTTAGAGGCTTGGATTGCTTCTTATTGTCTATTTTCCTTTGTAAATTCGGATTTGAGGCAAGTGCAATTAATATACTCACTTAGCATAGAATGTGTGTTTACCGCTTTTGATTCTAAAATTCTATTTATATGATGTTAGGATGCTTAGATTCACCTTTGAGCTTGTTTTATAGATTTTGGCCATTGATGGATAGCTTTTTCTCATTTGGAAGATCAATGGCCCATTTATTGTTGGATGGTGGATAATTGAAGTGCTTTTACTATTTTTGTTGATTATATGATGTATGGAAGTCATTGGAGATGGTTTGGACGAGAAATGGATTGAAGAGGTGAAAATACAGAATTTGGGTTTTTGGTTACAGGTGTGTGTACCCGGTTGACCTGCCTGTAGTGGGGTCGACCGGCTACACTAAAAAGTGGGAAAAATCAGGTCTCAATTATCTTCTGAGAAAACCCTAGGTCTAGTGTGCTCAGTCGACCAAGCTCTGTACCCGGTCGACTGAGTACACAGAAAACTCAGGGTTTAGCTGAGAGATGGATTTTTCTCCTTAGACCAGAATCCAATGTGCGCGGTCGACCAGGCCCTTTGTCAAGTCGACTTGGGATAAAGGAATTTCTGGGAATACTAAAAATTGAAAAATGCCTTCTTTTCAGAATTTCAGTGTGTGGGGTCGACCGTCCAGGCCAGGAGGTCGACCGGGCACACAGAGATCTCTAGGATCAGGCCATTGCCTACCAGGTGTTTGATCACTATTCCCAGTGTGCGGGGTCGACCGCCCGGGCCAGGGGGTCGACATGCCACATGTGTATAGTGATTTTTTTTCCAGATTTCAGTTTTTTGAGATTGTGATCAGTTGTGGGGCCCATTGAGCATCCAAAAAGACTTCCATTGATGTACCAAGCATGAGTCAATGGTGTGGCTCAACCTTGACTCATGGGGCCCACTAAGTAGAGCTTAGGGTTTGGATTTGATGTCGATTTGATCCTTAAACGTCGTCGAAAATGCCCGTAACTTCAGGAGCACCAAACACAATATCCATGGCATCTGAAACTTCATTTAGGGATCCAATTAGCTGAAATGGACCTGGACTTAAAAGTGGACCATTACTTAGGATTAGACCTTTGATTTTCCCGTTGATTCTCTTGATTTGGAGGTTTATCTTATTTATTGCATTGTTGTCACTCTTATGTCCTTATTGTTGATACCCATGTTAATTAAATGGAAAATGAAGGACTTGAATCTAGGATTACTTAGAGGTGACCTGGTGATGTGATTTGGTGATCATCGACCCGTGTCTGTGGCTAGGTGGGCCCTTCTATGGCATGAGTTGGGATCTGTGATATCCTAGGATGGAGAGGTTGGTTATGATGGATTTGTGACTCCTTATGGATGAGAACGGATTGATTATTATTGGAAAATGGACTTGTTACTATATTTGGACTGTTTTAGACCAGGCCATGGATTTGGTGGGCCTTGGTATAGATCCAATGATTGGACTTTGACCCGGACTATGTTCCATGGATTGCTTTGGTACTTAGACCTCTTAGGAATTGATAGGACCTTGCTCACACAAGGTAAAGCCTAGACAGACACAGACTTGTATTGTTTCCCTGAGTCGGCATTAACATTCACTCAGTTGTTCTAAGCTTAGCATGTTGACTGGTCATCACTGGTAGGAGCTACATATGAGTGTTGAGTGGGCTATCATGATGAGTTAAGCTTTAGACGGACTGTGTGATATCGGCTCCAGTCTTCTGAGTGATGAGTGGTGAGAAGGATGATTGTTATTTGTGAGGCTCGTCATTCCCCAGCATTGGTGAGTTTTCACCACCGCGACTGTGTTCAGTATGGGAGGGCCGCGGCATAATATCCCGCCATATCTAGTTTGTGTGAATGTGCCATGTTGTGTCTGTTAGAATGGCTTATCTTATTACCCTAATTCTAATTGCTTATCTTGCTCAATTGCCTAGCATATGTACCCTTGATATTCTTATTAATTATATGATTGTCTCTACTCTTTTGATGCATACATCCTATGTTACTTGTATACTGTGGCTTGCTAGATCCAAATATCTAACCCATTCTTGGTGCTTAGGCTTTGATCCCAACTACGAGGACGACGCGCTCGTCGAGGCGCCCATAACCGGAGACTATGGATTGGGACCAACTAACCAAGAGGTCGAGCTGGAAGATGGAGTGCCTGCACATGGGGCTTGAGAGTATCTTTTCATGGGTTTGAGTGCTTTATGTTGTAAGCAGGGAGGTAGTCTGTTATGTTAAAACATGTTATTATTCATACTTTGAGATTTAGACTGGACTTCAGCCCTGCTATACTTGATATATATCTTTTCCGCTATCATTGCAATTGCTTCCGCTTTACTCTTTACGCTTCTACAATTTCAACCATTGATTATATGTTGGTCAAAAAGTTTTAAATTCAACCTAACTACGGACCTACTATCTTGGAAGTCCTCAGATTTTCCGAGAAATAGCGTGCCAACGTCGGATACCTTGACGGTTATCTCAGTATTCGAAATTGGGGCGTTATATTTCAAAATTTTGAAGGCCCCTTTAATCTTGTCTCTTGATGACTTGATCTTTGGCCCTCCAACAATATTTTAGAGAGAGTGAGAGCGTTGAATGCTTTAAGAGAGAGTTAGGGAGTGTAGAGAGAGTGAGAGAGTTGTATGATTTTGGTGAGAACTAAGAATGCGAGGGGTGAGACTATTTGTAGACTTTATAAAATTTAAAAAAGACACAAAACCCCCTTTATATGACCGTTTTATGGCTATAGGGTGGGTAAAATGAACATTTAAAAAAAAGTACCCATTGGGCGGGCCTGCTGGGCCGTTGACTCCCGTGGGGCCGTGCCATGTCGACCCATTTGACATCTCTACATGCACTACACGACAAAGGTTCATTTAAAAAAAAAAGTAAAAGAAAATTACATTCTCATTTCACTAAATGACAAAAAACCATAGCTATCGAATGTGAATTTTTTTTCCCCCTAGGGAGAGGGATCGCCTTTAATCTATGTATGATATTTAATATTTATACGTAAAAAATGAGGATTCCGACTATCCTCAAAATCGATGGATCACGATCGTCAGCTACGTACAATAACGATTGTAACACCGTTCTTCGACGAAAGTCGAAGAAATAAAGGGAGAAAATGAGGTGGGTTCCCTCGTGTAATGCGCTGCCGGCAACACACAACAATTGTCCTGTCATTTAACTTGGGTCCTAATAAAATGGATCGAGTTAACGGTCTTAGGGTCATTATAAGGTCCAGATAGGGGATAATCCATGCATATGGATATATGGATTAATTAAAACAAATCCAAGTAGACTAAAATAAATGAGATAAAAACCAAATAAAATGGGGGGAGGTGCCAAATATTTAAGAAGAGGATCAGCCCTGTTCCCAGGTACCCCCTTCAAGTCCCTTGGCAAGTAGGGTTTAAAGGATAATTTTCAAATCAAATTCATGATGCAAATAAGCTGTCGCGTGCGGCTTCGATTTAAAAAAAGAAAAGAGAATTTCGGCCGATGGGCCGGTTTGATTGAGGGTGACCGCTTTCGGGTTGGTTTGGCCAATGGGCCAGTTTGATTAATTGAAAAGCCAGTTTGATTAATTGAAAAGGACAGGGTCGGAAATCACACAATAATCTTATCATTATCATCAATTCAATCTTTAAAGTAGCCCTTATTCCCTTTGATCATTAAACTCATTTAAATATTTGGGACTGGAGGTGGAGGAAAAGAAAAGAAAATATTCTTGGGGGTTGATTTTGCTGTTTTTTTGTTTTTTTTTTTTTTTTTGAATTTTTGAGAAATGGGGCTAGAAAGGCCTAACTAGGAAATTTCTATTTGGATTTGATTTAATTAAATCATTTTCCTAATGGATTCCTATCATATCCTAAGGTCCTAACCGCCCACATCCGCTCTCCCGGTCCCTTAGCGGAGCCGAGGGAGGGAGTGGAACCTAACCTATTATTTTAAAATAAAAAACTAAGGATAGCCTAGCCTAGCATGACTAGATGGATCAAATTTGAATCTTTGCTTAGGATAGGACCTTAGTCAATCTAAACTATCTATTTATTTTAATATATTTTTGGAACTTCATATATGGACGGAAAACTCTCGGCGAGTAGGTGACAATGGGTTGGGTTTCTGGATGGCCCGGAGTCTAAAAAATGGGGGGTGAATTTCCGAGTGGGTGCCCTGGAGCATGGGACCTATTATTATTATTTTGACTACCCTTTTTATTCCAATGGCTAACTAGGACCTTAAATGACCCCGGTTAATCTCATGCACACTTAGACGAGCAGGATTAGCACTTTCATTATTTGTTCATTTATTTAATAAATCTATTTTTAGCCTATTTTTATTACTATTTACCATGATACTATTTATTTATTACTTATCATTCCATTCTTTCTTTCCTTTTTGTTATTATCTTATTATTATTATTATTTAATGATGAGGATGCTCTAATGAATTATGGAGAGTCTTGTGGTGATTTCTAGAATTCATTTTTAGATGCATTTTAAATTAATTTGGTATTATATTAAAGAGAAATTTAATTCAGAACAAAATGCGGGCATCACAAAGCATGGTGAATTGTTTTCACCTACATAGGGTGCCAAAATGAGGTGTCTACAATAGTGTTTTAATTTAACCCCTCTTCTTTCTTGCGCCAATCTGACGCTTCACCTCGCTTCACTTTACTAATGAAATTACCAAACAGGTTAGGGTTGCTGATAGAGTTAGAAGTAGAGTTGCACTCCTCAATTTTGTTCAGGCTTGGGCGTGGACATAAATGAGTCCGGGGCCAGATTTTGTCATTAGCCTTCTTTATTACATGTGGACACTTTCTAGTGGTTCCTTTTCACTATACTTGAAGATCCACATGATCTAGGCTTGTAATCTGGCCCTTGCGCCAAAGCCCACAATCTCTTGTCCTAAAAGAAGCTTGTTGTAACGCAGGGTCCGATTTTGGAAAACCCACCATGTTGACCTAGCGTCGCCTAACCCAGCCCTCTGTCAACATTAATATAATTTGTGTATGACCTTTGTTCTTTATATGACCAAAAACCCTCAGCTGAGCATTGGTCCTCACAATAAGGTAAGCACCACGTGCCTAAATACATAGTGGGGCCCACTTGATGCTCCATCTGAATGGGCCATAAAACAGGGACCCGTTGATAGCCATCGATCTTGGGTTTGACACCCATCCGAATGAATTGGACCATTGGATCGATAGCGTACTCATTTTGGATGGTGAAATCTCGTAGGCCCTTGATCAAGTGGTTGGGTTAATGATTCGAGTCTCCATTCACCATACCAAGGTAGGGGAGTGTGCGTGTGTTGGGGTTATATATAAATTTATTATTATTATTTATTTTTATTATTTGGGGGGGGGGGGGGGGGGGGGGGGTGGGGGGGGGGGGGAATGGTGTTTGAGATTGATCCCCCGATTCCATTTTCAAGTGGGCCCCACAAGAAATGGTGCTCACCTTATTACGACCATTATTGCTTAGGTGAGGGGACCCTGTATATGACATATATTTGTGTGTATGTAAGTTTATGATTTTTCTTTTTAAAATTTAAATAAATATAGATATAGTCTAAATATGTATTTCAATTCCATGGAAACAAATGGGCCCATTTGAGTCAATTATTCCCTATGTATTTTAATTCCAAGCAAACAAACAAGTCTATTACTATATATTATAGACATAGGATTCAATTTCGAAATTGGAGTCCGATTTTGCAATTGATTGAGAAATTGGATATCGATTTCAATTTCAATTGCGAAATTGAAATTCTAATTTTGGTTGGAGAGAAATTTAAGTTTGCTTGGAATTTATAGCAAGAGTCCACTTTTATTAACTTTCTTTAGGTGAAATTAAAACTTTAATAGATCGGTTATGGATAGGAGATTAAAGAGTTTGATGATGCAATGAAAGGTATGATTTGGACTCTTTTAGGTTCAATCTTATCTACTTAATTCACGTGGACTCTTTAGGTTCCCTCTTATCCTTTAAAAGAGATCGATCTAAAGAGGTTTCAGATTTACAAATCCGTAATCATGATTTCTTTATCATTAAACTGAGATTAAAGAGTTTGATGATGCAATGAAAGGTATGATTTGGACTCTTTTAGGTTCAATCTTATCTACTTAATTCACGTGGACTCTTTAGGTTCCCTCTTATCCTTTAAAAGAGATCGATCTAAAGAGGTTTCAGATTTACAAATCCGTAATCATGATTTCTTTATCATTAAACTAAATCTGGCAAGCCATTATTTGGGAACTTGAAGCGCCAACCCATCGGACTTCCTTCAACATGGTAACATAATGCATTTTATGTTGGTTGATCTACTCGGATGCAATGCAACTTCATGAAATACTAGAAAAGCACGGGCAAAATAATCATAATATTAAAATTTATAAAAAATTTTTTATTATCAGTTTCTTTAAAATTAAATGCAAAAGGTTTTAGTCTAGGAGAGAGTAAAGGAAAAGAAGTCCATAAGAACTCAATACCTAATACCATATAATTAAAAAAAAAAAAAAAACAAAACAGAAGCCCATGAAAATTGAAGATTAATGATCAAGAAAACTAAAAAACAAAATCAAAACAAACAAACAATATAAACTATGAATAAAATCCAATGAAATTTGAAAGACAAAAAAAAAAATAAAACATAGAAATGAAAATCCATAATCAACTCAATAACATAAGCAATTTAAAAGAATCAAACACTCACGAGAATATAAAAAAAAAAACTCAAAAATGGAGCACAAAAGGGCAAAGACAAAAGATCCCACAAATTCATGAAAAACCATCACAAAAAAAAAAAAAAAATAAAAAATAAAAAATAAAAACCCATCACAAGTGAGAAATTATAATAAAAGAAATACAAAATAAAATGAAATAAATTTTATTAAAAAGGCTATAAAAATATAAATAAATAAAGATCCATATACAATACAATGATAAAAGAAATTTAGAAGAACCAAACCAACTTATGATAATTTAATACTCAAAAATGAAAATCTGAAGCCACAAAAGAAATAAGAAAAACCCATAAAATGATTTCACAAAGACAACTTAAAGATCCCAATGGAAGTAAAATAAATAATTAACTCATAATGATAAGAATTAAAAAACAACACAATAGAAAAATGAAAATTCACAGAAAATCCCATGATAAAAAATGATTTAAAAGAAAAAAAAAACCGAGGAGAACCTAATACCCAAAAGTTGAAACAAAAAGGGGGGGAAAAAAGAAACACACAATCTATGAAAACCATTCAAATACAAACCATAAAAATATTGCAAATCTATAGAAATTTTAAAATGATGATTCTTTTGTATAAATCATATTAAAATGACATAATTAAAATTGCTCAAATAAAATATGATGAACTCAAAAGTAAATGAATTAAAAAAGGTTTACCTCTCAAATTGAAATGTTTAATAATTGCACCAATTTTCTCAAGATGCTCACATTTTAAAATGGGTTGAACACTGATCTAAACTAAGCATGCAAATGAGACCTGAGATGATACTAAAGAGAGACACAAAGAAACAAAAGAATTATTGAAGTTGCTCTAATAAAATACAATGAACTTAAAAGTAAATGAATGGAAAAAATGAAAGTTCTCTTGACATAGAGAAATAGAATTATATAAGAATGAGCTTAATTCTTTATTTAGATGGACCAATATTATTGGAGATTCATTTTACCATTAGTTCCACATTCTTAACAAAAAATGTAAATCAAAATCAATAGATAAAAAAGAAACCAGACAACTCAGAATCGAGAGTGGGTTAAATAAAAAAGAATAAGGGTTAAATAAACCAGACAACCCAGAAATTAGCATTTCACATTCTAAAAAAAAAAGAGAAAAAAAATCATATAATCAGAACACACAAAATTACTTGAGATTTCTTAGATTAGTGGCACTTAGACACTGTGACCCATTAACACTCAAATGCCATTGCCTTGAAAGAAATATGATGATATTGGGAGTTTTTTAATAGACAAAAGGCATGATGGAGAGTCCAAATCACAGAAAAAACTTTATTTGGAAAACTCAAGTATTTTGTATTTTTTTATCAGAGAATCAATTTGACAGTGGAAATTAGGGCTGCACAAAAAATCCATTGTCACTATAAAACCAGGTCAAACCGACCAAATCGGGCGGTTCAGATTGGTTTATAGTAGATCGGTTCGGTTAGCAGTTTGAAAATCACAAAAACCGCTTACATCGGTCGGTTAGCGGTTTGAGTCCACGGTTAACCGCTTAAACCGAACTGATCGTATGTAATAACTTAAGTATTGATTTTTTACTATTCTAGTCTTAGGGTTTCGTTTTTTACTACTTTCATAGTTACATTCCACAACTCCATTCTCACATGAACTCAACAGTCAATTCTGCCTCAGCTACATCTCCTCTAATCTCTCAAATGTTTTTTGATACTTCATTGCAGATGGATGAGTTATTGTACATGGTGTTTTCCTTCCATCATAATTCCTACCTTGTCTCAATGAAGTTTTTATCAGAAGACTGCACTCTTGAGAATGCTAGAAAAGTCAGTAAAGCCTAGCCTTTTGATGGTTGGTTTTGGTCTTTCCTAACTAACGTTTTAAAAAAAACTTTCATTTCTGAAAAATACAATGAGTTCTGATACAGATTCCGTTTGTGTGCGACTTTTCTTGACATGAACTATTATTCTATTGTAATTCCAAATGGTATCATGTGGAATGAATGTTTCACTGCAAGCTGGGTTTTTTTTTTTTTTTTTTTTTTTTTTGTCCAAACTCTCTTTTTGGAGTAGAATTATTTTTTATATGAGTTTAGTCCAATCTGGAATGTTGGATTTTTATGTTTGCACTAAACATTGGAATAAATGCCAAGGACGGGGTATCATCATTTTGAAATTCTCAATGTCTGATTTTCAAAAAATAGAATAAAAAACAACGGTCTAACCAACCGAACCGAACCGAATCGTTTGGTTCGGTTTAAGCCCTCTCCATAGGTCGGATCAGATTGATTAATTAAAAACTGATAGGTTCGGTTTAGTTGTTGGTTTTAGTGTTAAACCGATCCGAACCGCTCATGTGTAGCCCTAGTGGAAATAACCCAGAATGAGGTGAAAATTTGAGGTATCCCATACATAGTAAGGATGTTTGTCGTAATGATTGTGATTTTTAATAGATGGGGTCTATCATAGTGTTCTACTCCATTTACATCACGATTTATAAAAGTTACAGCCACACACACGAAAAAGAAAAAAGCCAAACTCCACCCTTTCTCCCTCGGCAAGCATGCATAATAGCACATCAGTTACATGGAAAGTTTCCCGCCTCCTCTTTGGCTCCACACTATTGTCGCGAGTTTTTCTTTTTTCAATAATATTGTCATTTTCTTATTAATTATGAAACTTATTATTTTTGTTAATCAATTCCATATATTATATATTCATTTGAGTTTAGTTTTATTGCAAAATGGTTGTCCTAAAAAATTAAAATGACATAATTAACATTTCTTAAATAAAAAATGAAGAACTCAAAAGTAAATGAATTAAAATAGGTTTACCTCTCAAAATGAAAGGTTTAATAATTGCATAAATTGTCTCAAGATGCTCATATTTTAAAATGGGTAGAACACTGATCTAACCTAAGCATGCAAATGAGGCCTGAGATGGTACTAAAAATAGACACAAAAAAATAAAAGAAATATTAAACTTGCTTAAATCAAATACAATGAACTCAAAAGTAAATAAATGGAAAAAAATGAAAGTTCTCTTGTTGACATAGAGAAATGGAATTATATTGAAGAAAGTAGAAAATGATGATAATAAGAATGACCTTAATTCTTTATTTAGATGGACCAATATTATTGGAGATTCATTTTACTATTAGTTCTGCATTCTTTAAAAATGTGTACAATCAAAATCAATGAATAAAAAAGAAACCTGATAGCCCAGAACTGAGAGTGGCTTAAATAAAAATGACTAAGGATTAAATAAACCAGACAACCCAGAACTCATCATTTCACCTTCTAAAAAAAATGAAATTCATATAGCCAGAACAAACAAAAATACTTGAAATTCCTTAGAGTAAAGGCACTTGGACACTGAGACCCATTTACACTCAAATGCTATTGCTTTCATAGAAATGAGATGATATTGGGATTTTCTTAATAGACAAAAGGCATGATGGAGAGTCCAAATCACAAAAAAAACTTTATTGAGAAAACTCCAGTATTTTGTATTTTTTTTATCAGAGAATCAATTTGACCGTGGAAATAACCTAGATTGATGTGGGAATTGGGGATATCACATAAATAGAAATGATGTTTGTCTTAACAATTGTGATTTTTAATAGATGGGGTTTATTGTAGTGTTCCACTCCTTTTACATCACGATGCATAAGTATGAAAATAATAACAACAGTATTTATAGGGGTCAATATTCTAAAAATATAGTTATTTTTATAAATACATCGTAGATAAATTCCAACTCCTGGTCAATATTCCAAAGTGGGGCCGAGTCCCTTCCTCATTTAACTAATTTTAAGTTTTTGTTGATAACTATTAACAAAAAGATACTTCGTGGTGTAGTGGCAGGGTTGTCCCTTTGAAATCCCTATTGTCCTGAGTTCGAATCTCGGCATATAACATGATTAATTTTTACCACATCATTAAAAATACACGGGTCAGGTTGGGTCCAAAAAGTGTGCTTTATATCTGACCCGACCTAATTTACCCTGACCTAACCCATTTGCTAGAGTCAAACTAAATTAAATTAGATGAGTCAAAATCAATTGGAGCGAAGTGGCCAAGGTGCCTTTTGTGGTAGCCATGAATGACCAGTCATAGTACCACAGGTGTGTATTACAATTCTGTAATCTTGCAGCCCAACACAAGAGATTGGTAAGTAAACTGATTCTACTCAATGTGATTGTGCATGGTTAGTTCATTGCTTTCTCTACTATTTTTATTAGCAACTTACACTATTTTTCATTCTTAAATCAGCTACATTTTATTAAAGGGAGCCACCTATTTTATGGTATCTCACTTCTTAAGACAAAGGTTGATGTTTCACCTTCCGGGGAGGAACATGATTGTAGAGGATGACAACTTCATTTTTGAAGTGTTCTTTATAATTTATGAGTTTTCACGGTTTAGTAAATTTTGAAGAAGTGGGTTTTTTTTTTTCCTATCATTCTCCTATATTCATTTGGTTGCTAATAGTCTCTGTTTTTCATGATGAAGTTGCAGAGAATCATGACCATAAAATTTTTATCATTGGATTTGATCCGACGGAGGATTTGGCTTCTAGGATAAATTATTTGCAGTTCGGACAACTTCACTATTAGCAAAGCGGATAATCTGGAGTTAGTTAGGGTTTTTTTTTCCTTTGTCCTTTTTGTGTTCAATAGATTCTTTGCTATTTTTTTATAGTATTCTTTATAGTTTATTATTTTTTTCTTTGTATAATTTAAAGAATTAGTGTTTTTCTTATTTTTCATTGATTTTTATATTTAAAAAATCAAAATGTATGAAATCTAATGAATTTAAATTGATTTGCAGATTGTGTAGTTTCACTACGTACGCATTCTCCTTTATAATAGAATTTGATCTATAAAATTCAGAACATGATAGATGATGTATTGATTTATTTTGGATGTGTGTCCATCTCATTAATTGGTAATTCAAAAAAATAGTCTCATTTGATAGTAGCTCAATTGGCTAAGCATGGGCACATTTTGATAGTAAGTACCTACTTGGAAATTTGGTGACAAAAGACGTGGGTTGCTCGAATCTGTCCCATTCTTACTTGATGCACATGTGTGTCGATCTTGTGCATATGACCGGGGAAATAGTCTTGTCGGGTTATATACCACTGAAAACCGTCATCATAAAAAATGATTTTAGAATGTAAGTGCGATATGAGAATTATTTGGGCAAAAGTTTTTATTTATGCATATTTTTTTTAAATATTCTAAATTTACTTTTTTACTCTTGCTTGGATTTAACTGGACTACATATTTGTTGATTTGTTTACTTTTATAATTTTAGTTTCATAGGCGATTTGAGTAATTTATTGCTAATTTTTTTATTGCACGAATGATATATTAATTGATATATATATACATATATGTACTTCTGAAATTTCATTTAGCTTAAAGACATAAGTCATAACTTCTTATTTTGTAGTTAATTTAAGATTTTATTCATTTTTTTATTAAAATTTTGATTATTGCATCTTTTTTGCGCATTTTGCTACAACAAAACATTATTCCAAAATTGATTGAGAAATTGGAGCTCAATTTCAATTTCAATTTTTCTCCCACTTTGAATTAGAGAGAAGTTTTAGGGATAAAAGAGAAACTCTAGCAGTACTCAATTTATAAATAATTTGAATTATGATTGATAAGCGGCAGATCTAAAGATGTTTCCTAATCAAGGAGTTTTCTTTTATAGATCAATGTTATTTTGAATTATGATTGATAAGGGGCCGATCTAAAGAGGTTCCCTAATCAAATAGTTTTCTTCTATAGATCAATCTACATTGCACGTATCAACAAAATGTACTTTTTATCTTCTATCAATCCCATCCTACTAATCTACAACTCAAAACACATGGATAAAGAGAAGCTACTATATTATTGGCAAAACATGTTTCTGTAAGTCCATGGGGATCCGAACCCTAGAGGGGGGGTGAATAGGGTGAGCTCCAATTATGACCAATTTTAATAATTTTAACTTCTTTAAAACCAACTAGTCACAAGTGATGATTATCAAACAATATGCGGAAGCTAATATAAACAATCACCACAAAGCAAGCACCATCACACAAGGATTTATAGTGGTTCGGCCTCAATGCCTACATCCACTACCGGCTTGTGATCCAACACCCCACCGGATTTCCACTATTTATGCTTTTCAATAGGCTAAGCAATAACCTTTACAATATGCTTTCCAAGGCTAAGCAATAACCTTACATTGATGTTTTTCAAGGCTTAACATCAACCTATACACTATGCTTTTATAGGCTAAGCAATAACCTCTTCAACCACATGGTTGGTTATCTCACTAAGTTGTGTCTTTAATACACTAGATGGAGATTCATTTTAGCTCATTACATTTGCCTCTAAAATAGGCGGATATGGAAGTGAATAACAACTACACACTCACACTATGGATGCAAAGATGAAAACATATGAAGTGTGTGTGTGTGGTCCTCAATCATTTAGAAAATGAAAGCTCATAAATGTATGCCTAAGGCTTTTGAAAATTTTAGCTCATAAAACATTTATGATTGAGGATGTAATGCAATCACATGTTAAAAGTAACAACTTGTTAATGATATCAAAGTTACACAAGTTGTATAAAATGGATTAGCTCTAAACATGTGATGCATAGGGATGTCAATCAAATCATCAATGAAGCTCAAAACATAAAAATAGATTTGATTGAAATTAGGGGACAAATCATATGTAATTATAAATACAACTTGAAAATGATTTACCAATCAAAGTAAGGCAAGTTGTGAAGCATTAAAACAATAATACACATATGATTTGTAATGATGTTGGATCCAAAACATAAGATACATTTGAGAGAGATTTTCTTATGATGGAAAAACAACACCCAAAGATTCAACAAAGTATATGAATCATGTTACATCTTTCATTAACATGATCTACTTAGATTTACCAATAAAGTACTACTTTGATGAATCAATGGTGATGTATCCAAAACAATAGATCTATTCAAAATATAGAATATGCTAAGGATACAACATATCATATATTAACATGTTACAAAGATTTACCAATGATAAAACAAAACATGAAAACATATGATTTGTAAAGAAGTTGAATCCAAAACATAAGTTAGTTTTGAGAGAGATGTTCTTATGATGGAAAACAACAACCAAAGATTCAACCAAGTATATGGATCATGTTACATATGATTTACCAAAGTTCTTTCATTAACATGATCTACTTTGATTTACCAATTCAAGTACTACTTGGATTGAATCATGTGATGTTATATCCAAAACAATAAATCAACTCAAAACATAAAATATGTTAAGGACACAACACAAACATAGTTTAACATGCTAGAAATGATTTACCAAAAATAAAACAAGAGCATGCAAACATATGATTAAGAAAGGAAGAGCCTACTTGGTAGTTTAACTTCATTAATCCAAGCTTTAGCTTTCCTAAACTTCCCCTTCATCCCTTGGTTCTTTTCCCTTTTGATATGCCTCAAATCCTCTCAAGGAGGGGTTAAAAATTTTCAACTTTTGGCAAGGGAAAGAACTCATATTTATAGGAAAAAGTGGCCAACGGCTAGTTCTCGGTCGACCGGCAAACAGGCCTCGGTCGACCGAGAACACACAACGGTCATATTTCTGACCGTTGGTGCTCCCAGGCAATTTTGCCTGCAGTTGTCTCGGTCGACCGAGACCTGCCTCTCGGTCGACCGGCGACACTGCCGGGACTCCCCCTCTTTTTGCAAAAAATGCAACTTTTGCAATTTCAAAGTTATTTCTTTGGGGGACCTTTTGGCCACTAAATCAAGCTTGGAAAACATGTTTTAAAGATTTTAAAGGTTTTTAAAACATGACATAAAAAGCCTAAAAAGTTTCAAAACTTTTAAAACAAAGGCTAGCTTGATTTCTTGAAAACTCTTCTCTAAAAACTAATGCATCCAAGTTTTAAAAACAAATCATGCATAAATCAAAACTTTTACAACTCTTAAAAGTAATGCATGAATAAATCAAGATTTCAAGTTTATTTAAAACCAATGCAAGTGTGTAAATCAAATGATGCTAGAATGAAATGCATCCATCAAATTGCAATCTAGAAAATTCCTAACAGTTTCTTGCTCTCTAAAAGGAATCTCACATCATCTTTCTCATTACACTCTATTAAAATTTGAACTTTCCTAAATCTTCTCCAATGACTCTTTCTATCCCAAATGGTTCTCAAGACCCTGCGTTTGCTTGTACAATTCCACCCACATCAAGATAACTTATGATAAGGGACCCCTTACTTTTCCTACTAAATTAACTTACCTTTTTCATATCCTCATTATCTTTCTAAATCTCATTAAACTCTTTCTGAAGATTCTTTCCGACTTAACTCCGTAACCTTACCAAATTGACTTTAAAGAGTGCTTTAAATGATCAAGATTTTAAGAAGTAACTCTTACAAGAAATAAATAAAAGTAAAGCGACTCTCTCCGAAAGTAGTTTTATCCAGACTCTTATAGAAATTAAGCCCAAGATTTGTAATTTAAATGGATAACTACCATGTATCTCAATATTGGGTAAACATTAATGAGCAGTAATGGGCCCGATCAAATTCAAATTGTTATCATTTGACATTCGTTTCTCACATAATCTTTTACTTCTAAAATCTATCATTCATCTGATCCAACTCTTAAAATCCATCTAATTTGCTAGAGTTACCATATTAATCACATTAAGTTTCTCAAACAATCCGGACTCACATCTCTTTCCTTAATTTACGCAACTCTCCATTTTTCATACTAATCTTATCTGTAGATTCCAAGACAATCTCTATACCTATCTCATAAACGTGATCATGATGAAAAGGTTGATAGAATAGAATCAAAGTGATATTTTTAATCGGACTGATCGAAGGTATCCCAAAGTAGGCCCCATAGAGATGCATCAATCCCGCTTCATCCAACAGGTGTGTGTTGGCTATAATTGTGAGTGCAACCTAGACCCAACTCATATAACTAATTGATTATGATGTGGATTTAAAATTCATACCAATCTATTATATAAAGTAATTTATAAGCACATTTTTTTATCCCAGATAAGTGGTTGGGTGCTTGAGAGACTTGCACATGCAAAAAATAAAAATAGAAATTATATAACTAACATTCCAGACATATTGATCATGCAATCAAAATATTATTGAAAATTTTTAATATATTTATGGATGGATTTTTTTTCTTTGATTCATTTTTTTTCTTTACCTGCCCTCAATAGATATAGGTTGACTAGCCTCCGATGGTGAGGTAAATAGCAGTGTTGGTTGTGAGTGTGTTGATATTAACGTGTCAACCTGAACCTACCTGATTTTTTTCTCACCAATCCTTTCTAGAGTAATAATTTTAGTGACTTCTAATGCTTGATTGTTTATTATTGAAAAACCACTTTTAGATTTTTTTTCTTCCTGATGAGGCTATTCCCATGGTGTTTGACATGATACTTAACTAGTATCTATGTAGGTGTCTTTTAGAATTACATCCTATTTCTCTTATATCTTTACTTTACCTGGTTATAAATTCTCTAACCAAGTTTTTAAGGGCTTTATATATTTTTTGGTTGTTAAAATAAATTTAATTTTTATTTTAAATTCTGTGTAACAAAACAATGTAATATAACTTTTGGTTGTATTTTCTATTGTCTAACTTGGATGGTTAGACATTTTAAGGGCTTTTTAGATTTTTTAGTTTGTTAAACTAAATTTAATTTTTATGGAAATTCTGTGTAACAAAACAATGTAATATAACTTTTGGTTGTATTTTCTATTGTCTAACTTGGATGGTTAGACATTGGCTTCCTATCTTTAGTTTTTATTTTTCTCAATTTTCAATATACTAATAATTTATTTTTTTATTTAGTATTCAATCCCCATTTTCTAGCTTCCCATTTACTCATTAGATAATAGCTTTTACATTCTCTCCAAATATATTTATCTTAGAATTTTTTTTGCAATTCAAGAAATCTCACTGATTTTGTACATGAAAAAACCAAAATACGTAAAATTTATAAATTTAAAGTTCATTAGCAAATTATTTAATTTTACAGCACATTCTCCTTTTAAATAAGCTTTGATTTATAAAATCTCAAAACTGATAAATGATGAATTTCTTTGTTTTAGATTTATTTTCTTTTCCCACTAATTAAAATATCATAAAGTAGCATTGAAATTGAGTATATTTTTATTTTTGACCCCGGGCTTAGTGCGGGCCCGTTGTGCTAGTCAAAATTAAAATCGAAAATGGAGTTCCAATTTCGCAATTGAAATCTCAATTGAAATTCAATTTCTGAATAAATTTTAAAATCGGGACTTCAATTTCAAAACCAAATCATACATGCAGTCCTTATTTCTCTAAGGGCACGTTTGTGTACACACCATTTCCGTGGAAAGAGGAAATTGCCACGTCAGCATTTTCCATAGAAATGAAAACCTCGGAAAAGGATTTCCGTAGAATTTAGAAATCTATGTTTGGTGCAAAAAGAATTTCCTCATTGAATTGGTGTAGATGTTGTTTGGTGCGGCTGTGGATTCCTTATAGAAAATCAAAATTTCTTATTTGGTGATATAATTTTTTGAAGAAAATAACACAACATGTATATTATTTATTTAACATTAAATAATAATTTATATAAAGAAATAAAAAATGAAAGAGTTATAGGGTTTTTGGGTTAAAATAGACAAAAGTGAGGAAAAGATGGAGAAGTTTTCCGAGGAAAACCATTTCCCATACCCCCCCATAGGAAACTCATTTCCACAATTATCAAGGAAAATGCTGACGAGGCAGGAAAACATTTCCGCGGAATTGTTCCGCACCAAACGCCGGAAAAATGGGTTTTCCGCGGAAAACCGTGAACTTTTCCGCGGAAAAGTGTTACACAAACATGCCCTAAACAAAGCTAAAGAAAGGGGCTTGAGGAGAATCCAAGTTTTGTACGATGGTAAGGAGGTGTTTTAGGCAATTAGTGTCAAAGAAGATTATGCCCTATTTCAATTTCTAGAGTCTTCGACAGTATTTCTTTTTCTCACAAACCCATGAGTCCAAATGAGGTAGCATACTTTTATTATTCCTCTAATTATGACTTCAAGTGGACAGTGTCGTTCCTGGACTGACTTCTGGAGTCAAGTCTCGTGATCTGTTTTTATTTTTTTGGTTGTTGTGGGTGCCTCTGTTTTCCTCTGTTTAGGTTGCCTTCTAATGAGTATTCTCCTTGTACTAAAAAAAACCACTTCAGAATTATCTTTTGCAGAAGCAGGGATCGAGGATCCATGTCCTTTCATTAATTGCAATTGATCAGGGATTTGAATACACAGTGACTGTACCTCATCTTCCATGAGCTGGAAAAAAAAAAAAGACTATTTGCTAATGAATTGTCACAGGGAGATTGAATACGACTTTATGAACATGGCCATTCCATTAGGTGCCCAAAGTGTTGACCAGTGTGGATTCATTAATGGGTTGTTAGATTTTATTGAAGGATAGCATTAATGCCATTAGCAGATTGTACTCCCCTCCCATTAAATGAGTTATTTATTAAAGGCTGTCATTGGGCAGAGGTAGAGAGGTAGAGGCAGAGCCAAGTAAAATAAAGAGAATTTATGCTCTGGGACCACCAGCCCCTATAGGTGTCCCTGGTCCTCTTTTGAGAATTTTAGGGAGAGGCATTGGGGGCCATCTTCTGAGTGGTTTTGTGAAGAAATATTTGTGTGATTGATACCATCTCTTTGAAAAGATACAAGTATTTTTTTTTTATGAAGGACAAATAAGGAAAATAAAGTAAAATAAATAAGAATCAAGTGAGCTCAGAATCATATTTCTACAAGGACGCCCTATCCAAGGAAAAGCTTACCCTTTTAAAACTAGGCCGTCGATTGGGCAGCCAATGACAGTACCCAGCTGGGCCTGGCCCTAAAAAATCTTTCAAAATGGGCTTTTTCTTTCTTAAAAAGCGGAAGGGCCGTGAATGGAAAGATTTTTTGTAGGCCCACCAATCTGAGGGTCAGACTTGGATAATACTAAGCCTAGCTCAACTCGGTAGTCTTATTATTTTTTATTTACTTTTGTGGATTTGTTTGAGCTTATGTGTGGGTCTATTTTAGCATGATGTGGGTTCATATGCGATTCCTATATTAGTTTTTTATATGGTTTTTATGTGATTTTCATGAGATTTTTATGTGATTTCTATGTAAATAAGCCATGCATTTTTTTCGCAATGGCTTCTCTATAAAAAGTTGTTGTGTGTGGATTTGTCTGGACATATATGTGGGTTTATTTGAACATAATTCTCATGTGATTCCTTTTCAAGGGACTTTTACCCAAAAAAAAAAAAAACAAAAACAAAGAAACTATAAAGAACTTCACTAGTTAGAAACTAATGTTATGGACCTGAATTTATACCAAAAAGTGACGGTTGAAAACATGGGTTTTTCTCTTGATGAAATTGCCTATAGGTCGCAATCTCATATTATGTAATCCTCTTATCGTCCAACCCACTGTGGTGGTCTTTTTCTTGCTAATTTGCCTCTTATCACCATCCCAATCAAATTGATCAATGATATCCATTCCTCAATTAATATCAACCTGACAAAACTTCACCAGGAAAAAAATCAACTCTTGAAGGTTTATGATGTTGGATGTTCCCATGGGATTCATACATTTCGGCACACTTCGTTTTCACAAGCCACTACCTTCTTGGGATAACCAGCTTTGAGACATTGGTAAGATGAGAATTTATGCGACGCAACTGGTAATGACTAATGACAGGTGGGGCACCCGCAATGTGTGTGCCTCAGGCAGGCATCACAAGTTTCCTTCTTCTTGCAGCCCACCCACTGAATAATAGACCAGACAGAATTCTGAATCGTCATGATTGACGTTGGCATGCAATTCCATCCGATGAAGTAATGTCCAATTGATCACCACCAATAAAGTTAATGCAGGAAAAGCCTTTGATGACTCAACGTTTTATTTGATTTGACCATATACAATGACGGGATTAACATCTCCATCACCAATTTGGCCCTCGTGGGGACAACTTTTTGTGATCCCATTCATTCGGAAAATCACCAAATGTATGGCTTCCAATGACCCAATTAAAGGTGGGCCTAACCTACTTTTGTTGTTTGAAGAGATTTTAAGTCCTAACAAATAATAATATGAATCTCTTGGTGAGTTAGGAAGTATAGGTTGCAAGCGATGAGATTGAAGAAACTAGAACCATGCATTTTGAACGAAGTAGTGGCAAAAGTGATGCAGTCAAGAAAGATGACACTACAAAGAAGAAAGATGACGATAAAGAGGATATATATATTGATCGAGGATTGAGGAATCGATATCAGTGATCAATTTGACTGGGATGGTGATAAGAAATGAATGACAAGAAGAAGAAGAATGGGAAGAGAGAGTGTACGGTTGAGGGTTACATAGGTCGCAATATGGCAACCTGCGCAAATCCATCGAGAAAAGAACTCACCTTTCAGCTGTCCCTTTTTTCTTATAAATTCATGTCTTCATCATTAGTTGCTAATTAGTGAAGTGTTTTATGATGAGATTTTTACCAAAAAAATCATAAGAATTTCTTCTATAGTACGCCAAATAGTAACATGATTCAAATTTTTGCTAAAAAATGATGACCAAGAGTCTTTAAGATTTTTTTATTTTTTTATTTTTTTTGTTGTGAAAATGCCCATGGATTGCAATATTGCAACCTAAGTTCAGTAAGTTGCATGCGATATCACAATTAGTTTCCCCACTATAAAAGCCTCACGAATCATGAGATCATTTTTTTTTTCAAAATGAATATATGAGGGCCTCCACTCTATCTCTCATAATAAGATATATATATATATATATATATATATATAAGTCATTACACACATCTAGGGATTATGAGTATCAGATGGACTTGAAACTTCATATTTAAGGTCGTCCCACATGGATGTTTTGAAATTCCCCTTGTCCAATGATCTGTGGGGCCCGACAGTTCTTGCCTAGCCCAACTCTCAAGGCGATGGCTTTTCAAAATTGGGGCTTCCCCTAACCCACAGGCTTTAGGAAAAGAAAAGAGACATCATTTTGGAGACATAGATCTCGCGTTTTTACTGTCTTTGCTCGACCAGGCCAATCAAGCACCCTCACTAAATGCCCAGATTGGCATGCCTAGTGAAAAGAATTTATGTTAAGATATCAATCAAATAAAAGTAAAACTTCACCCATTTCCCGTCCACAAAATCTCCCAAGAATTGACCCTACATTACCCTTTTGGGTTCAAAGATGGCCAAATTTACTTTGGTATTAGAGAACTCTCCCTGACCAGAGGATGTAAAAGATCCGCACACCAGAATAAAGTATTAGGCCTGTCAAAAGGGCCAGGCCAAGCACAGGATTCTCATTATTTTACCCAGAGTATATGCAGGGCCGGGCCAAAGTAGTCTTAAGCCGCCAAAGGGCCGAAGGGCCTACACTAAGTAGGCTCTTTCCCTACCCTGAAGGGACAAGGCTGGACTAGAGTAGGCCCAGGGCCTGAAAATAAGAAAACCAATTTCTAATTTTTGTTATACGTCGCCATCAAGCATCAGTAGGTCATTCATACCATTGTAGGTGACACGGCCCCAAACTTGGAGAACAAAGAACACAAAAGTGTACACCTACCAAATGATAGGTGCCAAGACTTTCAAAAAAAGGCAAATAGATTAACACATAAAAAATCTAAAAATAGTCTTATTGTCACATTTACATATCCAAAGGAAAATAAAAAATGTGAAAATATCTTGGTGACTATAGTTGAATAAATGCTAAAGAATAAAATAAAGAACAATATAATTTATTGGTACCAGAAATATTATGTATTTAGGAAATAAAAATAATTCAAATCAACACCAATCACAATTATGGGTTGTTTCTTATTATTTCTATTATGGGTTTTTCACTATTATTGATACACATCATCATTTTCTACCCTTGTCCTCATTTTCTTACCAGAAAAATACGCCCGTGCTTACCTAGTGGGAAAAAGGCTTGATTTGGTTTGGTTATTAAAATTTATAAAAAAAAATTTATGATCAGTTTCTTTAAAATTAAATGCAAGAGGTTTTAGTCTGAGAGAGAGGGAAAAGAAAAAAAAGGTCCATCTGAATTAAATACTGAATACCATATAATTTAAAAAAAAAAAACACAAGCCCATGAAAATTGAAGATTAATGATAAAAAAAACTAAAAAAACAAAAGAAAAACAAACAAACAATATAAACTATAAATCAAATCCAATGAAATTTGAAAGACACAAAGAAATGAAAATCCATAATCAACTCAATAATATAAGCAATTTAAAACAATTAAACACTCATGAGAAAAAAAAAACTAAAAAATGAAGCACAGAAGGCAGAGACAAAAGAACCCACAAATTCATGAAAAACCATCATAAAAAAAAAAAAAACTAAAAACCCATCACAAGTGTGAAATTATAATATAAGAAATACAAAATAAAATGAAATAAATTTTATTAAAAAGGCTATAAAAATATATATAAACAAAGATTCATAGACAATACAATGAAAAAAGAAATTTAGAAGAACCAAATCAACTTATGATAATCTAATACTCAAAAATGGAAATCTGAAGTCACAAAAGAAATAAGAAAAATCCATAAAAAGATTTCACAAAGAGAACTTAAAGAACCAAATGGAAGTAAAATAAATAATTAACTCATAATGATAAGCATTAAAAAGATTTAAAAATAGAACAGAAAAATGAGAATTCACAGAAAATCTCATGATAAAAAGTTATTCAAAAGAAAAAAAAACCAAGAAGAACCCAATACCAAAAAGTTGAAGCAAAAAAGGGGAAAAAAAGAAACTCACAATCTATGAAAACCATACAAATGCAAACCATAAAAATATTGCAAATATATAGAAATTTTAAAATGATGATTCTTTTGGATAAATCATAACTAAAATTGCTCAAATAAAATAAGATGAATTCAAAAGTAAATGAATTAAAAAAGGTTTACCTCTCAAATTGAAATGTTTAATAATTGCACCAATTGTCTTAAGGTGCTCACATTTTAAAATGAGTTGAACACTGATCTTAAATAAGCATGCAAATGAGACATGAGACGGTACTAAAAAGAGACACGAAGAAAATAAAAAAATATTAAAGTTGCTCTAAACAAATACAATGAACTTAAAAGTAAATGAATGGAAAAAAATGAAAGTTCTCTTGTTGACACACTACAAAAAAAATGTCTTAATGAGTCACTTTTAAAGTGTCTTAAAAAGTGGTTTGTGTCGCTTTTCTGATTACTATGCAAGCGTCTTATCTGCCAGCGTTACTAAAAGTTCGTAAAAGCGTCTCAAGAAATACATTTGTTGTGTCAGTTTCTATTATCAAAGTGACACAAAAAAATGGTTACTTGTGTCACTTTAACCCAAAAGTGACACTGAAATAACTTATAAGCGTCACAAGAAAGATGATCAATATGTTGTTTTCGGACCAAAAGTGACACAAGTAGTCATCAGTTGTGACAGTTTCCATAGAAGCGAGATACCATCCATTTTTAAAAAAAAAAAATGCAATATATACATTACTAATAATATGCTGCAGTATGGATACACTTTCAATAAAAATGCAATAATAGCTTGTTTAATGTTCAAGCAAAGCTCAAGTCAAGCTACCTCTTGCTCTCAAGTTCACACGCAAACACTATTAGATTCTATAGTTTCAGGGAGAAAATTATAACAAATCACAAGTTTACAAGTACTTGATAAAAAACCAACACTATCACAACCATTTCTACATGAATCTAATCAATCAATGATATGAGAAGACATAACAAATTTAGGAACGACAAATAAAAGTTCCACAAACCATGAAACTGACACCTTCATGTAAAATAATGGAGGAATGACAGACCAACATAATGGGAGTATAGTGTTGGAAGGAAAGGATGATCCAGCATTTGTAATATCTCTCTTTCTGTCGGAGCCCTCACCATCTTTTTTTTGCTTGCTAATAAATCATTATCCATGACCTTTAACGCAAAAAGGCATTTTGTACCAATTAGCTCAGCAAGATAGACAGTACCAATATCTCCACAACCAAGCCTCTTGGGCAGCTTGAAGTGGCTCAGTCCCAAGCTACCATGTTGTGTCTCAACATGTCGAATGGCTTCCCATTTTGAATCTTTTGACATGTGAGGTCTATTGCCACTACAACTGGAGCTAGTCAGATTGCTCTCCTCACTAATGCTAGTGCTGCTGCTGTTGTACTCACCAATACCACTACTTTTTGAGCTTTGGGAACACTCCCCCTTTCCTTTACAACTATTTGAACTGACATAATGCCTACTTGAACTTACCTTAAGATTAAGATTTCTACTGCCAGATGCTAGAGAAACAGATTCTTTCTTTGCATTCTTCTGGGTACAGTCATCAATGTGGCGGCCAGATTTACTTGTACCATGGCCATCTGAGATACTGTCAACTTGGGCACATGTATTCAAACTTCTGGTAACAGATTTTACACCCTACTTTGCTTTCACCTTACTGGAGGTCTTCTTCCTATGGATTGGCTTGATTTTACGCGGACTCCCAATTGAGTTGCTCCATTTAGAACTAGTATTTGAGCTAGAAGCATGATCCAGATTTTCTTTTGTCCCAATTTCTGATGCAGATGTTTTGCATGCACCTGATGAGGCTGGCTCAGTGACATCTCGAGATGATGTCTTTGCCTTTGTTAGTTTCAAAGTTTTCGTATACACACAACGAGGAGAAAAAGAAGTACCCGGATCCAACGATTCAGACTTAGACACAGGTATATATTAATGCCTGTGATTTAATGTTGGATAGAACACATGCTTATGATACCTGATCAGAATGATTTTATGTCAAACTAGGCAGTTGCCAATCAATTATATTAAGATAGACACTAATAGTTACTACCTTGTTACTACATATTGCACTATTCCAGAGAAGTCAAGAAGGAACTCATTAATAGTCTATTGCTTGATTATTTTCTAATGAAGCCTTACAGAATTTTAGCTAAGGTATTGGACTACCTGACTTAGATCCGATGCAGCCCGCAGCCATGAGGCACTACTCTGAAATGGGCTTTTGGATCATGGAGATCCATTGGGTCAAAGCCCGCAGTGTAGCAATATTTTGAACTATTCTATCATAGTTTGTGTGAGAGTCCATCATAGTTTTTTAGTTTCTTGTTTAACTTCTTATGTTCATTACTGCTGTCTTGGTAATGCTCTGTATGTTGTGATAATGCTTTTAAGTTGTAACAATTTAATCATAATCTTACATTATCACTTGAAACTGATTCTAAACTTAAAATTCAAACTAATTCTAAGTCTTTCCTAAAATCTATCCTCTCTATTATCTTGTTTCATTATCTTGATAAACACGTCGTTGCAATGAATCTCCACAGCACCAACACCAACTGAATATCAATATTGATTGGGGCGTTCTTCAAACGCAGCAAAGAATTAGTAGTAGTAGCAACCTCTAGAAATGGCCCGAGGGTCATCTCATTAGCCAAGACTAATCTCCAGAAAAATAAAGGAAAAATTCCTTGAACTCCTATGTAGCAAATGAAAACCCGGGACTATCATCATCATGCTTTTAGAAGCAAACCATCACACTTTTGGTTTCGTTTCTTAAAATCTTATGCTTCTCTGTCTTTAGGGGAGACACAACCTATGAAATGGGCAACAAGGTTACTTACACCCCACATCCAAAACTCAAAACAAGATAATACAATTAGTTACACCAAAATATCAAGTTTACTTGTTATTTGGAGTACACCCATAATGTCTTCCTACCGAAGTGCAAATAATGCTATATCACTAACCCTTTAGAGTTGGTGTTAGACACAAGTATTGGGATAAAAATGAGTTTTTTTTTTCCTTTAACAAAAAAAGCAAAGGTGATTTGTCTTTAAAACTTGGTTTCTCGAGTTTAGTTGTTTTATTTAATTATTTGGAAAGTGAGGAAATTATGGTTTATTTCATGGAAAAGGAAAAAATATTGTAGAAGTTCGTCTGAGCAAGATACTTACAGCAGGGCATTTGTCCATTTCTATGAACACTGCTTGCATTTTTCCATAAATTTCTGAGTTGCTGTCCTGCTGCTTTATGCTTTCCTTAGCAGTCTGAACCATCTTCTTACGAATCAACTGCATGTAAGTAACAAAGGTGAGATTGTTTGCATCAGCCACAAAGCAGGGATGCCCACCAGTTCCCCATTTTAGCAAAAGCCACAAACAGGCCATTCCTCCAGAATGTGAACATAGTAATTTGGGTGTCAGTGAGAATGAAAATTAGAGGCACATCCAAGGAGGCCCTGAAATTGGAAAGGAATCACATAATGTTAGAAAAGCAGTTTTGAGGTTCTACAAACCTGCCGCTTGAGAACGGCGAGGCTCTTGGTATTCATAGGTGATTGTGGTATGACACCATTTGAAGGAGGAATCCCAAGCAATCCACAAAGTAAAACCTGGAATTATTCAGTTGCACCTCAATTAGAAAATGAGCATGGTAAAAAAAATTATATACATTGATGAGAAAACTGGTAATAAAAAATACCATGACTCCAAGTAACAAAATGTCATAATGGTATGCAGATGGGTTTTTGAGATTGAACCCCACATCACAACTCACATCCAATCCAACAACTCACAAGAGAAGACATTTCATCAGATCATCAGACCAATTTAAATATATAAATATTAACTACTGTAGAAACAGAACATCAAACATACTGTTTTGAATGCAGATGGAATGCTATGAGTATGACTATCCTGTCCACATGGCTCCACCTACATGGGGGACTACTCCCAACTAATTTTATATACAACTCTTTTCTTTTTTTTTGGAACTAAGCAATTTACTCAAGGACACTTTTTTGGTTTTATACTACTCCATGTGACTCTTACTTTATCAAGTGATGGTCCCAGTCCTCCTGATAAAGGAGCAGGGCTCTAAGAATAGATGTAGATTCAAAAACCCAGTTCATATAATGATACATCTCTACTGATTAAGACCCCATGTAACTTTCTTTTTGAACAGAAATGTGCTTTGTGGGACTTGGTGTCACATCAAATATCACAGTGATGTCTTTGTATGAGAATTGGCCAAGATTTCATTTCAAAGAAAGTTTTATGGATAGGTGAACAATTGATCAATGTGATGATGCATATCATCAAATCAGTTGCAGTGAAATATGGTCTAATTACTAATATGATTTTCTTTCTTTGTTCTGTTTTTTAAAGTAATCTTTGTTTGGATGGGACTTTGTTTTGGACATTTCTAAAGTGGGGAAACATACAGTCCAAGTGAAAAAGTGACAGGGTGCATACAAATGGGATTAATCTACTCTACTGGAGACTGGAGTTATTAAATGATCTTTGAAAACAGAGGGGTATGTTGCAGACAAAAGAACTCACCCAAGCTTAACATGGCCATGCCTAGACCTGCATCCGACAATATCGAAATGGACTTGGCTATAATAGCAGGCATCTGAACATGCCATCTGCAACAGAACCCAACAAACACAAGCAGAGAAATAATAAAACAACAAAAGTGTTAGGAATGTTTCTGCAGAGCAGAAGAAGATAATGTTTTGTTTCAGAGAAATGCTCGGTTCTGCTTACTTGAACGAAACTAGAGACCATGTGAGACCAATCAAACTCGAATAGGTGTTTGGGTTCCGGATAAGCTTCCTCCACACCATAATCAGTATTAGCCTAGTCATTACACTCGTAGGAGGCATAGCTTTCCCCTTCTCTCCACTGCTCTTGTGCATATGCACATCTCCTTCTTCCATATCTCTCTTGCCAAAGCTGAAATCCTCTCCCCCCAAGTACTCTTCTTGCTGATCTCCACGAACCTCACCTAAGAATCAAACACCCATTTCAATCAAAACACACAAAAACCAAATCAAACTGTTAAAAACATCAAAATAAAAACAAATTAAAAATAAATAAATGAGGAACCTTTTCCTGGAGAAGTGGCAATTTGGACTTCTTTCACAGAAGGCTCTACTGCAGCTCTGCACTCTTGTTGAGTTCCAAACACATCTGACACAGGAGAAGCACTAGAACTCCATACAAACATATGAAGATCTTTTCCCCCTTCTTCTGATTTTGATATTGGAGCTTGCCCATTAGGCCTCTTAGTATTTAAAAAAAAATAAATTTTTTTTTCAATATAATTTTCCAGTAAACCTGTGTATTCCTAACGACATGGGCATCATGGAACCCACTCCCACAATCCACCCCCAAAATCTCCCAGCACCATGGAACCCACTCCCACAATCCAGCAGAAACCCTAAATCTCCATACCCAGACAGTAGAAACATATATAGCTGAAAGAAGAAGAAGTAGAGAGAAGAGCAGAGAGGGACAGAACAGAGAGATGGGGAAAGAGAGAGAAAGCAGAGAGGGAGCAGAGAGATGGGGAGCAAGGGAGAGAGAGAGAGAACAGAGAAGAAGGAGAGAGAAGAGGGGGAATGGTGCATGCGCAGTGTGTGCGGAGTGCAGAAAGAGGGAGGGGTGTATCTGGTGCAGGGGCGGCT
This sequence comes from Cinnamomum chago, assembly GCA_038049695.1. Lineage (NCBI taxonomy): Eukaryota > Viridiplantae > Streptophyta > Magnoliopsida > Laurales > Lauraceae > Cinnamomum > Cinnamomum chago. The sequence continues at coordinate 96,998,992 of CP142453.1, read as the reverse complement.
CAAGGAGGCGGAAGAAGGTGATGCGTGTGGGCCGGGGCTGCTGCTGCTTGTGTCTGGCGGAGGAAGATAATGGAGCAGAGGGTGGCGGGTTTGGTGAGGAGAGAAGAGAGAAGGAGGTTGGTTGGCTGCGATGGAGATGGAGATGGGAGGCTGGCTGATGATGCGCAGGGCTGAAGGTGATCGATCGCCTGGGTTGTGTGAATGGAGACGATGCAGGGGAGGATTGGAGGGATGGGCTGCTGAGGTTCGTGAGGATTGGAGGGATGGGGTGGGGTGGGGGGGGGTGGGTTTGCAGAGATGATGTCTGTCGATCGTCTCAGACAAGGGAATGAGGGTATCGCTCTGATCGTTGGGCGCCAAGGGAATGAGGGTATGGAGGGAGAGAAGGCATGGGATATACGATGGAGGGAACCCAAATTATCACCTGAGAAAATTCATGTGTCGCTTTTCTTTCCTATTTCATGAAAGAAATTTACAATCAAACTTCTTGTGTCACTTTTGTTTAGTGGGGGAAAACCATAGATTAGTTTTGTATGTCGCGTTAAAGAAAAGTGACCCAACAAACCTCCTCCTCATTTACTCCTCCTCTAAAGTGACACATCAGACCATACTGTGTCACTTTATTGTAAAAGCGAGACTAAAAGTCCTTTTTTTTGTAGTGACATAGAGAAATAGAATTATATTGGAGAAGCTAGAAAATGATGATAATAAGAATGAGCTTAATTCTTTACTTAGATGGACCAATATTATTGAAGATTCCTTTTACCATTAATTCCGCATTCTTAAAAAAAAGTGTACAATCAAAATCAATAGATAAAAAGGAAAGCAGACAACCCAGAACCGAGAGTGGATTAAATAAAAAAGACTAAGGATTAAAAAAACCAGACAACCCAGAAATCGGCATTTCACATTCTAAAAAAAAAGAAAAAAAATCATGGAATTAGAAGAAACAAAAATACTTGAAATTTCTTAGATTAGTGACACTTATAGACACTGGGACCCATTAACACTCAAATGCTATTGCTTTATAGAAATATGATGATATTGAGAGTTTTTTAATAGACAAAAGGTATTATGGAGAGTCCGAATCACAAAAAAAAAAAAAAAAACTTTATTTGGAAAACTTCAGTATTTTGTATTTTTTTTATCAGATAATGAATTTGACCGTGGAAATGACCCAGAATGATGTGAGAATTTGAGGTATCCCATAAATAGCAAGGATGTTTGCCTTAATGATTGTGACTTGAAATAGATGGGGTCTATCGTAGTGTTCCACTCCATTTACATAACGATTTATAAAATTTAATGCCACATACACAAACAAAAAAACCAGACTCACCCTTTCTCCCTTGGCAAGCGTGCATTGTAGCACATCAGTTATATGGAAATTTTCCCGCCTCCTCTTTAGCTCCACGCTGTTGTCGCGAGTTTTTCTTTTTTCAATAATATTGTCATTTTCATATTAACTATGAAACTTATTATTTTTGTTAATTAATTCATATATTATATATTCATTTGAGTTTAGTTTTATTGTAAAATGGTTGTCATAGAAAATTAATGACTATATAGGAAATCATATAAAATAGTTATTTCAAAAGTTTGATCATCTTTGCTTAAAATACAATGCAGAAGTATGAAAATAATAACAACAATATTTATAGAGGTCAATATTCTAAAAATATAGTTATTTTTATAAACACCCCGTAGATAAATTCCAACTTACGGTCAATATTCCAAAGTGGGGGCGCCGGCTCCTTTTCTCGTTAACTAATTTTAAGTTTTTGTTGATAACTATTAGTAAAAAGCTGATGTTTTTGTGGTGTAATGGTAGGGTTGTTCCTTTGAAATCCATATTGTCTTTAGTTCGAGTTTTGGCACAAACCATATTAATTTTTACCAGGTCATTAAAAATACACGGGTCAAGTTGGGTCTAAAAGGTGTGCTTCGTCTCTGACACGACCTAAATTACCCCGATCCAACGCGTTTGCTAGAGTAAAAAACTAAATTAAATTGGTTAAAATCAATTGGAAGTGATTTCAATTTGAATTCACTTCGTTTCATATATAGTAACTAGAAAAACATGCTTGTGCTTAGCACCGGCAATATAATCATATTAAACTTATAAAAGAAATTTATGATCAGTTTCTTTAAAATTAAATGCAAAAGGTTTTAGTTTGAGAGAGAGGAAAAAAAGAAGAAGTCCATAAGAATTCAATACTAAATACCATATAATTTAAAAAAGAAAACACAAGCCCATGAAAATTGAAGATTAATGATCAAGAAAACTAAAAAAAAAAATCAAAACAAACAAACAATATAAACTATGAATAAAATCCAATGAAGTTTGAACATAGAAATAAAACATAGCAGTGAAAATCCATAATCAACTCAACAACATAAACAATTTAAAAGAATCAAACACTCATGAGGAAAAAAAAAAACCTTAAAAATGGAGCACAGAAGGGCAAAGACAAAAGAATCCACAAATTCATGAAAAGCGATCATAAAAAAAAAAAAAAACTAAAACCCATCACAAGTGAGAAATTATAATAAGAGAAATACGAATAAAATAAAATAAATGTTATTAAAAAGGCTATAAAAAATATATATAAAAATAAAGATTCATAGACAATACAATGATAAAAGAAATTTAGAAAAACCAAACTAACTTATGATATTCTAATATTAAAAAATGGAAATCTGAACCCACAAAAGAAATAAGAAAAATCTTTAAAAATATTTCACAAAGAGAACTTAAAGAACCCAATGGAAGTAAAATAAATAATTAACTCATAATGATAAGCATTAAGAAATTTTTAAAAATAAAACAGAAAAATGAGAATTCACAGAAAATCCCATGATAAAAAGTGATTTAAAAGAAAAAAAAAAACAAGGAGAACCCAATACCCAAAAGTTGAAACAAAAAAGGAGAAAAAAAGAAACTCACAATCTATGAAAACCTTACAAATACAAACCATAAAAATATTGCAAATCTATAGAAATTTTAAAATGATGATTATTTTGTATAAATTATATTATAATGACATAACTAAAATTGCTCAAATAAAATATGATGAACTCAAAAGTAAATGAATAAAAAAAGGTTTACCTCTCAAATTGAAATGTTTAGTAATTACTGTAAGTCCATGGGGATCCGAACCCTAGAGGGGGGGTGAATAGGGTGAGCTTCAACTATGACCAATTTTAATCAATTTTAACTTCTTTAAAACAAACTAGTCACATGTGATGATTATCAAACAATATGCGGAAGCTAATAAAAACAATCACCACAAAGCAAGCACCATCACACAAGGATTTATAGTGGTTCGGCCTCAATGCCTACATCCACTACCGGCTTGTGATCCAACACCCCACCGGATTTCCACTATTTATGCTTTTCAAAGGCTAAGCAATAACCTATACAATATGCTTTTCAAGGCTAAGCAATAACCTTTACATTGATGTTTTTCAAGGCTTAACATCAACCTATACACTATGCTTTTAAAGGCTAAGCAATAACCTCTTCAACCACAAGGTTGGTTATCTCACTAATTAGTGTCTAACATACACTTGATGGAGATTCAATTAAGCTCATTACATTGCCTCTTAATTAGGCGGATATGGAAGTGAAATACAAATACACACTCACACTATGAATGCAAAGTTGAAAACAAATGAAGTGTGTGTGTGTGGTCCTCAATCATTTTGAAAATGAAAGTTCATAAATGTATGCCTAAGGCTTTTGAAAGTTTAAGCTCATAAAACATTTATGATTGAGGATGTGATGCAATCACATGTTAAAAGTAACAACTTGTTAATGATATCAAAGTTACACAAGTTGTATGAAATGGATTAGCTCTAAACATGTGATGCATAGGGATGTCAATCAAATCATCAATGAAGCTCAAAACATAAAAATAGATTTGATTGAAATTAGGGGACAAATCATATGTAATTATAAGGACAACTTGAAAATGATTTACCAATCAAAGTAAGGCAAGTTGTGAAACTTTAAAACAATAATACACATATGATTTGTAATGATGTTGAATCCAAAACATAAGATACATTTGAAAGAGATTTTCTTATGATGGAAAACAACAACCAAAGATTCAATCAAGTATATGAATCATGTTACATCTAATTTCAAAGATGTTTCCATTAACATGATCTACTTATATTTACCAAAGTTAAGTACTACTTGTATTGAATCAATGGTGATGCATCCAAAACAATAGATCTATTCAAAGTATAAAACATGCTAAGGATGCAACACATCATAGGTTATCATGTTACTAAAGATTTACCAATGATAAAACAAAACATGAAAACATATGATTTGTAAAGAAGTTGAATCCAAAACATAAGTTAGTTTTGAGAGAGATGTTCTTATGATGGAAAACAACAACCAAAGATTCAACAAAGTATATGGATCATGTTACATATGATTTCAAAGGTTCTTTTATTAACATGATCTACTTTGGTTTACCAATTCAAGTACTACTTGGATTGAATCATATGGTGTTGTATCCAAAACAATAAATCAACTCAAAACATAAAATATGTTAAGGACACAACACAAACATAGTTTAACATGCTAGAAATGATTTACCAAAAATAAAACAAAAGCATGAAAACATATGATTAAGGAAGGAAGAGCCTACTTGGTGGTTTAACTTCATTAATCCAAGCTTTAGCTTTCCTAATCATCCCCTTCATCCCTTGGTTCTTTTCCCTTTTGATATGCCTCAAATCCTCTCAAGGAGGGGTTTAAAAATCCCAACTTTTGGAAAGGGAAAGAACTCCTTTTTATAGCCAAAACAGCCCCAACGGCTAGTTTAGCCGGTTGACCGGCCAAGCACAACGGTCATAAAAAGAGCCGTTGTGCCAGCCCGGTTGACCTGCCCTGTGTGGCCGGTTAACCGGGCCTCTTGGCCGGTTGACCGGCCACACATGGCCGGTTGACCGGGCCTGCCCAGAATTTCCCATTTTTTGGGTTTCTTGAAGATTTTCTTTGGGGATCTTTTGGGCCATTAAAATCAAGCTTTTTCACATGTTTTAAATCATTCAAAGATGTATAAAAACATGAAACATCCAAAGCCTAAAATGATTTGAAACTTTAAACCATAGGCTAGCTTGATTTCTAAAAACTCTTTTTTTTTCAAAAACAATGCATACACATATGATTATGAAGGGATGAATGTATGCAAAGTTCAAACCTAAATTGACAAGATGATTTTCCAAATATAATGCACAATGAAATAGGTTTTCAAAAGAGTTTGGGTTTCAAAACTAATGCATCCAAGTTTAAAACCAAACCATGCATAAAACAAAAGCTTTTCCAAATCTTAAAAGCTATGCATGAATAAAACTAGATTTCAAGGTTTCTAAAAACAATGCATATGTGTGTGAATCAAATGATGCTAGAATGAAATGCATCCATCAAATTGCAATCTAGAAAATTCCTAACAATCTCCCCCTTTGCAATTTGATGGCAAACACACTCACCACTGAACATACACACTTAGTCTTCAGCTCCCCCTCAGCTGGACAAGGCTTGAAATCTTCTTGGATGCTTCTTCTCTTAGCTTGGGCTCTTGGGCTTCAATCTACATTCTTCATGATGCTTGGTGCTTGATCATTCTTCAATCTTTCTTTCTTTATGGCCAAGCATCTTCTTTAGCTCCAAGCTCTCTTTCTTCTATTTGCTCTCCCCCTTTGACCATGCCTCTTTCTCCCATTTGGCAAGGTATGCATTCTCTCCCTTTGTAGAAGATCATACACAAACCTCCCCTTAGGAAGCTTGGACATTCTCTTCACCCTTTTGAGAGTTTGCATAATTTCTCCCCCTTTGCCATTAAATTGCAAAGGTACCTACACACATGAAACAAGGAAAATACCATTAGTAGCACCTGTTAACAAATGAAATCGAAAATGAAATACATAACAGGCTATCATGTGAGGTAGAAGTCTCTAAGGGCTCAAAGGCAATCCAAGGGTGAATTTGATCAAAACTAATACTTCTTATGAAGGTTTACACTCCCCCTCAATCCATTCTCTCCTTTTGTCAAACTCTTGACAAAGATTTAACTATTAGGTACAAGAAGAAGATGGTTTAACCAAGTGAGGGTCAACTTCAAAGAAAGGATTAGATTCATTTAACTATAAAGCACAATATGATCAAATTACCAAAAGAGAGCTAGGTCTAAAGAGAAAAGCAATCATGGATATCAATTGGACAAATAAAGAGTACCAATTGAGATTTGAGGATATGACTTAATAAATCAATCACTCTAAAATGGATTTAAAAGTATAACCATTAAGAGAAATCCAAATTAGAGCTATCCATGATATGGGGTTTATTAATCATAGCATCAAATAATCTAACTATGGAAGGCATATGCTATGAAAATCTTGAACTCATTTCATTCAATCAATAAATATGACTATTAAAGTGCAAGATGAGTGAAATGAAATTCAAGCATGAAGCCAACCTCAACTAATAACCAACCAAAATTATGAACACATAAACATGGTGGTCATGAGATATACCTATATGAGCAAAAGAGGTGGCAACATGAGCATTATGATGCTAATGGTGTGTGACATGGAACAATCATATTACTTATCAAGTTCAATCCAATGCACACAAGTTTTATCACATTCACAAGAAATCAAATCAATCAAACAACATACCAATTGAATCCAATTGAATTTGATAACATGATAAAGAGCAAGAATGTGACAAAATTCCATCAAGCATCATAAATGCATATTCATCACTTTTAAAGATATAACTATTGAGTCTAGTGATGAACAAGATAAATTGCAATGCACAAGGATATGACTTTGAAATGCATGCAATTTATAAAGTGACTAAATCATATGAATTCAACATCTAAGATGTCCATCAAACATATAGAAATATGAGGAATGGATTTCAAAGAGTTTCATATGATCAAGATCACTACTATGAAGTTGAAACATGTATAAGAATGAAATCACTTAGAAAATACACATGAATCAACATCATAACCATCCAAAAAGATATGACTAGAAAGGCATAGAGGATGGATTTGAGTTCTAGTATGGTTTCAACAAATATAATAAATAAGGTCACAACCATACATAGAACAATTTGACATTTGCATAGAGAGGATTAATCAACACTCAAGATCTAACTCATACCATTCATAAAAAAGAATATTACTATTTAAGCACAAGAAGGTATGAAGTTGAAGGGATCAATGAAACCCTTTGGATCAATCTATCATGTGACATTTTCACTCTTAGCAAATGTACTAAGCTTACAATGCAATGGAAAAAGATATGGGGTTTACACCAAATGAACTTAGCACATTAAATCACAAATGTACTTAAAAAGCTCAAATACAAGATTTTACTATAAAGCACATAAACACTCATCAATTTGCATTAATGAAAACATATACCAAGTTAAGGCACAAACATGCAAATCAATGAAACCATATCCAACCAAGCAATGTAAGACACCAACATCAATTTGCATAAAGAATGTAACTAAAAGAGCAAAGATGCAAATTGTTTGTAAGAATTATTTCCTTCCAAATGATATAATCATAATTAGGCACAAGGAAATAAATTCAAGGAAAATGCTTCTAGAAATATAACTAATAAAGCTTAGAACATTTTCCAAAGTTTTTCAAATCACTTCAATGTATGAAGTTCCAACAAAGAATCATTTATAGAATTAAGAGCAAGTGATTTTGAAAAACAAGAAGTGTACTATTGTAAAGTTTTCAATTTGAAAAACAATAGACACTCACAAATTTTCCATACCAAGAGATATAGCTTGAAAATCAATGGAAAACTTAAATAGCTTTAAATCATTTGATTTCCAAAAAGGATATAACTATGACAATCATCAAATGATTTTCCAACATCAATTGATCATGAAAAACTAGCTATGAAAGCATTTGTAATCACAATCAATTGATCATGAATAGATATGCACTACAAGAGATATAACTATATGATCAAAATGCAAATCCATCATGAAAGTAATGCAACCAAAGGATTTTGAAAACCATGAGATATAACTTAAAAGTTCATGAAGACAAAATCAAATGATCACAAAGAAACATTGCATTTTAAAAGATGTGACTATAAAGAAACAAAATGCAAATGTATCAAGACCAACAAATAGATATAACTAAGAAGCATAGGTTGGTCTAGGGGTATCAAGGCCTTAAGGTTACTCAAATAGTCTACCTTTGAAAATTCACCTAAGGTCTTGAAAAGGTTGTCCAAGAGAGATAATTTTGAGGACTCACCAACTCTTAAAGATATAACTTGAAAAAGACTAAGAGTGGTGCAATGAGGCTAGGGAAAATTCATTTTCAAATATAGTGGAAATCTTTAAAAAGATATGCAATAAATACAACACTAGGGTTCAAATCTAGCAAGGAGCAACTCCGGGTTGTTAAGCCCTAAAATGGAGTAACCCTCTCTGATACCACTTGTAAGTCCATGGGGATCCGAACCCTAGAGGGGGGGGGGGGTGAATAGGGTGAGCTTCAACTATGACCAATTTTAATCAATTTTAACTTCTTTAAAACAAACTAGTCACATGTGATGATTATCAAACAATATGCGGAAGCTAATAAAAACAATCACCACAAAGCAAGCACCATCACACAAGGATTTATAGTGGTTCGACCTCAATGCCTACATCCACTACCGGCTTGTGATCCAACACCCCACCGGATTTCCACTATTTATGCTTTTCAAAGGCTAAGCAATAACCTATACAATATGCTTTTCAAGGCTAAGCAATAACCTTTACATTGATGTTTTTCAAGGCTTAACATCAACCTATACACTATGCTTTTAAAGGCTAAGCAATAACCTCTTCAACCACAAGGTTGGTTATCTCACTAATTAGTGTCTAACATACACTTGATGGAGATTCAATTAAGCTCATTACATTGCCTCTTAATTAGGCGGATATGGAAGTGAAATACAAATACACACTCACACTATGAATGCAAAGTTGAAAACAAATGAAGTGTGTGTGTGTGGTCCTCAATCATTTTGAAAATGAAAGTTCATAAATGTATGCCTAAGGCTTTTGAAAGTTTAAGCTCATAAAACATTTATGATTGAGGATGTGATGCAATCACATGTTAAAAGTAACAACTTGTTAATGATATCAAAGTTACACAAGTTGTATGAAATGGATTAGCTCTAAACATGTGATGCATAGGGATGTCAATCAAATCATCAATGAAGCTCAAAACATAAAAATAGATTTGATTGAAATTAGGGGACAAATCATATGTAATTATAAGGACAACTTGAAAATGATTTACCAATCAAAGTAAGGCAAGTTGTGAAACTTTAAAACAATAATACACATATGATTTGTAATGATGTTGAATCCAAAACATAAGATACATTTGAAAGAGATTTTCTTATGATGGAAAACAACAACCAAAGATTCAATCAAGTATATGAATCATGTTACATCTAATTTCAAAGATGTTTCCATTAACATGATCTACTTATATTTACCAAAGTTAAGTACTACTTGTATTGAATCAATGGTGATGCATCCAAAACAATAGATCTATTCAAAGTATAAAACATGCTAAGGATGCAACACATCATAGGTTATCATGTTACTAAAGATTTACCAATGATAAAACAAAACATGAAAACATATGATTTGTAAAGAAGTTGAATCCAAAACATAAGTTAGTTTTGAGAGAGATGTTCTTATGATGGAAAACAACAACCAAAGATTCAACAAAGTATATGGATCATGTTACATATGATTTCAAAGGTTCTTTTATTAACATGATCTACTTTGGTTTACCAATTCAAGTACTACTTGGATTGAATCATATGGTGTTGTATCCAAAACAATAAATCAACTCAAAACATAAAATATGTTAAGGACACAACACAAACATAGTTTAACATGCTAGAAATGATTTACCAAAAATAAAACAAAAGCATGAAAACATATGATTAAGGAAGGAAGAGCCTACTTGGTGGTTTAACTTCATTAATCCAAGCTTTAGCTTTCCTAATCATCCCCTTCATCCCTTGGTTCTTTTCCCTTTTGATATGCCTCAAATCCTCTCAAGGAGGGGTTTAAAAATCCCAACTTTTGGAAAGGGAAAGAACTCCTTTTTATAGCCAAAACAGCCCCAACGGCTAGTTTAGCCGGTTGACCGGCCAAGCACAACGGTCATAAAAAGAGCCGTTGTGCCAGCCCGGTTGACCTGCCCTGTGTGGCCGGTTAACCGGGCCTCTTGGCCGGTTGACCGGCCACACATGGCCGGTTGACCGGGCCTGCCCAGAATTTCCCATTTTTTGGGTTTCTTGAAGATTTTCTTTGGGGATCTTTTGGGCCATTAAAATCAAGCTTTTTCACATGTTTTAAATCATTCAAAGATGTATAAAAACATGAAACATCCAAAGCCTAAAATGATTTGAAACTTTAAACCATAGGCTAGCTTGATTTCTAAAAACTCTTTTTTTTTCAAAAACAATGCATACACATATGATTATGAAGGGATGAATGTATGCAAAGTTCAAACCTAAATTGACAAGATGATTTTCCAAATATAATGCACAATGAAATAGGTTTTCAAAAGAGTTTGGGTTTCAAAACTAATGCATCCAAGTTTAAAACCAAACCATGCATAAAACAAAAGCTTTTCCAAATCTTAAAAGCTATGCATGAATAAAACTAGATTTCAAGGTTTCTAAAAACAATGCATATGTGTGTGAATCAAATGATGCTAGAATGAAATGCATCCATCAAATTGCAATCTAGAAAATTCCTAACAATTACACCAATTGTCTCAAGATGTTCACATTTTAAAATGAGTTGAACACTAATCTAAACTATGCATGCAAATGAGACATGAGACGGTACTAAAAAGAGACACAAAGAATTTTTTTTTTATTAAAGTTGCTCTAAAAAAATACAATTAACTTAAAAGTAAATGAATGGAAAAAATGAAAGTTCTCTTGTTGACATAGAGAAATATAATTATATTGGAGAAAGTAGAAAATTATGATAATAATAAGAATGAACTTAATTCTTTATTTAGATGAACCAATATTATTGGAGATTCCTTTTACCATTAGTTCCGCATTCTTAAAAAAAATGTACAATCAAAATCAATATATAAAAAAGAAAGCAGACAACCTTGAATCGTGAGTGTATTAAATAAAAAAGACAACCCAGAAATCGGGATTTCACATTGTAAAAAAAAACCATATAATCAGAAGAAACAAAAATACTTGAAATTCCTTAGATTAGTGGCACTTATAGACACTGTGACCCATTAACACTTAAATGCTATTGCTTTGATAGAAATATGATGATATTGAGAGTTTCTTAATAGACAAAAGGCATGATGGAGATTCCAAATCAAAGAAAAAAACTTTATTTGGAAAACTCCAGTATTTTGTATTTTTTTTATTAGAGAATCAATTCACTACAAGAAATTGCACTTTTGCCGGCGCTAAAAAAGCGCCGGCAAAAGTCTATAAAACGCCGGTGAATACCTTTGCCGGCGATTTTCCTTGCGCCGGCAATACGCCGGTAAAAGGTCGCCAGCATCAGCTTTTGCCTGCGAAAATAGGTTAGCGCCGGGAAAAATAATGCATTAACGGCGTTTTTATTTGCCGGGAAAAGAGGTATAAAACGCCGCGAAAAGACCTTTATTTTTCAATAATAAATTGATTTAAAAACTTTTACCGGCGTTTTTTTGCGCTGGCAAAAAATTTATATTTTATAGATTTTTTTAAAAAAATTTATTGCCAGCGTTTTTTTTGCGCCGGCAAAACATTTATATTTTATGAAAATTTTTTTCAAAATTTATTACCGGCGTTTTTTTTGCGCCGGCAAAACATTTATATTTTATGGAATTTTTTCCAAAATTTATTGCCGACGTTTTTTTTGCGCCGGCAAAACATTTATATTTTATGAAAATCAATTTTCCAAAATTATTTGCCGGCGTATTTTGTCGCTGGGAAAACATTTCTTTTTTTAAGTAATTATTTTGAAGGTGTTTTGCCGGCGAAAATGTTGCGCCGGCAATCAATATTCATTTATTGTATTTATTTGATTTTTTAATTTTTTTCCTGTATATGCATCATTACAACTTCCAACCTGTATCGTATGAAACTACTATTCTAGTATCTAAGACCAAATCTCCTACACACCCAACATCTATCTATTCCAAATATTCATTCCACTTCATATTAATATTCAAATATCCTTACAATATTAAAAGTACTTTACCATTACCATTACAAAATAAAAATCCATACTAACATTCTACTACTTGCCAACATTCAAATGCCAATGAAAAATTACATCTTCATATACAATCATCTCATTGTTGCACCAAACCAACACCTGCAACATTGTTCAAAAAAACTTCATACATCCTATTTTAACATATGGCAATCTGTTATGTTATGCTCTTGAGGTAAGCTCCATGTCAGACCTCCAATGTTATAGCTTGTGATAGTTAGAGAATTTTGCTTGCAATTGTCTGGACTCAGAATATTGTTGTTGTTCACACACTTGAGCAGATTGCCATTAGAAGTGTAGCCATTGGAGGACTCCAGTTCCCCCTTTAGTGCTTTGTCATAATCTGATGGATTCATAACTGAACACATGACATCTGCATAATGAAGTACTGGATACTTGGAACTGCCAAACATTGAAGATTCAAATACCAGTTTTTCTTTGATACTCTGAACAGCATGTGCATATTCCAATCCAAATAGAACCTACATTTCGGAAAGAAGAAAATGATTATAAAAGATTAAAGAATATCATACCACCCAATAGAATTACATTTTTCAAATGATTGCTATATTAGAATGAACAACTTTATAAGGAGGATTCTCTAACTACAGCCAGCAGCATTCAGACCCATAACTTCTTCCTATCAGCAATTCAGACTAAAAAATGTCTCACTAAAAAAAGTAAACAATACCCAATTCAATGCAATAGCCTGATTGAACAAGCTGCAAGTCACAAGTGCTGGTTTGTCTTGGTCTCCAAACACAGCAACAGAAACAGAACCATGTCTAGTCTGTATAACATGTTCCTGATGACAATTACATGAACAGTTCAGAAGAAAGACACAAACTACAAGTAGTCATAGAGCAGATGCATGATTCTGTCAGGCATTACTCTCATACAAAAGAATAACAAAGGCTTCTCCAAGTTCAAAAACTAAAAAATTGTTCTGTCTTCTTGATGACCACATCCATCATTACAATTTCAAAAAGAAAACCAAAACCCATATCCATTAGCTTCATGATAAATACAGAATCATAAAAGCAAAGGGAAAAAAAAAAAAAAAACATTGTCCTTAGAATCCTAAAAGGACAAAACCCAATGCTACTCAAGGAATAACAATCTTTTTCTATTTCTAACAGGGCCAGAATGTTTAACCCAGACACGCATATGGATGGCTTATACCAGACATGATCAGCTGATATGGGCCCTGCAACTACAACCTTAGTTTGCAGTAAACTAATCTATATTAAGATATGACTTGGTATGCTGTGACCTATTAACAAGTTGAGAATTTTTAATGATGACATGGACATGCACCATTGTCAAGATTTTGAGATAATTTCAAACCACCACCACCACCACCCCTTTACATTCATTCAAAAACTCAAATAGGCAGTGTAAAGATCCCTGAAAGTTATGAATGAACCTAGTGCCCTCCTGTCAATAAGGGCCACAAATAGTGCTGCCTATGAACTGGTCCAAGGGTGAGGAAACCTTTATCAAGTTTTGGCAGGCCAACCCACTTGGTCAAAACTTATGCTAGTCTGTCAATCATTTAGGCCAAACATGCATTAAAAGAAAATGTACAACGGTTAGGAAAGCCATCAAACAAACCACATGGAATGCATTAATCGCTATCGGTTGCTTGATGCAACCACAATTTCCCAAAACATATTATGAAGCTTAGCATGGTAAGTGCCATTATTGAACCAACCCACAGTGCCAGTCAATCTGAGAAGCTATTCTCTTTGCGCTAGATAAAGCATCACACGATGGTTTCTCCAAAATTATGCTCCATTCTAATGCTAACGAAGTGATTGATAGTATTAATGAAAAACAAGAATGGGCCATGAATTCTATCATTTTGGACATCCATCGTCATTGTTATTGTTTTTCCTATTTAGAGTTTTTTTCTCCCAGAGTGGGTGAGGTGTTGCTTGCTGCCGCCTCCTCCCTAAGATTCCTGTTATTTTCTTTTTGGTGTTCTATTTTGTTTTCTTTTTCTTGAATAGATTTTTTTTTCATTACCCAAAAATAAATAAATAAAATCTTTCAACCATATAGACTACTTTTACTGTATTGCTAGACTTGATGAAACTTGTATGCAATATGTGAAACTTGTATGCGATATCCCTCCCTCCCAAAGAAAATGGTCTTGAGTGACTATTGCTCCCTCCCTCCCTCCCCAAAGCAAATGGTCTTAAGTGACTATTGAAACCTAAATGGACAATATGCCATCAATGGTTTTTCACGTCTACATGTTCAGATGAAGCATTCTGCACCACTTGCACCTGATAAAACCCTTTTATTCTAAAATACAAAAGTTCAAGACCACAGCCCAAAAGGACTCACTCACCCTTTTGTGTAAGATTTCTGAATTATTATTAAATATTCTCACCTAAAAAAAGAAAATTAAACCTCAAATTGTTGATCAAGTCGTGGGCACCATGTCTTGACCTAATCTTACCGAAATCAAGTTTGACTAAGATTATAGCCGTGATTAGAAATTTACTAATAAGAAAAAAAAAACACAAGATGAAGAGGTAAGTTTTTGTTTCTTTCTTACATGGTACGCATAAAATGTTTCCCACTGAGAATCCAATGGTCCATAACTGATACATCATCCTGCAAACACAAGAGGGCAAGAATAATGTCAGATCCATTTGTATATCATTATTTTAATAAATAAGATTGAAGATTCAGAAAGTATATATATAATTTACATGGAACTATGATGCGTTGAGGTTCCTTTTCTTTACAAGAGGAAACTTTCAAATTATGTTGGTGCAATTCAGGGAATGAAAGAATTAGGAGCTAATCATTAAACAGGAAGGATATGAGCAATGTTGTTTGGTTTTCAGTTTTTGGAAGCAAGGGGTCACAACTCCATGAACCAAAATACTAATAAAAAATATAGTGGGATCAATCATGGATGACCGATCAGAAAATCTATAAGTTTGCATATTGTAGGGCAGAGTATTACATTTCCACTTCATGGAACTAGACTCAATCAACCTCACCTGAAAGTATAGGAGAAATGAAGCTGATGGCATGATAAGTGTTCCAGCAAGAAAGACAAACTCTGTGAACCAATCATCTTCATCAATAGGCTGTAATAGAGAGACATAAAGGAAGACCCACTGATCAATATGCATTACATTATCGCCGCAATAACACATTTCAAGAAAATGATCATGAAGCATGAAATCTGCAGATTAGCTGTCAACCACATTAACAGAGGTAGTAAGACCGATATTGACAATCAAATATATAAATTTAAGACAATATTTTTATCTGAACATATGCTAATCTAAGAGTGTTCCATGATGAGGTGACTTTAGAAACTATGCCGATCATTGGCTAAAGTGTTTTAAAGTTTCATTTTACCAGCAGGCTAAATATTTAAAAGTTGGTATCTTTTTGAGGAGAGCAATTATCTTCTTAAGGAATTGTGTCAAAACCAACAAGAATTAGGACATGAAAGAGCTACAACCAATGACTCCCTATGACCACAAAAACATTATTCAATGCAGCCACTCTGTTGCAACTTGCAAGTAGTAGATGTAGGCTCATGCCAGAAGTCACAGCCCAAATAACGAAACTGAATTAGAACCAAAAGTTGCATACCCATCTGCAGATGAACAAGCAACTTGCTGCAAAAGATATGCAAATACAAAAAACAGAGACTTATTTGTCATTTGAATTGGCTACAAAGAGCAGATGTAGGGCTTTTTATTGAACTAAAAGAAGTGTGCATGCTTGGCTCACCTTGTGCCCTGGTACCAGGCTAACAATGTCTTCTTTCTGAAAAGGATTTGGAGAATCCATATCAAAGTCTCTGGGAGCCAATTCAATACCCATCTGAAGAAAAGAGCAAACATCTGATTTCTATGAATCCATGAATAATTAGAGGTCATCCTGGGAAATTGGTATGTGATCATCATCATCATCCATCTTTGCTTCTTTTTTTACTTCCTTCTCTACCTTAATTTTGTTAGGCACATCCATCTTTGCTTCTTTTTTAACTTCATGTTCTGCCTTAATTTTGTTAGGCACAGAACCAGCAATAAGTTTTGGCTTTTTAACTGAAGAAGAGGGAGGTGGACTTCTAACTTCACTTGAAGGCCTTTTATTCGATATGGAGGACTTTGAAGGTTGTTTGCAATTTGGATCGCCCTTGCCAGAACCATTTTGCTTAAGCTTCAAAGACAAAGGCTTATCGTCATCTGAGTCTTGTGAACTTTTTACAGATGCACTGGCACCTGCATGGATGAAAATTAGCAAATGGTAAGGGCTGTTATGGTAAGAAACACAAACAAAATTAGCAATAAAGCAATATAAAAGTAACAATTGACACACTTACTGACATGGATGAAAATCGCGGTCAGTGGCTGTACCAAATGCGAAGTGGCTATAACACTACACTTGAATGCAAACAAACCTGAACATAAGAGAAAAAAAATTAGAATTGAAGAAGCACACACAAAAAAGCACAATTTAAGCTGCACATAGTGGATAACATGTCAGCAGTTTACTCATGTTAAAGTTGCAAAATATAAAACAGTATCGCATTACTAGCATTACATAATTTCACCATGGTAATAGGTGAATAAATTCCTACTTATATCATCACTAACTACTCAAGCATGATCAGTGTTAAAGAAGAAGAACAAACAAAAAAAAAAAACCTACTCAGTCAAGGTTTACTAAGCTGGTCTTACTGCTTCCACAAAAATACATTGATGCCTGGCAAGTGGCAACAGCAGGAAAACTCTACCACTAAAGTACATACTAGGATAAGGAACAAGCATGCCAAAATAAGGAAAAACATATACCTGCGGTTGACTGGAAGAACTCATCTAAATCTTTCCCTTGTTCTGCACAAAGCAAACATTTTCATCAAACTTGATGGTGGCTATCAGACAAAGCATTCATCATATTTCATTGTTGCTGATTAAACAAAGCTAGCCATGCTTTTGGATGCACCCCAAATCATCAGAAGTTATAATGATATAGAATTATACACGTTTATGTCCAATGGGTGTTTGGGGCAGCTTAAAAGCTTGGAAAACCACTTACATACAGTGGCATACTGTTTGACAACTTCTCTATGATAACAGAACACAAAACCAACTGCTGACACTGATTTGGTGCGATAAAAGGTAAAACAGAGGACATAGCACCTAAATTGGTTTCTGATTTCCACATTACATATGCAGTGGGGTATATCACCATCCTTTGCTAAAAAACTGAAACCACTTGCTATTTGGGGTACATCCAAACACACAAAGCCACACACATCTAGAACCCTTACGCATACCTATGAAAACAGTAAAGTCATAGGGCATATTAGAGATGCTTTCACTTGTCTTCGGGTCAAAAACTGTGAGCATGAGATCTCCTGGCTCAGATACAACAAAAGAAAGCAACTGAATGCCATGTGCCACTTCTTGAAAGTACATGATAATACCATGATAACTACGCATCTATAGTTCTAGACATGTTCTTTTACTTTTTACTCAGGGAGGAAAAAGAAAAGTAGCTATTGTAAGTAATTACCACAGAGAATTAATACCTGCATTGTGCTGGATCCACCCTTTCTTAATACCTGCATTGTGCTGGGTAATGGAATTCAGGGAGGTGGTGGTTTAGTGTAATAACATTCGGGCACTACATGCTCAGGATCTCCTTTAACATTCTCGTCCGACCATGGAGACCATGATTTCTTATAACACCTAATAAACCCCAACACACTAAAAAGATGCACCAAAAAAATTCTGCTAATTCCAAAAACAACATTCTCATTACAAGATACAAAACAAAAAAGTAAGAAAAAAATAACAATGTCCGTAGACTTGTGAGTCGCTCTAAACACATGCTAAAAACGAGCTGGAAAGAAGAAGACAGCAATATATATAATCTCATTTAGATGACAATGGAACCTTAAAGGACCCACAGATTGACCAAATCTTTGTCTGTGGTTGAGCTTAGGCCCCAATTCCTTGGTCCAATAGGCCAGCTTGGGTCTAAATACCTGAAATTGCTTTATTAATTAGAACATGCACAGAAGGTTGAGCCAGGCCAAGATGAGGACATGTTGTTAATAGTGATGATAAAAATTAGAGAATTGATCACATAGAATTCTGCACTGTAGAGCCCATGCTTCCTCGGCCTCTAGTACTGCTTCAACACTAGTGAATCAAGGCATGTCCAAGTGACTCTGATCCTTGTGATAGTCAATGTTGGAAGGAACCAAATGATGATTAGTTGCTAATCATCTACAGGGGTCCAATCCAATGGTAAAATTTAACCATATGAGAGCTGACAGTGGGATGCCTATCATCAAAAGGGAGGGTCTGGGTCTGTTCTTTACAAGACTTTGAAAAATTGGCCCATTCTTTAAAAAAAATATTCAAAAAGAAAGCATTCAGAGCTTTGAAGTATAAACCATCAGCAGTCTAAATCAACATGCACAGCAATCAATATGCACAGCAAAGCTATAGGAGATTCCCCTACATACACTAACCATAGGATGCAGATTTTTCCCTTTTGCATATTTTTCACACTCTGAAGTCTTATCTAAAATACTTTTATAATAAGCTGAAATGGCCACTTGCAATATATAATACCCACCTCACATGCCCCCTACCCCAGAGTGCCTCTCAAACTAAGACCAAGACCAAGACCTGATGTTTAAGAATATCTTAGAAACCTTGGGAGTTTAATAATAACCGAAATGCCCATAACTAACTACAACATGGATGGATCTAAAGACCTCTATTTTTTCAATTCATTTAAGGATTCCATCCAATTCTCATGACAGCAATTGGTGCTTACATTCATTAACCTTCCCCAGAAGTTGTCCAGACAGGTATGGATCAATCATCTATAGATATGAATATTGACTAAGATAAGAGCTTTAGAGAAAAAGAAAACACAGACAAGATAAGGTGGGTGGGGTCCATGTTTAGTATATTTTAGTGATTGGAATGCTATATCATCTTTACTTAGAGATACCCTTCATTCAAGTTGTTTGTCTTTTTCTTTTTGGTTCGGTTTTTAGTTTTTGGGCATTGGGGGTTTAAGCCTTGGGACAAACTCCATTTGTTATAACTTAATTAAGTGTCTAAGTTGGGGTGAACGCCAACAGAAAGGTGGGGTAGATACAATTGCAGGTTTTTTGTAAAACGATTACTGTGACGATATATATCATATAGCATAAAAGAGGAACAATACATGAGAAGAAAGACTTTGTAATCTTTGAACCCAGGCATTCTTAAACATTGTGACACTTTTCCATTCAGCTTCAGAGTTCGGCCATTCATATTAGTTCTTAAAAATATTTATGGCCCTTGCCCATGAACTTTTTTAGAAGCTGAATTCCAGGTTGAAGAGAGGTGTTCTATTTGTATGAAGCTAGAACATCTCAAAGGCCATTGATAAGTTAAACTGGCCTTTCCTCTTTGAAGTATATATATATATTTTGGCGCCTGAAATGCTTGGTTCAACCTAATCAAAGAAATTTAATGGTACTTATATACTGGGCTGGTCCAAGCCCAACCTACATCAGAATCAAACATAAATCAAACACAACACAAATCAATGCATAAAAAAAATCATGACAAAAAAAATCCTTTTGAGGCCTGTTCCATTATCAATGACCAAAGAGTCTTCAATGGGTTCTAAGCCCCATATTAACAAACACCTGGTGTGCAGATGATATTGTCATTTTGCAGCTACCACCATCATACTGATAGCATAATCAATGTCTAACATACACTTATGCAGCAAAATCAACAACAGCAGAGAAATTATCATTGCAGAGAAATTAACAACAGCAGCAGAAAAATCAAATTCAAAATAACAATCAATAAATTAATAGAACCCAATTAAATCCAACAAGAGTAGAAGAAAAACTAATAAAAACCAACAAAGCCCACATATGAAGCAAAACCCTGAACCAGAACCAGCTACCAACCTTTCTCAAACCCTCAGATGACCAAGTGAAATTCAAACTTCTTCGAGCAGTATCGATTAAAACCAGATCTGGGTTTTTGCTATTGATGAAAACCAGAGCTGCGACGCATCGACGCTGGTGGAGGAAATCAAACCCAAACACTAATGCAATCGACGCTGGTGGAGGCAATGCAGTTGACTGGATGAAGAAGAAAGAAAGAGATGCACTTCGAGTGGCCGCTGAAACTGGGAATGAAGAAGAAAGAGAGAGATGCACTTCGAGCCTCAAAGACGATGTATAGAAAGAGGGGGCGCTGGAAATGGAGTTAGCGGGCGCGGGAAATGAAAAGGTCCACTTGCATTTTTAGGGCGGGCAAAAAGAACCACTTGCATTTCTTTTCAACGAAAAATAAATTTAATCACTTCTCGGCGAAATTAAAGCGTCGGCAAAACCTTAATAAACCTTATCACTGTACGCATGTGAACTTTGCCGGCGATCTAGGCATTTCGCCGGCAAGAATTGTAGCTTTTCTCGGCGACAGTCAACTTATCGCCGGTAAAACATACCCTTTGCCGGCGAAGATATATCGCCGGGAAAAGTTATACTTCCCCGGCGAAAAAGGCTTTTTCGCCGGGGAAAGTATACCTTTTCCCGGCGATTAACAACTGCGCCGGGAAAAAACGCTGGTAAAAGTGCGAATTGTTGTAGTGATTTGCGGTGAGAATTTAAGGTATCCCATAAATACTAAGGATGTTTGCCTCAATAATTGTGATTTTTAATAGATGGGGTCTATCGTAGTGTTCCACTCCATTTACATCACGATTTATAAAAGTTAAAACCACACACACAGAAAAGGAAAAAATCAGATTCCACCCTTTCTCCCTCGGCAAGTGTGCATGGTAGCACATCAGTTACATGGAAAGTTTCCTGCCTCCTCTTTAGCTTCATGCTATTGTCGCAAGTTTTTTTTTTTCAATAGCATTATCATTTTCTTATTAATTATGAAACTTATTATTTTTGTTGATCAATTCCATATATTATATATTCATTTGAGTTTAGTTTTATTGTAAAATGGTTGTCCTAAAAAATTAATGAGTATATAGGAAATCATATAAAATAGTTATTTCAAAAGTTTGATAATCTATGTTTAAAGTACAATTCATAAGTATGAAAATAATAACAACAGTATTTATAAGGGTCCATATTCTAAAAATATAGTTATTTTTATAAATACAAATATAGCTATTTTTATAAATACCTCGTAGATAAATTTCAACTTACGATCAATATTCCAAAGTGG
Organism: Cinnamomum chago; assembly: GCA_038049695.1. Classification (NCBI taxonomy): domain Eukaryota; kingdom Viridiplantae; phylum Streptophyta; class Magnoliopsida; order Laurales; family Lauraceae; genus Cinnamomum; species Cinnamomum chago. Next base: position 96,977,416 of record CP142453.1, on the reverse strand, counting down.
GGCTGGGTCCTTTTCTCATTAACTAATTTTGTTTATAGCTATTAACAAAAGGATGCTTTGTGGTGTGATAAGTCCTTAAAAATGCATAATTTCCTCATCATTTTAGAATTAATTAAGGACTTAATCATCAAATCACGAACCATTTTAGTAAAAAAATCATGATTTTATATTTATGAGCATCAAAGTTTGAATTCGAGTCAAAACTCATTGAAAATTTTCATTTTCACATAAGATCATGATTGTCTCTATTTTTGGTATTGGAAGTCACAAACTTCTGATCATTACTTTTTATTTACACATGAAATGATGAATTTTATTTGCACCATTGATTTAATTGAAGATTTGATAAAATGGAGACATTTTATGCATCTATTTAGTATGAATTGGGCCCGCATCTTGCATAATTCCTCCCTATATAAATAGATTATTCTTTGACATTTGTTTTCATTTTTGTAGGAAATTTCAGAAATAATTGGGGCCCGCGGAAGAGAATTGATGAATCAAATGCACCATGGGACCCATCTACTTTTGGCATGAATTCCAAGGAGAAAGTGAGCCCATGTTAAGAGATTCTCAAGCCATGAAGAAGTTTAAAGTAATTCAAGATTCTTGCTAGCCAAGCAATCCAAGTTGGAAGATAAACCCAAATAGTCCAAGTTTCCTTAAACACTCTACAAGTTGGATCTCAATCAAATACCATTCCAAATTTTGAATCTTGCAACCCAAGATTCTTGGGAAGATGGAGTCACACATCCAACACTTTTTCAAACAAGATTTACACGTCCAAGCCCTCCCTTATTAAGGCCTCACACGTCCAAAAGGGAGGCCCCAAAAATCCCTCACGTGAAAATCACTCTCCCCCTATTCTTTCTCTCTTTATCTCTCTTTCCCTCCTAATTTTTCTCTCATTATTCTCTCCTTCTCAATCTCTAACTCCCTCATCTCTATTTTTTTCTCTCTTTCTCTCTCCCATCTCTATCCCTCACGTTTTTTATTTCTCTCCCATCTCCACTCTCTCACGTGAATCTCTCACCTCCTAAATTCTCTCTCTTTCTTTCTCTCCCATTAACGTTTTTTAAATCCCCCCTTTCCCTTGCACGACCAGAACGCAAAAACAAAAAAAAAATTCCATCCTTTTCATTATTTTCCTCCTTATCTCCCTACTTCCATTACTACTTCATCCAAGGCCTTCCCTAAGGCACACCACCACTTGGATTTCTACGCCACTGTCGCGCCGCTGCCGGTGCTATTGTCATTCGGACCAGCCTTGAAATCATCTTCCCTTGCTTGGATTTCAGATCGCAAAACGAGAGCCGGTTGGATTGCTGTTCAAGACCGCGAGTCCCTCTCCTCCGTTTAGTGTTTCTTGTGTCTCGAGTAAGGTTGGATGCACTTTATTTTAATTCAAATAAATTAGTATTGGTTATTTTCTTGTAATGTGTCTTTCATTAATAAATCAAGTTTATGGGGTCTTGGTCTTCACCAATGGATCAACATCGAATTTTTGTGCGTAGTGACAGTGCACACTTGGTGCGGTGGTCTTGATTTTTCTTGATGGCATTTAGCAAAGTAACCATTGCAAAATTTTAGAATTAAAATCCATTTTTTTATTCTCTGATTTTATTTTATTTTTTATTTTATTTTCATGCATCTTAATAATTATTGCAATTGGTTAGACTAATAATTCTTATGATGATGCAGTAGTTAGATTAGGTTTCTAGATTAGGATTTTTATTTTTCTTTGGTTGTAATTAATTTCTTTTCAGACTTGTAATTAATTTTTAATTAAAGTAGGACATTTGATTTGTATATATATTTTTAAGCTAGAACTAGTTTTCAATAGGACAGGTTTTGCACGATTAATTACTCCTTGTGGATCGACCACGGACTTCACCGAGTTATTACTACAATCGCGGCCTTGCACTTGGGGCTACGATCATGGTGTAGTGGTAGGGTCGCTCCTTTGAAATTCATATTGTCCTGAGTTCGAGTCTTAGCACAAACCATATTAATTTTTACCATCTTATTAAAAATACACGGGTCAGGTTGAGTCCAAAACGTGTGTTTTATCTTTGGCCCGACCTAATTTACCCCGATCCGACCCGTTTGCTAGGGTCAAACTAAATTAAATTGGTAAATTGGATGAGTCAAAATCAATTAGAACTGATTTGAATATTAAATGGGCTAACGTTCTGGGCTGAATTTGGATATTAAATGGGTCATTACTTAGTAGGATTAATCAAATCTAAAATTGACAACGAAATTGTGGATATTAAATGGGCTAACGTTCTGGGTTGAATTTGGATATTAAATGGGCCATTACTTATTATGATTAATGGCCCATTAGTTGGTAGGGCCCGTCATTAGAAGGAGGTCATAAATTATAAGCCAGTCAAAATCAAATCTAAAATTGACAGCGAAATTGAAAATCAAATCCACTTTGCTTCATATTATATAATTGTCATTTCACTGTTAGCAGGGGGTTTTTAGGATATATAATTAGGAGAGTAGGGGAGGGAACCTATACTCTCTTAGTAGTATGAAAAGTGTCCATCGCCATGAGGGATGGATGCACATGAATATTTTCTCTCTCTTTCTCTCTCTCTCTATATATATATATGGAAATTCTCAAAACGCCCCACTTTAAAATGCCCTTTCAAAATAAATAACAAACTCTAATGTGAAGGCCCCTCTGTCCATCCACATCATATCTCTCCTAACACCCCGTGGTATCCAACAACCGCCAAGCCCACACACAAACAGACTCATGGACCTAAGCAAATAGGCATGTATAGATGACATCACATATAACACTAAATATTAATTAAAGGCATACCTGATCCCAGCTATACCTGCATGGTTAGTATCTCAATAATAAGAATGAGAGTTCTGAATATGATTTGTGATAGTGTAGTGCAGGGTGGGCAATAATCCATTGATAATAAGGGACATAGCATAATATAAACAATTGGTAATTACTGTTAAATTGTATGGGCTCAATCCATTAGTTGATGTAATAAATTGATTAATTTCTTTATTTATCAATGAAATAATGATTTCCTTTCATGAGATGAATGATATTTTATTACTTAACGCACATAACCAATACATATGACATAATGGTTCATGAGATGAACCGGTCCCATTAGTTTATTAGATGTGATATATGTATATGAATGAGATTCACATACGGGATATATGTGTCACAAATCTTATACTTAAAATATCTTCACAACCATTGATGAGACTGAGCATCTCATATGATAAGGTTGCAGCACTTTGATCACTATAAGATAGTGTGATTTGTCTCGATCATCAGAATGTAAGATTCTAGATCATAGTGCTGGTACATTGAATGTATTGAAGGATCATCAGAAGCACCTTATGAAACACTGTCTTAATTTTAAGGTCTGCTCTCATAATTCCCTTGCAATAGGCTCTCAATCTTGAGACATCGATGAGCTCAAGTTTCTATCTATTCATTTGCTTTGAGTCACCAATGTGTGAGGCCAACACCTCGGTGTCTTGGGTACGTGGTAGTAGGACTGTGGAAACATTCAATGGTCAAGATGGAATCTATCTATATTATCCCACTGTGCCAATTAATGGATTTGTCATTAGTAAGTGCGCACCCATCTCGATTAAGAGTTAATTAGATGGTACTGATGATCACTGTGATTAATTGGGGCTCAAGGATAATAAGATGTAGATCTAAGATTGGATGGGACAGACTTATTCCAATTGATCTATGGATAATGATAGAGGGGCCTACTTGTGGTAATTGGGAAGTTTAGGGTCTTCATTGTAATTTATTCCTAAGACTGGAGTGCGATTGCATTTATATAGTGGTATTATTTGCAATTAACTGTGAGCCTGGATTGCACATGAGATGTGGGGTCGTGAGTCCCAGTTGGAGCCAGCTTTCTAAGGAATCTCTAGTGGTCCCCACGCTAGCCCAAGATATTAGAAAGTTACTAATCTTACTTGAACTCTAAAAGGAAGGAATTAGAAAGTTATTATTTCTATTTGAAGTGGGACTTCTAATAGTGGTAATAGTAAGCTACTAATTTGTGTGGAAGTGTGACTTCCAATGCAATTAGTAAGAGAGTCTTAAGAGGAGATTTGAGGGCTGTAAATTAATAAGGGAGAAACACCCCTTGGACCTCCCACTCTAGTATTCACGCCCAAGACTCCTCAAGTGCAAGAGTTGCACATCTCTCCTCTTCCTCTCTCTCTTCTAGTTTGCTTGGAGTTTCTAATAGGGTTTTCTCTTGGAGATCTCACCCATCTTCTTGAGAAAAGAGATCTGATAGAGGGTCATGGCATGGAAGACAACAAGGTCTTGGAGATCTCTAATTGCTTCAAGAAGAGTTCTTGATCAAGTTAATTATCTTCTCCTCCATTAGAGCGCTACCGGGCTCCAAAGGTATAATCTACTTCTCTACTTGTTGTAGAATATTTTGTTGCATGTAGTTGTTGATTTCTATCTTCTAGATAGGTTATATTGCTGTACATGATTGATGAGAATGAGGGATTGCATCCTGGATTGAGTTTTGTAGCCTTATGGATGTTAGGGTTTTCATGAGTTTGCAATTAGATTGGATACATGCATTTTCAGAAGCTTGACATCTCATACTTCTTTATTGGAATCTTCATGCATCAAATGTTTTTAATCTTGGCATAGAAAAGGTCTTATGTTAATTCTTGCTCAAACATGTTTTGATTTGCTCTTTAAAATCTATTTTTATCAAACATGTTAGCCCTTAGTCTAGCCTTACCCCCAAGACCAAAAATTCCGTTTTGAAATAATTTTTAAGTCTTTAAAAATTCAGGAATGGTCGGTCAGCCGAGCTCTAGTTGGTCACCTATCGGCTCCTATTCCAGAATGTAAAATCGGTGCATCAGGGATCTTCGGTCGAGTGTCGGTCAATTGTCGGTCGATCGAACTCCAGTTCGGTGAACCAACACCTTTTTCAACGGTCCGAAATTTTCAAAAATATAGCCATTGTAATATGACCGTTGGGGGTCGGTCAACCGGACCCTGTTTGTCGGTCGACCGACAATAGTTCCGGTGGAGCTCGTTTTCTCTATAAAATGAATTCTTCCTTGGGATTTGTGCCACCACTTTTAAGACTTTTGAGGGTCAAGGAAGGTGGGACATCCATGCTAGGCTAGAGGGAAGCTAGGGGGGCAAATCATCATGACAAAACTTTGATTCTTCATTGAGTTTGCTTCTTTTATCCTTATTTTATTCATGCTTGTCTTTAAATCTTTGATTTCTTAAAAGGCATGATTAAAAGTGTTCAAATGTTGAAACATGATTTGATTTTAAAATATGTTTATCATTTTAACTTCATCATTTGATTAAGAAAACTCACATGTTAGACATTTAATGTTTTCTTTCAAAAAACATCTGTAGTCACTCTATCTCATATCATTTATGAGTCTTGATTTTCAAAAGAGATAGAAGTAGATTTAAAGGCATATGTATCATTTATTGATCTTTGCATTTATCATGCATATGTCTTAGTTAAATTATCATTTTCATATCAGCCTATGTCAAGAGGCATTTATGTGTATTCCCTTGCATCTCATAGTATGCCTTTTAGGCATAGTTTTTGAGATTAAAAGTCTTGTTGTAAAGGTTTATGCTTAGCCTATTGAAAAACATATGAGGTTGTATATGTAAGTCCTGGGATCCGAACCCTAGAGGGGGGGTGAATAGGGTGAGCTTCATTTATGACCAATTTTAAACAATTTTAACTTCTTTAAAACAAACTAGTCACAAGTGATGATTATCAAACAAAATGCGGAAGCTTAATGAAAACAATCACCACAAAGCAAGCACCATCACACAAGGATTTATAGTGGTTCGGCCTCAATGCCTACATCCACTACCGGCTTGTGAACCAACACCCCACCGGATTTCCACTATTTATGCTTTTCAATAGGCTAAGCAATAACCTTTACAATATGCTTTTCAAGGCTAAGCAATAATCTTTACAATGATGTTTTTCAAGGCTTAACATCAACCTATACATTATGCTTTTCTTAGGCTAAGCAATAACCTCTTCAACCATAGGTTGGTTATCTCACTAAGTTAGTGTCTATAATACACTTGATGGAGATTCAATTAAGCTCATTACAATGCCTCTTAATTAGGCGGATATGGAAGTGAAAAACTAACTCACACAAACACTATATGAATGCAAAGATGTATGCTCATGGTGTGTGTGTGTGATGTCCTCAATCATTTTTAAAATGAAAGCTCATAAATGTATGCCTAAGGCTTTTGAAAGTTTTAGCTCATAAAACATTTATGATTGAGGAAAGAATGCAAGTCACATGTTAAAAGTAACAACTTGTTAATGTTGTCAAAGATTCACAAGTTGTATGAAATTAATTAGCTCTAAACATGTGATGCATATGGATGTCAATCAAATCAACAATGTAGATCAAAACATAAAAATAGATTTGATTGAAAAAAGGGGACAAATCATATGTGATTATAAATACAACTTGAATATGATATACCAATCAATGCAAAGCAAGTTGTAAAACTTTAAAAAAAATTCACATATGATTTGTAAAGATGTTGAATCCAAAACATAAGATATATTTTGAAAGAGATTTTCTTATGATGAAAAACAACATCCAAAGATTCAACCAAGTATATGAATCATGTTACATATAATTTCAAAGATTCTTTCATTAACATGATCTACTTAGATTTACCAAATAAAGTATTACTTGGATTGAATCAATGGTGATGCATCCAAAACAATAGATCAATTCAAAATATAAAACATGCTAAGGATACAACACATCATAGGTTAACATGCTACTAAAGATTTATCAAAGATAAAACAAAACATGAAAACATATGATTTGTAAAGAAGTTGAATCCAAAACATAAGATAGTTTTGAAAGTGATTTTCTTATGTTGGAAAACAACAACCAAAGATTCAACCAAGTATATGGATCATGTTACATCTAATTTCAAAGATGTTTCCATTAACATGATCTACTTAGATTTACCAAAGATAAAGTACTACTTGGATTGAATCAATGGTGATGTATCCAAAACAATAAATCAATTCAAAACATAAAACATGTTAAGGATACAACACAACATAGTTTATCATGCTACAAATGATTTACCAAAAATAAAACAAAGCATGAAAACATATGATTAAGGAAAGTAGAGCCTACTTGGTGATTTAACTTCATTAATTCAAGCTTTAGCTTTCCTAATGATCCCCTTCATCCCTTAGTTCATTTCCCTTCTATTTGCCTCAAAACCCCTCAAGGAGGGCCTTAAAATTCTCAACTTTTGGCAAAGGAAAGAACTCATATTTATAGGAAAAATTGCCCAACGGCTAGTCCCCGGTCGACCTGGAAACAGGTCTCGGTCGACCGGGAACACACAACGGTCAGAAATATGACCGTTGGGCTTAGGGACCCTGACTGCCTGCAGTGATCCCGGTCAACCGACACCTCTGGGCCGGTCGACCGGCCACACAGGCAGGCCGGCCCCTGGGACCAAAAAATTCCAAATCTTGCATATTTGAAGGTTTTTCTTGGAGGGGATTTTTGGGCCACTAAACCAAACTTGGAAACATGTTTTAAATCAACCTAAGATGTTTAAAAACATGAAACACAAAAAGCCTAAAATGATTTGAAAGATTTAAAACATAGGCTTGCTTGATTTCTAAAACTCTTTTCAAAACCAAATGCATCCAAGTTTTAAAAGCAAATCATGCATAAATTGATACTTTTACAAATCTTAAAAGCAATGCATGAATAAATCAAGATTTCAAGATTTCAAAAACAATGCATATGTGTGTGAAACAAATGATGCTAGAATGATTATGCATCCATCAAATTGCAATATACAAAATTTCTAACAGTATAGGTTAATGCTTAGCCTTAAGTAAAAAGCATTTGTGGTTGTAAGGTTGGAGGTGAGCCTAAACCTTATTATTGATAGTGGAACACCGGTAGGAATACCGGGAGTGGATGTAGGCATGATTGGCTGAACCACTATAAATTTCCTTGTTATGGTGATTGTGTGGATGATGTGCATAAATTTATTCTCTTCTTATCAATGCCAACTTTGATTGTTTTCATGAGTTCTTTGCTTGGTATTAGACCTTTAATCAATAATCAAGTTAATGAACTATCAAAACATAATTGATTTTAGAAGAATTGGCCATTGGAATTGAGTGTACCCTATTCACACCCCCCCCTCTAGGGTTTGATTCTGGACTTTCAATTGGTATCAGAGCCTAGGTGCTCTTGTCTAGGTCTAACTAACCTTGAGAGAATCCTAGAGTGTTTTCATTAGTTGCCATTATGCAAACCCATTTGGGAGAGGGGAATGCTACAAATAGACTACCCTTGTTTAATAGAACACATTATCGCTACTGGAAAATTAGAATGCAAGTGTTCTTATAATCTCAAAACTTAGATGTTTGGAATATCATAGAAGAAGGCTATCACCCTCCTACTATCACTGAGCAAGACACGGAAGGATATGTCATCTCCATTAAACCAAAGCCTAAGAGAGAATGGACTCAAGGAGAAAAGGATAGGGCTAATTTAAATGCTAAGGCAAAGAATTCTTTGTATTGTGCCTTATCTCAAGAGGAGTTTAATAGAGTAGTCAATTGCAAAACGGCTAAGGAGGTTTGGGATACCTTAGAGACTACTCATGAAAGAACGGATCAAGTCAAGATTGCTAAAATTCAAATGTTGACATCTAAATTTGAAGATATCAAGATGCTTGAGGAAGAAACATTTGAAGAATTCTATTCTAAATTCATGGAGATTGTCAACTCTCTTATAGGTATAGGAGAGAAAATGGATGAGTCCAAGGCTGTGAGGAAAATCTTTAGATCTCTTCCTAAAAAGTTCAAACCCAAGATTGTAGCCATAGCGGAAAGCAAAAATGTTGACAAAATTAAACTTGAAGAGCTAAGAGGAAATCTTCTTACCTATGAACTAGATCTAGAAGTTCCTAGCAAAAAGAAAGGAGGAGCGTTTTCATCTCAATTAAAGGAAAATGAGAGTGATGATGACAATGCATTGTTTGTTAAAAAGTTTAAAAAATTCTTTAGAAACAACAAGAATAATAGAAATTCATATGAATCTAAAAGTCCTAGATTCCAAAGAAATTCCAAAGGATCCCTTAAGAAGGATGTTCAATCACTACAAGAAATTTCACTTTTAGCGACGTTTTCATAAATTCGTCGGTAAAGAGTACTTTTTACCGACATAATTTTTTTTCGTCGGTAAAAATTAACTTTTACCGATGTTTTTATGAATGACGTCGGTAAAAAAAGACTTTTACCGACGTTTTTATTAAAAACGTCGGTAAAAGTTAATTTTTACCGACGTTTTTTTTATGAGAAACGTCGGTAAAAGACGACTTTTAAAATTAAAAAAAATGTATAAAAAATAGAAAAATAAATTTTTACCGACGTCTACAAAACGTCGGCAAACTTCACTTTTGCCGACGTTTAGTAAACAACGTCGGTCAAACTGCGTATTTTACCGATGCTTTAGCTAAAAACATCGGCGAAAGGCGAATTTTAAAATGAAATTCTAATTTTATAAAAAGTAAGGGAAATACTTGTGCCGACGTTTTCAAAGATCAATTTTGTCAACGTTATTATTGGAAACGTCGGTCAAAGTCGGTATTTTACCGACGTTTTTAATAAAGACGTCGGTAAAATGCGAGTTTTAAAATTAAATGTTGATTGTATAGAATATAAGGAAAACACTTTTCCGACGTTTTTAAAGCGTCGTTAAAGGTTATAAAACGTCGGTAAAAATGTATTTTACCGACGTATTTGCTAAAAACGTCGGTAAAATGTGAGTTTTAAAATTATATTATAATTGTATAAAAAGTAAAAAATGGGTGTTAGTAACTGCCCATTTCATACTTCATCACCGGAAACAAAAGTGGGTTTTAAAAACTAAGAAGAAGAGGAAGATGGGATAGGGCGGATATTAAAAAAATCATAAGGAACTAATAAAAAAACCAAACTCACTGACAAAAATCCGAAATAAAAGTCGAGCTCAATAAAGGAAGTTGAACCACGCTTCCTGCAAGGGGCGAATGGAAAAAACAGAGACTGCAATAGCACGGTGAGTTTCAGGTGGTGTATTGAAACTTAAAGTCTTTCATACTTTCTTTGGTTAGAACAAACTGCACTTTTAGCGACGTTTTTTAGCGACAATTTTATAAATTCGTCGGTAAAGAGTACTCTTTACCGACATATATAATTCCATCGCCAACTTTTACCGACATTTTATAGAAAACGTCGGTAAAAGTCCATAGCTTGACTGAAATCCGACTTGTAGAGTTCTTAAAGAAACCTGTAATACATCTTCATAATCTGACATGGGTCGATGGTAATGCTTCTTTCAAGGTAATATGGTGGTAGTAAAATAGAATTCATTCATCCCCAGCCATACCTCAGCTGGTTAAGGACACGAGTGTCCGAGTAGAATGCATGAGTACAAAAAGTCTGGATCCCATGTTTCGTATCGACATTCGCCATCTATGTAAAATCCATCCATCCACTATAGGGCCCACATTCTTCATCCAAACCCTTTGGATCACGGAATGAGGATCAAATTCCTTCCATGAATGAAAGAATACTAAGTACAATGCTCCTGATCATAGTCGTAGTCAGTGGAGGAGCCATGATTTGCTTTTAGAAGGGGGTAAGCGATTATTGACAGATAACATTTTTCATTTACTAATTCATTACTAATATTTTAATGTTAAGTTCTTTTGCAGGTTTTTCTATTAATATATTAATAAAAATCTTAAATTTGAAAATACTCAAATATTGTTTAAAGCATAAGTTTTTAAAATTTTATAAAAATAAAAAAATACTATTAGCGTTCACTATAATGAATTCCAATGGTAGACACAAAATTCACGTAGTAGCTCCTAACATACAGTTGGGTCAAGGCGTTGATTATGATGACAACGACAACTATAATGAATCAAAACTGCTTAAAATAATAGTTTCATTCTCCTTTTAGATAATATTGTAAGTTGTATCTCACTCTAATTAAAATAGGACCCATACTTAATTGATTATGTGTAAACCAATCAACCACTATTGATTAATGAAAATCTATAGACTGGTTACTTGTGCTTGTTTGATGGGCTATGATCCCTGCGGCGGGGAAGAAAACATTTAAGGAATTTCCCCAAGTCATGAATAAACTTCAATTAGTAAACGAAATAAAACCGTTGGTAAAAGTCTTATTTATTTATTTTTCTTTTTTCTTTTACCAACAAAAAAAAAGTTGGCAAAGTTCAATTTTATTATTAACTTCATTTTCAGGAAACTAAATATTAAAATGAACTTTTAGCTACGTTTTACAAAAAACGTCGGTAAAGTCTAATTTTATTTTTAGGAAAATTAAAAATCAGAGACCTTTACCAACAATTTTTACTTTGTATTACTTAAAAATCTGAATCTATATAAATCTGGGCCCCCTTCCCCGCTTAAATAATTCCAAATCTGAAATTCAGATTTGTATTATCAATTGGAACACATGATGGGCCCCACTTTTGTGTGCAATGCTTGAAATTCCCTTACCTTGGATGTCCCTCATATGGATGGATTTTCTTTTGCAAATTTTTTTCTTCTTTTTTTGGCTTGAATTGAATCTTCCAACCAGGGTAGTGTGGACCCCATGCAGATCTTCAATACCTTGATTTTCCTTCTTTAATTCTTCAATTGATTCATCACTTTCGCAGGTCTCAAGAAATTGATTTTCCCTACAAAAATACCGATGAATTACAAAACGTCGGTAAAATCTACCGTCAGGGATGTTGCCTTGAAAACCGTCGACAAAGTTCAATTTTATTATTAACTTTATTTTTAGGAAAAAATAAATATCAGAGACTATTATCGACGAATGCGGTAAAATTAACTTTCAATGACATTTTTTGTAAAACGTAGGTAAATTTTAATTTTATTTTTTTTAATTTAAATTCATAGACCTTTACCGACGAAATTTGTTTTACCAACGAAAAATTAGCGTCGGTAAAGGGCTTTTCCTTTTTCCCACTCCATTTTCCCCCTCTCTCGCCACCGAGCGCCTTTTATCCTCTCTCTCTCTCTCTGCCAGTTCTCCCCTTTTCTCCTCTCTCTCTGCTCTCTCTCTCTCTCGCTCGCTGGATCTTTCTACTCTTTCTCTCGCTCTCTCCATCTCTCTCGCTCTCTCCTACTCTCTCTTGCTCTGCTCTCTCTTTTACCCTCTCTGGTCTCTCCTGCTCCCTCTTACCCTCTCTGGAATGGTCGGTCATCCGAGCTCTAGTCGGTCACTTGTCGGCTCCTATTCCAGAATGTAAAATCAGTGCATCAGGGATCGTCGGTCGAGTGTCGGTCAGTTGTCGGTCGACCGAACTCCAGTTCGGTGAATCGACACCTTTTTCAACGGTCCGAAATTTCCAAAAATATAGCCATTGTAATATGACCATTGGGGGTCGGTCGACCGAACCCTGTTTGTCGGCCGACGACAATAGTTCTGTTGTAGCTCGTTTTCTCTATAAAATGAATTCTTCCTTGGGATTTGTGCCACCACTTTTGAGACTTTTGAGGGCCAAGGAAGGTGGGACATCCATGCTAGGCTAGAGGGAAGCTAGGGGGGAAAATCATCATGACAAAATTTTGATTCTTCATTGGGTTTGCTTCTCTTATCCTTATTTTATTCATGCTTGTCTTTAAATCTTTGATTTCTTAAAAGGCATGATTAAAAGTGTTCAAATGTTGAAACATGATTTGATTTTAATATATGTTTATCATTTTAACTTCATCATTTGATTAAGAAAACTCACATGTTAGACATTTAATGTTTTCTTTCAAAAAACATCTGTAGTCACTCTATCTCATATCATTTATGAGTCTTGATTTTCAAAAGAGATAGAAGTAGATTTAAAGGCATATGTATCATTTATTGATCTTTGCATTTATCATGCATATGTCTTAGTTAAATCATCATTTTCATATCAGCCTATGTCAAGAGGCATTTATGTGTATTCCCTTGCATCTCATAGTATGCTTGTTTAGGCATAGTTTTTGAGATTAAAAGTCTTGTTGTAAAGGTTTATGCTTAGCCTATTGAAAAGCATATGAGGTAGTATAGGTTAATGCTAAGCCTTAAGTAAAAAGCATTTGTGGTTGTAAGGTTGGAGGTGAGCCTAAACCTTAATATTGATAGTGGAACACCGGTAGGAATACCGGGAGTGGATGTAGGCATGATTGGCCGAACCACTATAAATTTCCTTGTTATGGTGATTGTGTGGATGATGTGCATAAATTTATTCTCTTCTTATTAATGCCAACTTTGATTGTTTTCATGAGTTCTTTGCTTGGTATTAGACCTTTAATCAATAATCAAGTTAATGAACTATCAAAACATAATTGATTTTAGAAGAATTGGCCATTGGAATTGAGTGTACCCTATTCACCCACCCCCCCTCCCCTCTAGGGTTCGATTCTGGACTTTCAATGGATAGTTGATCCCTGAGTCAAGTGGGTCAAAAGTTTTGAAAATCTATCCACGAGACCCACTTACTTCCAACAATTATAGCATAAGATACGAAATGAGATGAAGCCATTAATATCGTCACCGTATTACAATTCAAATAAAAGAAATAGGTATCAGGTGCTAAATACTATATTCTAATAATATCATCATCAGTAAGCCAGAAATGTTACACATTGAACATATAGATAACCATGATACCCGAGGTGATATGAGAACCATCCTATCACATCCATATCCATGTAATTCTATTTACATACAACAAATAGCTAATGGACCCCAACAATGGTGCGTCATAGCCACTCCATGGTCGTTATACCACCATGTAACCATTTCAAAACAAAGAACCATTAATATCCATGTATCCATCATCTATGTCCAGATACATGTCTCCGAAGACACTTATTGCACCCAGCTACTGTGTCTGGCTGCCTCGGTATCCATACATACCTACCGTGCTCGTCGTATTATCCATCGTAACCATCATGCCATTGTCATCTCGTCCAGCGTCATCTCGTCCATCATTACATTCCAATGATCAAAGTCTTCAGTACCATGTTTTGACCTCACTAGTACCCAAGTCCATGTTAGGAATTTTGTGTATTGCAATTTGATGGATGCATTATCATTCTAGCATCATTTGAATTTTCACACATGCATTGATTTAGAAAATCTTGGAATCTTGATTTATACATGCATTGTTTTTAAGACTTGTAGAAATCTTGATTTATGCATGTTTTATTTTTTAAACTTGGATGCAATTGGATTTGAAAAGAATTTTTATAAATCAAGCTAGCCTATGTTTTAAATCTTTCAAATCATTTTAGGCTTTTTGTGTTTCATGATCTTAACCCTCTTAGTTTGATTTAAATCATGATTCCAAGCTTGATTTATTGGCCCAAAAGTTCCCACAAGAAATCTCTTTGAAAAATACAATTTTAGGGAATTCTGGTCTCAGGCCCGGGTCGACCCGCAGTGTGGTCGGTCGACCGGCCACACTGCGCGGTCGACCGGGGCAAAGAGCCGTTGGCTCTTCCAACGGTCATTTTTCTGACCGTTTGAAGCCAAGTCGACCGGGCTCTGTACCAGGTCGACCGAGCACTCGCAGAAACCCATTTTTTGGGTATAAATAGTGGTTCATTCCTTTGGAAAATTTAGCGGATCAAGAGGCCCTCCTTGAGATGTTTTGAGGCCAATCTAAGGAGAATGAGCTAAGGGATGAAAGGGGTCATTTGGAAAGCTAAAGCTTGGTTTCATTGAGTTAAATCACTAAGTAAGCTTTACTTTCCTTCACCATATGTTGTCATGCTTTGCTTTATGATTGGTAAATATTTTCTAGCATGATAAACTATGTTTTGTTGTGTCCTTAACATGTAAATATGTTTTGAATTGATTTATTGTTTTGGATGCATCACCTTGATTCAATCCAAGTAGTACTTAAATTGGTATATCTAAGTAAATCATGTTAATGAAAACATCTTTGAAATTATATATAACATGATTCCTATACTTGGTTGAATCTATGGTTGTTGTTTTTCATCATAAGAAAATCTCTTTCAAATCTATCTTATGTTTTGGATTCAACAACTTCACAAATCATATGTACTTTTGTTTTAAAGTTTCACAACTTGTTTAGCATTGATAGGTATATCATTTTCAAGTTGAATTTATAATTACATATGATTTGTCCCCTAACTTCAATCAAATCTATTATTATGTTTTATGCTTATAGCATACACATATTGAGCTACATTGTTAATTTGATTGACATCCCTATGCATCATATGTTTTGTTCTTAGAATTTCACAACTTGTTTAGAATACATAGGTATTTCTTTTATAAGTTAATTTTAACATGTGATTAGCTTTCTTTCCTCAATCATAAATGTTTTTATGAGCTAAGACTTTTAAAAGCCTTTGGCATACATTTATGAGCTTTCATTTTAAAATTGATTGAGGACATCATGCATACACATTGTGCATTCATCTTTGCATCCAGTGTGTGTGTGTGTGTGTGTGTGTGTGTGTGTGTGTGTGTGTGTGTGTGTGTGTGTGTGTGTGAATTAGATTTTCACTTTCATATCCGCCTAATTAAGAGGCAATTCTATCGAGCTTAAATTGTATCTCTTAGAGTGTTTTTGTATAGACACCTTCTTAGAGAAATCTTTCATTTGTAAAGGTTATTGCTTAGCCTAAGAAAAGCATAATGTAGAGGTTATTGCTTAGCCTAAGAAAAGCATAATGTAGAGGTTATTGCTTAGCCTTGAAAAACATATTGTAAAGGTTATTGCTTAGCCTATTGAAAAGCATAAATAGTGGAAATCCGGTGGGGTGTTGGATCACAAGCCGGTAGTGGATGTAGGCATTGAGGCCGAACCACTATAAATCTTTGTGTGATGGTGCATGCTTTGTGGTGATTGTTTTTGTAAGCTTGCGCATTTATCTACTTAATCACCACTTGTGACTAGTTTAATTTAAAGAAGTTAAAATTGGTCATAATTGAAGCTCACCCTATTCACCCCCCCCCCCTCTAGGGTTCTGATCCAGGACTTTCAATTGGTATCAGAGCGAGGTTACTCCATTTTAGGGCTTAACAACTCGGAGTTGATCCTTTTTAGATTAGAACCCTAGTGTTGTGTTTTATTGCATATCTTTGTAATGATTTCCACTATGATCGAAAATGAAATTTCCCCAAGTATCATTTCACCACTCTAAGACTTTTTCGAGTTATATCTCCAAGAGTTGGTGAGTCCTCAAAGTGAACTCTCAAGGACAACCTAATCAAGACCTTAGGTGAATCTTCAAAGGTAGACTATTAGACCAACCTTAAGGCCTTGAACCTCTATAGACCAACCTATCCTTTTTAGTTAAATCTTTTTGTTGGTCATGTTACATTTGCATTTTGTTTCTTTATAGTCACATCTCTTAAAATGCAATGTTTCTTTGTGATCATTTGATTTTGTCTTCATGAACTTTTAAGTTATATCTCATGGTTTTCAAAATCCTTTGATTGCAATATTATCATGATGGATTTGCATTTTGTTCATATAGTTATATCTCTTGTAGTGCATATCTATTGATGATCAATTGATTGTGATTACAAAAGCTTTCATAGCTAGATTTTTCATGATCAATTGATGTTGGAAAATCATTTGATGAATGTCATATTTAGATCTTTATTGTAAATCAAATGATTTGAAGCAATTTAAGTTTTCCATTGATTTTTCAAGTTATATCTCTTGGTATGGAAAATATGTGTTCAATTTGTATGAGTGTCTATTGTCATATTTAGAATACAAACTGAAAATTTATAGTAGTATACTACATGTTTTTCAAAATCGCTTGTTCATAATTTTATAAATGATTCATTGTTGGAATTTTAAATATTGAAGTGATTTGAAAAACTTTGGAAAATGTTCTAAGCTTTATTGGTTGTATTTATAGAAACATTTTCCTTGAATTTATTTCCTTGTGCTTAATTATGATTATATCATTTGGAAGGAAATAATTTTTACAAACAATTTGCATCTTCGCTCATTTAGTTACATTCTTTTTATGCAAATTGATTTTGATGACTTACATTGCGTGGTTGGATATGGTTTCATTGATTTGCATGTTTGTGCCTAACTTGGTATATATTTTCATTAATGCAAATTGATGATTGTTTATGTGCTTTATAGTAAAATGTTTTGTTTTATTATCATTTGAGCCTAATAAGTACATATGTGATTTAGTGTGCTAAGCTCATTTGGTATAATCCTCATATCCATTTCCCATTGCATTGTAAGCTTAGTACATTTGCTAGAGTGGAGATATTGCATGATTGGTTAATGGATCATTTTAGATGAATTGGAATTAATTCATTGTTCTTAATAGGTATACCCATATATGAGATCCATCTTCATCTATATGCGATCCATGATGTCCCTCTAACTCCATACCTTCTTGTGCTTGTATAGTTATATTCTTTATTGATGATATGGTATGAATTAGATCTTGAGTGTTAATTGATCCTCTCTATGCAAATGTCAAATCATTCTATGTATGGTTGTGATCTTAGTTATATTTGTAGAAACCATACTAGAACTCAAATCCATCTTCTATGCCTTCTAGTCATTTCTTTTTGGTTGGTTATGATGTTGATTCATGTATATTCTCTAAGTGATGTCATCCTTGTACATGTTTCAACATCATAGTAGTGATCTTGATCATATGAAACTCTTTGAAATCCATTCCTCGTATATCTATATGTTTGATGGATATCTTAGATGTTGAATTATTCATATGATTTTGACACTTTGAAAATTGCATGCATTACCAAGTTATATCCTTTTGCATTGCAATTTACCTTGTTCATCACTATGCTCAATAGTTATATCTTTAAAAGTGATTAATATCCTTTTATGATGCTTGATGGAATTTTGTGTTTGTCACATCCTTGCTCTTAATCATGTTTTCAAATTCAATTGGTTTCATTTGGTATAATTTTCAATTGATTCCATATCCAATTGATGTCTTATCTTGAGAATGTGATAGACCTTGTGTACATTGGATTGAACTTGATAGTAATATATTTTTGTTCCATGTCACATTCCATTAGCAACATAATTTTCATGTTTGCCACCATATATTTTTGTTCCATGTCTCTTGCTCATATAGGTAAATCTCATGACCACCATGTTTATGTGTTCATAATCTTGGTTGGTTAATTGTTGAGGTAGGCTTCATATTTGAATTTCATTTCACTCATCTTGCACTTGATAGTCATATTTTTTGATTGAATGAAATGATTTCAAAACTTTCATAGCATATGATTTTCATAGTTAAATCGATTGATGCTATGTTTAGTAAACCCCATTTCATCATGGATAGCTCTATTTTGGATTTATCTTAATAGTTATATTCTTTATAACTCCATTTTAGAGTGATTGTTTTAATAGACTTATCTTTGAACCTCAATTGGTATTTTTTATTTTTCCAATTGGTATCCATGATCGCTTTTCTCCTTGACCTTGCTCTCTTTTGGTAATTTGATCATATTGTGCTCTATAGTTAAACGTGTCTAATCCTTTCCTTGAAGTTGACCCTCAATTGGTTAAACCATCTTCTTCTTGCACCAAATAGTTAAATCTTAGTCAACATGTTGACAAAATGAGAGAATGGATTGGGGGGGGGGGGGGGGGGGGAGTGTAAACCTTCATAGGAAGTATTAGTTTTGATCAAATTCACCCTTGTATTGACTCTTTACTCTTTTAAGCTTGCTAACCATACATGATATCCTGTTATGAATTTCATTTTCGATTTCTTTTGTTAACAGGTGCGTCTAAAAGGTATTTTCCTTGTTTCATGTGTGTAAGTACCTTTGTAATTTAATGTCAAAGGGGGAGAGAACATTCAAGTTATCTAAAGGGGAAGAGAATGTCCAAGCTTTCTAAGGGGAGATATTGTATGATCTTTTACAGGGGGAGAGAATGCATATCTTGCCAAAGGGAGAGAGAGTGCATGGTCAAAGGGGGAGAGTTGAAAGAAGAAAGAAAGCTTGGGAGCTAAAGAAGAAGCTCCAAGCATCAAGAAGAATGAAGGAAAAGACCCAGAGCCCAAGCTAAGAGAAGGAGCATCCAAGAAAATTTCTTTCAAATCTATCTTATGTTTTGGATTCAACAACTTCACAAATCATATGTACTTTTGTTTTAAAGTTTCACAACTTGTTTAGCATTGATAGGTATATCATTTTCAAGTTGAATTTATAATTACATATGATTTGTCCCCTAACTTCAATCAAATCTATTAGTATGTTTTATGCTTATAACATACACATATTGAGCTACATTGTTAATTTGATTGACATCCCTATGCATCACATGTTTTGTTCTTAGAATTTCACAACTTGTTTAGAATACATAGATATTTCTTTTACAAGTTATTTTTAACATGTGATTAGCTTTCTTTCCTC
The DNA here is from genome assembly GCA_038049695.1 of Cinnamomum chago. Classification (NCBI taxonomy): domain Eukaryota; kingdom Viridiplantae; phylum Streptophyta; class Magnoliopsida; order Laurales; family Lauraceae; genus Cinnamomum; species Cinnamomum chago. The sequence continues at coordinate 96,957,883 of CP142453.1, read as the reverse complement.
AATCATAAATGTTTTTATGAGCTAAGACTTTCAAAAGCCTTTGGCATACATTTATGAGCTTTCATTTTCAAATTGATTGAGGACATCATGCATACACATTGTGCATTCATCTTTGCATCCAGTGTGTGTGTGTGTGTGTGTGTGTGTGTGTGAATTAGATTTTCACTTTCATATCCGCCTAATTAAGAGGCAATTCTATCGAGCTTAAATTGTATCTCTTAGAGTGTTTTTGTATAGACACCTTCTTAGAGAAATCTTTCATTTGTAAAGGTTATTGCTTAGCCTAAGAAAAGCATAATGTAGAGGTTATTGCTTAGCCTTGAAAAGCATATTGTAAAGGTTATTGCTGAGCCTATTGAAAAGCATAAATAGTTGAAATCCGGTGGGGTGTTGGATCACAAGCCGGTAGTAGATGTAGGCATTGAGGCCGAACCACTATAAATCCTTGTGTGATGGTGCATGCTTTGTGGTGATTGTTTTTGTAAGCTTTCGCATTTATCTACTTAATCACCACTTGTGTCTAGTTTAATTTAAAGAAGTTAAAATTGGTCATAATTGAAGCTCACCCTATTCACCCCCCCCTCTAGGGTTCCGATCCAGGACTTTCAATCCAGACTGTGATTCTATCTATCATTAATCAAAGCCTCAAGTGCAATGCTCTGATCAATGTGCTGAGTGTCATTTTGAGGCCTTACTGTCTCAATCCAGACTATACAAACCATCCATGGCATTCATCCATACCATCAATCCATAGAATGCATATAAATATATAAAAGATGTCTCGTCCGTAATGAATAATAAATATGGCCTTATACAATAGCCTGTGGTAAGTCCTTGCCCCTCTTCAGGTGTAGGGTCCTACTTCATCCAAAACAGTAGCCAAAGGAGCCTTAGAAGCTTAATTAAGGTGTTCTCGGTGCTTCTGATGGTAAATAACATCCAAAGTCATCACTCAACATCGGATTGGATTCCACATATCATGACCATAGACCCTACTTTAGGTAGCTAAATGAGCCAAGGTGTCACGACCCCAAATGCCCTGATTCGAAATTAAGGTACTTGATCAGGGTGGATGGAGATGCGACAGCGCATGGAACACAAGGACTGGTGTAAACCCTAGTCCGTGAGCCATTTTGAATTACCTCATAGGATTCCGCTATGTGAGATTCTGCAAGGATCCCTGATCCACAAGGACCGTCATGGCGGAAGCTTGTGGAGGGCCATTTTGGTAAACACGCATATAAATCAGAGTATAATGACATTATCAGACTAGAATAACAGAAATGAATTCATTCCATTAGTTAGCATTTAGGTTTAACAAAAGATTAGTTTAATTACATCCAAGAGTAAGGCCATACAAAACATTGGCCAATAATTACAAGTCAAAATATGCAATTTCCAAAATAACCAAAACCAAAAGATGATATCACGAGCTCTGCAGCTTTGGACGCTACTCTATGTCATCAACTGGCACTACAACAATTTGCACTTTTGCCGGCGCTAAAAAAGCGCCGGTAAAGATCCATTAAACGACGGCAATGTCTATTACTGGCGATTTCTCTTGCACCGGTAGTGCACCGGGAAAAGCTTGCCAGTAATAGCATTTGCCGGCGAAAAAAAGGCAGCGCCGGTAAAAGTCCATACATTTCCGGCGTTTTATTTTTCCAGAAAAAGAGGTTTATTCGCCGGGAAAAGAGTTTTGTTTTTTTTAAATAAATGTTTAGAAAAACTTTTCCCGGCGTTATTTTGTGCCTGGAAAAGATTTTATTTTTTCAAAAATAAATGTTAGAAAAACTTTTGCTGGCGTTATTTTGCGCTGGGAAAAGTGGTTTATTTTAAAAAAAATAAATTTAGAAAGACTTTCGCCGGCGTTAATTTGCGCCGGCAAAAGTGGTTTAGTTTTTCAAAAATAAATTTAGAAAAACTTTCGCCTGCGTTTTTTGCGCCTGGAAAAGATTTACAATTTACGAAAATTATTTTTTCAAAATCCTTTTGCCGGCGTCTTTTCTCGCCGGGAATAATTTTATTTATTTATTTGATTTTTAAATTTCTTTTCCTGTTTGTCACATGAATAAATTGAAATTTCTAATTCCATTATCCAAGACCACATCTGCTACACACCCTACATCCATTTCCAGTCCAAAATCATTAACAAATGAAACAAGAAAATTCACTTCACTTCATATTAATATTCAAATATCCTTGCAACATTGAAAACACTTTACCATTACCATTACAAAATAAAAAAAAATGTTAATATTCTACTATGGACCAACATTCACTACAAAAAAAAAAAGTCTTAATGAGTCACTTTTAAAGTGTCTTAAAAAGTGGTTTGTGTCGCTTTTCTGATTACTATGCAAGCGTCTTATCTGCCGGCGTCACTAAAAGTTCGTAAAAGCGTCTCAAGAAATACATTTGTTGTGTCAGTTTCTATTATCAAAGTGACACAAAAAAATGGTTACTTGTGTCACTTTAAACCCAAAAGTGACACTGAAATAACTTAAAAGCGTCACAAAAAAGATAACTTTGTTGTCTCGCTTTTCAAAAGCAGTAATCAATATGTTATTTTCGGACCAAAAGTGACACAAGTAGTCATCAGTTGTGACAGTTTCCATAGAAGCGAGATACGATCCCTTTTTTTTTTTATAATAAAAATGCAATATATACATTACTAATAACATGCTGCAGTATGGATGCACTTTCAAATCACTAAACCTGCTTTACAAAAGATGCAAAAAAATATAGATAGCAACATTCAATAAAAACCATTTCATTAATTGGAAATTAATCACCATTCACATTAAGGAACGTACTTGCTCATCCACGCACTAAATCAAACAAACTATTCAAAACATAGCCAATTTGAATCCATCCATAATCCAAACTATTTACATTAACCTTCGAATTCGTAACCAAAGCGTCACGACATAATCCAAAACCTTCACAAAAGCATCCAAAAAAAGGCAAGCTACATTGTAAACAATTTCCGGAAATCCCTAACTAACCAAAATTAACTTAACCTAATTAGTAGATCCACTTAGCAAAAGGCATTCCATCTCCGTTTAATTAAGTTCTTCATTCACCTACAAAATAATAACAATTTGACTATGTATCAATAATATAATCAAGTAAGAAGGAGAGTTTAACCAACAATATCAAGGATTCATGTTAAAGAGAAAACATTTTGTCACTAGAGAAAGAGCAATTGAAACACTAGCAGTTCACATGTCATAAGATCATAGTAGCAAGCAAACTAGGAGCAAGCAATAATTCACTCATATGATGACCTAGTATTCCTATCACCATCTACAACTAACACTCAATAAGCATTAACGTACCGAAAACTATGCAAGTTAATCACAGACAGTCACTAAGCCTTACTATGAAATCTTCTCAACTATACAAATTGAACTCCTAGGTATACCTTTATAAAGGAAGAAATCCTTGGATGAAGTCGATAAACTCGAGTCGGATCTTATCTATTTCTTTGGTGGTGTATGTCTTTATGCTGGCCAACTCCATAACCTGTTTCGAGAAAAAGCAAGTTAGTGTAGTCATTAGTGTAAGAAAACTAGCTAAGGAACTTTTACTCATTCTTTTGTATAAGAAAACTAGCTAGTGTAATTAAACTTCCATCCCATTCTTTTGTTTTTCTCTTTCTTTTTAATAGAACTTTTAATTATTGAGCAAAAAAAATATATTTATTTATTTGTGTATAACTATTTTTTTCACCTTGCGTTTGAGCGATTGACCGGCATCAGCAAAAAAGTGTCGCATAAAACTCATCGCGTAATAACCACATACAATTCCGTCTCCTTGTTGTGGGCACTGTGGACAAATGTCATATAGACAAATGGTAAGAGTAACAAACCTGAGGATGAAGCCATGCCAGCCACATCAGCGGATTCTGAGGAACTTCTGAGCTTATTAGGTTGAGCTTCTTTTTCTCTTTTTTTTTTTTTTTTTACTTTTTTTTTTTGTTTTTATGGAGGGGTGGTTTGTTTTTCACAATGGTGGACAAAATTTCGAGAGTCTAAGAGTTCTTCCATTACCATTAAGGATGTCTTTTTATTTAGAAGTCAAACTCCTGTGTTTGAAGAAGCAGCAGCAGCTTCCAACACTTTATTGAATATGTCTTCTTGATCAAAAGTCAGGTTTCTGTGTTTATTTGTTTGATGAAAAAGCTCATGTTAACTTATCCAGTGCAAAATGTTAAATATGCTTCCCCCAACTCTGCCTTGTTGAATAGCACCAAGTTTCAAAGAAGTTGTCATTACATACATTCGGTTTGGTTCAATATTCATGGCAAATAAAGATACGCCACGAACTACTAACATACTCGTTTAAAATGATAAGCAAATGAGGAATTGCATTCACTTTTTCAAATGCTTGATGGTTATAGCATTTGCCTTTAGGGATGATTTGTTATTGGTACCACTTCCATTGCTACATGCATAGGATGATCCTAGGTTCACATCAAACTGGTAAAGTCGAACAAGTTATAATCTTTATAACATGTATCTGGCTTTGCTCACCCTTTTACTCTTTATTTAGTTTAATAAGATTTTTAGTAATTATTTTTTGAAGAAAGTTTTTTTAATGGTGTATATTAGTTTGTAGCTGCTTTTTTTTTGGGGCGTGGGGGGGGGGGGGGGTGGGGAAGGTATATTATTTGAAAGTCCACGAAGATCCTAACCCTAGAGGGGGGGTGAATAGGGTGAGCTACAAATGTGACCAATTTAAACCAATTTTAATTTCTTAACAAAAACTAGTCACATGTGATGATTGATCATACAATATGCGGAAGCTAAACAAAAACAATCACCACATAGCAATCACCACAACACAATATTTATAGTGGTTCGGCTTCAATGCCTACATCCACTACCGGCTTGTGAATCCATCACCCCACCGGATTTCCACTATTTATGCTTTTTACTAGGCTAAGCAATAACCCTTACAATGTTGTTTTTCTAGGCTAAACAACAACCTCTCAATGTGCTTTTCTAGGCTAAGCAATAACCTTTATAAAATGCTTTTCTTAGGCTAAGCAATAACCTTACAAGATGCTTTTCTTAGGCTAAGCAATAACCTTACACAATAAAGATTTCTCTAAGAAAGTGTCTTCACAAAAGATCACTCTAAGAGATTACAATTTAGGCTCAAATAAATTTGCCTCTAAATAGGCGGATATGAAAGTTTAAAACAAACTCACACAAACACTCTATGAATGCAAAAGTGTATGCTCATGATGTGTGTGTGTGATGACTTCAATCAAGTTTAAAAAGAAGGCTTATTCAAATGTATGCTCAAAGCATTTCAAAGTTTAAGACATATAAAAGACTTGATTGAAGTTTAATGCAAATCACATGTATGATTAAAAACTTGTTAATGATATGAAAATCAAAGAATCACAAGTTGTATGAAAATGACTAACTTAGAACATGTGATGCATGTGCAATGTTGTTTTCAAAACCAAATTAATTTTACTAAAGTTCAAATGAATGAAAACAACAAATTAGGTCTCAACCAAGTAAATGAATCATGCCATAAAAAGGAAATCAAAGATTTATACTAAGCATGATTAAGAAGGTTTTAGAAACTACTTGGATTGAAACCAAAGTGAAGAATCCAATCTTAATTAGATCAAAGATTAGGAGAAGAATGGATTCAACACATCATAGTTATCATGTACAAAATCATTTACCAATAGCTTAAATAAAACATGAAAACTATGATTAACAAAGGTAGAGCTTACTTGGTGGTTTAACTCATTGATCCAAGCTTTAGCTCTCCAATGACCTTCTAGCCTTTCCAACTTCATCCCCTTTCAATGGCTCCAAAATGCTCTCAAAGGTTCATGAGTCAAGCCTTGAAAAAGGTTGGAAATGAATGGACTTTATAGCAAAAAAGTTGCCAACGGCTAGTTCTCGGTCGACCTAGACACAGGTCTCGGTCGTCCGAGAAAGCACAACGGTCATATTTCTGACCGTTGGCCTGAAACAGTTCAAAAACTGTCCAGGGCCCTGCAGTGTCCTCGGTCGACCGAGACACAGGGCTCGGTCGACCGACGACACTGTCGGGCGAGTCCCTGGGGCCAAAAATCCAACTTTTGCCATTTTCAAAGTTTTTCTTTGGTGGATCTTTTGGCCACTAAATCAAGCTTAAATAACATGTTTTAAGGTATTCTAAGATGTTTAAAAACATGAGAAACACAAAGCCTAAAATGATTTGAAACTTTAAACCAAAGGCTAGCTTGATTTGATAAAACTCTTTTCAAATGAGAATGCATACAAAAATGATTCTTTTTGTAATGAATGTATGCAAAGCTCAAACCTAAATTCACAAGATGATTTTCCAAATATAATGCACAAGGAATTAGGTTTTCGAAAGAGTTTTGGGTTCTAAAACCAATGCAACCAAGTTTAGAACCAAAACATGCATAAAACAAAAACTTTTCCAAATCATAAAAACCAATGCATGTATAAAACAAGATTTCAAGATATTTTAATTCAATGCATGTGTGTGAATTCAAATGATGCCAATATGCAAATGCATCCATCAAATTGCAATTACAAAAACCCTAACAATCTCCCCCTTTGCAATTTGATGGCAACTTACTCATCATTGAAATTACACACCAAGGTCTTCAGCTCCCCCTCAGCTGGACAAGGCTTGAAATCTTCTTGGATGCTCCTTCTCTTAGCTTGGGCTCTTTGGCTCTTTACATCACTCTTCTTGATGCTTGGAGCTTGATCATTCTTCAAGCTTTCTTTCTTCTTCCTCTCATTGACCAAGCATCTTCTTTAGCTTCAAGCTTTCTTTCTTCTTTTTGCTCTCCCCCTTTGACCATGCCTCTCTCTCTTGAGAACTTGAAAGCTTTCTCCCCCTTTGATGGATAGGAGATCTTCGAGTACTTGAACTCTCGAACTCTCTCCCCCTTTGAAGAGTAGGAGATCTTTGAGTCACACTTGAACTCTCTCTCCCCCTTTGACATTAAATTGCAAAGGTACCTACACACATGAAACAAGGAAAATACCTTTAGTAGCACCTGTTAACAAATGAAATCGAAAATGAAATTCATAACAGGGTATCATGTGAGGAAGTTATCTCTAAGGGTTCAAAAACAATCCAAGGGTGAATTTGATCAAAACTAATTCTTCCTATGAAGGTTTACACTCCCCCTCAATCCATTCTCTTCTTTTGTCAACCTTTTGACAAGATATAACTATTAGATTCAAGAAGTAGATGGTTTAACCAAGTGAGGGTCAACTTCAAGGAAAGGATTAGATTCATATAACTATAAAGCTCATATGATCAAATTACCAAAAGAGAGCTAGGACAAATGAGAGAAGCAATCATGGATATCAATTGAAACAAACATATCAATTGAGATTAAAGGATATGACTATTAACATAATCACTCTAAAATGGATTCAAGAATGTTACTTATTAGGAAAAATCCAAATTAGAGCTATCCATGATATGGGGTTTACTCAAACATAGCATCAATCAATATTACTTATGAAAATCATATGCTATGTAAGTTTTGAAAATCATTTCATTCAATCAAAAAATATGACTTATTAAAGTGCAAATTGAGTGAAATGAAATTCAAACATGAAGCCAACCTCAACTAATAACCAACCAATATTATGAACATATAAACATGGTGGTCATGATATATACCTATATGAGCAAAAGAGGTGGCAACATGAGCATTATGATGCTAATGGTGTGTGACATGGAACAATCATATTACTTATCAAGTTCAATCCAATGCACACATGGTTTATCACAATCACAAGAAATCAAATCAATCATAAATTATACCAAATGAAACCAATTGAATTTGACAACATGATAAAGAGCAAGAATGTGACAAAAATTCCATCAAGCATCATAAATGCATATTCATCACTTTTAAAGATATGACTATATAGCATAGTGATGAACAAGAGAAATTGCAATGCAAAAGGATATTACTTGGTAATGCATGCAATTTCCAAAGTGTCCAAATCATATGAATTCAACTACTAAGATATCCATCTACCAACATAAATGCTAGGAATGGATTTCAAAGAGATTCATATGATTAAGAACACTACTTATGAAGTTGAAACATGTATAAGGATGATACCAAGAGAATCTACATGAGTCAACATCATAACCATCCAAAAAGATATGACTATAAGGCATAGAGGATGGATTTGGGTTCTAGTATGGTTTTTACAAATAAAACTAAGATCACAACCATACATGGAACCAAAAGTCATTTGCATATAAAAAGAATGTAAACAAATAAGTAAAGATGCAAACAACATACATTTCCATTTCTAAGATAATGAAACCAAAAGAAAAGGAAATGAAAATCATGGAACATGCTTGGAGAAATATAACTAGTGATGTTATAGAGCATTTCCATTCATACAATCTTCAAATCATTTCAATACACAAAATCCAACAATGAGCATAAAGAGAATGATTTTGAAGATCAATTTTCAACATTGTATTTTAAAAGATATAACTTAATTGAAACACATACAAGTTGATTTTTCAAAACAATTTTCCATATAAAAGTTTAACTTATAAAACCATGGAAAATCCAATTGATTATGAAGAATCTAGCTATGAAAGCATTTGAAATCACAATCAATTGACCATGTAGAAATGCAATGCAAGACATATGTGCACAAAAAGCAAATCAAACATGATGAGATTATAATCAAATGATTTTGAAAACACCCATTATGCTTTTATAGGCTAAGCAATAACCTCTTCAACCATAGGTTGGTTATCTCACTAAATTAGTGTCTAACATACACTTGATGGAGATTCTATTAAGCTCATTACAATGCAATAACCCTTACAATGTTGTTTTTCTAGGCTAAACAACAACCTCTCAATGTGCTTTTCTAGGCTAAGCAATAACCTTTATAAAATGCTTTTCTTAGGCTAAGCAATAACCTTACAAGATGCTTTTCTTAGGCTAAGCAATAACCTTACACAATAAAGATTTCTCTAAGAAAGTGTCTTCACAAAAGATCACTCTAAGAGATTACAATTTAGGCTCAAATAAATTTGCCTCTAAATAGGCGGATATGAAAGTTTAAAACAAACTCACACAAACACTCTATGAATGCAAAAGTGTATGCTCATGATGTGTGTGTGTGATGACTTCAATCAAGTTTAAAAAGAAGGCTTATTCAAATGTATGCTCAAAGCATTTCAAAGTTTAAGACATATAAAAGACTTGATTGAAGTTTAATGCAAATCACATGTATGATTAAAAACTTGTTAATGATATGAAAATCAAAGAATCACAAGTTGTATGAAAATGACTAACTTAGAACATGTGATGCATGTGCAATGTTGTTTTCAAAACCAAATTAATTTTACTAAAGTTCAAATGAATGAAAACAACAAATTAGGTCTCAACCAAGTAAATGAATCATGCCATAAAAAGGAAATCAAAGATTTATACTAAGCATGATTAAGAAGGTTTTAGAAACTACTTGGATTGAAACCAAAGTGAAGAATCCAATCTTAATTAGATCAAAGATTAGGAGAAGAATGGATTCAACACATCATAGTTATCATGTACAAAATCATTTACCAATAGCTTAAATAAAACATGAAAACTATGATTAACAAAGGTAGAGCTTACTTGGTGGTTTAACTCATTGATCCAAGCTTTAGCTCTCCTAATGACCTTCTAGCCTTTCCAACTTCATCCCCTTTCAATGGCTCCAAAATGCTCTCAAAGGTTCATGAGTCAAGCCTTGAAAAAGGTTGGAAATGAATGGACTTTATAGCCAAAAAGTTGCCAACGGCTAGTTCTCGGTCGACCTAGACACAGGTCTCGGTCGTCCGAGAAAGCACAACGGTCATATTTCTGACCGTTGGCCTGAAACAGTTCAAAAACTGTCCAGGGCCCTGCAGTGTCCTCGGTCGACCGAGACACAGGGCTCGGTCGACCGACGACACTGTCGGGCGAGTCCCTGGGGCCAAAAATCCAACTTTTGCCATTTTCAAAGTTTTTCTTTGGTGGATCTTTTGGCCACTAAATCAAGCTTAAATAACATGTTTTAAGGTATTCTAAGATGTTTAAAAACATGAGAAACACAAAGCCTAAAATGATTTGAAACTTTAAACCAAAGGCTAGCTTGATTTGATAAAACTCTTTTCAAATGAGAATGCATACAAAAATGATTCTTTTTGTAATGAATGTATGCAAAGCTCAAACCTAAATTCACAAGATGATTTTCCAAATATAATGAACAAGGAATTAGGTTTTCGAAAGAGTTTTGGGTTCTAAAACCAATGCAACCAAGTTTAGAACCAAAACATGCATAAAACAAAAACTTTTCCAAATCATAAAAACCAATGCATGTATAAAACAAGATTTCAAGATATTTTAATTCAATGCATGTGTGTGAATTCAAATGATGCCAATATGCAAATGCATCCATCAAATTGCAATTACAAAAACCCTAACATTATTCAAATCTAAAACAGAGTTTGACCTCCTGTCACATACATAAAAAGAAGGATATAAAAAATCCTACTTAATCTATAAGCCGTTTTTAAATAAAGCTACAAACTGAAATAGAAAACTGGAATGTTAAGAGATGTCCTCGCTGCATTTTAGAGGAAAAAAGAGAATGTATGATTTGAAAACTCCCCCATTTGTGATAGGCACAGAACCATATTGAACAATCTATGACTGAAATCTGGAACATGGGCCCGACTGAGTTTGGCTTGAATTTAGATTTGAGCTCGGCTTGGCTAGGACTCTGGTCCTGGATCTAAATCTAGATTGGACTTCAATGGGTCTGAATCCAGATCTCTTCAGGCATGCTTCAGATACTAATATTATAAGGTTACAGAAGTATGCTGTAATTAGCAAGGAATTCCCAGAACTGCAATCAAATGGTTACTTGATGTGTTCGAAAAATTGAATGAACAGTGAGAACCTAAAGTAAAAAAATGACTAAGTGTTAACCTCACCCTTTCAGTAATTCAATGTGGATGGGGGCAACAACAGGGAAAATAGGTGCAACCAGTTATTAGTGGAGTTTTGTTCAATGGAAAAGAGTATTGTTTCAGTAGTGTTCTCAGAACCAGTCAGGTGAAAGACTCCAGTCACACTGGCTATTAGAGAGGAATTAAGGATCTGTAGGAAGCCTTGATCAGGTGAGATGATCATGGAAAGTGACTCTAGGAAAACAATGTCTGGACTCTTTGAGTAATTTAAAAACCAGGAGAATCTACTAAAGTATAATATATTCTTCTTCTTCTTCTTTTTGAATGATCCTGAACAAGATTAAATCATTATGTAAACAGTAAACCTTTACAAATTGAGATTCATCATATATTGAGGGGAGGAGATAAAAAGGAAGATTTGCTTCCATGCTTCCATAGCAAGGAATAATAATGAATCTTTAGTCCAATTGTTGTAAACTTCTTTTTTTCTTTCTTGCTTTTATTTGTATCGATATACTGCTCATATACAAAGACTAATTCCTATTCTCTTTCGCAAACTTCCATGTTTCCATCTTTAATGAATCCTTCTTGTTATCCAGAGAGGAAAAAATACCTTCAAATAAGTAATTCTTAAAACTAATATGAATAACAAATTTCATTAATAAGCACCATCTAAAGTAAAGTCACATACCATTGTTGGCTTTTCCTGAACTCTGTAAGGACAGGATATATGCTCTCAAAGGCCGTGTAAGTCTCGTCTCTTACCTGAAGAAGGATTAAAAAAATTGAAGACAACAATCAAAGTTTGAAGAAGAAAAGGACAATGTGACCAAAGAATAAAAAACCAAAGAGTTATGAATGTGTGACCTTGGCTCCTGTAAGAACGATCTTGCCAGATACAAATATAAGCAACACTATCTTCGGTTGTTTCATTCGATATATCAGACCAGGGAATAGTTCTGGTTCATACTGTTAGAAGAACCAACACGGAAGATGCGTTCAAGTAAACAATACCATTCTCGGAAAACACAGAAAAAGAAAATATTCATAATAATACAAGGTATAACAATATATAAAGAGCAACCAACAGTTCATTCAGCAGATCACAGTCTTGCACTGATATTTATAACTTACACTTGAAAAGGCACCATGGGAATATGCAAGCCCTTCCAGTCTTATAGGAAATTTGACATCACAAGAGCCCACTATGTTCTGAATCTTAAAATCCTATTGATCACAGTCATGATGTTAAAATAAATAAATAAATTACACTGTAAATAAGGAATGCATCTGTGTGTGTGTGTGTGAGAGAGAGAGAGAGAGAGAGAAAGAGAGAGAGAGAGAGAGACCTTGAATTTAGCAGGAAAGCCATGTTTTTGAATAATCCGAGCATACTGGGAAAAACAAGGTAATAATGGTCAGACTAGAAACTTTCTGTACAGCTAAGATTTAGGAGCTCTTTAGTCATCATTCAATGTGACACAACCACAAGTAGTTTTGGGATAAATTTATAATCATTAACTATTTGTAATCTAGTACTCATGCAAACAAAACTTGCACCAGTTAGAGAAAAACTATGAATGATATGGTTAGCACAATGTGGAACAGTTGGTTTTCTCTTTGCTATCCTGTTTTGTTTAAAAATACTTCCAGTTAGAAAATACATTGAACACCATCAACAACATATTTTAGCCATCTCAAAAATGTTATAGGCCATAGAAGCGCAAACTCAGGAATTTCAACCCAATTTGCAAAGGTTATATAAATATGATGGACCCTGCTTTTGTCTTTTTCCAAAGCTGCCTCCGCCCCGGGGCTGACGGGGTATGGTGGAGGGAAAAAGGAAAAGCGGGCATCAGTTTTTTTGTACGGGTATGCCAATTTCTCTTTAATACTTGGAATTTAGAAATGGTGATCCGGAGATCCACCTTCACAAGTAAAAAGGGAAATGAAACTTTTTTCTAGTTTTCCATTGCATACATATTTTAATAAAAGAGACAGTTTTGTTTGAATGCCGTGAAAGGCGTTTTTGTGCCGTAGAAGGCGGTTTGGTGCCGTTGGAGGCGATTTTGCCATGAAAGGCGATTTACAAATCTTATCAATAATGAAAGACAAGAGATGTGATTTTTTGTCTCTTTAGAAAAAATACAATTTACAACAGAAAAGTAAGAAAAAGGAATCTAACTTCTCATGCGATTGTGGGAGGGCTCGTTCAGATCGATGGTCGCGAGTCATGTATGGGCTCCGCCATCGTCCTTCAGATGAGAACATAGTGCTTGATTTCTTGGCTTGGCTCCAACCTCAGATTTTTAGAGGATAAGGACCAAGATAAGGTCCTATATCCGGTAAAAAACTGAGTAGACGGGCTGAAAAGCCGCATCTAGCCATGTTGGATAGAAGGAGAGGTGGTCTTTGGGGGGGTGGCCCCCCAAGGGGCTTCAATCACCTTGTTGAACTTGTTGCAGCAGAGTTTTCTTGAAGGAGCAGGGTTGTAGAGATTTCTCCAAGGATTTTTGAATGATTTTCTGGCGATTTTTCCGGATCTGTGGCGATTTTCCCGGATCCTTCTGTGTGTGTCCCCCCTTGAAATGCTTGGAGGGGACTCCTATTTATAGGCCTTTAGGTAGCCTTTAGGAGTGATTTATGAGCCTTTATGGTAATAAAGCTCATTAAGGGAGGAGTTACGAGTTTAATTGCTTTTTGTTTTGTAACTCCTGACCCTTGGATTTCATTGGCCGGAGGAGAGTCATGGGCATTTAATCGCCTTTAATCTCCATTATGTTAGGAGTTTCATGGCTTGAATGTCATGATTGCTTGGACTTGTAACTCCTGAACGGAGGCTTCTGATTGGGCCGTTCAAGATAATGGGTTAATGACCGCATTAACTTGCCATAAACGGGCCAATTGATTGCACTAAGTGGCCACCTTGGTAGCTGAAGAGTCGCGGGCCATGTTGCGTCTCTTGGAATTCCCTTTGCGATGATCATCGATGGATCCTTATGTAAATCAACATCAGATGATCATGTAGTTTCAGACATTGGTTGATACTAGCGGGCCGGCAGCATCAATCCAGTCGATTTCGCGATCGGGCGGGCAGAAAGTGCACTTTTTGGTTGTTCAGCTGGCGATCAACGAAGTTTTTGAAGTTCTTGGAAGGATTCCTGTGATCTTGGCGAATATCGGCGAATTTGGAGCCTCAAAAGTCTAAATCTGGAAAAATCACAGGGACAGAACAACTCGTCTCGCGAAAACGGACGAAACGGGGGGTCCCGGGGCGAAATCGGCGCCCCGGACCTCCCAGGGTCGCCGGCCCCATGGTCTCCGGCGACCATGGGCCATGGTCGCCGGCGACCATGGGCCATGGTCGCCGGCGACCATGGCCCAGGGTCGCAGGCCTGGCCCAGGGTCGCGGGGCTCTGCGACCCTGGGGGGGAAATTGCTTCCCGGGGCCCGTTTCTGGCCGTTTTTCGTCGTTTTTCGCTTCCGTTTTTTTTGTTTGTTTTCTATGACATTTCTCCACATTTTTGGCTTGATTTCCCTCTGAAAAGCATGATGAGAATCCTTGCAAATTGGTTTGCAAAGTTTCCGATTTTCCGGGAAAAGCCGAGCGCAGAACTGCTGATTTTCCGCCAGAAGCTGAAACAGGGTCAAACGATGTCGGAATGACCTGAAATTTGAGGTGAAGCTTCTTGAGCATTAAATAAGACCAACCATGGGCTTTCTTTTGAGTTTTGAAGCCGTTTGGGGTCATGCAAATGCTTGCCTTTGATTTCACTACGAGGGAAATGCCGAACTTTGACTTTCGGTCAAACGATGTCCGATTGACCTGAAATTCGACGTGTGACTCCCTCATCAGTAGTTAAGACCAACCATAGGATTTCGTTTGAGTTTTGAAGCCATTTGGGGTCATGCAAACGCTTGCCTTTGATGTCACCGCGAGGGAAATGTCGAGCTTTGACTTTTGGTCAAACGATGTCCGATTGACCTGAAATTTGATGGGTAGCTTCCTCATCAGTAGATAAGACCAACCATAAGCTTTCGTTTGAGTTTTGAAGCCATTTGGAGTCATGCAAACGCTTGCCTTTGTTTCTCCTGCGAGAGAGATGCCGAGCTTTGACTTTTGGTCAAACGATGTCCGATTGACCTGAAATTCGACGAGGAGCCTATTGGAGTCATTTTGAGATGATCCGCAAGCTCCGAATTGGGTGCCATGGTCCCGGGGTGCTCTGCCGGGAGCTGTTGCTTAGCTGTTGGAGAAGTGAAGCTAGGCCAAATGATATCGAAATGACCCGAAACTTCATGTGTACCTCTCTTTTGGTTCTTTTGAGTGACCTTGCAGTTTTTGTTTGATTCTGACAAGATCTGATGCTTGAAGTGGCGCCTGCCTATTTTGGTAGGATTCGGCTCCGTGTAGCTTTTGGTGTGAAGAGGCAAAGTAACATTTTTGGTGTCAACAAATGCCCCCTCGAGGTACAGCGACGATATAGCTTTTGTAGTCGATGTGCCTCGAAGAGAATCTTGAAGAAGAGCTTCTGACTTGACCAAGAGTCTTTGAGCATTTTTTTTTTTTTTTTATATATGGAGTAGCCTTTTGAGCTTCCAGGGGATTTTATGGTAGTGAGAGGGATCACGTACCATCTTAAGGCAAGATTTTGAGAATGACATTTGGATTTGGATTTGGTTTTTTGGTTTTGATTTTGACCTTGTGACCTAACAAGCTGTATGTGGCAGGTTAGGGGGTCAGGTTTTTGGTTTTGATTTTGACCTTGTGACCTAACAAGCTGTATGTGGCAAGTTAGGGGGTCGGGTTTTGATTTTTGGTTTTGGTCTTGTGACCTAACAGGCTGTATGTGGTGAGTTAGGGGACCATGGTTTGGTTTTTTGGTTCACTCTTTGGGACAATTTTGGATCCATTGGAGTGGCTTGGGCTTTTGTGGAATGTCAATTTCAAGATTTTGGCTTAATTTGGTTCATGAGGTGGGATGGTTTGGATTTTTGGAAACTCATGAAGCTTGGATTTTTGTATGGTATGGTCCAATCAACTCAGAAGAGGCATGGGACCATTTTTGTATGCTCTTGGTAAGAGAAATTTTGACTAAAAGCCACTTTTAGTGCCTAGGTGGTCAAACCTAGCTCATATGGGCTAACCCATGGGACCTTAAGCTTTGAAGGATGGCTTAGATCTCATATGGTGTCACTTTGTAAAGAATATCTAAAGATATCTCCTTTGGGTGGAGAATATCTAAAAATATCCTTACTTTGAGAGATTTTCTCAAATATCTTTCTTTGGGAGAGAATATCTATCATTCCCTTTCTTTTTGGAGAGAATTTATCAAGGAATCTTTGTTTTGGGAGAGAATATCCCAAGTTTCCTTTTCTTTTGGGAAGGTTGCTAATTTTTAGCCCTTTCCTCCTTGCTTTTCTCTTGTTTCCTCTTTTGGTTTGCTCTCTTCTATAAAAGCAATTGAGGTGGGATCTCTTGCTCCTATTGCTTTCTTTTTGCAAAAGTCTTCAAGAGTTGCTCTAAGATCAAGAATCCTCCTTCTTCAAGAGTCTTCAAGTTCTTCTTTCTTCTCCATCCATGGCTTCAAGTAAGTTTTTTATTTCTTTTTACAAGAAATTCCATGTAAAGAAAGTTTCATCATTTTTTTTTCTTCTCTTTTTTTTTTTTTTCCTTTTGCACGTGTTCTTTTCTTTTTTTTTTTACACGCCCTTTTCTTTTCCTTTTTTTTTCTTTCTTCTTCCTTTTTTTTTTCTCTCTTTTTTTTTTTTTTTTTTTTGCTGCCCGTACAGCTTTGGGCCGTACGGCCATGTGGCCCATGGGCCACGGCCTGTGGGCTTCGGCCTGTGGGCCAGCCCATAATTTTTTCTTCTTTTTTTTTTTAAAAAAAAAAGAACTTTCCTTTCTCCCCTTTTTGTATCATCATGATAATGAGGTTTCATGCATTTCAAGATGTTTATGCATTTTTTTTTTCTTTTTTTTTTGTTTGATGCATCAAGATAGAAGGCTAGAGTTTCTATGTTAAGTCAACATGAATTTTGACTTAGACAACGTTTTATTTTGACCAAGTTGGGTTGGAATTGGTCAAATTTTGTCAAGGCTTTCCTAGCATCTAGTGCATGATGATTTTCTTTTATGCATGATTTTTGGTAAATTGAATTGGGAGCATGATGATGATGCACACCTGGAAATCTTTTGCAAGTCTTGAGATTTGAAGCTCGCAGCAATGTTGAGCTCTTTCTTTAGTCTTGCGGGGGTTTCGAGGAGCTTTTTGCAAGTTTTGGGATTTGAAGCTCGCAGCAATGTTGAGCTCTTTTCCGATTCTTGCGGAAATTTGAGAAGACTGTCTTGATCTCGCAGCAATGTTTGAGTTCGAGTCTTCTTTGAGAGTCCTTCATTGATCATGAGCTCGCAGCGATGTTGAGCTCATCTTCAGGCTTCCTTTCTTTTCGGGGTGATTCCCTTTTCTTCGGAATTGCCTCGGAGTCATGCCAAAATTTTGCTAGGATTTTTTTTAGCAAAATTCTGTCATTCTGTTGATTGATTTTTTTTTTCAATCTTTGCAGGTAGTTCCTCCAGAACGAACAAGGGTAAGAAGCCCGTTACCGATACACCTCGTCGATCTGCCAGATCTTCCAATGCTGCTGTACAGCAGGCTTGGGAGAAGGTCCAGTATGTGGAGAGAAACTTGGAAGAGTATGACTCGCTCAACCGAGATGAGATGAGACAGCGACTGATCGGTCTCAAGGATGAGGAGTTTTACAAGATTATGGCAAGCAATCGTCCTTGGGTCATGGACGATCAGAGCGTTGTGTCCAAGCCTACCTTTTTCTTTGGTGATGCAGCTCCTGATGACTCGTCATATCAAAGGAGATGCTTTCAGTTCTCTTACACAGCCGATGGTGAGGAGAGAACCATTTCTACCCGGTCGCCTTTTGATCGTACTATTTCGATCATGAGTCTTTCTCCCACTTGCTCTAAGAGAGAAGATCCTCCAAGCTGGGTGAAGAGGACCACTGTGGTCAAGACCGGGGTTTTTGTTGGCGGTCCTTCTGGTTATGCAGAGAAGTCGCCTGTCCGTCTGGACATGTTGATGCCGGCCAGCGGCTACCAAGGATCTGATCATCCATCGGTTGATTTGAGACCGGTGGGCCTTGGCATTTTCAGGGGCGATGGCAGCAATTGGGTGAAGCCTTTTCGACTTCGTGGCCGTTTCAGTGTTGACTCGGGCTGGGAGTCGTGGACTGATCACATCCTGCAGATCGGCGGTGCCATTCTGAAGGAGGCCGAGATTTTTGATGTGGTTCGCGCTTTTAGGCAAACCGTATTTTTCTCCGATGAGGCTTTTATGGCCATGCTAGAGTCCTTCCTTCCACAAACCAACACCTTCATTGTTACGAATGGTGAGATTGGTTTTTCTTTGAAGGAGCTGAGTGCCATTACCGGGTTACCCATCCTCGGCAAACTCTATGAGGAATTTATGCCGATTGACAGCGTCCTTGAGGAGCAGTCTGAGGAGTTCAGGCTTTTGTACTTTCAGCTCATCGCCTTCTACGATTTTTTGAGGGAGAAGGAGGGCTTGAAAGTCCGGTGTAGCAGTTGGAGGAGTTTCAGCTCTTTGTCTCCAAACTTTTTTGGCGACGAAGAATCTTCTGAGAGTATGACCCAGGAAGCCAAGACTAAGAATCCGGGGAAGAAGATTTCTGCCATGCGAGAGAATTTGAAGAACTTTCTCACAAGTACAGACGCCGTTTGCTCCGACATTGCGCTGCGGAGAGACGTTGCTGCGTACCTCACTTATTGGCTGGGTGAGGCTGTTTTTGCTGGAGGAGACGGAACACACATCAGGCCGCATTGTATATTTTCGGCTTGTCAGATGGCGTTCGGAGAGCAGTTGGCTTTGGTGCCTGCTCTTTACTCCTATTTGTGCACCGAACTGCAGGCTGCTGCTTTTCTGGTTCGGCTTGGGCTTCCTATGAATAGGGTATTTTCAGCCCATATTTTTTATTCGTGGTATGTGTACCACTGTCCCGGCTTCCACCGTTTGGGCGCTGCTCAGGATGATGACCCTTTTATGATTCGGTTGGCTAGGGGAAAAGCCGTTTCCGATTCACTTTTGTCTGCCCGCTTGAGAATCCAACGATTCAGGGATGTCGAGATTGGGCAATCTTCAGTAAAGCTTTCTCCAGATTTGCGGAAGAAGGCTTTTGATTTTGGTGTCTCCCGAGATTCTACCAGGGCGGGATCGGGAAGACACTATTCTTTGACCAACGCAGAGAAGAGGTGGCTTTTAAACATACGTGTTGGCACGATGGTGTACCGCAGACATCTTTTTGTTGATATCCAGCCGTATGTCCCTTCGCGTTTTGCGTTGCAGTTAGGTTTCTCTCAAGGCGTTGTTGGAGCGCCTTCGAGCATGGTGAAGCGTTTTGGAGGTTTGCAGGACGGGAGAAATGCATGGGCTTTCTATAGTGCGGAGGACACTACTGCCATGATTTCCTATCCTGAGTTGCCCATTTTCCGGACTGCTGGCTTCACGAAGTGGTTCGTGGAGAGCTTTGCTGTGTACCGAGGGCTTTCCAAGAAGGAGCTGAATGTCAAGCAATCTCCTGGGAAGGGTCTTGGTAGATCAGATGGCGTCCGTCGAGGGGAAGTTTTGTTCTTCCTTTCTGGAGAGAAGCATATGATAGGCTTTCTCGAGGAACAGGATGTCATTAGATCCGGAGCCGCACAAGAGATACCTGCTGAGGTCTTGAGACAGCTCGAGGAGGAGGAAGCCGAGATCGACACTTGGATGCAAGCAGAGCGAATGAAGGCTTCCATGGGGTCCACTGGTAGGAGCGGGTCGTCCAGTGAGGAGCCAAGTGGAAGTCCTGACTTTGACAGTGAGGCAGGTACTTCGAGTAGACCGGCTCGTAGAAAAAAGAGGAGGAGAGGACAGCGTCGCACAGAGAGACTCCACGAAGACTTTCCTGATCTGGAAGTCCCTCCTACCATTGCTGAGGAGGTATCAGGAGATGCTGATGAGCCTCCAGAGAAGAGGAGTCGTGAAGAAGAGTCCGCTGATGTTGGTATGATTTTCCTTCTTCTCTATTTTCGCTTCTTTCCTTTTATGAGGGATTTTTTTTTGATCTGTTGTTTTCTTTCTTTTACAGAAGATGAAAACTTGGTGATGCCCGAGGTTCCTGCCGATGAGGCGGTGATGGATCCAGTTGCGGCATCTGAAGAAAAGTTGAGGGACTCTGGGGAGGACCCAGAATCTCCACCTGGTATGAGGATGATGATTTTTTTTTTTTTTTTTTTTTTTTGAATTTGCTGACACATATTTTTGTTTTCTTGTCAGCTGACTTGCCAGAGGGTTCCGACTTCGAGCCATCTATGGATATGGCTTTCGACGATGCTTCGGATGAGCAAATGGAGACAGAAAGTACTCCACCCATCATGGAAGAAGGTATTTCATAGTGATAATCTTGATATTGATTTTTTTTTGACAAGATCATATTCATACCTTTTTGTGTTTGGCAGATTTTGAAGTGACAGAAGAGAGTCCATCGCTTCCTTCAGAGCCAGAGCCAGGGATGCCAGAAGTTGACCCAGTAATTGGGACTTCTCCAGCCAATTCTGACGCGGCAGAGGCAAGACCTCATGTTGAGATTCCTTCTCCAGCGGCCCCGATTGGAAAGTGTTCTATTGTTACTCTTTCGATGGGACATGACTTGGGCAGCCAATCGACAGAGAAGGGTGAGTCTTCATCTGGCCCATCTCTTCAGTATACGAAGAAGGTGGTGATGCGGGTTTTGAGTTCTTGGATTGAGACCCTCCTTTCTGGACACTTGGATGTTGCACGTAGCAAGATTCCGCATGTGAAGGAGATTCTCAAAGATGCTGAGGAAGATATTGGTCTGGATGTTACGGACGCCCGGGCGATCGTTGATAAGATCATTGCATTAGGCGACGGATGGTTTGAGACCATCAGCTATCCTGATGACCAGTTCTTCCAAGAAATGTTCCTGAACCCTGCTGAGAAGGCTCAATCGGATTTGAAAGAGACTACACATGGCAGGAAGCAGCTGGTTCGGGAGAGGAACCGAGCGGAGTTAGACATCATCAGGCTGCAACATGACCTTAGCATCCTTGATGGAGAGGTTGAGGAGGCAAGGAAGCATCTCGAACACCGAAAGGCCCAAGTCGCCAGTACGTGGTCCGCCATAACAGAGGCTCGTGACAGGGAGAGTGCTTTGATTTTCCAAGTTGCAGAGGCCGATCAGATTCTCAATAGGAAGGCTAGAGAGAATGAACGATGGCAGACTGCACGGGATAGTCTTCCTGGTGTAGCAGAAGGGATAGAGCCTTCTCCAGCTACTCATGGCAGATTCTTGAAGAAGCGTGCCTTGGAGACTCTAACGGATGAAGCCAAGAGTTTGCTTGAGGAACTGAAAGCTTGGCTGGAGGGCATTTTTGGCTGAGACCCCTCTTTCTCTCTTTTTATATACCACATGTATTTTTTTTGGTATACATTTTTGTAGTGCTTGTGAACACTTTTCTTTTCTTCTTTTTTTTTTTTTTTTTGGTACCACATGTATTTTTTTTTGTACTTTTTTTTTGTTTTCCCTACGCTCACTTAAATATTGTGATTAAAGTGATTGCTAAATGGGATGTGATCAAAAGTTTGTCATTTTGTGAGAAATCTTTTGACAAATGATTGTTTTGGCATGGGAGCCAGTTTTTGAGACATGTTTTGGCATGGGAGCCAGATTTTGTTCACGGCATGAAAGCCAAATTTCGGGTGGCATCTATAGCCGGATTTGGATGGCATCTATAGCCGGTTTGTTTTGAAAACCAGTTTGTTTTGTTGGCATGAAAGCCGGGTTTCTGTTTTGGTTGGCGTAAAAGCCAGGTTTTTTTTTTTTTTTGATGGCATGAAAGCCGAATTTTGAGGTGGCATGAAAGCCAAATTTGGGTTTATGGCATGAGAGCCAAAAATTTTGAGATGGCATGAAAGCCAAGATTTGGTTTGTGGCATGAGAGCCAGTTTTGTTTTTGGTGTAAGAACCAGATTTTGTTTTTGGCATGAAAGCCGAAATTTCTTTTTTTTTTGGCATGGAAGCCAGATTTTTTGTTTTTGGCATGAAAGCCAGATTTTTTTTTTTGAAAACCGAGTTTTGTTTTGTTGGCATGGAAGCCGAATTTTGATTTTTGGCATGAAAGCCGGATTTTTGATTTTTTGGCGTGAAAGCCGGATTTTTGGCATGGAAGCCGGGTTTTTTGGCGTGAAAGCCAGGTTTTTGGTTTTCAAAAATGCAAGTATCGACTAAAAGTCGCCTCCCTGCTGAATGGAATTGCAAGTATCGATGGAATGTCGCTTCCTTGCTCATTCGGTTGCGAGTATCGATGGAATGTCGCCTCCTCGCGGATTTGGGTGCAAGTATCGACTAAGCGTCGCTTCCCTACTTTTGTCTTCAAAAATTTTGTTTTGTGGGTATCGATGGAATGTCTCTTCCCCACGATTTTTGAAGTTTAAGGTTTTTTCGAACCTTTGTTTTGTTTTTTTTTTTATTTTTTTTTGTTTTTTTTTTTTGTTTGTTTTAAAATTTGGGTTGTGGATATCAACTGGAACGTTGCGTCTCCACGATTTTTGAAATTTTGGGGTTTTGGAAGTATCGAATGGGGTTCGCATCCTTCTGGTTTTGGGTTTTGCAAGTATCGACTGAACGTCGCTTCCTTGCGGTTTTTGAAAAACAATTTTTTTGTTTAAAGACACGAGGGTCGTAAATTTTGACTCAAAACCATTTTGGTGGTAAAAGTCGAGGTGGACTAGGGCTGAAATCCCTAGGTCCTGATTTTGTTTCAAACCATGAATTTTGGTTTCAAGGATCGAAAATTTTGGTCAAGTTTGGGAAGAAGCTCCTAAACTTGGATTTTTGGATTTGCTTTTTTTTTTTAACAATGAAACGATGAAAGAAACATTGTTTTGAGGGGTTTTTTTGATGAAAATTCCAAAAGGAGTGGGTTTGACGAGCAGATACCTAGGAATAGGCTTTGGCCGTGCAGGCGTCGCTCTGACCCGATGGAAGAAGCCTTCAAGGGTAGTACCGCTTCAAGAACTTCCCATTGATGGGCAGCATACATCTGTCACCCTCCATGTTTAGAAGAGCGTATGCGCCGTTGGAGAAGACTTTGTCGATGACGAAAGGTCCCTCCCATTTTGGTTCAAATTTGCCTTTGGATTTGTTGGCAAAAACCATTGGTCTTTTTACTGTAAGAACCAAGTCTCCCTTTTTGTAGGCGCGTTGCCTGACCTTCTTGTCAAAAGATCCTGCCATGCGTGCTTGGTAGAGTTCAATGCTTTGTAGAGCTTCGAGCCGTCTCTCATCGAGGTTATCCAGCTCTTGGAGTCTCAATTTGACATTGCTTTCTTGCGTCATGTCATTTTGTAGAGATACCCTTAAGGAAGGAATTTGAACCTCCAAAGGGACAACAGCTTCGCATCCATAGACCAAGGAGAATGGTGTGCTATGGGTTGGTCCTCGAACGGTGGTTCGATAGGCCCACAAAGCTTCAGGCAATTTGTCGCCCCATTCTCTTTTGTGACTAGAGACCATTTTCTTGAGGATTTTGCAGAGCGTCTTGTTGAAGGCCTCTGCTAGTCCATTCGCTGCCGGATTGTACGGAGTTGAAGGACAACTTTGGATTTTGTATTTGTCGCAGAACCTGTAGAATCGGTGATCGCGGAACTGTGGTCCGTTATCATGGACGAATCTTTTAGGTATGCCGAAGCGACAAATGATGTTGGTGCGCAAGAAGTGAAGGACTGATGACGTCTTCATTTCACTAAGCGCGAATGCTTCTGACCACTTGGAGAAATAATCCGTAGCGGCGAAGATGAAGCGGTGACCTTTGCTCGATGGAGGGGAGATAGGACCTATGATGTCCATACCCCAGGCTTCAAAAGGCCATGAGATTGTTGTAGGATGTAGCCATTCCGGAGGCATGTGGACATAATCTCCATTAACTTGGCATTGTTGGCAGCGCTTAGCAAATTGCATTGCATCAGCCACCATGGTAGGCCAATAATAACCTAACCTTTTTATCTGATCGTAGAGCTTAGGCCCAGCCTGATGGGCTCCACAAAGACCAGCATGTACTTCTTTGAGTGTTCCCTCAGCCTCTTGTTGTGACAAGCAGCGTAGAAGTGCTCCATTGTAGGATTTTCTATACAGCATTTTTGAAGGAATATCCAAATGAAAGTTTGGGGCTCGTCTTTGGATGCTTACCCGTTCTTTTGGATCTTCAGGTAGGATTCCGAACATTATGTAATCAATGAACGGATCCCTCCAGTCGCTGATCAGAGGTTTAAGGACGGAGATCCGACTTCCAACCACTTGGTGGCATTCAGCAACTGCTTGATGTGTGTTGAGAGGAGGGAGAATCCTTTTTTGACACACTGTAATTTGCATGTTTTCCCCTTCTTGGATTGCCATAGACGCAGCAAGTCCAGCCAGGGCATCTGCACGAATGTTTCCACCTCTGAGGATGTGGGTGATATGACAGATGTCGAACTTTTGTCGAAGCGATTGTGCTTTGTTGTAGTAAGGCAACAGATCGGGCTTCCTGACTTCAAATTTCTGATTCATCTGGTTGACGATCAGTTGAGAGTCTCCAAAAGCTTCCAGCGTAGTGATGCCGGATTCAAGGGCGAGTTCCAATCCTATGATTAGGGCTTGGTACTCAGCTGCATTGTTTGAACATGGTTCCAGTAGCGAGAATGCGTGTGGAATCATGTATTTGTCGGGATTAACAAAGAGAATGCCAATTCCCGATATTTGATTTCCCTTTTCATTTGTCCTGGTTGCGCCATCGAAGTACATGTGCCAGGAAGCGTTTGATAAGGAAGTCTCCACACTGTAGACTGATTCGTCTGGGAGGTCATCCCCGAGTGGAGAATCTTTAGGCAATGGATGCTCCGCGAGGAAGTCTGCTAGAGCTTGGCCTTTGATTGCTTTTTGTGGTACATACCTAATATCAAATTGTGACAGGAGGATGGACCATTTTGCCAGTCGGGCATTGAGAGAACCTGCTTTTGTGACAAGGACCTTTAGGAGGTTGATCCTCGAAATCAGGTACACTGTGTTGGATAGCAGATAGTGACGCAGTTTTTGTACAGCGAACATCACTGCCAAGCATTCTTTTTCGACTGGAGAGTAGCGATGCTCTGCACCTACCAACATGCGGCTAAGGTAATATAGAGCATCTTCTTTTCCCTGGTCATTCTTTTGTGCGAGTAGAGCGCCTAAAGAACAGTCAAGGGCTCTTGTGTACAAGAGGAATGGTTTTCCAGTTGTGGGGGCAGCCAACACTGGAGGTTTAGTCAGGTATGACTTGATGTCCTGGAACGCGGCTTCACATTCAGCATCCCTGACAAAATCGACACCTTTCTTCATTAACCGAGAGAATGGACGGCACTTTCCTGATAGGTTGGAGATGAACCGCCGAATGTATGCCAATCTTCCTTGGAGCCCTTTTAATTGTCTTAGGGTTCTTGGAGATGGCATTTCTAGGATAGCCTTGACTTTGGTGGGGTCAAGCTCTATGCCAGCTTTCCGTACTATGAATCCGAGAAACTTACCCGATGAAACACCGAAGAAGCATTTGAGGGGATTCATTCGCAGTTTGTGTTTGCGAAGTCGGAGGAAGACTTCTCGAAGATCTTTGAGATGGTCTTCTTTTCTTTTGCTTTTGACGGCGAGATCATCGACATAACATTCGACCGTCTTGTGCTGCATATCTTGGAATATCTTCATCATAGCCCTCTGATATGTAGCGCCGGCATTCTTCAGATCGAATGGCATGACAGTGTAGCAATACACGCCAAACGGGGTCCGAAATGCTGTGTGTTTTCCATCTTCAGGATGCATCTTTATCTGATTGTAGCCAGAGAAGCCATCCATGAATGTCATTCGCTCGAACCCACAGGTATTGTCGATCATCACCTCCGGTATAGGGAGCGGGAATTCATCTTTTGGGCATGCATTGTTCAGGTCTCTGTAATCAATGCAGACCCTGATTTGCCCATTTTTCTTTGTCACGGGGACGATGTTGGCCAACCATTCAGGATGCTGTTCCTCACGGATGAAGCCAACGCTTTTGAGTTTTTGAACTTCTTGTTCAATTTTGTCCATCACGTCAGGACGGAACCTTCTTTGGCCTTGTTTGACAGGCTTGATAT
Source organism: Cinnamomum chago (assembly GCA_038049695.1). NCBI lineage: Eukaryota > Viridiplantae > Streptophyta > Magnoliopsida > Laurales > Lauraceae > Cinnamomum > Cinnamomum chago. Next base: position 96,931,667 of record CP142453.1, on the reverse strand, counting down.
CTTTTTGAAGATTGAGTTTATGGATTGCTATTTTGGGGTCTAAGCCAGGCATCTCAGCGTAAGACCATGCAAAACAATCAACGAACTCATGAAGAAACGCGATATACTCGGGTAACTCATCATCCTTTATATTCTTGCTTATGAATACAGGACGTGAGTTATCAGGTTTTCCCAAGTCTATCTTTTGAACAGAATCTTCTGTTGGAAGATTTGAAGGTGGTTCCTCCACAATATTTTCGGAGGCTTCCAACCCAACAAAGCCTTCTGGAGTTCCAAAGGTATCTACAGACCACGGCTCTGCTTTTGTCCATGGGTCTTCTTGATTGGTACTTTTCTCAAGATTTGCTATGAGATGGTCCCAATCACCTGTTGAAACTAGGTCGAAGTAGGGCACTTCCTTTGGAGACAGTGGTTCTTCTGGGTCAGAGAACCGTGTGTCTGTATTATCGGACAATTCCTCTTCATCATCGAAGAAATCGTACCAATTGGATGAACTTCCTGGATCCTTGACGATCAACTCTTCAAAGAGATATCCAGGGAGATCGATGTCTTCATTAATATGAGATGTTGAGGCTTGGTCGGCAAGATGACTTTGCAGCCTTTGTGTCAACTGTCTCAAGGGAGCGTCAGGATCATACCCCAGCCCATATGAAGACTTTTCTATGTGGCGGTGGGGTTTCCAACTTTCCAGTTGACTTTTGGTCAGGGTTGGTTCCAATGGCGTGATAATACCACGGCCATCTCCCAAACCGATTGGGTTCTGAGCGTCGTAGCCCATTTTCTTCGTGATAGCTTGCGCCATTGGACTATACAGGGATAGTTGAGGCATACCTTCATTTTGGAAAGGTTCAAGCGAAGAATTTGATGAAGAAACTCCCGATTTATGGAAGAAGATTGGCTTTTCTTCTGCTGATGTTGCTGGAACAACGAAGGAAGCAGATGCCGGATCTTCTATGTCAACGGTTGTCTCCATCGGAGTGAGAGCGGGCTGAACTTGTTGATCATCAGCTTGGCTTGACGATGTATCGTCTTCTGGCTCTGAGTCCGAATCCGTGTCTTGCAAGATAGACACGAAGGAGACAGCAAACTTGCCCCCAGCCCTCTGTTTTGTCTTCTTTGCTTTGGTGGTGATCACCAGAGGCTTTGAAGACTTGAGGGAGACCATGAAGGGAGATTGATTATTCTCTTCGGTTTTGATAGAGGGTTTATTTTCTTCCGGTGATTGCTGAGGAGCCTTGCCTTTGTCTTTCTGGAGATTTTCGGCAAAGGATGCTGTTTCTTCCTCCCTTTCTTCTTTTTCATCTTTGTACATCTGAGCATCTGCGAAATAGACTTCTTTGCCTTTGAAGGGCTTTTTGTCTGCAAACACTCGATGTATCAAGCCGTCATTGCCAACGAACTTGATGCACTGATGTAAAGTCGAAGGGACAACACCATTCTCGTGTATCCAAGGGCGTTCGAGAAGGATGTTGTAGCATGAAGGGGTCTTTATCGCATAGACAGTGACCTCGGAGATAAGATCACCGATTTGCAACTTGAACCTGATTTTGCCGATCGGCCTTTGAGCGCTGCCATCATATCCAAAGATGGACACAGACGTGTGGCTCAGCTTGCTAGGCGGAATGCCCAGTTCTTCGAGTGCCGAAGTGGAGATGAGGTTGAGTGCAGAACCTGGATCGATCTGGATTTTGCGTACTGGCACCTCTTTGATGTACCCGGTGAAGTACAGGGGTCGGTTGTGCTTTGTCTCGCCTAGCAGGAGGTCTTCCTTGGTGAAGGCGATGGTTGCACTTGCTGCTTTTTGAACCGAGAGGCATTCGATGCAGGATCCCTCAGTTTTCTTCTTTTCTCCTTTTGAGGGAGTTTTTGATTTTTCGACCCTATAGTCCATTTCAATTTGTAGGACTTGTGGGGCATGTTTGTCGACATCCGCATCCAGCATTTGTAGTTCTGAAATGAGACTATCACGAGTCTGTGGTGACATTCGTAATAAGTCTAGGATGTGTAGACGTGCAGGTATGTGTTTGAAGTGCTGAATCAAGTCGTACTTGAAAGCCTCCTTGGGGCCTGCATTTTCATTATTCTTGCCACTAGGGGCGTTTACAACTTGTTTTCCTGAAGGATTTACATAAGAAGCAGAAGGTTGGTTGTAGTTTTTGTGGTAATCCCGGCCAGAACGGGTACCTCTACCAACTTCAAGAGCTTCTGGAGAAGGGTCTTTGTTTAGAAGATCACCCTCGAGATCGAGGGGTTGTTCCTTCTCATTTGCTGAAGATTTCTCTGTGTCAGCATTGCCATCTTCAGTAATTGTGTTGCATGTAGCATTTTCCGGGAGCAAGTCCTGAACAGCATCCAGCAACTTTCCTTCTTTATCGAATATTTTGTCGGTCCAGACATCACCGATGAGATCGGGCATTTGGGACCAATTGACCGGATTTTCTCTGAAGAAGATTTCACCGGCTGGAATTTCTTCAAGGTGATCAGTCGGAAGAGGTTTGAGTTCCGATGTCACTGTTCCAGGAGACGAAGCCTGAGAAGGTGAGGAATTATCATCCTGAGTTATTGCATTGCAAGTAACTTTGACGGAAGATGCCTCCAAGATGAACTGTTGGGAATCAGATTCGTCCTCAGATGTAAGAGGATCGTCGATCCAACAGCTTTCTTCGTTTTCCGGGGTTACCGGAGGAGATTCCTGTAGATTTTCAGGAACTTCCGGTGCTGGGTTGTGACGAAGCTGATTGATGCGACCTTGTTCTTGCTCTATAGCAAGGTGCTGCAAGATCCTTGCGTATTCATCGAGATCAGGCACGGGAGCCAAATCTTCTTCTTCGTCTGCTCCTTGTGGTTCAACATGGTTGGGTTCCACTGGAGTATTTTCTTGGACAGCCTCTTGGTCTTTTTCATCATCAGACCAGGATCCTTGCGGCTGTAATGGGTTATACCAGATTACTGGCATAAGATGAGATTCAGGGATCCATTCCTCGTCGGAGAGATATTCTCCTGTTTCGAGGGATTCTTCCCACTCATCGATGTCACTGGCGGTGTCACTGGACTCATATCCATCCATGAAGAATCCGACCACTGAGTTGCAAGAGTATGATGCCCCCTGCGTAGTTTCATCTTTGAGATGTGGTGGCATGAAATCACCAAGAGTGAATTTTCTTGCCGCCTTCGAAGCCTTAGGAGAGGACTCTTCTGTTGCCCCCAGTGAAGCGGTAGAGGAGGTTTCTGCCTTTTCAGCGACTTCTTGCTTTTTCGGAGCTTTCTCCTGCTGTTTGAGCTTGCGGAGTTGTCTCCTGGCTTGCCTTCGCTGTTGAGCGGTTGGCTTTGTTTTGACGACCTCCCAATTTTCATCTTCTAGGAGATCGGGGTGTACCCATATGGGCTGTCCGTCTGATGTTGGATATGGAACCAACTCTTGGGACGTTTGGGTCATCTTTATCACCTTGAAGGAAGTAGTGATCTTCATTTTTGGTGATTTTGTTTTTGTCCACACGACACCATGTTGACGGAGGCAGACCCATAGTTCTTGTCGAAGGTAATGACTCTGTTTTTCCACATCTCATTTATCTTCTCTCTCACAACAAAACATTGATTGAGAGGATGCGAGACCATCTGATGGTATGGGCAGTACCGAGGATCGTTGGTTTTGCCAACATCTCCTGGTCTTTTGGGGTCAGGCAATGTAAGTTTGCCGTTTGCTAGGAGTGCCCCAAAGATTTCTTCAACATCTTCATCGAACGGGTATTTCTTTTCTACTCGTTCTTTGAAGGCATCAGAGAGTTCAGGCTTTTTACCTGCAGCTTTGTTTTCAGCTTTCTTTGGCTGCTGAGGAGCTGACTTGGTTTGCACATTGAGAACCTCCTTTTTCTTTGGTTTTGAGGTTGCAATGGCAGTCGGCTCTTTCTTTGATGACTTCTGACTGTTGAGGTCTTTGATCACCGTTTCAGCTTCCATAGATGCTTCCAGGAGTTCTCCCAGGTTCTTTGATTTGTTGCCGATGATCATGGAGCGGATTCTTGCTCTCATGTTGTTTCGGCAGATGTCGACCAGTGATGCTTGTGGCAGTACATCGGAGCATTTGTATGCCATTGCCTTCCACTTGTGAATAAAGTCATATGTTGACTCATTCTCTCCCTGTTTTAGGCTGCAGAGCTGAGCCATAGTAACAGGATGATCCTCACCTTTGAAGTGGGTTAGGAAGCGTGTCTCCATCATGGCCCAATTTTGAATGGAGTCCTCCGGCAGAGTGGAGTACCAATCAAAGGCCGTACCTTTTAGGGTACTTGCAAAGAGGCGGATTTTGAGGGCATCTTGATCTGCAATAGCTCCCGTCAGGATCTTGAAATGGATGACGTGCTGTCTGGCCGAACCCTTCCCCGTATATGTTTGGAGAGTAGGTTGCTTGAATTTTGTAGGGAACGGGACCGAGTCCATCCACAAGGGATATGGTGGCTTGATCCCATGCTCCTTTAGTGTATCCTCTTCTTTTGCTTTGGCGAGGATATCGTCGACGTCCTTTTTGGTAAGGGCGCGTGACTCACTGTTTTCCGCATTTTCCTCGTCGCCTTGATGGCTCGGAGGAGCTTCATTGTTTTGTGGACGCTGAAGATTGAGAATTAGGTTCTCTATTAGAGTCTCTATCCTCTGCTGCCCTTGCTCCAGCTGCTGGATGCGTGCGGTTACGTCATCATGCGGCGGAGGTTGTTCAGTATTTGTGACCAAGACGTTCATTATTCGAGAGTCGAAAGAGGATACAGTCTTGGTGACTGAGCTGGAGCTCATTCTTTTAGATGAAGAGCTCGAAGAGTGGTCACTCCGATGTCCTTGGCTTGAAGAAGCGGGAGAGTTTTCTTTATGTCTTCGTGTCCGGGAGACGCTGCGAGTCACCGGTCGTCTGACATGGATTTTAGTTGCTGACTTCTGGCATTTTCTGGTTTTTCCAACCATATGAACAGCAACAAGTTGGTCGGGTCTTTCTTTTTCGACCCATTTTTGGGAGACTTGAAGTGCAGAATCCTGGGTTCTTTGCTTCTCTAGTCTCTTTTGTCGATATGCCGTTCGGCGACGCATACGACGAGCGATTTGAGCTTTGGTTAGCTCTGGCTGTGCCCTAGCAATGAAGGAAGTAGTCCCTGGTGCGCAGCAGCCAAGCTTGTCTTCTTTGAAGACGGGCAGGGACAGGATCTGGACGCGGTCCTTTGCCTGTCGCAGCGAAGCTTTGAATTTTGCGAGTTCGGCTCCCGTTGAGAGGAAGGGTCGACTCGCAGGTGTGAAGGCCTTGACAGGTTCTTGCGGAGGCCTTACGATGCAAGATTTGATTTTGGGCTTGTATCAGCAAGCCGGCTCGTGCTGAGTTGGTTTTGTTTGGCGGAGGGTAGGCTTCTCCTTTTTCATGTAAGCAAGAGGGTAGAACCGGTTCTCCTTGAGAGGGGCCAGGTATGCTGGCTTTGCTGATGTTTGTGACCTTCGCTGTTTGGGTGAAGGCCTTGGAGACCAAGTCTTTGAGCAGACCTGGTTTCTTGCTGGTTGAGGCTTTGCAGGAGCACTACGGGCCTCAGGTTTCTTGATGATCGCCCTTGGTATCACTGTAGTGATACGTTGAGGGGCGGTTCTCTGCTTCTTGGCAGGTGCGGTTTCTTCTGCGGGTAGTGGGAATGGTCCCAATGACCCGAAGACAATGGTCCGGGGAGTAGAGTTTGACTCGGTGTCTTCTGAGTTGCCGAGGGAAATGACGCTTCGGCAGCTGGCGGGGCGCTTGTAAGTGCGCTTGGTTTGTTTGTCTTGGAGCATGAGCTGGTACTTGTTCTCATCAAAGGTGATGGTTAATGAAGCTGCCATTGTTAGTTTTTGGAAAACTTCTGAAACAAGACCATATCCATTAGTAATCACAAGAATATGGTGATCATAAATGGAAAATACTATGGTTTCGCCTTTTCAAGTTGCCCGAGGGGACATGGCCCAGCCCAAGCAATATGAGGAAGGCAGAAAAGCCATAGAGGGCACAATTGTTCTGAACGCAGGTAGGGTCAGCTCAGAATGAGCGTCCCAGTGACTGCTAGAAGCAATTGTGAACCTTAATTCAAATTACCGAGAAGCAAAGCTCACTCAAGGTAAAATGATATAAGGTTGAGATACAAATGTGTCGGTTGCGAATACAGTAGACCCGAAAGGGCGTACTAGCACCGCTAGGCACAAATGTTGCAAATCGCATCCTTGGAAAGGACACAAGATGGGATTTTTGAAAGGTCAAGATTGGATTCATAGGAGAGAGCAAATGGTATTCCAATCCGAAAATGAGCTCAACATTTCTGCGAGCTCGAAAGTCCGAAAAGGAAGGAACCAGGATTTCTCAAATATGAATCCAAAAGTGATGGAAGTTTTTTTTTGAAAGTGTCAAGATTGGACTTTATAGAAGAGAGCAAATGGTATTCCAATCCGAAAATGAGTTCAACATTTCTGCGATCTCGAAGTCCGAAAAGGAAGGAACCAGGATTTCTCAAATATGAATCCAAAAATGACAGAAGTTTTTTTTTTTTTTTCTTCTTTTTTTTTGAAGATTTTTTTTTTTTTTTTTTTTTTTAAGAGTTCACATAGATCTCCAATTCGATCTTATGAAACCTCAGTTGATAGATCAGCCCCCAGGTAAGGGTAGGATTACTTAATGAACCCGTTTGGAGGACCCTTGCCTAGAACAGTCTAGCTGTCTCCACACTCTGGACAAGGCTTTTCTTAGATCCACTTTGGTCAAAGAACGCAATTGGTGCAACCTTAGTGGCTTTTTTTTTTTTGAAAGATTTTTTTTTTATTATGGATTCATAGAAGAGAGCGAATGGTGTTCCATTCCGAAAATGGGTTCAACATTTCTGCGATCCCGAAGTCCGAAAAGGAAGAAACCAAAGTTTCTCAACTTAAACCCAAAAGAGGAAAATTTGAAAAATTTTTGTAAATCAGATTTTTTTTTTTTTTTTTTTATGGATTCATAGAAGAGAGCGAATGGTGTTCCATTCCGAAAATGGGTTCAACATTTCTGCGATCCCGAAGTCCAAAAAGGAAAAAACCAAAGTTTCTCAACTTAAACCCAAAAGAGAAAAATCTGAAATTTTTTTTTTTAAATCAGATTTTGTTTTTGATTTTTTTTTTATGGATTCATAGAAGAGAGCGAATGATGTTCCATTCCAAAAATGGGTTCAACATTTCTGCGATCCCGAAGTCCGAAAAGGAAAAAACCAAAGTTTCTCAACTTAAACCCAAAAGAGAAAAATCTGAAATTTTTTTTTTAAATCAGATTTTGTTTTTTTTTTTTTTTTTATGGATTCATAGAAGAGAGCGAATGGTGTTCCATTCCGAAAATGGGTTCAACATTTCTGCGATCCCGAAGTCCGAAAAGGAAAAAACCAAAGTTTCTCAACTTAAACCCAAAAGAGAAAAATCTGAATTTTTTTTTAAATCAGATTTTGTTTTTGATTTTTTTGAGAAAATTTTTTTAGAAACAAGAAAGACTGGAAACAAACTTAAAAGAAGAAATTTCCAAGAATCCCATCTCATGTGTTTTTTTTTTAGATGCAAGATCCAACATAGGCCACCAACTAAAAAGGAGCCAAAAGGAATCTAAGCACATGTTCATCAAATGAACGAGTCCCACCGGGTATGCCAGCTTGATGGACCCTGCTTTTGTCTTTTTCCAAAGCTGCCTCCGCCCCGGGGCTGACGGGGTATGGTGGAGGGAAAAAGGAAAAGCGGGCATCAGTTTTTTTGTACGGGTATGCCAATTTCTCTTTAATACTTGGAATTTAGAAATGGTGATCCGGAGATCTACCTTCACAAGTAAAAAGGGAAATGAAACTTTTTTCTAGTTTTCCATTGCATACATATTTTAATAAAAGAGACAGTTTTGTTTGAATGCCGTGAAAGGCGTTTTTGTGCCGTAGAAGGCGGTTTGGTGCCGTTGGAGGCGATTTTGCCATGAAAGGCGATTTACAAATCTTATCAATAATGAAAGACAAGAGATGTGATTTTTTGTCTCTTTAGAAAAAATACAATTTACAACAGAAAAGTAAGAAAAAGGAATCTAACTTCGCATGCGATTGTGGGAGGGCTCGTTCAGATCGATGGTCGCGAGTCATGTATGGGCTCCGCCATCGTCCTTCAGATGAGAACATAGTGCTTGATTTCTTGGCTTGGCTCCAACCTCAGATTTTTAGAGGATAAGGACCAAGATAAGGTCCTATATCCGGTAAAAAACTGAGTAGACGGGCTGAAAAGCCGCATCTAGCCATGTTGGATAGAAGGAGAGGTGGTCTTTGGGGGGGTGGCCCCCCAAGGGGCTTCAATTACCTTGTTGAACTTGTTGCAGCAGAGTTTTCTTGAAGGAGCAGGGTTGTAGAGATTTCTCCAAGGATTTTTGAATGATTTTCTGGCGATTTTTCCGGATCTGTGGCGATTTTCCCGGATCCTTCTGTGTGTGTCCCCCCTTGAAATGCTTGGAGGGGACTCCTATTTATAGGCCTTTAGGTAGCCTTTAGGAGTGATTTATGAGCCTTTATGGTAATAAAGCTCATTAAGGGAGGAGTTACGAGTTTAATTGCTTTTTGTTTTGTAACTCCTGACCCTTGGATTTCATTGGCCGGAGGAGAGTCATGGGCATTTAATCGCCTTTAATCTCCATTATGTTAGGAGTTTCATGGCTTGAATGTCATGATTGCTTGGACTTGTAACTCCTGAACGGAGGCTTCTGATTGGGCCGTTCAAGATAATGGGTTAATGACCGCATTAACTTGCCATAAACGGGCCAATTGATTGCACTAAGTGGCCACCTTGGTAGCTGAAGAGTCGCGGGCCATGTTGCGTCTCTTGGAATTCCCTTTGCGATGATCATCGATGGATCCTTATGTAAATCAACATCAGATGATCATGTAGTTTCAGACATTGGTTGATACTAGCGGGCCGGCAGCATCTGTCCAGTCGATTTCGCGATCGGGCGGGCAGAAAGTGCACTTTTTGGTTGTTCAGCTGGCGATCAACGAAGTTTTTGAAGTTCTTGGAAGGATTCCTGTGATCTTGGCGAATATCGGCGAATTTGGAGCCTCAAAAGTCTGAATCTGGAAAAATCACAGGGACAGAACAACTCGTCTCGCGAAAACGGACGAAACGGGGGGTCCCGGGGCGAAATCGGCGCCCCGGACCTCCCAGGGTCGCCGGCCCCATGGTCTCCGGCGACCATGGGCCATGGTCGCCGGCGACCATGGCCCAGGGTCGCGGGGCTCTGCGACCCTGGGGGGAAAATTGCTTCCCGGGGCCCGTTTCTGGCCGTTTTTCGTCGTTTTTCGCTTCCGTTTTTTTTGTTTGTTTTCTATGACATTTCTCCACATTTTTGGCTTGATTTCCCTCTGAAAAACATGATGAGAATCCTTGCAAATTGGTTTGCAAAGTTTCCGATTTTCCGGGAAAAGCCGAGCGCAGAACTGCTGATTTTCCGCCAGAAGCTGAAACAGGGTCAAACGATGTCGGAATGACCTGAAATTTGAGGTGAAGCTTCTTGAGCATTAAATAAGACCAACCATGGGCTTTCTTTTGAGTTTTGAAGCCGTTTGGGGTCATGCAAATGCTTGCCTTTGATTTCACTGCGAGGGAAATGCCGAACTTTGACTTTCGGTCAAACGATGTCCGATTGACCTGAAATTCGACGTGTGACTCCCTCATCAGTAGTTAAGACCAACCATAGGCTTTCGTTTGAGTTTTGAAGCCATTTGGGGTCATGCAAACGCTTGCCTTTGATGTCACCGCGAGGGAAATGTCGAGCTTTGACTTTTGGTCAAACGATGTCCGATTGACCTGAAATTTGATGGGTAGCTTCCTCATCAGTAGATAAGACCAACCATAAGCTTTCGTTTGAGTTTTGAAGCCATTTGGAGTCATGCAAACGCTTGCCTTTGTTTCTCCTGCGAGAGAGATGCCGAGCTTTGACTTCTGGTCAAACGATGTCCGATTGACCTGAAATTCGACGAGGAGCCTATTGGAGTCATTTTGAGATGATCCGCAAGCTCCGAATTGGGTGCCATGGTCCCGGGGTGCTCTGCCGGGAGCTGTTGCTTAGCTGTTGGAGAAGTGAAGCTAGGCCAAATGATATCGAAATGACCCGAAACTTCATGTGTACCTCTCTTTTGGTTCTTTTGAGTGACCTTGCAGTTTTTGTTTGATTCTGACAAGATCTGATGCTTGAAGTGGCGCCTGCCTATTTTGGTAGGATGCGGCTCCGTGTAGCTTTTGGTGTGAAGAGGCAAAGTGACATTTTTGGTGTCAACAAAATAAAGCCCTGTTTTTTCACCTGCAGGGGTCCAGTCCTGCACAAGCGTTATGCAGGATTTTCAATTCACACAATCAACAGACAGTGAATCCTGCACGACTGCCATGCAGGGCTCCTGTAATTGAACTAAACCCTATAATTAACCACTCATCTGAAATGGAAAGTTTCAAGTGCACCTGAGACTTGTTTGAGGATTCTTGCAAGTTACGATTGTTGTCTCCATTTTCCAAACTCATCCAAAGAGCACATACAAGGTCTCTATCAGAGTCATCATCAGAACCAGCCTGCGGATGCTCTTCAAAGTGACTTTGATCACTTTGGTTAAATACTCTACTCAATGAACTGGAGCCCTGAAAATTTTCAACCAAAAAAGCAATTGAGTTTTGCTTTGGTTGAGGATTAAAGCAAAAAAATGTTAGCTGATAAAAGATAGAGTTCATATTCTCAGTCTAATACCAATGAGTTTCGGTCAATTGTGTACTCGAGCATCGTCCAGCCAGTTCTATCTCCATGGAGAGCCTGTCCCCTGTAGAATTCCAGTGAAGTTATCCTAGCCATGTTAGAACCTGTCAAAGTACAGCCAGTCTCCTGCCAATATCCCACATCTGTAGATCTAATTTCTTTAAGGGATTTGGCATCCCTTGAGTCGAAGAAATAAATTATCTCCTCTACACCATGAAATTTATCTTTTTCAGCTTAAGTTGTTAGTTCTAGCGGGTACTCATGAGAAATGAAGCAAACAAAAAAAAATAAAATGCAAAATCCACTAATTTCTCTAATTTAGAACATAAGTGATCATAATGTTACAACTATCATCAAAATATATCGATGAGCTAGAGTATACAACATGTACAACATTCATAACTTATAAAACATAAAGGTTTACATGTGGACCTGGATTTGGCAGGAGAATGGTTCCATCACACCACACACTACAGTGGTGCTAGGCAATGATCCAGTTGAGCTTTTCATAGCTTCATTCCAACTCCTCCCACTAGAACAAAATAGAAGGATGTACCACAAACAGAATACTCCGCAAATGGGAAGTTACTCATCTATAGCCATCTAGGAAATTCTAACAATGATGGTTGGGTTTCTAGCTGGCCCAATGGAATTATGGAAGTCTCAAAAGCCACATATTATAATGATGCAAATCACAGAACATTTGTTTGTTCAAAAACAACAGAGCACTTGTTTGTTCAAAACCAGGTTTTCTTTTTTTCCTGTAGCCGGTACAATGGCAAGTCTCAAAACCCAAATACTAAGATATGATTCAATCAGCAAAATAATAGTTTGTCCAACATCAGGGTTTTATTTGGAAGGTAATTTCCTTTCTCCGAAATCATTTAATAGTTATACTTAATTTAAGATATTAAAAAATGGGATTTGATCATGTGAAGGTGAACAGTAGTTAACTGGAAGAGCAGACGATAGCAAGGCATCCAAAGAACCATTGCAAACAATGATAAATAAAAGAAAATGAACAGAGGAAACAATTATTATTAAACAAAATATGTACATGGGTGAAGTAACCCCCTTTAACATCATCCAACACAAACAAGAATCTCATCTGGTTCTTTTCCAAATGAAGTGAAAACCCATCTAATGCCATGAAAAAAAACAACTTTGAGCTGCATAAAATCATCTAAGGTAAATTAAACAGGAAGACGATTGAGGACTGGCACTGAAATCTACATGGGTTTTTGGATATTGCAAATTAAAACAAACTAAACTCTGATGTGGGTCTTACTTCCTCTGGCAGTGGGTTGTTAGAAGTGGACCTGTTCCTTTATTCTCTTTCTCAAAGAAAGCTTCCAAAGCAAACCAAACAGAGCATCACGATCAGAGCGACAGGGAGAGAAAGAGAAAGCTTCCAAAGCAAACCAAACAGAGCATCACGATCAGAGCGACAGGGAGAGAAAGAGAAAGCTTCCAAAGCAAACCAAACAGAGCATCACGATCAGAGCGACAGGGAGAGAAAGAGAAAGCTTCCAAAGCAAACCAAACAGAGCATCACGATCAGAGCGACAGGGAGAGAAAGAGAAAGCTTCCAAAGCAAACCAAACAGAGCATCACGATCAGAGCGACAGAGAGAGAGAGAGCACCTGGCAGCTCCGGCGCAGGCAGCTCCAGCGGTGGCGTCTCTGGTGCGGCGGGATTGCAGAAATTGGGCGCGGGAGGGTAGAGGAGAGAGGGAGAGAGAGAGGGAGAGGGAGGGAGAAAACTTGGCGGCTCCGGCGAAGGCGGCTCCGGCGCTAGGGCAGGGAAGGGATTTGGCGCGGGAGGGGAAATAAAGAGTGGGAAGGAGGAAGGAAATGAAACGAAGAGAAAGTGGCTTTATGGGGTGTATAAGGGGGGGTATTAAAGCCTAAAATTGTAGTAGTGTATAGATATGGGTATGGCACGTGTATGATGGCAATTTTTATACATGGGTATGGCACGTGTATGGGCATTGAGATACAAAAAAAAAAAAACAAAACTGCCGCTTTTATATAAAATAAATAATTAAATAAATATGGGTAGAAAATAAATAAATAAAAATATATATGGGGTAGATATGGGCATTGTGTCGACCAAAACTGCCCCTTTTATATGGGGTAGATTTCCCGAAAGAAAATAACAACCAGACTTCTTATGTCACTTTTGTTTAGTGGGGAAAATCATCCTCAATATTTAGTTTGGATTATTTTAAAAATTTGCTTCGCTAGTGTCACTTTAAGAAAAAAACGAGATATAGATTTGTTTTATGTGTGTCGCGTTATAGAAAAGTGACACAACAAACCTCCTCCCCATTTACTCCTCCTCTAAAGCGACACATCAGACCATACTGTGTCACTTTATTGTAAAAGCGACACAAAAGCTCATTCTAAAAGCGAGACTAAAAGTCCTTTTTTTTGTAGTGATTCAAATGCCAATGAAAATTTACATATTCATATATAATAATTTCATTGTTGCACCATTCCAACACCTGCACAATTGTTTTAAAAAACTTCATGCATCCCATTTTAACATATAGCAATATGTTACTCTGCATACTTGGCCTTCATGTTGGCTACATCCTAGCTGCATGGGCGTCTTTTCTCGCCGGGAATAATTTTGTTTATTTATTTGATTTTTAAATTTCTTTTCCTATTTGTCACATGAATAAATTGAAATTTCTAATTCCATTATCCAAGACCACATCTGCTACACACCCTACATCCATTTCCATTCCAAAATCATCAACAAATGAAACAAGAAAATTCACTTCACTTCATATTAATATTCAAATATCCTTGCAACATTGAAAACACTTTACCATTACCATTACAAAATAATAAAAAAAATGTTAATATTCTACTATGGACCAACATTCAAATGCCAATGAAAATTTACATATTCATATATAATAATTTCATTGTTGCACCATTCCAACACATGCACCATTGTTTTAATAAACTTCATGCATCCCATTTTAACATATAGCAATCTGTTACTCTGCATACTTGGCCTTCATGTTGGCTACATCCTAGCTGCATGGACTCTTTCAACAAAATTTATTTTTCAATTTTCATTCAATCTGCATAAAAAAATAGCAAGATTAACATATGATTAAAAATGTCATATGCACAACTTTTAGTGAAACTATAGAATAAAGCATGACTCTTCAAGTATTAAAGTTCAATGTGTCCTCAAATAGGTATGAAAAGAGCTGATAAAATACCGAGGCTACCACTCTATGCATTATAGGAGGTGAAAGTGACAGTGACAATGACAGAAGGTATGGGTTTCGCAGTTTCTCCTGCTTCATTTCCCAGATAAAGGTGGTTTGTTCGATTCCGTAATGGATCATGAAGGTTCTCAGCCAGATAATATGGATAATATGTGTATCATAATATAGATAATACTTACACAATGTACATAACATAGATAATATGTGTATCATAATATGCAATTAGGGCCTTAGGTATAAGAGTTCTCGGCTATGAAAGTCATGGACATGAACCCCGATCCGAATTAAAATACAGGATTGTAAGTTTACTCACTTTTTTAAGTTCAATTCCTTTGGTTATCTGGAGACCCATTTCATCCCTACTTCAGTCCAAATTTGAATCCAATTGGGTTGCCATACATGGCCAGATTGATCAATGTATAGAAAAAATTATATTTTTTACTCATTGATCAATCCAATGCTTCATGCCACACACCTGTTAGAGCATAATTTGGTAAGCTCCTTTTTTCGATGAGGGTGTTCAACATGGGTGGTTAGGATATTAAAGTGAGGGCTCCATGGGGTCAACTGATGGCACCCGCATAAAATCCCATGCAGTCAACAACATGAGATCATTTCTGGCTAGAAGGGGAGAAAGAAACGAAAGAACTAAACAATGAATCTGATCACAAACGAAAGAAACGTAAGCACTAATAGTTACTGCGTTTTCCAAAGTGCCAATTCTTGAGATTTGGCTTACCTTATTACAGGCTACAACAAATTAATGCCTAACTCAGGACTGTTATCATGTGCGGAAAGAGGTTGACTTAATCCGATGAAGACAACTATCACCACCTTCTTACTAGGGAAGTGAGCAACTGTAATAAGAAGCATGACAGTAAGATAACCGGGGCGTTTGGAAATTTCTTCACAAACATGACAGGCTTGGAGCAAGTGAAGCTCTCAATGAAGTTAGGGACATATATCACGAGTGAAATTTTACAGAACACTGTAAGTGACGTAAACTTATTTATAGAATAATATCGTAAGTGACATAAATTTCATTAAGTTTAATCCTACCCTTCCTATTCGAACAAGGCCTTTGCGAGTATCTGGAACCACTCGTGTTCCTTCAGTGAACATTCTACCAGCACGAAACTCCAGCATGACTTCCTGAGTAGTGGCATCAGCAAAATACGAAAGAGATGAAAGCAACTCAAGAACTCTACAATAAAGTAAATATATCAAAGGATGTAAAAAATTTGGTACATAAGATCTGCATATATTCACAGTCATAGCACAGACTCGCTAATGCCTGTATATATGCTGGGGTTGCATCTAAGACAAACTGGGAACTAGACTCCCTAGGTAACCAATCTACTCTCTGTGACCCATGCTCTGAACCATTAACGGCATTCTAGAACCTAGAATCATTCTGCATGATGGCTATGTCACTATGTCAATAGCTGCTCTATCTTTGCACAGCATCAAAGTTGGATCATGCCGTTATGTGGACGATTACACAACACTAGAATCATTTTGCATGATAGCTATGTCAATAGCTGATCTATCTTTGCAGAGAGAATACAACAAAGTTATATCATGCCGTTACGTCGATGATTACATGGCACTGGTATTTATGCTCTTTTGTCCTTGTTTCTTATCCTCACCCCCTCCATTAGAGATGTAAATCTCATACCTTTCCCAGAAAAATAAGATCACAATAAAGTGCACAAGAAAGATCACACAGCAGGCTTTAACAAGCCACAACTGCCTATTGTGAGCATGAGTACTCTTCGAACCTCCTTTCATAATCTTACCTCTTTAATTAAATAGAAATTCATATTTTCAACAAGATTACAGTAAAGTTGACAAGAAAGAATACCCAGCAAGGTTTCAAAAGGCCACAACTGCCACAATGCACATGCACACACACATATACTCATGATCAGGCAGACACCATTTGCACCATAAGGAAAACACACCTCCCTTTTGTAAGAACACTAGGATAACCTATGATGCATTTCCACCCACCTCCACCTCCACCTCCACCCACCACCCTTTTCCCCCTCTTCTCTTGAACTCACTACCCCCTCTTCATTGAGCCCCTTGGGGTGGGGCACACCAATAAGAAATCAATCACTCACCCAAATAATCATTGAACCAAGGCTCAGAAAATCACTCGAGAGAAGAAGAATCCACAATTAAGTGATTAATGGTTCACCAAAGGAATCCTTTGACTAAAATCAGATAAACACTAAAAAAAAAAAAACGACAAAATCCAATCTCTTACCTGTAACTTATTCGGAGAGACTAACGTGACATTTTCAACTTTCAGAGTGCATGCAGCAACCAACTGTATCAGCCTCATCATCATCCTGCGGAAGAAAAATCAATTGCTTCAGGCACTTTGTTGATATCAAAAGGGTACTTTTATTGCCGTGAGAAAAGAGCATGGAGGTGGTGGTTCCTAGAATATAAAGTTATCAGTTTCAGACCCGAACCGAAGCATGTGGAAAACCAAAACAAAAAAGCAGAAGGTAAAAGAGAAAATTCATTAATGCTAACTCTCCCTTCCTTGCTGCCCCAAACAAAAAAGCAGAAGGGAAAAGAGAAAATTCATTTTTTTGCATGTGATTAAATGAATGGTCTTTGGGATGTTATTTGTTGCTATAAAGTAAGTGTGGGAAAGGAAATCACATAAGGGTCTCCAAAGGGTTCACCTCATTCCTATTTTGTTTCTTGCTAGTACTTGGGCACTTTGGGATAGAATATGTTCATATTTGAAAAAGTTATTCTTCTTCATTGAATGAGTGGTTCATAATGCATATGCTCTTTGAAGATAGAGTTGTGTCAAATTCAAATTTTGGATGTTCCTATTTCTCAGATTAAGAGGAAGATACCTATTGAACCTCCTCTTATAGGTTTTGATAATTTGACAAAGAACTTCACCGAAGTCTGTCTCAATAAGATAACAGAAGAACTGGACTAAGGTGTTAATAGAACCCTACATAGGATTTAATGATGATGTTATTGTGATGCCTTTGGCATGGTAAACTGGATGCATCTATATATGTACACAAATGCTCACACAAACTAAATTAGTGGAAATTATAATAGTTACCTTGTCTTGTAAATTCTTAAGTTGTACACACTCTATTAGGGATTACCAGCAAGTAATAAATTTTCCATGTGGTTACTAAAAATTTGCATTTTAGTTTCCATTTTTAATCACTTGCTGGTTCGTTTGGCTAGATATCTATAGCAGCAAGCATCTCCAACAAATAAAACAATATGCGATTATCAATTTTTCAATACATATTTTTACAAGAAGCTCAAAGAGGCTGTATCATACAAGGTTTTCGCTCTCCTAGAGAGTCCCGCAAGGCAGCCAAGTAGGATTTTTATTCTTGCCTTTAATTTAAGTGTCCCGCTTTTTAAACGTTGAAGATTGAAAAAGTTGAGTAAATAAGCAATGTCTTTACATCACAGGGCTAAGTCAAGAGGGTGAACGCTAGGTAAGGAGCCACAAATGGCCGTCCACATACTCTACTTTTTTTATAGTGAATAATTAACTACCCTCTTACCATAATGATTAAATCTTTAAAAAAGTTACAATCAAAACTAAATAAGAAGTCGGTAATTAAAGCAACACTAACAGAAGGACAAATGATCAACAAGGACCATGAGATTCAATTGTATATATTACACTTTGCTGCCGGCTTGTCTAGAAAGGATTTTATAAAGCATATGTCATTTGTCGCTGCCATCCATCAATTAAGCAAAGCCCTCTACACATCATTTATATCAAATCTCCCCTTCATTCATCATCTCCATCATCAATTCATCCCATTTATTTTCCATAAATCAAAACCATTTGACAATTAAATATAAAAAAATAATGAAATCATTTCAAAGCTATAGTTCCATAAAAAACACATGCATATCCATATAAAAAAATACATATTCACTTGCCTTTGGGTGAGGAAATCCAAAATGCTCAAATCCACAACTTAACTCAAAATGCCCAAAACCTATGAATTAGAAACAAACCCACATAAATAACTCTACAGATCACAATCTAAGATGCTAAAAAACTCATCTAACACTAATTAATGGAAAACCCCCAATTAACAAAACCTAATAAAATGGAAGAAGCTTACAAAATAGTGAAGCTTGAAATTAGGGATGATGAAGATCGTGGGGCCCACTTGATCGATGGCCCACTGGAATAGTGGTGGTGATGGTGCTTGGTGGTCCACTGGGCAAAGAGGGGGAGGAAAGAAATCAGAAAGAATGAGAGAAAGAAACAGAGAGAGAGAGAGAGAGAGTGAAATGGGTGGGTGCTCAGTGACGTTGCTGGGAAGAGTGAATGAGGAGGAAATAAAGAAAGGAAGAAAGAGAGAATAGAAAATCAAATGGGAGATGAGATGAATGAATTGAGAAGGGAGAGGGAAATGAGAGAGGGGCTGTTGAGAGCGTGGAATGAGAAAGGGGAAAGGGAGATAAGGGAGAAGGATGAGGAAGAAAAAAAGAAGAGGAGGAGGAGGAAAGGGCGGCTGCGCAGGGCAGAGGAGAGGAGGGGAACATGGGAGGAAGAAAAGAAGAGAGGAAGAGAGAGAGAGAACCGAGGGAGAGAGGGAGTGGTGTGCAGGTGGGCGCAGGGCGGAACAGAGGAGGAAGCAGGGGAGAGGGAGAGGGAGAGGAACAGGGGAGGAAGAAGAGAAGAGAGGGAGAGAGAGAGAGAACCGAGGGAGCGAAGGAGTGGTGTGCAGGTGGGCGCAGCAGCAAGTGCAGGCGAGGGGAGACAAGGGAGGAAGAAGATGAGAGGAAGGGAGGGAGAAGAGCAGACAGAGAGGAAATAGAGTGATGGGGAACGAGGGAGAAAGAGAATAGAGAAGAAAGAGAGAGGAGAGGGGGAATGGTGCATGAGTGCAGGAAGAGGGAGAGGTGTACCTAGTGCAGGGGAGGGGTCCGCGGCGCGAGGAGGAAGATGAAGGCGTCCAGGGACTGCTGCGCGCGCTTGGCAGTGTTGCTGTGGTTGTTGTGCAGTGGAGGGGTCGTGTGGTACGCTTGGAGAGGTCTGGAGAGGGAGGGAGAGATAGAGGAGATGGGCTCTGGAGAGGGCGATGGAGGCGGGAGAGAAAGAAATGAGTGAGGAGAGAGAATGAAATGAGTGAGAAGAGGGAGAGGGCGATGGGAGCGGGAGAGAAAGAAATGAGTGAGGAGAGAGAACGAAATGAAAATGAGTGAGGAGAGGGAAATAGGGATTTCGCTGGCGGGAGAGGGGAATAGACATTTATTTTAATTCCCTTATTTAAAATAGGTAAAAAGTCAACAACTTTTGCCGACGTTTTATAATAAACGTCGGTATTAGTTTTTACCAACGCTAATTCTTGCCGGCAAAAAAAAAAAAGTCGTCGGTAAAGGTCTCTGATTTTTAATTTTTAAAAAAATAAAATTAAACTTTATCGACGTTTTATAAAAAAAAACTTCGCCAAAATCTCATTTTAATATTTATTTGTCTGAAAATGAAGTTTATAAAAAACTTAAACTTTGCCGACGCTTCTTTTTTCGTTGGTAAATTGCAAAAGAAAAATTAATAAAAATAAAAACTTCTTCCGACGTTTTTTTTCATCGGTAAAAGAAAAAAGAAAAATAAATAAATAAATAAAAAAGATTTTTACCGACATTTTTTTTTCGTCGGCAAAATAAAAAAGAAAAATCAATAAAAAATTAAAAGACTTTTATCGAGGTTAATTTTTCGTCAGTATAACAAAAAACGTCGCTAAAAGTCGATTTTAGCGACGTTTTCTAATTCTTCGGTAATAATCTATGGTATTTACATTCCCTTTTATTTTCGAGATTCAGCTTTGGCGGCGTTTTTGGTGAAAATCACTTTCATCGACGTTTTTCTAAAACGACGCTAAAACTCTAAATTTTAGCGACATTTTCTCTAAAACATCGCTAAAAGGTAATTTTCACCGACGTTTTATAAAAACGTCGCCAAAAAACGTGGGTAAAAGTGCAAGTTGTTGTAGTGGGGAATAAAAACGTCGAGCGGGAACTAGAGTAGAAAAGGGGCGGGATTCGTTTGTTTCATTTTAGTCCAGGAAACCACATTACAAGACTGTGGTTTCAAAACTAAAATGTGGTAAAAATAAACCACGGTAATGACCGAGGTATTTTTGCACCAAACCATGTGGTTAAAAAACGTTTTTGACGTAGTGTATGCGATTTCTTTTCGTCGCCCAACTGAAAGTCCTAGATCGGAACCCTAAAGGGGGGGGGGGTGAATAGGGTGAGCTACAATATGTGACCTATTTAGACCAATTTTAATTTCTTTAAAATAAACTAGTCACAAGTGATGATTTACCAAACAAGATGCGGAAGCTAACATAAGAAATCACCACAAGCATACACCATTGCACAAAGATTTATAGTGGTTCGGCCTCAATGCCTACATCCACTACCGGCTTGTGATCCAATCACCCCACCGGATTTTCACTAACTATGCTTTTTAATAGGCTAAGCAATAACCTTTACAATGTTGTTTTTCTAGGCTAAACAACAAACTCTACAAGATATTTTTCCAAGGCTAAGCAATAACCTTTACAATGTGCTTTTTTTAGGCTAAGCAATAACCTTTACAAATGAAAGATTTCTCTAAGAAGGTGTCTATACAAAAACACTCTAAGAGATACAATTTAAGCTCAATAGAATTGCCTCTTAAATAGGCTGATATGAAAGTGAAAATCAATGTACAAACATACAGAATAATTAGCTAAAGTGTGTGCACAAAGTATATGAATGTTTACTTCAATCAAATTCTAAAATGAAGCTCTTAAATCAATGCTTGATGCATTTTAAAATCTAAGCTCAGAAAATGATGATTGAAGTTATATGCTAATCACATGAAAGGTTCAAGCAACTTGAAAGAAAGTACTAATCAAGTTGTAAGAAGATTAACGATTAAGAACACATGTGATTTAGACAAGAATGTTTGCAAAGTAATCTAATATTCCAAAGGTGATATTGTGTTTGCAAAACATCTCTTTTAAAGCTAGAAATCATGCATATATGAAAATACAAAGAGTTAAACATGCATTGATTTTAAATGGAATGAAAATCAAAATTAACTTAGTAAGATATACATTTTAAATCTCAAACATTTGATTTCCAATAGCCTTCTAGCTCTCTTAGCTTATTCCACTTCTTTAGACTTCAATTAGGTTCCAAAGATTCAATGATCAAGCCCCTAGAAAAAAAGGAATGGAATGGACTTTTATACAAAAAACAGTTCAACGGCTAGTTAGCACGGTCGACCCCATGACCCCCGGGTCGACCTAGCCCAACGGTTATATTGGCCCAACAGCTAGTTACCCGGTCGACCGGGTACACTGGCTGTTTTCCTAACAGTCAGTTGGGTCGGTCGACTGACCAAACTGGCCTGGGATGAGTTCCTGCAGAGTTTTTTTTTTTAAATTCCAAAAATGTAACTTGGAACTCCAGGCCAGTGTGATTTAAGCATAATAAAGTGATTCTAAAAATGGGGAATGTATGCAAATCACAAACCTAGATTCTTAATTTGATTTTCCAAAATAATGCATGAAGAATTAGGTTTTCAAAAGAGTATTTGGATTCTAAAAACATGCATGAATAAATCATTTGAAAAACATATGCAAATGCAAGATAGAATCTTAGATTCCAAAGTCAAAACTAAGAGCATGAGTGTGTGATCATTTGATAGTGAAGGTGAATGTGAATCCATCAAATTTGCAACAAACAAAAACCTAACAGTCTCCCCCTTTGCAATTTAATGGCAACTAATATGATCACAACACTTATAGGACTTTGGTTCTTCTTAACGGCTCTGTTCTAGAAATCTCTTGAATGTAGCTTCGACCAAATGACCGATTCGTCGAGAGCTTTTAACTTAATCTTTCCAAGATTTCTCCCCCTTGGTTAGAGCTCTCCCTTGCTCGTCGCATCCAAGCGATCTTCTCTTTAGTTCTTGAAGCAGATCTTCCCCTTAGTTAGATCTATTCTTCTCTCCCCCTTTGTTTGATCTTCTAATCTTCGCTCCCTCCTTGACAATAGATAGATCTGTTCTTTTTCCCCCCCTTTGACATCGAATTGCAAATGAACCTGTATACATGAGAAAACAAATACCTTTCAGTAGCACCTGTTACCAAATGAGAATGCAAATGTAATGCGGAACAGGTTGTCATGTATATAGATTTGTCTATGCATTGTTTGAATGAAGCTAAGATAACATATATGAATTGATTTATCAATATAAAGCTTCAAAGTAACATAAACATTCATCAAGAGAAATATAACAAGAGGAAAAGAGATGAAATGTGAAACTGTACTTTTATTGATATAACAAGAGAAGTTCAGTACATAAATCACTGAATACTTGACCATTACATAAACAAAAGATCATGGTCAGTAATCAAAACAACAAGTCAGTTGATAGATAAAGAATACATCAAGTAAAAAACAATCTATCACTACCCAAAACAATCCCCACAAAGAGATGAAAACCCTCCTAATGGTCTAAGAAGAGTCTGGAGGAGACGGAGGCATAACATCATCATGGCGCCTGCAGCTCTTGGAGATGTTCGAGAGATACTTCAATGTCTTGCTCATCTTCCCTGAGACCTCTTGTCTAAATTCTTGAAACTCAGTACGCAGGGTAGCAACCACTTGCTCCATAGACGACATGCGTTCCTCCATAGTACGCTAAGGAGGGGGCTGAGGCTGACGTGGCTGATGCTCTGGCTGAACAGGCTGATCAAGCACTGGATTTGCAGTCTCTGTCTCTGCAGTCTTTAACTCTGCATCTCCTTCTGCTACTAGGTTTGCTCGTGGTGGAGGAGGTAGCTTCATCAAGAGAATGTTCATTTTGTTGAAAACAGTGGTGGATTCAGGTCTCTCAGAAGCAGGAGGGATCACACCAAAAGAACGGGCAGTCTCAGTGATAAGAAACCTGAAAGGAGCAGCACACGGCTGGGAGCCAGTGATAACCCGGATGATATGGTGCATGATAATGGAAGGAAGACACATAGGCACTCCGGTAATCACATTATAAAGAATATTCGCCATGTACGGAGTCACTTCAGTTCGATTCCCTTTCCTAGGGTAAATGGAATGAGTGAAGATAATGTGAATGATACGAAGGGAGGGAATCATAGAAGAGGCTTGGAGACAGTTCTTGGCAGACCATTCTTCAGGCTTGCCACAAAGAGCACTAGTGACTGACTCTCTCTCATCAAGAGGTAGGACATCTGAGATGAATCTGGGACCATCAGACCTAGGGATGCCTAAGATGGAGGAAATCAAGTCAATGGTGACCACCTCTTCACCATGAAGAAATCTAATGGTAAAATAATTTACAGTAGAGGCACAAATAGATTCATATGGACCATGGACAGAGGAAGCATAAGATTTTCCACTCCAAGTAAGGATGCTATCCCATCCAATGGCTTCAAGTATAGCCGGGACATTGTAGTCCACAAGATCTTTGACAATACAAAACTTCTCAACGATAATCCCTTTGCTTCGAAAAGATTTAACAACAGAAGACGGAGAAGGAATTGGGTTGAATCTAATCTCTGGAGGAGGACCAACTTCAGGAGAAGTAGAGGGAGATCTATGAGAAGAAGAAGCATGTCCGGTTTTGGACATTTTGCTAGGCCTCCTAGAAGTTTTCTTAGTGCGAGCCATACTAGTAAGTGTCAAAGAGAAGGATGCTCAAGAATGAAGTCAAGAGTTGAAAATGAGCACAACAGTTGCTATTTGACTACAGAGGTGGTTCAGGCAAACTGTCAAACACTTGGTGTGCAGAATCTGAAGCTAAGAGTTTTACAGCTGAATGATGCCAAGTGAGAGTCAACAGAAGACTACAAATGATCCTAAAACAATGAAGAAAACACAAACACCACGAAATATAACAGAAACAGTTAAACAGAAATAGAAAAGACAGAGGTTGGGAGACTGAGAAAGGTTGTGGATGCTTAGAGAAGAGGACGCCCAAACAGTGAAGAAGATGATGATCACGAGGAATGAGAAAGTAATCCAGAGAAGAAAAGATTTGTTCCAGGTAGAAAGACTGAGGAGAAGAAAAAAAATGGAAACTGGGCTCTGCTGCGGTCGACCTGCACAAGATGGAATGAGTTCTGTTTGAAACAGAACAGGCTCTGCGCAACTGTTTAAGTTGTTGGGAGCGCAGGCTCGGTCGACCGGCCACTTGACCCGGTCGACCGGACAAACTGGGGCAGGCTGAGTTTTTGAACAGGTTCAGAGAAAAAGCCTGGAAGGAAATATGGGTCAATCTAAAGGCTCTAAACCCTAAACCCCAGCTATCATACAAGATAAAAAGTTTTAGAAAAGAGATTTTACAAAATCAATTCTAAATAATTCCTTTAGAAGAAAAGAAGACTTGTAAGATAAAAGACATTTTTCAAAATCATTTAAATTTGACAACACAAAAGTTTGACTATGAATTCATTCAAAAATAAACAATTTCACTAAAAAAAATCTAGGCTGTTGTGACGAAATTTGATGACGAATTTTTTTTTTGTCTTAAAAGAACACCCAAAGAGGACGAAATCTAAAATTTGTCGTTTGTTTTCATTTTTTTCAAAAGTATAGAAGACGAAAACAAAATCTCGTCTACAAAAATATGGCGCCAACTTGTTTTGTGTTTTTTTAGCTCATTAGAGACGAAAATTGTTGTCATAAAATATTTTTTCTTTTGCGACGAACGTAATTCGTCACCAATAAGGATAAGTTATGGAAGACAAACATATTTCGTCACCAAAATAAGGTGCTAATTTCATTTGCTTTGGCGTGGATTATTTTAGCTTATTGGAAACGAAAATTTTTGTCACAAAATATAATTTTTTTTTGTGACGAACTTAATTCGTCACTAATAAGGATAAGTTATGGAAGACGAAAATATTTCGTCACCAAAATAAGGCGCCAATTTCATTTGCGGGCGCGAATTATTTTAGCTCATTGGAGACGAAAATTTTTGTCACAAAATATAATTTGTTTTTGCGACGAACGTAATTCGTCACTAATAAGGAAGTTATGGAAAACGAGAATATTTCGGCCAACAAAATAAGGCGCCAATTTCATTCGCACTTGAGCCTATTCCTCTCTTACAAGTATTGCTTTGGAAAAGCTTTTAAAATGACTAAAATGGGCCCCCCGCCCCTAACATCCATCCCCCCCCCCCCAATCCAACGCCCCTTTTCCAAAACCCATTTCCCCCTTTGTCCCTCCATCTATCCCGGTCTCTCATTTCCAAAACCCTTTTCCCCCATTTCCAAAACCCTTTTCCAGAAGAGGAGAGAAGAACCCTTTTCCCCATTTTTCAAAACCCTTTTCCAACATCTCCTACCCATCGTCTCAAGCAACAGCCCCATGGCCCATTGGCCCCCATCAATCATCATCACCCTCCATCAACACAAGCAGTGCAGACCCATCCTTGATCAGTGATCCCTCTCATCTCTACTTCTCTCAGTCTCTCTCGCCTAGAACTCCCAGACGCAGCCACCATCACCAATCACCATCATATGTGCCCATCATCCTCCATCCAGGAGTCCGCCACCGCCAGGTACACCTACCTTCCTCAGTCTCTGCTACTGTGAGAACTTGGTCCGGGCGGTACCCTTAACCACGGGGCGTAGCGTGTCAACCACGGGCTTCAAACGGTGAGTCTCCGTTAGCCCGCATCAGAAATATCCAAGTCCTGACCTTGGGCTTATAAGTCAAACCCCATATTAACTTAGCATGAGGCTTTTTAAAACAGTGCGTCACCGGAAATCGTAAGAACTCCGAAGTTAAACGTGCTCGGGCGGGAACAGTACTAGGATGGATGACCTCTCGGGAAGTCCTCGCGCGTGCACGTGGGCCAAAGCGGACAATTTCATGCTCAGTTGGGCGGGGCTGTGACAGTTGGTATCAGAGCCAAGGATGGCTCTATTTCTACTGTGGGAGAATGTGAGATCTTGGTTCGGGCAGTACCCTTAACCACGGGGCATAACGTGTCAACCACGGGCTTCAAACGGCGAGTCTCCGTTAGCCCGCATCGGAAATATCCAAGTCCTCACCATGGGCTTATAAGTTAAACCCCATATTAACTTAGCATGAGGCTTTTTAAAATCGTGTGACCTCGGAAATCGTAAGAACTCCGAAGTTAAGTGTGCTCGGGCGAGAACAGTATTAGAATGGGTGACCTCCTGGGAAGTCCTCGCGCGTGCTCGTGGGCCAAAGCGGATAATTTCATGCTGAGTTGGGCGGGGTTGTGACAATTGGTATCAGAGCTGAGGACGGTTCTATTTCTAGTGGGGGAGAATGTGAGATCTTGGTCCGGGCGGTACCCTTAACCACGGGGCGTAGCGTGTCAACCACAGGCTTCAAACGATGAGTCTCCGTTAGCCCGCATCGGAAATATCCAAGTCTTGACCATGGGCTTATAAGTCAAATCCCGTATTAACTTAGCATGAGGACTTCTAAAACCGTGTGGCTCCGGAAATCATAAGAACTCTGAACTTAAGCTTGCTCGGACAGGAGCAGTACTAGGATGGGTGAACTCCTGGGAAGTTCTTGAGTTGGGCGAACGCGAAATTTTTTTTTCATCTCTATTTCTTATATTTATGACAAAATATCTTTGTCTCTAATTTCTTCCTTTAAAGACAAAATACTTTTTCACTAATTGCTTACAATTATGTTTCCAACAGAGTGTATTGGAGACGAAAAAAAAATTACTTACAAGTATGTTTTCAACAGAGTGTATTGGAGACAAAAAAAATCGTCACAAATTTATCCTTTTCAATGACAAATTTTTTGTCATCTCCAATACCTTTTAGTGACAAGGCTTTGGCTACAAAACGGGTGACGAAAATTTTTCGTCTCAAATAGTTTCGGTGACGAAATATGTACATTTTGGGACAAATTTGTGTCGTCCTTAAACCCCAAATTTCTTGTAGTGTTTGAAAAACAAATCAATTGATTGAGAATGTATAACTTTTAAAAGTTTTTTCAAATCAAATTGATCAAAATCATGCATTTAATCATAAAATCCCTTTTTAAATACAAAATGCATTATCAACCAACAAGACTCAACCAAATGAATCTAAAAACCTAAAGAGATACTAAGAGAGAAGGAAGAACTAGAATCAAGACCAACTAGACATATGACTATGAGAAAATGTTGGTCCTATCTATCTAAAAAGCCTTAGTAATTTTCTAAAGGTCTAACCTTAGGGCCCGTTTGGTAATTTACTTTTAAAATATAGTGGACTGAAGTGAAATGAAAAGAATGAATAAAATATAAGTGAATTATGATGGTATTTTATTTTTTATTGTTTGGGATGGAATATTTTTTACTTTTGGTATGGGGAAATGGAGTTTTTTTGTCTTTTAGTGAGTAAATGTAGTTGCTTTTTGACTTTTTTTGGAAAAGATGGAGGGAATTTTGGTAAAAGGTGTCTTTGATGGGATGTTTAACTTGACTTAATTTTACTTGACTGTATTAGTAAAATTATCAAACGGGCCCTTAGGTATCCATCTAAGGTCTTGGGCTTTGGAGTCTATCTTAGAAATTCCACCAACTAGAGGAGATAAGGAATGAATTCTTTTAGAGTACTTGACATCAAATCTTTGAGGTTTGACTATTTTAGATTGATGATTAGTCTTTGGAAGTTGGTGTTTCATTTTCTTTTTATTCTTCTCATTTCTTTTAGCTTTTCCTCCCTCTTTTTGTCTTTTGAATTTTAATTTTAACTTTTCAACCTTTTTCATGAATTCTTTCATTTCTAAGGTTAAAGGAGGTAAAGAGAGAAGTTTCTTTTTGATAGATTTATTTTGACTATTAGTCTTTTTAAAATCTATCTTGGATGACTCTTTTTGAATTGTTTTAACTTTTTTGAACTTCTTAGAGTCTTCCTTAGAATTCAAAGTCTTACCCTTCATAGAATTAGATTTAACTTTCTTAGGTTCAAAGATGGGTTTAGACATATGACTTTTCCTTAATTTGCACTCAAATTTGAAATGCCCTTCCTTACCACAATAATGACATTTAGTTTTGGGCATAGGAGAAAGAGTGATAGAGAAAGAGGACTCACCTTTCACAAAAGTGCTGGTGAATTTAGGGTCATGCGAAGTATACTTATCAAATCCAGGACCCATCCTATCTCCTTGAGATTTACCCAATCTA
Organism: Cinnamomum chago; assembly: GCA_038049695.1. Lineage (NCBI taxonomy): Eukaryota > Viridiplantae > Streptophyta > Magnoliopsida > Laurales > Lauraceae > Cinnamomum > Cinnamomum chago. The sequence continues at coordinate 96,903,437 of CP142453.1, read as the reverse complement.
AATAATTTTTCAAATTTCTCTTCACCTTGGGTAAATTTGCACTATACTTTTGTTTGTAACTTTCAAGTTGAGTGACTTTGTTTATAAGGATTGAATTTTCATTTTTGACTTTTAATAAATCATTTTCAATTTCCTTATAGTTGTTTAGTTCTTCATTGGCAAGTTTTAATTTGAATTTAAGTTCATTAACAACATTAGATCCAAGTTCTAAGGTTTTTAAATTACTTTGAGCATTAGACAAGTTTTCCTTGGAAATTGTCAACTTGGATTCTAAATTGATAATATCTTTGTCTTGCCTTTGTAATTGATCTCTTAGATTTAAATTTTCTTTATTAAGCTCATCATAACTTATCTTAATCTCATTTAGTTCATCTTTGATATTGGATAGGTTATGTAAAAAGATCATAAACTTAGAGTCTAAACATTGTATTACTTCTTCTTTCACTCTAAGTTCATCTTTTGAAGAGACTAATTCTTTGTTTAGCATTTTTTATTCTTCTCTTAAATTTTTGTTTTTCTTATCAAGCTTTAAAGATAATGTATATAATTCCTCATAGGCTTGTTGAAGATCATCTTCATTTTCATCATATTCTTCTTCTTTAAAGTCACATTGAGATTCATTAATTTGAAGGTTTGAATCTCCAATAGATGGAAGAAAAAGAGGCCTAGAAGAATCTACACAAAAGTTTAAACAATTTAACTTAGTGGAATCCATTTTAGTAGTATTCATTCAAACACAAAACTAGGGTTATTGTCACGTCCCCCGAACCCGATTAGAAAATAAACCGGATCCGGGGAGTGAAATTTTGGGCTAATTAAAAATTTTTTGCCCTTTTTGGCCCAAGGATCGTAAGTCCGCTGTGAGGATAGTGTATTTCAACCTCAAAACATAAAGCAATAGCGGAATTCATACATTGATATCAACAATGGATAATAAATCTCAATTAATTTTAAAGTTGCAAGCAATAATGAAAGCTAAAGAGGAAGTTAATTTATTTAATATGGCCATCCCATAAACTAAGGCCATTAAACAACTAGAGTCAATGAAAGAAAGTCCAACGAATAAATAACAATGAATAAATAAAATCTAATGGTTGACCCAAAGTGAGTCTCTCATGTGCCTGGTAATGATGACGCTACTCTACGTCATCGGCACTCCACTCCCGTGCCTCCTCTGCTGGTTGGAGATCCTCTGGGATCTCTTCACCGGCCTGCTCCTCGTAGTAGTACTCACCTGAGGAGTCTGCACACCAAGGAACAGAGTCAACGACATGTTGAGCAATAGATAAGCAAGATATAATTAAAACATAACATGCATCAAATATAAGAGTAATGACAAGTACAAGATCGTAGGAATACAATGAACAATACTAGGCATGTAGCATGAGTAAATATCATCAGAATCATAAACAGGAATCCTAGCAATACTAACAATCACCACTACCAATGTAATGTAATGCAATGCACAAGAGGGAGACTCCGTGGATGTCCAAGCCACCTCACGGGGTACCAGTAACAATCCTATCCGGACTACTGATACCAAAGTCCGGCTCCAGGGGGATCCAAGCTCCCGGTCCTGGGAATAGTAGCACGGTCCAAGCCCGCTCCCAACTATTCAACGCCATGGACGCCGTCCAAAGCCGACTGCCCACCCTGATGTCCGAGTAACCGGCCCATCAATAAACCCCCAAACTGCAGCTGTCCATGATATGCAATAATAATAATAATAATAATAAAGTGGTGTTGACACACGGGGAAAACCAAGACAAGC